>OX031056.1:31294776-32544776 GCA_943736015.1 Tridacna crocea
ACGTGGCTATCAAAATCTAGTGCTCACAAATTTTGTAATTTCCATCATAGTTCATTACTAACAGTTACAATGTCTTTTTGCACATAACAACCCCCCAGGAATAAATAAATACACACTGGAAATGTATCTCCCCAAGTGAAATTAAAATCTGTGGACTAAGCATATATTTGCTTAGACTGAGAAAATGCTATATAGAATTGATGACGATTATTGCAACAGGATTTAATCTTATCTCAGCACTCATAGTTCTTTCGACAAGGCTATGTGAGAAAGGCTGCCAGTGTCAATGGGAACAATATTGTGTGAAGTACTGGTAAAACGTTATCCCCCTGGCCTCCACCTCCCCTTACAGCCAGCCCTTTAAATCACCATCTTTTATAACAAAATGGATATCTCATTTAATGGATCCGTCATTCACTGCAGGTAACACTTGTTAAACCCAATACATGCCTATTACAATCTAGCACTTGCTTTTCTATCATTAGTCTTACACATTTATCAATTTCTTCATCCACAATATAATCTTTCCACTCTAAAGTAAAAATGTCAAAATAAAAGCCTTTCTCAAACTCCCTTCCTCAAGTGACTAAGGATACATTTATTTAGACTGAGAATATGCTCAATAGAATTGATGACGATTATTGCGACAGGATTTTAATCTTATCTTAGCACTCATAATTCTTTCCACGAGGCTATGTGAGAAAGGCTGCCAGTGTCAATGGGAACAATATTGTGCGAAGTACTGGTAAAACGTTTTCCCCCTGGCCTCCACCTCCCCTTACAGTCAGCCCTTTAAATCACCATCTTTTATAACAATATGGGTATCTCATTTAATGCATACTTCAGTCAATGCAGGTAACACTTATTAAACCCAACACATGCCTATTACAATCTCCACAAGCTTTTCTGTCATTAGCCTCACGCATTTATCAATTTCTTCATCCAAAATACAATCTTTCCACTCTAAAGTAAAAATGTCAAAATCAAAACCTTCCTAAAACTCCCTTTTTCAGGTGAAAGTAAAATCTGCGGACTAAGGATACATTTGCTTAGACTGAGAATGTGCTCCATAGAATTGATGACGATTATTGCAACAGGATTTAATCTTATCCAAGCACTCATAGTTCTTTCCACGAGGCTATGTGAGAAAGGCTGCCAGTGTCAATGGGAACAATATTGTGTGAAGTACTGGTAAAACGTTATCCCCCTGGCCTCCACCTCCCCTTACAGCCAGCCTTTTAAATCACCATCTTTTATAACAACATGTATATCTCATTTAATGGATCCATCATTCAATGCAGGTAACACTTATTAAACCCAACACATGCCTATTACAATCTACACTTGCTTTTCTATCATTAGCCTCACGCATTTATCAATTTCTTCATCCACAATACAATCTTTCCACTCTAAAGTAAAAATGTCAAAATCAAAGCCTTTCTAAAACTCCCTTCCTCTAGTGAAAGTAAAATCTACGGACTAAGGATACATTTATTTAGACTGAGAATATGCTCTATAGAATTGATGACGATCATTGCGACAGGATTTTAATCTTATTTCAGCACTCATAATTCTTTCGACGAGTCTATGTGAGAAAGGCTGCCAGCGTCAATGGGAACAATATTGTGCGAAGTACTGGTAAAACGTTATCCCCCTGGCCTCCACCTCCCCTTACAGCCAGCCCTTTAAATCACCATCTTTTATAACAACATGGGTATCTCATTTAATGCATACTTCAGTCAATGCAGGTAACACTTATTAAGCCCAACACATGCCTATTACAATCTTCCACAAGCTTTTCTGTCATTAGCCTCACGCATTTATCCATTTCTTCATCCACAGTACAATCTTTCCACTCTAAAGTAAAAATGTCAAAATCAAAACCTTCCTAAAACTCCCTTTCTCAGGTGAAAGTGAAATCTGCGGACTAAGGATACATTTGCTTAGACTGAGAATGTGCTCTATAGAATTGATGACGATTATTGCGACAATAATTAATCTTATCTCAGCACTCATAATTCTTTCGATGAGGCTATGTGAGAAAGGCTGCTAGTGTCAATGAGAACAATATTGTGCGAAGTACTGGTAAAACGTTCCCCCCCTGGCCTCCACCTCTCCTTACAGCCAGCCCTTTAAATCACCATCTTTTATAACCACATTGATATCTCATTTAATGGATCCGTCATTCACTGCAGGTAACACTTATTAAACCCAATATATGCCTATTACAATCTGGCACTAGCTTTTCTGTCATTAGCCTTACACCTTTATCAATTTCTTCAACAATACAATCTTTCCACTAAAAAGTAAAAATGTTGAAAACCAAAACCTTTCTCAAACACCCTTCCTCAGATGAAAGTAAAATCTGCCGACTAAGGACACATTTGCTTAGACTGAGAACATGCTCTATAGAATAAATGACGATTATTGCGACAGGATTTAATCTTATCTCAGCACTCATAATTCTTTCCACGAGGCTATGTGAGAAAGGCTGCCAGTGTCAATGGGAACAATATTGTGCGAAGTACTGGTAAAACGTTCCCCCACCTGGCCTCCACCTCCCCTTACAGCCAGCCCTTTAAATCACCATCTTTTTTAACAACATGGATAACTCATTTAATGGATCCTTCATTCAATGCAGGTAACACTTATTAACACATGCCTATTACAACCTTCACAAGCTTTTCTGTCATTAGCCTTACACCTTTATCAATTTCTTCAACAATACAATCTTTCCACTAAAAAGTAAAAATGTTGAAAACCAAAACCTTTCTCAAACACCCTTCCTCAGATGAAAGTAAAATCTGCCGACTAAGGACACATTTGCTTAGACTGAGAACATGCTCTATGGAATAAATGACGATTATTGCGACAGGATTTAATCTTATCTCAGCACTCATAATTCTTTCCACGAGGCTATGTGAGAAAGGCTGCCAGTGTCAATGGGAACAATATTGTGCGAAGTACTGGTAGGAAGTTATCCCCCTGGCCTCCACCTCCCCCTACAGCCAGCCCTTTAAATCACCATCTTTTATAACAACATGGATAACTCATTTAATGGATCCTTCATTCAATGCAGGTAACACTTATTAACACATGCCTATTACAATCTTCACAAGCTTTTCTGTCATTAGCCTTACAAATTTATCAATTTCTTCATCCACAATACAATCTTTCCACTCTAAAGTAAAAATGTCAAAATCAAAACCCAACTGCCTCTGTGTTGCTGTCTCTCGGTTTTCATATCTATAGAAATCCACAGGCTCCATTAGTTACATTCAAGTAATGTTCAAGTCGGCGTTAAAACACCAAGAAAACAAACACATCTATTATCACAAATAAATCCGGTATCGGGACTACCACCGTCTCTACCAACTCAACCATCGAACCAACCTTCTCTATTATTGTAATCATCAACATCATCATCAAAGCAATTATTAAAAAACATTAAAAACTCCATAGCTTTGTGTTAGGTTATAGCAAACTCTTGAAGAGTTCAGGAATACATCTTTTTCCATTCAAATCCGTTACCTTTCTTTGATAAATCTGAAAATCTTTCACACCATTCCCAAATCAAAACATTTTCTTTGTCTACAGAGATATTTTAATATCAATTCGATCGATGATGTAATCATCAACATCATCAAAGAAATAATTATAAAACATTAAAACCTCCATAGCTTTGTGTTAAGTTATAGTAAACTCTTGAAGAGTTCAGGAAAACATCTTTTTCCATTCAAATCAGTTATTTTTCTTTGGTAAATCTGAAAATCTTTCAAACCATTCCCAAATCAAAACTTTTTCTTTGACTATAGTGATATTTTAATATCAATTCGGTCGATAGCCTACAGAACTTGAGACATGGGTTAGCTGGTTTGATTCCCCTACTCGGCCATTTCTTTCTGAGGTTTGATGATAATTTTTGCGACAGGATTGATTCTTTGGTAGCCTCTTAAAAGCGCTTTTGATAATAGTCATGTTGAAAAGGAGGCATTAACATCTGGAAAATATTGAGCAAAGGACTGGTTACTGGAACTTTAGTAAAGTATGGGTAGGTGCACTGGCCGCCACGATATAATTGAAATATTGTTGAAAACGGTGGTAAACACATGCTATCAATCCATCAAGTCAGTCATTTTCTTTACAAAGTGTTACAATTGCTTCTCCCATAGAATAATCCTCAAGAAAGAAAGTGCAAAGTTTAAATTCAAATAATTACTCTCTCTCTCAGTATCAGTCAGCCGATTGCTTAAAACCCAAAGTTCTAATTTCCTTTTTAGGATTAAGTTCATAGCGACAGATTTCAATATTCTCTCCTCATATCAATGTTTCAAATGATAACTTTCGTTTTCGTTGACATGGCTTTAACATCTGATGAAGTGCAAGAAACTTCATCAGCATAATTCTAAGCTTAGTTGCTCACCTCATGACAAACGACGGCTGTAAATAGGCGTTCACAGGTTCGATTCCCAAGCTGTTGCAATTTTTATCCGAGGGTTGATGAGTCATTGCGACATGATATATTACTTTCTCGTCACTAACAGTTTTTTTTTCCAAAAAACAATTATGTAGAAAGGGATCCATTGGTTTGGAATAATGTGCAAAGGTACTGGTAAATAAAATACCGACACAGCTTCGATAGATGCAAATGACGCCCTGATATATCTGATATATAGCCTCTCAAAAGCACTTTTGATAATAGTTATTTTGAAAAGGAGTAACTTGCATCTGGAAAATATCGTACAAAGGACTGGTTACCTTCAGTAAAAGTATAGGTAGGTGCACTGGCCGCCGCGATATAATTGAAATATTGTTGAAAACGGTGTTAAACCACATGCAATCAAGCAATCAATCAATCAACCAATTCAGTTCCCCTTCTTTTATTTACCTGAAATACTTCACAGCATTTTCAAATCAACACATTGTCTTCACCTTCCAAAGATTCTTAAAAAGGTATTCGGTCCGCATTGCCCGGAGCTTGAGGCATGGCTTGGCTGGTTTGTATCCCCTGCTCGGTCATTTCTTTCCGAGAGTTGATAATACTCACTGTGGTAGCATTAATTTTTCTGAGCAGCAGTTTTGACTATAATTATGTGGAAAAGCAGTCAATGGCTTGGGAAGAATATCGTGAGAAGGACTAGTTACTGAAACTACAGGAACGCATAGGCAAGAGTACTGGCCGCCGCAATGTAAGTCGAATATCGTTGAAAACGGTGTTAAACACATATACTCTACAATCACTCAATCGATTGTCAAAGACTAGTTCGATACCTCAGTCGTTTATCCGTAGCTCTAGAGATAAGGGGGTCGCCAATCCCTAGTTCGCAAGATTTGTTCCCATACTTCATTAAATTGCAAGTCTTCTGTCTTAGTGCTGTTCATTATTTTAACGATAATTACGCGGAAAAGAGGCCGACGGCTAAAAATTAACTCATATTACTTTCAGAGCACTTTTTAACGCATGCCTATTAAAATAGCACCAAACATAAATTTGTCTTTTCTGTCATTAATCTTTCCAAACTTAACAATTTCTTCATCCACAGTGCAACCCTGCTACTATAAGGTAAAAAGGTCGAAATCAAAAGCGCTTTCCAACTTTCCATTTAACAAGCTCTCTCTCTCTCTCTCTCTGTCTGGTGAATGTTTTGATGTTTATGACGTTGAGCATGTAAGACAGCAGCCAGTGGATACAATATTATGATGAGCACTAGATAAAGAAAACCATAAAAGATTCGAGAACAGGGAGCCGCTAGTTCGATTTCCAGCTCGGTCGAATTTCTCTGAGAATTGCTTACAGTCATTGCGATATGATTCATTCATTTCTCAACCTTTATCATTATTTCGACGATTCTTATGATGGAAAGTAGTCAGTGCCTTGGAAAGAATATTGTGCGGAATACTGGTAAAAGTAATTCCAGGAGAGAAGTTCACGGGCCGCCGCAATATGAACTGAAATAATTTTGTAAACGACGTTTTAACACTCTTCAATCAATACTGCATACTTATAGCATTGAGAATCTTACGTTCATTTTTATGACTTATTTTCAATAGATAGATGCTTTAGATCATAAAATGGGAACCTTGGCTTTTTCGGCATTCATTAGGTAAATAGCTGAGGTTGATACGGGATTCAAATTGGTCGTATATAGAAATGTACAGGGTGATTACATAATCTTGTAAGATCTTGCCAGGATGTCTCAAATGTGCTAGTAACACCATAACATTTCACTCTAATATATTCGAAGGATAATATAGTTAGATTACACTTAAAATTACGGACTGAAGGAGCATCATATCGAATGAGAAACGATCATTCATGCAGACTGAGGAAGATATGAAGGAAAAAAGCTAATTTATTGTAGGAAGTACATTTTTGGAGGAAAAAGATGGACATCGTGGTCAGAGAAAACAGTCTTTATAGATAGATAGATAGATAGATAGATAGATAAAATAAAAGGAAAAAAAGCGAAAGAGATTGATAGGATGGAGAGACAAGAGTAAAGTTTGCAGGAAGGAAAGAGAAATAAAGAGAGACAGAGAACGTAACAGAATAGGGAGTGATAGGAAAATGAGACAGATTGTGGAATAGCGGAAGAGACAGAAAGCAACAGAGAGAGAGAGAGACTGTGTGAAAGTAGGCAGTGAGATACAGGTAGGAAGAGGAGAGAAATAAAAGAAGAGAAGGAAGAGAAATGGGAAGGGATAGTGATATGAAGAGCGAGAGAAAGACAGAGACAGAAAGCGAGACAGACAGACAGAGAAACAGCGAGAGACTGAGCGTGGAAAACAGTGTTGAGAGAAAGATAAAATGAGAGACAGAGAGTAAGAAAAAAGAGTTCGGAAGGCAGTAGACAGAGGGCGAGAGACAAAGAGAGAAAGAGAAGCAATAGAGATACACAAAATTAAATGGAGACAGGAGAAGAAAGACAGAAATTGCAAAAAGATAGATAGAAATAGATAAAGAAAAGGAGAAGAGATAGTGTGTGTGGGATGACAGAAATGAGGGCGAATACATTATTTCAGACCGTTCAGACTAAGGATTAAGATTATAAACAAGACGTTGAGGCCAAAGACTTATCGGTGAAACAACAAGGGCATAGCTTTATCGTTGGAACGTACATTCAATTAAGTTAATAATTTGAAGGAAGCAGAATAAACAAGCTAGTTAACTGGGGCTGAATTAAGGGTGAGTGCATAGTTGTAAATACTGAGGATATATCTGTCCAACTGATAGACGATATTACACACCATGGATACAGGCATACGGCATTGGTTTGAAATAATAGAAGGGACATTGTTACAGGATTGGAAGGAACATCAAACTGAGAATGTCTTTCACTGTATGAGAGGAAGTACAAGGAACCAAGAGAACATCTTTTCGACTGACGTTGCAGACCAACAGGTAGGGAGTAAAATCTCTGGAAGGGCATAGGTTTATAGCTTACTGATACATCTCAACAAGGCTACCATCTCGATTCCTAAAATACCATAACGCAAACTGTTGCAGTAACATCTCACCAAGGCTTCCATCTCCATTCCTAAAATAACATAACGAAAGCTGTTGCAGTAACCAATGGACATCTTCGAACTGTTGGTACATCAAGAAGGCAAAGGAATTGAAAACGGGTGAATCTTAAGACAGAACACAGTTTCAGGGCCTTATGGTGTATCCGAGGGACTCATAGACTGGGGTGTTCAGTTGCTAACTTGGGTTCAATGCGCTGACTAATGTTGTAAGACTGGAAGACAAGATAAATTTGGGATTCTCTCTGAAATTACTCTTACAGATTTTAAGTACATGTCAGGAAAAAAGTGTATGGGCAAAACTCTGCAAACAATACCACGAATGTGAGGCAGTGGTTTAGGGCCTGGGTGTACATTCAACTGAGTATAGAACAATTTCAATGTCTACGAGGATATGAAATAGATTGGGGAAACATTCCACGAACTGAGGATATAATCTCAGGGCCCAATATGCTTGCAACGGCCTGCTGGTTGGTTTCAGGCGTTGTGAGTATGAAGTCGCCGACTGGGGGTACTGGCTTAAGAACTTGTGCAGTCAAAGAAAGCTAGAAATACAGTTTTAAGGCCTACTGACAAGCAATTTCAAGCAGTTACAGCTAAAGCTATAAACTCAAACAAAAAGAAATATTTCTCGGACTTAATGTACAACACTTCGACTAAAGGTTAATCGAACAAACTGAAGGGGGTAACGCATGGCATTTCCTTAAATTGAAAATAAAATCAAATTTCTAGACATTTGCATTTCACAGACCAACGATACATCTTACAGAAACACACATACAAGGGACCAAAAAATGGCTAGAAGTGGTTAATCATATCGAATAATTTCCAGAGGTAAGTTTTATCTCGGTGACTAACAGTAAACATGAATAAAGTACAGAAACAAGGAACTGGTTGATTTTCAAGCGGTTGTCGACTCGGATCAAGGAAAGCAGCAAGAGCCAATGGGAACAATATTGTGCGAAGTACTGGTAAAAGAAGGCACTGATCTCCCTCTAAATAGCTTATAACTTTTTTTTTAATTGAATCCAAAACTGTCCAGAAAATATCCATACTCTTGAAATTATCTTCTGCAAATTCTAAACACGTGGCTATCAAAATCTAGTGCTCACAAATTTTGTAATTTCCATCATAGTTCATTACTAACAGTTACAATGTCTTTTTGCACATAACAACCCCCCAGGAATAAATAAATACACACTGGAAATGTATCTCCCCAAGTGAAATTAAAATCTGTGGACTAAGCATATATTTGCTTAGACTGAGAAAATGCTATATAGAATTGATGACGATTATTGCAACAGGATTTAATCTTATCTCAGCACTCATAGTTCTTTCGACAAGGCTATGTGAGAAAGGCTGCCAGTGTCAATGGGAACAATATTGTGTGAAGTACTGGTAAAACGTTATCCCCCTGGCCTCCACCTCCCCTTACAGCCAGCCCTTTAAATCACCATCTTTTATAACAAAATGGATATCTCATTTAATGGATCCGTCATTCACTGCAGGTAACACTTGTTAAACCCAATACATGCCTATTACAATCTAGCACTTGCTTTTCTATCATTAGTCTTACACATTTATCAATTTCTTCATCCACAATATAATCTTTCCACTCTAAAGTAAAAATGTCAAAATAAAAGCCTTTCTCAAACTCCCTTCCTCAAGTGACTAAGGATACATTTATTTAGACTGAGAATATGCTCAATAGAATTGATGACGATTATTGCGACAGGATTTTAATCTTATCTTAGCACTCATAATTCTTTCCACGAGGCTATGTGAGAAAGGCTGCCAGTGTCAATGGGAACAATATTGTGCGAAGTACTGGTAAAACGTTTTCCCCCTGGCCTCCACCTCCCCTTACAGTCAGCCCTTTAAATCACCATCTTTTATAACAATATGGGTATCTCATTTAATGCATACTTCAGTCAATGCAGGTAACACTTATTAAACCCAACACATGCCTATTACAATCTCCACAAGCTTTTCTGTCATTAGCCTCACGCATTTATCAATTTCTTCATCCAAAATACAATCTTTCCACTCTAAAGTAAAAATGTCAAAATCAAAACCTTCCTAAAACTCCCTTTTTCAGGTGAAAGTAAAATCTGCGGACTAAGGATACATTTGCTTAGACTGAGAATGTGCTCCATAGAATTGATGACGATTATTGCGATTGGATTTAATCTTATCCAAGCACTCATAGTTCTTTCCACGAGGCTATGTGAGAAAGGCTGCCAGTGTCAATGGGAACAATATTGTGTGAAGTACTGGTAAAACGTTATCCCCCTGGCCTCCACCTCCCCTTACAGCCAGCCTTTTAAATCACCATCTTTTATAACAACATGTATATCTCATTTAATGGATCCATCATTCAATGCAGGTAACACTTATTAAACCCAACACATGCCTATTACAATCTACACTTGCTTTTCTATCATTAGCCTCACGCATTTATCAATTTCTTCATCCACAATACAATCTTTCCACTCTAAAGTAAAAATGTCAAAATCAAAGCCTTTCTAAAACTCCCTTCCTCTAGTGAAAGTAAAATCTACGGACTAAGGATACATTTATTTAGACTGAGAATATGCTCTATAGAATTGATGACGATCATTGCGACAGGATTTTAATCTTATTTCAGCACTCATAATTCTTTCGACGAGTCTATGTGAGAAAGGCTGCCAGCGTCAATGGGAACAATATTGTGCGAAGTACTGGTAAAACGTTATCCCCCTGGCCTCCACCTCCCCTTACAGCCAGCCCTTTAAATCACCATCTTTTATAACAACATGGGTATCTCATTTAATGCATACTTCAGTCAATGCAGGTAACACTTATTAAGCCCAACACATGCCTATTACAATCTTCCACAAGCTTTTCTGTCATTAGCCTCACGCATTTATCCATTTCTTCATCCACAGTACAATCTTTCCACTCTAAAGTAAAAATGTCAAAATCAAAACCTTTCTAAAACTCCCTTTCTCAGGTGAAAGTGAAATCTGCGGACTAAGGATACATTTGCTTAGACTGAGAATGTGCTCTATAGAATTGATGACGATTATTGCGACAATAATTAATCTTATCTCAGCACTCATAATTCTTTCGATGAGGCTATGTGAGAAAGGCTGCTAGTGTCAATGAGAACAATATTGTGCGAAGTACTGGTAAAACGTTCCCCCCCTGGCCTCCACCTCTCCTTACAGCCAGCCCTTTAAATCACCATCTTTTATAACCACATTGATATCTCATTTAATGGATCCGTCATTCACTGCAGGTAACACTTATTAAACCCAATATATGCCTATTACAATCTGGCACTAGCTTTTCTGTCATTAGCCTTACACCTTTATCAATTTCTTCAACAATACAATCTTTCCACTAAAAAGTAAAAATGTTGAAAACCAAAACCTTTCTCAAACACCCTTCCTCAGATGAAAGTAAAATCTGCCGACTAAGGACACATTTGCTTAGACTGAGAACATGCTCTATAGAATAAATGACGATTATTGCGACAGGATTTAATCTTATCTCAGCACTCATAATTCTTTCCACGAGGCTATGTGAGAAAGGCTGCCAGTGTCAATGGGAACAATATTGTGCGAAGTACTGGTAAAACGTTCCCCCACCTGGCCTCCACCTCCCCTTACAGCCAGCCCTTTAAATCACCATCTTTTTTAACAACATGGATAACTCATTTAATGGATCCTTCATTCAATGCAGGTAACACTTATTAACACATGCCTATTACAACCTTCACAAGCTTTTCTGTCATTAGCCTTACACCTTTATCAATTTCTTCAACAATACAATCTTTCCACTAAAAAGTAAAAATGTTGAAAACCAAAACCTTTCTCAAACACCCTTCCTCAGATGAAAGTAAAATCTGCCGACTAAGGACACATTTGCTTAGACTGAGAACATGCTCTATGGAATAAATGACGATTATTGCGACAGGATTTAATCTTATCTCAGCACTCATAATTCTTTCCACGAGGCTATGTGAGAAAGGCTGCCAGTGTCAATGGGAACAATATTGTGCGAAGTACTGGTAGGAAGTTATCCCCCTGGCCTCCACCTCCCCCTACAGCCAGCCCTTTAAATCACCATCTTTTATAACAACATGGATAACTCATTTAATGGATCCTTCATTCAATGCAGGTAACACTTATTAACACATGCCTATTACAATCTTCGCAAGCTTTTCTGTCATTAGCCTTACAAATTTATCAATTTCTTCATCCACAATACAATCTTTCCACTCTAAAGTAAAAATGTCAAAATCAAAACCCAACTGCCTCTGTGTTGCTGTCTCTCGGTTTTCATATCTATAGAAATCCACAGGCTCCATTAGTTACATTCAAGTAATGTTCAAGTCGGCGTTAAAACACCAAGAAAACAAACACATCTATTATCACAAATAAATCCGGTATCGGGACTACCACCGTCTCTACCAACTCAACCATCGAACCAACCTTCTCTATTATTGTAATCATCAACATCATCATCAAAGCAATTATTAAAAAACATTAAAAACTCCATAGCTTTGTGTTAGGTTATAGCAAACTCTTGAAGAGTTCAGGAATACATCTTTTTCCATTCAAATCCGTTACCTTTCTTTGATAAATCTGAAAATCTTTCACACCATTCCCAAATCAAAACATTTTCTTTGTCTACAGAGATATTTTAATATCAATTCGATCGATGATGTAATCATCAACATCATCAAAGAAATAATTATAAAACATTAAAACCTCCATAGCTTTGTGTTAAGTTATAGTAAACTCTTGAAGAGTTCAGGAAAACATCTTTTTCCATTCAAATCAGTTATTTTTCTTTGGTAAATCTGAAAATCTTTCAAACCATTCCCAAATCAAAACTTTTTCTTTGACTATAGTGATATTTTAATATCAATTCGGTCGATAGCCTACAGAACTTGAGACATGGGTTAGCTGGTTTGATTCCCCTACTCGGCCATTTCTTTCTGAGGTTTGATGATAATTTTTGCGACAGGATTGATTCTTTGGTAGCCTCTTAAAAGCGCTTTTGATAATAGTCATGTTGAAAAGGAGGCATTAACATCTGGAAAATATTGAGCAAAGGACTGGTTACTGGAACTTTAGTAAAGTATGGGTAGGTGCACTGGCCGCCACGATATAATTGAAATATTGTTGAAAACGGTGGTAAACACATGCTATCAATCCATCAAGTCAGTCATTTTCTTTACAAAGTGTTACAATTGCTTCTCCCATAGAATAATCCTCAAGAAAGAAAGTGCAAAGTTTAAATTCAAATAATTACTCTCTCTCTCAGTATCAGTCAGCCGATTGCTTAAAACCCAAAGTTCTAATTTCCTTTTTAGGATTAAGTTCATAGCGACAGATTTCAATATTCTCTCCTCATATCAATGTTTCAAATGATAACTTTCGTTTTCGTTGACATGGCTTTAACATCTGATGAAGTGCAAGAAACTTCATCAGCATAATTCTAAGCTTAGTTGCTCACCTCATGACAAACGACGGCTGTAAATAGGCGTTCACAGGTTCGATTCCCAAGCTGTTGCAATTTTTATCCGAGGGTTGATGAGTCATTGCGACATGATATATTACTTTCTCGTCACTAACAGTTTTTTTTTCCAAAAAACAATTATGTAGAAAGGGATCCATTGGTTTGGAATAATGTGCAAAGGTACTGGTAAATAAAATACCGACACAGCTTCGATAGATGCAAATGACGCCCTGATATATCTGATATATAGCCTCTCAAAAGCACTTTTGATAATAGTTATTTTGAAAAGGAGTAACTTGCATCTGGAAAATATCGTACAAAGGACTGGTTACCTTCAGTAAAAGTATAGGTAGGTGCACTGGCCGCCGCGATATAATTGAAATATTGTTGAAAACGGTGTTAAACCACATGCAATCAAGCAATCAATCAATCAACCAATTCAGTTCCCCTTCTTTTATTTACCTGAAATACTTCACAGCATTTTCAAATCAACACATTGTCTTCACCTTCCAAAGATTCTTAAAAAGGTATTCGGTCCGCATTGCCCGGAGCTTGAGGCATGGCTTGGCTGGTTTGTATCCCCTGCTCGGTCATTTCTTTCCGAGAGTTGATAATACTCACTGTGGTAGCATTAATTTTTCTGAGCAGCAGTTTTGACTATAATTATGTGGAAAAGCAGTCAATGGCTTGGGAAGAATATCGTGAGAAGGACTAGTTACTGAAACTACAGGAACGCATAGGCAAGAGTACTGGCCGCCGCAATGTAAGTCGAATATCGTTGAAAACGGTGTTAAACACATATACTCTACAATCACTCAATCGATTGTCAAAGACTAGTTCGATACCTCAGTCGTTTATCCGTAGCTCTAGAGATAAGGGGGTCGCCAATCCCTAGTTCGCAAGATTTGTTCCCATACTTCATTAAATTGCAAGTCTTCTGTCTTAGTGCTGTTCATTATTTTAACGATAATTACGCGGAAAAGAGGCCGACGGCTAAAAATTAACTCATATTACTTTCAGAGCACTTTTTAACGCATGCCTATTAAAATAGCACCAAACATAAATTTGTCTTTTCTGTCATTAATCTTTCCAAACTTAACAATTTCTTCATCCACAGTGCAACCCTGCTACTATAAGGTAAAAAGGTCGAAATCAAAAGCGCTTTCCAACTTTCCATTTAACAAGCTCTCTCTCTCTCTCTCTCTGTCTGGTGAATGTTTTGATGTTTATGACGTTGAGCATGTAAGACAGCAGCCAGTGGATACAATATTATGATGAGCACTAGATAAAGAAAACCATAAAAGATTCGAGAACAGGGAGCCGCTAGTTCGATTTCCAGCTCGGTCGAATTTCTCTGAGAATTGCTTACAGTCATTGCGATATGATTCATTCATTTCTCAACCTTTATCATTATTTCGACGATTCTTATGATGGAAAGTAGTCAGTGCCTTGGAAAGAATATTGTGCGGAATACTGGTAAAAGTAATTCCAGGAGAGAAGTTCACGGGCCGCCGCAATATGAACTGAAATAATTTTGTAAACGACGTTTTAACACTCTTCAATCAATACTGCATACTTATAGCATTGAGAATCTTACGTTCATTTTTATGACTTATTTTCAATAGATAGATGCTTTAGATCATAAAATGGGAACCTTGGCTTTTTCGGCATTCATTAGGTAAATAGCTGAGGTTGATACGGGATTCAAATTGGTCGTATATAGAAATGTACAGGGTGATTACATAATCTTGTAAGATCTTGCCAGGATGTCTCAAATGTGCTAGTAACACCATAACATTTCACTCTAATATATTCGAAGGATAATATAGTTAGATTACACTTAAAATTACGGACTGAAGGAGCATCATATCGAATGAGAAACGATAATTCATGCAGACTGAGGAAGATATGAAGGAAAAAAGCTAATTTATTGTAGGAAGTACATTTTTGGAGGAAAAAGATGGACATCGTGGTCAGAGAAAACAGTCTTTATAGATAGATAGATAGATAGATAGATAGATAGATAAAATAAAAGGAAAAAAAGCGAAAGAGATTGATAGGATGGAGAGACAAGAGTAAAGTTTGCAGGAAGGAAAGAGAAATAAAGAGAGACAGAGAACGTAACAGAATAGGGAGTGATAGGAAAATGAGACAGATTGTGGAATAGCGGAAGAGACAGAAAGCAACAGAGAGAGAGAGAGACTGTGTGAAAGTAGGCAGTGAGATACAGGTAGGAAGAGGAGAGAAATAAAAGAAGAGAAGGAAGAGAAATGGGAAGGGATAGTGATATGAAGAGCGAGAGAAAGACAGAGACAGAAAGCGAGACAGACAGACAGAGAAACAGCGAGAGACTGAGCGTGGAAAACAGTGTTGAGAGAAAGATAAAATGAGAGACAGAGAGTAAGAAAAAAGAGTTCGGAAGGCAGTAGACAGAGGGCGAGAGACAAAGAGAGAAAGAGAAGCAATAGAGATACACAAAATTAAATGGAGACAGGAGAAGAAAGACAGAAATTGCAAAAAGATAGATAGAAATAGATAAAGAAAAGGAGAAGAGATAGTGTGTGTGGGATGACAGAAATGAGGGCGAATACATTATTTCAGACCGTTCAGACTAAGGATTAAGATTATAAACAAGACGTTGAGGCCAAAGACTTATCGGTGAAACAACAAGGGCATAGCTTTATCGTTGGAACGTACATTCAATTAAGTTAATAATTTGAAGGAAGCAGAATAAACAAGCTAGTTAACTGGGGCTGAATTAAGGGTGAGTGCATAGTTGTAAATACTGAGGATATATCTGTCCAACTGATAGACGATATTACACACCATGGATACAGGCATACGGCATTGGTTTGAAATAATAGAAGGGACATTGTTACAGGATTGGAAGGAACATCAAACTGAGAATGTCTTTCACTGTCTGAGAGGAAGTACAAGGAACCAAGAGAACATCTTTTCGACTGACGTTGCAGACCAACAGGTAGGGAGTAAAATCTCTGGAAGGGCATAGGTTTATAGCTTACTGATACATCTCAACAAGGCTACCATCTCGATTCCTAAAATACCATAACGCAAACTGTTGCAGTAACATCTCACCAAGGCTTCCATCTCCATTCCTAAAATAACATAACGAAAGCTGTTGCAGTAACCAATGGACATCTTCGAACTGTTGGTACATCAAGAAGGCAAAGGAATTGAAAACGGGTGAATCTTAAGACAGAACACAGTTTCAGGGCCTTATGGTGTATCCGAGGGACTCATAGACTGGGGTGTTCAGTTGCTAACTTGGGTTCAATGCGCTGACTAATGTTGTAAGACTGGAAGACAAGATAAATTTGGGATTCTCTCTGAAATTACTCTTACAGATTTTAAGTACATGTCAGGAAAAAAGTGTATGGGCAAAACTCTGCAAACAATACCACGAATGTGAGGCAGTGGTTTAGGGCCTGGGTGTACATTCAACTGAGTATAGAACAATTTCAATGTCTACGAGGATATGAAATAGATTGGGGAAACATTCCACGAACTGAGGATATAATCTCAGGGCCCAATATGCTTGCAACGGCCTGCTGGTTGGTTTCAGGCGTTGTGAGTATGAAGTCGCCGACTGGGGGTACTGGCTTAAGAACTTGTGCAGTCAAAGAAAGCTAGAAATACAGTTTTAAGGCCTACTGACAAGCAATTTCAAGCAGTTACAGCTAAAGCTATAAACTCAAACAAAAAGAAATATTTCTCGGACTTAATGTACAACACTTCGACTAAAGGTTAATCGAACAAACTGAAGGGGGTAACGCATGGCATTTCCTTAAATTGAAAATAAAATCAAATTTCTAGACATTTGCATTTCACAGACCAACGATACATCTTACAGAAACACACATACAAGGGACCAAAAAATGGCTAGAAGTGGTTAATCATATCGAATAATTTCCAGAGGTAAGTTTTATCTCGGTGACTAACAGTAAACATGAATAAAGTACAGAAACAAGGAACTGGTTGATTTTCAAGCGGTTGTCGACTCGGATCAAGGAAAGCAGCAAGAGCCAATGGGAACAATATTGTGCGAAGTACTGGTAAAAGAAGGCACTGATCTCCCTCTAAATAGCTTATAACTTTTTTTTTAATTGAATCCAAAACTGTCCAGAAAATATCCATACTCTTGAAATTATCTTCTGCAAATTCTAAACACGTGGCTATCAAAATCTAGTGCTCACAAATTTTGTAATTTCCATCATAGTTCATTACTAACAGTTACAATGTCTTTTTGCACATAACAACCCCCCAGGAATAAATAAATACACACTGGAAATGTATCTCCCCAAGTGAAATTAAAATCTGTGGACTAAGCATATATTTGCTTAGACTGAGAAAATGCTATATAGAATTGATGACGATTATTGCAACAGGATTTAATCTTATCTCAGCACTCATAGTTCTTTCGACAAGGCTATGTGAGAAAGGCTGCCAGTGTCAATGGGAACAATATTGTGTGAAGTACTGGTAAAACGTTATCCCCCTGGCCTCCACCTCCCCTTACAGCCAGCCCTTTAAATCACCATCTTTTATAACAAAATGGATATCTCATTTAATGGATCCGTCATTCACTGCAGGTAACACTTGTTAAACCCAATACATGCCTATTACAATCTAGCACTTGCTTTTCTATCATTAGTCTTACACATTTATCAATTTCTTCATCCACAATATAATCTTTCCACTCTAAAGTAAAAATGTCAAAATAAAAGCCTTTCTCAAACTCCCTTCCTCAAGTGACTAAGGATACATTTATTTAGACTGAGAATATGCTCAATAGAATTGATGACGATTATTGCGACAGGATTTTAATCTTATCTTAGCACTCATAATTCTTTCCACGAGGCTATGTGAGAAAGGCTGCCAGTGTCAATGGGAACAATATTGTGCGAAGTACTGGTAAAACGTTTTCCCCCTGGCCTCCACCTCCCCTTACAGTCAGCCCTTTAAATCACCATCTTTTATAACAATATGGGTATCTCATTTAATGCATACTTCAGTCAATGCAGGTAACACTTATTAAACCCAACACATGCCTATTACAATCTCCACAAGCTTTTCTGTCATTAGCCTCACGCATTTATCAATTTCTTCATCCAAAATACAATCTTTCCACTCTAAAGTAAAAATGTCAAAATCAAAACCTTCCTAAAACTCCCTTTTTCAGGTGAAAGTAAAATCTGCGGACTAAGGATACATTTGCTTAGACTGAGAATGTGCTCCATAGAATTGATGACGATTATTGCGATTGGATTTAATCTTATCCAAGCACTCATAGTTCTTTCCACGAGGCTATGTGAGAAAGGCTGCCAGTGTCAATGGGAACAATATTGTGTGAAGTACTGGTAAAACGTTATCCCCCTGGCCTCCACCTCCCCTTACAGCCAGCCTTTTAAATCACCATCTTTTATAACAACATGTATATCTCATTTAATGGATCCATCATTCAATGCAGGTAACACTTATTAAACCCAACACATGCCTATTACAATCTACACTTGCTTTTCTATCATTAGCCTCACGCATTTATCAATTTCTTCATCCACAATACAATCTTTCCACTCTAAAGTAAAAATGTCAAAATCAAAGCCTTTCTAAATCTCCCTTCCTCTAGTGAAAGTAAAATCTACGGACTAAGGATACATTTATTTAGACTGAGAATATGCTCTATAGAATTGATGACGATCATTGCGACAGGATTTTAATCTTATTTCAGCACTCATAATTCTTTCGACGAGTCTATGTGAGAAAGGCTGCCAGCGTCAATGGGAACAATATTGTGCGAAGTACTGGT
This sequence comes from Tridacna crocea, assembly GCA_943736015.1. Classification (NCBI taxonomy): domain Eukaryota; kingdom Metazoa; phylum Mollusca; class Bivalvia; order Cardiida; family Cardiidae; genus Tridacna; species Tridacna crocea. The sequence goes on from OX031056.1 coordinate 31,313,639, forward strand.
AAAACGTTATCCCCCTGGCCTCCACCTCCCCTTACAGCCAGCCCTTTAAATCACCATCTTTTATAACAACATGGGTATCTCATTTAATGCATACTTCAGTCAATGCAGGTAACACTTATTAAGCCCAACACATGCCTATTACAATCTTCCACAAGCTTTTCTGTCATTAGCCTCACGCATTTATCCATTTCTTCATCCACAGTACAATCTTTCCACTCTAAAGTAAAAATGTCAAAATCAAAACCTTTCTAAAACTCCCTTTCTCAGGTGAAAGTGAAATCTGCGGACTAAGGATACATTTGCTTAGACTGAGAATGTGCTCTATAGAATTGATGACGATTATTGCGACAATAATTAATCTTATCTCAGCACTCATAATTCTTTCGATGAGGCTATGTGAGAAAGGCTGCTAGTGTCAATGAGAACAATATTGTGCGAAGTACTGGTAAAACGTTCCCCCCCTGGCCTCCACCTCTCCTTACAGCCAGCCCTTTAAATCACCATCTTTTATAACCACATTGATATCTCATTTAATGGATCCGTCATTCACTGCAGGTAACACTTATTAAACCCAATATATGCCTATTACAATCTGGCACTAGCTTTTCTGTCATTAGCCTTACACCTTTATCAATTTCTTCAACAATACAATCTTTCCACTAAAAAGTAAAAATGTTGAAAACCAAAACCTTTCTCAAACACCCTTCCTCAGATGAAAGTAAAATCTGCCGACTAAGGACACATTTGCTTAGACTGAGAACATGCTCTATAGAATAAATGACGATTATTGCGACAGGATTTAATCTTATCTCAGCACTCATAATTCTTTCCACGAGGCTATGTGAGAAAGGCTGCCAGTGTCAATGGGAACAATATTGTGCGAAGTACTGGTAAAACGTTCCCCCACCTGGCCTCCACCTCCCCTTACAGCCAGCCCTTTAAATCACCATCTTTTTTAACAACATGGATAACTCATTTAATGGATCCTTCATTCAATGCAGGTAACACTTATTAACACATGCCTATTACAACCTTCACAAGCTTTTCTGTCATTAGCCTTACACCTTTATCAATTTCTTCAACAATACAATCTTTCCACTAAAAAGTAAAAATGTTGAAAACCAAAACCTTTCTCAAACACCCTTCCTCAGATGAAAGTAAAATCTGCCGACTAAGGACACATTTGCTTAGACTGAGAACATGCTCTATGGAATAAATGACGATTATTGCGACAGGATTTAATCTTATCTCAGCACTCATAATTCTTTCCACGAGGCTATGTGAGAAAGGCTGCCAGTGTCAATGGGAACAATATTGTGCGAAGTACTGGTAGGAAGTTATCCCCCTGGCCTCCACCTCCCCCTACAGCCAGCCCTTTAAATCACCATCTTTTATAACAACATGGATAACTCATTTAATGGATCCTTCATTCAATGCAGGTAACACTTATTAACACATGCCTATTACAATCTTCACAAGCTTTTCTGTCATTAGCCTTACAAATTTATCAATTTCTTCATCCACAATACAATCTTTCCACTCTAAAGTAAAAATGTCAAAATCAAAACCCAACTGCCTCTGTGTTGCTGTCTCTCGGTTTTCATATCTATAGAAATCCACAGGCTCCATTAGTTACATTCAAGTAATGTTCAAGTCGGCGTTAAAACACCAAGAAAACAAACACATCTATTATCACAAATAAATCCGGTATCGGGACTACCACCGTCTCTACCAACTCAACCATCGAACCAACCTTCTCTATTATTGTAATCATCAACATCATCATCAAAGCAATTATTAAAAAACATTAAAAACTCCATAGCTTTGTGTTAGGTTATAGCAAACTCTTGAAGAGTTCAGGAATACATCTTTTTCCATTCAAATCCGTTACCTTTCTTTGATAAATCTGAAAATCTTTCACACCATTCCCAAATCAAAACATTTTCTTTGTCTACAGAGATATTTTAATATCAATTCGATCGATGATGTAATCATCAACATCATCAAAGAAATAATTATAAAACATTAAAACCTCCATAGCTTTGTGTTAAGTTATAGTAAACTCTTGAAGAGTTCAGGAAAACATCTTTTTCCATTCAAATCAGTTATTTTTCTTTGGTAAATCTGAAAATCTTTCAAACCATTCCCAAATCAAAACTTTTTCTTTGACTATAGTGATATTTTAATATCAATTCGGTCGATAGCCTACAGAACTTGAGACATGGGTTAGCTGGTTTGATTCCCCTACTCGGCCATTTCTTTCTGAGGTTTGATGATAATTTTTGCGACAGGATTGATTCTTTGGTAGCCTCTTAAAAGCGCTTTTGATAATAGTCATGTTGAAAAGGAGGCATTAACATCTGGAAAATATTGAGCAAAGGACTGGTTACTGGAACTTTAGTAAAGTATGGGTAGGTGCACTGGCCGCCACGATATAATTGAAATATTGTTGAAAACGGTGGTAAACACATGCTATCAATCCATCAAGTCAGTCATTTTCTTTACAAAGTGTTACAATTGCTTCTCCCATAGAATAATCCTCAAGAAAGAAAGTGCAAAGTTTAAATTCAAATAATTACTCTCTCTCTCAGTATCAGTCAGCCGATTGCTTAAAACCCAAAGTTCTAATTTCCTTTTTAGGATTAAGTTCATAGCGACAGATTTCAATATTCTCTCCTCATATCAATGTTTCAAATGATAACTTTCGTTTTCGTTGACATGGCTTTAACATCTGATGAAGTGCAAGAAACTTCATCAGCATAATTCTAAGCTTAGTTGCTCACCTCATGACAAACGACGGCTGTAAATAGGCGTTCACAGGTTCGATTCCCAAGCTGTTGCAATTTTTATCCGAGGGTTGATGAGTCATTGCGACATGATATATTACTTTCTCGTCACTAACAGTTTTTTTTTCCAAAAAACAATTATGTAGAAAGGGATCCATTGGTTTGGAATAATGTGCAAAGGTACTGGTAAATAAAATACCGACACAGCTTCGATAGATGCAAATGACGCCCTGATATATCTGATATATAGCCTCTCAAAAGCACTTTTGATAATAGTTATTTTGAAAAGGAGTAACTTGCATCTGGAAAATATCGTACAAAGGACTGGTTACCTTCAGTAAAAGTATAGGTAGGTGCACTGGCCGCCGCGATATAATTGAAATATTGTTGAAAACGGTGTTAAACCACATGCAATCAAGCAATCAATCAATCAACCAATTCAGTTCCCCTTCTTTTATTTACCTGAAATACTTCACAGCATTTTCAAATCAACACATTGTCTTCACCTTCCAAAGATTCTTAAAAAGGTATTCGGTCCGCATTGCCCGGAGCTTGAGGCATGGCTTGGCTGGTTTGTATCCCCTGCTCGGTCATTTCTTTCCGAGAGTTGATAATACTCACTGTGGTAGCATTAATTTTTCTGAGCAGCAGTTTTGACTATAATTATGTGGAAAAGCAGTCAATGGCTTGGGAAGAATATCGTGAGAAGGACTAGTTACTGAAACTACAGGAACGCATAGGCAAGAGTACTGGCCGCCGCAATGTAAGTCGAATATCGTTGAAAACGGTGTTAAACACATATACTCTACAATCACTCAATCGATTGTCAAAGACTAGTTCGATACCTCAGTCGTTTATCCGTAGCTCTAGAGATAAGGGGGTCGCCAATCCCTAGTTCGCAAGATTTGTTCCCATACTTCATTAAATTGCAAGTCTTCTGTCTTAGTGCTGTTCATTATTTTAACGATAATTACGCGGAAAAGAGGCCGACGGCTAAAAATTAACTCATATTACTTTCAGAGCACTTTTTAACGCATGCCTATTAAAATAGCACCAAACATAAATTTGTCTTTTCTGTCATTAATCTTTCCAAACTTAACAATTTCTTCATCCACAGTGCAACCCTGCTACTATAAGGTAAAAAGGTCGAAATCAAAAGCGCTTTCCAACTTTCCATTTAACAAGCTCTCTCTCTCTCTCTCTCTGTCTGGTGAATGTTTTGATGTTTATGACGTTGAGCATGTAAGACAGCAGCCAGTGGATACAATATTATGATGAGCACTAGATAAAGAAAACCATAAAAGATTCGAGAACAGGGAGCCGCTAGTTCGATTTCCAGCTCGGTCGAATTTCTCTGAGAATTGCTTACAGTCATTGCGATATGATTCATTCATTTCTCAACCTTTATCATTATTTCGACGATTCTTATGATGGAAAGTAGTCAGTGCCTTGGAAAGAATATTGTTCGGAATACTGGTAAAAGTAATTCCAGGAGAGAAGTTCACGGGCCGCCGCAATATGAACTGAAATAATTTTGTAAACGACGTTTTAACACTCTTCAATCAATACTGCATACTTATAGCATTGAGAATCTTACGTTCATTTTTATGACTTATTTTCAATAGATAGATGCTTTAGATCATAAAATGGGAACCTTGGCTTTTTCGGCATTCATTAGGTAAATAGCTGAGGTTGATACGGGATTCAAATTGGTCGTATATAGAAATGTACAGGGTGATTACATAATCTTGTAAGATCTTGCCAGGATGTCTCAAATGTGCTAGTAACACCATAACATTTCACTCTAATATATTCGAAGGATAATATAGTTAGATTACACTTAAAATTACGGACTGAAGGAGCATCATATCGAATGAGAAACGATAATTCATGCAGACTGAGGAAGATATGAAGGAAAAAAGCTAATTTATTGTAGGAAGTACATTTTTGGAGGAAAAAGATGGACATCGTGGTCAGAGAAAACAGTCTTTATAGATAGATAGATAGATAGATAGATAGATAGATAAAATAAAAGGAAAAAAAGCGAAAGAGATTGATAGGATGGAGAGACAAGAGTAAAGTTTGCAGGAAGGAAAGAGAAATAAAGAGAGACAGAGAACGTAACAGAATAGGGAGTGATAGGAAAATGAGACAGATTGTGGAATAGCGGAAGAGACAGAAAGCAACAGAGAGAGAGAGAGACTGTGTGAAAGTAGGCAGTGAGATACAGGTAGGAAGAGGAGAGAAATAAAAGAAGAGAAGGAAGAGAAATGGGAAGGGATAGTGATATGAAGAGCGAGAGAAAGACAGAGACAGAAAGCGAGACAGACAGACAGAGAAACAGCGAGAGACTGAGCGTGGAAAACAGTGTTGAGAGAAAGATAAAATGAGAGACAGAGAGTAAGAAAAAAGAGTTCGGAAGGCAGTAGACAGAGGGCGAGAGACAAAGAGAGAAAGAGAAGCAATAGAGATACACAAAATTAAATGGAGACAGGAGAAGAAAGACAGAAATTGCAAAAAGATAGATAGAAATAGATAAAGAAAAGGAGAAGAGATAGTGTGTGTGGGATGACAGAAATGAGGGCGAATACATTATTTCAGACCGTTCAGACTAAGGATTAAGATTATAAACAAGACGTTGAGGCCAAAGACTTATCGGTGAAACAACAAGGGCATAGCTTTATCGTTGGAACGTACATTCAATTAAGTTAATAATTTGAAGGAAGCAGAATAAACAAGCTAGTTAACTGGGGCTGAATTAAGGGTGAGTGCATAGTTGTAAATACTGAGGATATATCTGTCCAACTGATAGACGATATTACACACCATGGATACAGGCATACGGCATTGGTTTGAAATAATAGAAGGGACATTGTTACAGGATTGGAAGGAACATCAAACTGAGAATGTCTTTCACTGTCTGAGAGGAAGTACAAGGAACCAAGAGAACATCTTTTCGACTGACGTTGCAGACCAACAGGTAGGGAGTAAAATCTCTGGAAGGGCATAGGTTTATAGCTTACTGATACATCTCAACAAGGCTACCATCTCGATTCCTAAAATACCATAACGCAAACTGTTGCAGTAACATCTCACCAAGGCTTCCATCTCCATTCCTAAAATAACATAACGAAAGCTGTTGCAGTAACCAATGGACATCTTCGAACTGTTGGTACATCAAGAAGGCAAAGGAATTGAAAACGGGTGAATCTTAAGACAGAACACAGTTTCAGGGCCTTATGGTGTATCCGAGGGACTCATAGACTGGGGTGTTCAGTTGCTAACTTGGGTTCAATGCGCTGACTAATGTTGTAAGACTGGAAGACAAGATAAATTTGGGATTCTCTCTGAAATTACTCTTACAGATTTTAAGTACATGTCAGGAAAAAAGTGTATGGGCAAAACTCTGCAAACAATACCACGAATGTGAGGCAGTGGTTTAGGGCCTGGGTGTACATTCAACTGAGTATAGAACAATTTCAATGTCTACGAGGATATGAAATAGATTGGGGAAACATTCCACGAACTGAGGATATAATCTCAGGGCCCAATATGCTTGCAACGGCCTGCTGGTTGGTTTCAGGCGTTGTGAGTATGAAGTCGCCGACTGGGGGTACTGGCTTAAGAACTTGTGCAGTCAAAGAAAGCTAGAAATACAGTTTTAAGGCCTACTGACAAGCAATTTCAAGCAGTTACAGCTAAAGCTATAAACTCAAACAAAAAGAAATATTTCTCGGACTTAATGTACAACACTTCGACTAAAGGTTAATCGAACAAACTGAAGGGGGTAACGCATGGCATTTCCTTAAATTGAAAATAAAATCAAATTTCTAGACATTTGCATTTCACAGACCAACGATACATCTTACAGAAACACACATACAAGGGACCAAAAAATGGCTAGAAGTGGTTAATCATATCGAATAATTTCCAGAGGTAAGTTTTATCTCGGTGACTAACAGTAAACATGAATAAAGTACAGAAACAAGGAACTGGTTGATTTTCAAGCGGTTGTCGACTCGGATCAAGGAAAGCAGCAAGAGCCAATGGGAACAATATTGTGCGAAGTACTGGTAAAAGAAGGCACTGATCTCCCTCTAAATAGCTTATAACTTTTTTTTTAATTGAATCCAAAACTGTCCAGAAAATATCCATACTCTTGAAATTATCTTCTGCAAATTCTAAACACGTGGCTATCAAAATCTAGTGCTCACAAATTTTGTAATTTCCATCATAGTTCATTACTAACAGTTACAATGTCTTTTTGCACATAACAACCCCCCAGGAATAAATAAATACACACTGGAAATGTATCTCCCCAAGTGAAATTAAAATCTGTGGACTAAGCATATATTTGCTTAGACTGAGAAAATGCTATATAGAATTGATGACGATTATTGCAACAGGATTTAATCTTATCTCAGCACTCATAGTTCTTTCGACAAGGCTATGTGAGAAAGGCTGCCAGTGTCAATGGGAACAATATTGTGTGAAGTACTGGTAAAACGTTATCCCCCTGGCCTCCACCTCCCCTTACAGCCAGCCCTTTAAATCACCATCTTTTATAACAAAATGGATATCTCATTTAATGGATCCGTCATTCACTGCAGGTAACACTTGTTAAACCCAATACATGCCTATTACAATCTAGCACTTGCTTTTCTATCATTAGTCTTACACATTTATCAATTTCTTCATCCACAATATAATCTTTCCACTCTAAAGTAAAAATGTCAAAATAAAAGCCTTTCTCAAACTCCCTTCCTCAAGTGACTAAGGATACATTTATTTAGACTGAGAATATGCTCAATAGAATTGATGACGATTATTGCGACAGGATTTTAATCTTATCTTAGCACTCATAATTCTTTCCACGAGGCTATGTGAGAAAGGCTGCCAGTGTCAATGGGAACAATATTGTGCGAAGTACTGGTAAAACGTTTTCCCCCTGGCCTCCACCTCCCCTTACAGTCAGCCCTTTAAATCACCATCTTTTATAACAATATGGGTATCTCATTTAATGCATACTTCAGTCAATGCAGGTAACACTTATTAAACCCAACACATGCCTATTACAATCTCCACAAGCTTTTCTGTCATTAGCCTCACGCATTTATCAATTTCTTCATCCAAAATACAATCTTTCCACTCTAAAGTAAAAATGTCAAAATCAAAACCTTCCTAAAACTCCCTTTTTCAGGTGAAAGTAAAATCTGCGGACTAAGGATACATTTGCTTAGACTGAGAATGTGCTCCATAGAATTGATGACGATTATTGCGATTGGATTTAATCTTATCCAAGCACTCATAGTTCTTTCCACGAGGCTATGTGAGAAAGGCTGCCAGTGTCAATGGGAACAATATTGTGTGAAGTACTGGTAAAACGTTATCCCCCTGGCCTCCACCTCCCCTTACAGCCAGCCTTTTAAATCACCATCTTTTATAACAACATGTATATCTCATTTAATGGATCCATCATTCAATGCAGGTAACACTTATTAAACCCAACACATGCCTATTACAATCTACACTTGCTTTTCTATCATTAGCCTCACGCATTTATCAATTTCTTCATCCACAATACAATCTTTCCACTCTAAAGTAAAAATGTCAAAATCAAAGCCTTTCTAAAACTCCCTTCCTCTAGTGAAAGTAAAATCTACGGACTAAGGATACATTTATTTAGACTGAGAATATGCTCTATAGAATTGATGACGATCATTGCGACAGGATTTTAATCTTATTTCAGCACTCATAATTCTTTCGACGAGTCTATGTGAGAAAGGCTGCCAGCGTCAATGGGAACAATATTGTGCGAAGTACTGGTAAAACGTTATCCCCCTGGCCTCCACCTCCCCTTACAGCCAGCCCTTTAAATCACCATCTTTTATAACAACATGGGTATCTCATTTAATGCATACTTCAGTCAATGCAGGTAACACTTATTAAGCCCAACACATGCCTATTACAATCTTCCACAAGCTTTTCTGTCATTAGCCTCACGCATTTATCCATTTCTTCATCCACAGTACAATCTTTCCACTCTAAAGTAAAAATGTCAAAATCAAAACCTTTCTAAAACTCCCTTTCTCAGGTGAAAGTGAAATCTGCGGACTAAGGATACATTTGCTTAGACTGAGAATGTGCTCTAAAGAATTGATGACGATTATTGCGACAATAATTAATCTTATCTCAGCACTCATAATTCTTTCGATGAGGCTATGTGAGAAAGGCTGCTAGTGTCAATGAGAACAATATTGTGCGAAGTACTGGTAAAACGTTCCCCCCCTGGCCTCCACCTCTCCTTACAGCCAGCCCTTTAAATCACCATCTTTTATAACCACATTGATATCTCATTTAATGGATCCGTCATTCACTGCAGGTAACACTTATTAAACCCAATATATGCCTATTACAATCTGGCACTAGCTTTTCTGTCATTAGCCTTACACCTTTATCAATTTCTTCAACAATACAATCTTTCCACTAAAAAGTAAAAATGTTGAAAACCAAAACCTTTCTCAAACACCCTTCCTCAGATGAAAGTAAAATCTGCCGACTAAGGACACATTTGCTTAGACTGAGAACATGCTCTATAGAATAAATGACGATTATTGCGACAGGATTTAATCTTATCTCAGCACTCATAATTCTTTCCACGAGGCTATGTGAGAAAGGCTGCCAGTGTCAATGGGAACAATATTGTGCGAAGTACTGGTAAAACGTTCCCCCACCTGGCCTCCACCTCCCCTTACAGCCAGCCCTTTAAATCACCATCTTTTTTAACAACATGGATAACTCATTTAATGGATCCTTCATTCAATGCAGGTAACACTTATTAACACATGCCTATTACAACCTTCACAAGCTTTTCTGTCATTAGCCTTACACCTTTATCAATTTCTTCAACAATACAATCTTTCCACTAAAAAGTAAAAATGTTGAAAACCAAAACCTTTCTCAAACACCCTTCCTCAGATGAAAGTAAAATCTGCCGACTAAGGACACATTTGCTTAGACTGAGAACATGCTCTATAGAATAAATGACGATTATTGCAACAGGATTTAATCTTATCTCAGCACTCATAATTCTTTCCACGAGGCTATGTGAGAAAGGCTGCCAGTGTCAATGGGAACAATATTGTGCGAAGTACTGGTAGGAAGTTATCCCCCTGGCCTCCACCTCCCCTTACAGCCAGCCCTTTAAATCACCATCTTTTATAAAAACATGGATAACTCATTTAATGGATCCTTCATTCAATGCAGGTAACACTTATTAACACATGCCTATTACAATCTTCACAAGCTTTTCTGTCATTAGCCTTACAAATTTATCAATTTCTTCATCCACAATACAATCTTTCCACTCTAAAGTAAAAATGTCAAAATCAAAACCCAACTGCCTCTGTGTTGCTGTCTCTCGGTTTTCATATCTATAGAAATCCACAGGCTCCATTAGTTACACTCAAGTAATGTTCAAGTCGGCGTTAAAACACCAAGAAAACAAACACATCTATTATCACATATAAATCCGGTATCGGGACTACCACCGTCTCTACCAACTCAACCATCGAACCAACCTTCTCTATTATTGTAATCATCAACATCATCATCAAAGCAATTATTAAAAAACATTAAAAACTCCATAGCTTTGTGTTAAGTTATAGCAAACTCTTGAAGAGTTCAGGAATACATCTGTTTCCATTCAAATCCGTTACCTTTCTTTGATAAATCTGAAAATCTTTCACACCATTCCCAAATCAAAACATTTTCTTTGTCTACAGAGATATTTTAATATCAATTCGATCGATGATGTAATCATCAACATCATCAAAGAAATAATTATAAAACATTAAAACCTCCATAGCTTTGTGTTAAGTTATAGTAAACTCTTGAAGAGTTCAGGAAAACATCTTTTTCCATTCAAATCAGTTATTTTTCTTTGGTAAATCTGAAAATCTTTCAAACCATTCCCAAATCAAAACTTTTTCTTTGACTATAGTGATATTTTAATATCAATTCGGTCGATAGCCTACAGAACTTGAGACATGGGTTAGCTGGTTTGATTCCCCTACTCGGCCATTTCTTTCTGAGGTTTGATGATAATTTTTGCGACAGGATTGATTCTTTGGTAGCCTCTTAAAAGCGCTTTTGATAATAGTCATGTTGAAAAGGAGGCATTAACATCTGGAAAATATTGAGCAAAGGACTGGTTACTGGAACTTTAGTAAAGTATGGGTAGGTGCACTGGCCGCCACGATATAATTGAAATATTGTTGAAAACGGTGGTAAACACATGCTATCAATCCATCAAGTCAGTCATTTTCTTTACAAAGTGTTACAATTGCTTCTCCCATAGAATAATCCTCAAGAAAGAAAGTGCAAAGTTTAAATTCAAATAATTACTCTCTCTCTCAGTATCAGTCAGCCGATTGCTTAAAACCCAAAGTTCTTATTTCCTTTTTAGGATTAAGTTCATGGCGACAGATTTCAATATTCTCTCCTCATATCAATGTTTCAAATGATTAACATCTGATGAAGTGCAAGAAACTTCATCAGCATAATTCTAAGCTTAGTTGCTCACCTCATGACAAACGACGGCTGTAAATAGGCGTTCACAGGTTCGATTCCCAAGCTGTTGCAATTTTTATCCGAGGGTTGATGAGTCATTGCGACATGATATATTACTTTCTCGTCACTAACAGTTTTTTTTTCCAAAAAACAATTATGTAGAAAGGGATCCATTGGTTTGGAATAATGTGCAAAGGTACTGGTAAATAAAATACCGACACAGCTTCGATAGATGCAAATGACGCCCTGATATATCTGATATATAGCCTCTCAAAAGCACTTTTGATAATAGTTATTTTGAAAAGGAGTAACTTGCATCTGGAAAATATCGTACAAAGGACTGATTACGGTTACTGAACCTTCAGTAAAAGTATAGGTAGGTGCACTGGCCGCCGCGATATAATTGAAATATTGTTGAAAACGGTGTTAAACCACATGCAATCAAGCAATCAATCAATCAACCAATTCAGTTCCCCTTCTTTTATTTACCTGAAGTACTTCACAGCATTTTCAAATCAACACATTGTCTTCACCTTCCAAAGATTCTTAAAAAGGTATTCGGTCTGCATTGCCCGGAGCTTGAGGCATGGCTTGGCTGGTTTGTATCCCCTGCTCGGTCATTTCTTTCCGAGAGTTGATAATACTCACTGTGGTAGCATTAATTTTTCTGAGCAGCAGTTTTGACTATAATTATGTGGAAAAGCAGTCAATGGCTTGGGAAGAATATCGTGAGAAGGACTAGTTACTGAAACTACAGGAACGCATAGGCAAGAGTACTGGCCGCCGCAATGTAAGTCGAATATCGTTGAAAACGGTGTTAAACACATATACTCTACAATCACTCAATCGATTGTCAAAGACTAGTTCGATACCTCAGTCGTTTATCCGTAGCTCTAGAGATAAGGGGGTCGCCAATCCCTAGTTCGCAAGATTTGTTCCCATACTTCATTAAATTGCAAGTCTTCTGTCTTAGTGCTGTTCATTATTTTAACGGTAATTACGCGGAAAAGAGGCCGACGGCTAAAAATTAACTCATATTTACTTTCAGAGCACTTTTTAACGCATGCCTATTAAAATAGCACCAAACATAAATTTGTCTTTTCTGTCATTAATCTTTCCAAACTTAACAATTTCTTCATCCACAGTGCAACCCTGCTACTATAAGGTAAAAAGGTCGAAATCAAAAGCGCTTTCCAACTTTCCATTTAACAAGCTCTCTCTCTCTCTCTCTCTCTGTCTAGTGAATGTTTTGATGTTTATGACGTTGAGCATGTAAGACAGCAGCCAGTGGATACAATATTATGATGAGCACTAGATAAAGAAAACCATAAAAGATTCGAGAACAGGGAGCCGCTAGTTCGATTTCCAGCTCGGTCGAATTTCTCCGAGAATTGCTTACAGTCATTGCGATATGATTCATTCATTTCTCAACCTTTATCATTATTTCGACGATTCTTATGATGGAAAGTAGTCAGTGCCTTGGAAAGAATATTGTTCGGAATACTGGTAAAAGTAATTCCAGGAGAGAAGTTCACGGGCCGCCGCAATATGAACTGAAATAATTTTGTAAACGACGTTTTAACACTTTTCAATCAATACTGCATACTTATAGCATTGAGAATCTTACGTTCATTTTTATGACTTATTTTCAATAGATAGATGCTTTAGATCATAAAATGAGAACCTTGGCTTTTTCGGCATTCATTAGGTAAATAGCTGAGGTTGATACGGGATTCAAATTGGTCGTATATAGAAATGTACAGGGTGATTACATAATCTTGTAAGATCTTGCCAGGATGTCTCAAATGTGCTAGTAACACCATAACATTTCACTCTAATATATTCGAAGGACAATATAGTTAGATTACACTTAAAATTACGGACTGAAGGAGCATCATATCGAATGAGAAACGATCATTCATGCAGACTGAGGAAGATATGAAGGAAAAAAGCTAATTTATTGTAGGAAGTACATTTTTGGAGGAAAAAGATGGACATCGTGGTCAGAGAAAACAGTCTTTATAGATAGATAGATAGATACATAAAATAAAAGGAAAAAAAGCGAAAGAGATTGATAGGATGGAGAGACAAGAGTAAAGTTTGCAGGAAGGAAAGAGAAATAAAGAGAGACAGAGAACGTAACAGAATAGGAAGTGATAGGAAAATGAGACAGATGGTGGAATAGCGGAAGAGACAGAAAGCAACAGAGAGAGAGAGACTGTGTGAAAGTAGGCAGTGAGATACAGGTAGGAAGAGGAGAGAAATAAAAGAAGAGAAGGAAGAGAAATGGGAAGGGATAGTGATATGAAGAGCGAGAGAAAGACAGAGACAGAAAGCGAGACAGACAGACAGAGAAACAGCGAGAGACTGAGCGTGGAAAACAGTGTTGAGAGAAAGATAAAATGAGAGACAGAGAGTAAGAAAAAAGAGTTCGGAAGGCAGTAGACAGAGGGCGAGAGACAAAGAGAGAAAGAGAAGCAATAGAGATACACAAAATTAAATGGAGACAGGTGAAGAAAGACAGAAATTGCAAAAAGATAGATAGAAATAGATAAAGAAAAGGAGAAGAGATAGTGTGTGTGGGATGACAGAAATGAGGGCGAATACATTATTTCAGACCGTTCAGACTAAGGATTAAGATTATAAACAAGACGTTGAGGCCAAAGACTTATCGGTGAAACAACAAGGGCATAGCTTTATCGTTGGAACGTACATTCAATTAAGTTAATAATTTGAAGGAAGCAGAATAAACAAGCTAGTTGACTGGGGCTGAATTAAGGGTGAGTGCATAGTTGTAAATACTGAGGATATATCTGTCCAACTGATAGACGATATTACCCACCATGGATACAGGCATACGGCATTGGTTTGAAATAATAGAAGGGACATTGTTACAGGATTGGAAGGAACATCAAACTGAGAATGTCTTTCACTGTCTGAGAGGAAGTACAAGGAACCAAGAGAACATCTTTTCGACTGACGTTGCAGACCAACAGGTAGGGAGTAAAATCTCTGGAAGGGCATAGGTTTATAGCTTACTGATACATCTCAACAAGGCTACCATCTCGATTCCTAAAATACCATAACGCAAACTGTTGCAGTAACATCTCACCAAGGCTTCCATCTCCATTCCTAAAATAACATAACGAAAGCTGTTGCAGTAACCAATGGACATCTTCGAACTGTTGGTACATCAAGAAGGCAAAGGAATTGAAAACGGGTGAATCTTAAGACAGAACACAGTTTCAGGGCCTTATGGTGTATCCGAGGGACTCATAGACTGGGGTGTTCAGTTGCTAACTTGGGTTCAATGCGCTGACTAATGTTGTAAGACTGGAAGACAAGATAAATTTGGGATTCTCTCTGAAATTACTCTTACAGATTTTAAGTACATGTCAGGAAAAAAGTGTATGGGCAAAACTCTACAAACAATACCACGAATGTGAGGCAGTGGTTTAGGGCCTGGGTGTACATTCAACTGAGTATAGAACAATTTCAATGTCTACGAGGATATGAAATAGATTGGGGAAACATTCCACGAACTGAGGATATAATCTCAGGGCCCAATATGCTTGCAACGGCCTGCTGGTTGGTTTCAGGCGTTGTGAGTATGAAGTCGCCGACTGGGGGTACTGGCTTAAGAACTTGTGCAGTCAAAGAAAGCTAGAAATACAGTTTTAAGGCCTACTAAAAAGCAATTTCAAGCAGTTACAGCTAAAGCTATAAACTCAAACAAAAAGAAATATTTCTCGGACTTAATGTACAACACTTCGACTAAAGGTTAATCGAACAAACTGAAGGGGGTAACGCATGGCATTTCCTTAAATTGAAAATAAAATCAAATTTCTAGACATTTGCATTTCACAGACCAACGATACATCTTACAGAAACACACATACAAGGGACCAAAAAATGGCTAGAAGTGATTAATCATATCGAATAATTTCCAGAGGTAAGTTTTATCTCGGTGACTAACAGTAAACATGAATAAAGTACAGAAACAAGGAACTGGTTGATTTTCAAGCGGTTGTCGACTCGGATCAAGGAAAGCAGCAAGAGCCAATGGGAACAATATTGTGCGAAGTACTGGTAAAAGAAGGCACTGATCTCCCTCTAAATAGCTTATAACTTTTTTTTTAATTGAATCCAAAACTGTCCAGAAAATATCCATACTCTTGAAATTATCTTCTGCAAATTCTAAACACGTGGCTATCAAAATCTAGTGCTCACAAATTTTGTTATTTCCATCATAGTTCATTACTAACAGTTACAATGTCTTTTTGCACATAACAACCCCCCAGGAATAAATAAATACACACTGGAAATGTATCTCCCCAAGTGAAATTAAAATCTGTGGACTAAGCATATATTTGCTTCGACTGAGAAAATGCTATATAGAATTGATGACGATTATTGCAACAGGATTTAATCTCATCTCAGCACTCATAATTCTTTCGACAAGGCTATGTGAGAAAGGCTGCCAGTGTCAATGGGAACAATATTGTGTGAAGTACTGGTAAAAAGTTATCCCCCTGGCCTCCACCTCCCCTTACAGCCAGCCCTTTAAATCACCATCTTTTATAACAAAATGGATATCTCATTTAATGGATCCGTCATTCACTGCAGGTAACACTTGTTAAACCCAATACATGCCTATTACAATCTAGCACTTGCTTTTCTATCATTAGTCTCACACATTTATCAATTTCTTCATCCACAATATAATCTTTCCACTCTAAAGTAAAAATGTCAAAATAAAAGCCTTTCTCAAACTCCCTTCCTCAAGTGACTAAGGATACATTTATTTAGACTGAGAATATGCTCTATAGAATTGATGACGATTATTGCGACAGGATTTTAATCTTATCTTAGCACTCATAATTCTTTCCACGAGGCTATGTGAGAAAGGCTGCCAGTGTCAATGGGAACAATATTGTGCGAAGTACTGGTAAAACGTTATCCCCCTGGCCTCCACCTCCCCTTACAGTCAGCCCTTTAAATCACCATCTTTTATAACAATATGGGTATCTCATTTAATGCATACTTCAGTCAATGCAGGTAACACTTATTAAACCCAACACATGCCTATTACAATCTTCACAAGCTTTTCTGTCATTAGCCTCACGCATTTATCAATTTCTTCATCCAAAATACAATCTTTCCACTCTAAAGTAAAAATGTCAAAATCAAAACCTTCCTAAAACTCCCTTTTTCAGGTGAAAGTAAAATCTGCGGACTAAGGATACATTTGCTTAGACTGAGAATGTGCTCCATAGAATTGATGACGCTTATTGCGATTGGATTTAATCTTATCCAAGCACTCATAGTTCTTTCCACGAGGCTATGTGAGAAAGGCTGCCAGTGTCAATGGGAACAATATTGTGTGAAGTACTGGTAAAACGTTATCCCCCTGGCCTCCACCTCCCCTTACAGCCAGCCCTTTAAATCACCATCTTTTATAACAACATGGATAACTCATTTAATGGATCCTTCATTCAATGCAGGTAACACTTATTAACACATGCCTATTACAACCTTCACAAGCTTTTCTGTCATTAGCCTTACACCTTTATCAATTTCTTCATCCACAGTACAATCTTTCCATTCTAAAGTAAAAATGTCAAAATCAAAACCTTTCTAAAACTCCCTTTCTCAGGTGAAAGTAAAATCTGCGGACTAAGGATACATTTGCTTAGACTGAGAATGTGCTCTATAGAATTGATAACGATTATTGCGACAAGATTTAATCTTATCTCAGCACTCATAATTCTTTCGATGAGGCTATGTGAGAAAGGCTGCCAGTGTCAATGAGAACAATATTGTGCGAAGTACTGGTAAAACGTTCCCCCCCTGGCCTCCACCTCCCCTTACAGCCAGCCCTTTAAATCACCATCTTTTATAACCACATTGGTATCTCATTTAATGGATCCGTCATTCACTGCAGGTAACACTTATTAAACCCAATACATGCCTATTACAATCTGGCACTAGCTTTTCTGTCATTAGCCTTACACCTTTATCAATTTCTTCAACAATACAATCTTTCCACTAAAAAGTAAAAATGTTGAAAATCAAAACATTTCTCAAACACCCTTCCTCAGATGAAAGTAAAATCTGCCGACTAAGGACACATTTGCTTAGACTGAGAACATGCTCTATAGAATAAATGACGATTATTGCGACAGGATTTAATCTTATCTCAGCACTCATAATTCTTTCCACGAGGCTATGTGAGAAAGGCTGCCAGTGTCAATGGGAACAATATTGTGCCAAGTACTGGTAAAACGTTCCCCCCCTGGCCTCCACCTCCCCTTACAGCCAGCCCTTTAAATCACCATCTTTTATAACAACATGGATAACTCATTTAATGGATCCTTCATTCAATGCAGGTAACACTTATTAACACATGCCTATTACAACCTTCACAAGCTTTTCTGTCATTAGCCTTACACCTTTATCAATTTCTTCAACAATACAATCTTTCCACTAAAAAGTAAAAATGTTGAAAACCAAAACCTTTCTCAAACACCCTTCCTCAGATGAAAGTAAAATCTGCCGACTAAGGACACATTTGCTTAGACTGAGAACATGCTCTATAGAATAAATGACGATTATTGCAACAGGATTTAATCTTATCTCAGCACTCATAATTCTTTCCACGAGGCTATGTGAGAAAGGCTACCAGTGTCAATGGGAACAATATTGTGCGAAGTACTGGTAGGAAGTTATCCCCCTGGCCTCCACCTCCCCTTACAGCCAGCCCTTTAAATCACCATCTTTTATAACAACATGGATAACTCATTTAATGGATCCTTCATTCAATGCAGGTAACACTTATTAACACATGCCTATTACAATCTTCACAAGCTTTTCTGTCATTAGCCTTACAAATTTATCAATTTCTTCATCCACAATACAATCTTTCCACTCTAAAGTAAAAATGTCAAAATCAAAACCCAACTGCCTCTGTGTTGCTGTCTCTCGGTTTTCATATCTATAGAAATCCACAGGCTCCATTAGTTACACTCAAGTAATGTTCAAGTCGGCGTTAAAACACCAAGAAAACAAACACATCTATTATCACATATAAATCCGGTATCGGGACTACCACCGTCTCTACCAACTCAACCATCGAACCAACCTTCTCTATTATTGTAATCATCAACATCATCATCAAAGCAATTATTAAAAAACATTAAAAACTCCATAGCTTTGTGTTAAGTTATAGCAAACTCTTGAAGAGTTCAGGAATACATCTGTTTCCATTCAAATCCGTTACCTTTCTTTGATAAATCTGAAAATCTTTCACACCATTCCCAAATCAAAACATTTTCTTTGTCTACAGAGATATTTTAATATCAATTCGATCGATGATGTAATCATCAACATCATCAAAGAAATAATTATAAAACATTAAAACCTCCATAGCTTTGTGTTAAGTTATAGTAAACTCTTGAAGAGTTCAGGAAAACATCTTTTTCCATTCAAATCAGTTATTTTTCTTTGGTAAATCTGAAAATCTTTCAAACCATTCCCAAATCAAAACTTTTTCTTTGACTATAGTGATATTTTAATATCAATTCGGTCGATAGCCTACAGAACTTGAGACATGGGTTAGCTGGTTTGATTCCCCTACTCGGCCATTTCTTTCTGAGGTTTGATGATAATTTTTGCGACAGGATTGATTCTTTGGTAGCCTCTTAAAAGCGCTTTTGATAATAGTCATGTTGAAAAGGAGGCATTAACATCTGGAAAATATTGAGCAAAGGACTGGTTACTGGAACTTTAGTAAAGTATGGGTAGGTGCACTGGCCGCCACGATATAATTGAAATATTGTTGAAAACGGTGGTAAACACATGCTATCAATCCATCAAGTCAGTCATTTTCTTTACAAAGTGTTACAATTGCTTCTCCCATAGAATAATCCTCAAGAAAGAAAGTGCAAAGTTTAAATTCAAATAATTACTCTCTCTCTCAGTATCAGTCAGCCGATTGCTTAAAACCCAAAGTTCTTATTTCCTTTTTAGGATTAAGTTCATGGCGACAGATTTCAATATTCTCTCCTCATATCAATGTTTCAAATGATTAACATCTGATGAAGTGCAAGAAACTTCATCAGCATAATTCTAAGCTTAGTTGCTCACCTCATGACAAACGACGGCTGTAAATAGGCGTTCACAGGTTCGATTCCCAAGCTGTTGCAATTTTTATCCGAGGGTTGATGAGTCATTGCGACATGATATATTACTTTCTCGTCACTAACAGTTTTTTTTCCAAAAAACAATTATGTAGAAAGGGATCCATTGGTTTGGAATAATGTGCAAAGGTACTGGTAAATAAAATACCGACACAGCTTCGATAGATGCAAATGACGCCCTGATATATCTGATATATAGCCTCTCAAAAGCACTTTTGATAATAGTTATTTTGAAAAGGAGTAACTTGCATCTGGAAAATATCGTACAAAGGACTGATTACGGTTACTGAACCTTCAGTAAAAGTATAGGTAGGTGCACTGGCCGCCGCGATATAATTGAAATATTGTTGAAAACGGTGTTAAACCACATGCAATCAAGCAATCAATCAATCAACCAATTCAGTTCCCCTTCTTTTATTTACCTGAAATACTTCACAGCATTTTCAAATCAACACATTGTCTTCACCTTCCAAAGATTCTTAAAAAGGTATTCGGTCTGCATTGCCCGGAGCTTGAGGCATGGCTTGGCTGGTTTGTATCCCCTGCTCGGTCATTTCTTTCCGAGAGTTGATAATACTCACTGTGGTAGCATTAATTTTTCTGAGCAGCAGTTTTGACTATAATCATGTGGAAAAGCAGTCAATGGCTTGGGAAGAATATCGTGAGAAGGACTAGTTACTGAAACTACAGGAACGCATAGGCAAGAGTACTGGCCGCCGCAATGTAAGTCGAATATCGTTGAAAACGGTGTTAAACACATATACTCTACAATCACTCAATCGATTGTCAAAGACTAGTTCGATACCTCAGTCGTTTATCCGTAGCTCTAGAGATAAGGGGGTCGCCAATCCCTAGTTCGCAAGATTTGTTCCCATACTTCATTAAATTGCAAGTCTTCTGTCTTAGTGCTGTTCATTATTTTAACGGTAATTACGCGGAAAAGAGGCCGACGGCTAAAAATTAACTCATATTTACTTTCAGAGCACTTTTTAACGCATGCCTATTAAAATAGCACCAAACATAAATTTGTCTTTTCTGTCATTAATCTTTCCAAACTTAACAATTTCTTCATCCACAGTGCAACCCTGCTACTATAAGGTAAAAAGGTCGAAATCAAAAGCGCTTTCCAACTTTCCATTTAACAAGCTCTCTCTCTCTCTCTCTCTGTCTAGTGAATGTTTTGATGTTTATGACGTTGAGCATGTAAGACAGCAGCCAGTGGACACAATATTATGATGAGCACTAGATAAAGAAAACCATAAAAGATTCGAGAACAGGGAGCCGCTAGTTCGATTTCCAGCTCGGTCGAATTTCTCCGAGAATTGCTTACAGTCATTGCGATATGATTCATTCATTTCTCAACCTTTATCATTATTTCGACGATTCTTATGATGGAAAGTAGTCAGTGCCTTGGAAAGAATATTGTTCGGAATACTGGTAAAAGTAATTCCAGGACAGAAGTTCACGGGCCGCCGCAATATGAACTGAAATAATTTTGTAAACGACGTTTTAACACTTTTCAATCAATACTGCATACTTATAGCATTAAGAATCTTACGTTCATTTTTATGACTTATTTTCAATAGATAGATGCTTTAGATCATAAAATGAGAACCTTGGCTTTTTCGGCATTCATTAGGTAAATAGCTGAGGTTGATACGGGATTCAAATTGGTCGTATATAGAAATGTACAGGGTGATTACATAATCTTGTAAGATCTTGCCAGGATGTCTCAAATGTGCTAGTAACACCATAACATTTCACTCTAATATATTCGAAGGATAATATAGTTAGATTACACTTAAAATTACGGACTGAAGGAGCATCATATCGAATGAGAAACGATCATTCATGCAGACTGAGGAAGATATGAAGGAAAAAAGCTAATTTATTGTAGGAAGTACATTTTTGGAGGAAAAAGATGGACATCGTGGTCAGAGAAAACAGTCTTTATAGATAGATAGATAGATAGATAAAATAAAAGGAAAAAAAGCGAAAGAGATTGATAGGATGGAGAGACAAGAGTAAAGTTTGCAGGAAGGAAAGAGAAATAAAGAGAGACAGAGAACGTAACAGAATAGGAAGTGATAGGAAAATGAGACAGATGGTGGAATAGCGGAAGAGACAGAAAGCAACAGAGAGAGAGAGACTGTGTGAAAGTAGGCAGTGAGATACAGGTAGGAAGAGGAGAGAAATAAAAGAAGAGAAGGAAGAGAAATGGGAAGGGATAGTGATATGAAGAGCGAGAGAAAGACAGAGACAGAAAGCGAGACAGACAGACAGAGAAACAGCGAGAGACTGAGCGTGGAAAACAGTGTTGAGAGAAAGATAAAATGAGAGACAGAGAGTAAGAAAAAAGAGTTCGGAAGGCAGTAGACAGAGGGCGAGAGACAAAGAGAGAAAGAGAAGCAATAGAGATACACAAAATTAAATGGAGACAGGTGAAGAAAGACAGAAATTGCAAAAAGATAGATAGAAATAGATAAAGAAAAGGAGAAGAGATAGTGTGTGTGGGATGACAGAAATGAGGGCGAATACATTATTTCAGACCGTTCAGACTAAGGATTAAGATTATAAACAAGACGTTGAGGCCAAAGACTTATCGGTGAAACAACAAGGGCATAGCTTTATCGTTGGAACGTACATTCAATTAAGTTAATAATTTGAAGGAAGCAGAATAAACAAGCTAGTTGACTGGGGCTGAATTAAGGGTGAGTGCATAGTTGTAAATACTGAGGATATATCTGTCCAACTGATAGACGATATTACCCACCATGGATACAGGCATACGGCATTGGTTTGAAATAATAGAAGGGACATTGTTACAGGATTGGAAGGAACATCAAACTGAGAATGTCTTTCACTGTCTGAGAGGAAGTACAAGGAACCAAGAGAACATCTTTTCGACTGACGTTGCAGGCTAACAGGTAGGGAGTAAAATCTCTGGAAGGGCATAGGTTTATAGTTTACTGATACATCTCAACAAGGCTACCATCTCGATTCCTAAAATACCATAACGCAAACTGTTGCTGTAACATCTCACCAAGGCTTCCATCTCCATTCCTAAAATAACATAACGAAAGCTGTTGCAGTAACCAATGGACATCTTCGAACTGTTGGTACATCAAGAAGGCAAAGGAATTGAAAACGGGTGAATCTTAAGACAGAACACAGTTTCAGGGCCTTATGGTGTATCCGAGGGACTCATAGACTGGGGTGTTCAGTTGCTAACTTGGGTTCAATGCGCTGACTAATGTTGTAAGACTGGAAGACAAGATAAATTTGGGATTCTCTCTGAAATTACTCTTACAGATTTTAAGTACATGTCAGGAAAAAAGTGTATGGGCAAAACTCTGCAAACAATACCACGAATGTGAGGCAGTGGTTTAGGGCCTGGGTGTACATTCAACTGAGTATAGAACAATTTCAATGTCTACGAGGATATGAAATAGATTGGGGAAACATTCCACGAACTGAGGATATAATCTCAGGGCCCAATATGCTTGCAACGGCCTGCTGGTTGGTTTCAGGCGTTGTGAGTATGAAGTCGCCGACTGGGGGTACTGGCTTAAGAACTTGTGCAGTCAAAGAAAGCTAGAAATACAGTTTTAAGGCCTACTGACAAGCAATTTCAAGCAGTTACAGCTAAAGCTATAAACTCAAACAAAAAGAAATATTTCTCGGACTTAATGTACAACACTTCGACTAAAGGTTAATCGAACAAACTGAAGGGGGTAACGCATGGCATTTCCTTAAATTGAAAATAAAATCAAATTTCTAGACATTTGCATTTCACAGACCAACGATACATCTTACAGAAACACACATACAAGGGACCAAAAAATGGCTAGAAGTGGTTAATCATATCGAATAATTTCCAGAGGTAAGTTTTATCTCGGTGACTAACAGTAAACATGAATAAAGTACAGAAACAAGGAACTGGTTGATTTTCAAGCGGTTGTCGACTCGGATCAAGGAAAGCAGCAAGAGCCAATGGGAACAATATTGTGCGAAGTACTGGTAAAAGAAGGCACTGATCTCCCTCTAAATAGCTTATAACTTTTTTTTTAATTGAATCCAAAACTGTCCAGAAAATATCCATACTCTTGAAATTATCTTCTGCAAATTCTAAACACGTGGCTATCAAAATCTAGTGCTCACAAATTTTGTTATTTCCATCATAGTTCATTACTAACAGTTACAATGTCTTTTTGCACATAACAACCCCCAAGGAATAAATAAATACCCACTGGAAATGTATCTCCCCAAGTGAAATTAAAATCTGTGGACTAAGCATATATTTGCTTCGACTGAGAAAATGCTATATAGAATTGATGACGATTATTGCAACAGGATTTAATCTTATCTCAGCACTCATAATTCTTTCGTCAAGGCTATGTGAGAAAGGCTGCCAGTGTCAATGGGAACAGTATTGTGTGAAGTACTGGTAAAAAGTTATCCCCCCTGGCCTCCACCTCCCCTTACAGCCAGCCCTTTAAATCACCATCTTTTATAACAAAATGGATATCTCATTTAATGGATCCGTCATTCACTGCAGGTAACACTTGTTAAACCCAATACATGCCTATTACAATCTAGCACTTGCTTTTCTATCATTAGTCTCACACATTTATCAATTTCTTCATCCACAATATAATCTTTCCACTCTAAAGTAAAAATGTCAAAATAAAAGCCTTTCTCAAACTCCCTTCCTCAAGTGACTAAGGATACATTTATTTAGACTGAGAATATGCTCAATAGAATTGATGACGATTATTGCGACAGGATTTTAATCTTATCTTAGCACTCATAATTCTTTCCACGAGGCTATGTGAGAAAGGCTGCCAGTGTCAATGGGAACAATATTGTGCGAAGTACTGGTAAAACGTTATCCCCCTGGCCTCCACCTCCCCTTACAGCCAGCCCTTTAAATCACCATCTTTTATAACAATATGGGTATCTCATTTAATGCATACTTCAGTCAATGCAGGTAACACTTATTAAACCCAACACATGCCTATTACAATCTTCACAAGCTTTTCTGTCATTAGCCTCACGCATTTATCAATTTCTTCATCCAAAATACAATCTTTCCACTCTAAAGTAAAAATGTTAAAATCAAAACCTTCCTAAAACTCCCTTTTTCAGGTGAAAGTAAAATCTGCGGACTAAGGATACATTTGCTTAGACTGAGAATGTGCTCCATAGAATTGATGACGATTATTGCGATTGGATTTAATCTTATCCAAGCACTCATAGTTCTTTCCACGAGGCTATGTGAGAAAGGCTGCCAGTGTCAATGGGAACAATATTGTGTGAAGTACTGGTAAAACGGTATCCCCCTGGCCTCCACCTCCCCTTACAGCCAGCCTTTTAAATCACCATCTTTTATAACAACATGTATATCTCATTTAATGGATCCATCATTCAATGCAGGTAACACTTATTAAACCCAACACATACCTATTACAATCTACACTTGCTTTTCTATCATTAGCCTCACACATTTATCAATTTCTTCATCCACAATACAATCTTTCCACTCTAAAGTAAAAATGTCAAAATCAAAGCCTTTCTAAAACTCCCTTCCTCTAGTGAAAGTAAAATCTACGGACTAAGGATACATTTATTTAGACTGAGAATATGCTCTATAGAATTGATGACGATTATTGCGACAGGATTTTAATCTTATTTCAGCACTCATAATTCTTTCGACGAGGCTATGTGAGAAAGGCTGCCAGCGTCAATGGGAACAATATTGTGCGAAGTACTGGTAAAACGTTATCCCCCTGGCCTCCACCTCCCCTTACAGCCAGCCCTTTAAATCACCATCTTTTATAACAACATGGGTATCTCATTTAATGCATACTTCAGTCAATGCAGGTAACACTTATTAAGCCCAACACATGCCTATTACAATCTTCCACAAGCTTTTCTGTCATTAGCCTCACGCATTTATCCATTTCTTCATCCACAGTACAATCTTTCCACTCTAAAGTAAAAATGTCAAAATCAAAACCTTTCTAAAACTCCCTTTCTCAGGTGAAAGTAAAATCTGCGGACTAAGGATACATTTGCTTAGACTGAGAATGTGCTCTATAGAATTGATAACGATTATTGCGACAAGATTTAATCTTATCTCAGCACTCATAATTCTTTCGATGAGGCTATGTGAGAAAGGCTGCCAGTGTCAATGAGAACAATATTGTGCGAAGTACTGGTAAAACGTTCCCCCCCTGGCCTCCACCTCCCCTTACAGCCAGCCCTTTAAATCACCATCTTTTATAACCCCATTGGTATCTCATTTAATGGATCCGTCATTCACTGCAGGTAACACTTATTAAACCCAATACATGCCTATTACAATCTGGCACTAGCTTTTCTGTCATTAGCCTTACACCTTTATCAATTTCTTCAACAATACAATCTTTCCACTAAAAAGTAAAAATGTTGAAAATCAAAACATTTCTCAAACACCCTTCCTCAGATGAAAGTAAAATCTGCCGACTAAGGACACATTTGCTTAGACTGAGAACATGCTCTATAGAATAAATGACGATTATTGCGACAGGATTTAATCTTATCTCAGCACTCATAATTCTTTCCACGAGGCTATGTGAGAAAGGCTGCCAGTGTCAATGGGAACAATATTGTGCCAAGTACTGGTAAAACGTTCCCCCCCTGGCCTCCACCTCCCCTTACAGCCAGCCCTTTAAATCACCATCTTTTATAACAACATGGATAACTCATTTAATGGATCCTTCATTCAATGCAGGTAACACTTATTAACACATGCCTATTACAACCTTCACAAGCTTTTCTGTCATTAGCCTTACACCTTTATCAATTTCTTCAACAATACAATCTTTCCACTAAAAAGTAAAAATGTTGAAAACCAAAACCTTTCTCAAACACCCTTCCTCAGATGAAAGTAAAATCTGCCGACTAAGGACACATTTGCTTAGACTGAGAACATGCTCTATAGAATAAATGACGATTATTGCAACAGGATTTAATCTTATCTCAGCACTCATAATTCTTTCCACGAGGCTATGTGAGAAAGGCTACCAGTGTCAATGGGAACAATATTGTGCGAAGTACTGGTAGGAAGTTATCCCCCTGGCCTCCACCTCCCCTTACAGCCAGCCCTTTAAATCACCATCTTTTATAACAACATGGATAACTCATTTAATGGATCCTTCATTCAATGCAGGTAACACTTATTAACACATGCCTATTACAATCTTCACAAGCTTTTCTGTCATTAGCCTTACAAATTTATCAATTTCTTCATCCACAATACAATCTTTCCACTCTAAAGTAAAAATGTCAAAATCAAAACCCAACTGCCTCTGTGTTGCTGTCTCTCGGTTTTCATATCTATAGAAATCCACAGGCTCCATTAGTTACACTCAAGTAATGTTCAAGTCGGCGTTAAAACACCAAGAAAACAAACACATCTATTATCACATATAAATCCGGTATCGGGACTACCACCGTCTCTACCAACTCAACCATCGAACCAACCTTCTCTATTATTGTAATCATCAACATCATCATCAAAGCAATTATTAAAAAACATTAAAAACTCCATAGCTTTGTGTTAAGTTATAGCAAACTCTTGAAGAGTTCAGGAATACATCTGTTTCCATTCAAATCCGTTACCTTTCTTTGATAAATCTGAAAATCTTTCACACCATTCCCAAATCAAAACATTTTCTTTGTCTACAGAGATATTTTAATATCAATTCGATCGATGATGTAATCATCAACATCATCAAAGAAATAATTATAAAACATTAAAACCTCCATAGCTTTGTGTTAAGTTATAGTAAACTCTTGAAGAGTTCAGGAAAACATCTTTTTCCATTCAAATCAGTTATTTTTCTTTGGTAAATCTGAAAATCTTTCAAACCATTCCCATATCAAAACTTTTTCTTTGACTATAGTGATATTTTAATATCAATTCGGTCGATAGCCTACAGAACTTGAGACATGGGTTAGCTGGTTTGATTCCCCTACTCGGCCATTTCTTTCTGAGGTTTGATGATAATTTTTGCGACAGGATTGATTCTTTGGTAGCCTCTTAAAAGCGCTTTTGATAATAGTCATGTTGAAAAGGAGGCATTAACATCTGGAAAATATTGAGCAAAGGACTGGTTACTGGAACTTTAGTAAAGTATGGGTAGGTGCACTGGCCGCCACGATATAATTGAAATATTGTTGAAAACGGTGGTAAACACATGCTATCAATCCATCAAGTCAGTCATTTTCTTTACAAAGTGTTACAATTGCTTCTCCCATAGAATAATCCTCAAGAAAGAAAGTGCAAAGTTTAAATTCAAATAATTACTCTCTCTCTCAGTATCAGTCAGCCGATTGCTTAAAACCCAAAGTTCTTATTTCCTTTTTAGGATTAAGTTCATGGCGACAGATTTCAATATTCTCTCCTCATATCAATGTTTCAAATGATTAACATCTGATGAAGTGCAAGAAACTTCATCAGCATAATTCTAAGCTTAGTTGCTCACCTCATGACAAACGACGGCTGTAAATAGGCGTTCACAGGTTCGATTCCCAAGCTGTTGCAATTTTTATCCGAGGGTTGATGAGTCATTGCGACATGATATATTACTTTCTCGTCACTAACAGTTTTTTTTCCAAAAAACAATTATGTAGAAAGGGATCCATTGGTTTGGAATAATGTGCAAAGGTACTGGTAAATAAAATACCGACACAGCTTCGATAGATGCAAATGACGCCCTGATATATCTGATATATAGCCTCTCAAAAGCACTTTTGATAATAGTTATTTTGAAAAGGAGTAACTTGCATCTGGAAAATATCGTACAAAGGACTGATTACGGTTACTGAACCTTCAGTAAAAGTATAGGTAGGTGCACTGGCCGCCGCGATATAATTGAAATATTGTTGAAAACGGTGTTAAACCACATGCAATCAAGCAATCAATCAATCAACCAATTCAGTTCCCCTTCTTTTATTTACCTGAAATACTTCACAGCATTTTCAAATCAACACATTGTCTTCACCTTCCAAAGATTCTTAAAAAGGTATTCGGTCTGCATTGCCCGGAGCTTGAGGCATGGCTTGGCTGGTTTGTATCCCCTGCTCGGTCATTTCTTTCCGAGAGTTGATAATACTCACTGTGGTAGCATTAATTTTTCTGAGCAGCAGTTTTGACTATAATTATGTGGAAAAGCAGTCAATGGCTTGGGAAGAATATCGTGAGAAGGACTAGTTACTGAAACTACAGGAACGCATAGGCAAGAGTACTGGCCGCCGCAATGTAAGTCGAATATCGTTGAAAACGGTGTTAAACACATATACTCTACAATCACTCAATCGATTGTCAAAGACTAGTTCGATACCTCAGTCGTTTATCCGTAGCTCTAGAGATAAGGGGGTCGCCAATCCCTAGTTCGCAAGATTTGTTCCCATACTTCATTAAATTGCAAGTCTTCTGTCTTAGTGCTGTTCATTATTTTAACGGTAATTACGCGGAAAAGAGGCCGACGGCTAAAAATTAACTCATATTTACTTTCAGAGCACTTTTTAACGCATGCCTATTAAAATAGCACCAAACATAAATTTGTCTTTTCTGTCATTAATCTTTCCAAACTTAACAATTTCTTCATCCACAGTGCAACCCTGCTACTATAAGGTAAAAAGGTCGAAATCAAAAGCGCTTTCCAACTTTCCATTTAACAAGCTCTCTCTCTCTCTCTCTCTGTCTAGTGAATGTTTTGATGTTTATGACGTTGAGCATGTAAGACAGCAGCCAGTGGACACAATATTATGATGAGCACTAGATAAAGAAAACCATAAAAGATTCGAGAACAGGGAGCCGCTAGTTCGATTTCCAGCTCGGTCGAATTTCTCCGAGAATTGCTTACAGTCATTGCGATATGATTCATTCATTTCTCAACCTTTATCATTATTTCGACGATTCTTATGATGGAAAGTAGTCAGTGCCTTGGAAAGAATATTGTTCGGAATACTGGTAAAAGTAATTCCAGGAGAGAAGTTCACGGGCCGCCGCAATATGAACTGAAATAATTTTGTAAACGACGTTTTAACACTTTTCAATCAATACTGCATACTTATAGCATTAAGAATCTTACGTTCATTTTTATGACTTATTTTCAATAGATAGATGCTTTAGATCATAAAATGAGAACCTTGGCTTTTTCGGCATTCATTAGGTAAATAGCTGAGGTTGATACGGGATTCAAATTGGTCGTATATAGAAATGTACAGGGTGATTACATAATCTTGTAAGATCTTGCCAGGATGTCTCAAATGTGCTAGTAACACCATAACATTTCACTCTAATATATTCGAAGGATAATATAGTTAGATTACACTTAAAATTACGGACTGAAGGAGCATCATATCGAATGAGAAACGATCATTCATGCAGACTGAGGAAGATATGAAGGAAAAAAGCTAATTTATTGTAGGAAGTACATTTTTGGAGGAAAAAGATGGACATCGTGGTCAGAGAAAACAGTCTTTATAGATAGATAGATAGATAGATAAAATAAAAGGAAAAAAAGCGAAAGAGATTGATAGGATGGAGAGACAAGAGTAAAGTTTGCAGGAAGGAAAGAGAAATAAAGAGAGACAGAGAACGTAACAGAATAGGAAGTGATAGGAAAATGAGACAGATGGTGGAATAGCGGAAGAGACAGAAAGCAACAGAGAGAGAGAGACTGTGTGAAAGTAGGCAGTGAGATACAGGTAGGAAGAGG
The DNA here is from genome assembly GCA_943736015.1 of Tridacna crocea. Lineage (NCBI taxonomy): Eukaryota > Metazoa > Mollusca > Bivalvia > Cardiida > Cardiidae > Tridacna > Tridacna crocea. The sequence goes on from OX031056.1 coordinate 31,343,966, forward strand.
AGAGAAATAAAAGAAGAGAAGGAAGAGAAATGGGAAGGGATAGTGATATGAAGAGCGAGAGAAAGACAGAGACAGAAAGCGAGACAGACAGACAGAGAAACAGCGAGAGACTGAGCGTGGAAAACAGTGTTGAGAGAAAGATAAAATGAGAGACAGAGAGTAAGAAAAAAGAGTTCGGAAGGCAGTAGACAGAGGGCGAGAGACAAAGAGAGAAAGAGAAGCAATAGAGATACACAAAATTAAATGGAGACAGGTGAAGAAAGACAGAAATTGCAAAAAGATAGATAGAAATAGATAAAGAAAAGGAGAAGAGATAGTGTGTGTGGGATGACAGAAATGAGGGCGAATACATTATTTCAGACCGTTCAGACTAAGGATTAAGATTATAAACAAGACGTTGAGGCCAAAGACTTATCGGTGAAACAACAAGGGCATAGCTTTATCGTTGGAACGTACATTCAATTAAGTTAATAATTTGAAGGAAGCAGAATAAACAAGCTAGTTGACTGGGGCTGAATTAAGGGTGAGTGCATAGTTGTAAATACTGAGGATATATCTGTCCAACTGATAGACGATATTACCCACCATGGATACAGGCATACGGCATTGGTTTGAAATAATAGAAGGGACATTGTTACAGGATTGGAAGGAACATCAAACTGAGAATGTCTTTCACTGTCTGAGAGGAAGTACAAGGAACCAAGAGAACATCTTTTCGACTGACGTTGCAGACCAACAGGTAGGGAGTAAAATCTCTGGAAGGGCATAGGTTTATAGCTTACTGATACATCTCAACAAGGCTACCATCTCGATTCCTAAAATACCATAACGCAAACTGTTGCAGTAACATCTCACCAAGGCTTCCATCTCCATTCCTAAAATAACATAACGAAAGCTGTTGCAGTAACCAATGGACATCTTCGAACTGTTGGTACATCAAGAAGGCAAAGGAATTGAAAACGGGTGAATCTTAAGACAGAACACAGTTTCAGGGCCTTATGGTGTATCCGAGGGACTCATAGACTGGGGTGTTCAGTTGCTAACTTGGGTTCAATGCGCTGACTAATGTTGTAAGACTGGAAGACAAGATAAATTTGGGATTCTCTCTGAAATTACTCTTACAGATTTTAAGTACATGTCAGGAAAAAAGTGTATGGGCAAAACTCTACAAACAATACCACGAATGTGAGGCAGTGGTTTAGGGCCTGGGTGTACATTCAACTGAGTATAGAACAATTTCAATGTCTACGAGGATATGAAATAGATTGGGGAAACATTCCACGAACTGAGGATATAATCTCAGGGCCCAATATGCTTGCAACGGCCTGCTGGTTGGTTTCAGGCGTTGTGAGTATGAAGTCGCCGACTGGGGGTACTGGCTTAAGAACTTGTGCAGTCAAAGAAAGCTAGAAATACAGTTTTAAGGCCTACTAAAAAGCAATTTCAAGCAGTTACAGCTAAAGCTATAAACTCAAACAAAAAGAAATATTTCTCGGACTTAATGTACAACACTTCGACTAAAGGTTAATCGAACAAACTGAAGGGGGTAACGCATGGCATTTCCTTAAATTGAAAATAAAATCAAATTTCTAGACATTTGCATTTCACAGACCAACGATACATCTTACAGAAACACACATACAAGGGACCAAAAAATGGCTAGAAGTGATTAATCATATCGAATAATTTCCAGAGGTAAGTTTTATCTCGGTGACTAACAGTAAACATGAATAAAGTACAGAAACAAGGAACTGGTTGATTTTCAAGCGGTTGTCGACTCGGATCAAGGAAAGCAGCAAGAGCCAATGGGAACAATATTGTGCGAAGTACTGGTAAAAGAAGGCACTGATCTCCCTCTAAATAGCTTATAACTTTTTTTTTAATTGAATCCAAAACTGTCCAGAAAATATCCATACTCTTGAAATTATCTTCTGCAAATTCTAAACACGTGGCTATCAAAATCTAGTGCTCACAAATTTTGTTATTTCCATCATAGTTCATTACTAACAGTTACAATGTCTTTTTGCACATAACAACCCCCCAGGAATAAATAAATACACACTGGAAATGTATCTCCCCAAGTGAAATTAAAATCTGTGGACTAAGCATATATTTGCTTCGACTGAGAAAATGCTATATAGAATTGATGACGATTATTGCAACAGGATTTAATCTCATCTCAGCACTCATAATTCTTTCGACAAGGCTATGTGAGAAAGGCTGCCAGTGTCAATGGGAACAATATTGTGTGAAGTACTGGTAAAAAGTTATCCCCCTGGCCTCCACCTCCCCTTACAGCCAGCCCTTTAAATCACCATCTTTTATAACAAAATGGATATCTCATTTAATGGATCCGTCATTCACTGCAGGTAACACTTGTTAAACCCAATACATGCCTATTACAATCTAGCACTTGCTTTTCTATCATTAGTCTCACACATTTATCAATTTCTTCATCCACAATATAATCTTTCCACTCTAAAGTAAAAATGTCAAAATAAAAGCCTTTCTCAAACTCCCTTCCTCAAGTGACTAAGGATACATTTATTTAGACTGAGAATATGCTCTATAGAATTGATGACGATTATTGCGACAGGATTTTAATCTTATCTTAGCACTCATAATTCTTTCCACGAGGCTATGTGAGAAAGGCTGCCAGTGTCAATGGGAACAATATTGTGCGAAGTACTGGTAAAACGTTATCCCCCTGGCCTCCACCTCCCCTTACAGTCAGCCCTTTAAATCACCATCTTTTATAACAATATGGGTATCTCATTTAATGCATACTTCAGTCAATGCAGGTAACACTTATTAAACCCAACACATGCCTATTACAATCTTCACAAGCTTTTCTGTCATTAGCCTCACGCATTTATCAATTTCTTCATCCAAAATACAATCTTTCCACTCTAAAGTAAAAATGTCAAAATCAAAACCTTCCTAAAACTCCCTTTTTCAGGTGAAAGTAAAATCTGCGGACTAAGGATACATTTGCTTAGACTGAGAATGTGCTCCATAGAATTGATGACGCTTATTGCGATTGGATTTAATCTTATCCAAGCACTCATAGTTCTTTCCACGAGGCTATGTGAGAAAGGCTGCCAGTGTCAATGGGAACAATATTGTGTGAAGTACTGGTAAAACGTTATCCCCCTGGCCTCCACCTCCCCTTACAGCCAGCCCTTTAAATCACCATCTTTTATAACAACATGGATAACTCATTTAATGGATCCTTCATTCAATGCAGGTAACACTTATTAACACATGCCTATTACAACCTTCACAAGCTTTTCTGTCATTAGCCTTACACCTTTATCAATTTCTTCATCCACAGTACAATCTTTCCATTCTAAAGTAAAAATGTCAAAATCAAAACCTTTCTAAAACTCCCTTTCTCAGGTGAAAGTAAAATCTGCGGACTAAGGATACATTTGCTTAGACTGAGAATGTGCTCTATAGAATTGATAACGATTATTGCGACAAGATTTAATCTTATCTCAGCACTCATAATTCTTTCGATGAGGCTATGTGAGAAAGGCTGCCAGTGTCAATGAGAACAATATTGTGCGAAGTACTGGTAAAACGTTCCCCCCCTGGCCTCCACCTCCCCTTACAGCCAGCCCTTTAAATCACCATCTTTTATAACCACATTGGTATCTCATTTAATGGATCCGTCATTCACTGCAGGTAACACTTATTAAACCCAATACATGCCTATTACAATCTGGCACTAGCTTTTCTGTCATTAGCCTTACACCTTTATCAATTTCTTCAACAATACAATCTTTCCACTAAAAAGTAAAAATGTTGAAAATCAAAACATTTCTCAAACACCCTTCCTCAGATGAAAGTAAAATCTGCCGACTAAGGACACATTTGCTTAGACTGAGAACATGCTCTATAGAATAAATGACGATTATTGCGACAGGATTTAATCTTATCTCAGCACTCATAATTCTTTCCACGAGGCTATGTGAGAAAGGCTGCCAGTGTCAATGGGAACAATATTGTGCCAAGTACTGGTAAAACGTTCCCCCCCTGGCCTCCACCTCCCCTTACAGCCAGCCCTTTAAATCACCATCTTTTATAACAACATGGATAACTCATTTAATGGATCCTTCATTCAATGCAGGTAACACTTATTAACACATGCCTATTACAACCTTCACAAGCTTTTCTGTCATTAGCCTTACACCTTTATCAATTTCTTCAACAATACAATCTTTCCACTAAAAAGTAAAAATGTTGAAAACCAAAACCTTTCTCAAACACCCTTCCTCAGATGAAAGTAAAATCTGCCGACTAAGGACACATTTGCTTAGACTGAGAACATGCTCTATAGAATAAATGACGATTATTGCAACAGGATTTAATCTTATCTCAGCACTCATAATTCTTTCCACGAGGCTATGTGAGAAAGGCTACCAGTGTCAATGGGAACAATATTGTGCGAAGTACTGGTAGGAAGTTATCCCCCTGGCCTCCACCTCCCCTTACAGCCAGCCCTTTAAATCACCATCTTTTATAACAACATGGATAACTCATTTAATGGATCCTTCATTCAATGCAGGTAACACTTATTAACACATGCCTATTACAATCTTCACAAGCTTTTCTGTCATTAGCCTTACAAATTTATCAATTTCTTCATCCACAATACAATCTTTCCACTCTAAAGTAAAAATGTCAAAATCAAAACCCAACTGCCTCTGTGTTGCTGTCTCTCGGTTTTCATATCTATAGAAATCCACAGGCTCCATTAGTTACACTCAAGTAATGTTCAAGTCGGCGTTAAAACACCAAGAAAACAAACACATCTATTATCACATATAAATCCGGTATCGGGACTACCACCGTCTCTACCAACTCAACCATCGAACCAACCTTCTCTATTATTGTAATCATCAACATCATCATCAAAGCAATTATTAAAAAACATTAAAAACTCCATAGCTTTGTGTTAAGTTATAGCAAACTCTTGAAGAGTTCAGGAATACATCTGTTTCCATTCAAATCCGTTACCTTTCTTTGATAAATCTGAAAATCTTTCACACCATTCCCAAATCAAAACATTTTCTTTGTCTACAGAGATATTTTAATATCAATTCGATCGATGATGTAATCATCAACATCATCAAAGAAATAATTATAAAACATTAAAACCTCCATAGCTTTGTGTTAAGTTATAGTAAACTCTTGAAGAGTTCAGGAAAACATCTTTTTCCATTCAAATCAGTTATTTTTCTTTGGTAAATCTGAAAATCTTTCAAACCATTCCCAAATCAAAACTTTTTCTTTGACTATAGTGATATTTTAATATCAATTCGGTCGATAGCCTACAGAACTTGAGACATGGGTTAGCTGGTTTGATTCCCCTACTCGGCCATTTCTTTCTGAGGTTTGATGATAATTTTTGCGACAGGATTGATTCTTTGGTAGCCTCTTAAAAGCGCTTTTGATAATAGTCATGTTGAAAAGGAGGCATTAACATCTGGAAAATATTGAGCAAAGGACTGGTTACTGGAACTTTAGTAAAGTATGGGTAGGTGCACTGGCCGCCACGATATAATTGAAATATTGTTGAAAACGGTGGTAAACACATGCTATCAATCCATCAAGTCAGTCATTTTCTTTACAAAGTGTTACAATTGCTTCTCCCATAGAATAATCCTCAAGAAAGAAAGTGCAAAGTTTAAATTCAAATAATTACTCTCTCTCTCAGTATCAGTCAGCCGATTGCTTAAAACCCAAAGTTCTTATTTCCTTTTTAGGATTAAGTTCATGGCGACAGATTTCAATATTCTCTCCTCATATCAATGTTTCAAATGATTAACATCTGATGAAGTGCAAGAAACTTCATCAGCATAATTCTAAGCTTAGTTGCTCACCTCATGACAAACGACGGCTGTAAATAGGCGTTCACAGGTTCGATTCCCAAGCTGTTGCAATTTTTATCCGAGGGTTGATGAGTCATTGCGACATGATATATTACTTTCTCGTCACTAACAGTTTTTTTTCCAAAAAACAATTATGTAGAAAGGGATCCATTGGTTTGGAATAATGTGCAAAGGTACTGGTAAATAAAATACCGACACAGCTTCGATAGATGCAAATGACGCCCTGATATATCTGATATATAGCCTCTCAAAAGCACTTTTGATAATAGTTATTTTGAAAAGGAGTAACTTGCATCTGGAAAATATCGTACAAAGGACTGATTACGGTTACTGAACCTTCAGTAAAAGTATAGGTAGGTGCACTGGCCGCCGCGATATAATTGAAATATTGTTGAAAACGGTGTTAAACCACATGCAATCAAGCAATCAATCAATCAACCAATTCAGTTCCCCTTCTTTTATTTACCTGAAATACTTCACAGCATTTTCAAATCAACACATTGTCTTCACCTTCCAAAGATTCTTAAAAAGGTATTCGGTCTGCATTGCCCGGAGCTTGAGGCATGGCTTGGCTGGTTTGTATCCCCTGCTCGGTCATTTCTTTCCGAGAGTTGATAATACTCACTGTGGTAGCATTAATTTTTCTGAGCAGCAGTTTTGACTATAATCATGTGGAAAAGCAGTCAATGGCTTGGGAAGAATATCGTGAGAAGGACTAGTTACTGAAACTACAGGAACGCATAGGCAAGAGTACTGGCCGCCGCAATGTAAGTCGAATATCGTTGAAAACGGTGTTAAACACATATACTCTACAATCACTCAATCGATTGTCAAAGACTAGTTCGATACCTCAGTCGTTTATCCGTAGCTCTAGAGATAAGGGGGTCGCCAATCCCTAGTTCGCAAGATTTGTTCCCATACTTCATTAAATTGCAAGTCTTCTGTCTTAGTGCTGTTCATTATTTTAACGGTAATTACGCGGAAAAGAGGCCGACGGCTAAAAATTAACTCATATTTACTTTCAGAGCACTTTTTAACGCATGCCTATTAAAATAGCACCAAACATAAATTTGTCTTTTCTGTCATTAATCTTTCCAAACTTAACAATTTCTTCATCCACAGTGCAACCCTGCTACTATAAGGTAAAAAGGTCGAAATCAAAAGCGCTTTCCAACTTTCCATTTAACAAGCTCTCTCTCTCTCTCTCTCTGTCTAGTGAATGTTTTGATGTTTATGACGTTGAGCATGTAAGACAGCAGCCAGTGGACACAATATTATGATGAGCACTAGATAAAGAAAACCATAAAAGATTCGAGAACAGGGAGCCGCTAGTTCGATTTCCAGCTCGGTCGAATTTCTCCGAGAATTGCTTACAGTCATTGCGATATGATTCATTCATTTCTCAACCTTTATCATTATTTCGACGATTCTTATGATGGAAAGTAGTCAGTGCCTTGGAAAGAATATTGTTCGGAATACTGGTAAAAGTAATTCCAGGAGAGAAGTTCACGGGCCGCCGCAATATGAACTGAAATAATTTTGTAAACGACGTTTTAACACTTTTCAATCAATACTGCATACTTATAGCATTAAGAATCTTACGTTCATTTTTATGACTTATTTTCAATAGATAGATGCTTTAGATCATAAAATGAGAACCTTGGCTTTTTCGGCATTCATTAGGTAAATAGCTGAGGTTGATACGGGATTCAAATTGGTCGTATATAGAAATGTACAGGGTGATTACATAATCTTGTAAGATCTTGCCAGGATGTCTCAAATGTGCTAGTAACACCATAACATTTCACTCTAATATATTCGAAGGATAATATAGTTAGATTACACTTAAAATTACGGACTGAAGGAGCATCATATCGAATGAGAAACGATCATTCATGCAGACTGAGGAAGATATGAAGGAAAAAAGCTAATTTATTGTAGGAAGTACATTTTTGGAGGAAAAAGATGGACATCGTGGTCAGAGAAAACAGTCTTTATAGATAGATAGATAGATAGATAAAATAAAAGGAAAAAAAGCGAAAGAGATTGATAGGATGGAGAGACAAGAGTAAAGTTTGCAGGAAGGAAAGAGAAATAAAGAGAGACAGAGAACGTAACAGAATAGGAAGTGATAGGAAAATGAGACAGATGGTGGAATAGCGGAAGAGACAGAAAGCAACAGAGAGAGAGAGACTGTGTGAAAGTAGGCAGTGAGATACAGGTAGGAAGAGGAGAGAAATAAAAGAAGAGAAGGAAGAGAAATGGGAAGGGATAGTGATATGAAGAGCGAGAGAAAGACAGAGACAGAAAGCGAGACAGACAGACAGAGAAACAGCGAGAGACTGAGCGTGGAAAACAGTGTTGAGAGAAAGATAAAATGAGAGACAGAGAGTAAGAAAAAAGAGTTCGGAAGGCAGTAGACAGAGGGCGAGAGACAAAGAGAGAAAGAGAAGCAATAGAGATACACAAAATTAAATGGAGACAGGTGAAGAAAGACAGAAATTGCAAAAAGATAGATAGAAATAGATAAAGAAAAGGAGAAGAGATAGTGTGTGTGGGATGACAGAAATGAGGGCGAATACATTATTTCAGACCGTTCAGACTAAGGATTAAGATTATAAACAAGACGTTGAGGCCAAAGACTTATCGGTGAAACAACAAGGGCATAGCTTTATCGTTGGAACGTACATTCAATTAAGTTAATAATTTGAAGGAAGCAGAATAAACAAGCTAGTTGACTGGGGCTGAATTAAGGGTGAGTGCATAGTTGTAAATACTGAGGATATATCTGTCCAACTGATAGACGATATTACCCACCATGGATACAGGCATACGGCATTGGTTTGAAATAATAGAAGGGACATTGTTACAGGATTGGAAGGAACATCAAACTGAGAATGTCTTTCACTGTCTGAGAGGAAGTACAAGGAACCAAGAGAACATCTTTTCGACTGACGTTGCAGGCTAACAGGTAGGGAGTAAAATCTCTGGAAGGGCATAGGTTTATAGTTTACTGATACATCTCAACAAGGCTACCATCTCGATTCCTAAAATACCATAACGCAAACTGTTGCTGTAACATCTCACCAAGGCTTCCATCTCCATTCCTAAAATAACATAACGAAAGCTGTTGCAGTAACCAATGGACATCTTCGAACTGTTGGTACATCAAGAAGGCAAAGGAATTGAAAACGGGTGAATCTTAAGACAGAACACAGTTTCAGGGCCTTATGGTGTATCCGAGGGACTCATAGACTGGGGTGTTCAGTTGCTAACTTGGGTTCAATGCGCTGACTAATGTTGTAAGACTGGAAGACAAGATAAATTTGGGATTCTCTCTGAAATTACTCTTACAGATTTTAAGTACATGTCAGGAAAAAAGTGTATGGGCAAAACTCTGCAAACAATACCACGAATGTGAGGCAGTGGTTTAGGGCCTGGGTGTACATTCAACTGAGTATAGAACAATTTCAATGTCTACGAGGATATGAAATAGATTGGGGAAACATTCCACGAACTGAGGATATAATCTCAGGGCCCAATATGCTTGCAACGGCCTGCTGGTTGGTTTCAGGCGTTGTGAGTATGAAGTCGCCGACTGGGGGTACTGGCTTAAGAACTTGTGCAGTCAAAGAAAGCTAGAAATACAGTTTTAAGGCCTACTGACAAGCAATTTCAAGCAGTTACAGCTAAAGCTATAAACTCAAACAAAAAGAAATATTTCTCGGACTTAATGTACAACACTTCGACTAAAGGTTAATCGAACAAACTGAAGGGGGTAACGCATGGCATTTCCTTAAATTGAAAATAAAATCAAATTTCTAGACATTTGCATTTCACAGACCAACGATACATCTTACAGAAACACACATACAAGGGACCAAAAAATGGCTAGAAGTGGTTAATCATATCGAATAATTTCCAGAGGTAAGTTTTATCTCGGTGACTAACAGTAAACATGAATAAAGTACAGAAACAAGGAACTGGTTGATTTTCAAGCGGTTGTCGACTCGGATCAAGGAAAGCAGCAAGAGCCAATGGGAACAATATTGTGCGAAGTACTGGTAAAAGAAGGCACTGATCTCCCTCTAAATAGCTTATAACTTTTTTTTTAATTGAATCCAAAACTGTCCAGAAAATATCCATACTCTTGAAATTATCTTCTGCAAATTCTAAACACGTGGCTATCAAAATCTAGTGCTCACAAATTTTGTTATTTCCATCATAGTTCATTACTAACAGTTACAATGTCTTTTTGCACATAACAACCCCCAAGGAATAAATAAATACCCACTGGAAATGTATCTCCCCAAGTGAAATTAAAATCTGTGGACTAAGCATATATTTGCTTCGACTGAGAAAATGCTATATAGAATTGATGACGATTATTGCAACAGGATTTAATCTTATCTCAGCACTCATAATTCTTTCGTCAAGGCTATGTGAGAAAGGCTGCCAGTGTCAATGGGAACAGTATTGTGTGAAGTACTGGTAAAAAGTTATCCCCCCTGGCCTCCACCTCCCCTTACAGCCAGCCCTTTAAATCACCATCTTTTATAACAAAATGGATATCTCATTTAATGGATCCGTCATTCACTGCAGGTAACACTTGTTAAACCCAATACATGCCTATTACAATCTAGCACTTGCTTTTCTATCATTAGTCTCACACATTTATCAATTTCTTCATCCACAATATAATCTTTCCACTCTAAAGTAAAAATGTCAAAATAAAAGCCTTTCTCAAACTCCCTTCCTCAAGTGACTAAGGATACATTTATTTAGACTGAGAATATGCTCAATAGAATTGATGACGATTATTGCGACAGGATTTTAATCTTATCTTAGCACTCATAATTCTTTCCACGAGGCTATGTGAGAAAGGCTGCCAGTGTCAATGGGAACAATATTGTGCGAAGTACTGGTAAAACGTTATCCCCCTGGCCTCCACCTCCCCTTACAGCCAGCCCTTTAAATCACCATCTTTTATAACAATATGGGTATCTCATTTAATGCATACTTCAGTCAATGCAGGTAACACTTATTAAACCCAACACATGCCTATTACAATCTTCACAAGCTTTTCTGTCATTAGCCTCACGCATTTATCAATTTCTTCATCCAAAATACAATCTTTCCACTCTAAAGTAAAAATGTTAAAATCAAAACCTTCCTAAAACTCCCTTTTTCAGGTGAAAGTAAAATCTGCGGACTAAGGATACATTTGCTTAGACTGAGAATGTGCTCCATAGAATTGATGACGATTATTGCGATTGGATTTAATCTTATCCAAGCACTCATAGTTCTTTCCACGAGGCTATGTGAGAAAGGCTGCCAGTGTCAATGGGAACAATATTGTGTGAAGTACTGGTAAAACGGTATCCCCCTGGCCTCCACCTCCCCTTACAGCCAGCCTTTTAAATCACCATCTTTTATAACAACATGTATATCTCATTTAATGGATCCATCATTCAATGCAGGTAACACTTATTAAACCCAACACATACCTATTACAATCTACACTTGCTTTTCTATCATTAGCCTCACACATTTATCAATTTCTTCATCCACAATACAATCTTTCCACTCTAAAGTAAAAATGTCAAAATCAAAGCCTTTCTAAAACTCCCTTCCTCTAGTGAAAGTAAAATCTACGGACTAAGGATACATTTATTTAGACTGAGAATATGCTCTATAGAATTGATGACGATTATTGCGACAGGATTTTAATCTTATTTCAGCACTCATAATTCTTTCGACGAGGCTATGTGAGAAAGGCTGCCAGCGTCAATGGGAACAATATTGTGCGAAGTACTGGTAAAACGTTATCCCCCTGGCCTCCACCTCCCCTTACAGCCAGCCCTTTAAATCACCATCTTTTATAACAACATGGGTATCTCATTTAATGCATACTTCAGTCAATGCAGGTAACACTTATTAAGCCCAACACATGCCTATTACAATCTTCCACAAGCTTTTCTGTCATTAGCCTCACGCATTTATCCATTTCTTCATCCACAGTACAATCTTTCCACTCTAAAGTAAAAATGTCAAAATCAAAACCTTTCTAAAACTCCCTTTCTCAGGTGAAAGTAAAATCTGCGGACTAAGGATACATTTGCTTAGACTGAGAATGTGCTCTATAGAATTGATAACGATTATTGCGACAAGATTTAATCTTATCTCAGCACTCATAATTCTTTCGATGAGGCTATGTGAGAAAGGCTGCCAGTGTCAATGAGAACAATATTGTGCGAAGTACTGGTAAAACGTTCCCCCCCTGGCCTCCACCTCCCCTTACAGCCAGCCCTTTAAATCACCATCTTTTATAACCCCATTGGTATCTCATTTAATGGATCCGTCATTCACTGCAGGTAACACTTATTAAACCCAATACATGCCTATTACAATCTGGCACTAGCTTTTCTGTCATTAGCCTTACACCTTTATCAATTTCTTCAACAATACAATCTTTCCACTAAAAAGTAAAAATGTTGAAAATCAAAACATTTCTCAAACACCCTTCCTCAGATGAAAGTAAAATCTGCCGACTAAGGACACATTTGCTTAGACTGAGAACATGCTCTATAGAATAAATGACGATTATTGCGACAGGATTTAATCTTATCTCAGCACTCATAATTCTTTCCACGAGGCTATGTGAGAAAGGCTGCCAGTGTCAATGGGAACAATATTGTGCCAAGTACTGGTAAAACGTTCCCCCCCTGGCCTCCACCTCCCCTTACAGCCAGCCCTTTAAATCACCATCTTTTATAACAACATGGATAACTCATTTAATGGATCCTTCATTCAATGCAGGTAACACTTATTAACACATGCCTATTACAACCTTCACAAGCTTTTCTGTCATTAGCCTTACACCTTTATCAATTTCTTCAACAATACAATCTTTCCACTAAAAAGTAAAAATGTTGAAAACCAAAACCTTTCTCAAACACCCTTCCTCAGATGAAAGTAAAATCTGCCGACTAAGGACACATTTGCTTAGACTGAGAACATGCTCTATAGAATAAATGACGATTATTGCAACAGGATTTAATCTTATCTCAGCACTCATAATTCTTTCCACGAGGCTATGTGAGAAAGGCTACCAGTGTCAATGGGAACAATATTGTGCGAAGTACTGGTAGGAAGTTATCCCCCTGGCCTCCACCTCCCCTTACAGCCAGCCCTTTAAATCACCATCTTTTATAACAACATGGATAACTCATTTAATGGATCCTTCATTCAATGCAGGTAACACTTATTAACACATGCCTATTACAATCTTCACAAGCTTTTCTGTCATTAGCCTTACAAATTTATCAATTTCTTCATCCACAATACAATCTTTCCACTCTAAAGTAAAAATGTCAAAATCAAAACCCAACTGCCTCTGTGTTGCTGTCTCTCGGTTTTCATATCTATAGAAATCCACAGGCTCCATTAGTTACACTCAAGTAATGTTCAAGTCGGCGTTAAAACACCAAGAAAACAAACACATCTATTATCACATATAAATCCGGTATCGGGACTACCACCGTCTCTACCAACTCAACCATCGAACCAACCTTCTCTATTATTGTAATCATCAACATCATCATCAAAGCAATTATTAAAAAACATTAAAAACTCCATAGCTTTGTGTTAAGTTATAGCAAACTCTTGAAGAGTTCAGGAATACATCTGTTTCCATTCAAATCCGTTACCTTTCTTTGATAAATCTGAAAATCTTTCACACCATTCCCAAATCAAAACATTTTCTTTGTCTACAGAGATATTTTAATATCAATTCGATCGATGATGTAATCATCAACATCATCAAAGAAATAATTATAAAACATTAAAACCTCCATAGCTTTGTGTTAAGTTATAGTAAACTCTTGAAGAGTTCAGGAAAACATCTTTTTCCATTCAAATCAGTTATTTTTCTTTGGTAAATCTGAAAATCTTTCAAACCATTCCCATATCAAAACTTTTTCTTTGACTATAGTGATATTTTAATATCAATTCGGTCGATAGCCTACAGAACTTGAGACATGGGTTAGCTGGTTTGATTCCCCTACTCGGCCATTTCTTTCTGAGGTTTGATGATAATTTTTGCGACAGGATTGATTCTTTGGTAGCCTCTTAAAAGCGCTTTTGATAATAGTCATGTTGAAAAGGAGGCATTAACATCTGGAAAATATTGAGCAAAGGACTGGTTACTGGAACTTTAGTAAAGTATGGGTAGGTGCACTGGCCGCCACGATATAATTGAAATATTGTTGAAAACGGTGGTAAACACATGCTATCAATCCATCAAGTCAGTCATTTTCTTTACAAAGTGTTACAATTGCTTCTCCCATAGAATAATCCTCAAGAAAGAAAGTGCAAAGTTTAAATTCAAATAATTACTCTCTCTCTCAGTATCAGTCAGCCGATTGCTTAAAACCCAAAGTTCTTATTTCCTTTTTAGGATTAAGTTCATGGCGACAGATTTCAATATTCTCTCCTCATATCAATGTTTCAAATGATTAACATCTGATGAAGTGCAAGAAACTTCATCAGCATAATTCTAAGCTTAGTTGCTCACCTCATGACAAACGACGGCTGTAAATAGGCGTTCACAGGTTCGATTCCCAAGCTGTTGCAATTTTTATCCGAGGGTTGATGAGTCATTGCGACATGATATATTACTTTCTCGTCACTAACAGTTTTTTTTCCAAAAAACAATTATGTAGAAAGGGATCCATTGGTTTGGAATAATGTGCAAAGGTACTGGTAAATAAAATACCGACACAGCTTCGATAGATGCAAATGACGCCCTGATATATCTGATATATAGCCTCTCAAAAGCACTTTTGATAATAGTTATTTTGAAAAGGAGTAACTTGCATCTGGAAAATATCGTACAAAGGACTGATTACGGTTACTGAACCTTCAGTAAAAGTATAGGTAGGTGCACTGGCCGCCGCGATATAATTGAAATATTGTTGAAAACGGTGTTAAACCACATGCAATCAAGCAATCAATCAATCAACCAATTCAGTTCCCCTTCTTTTATTTACCTGAAATACTTCACAGCATTTTCAAATCAACACATTGTCTTCACCTTCCAAAGATTCTTAAAAAGGTATTCGGTCTGCATTGCCCGGAGCTTGAGGCATGGCTTGGCTGGTTTGTATCCCCTGCTCGGTCATTTCTTTCCGAGAGTTGATAATACTCACTGTGGTAGCATTAATTTTTCTGAGCAGCAGTTTTGACTATAATTATGTGGAAAAGCAGTCAATGGCTTGGGAAGAATATCGTGAGAAGGACTAGTTACTGAAACTACAGGAACGCATAGGCAAGAGTACTGGCCGCCGCAATGTAAGTCGAATATCGTTGAAAACGGTGTTAAACACATATACTCTACAATCACTCAATCGATTGTCAAAGACTAGTTCGATACCTCAGTCGTTTATCCGTAGCTCTAGAGATAAGGGGGTCGCCAATCCCTAGTTCGCAAGATTTGTTCCCATACTTCATTAAATTGCAAGTCTTCTGTCTTAGTGCTGTTCATTATTTTAACGGTAATTACGCGGAAAAGAGGCCGACGGCTAAAAATTAACTCATATTTACTTTCAGAGCACTTTTTAACGCATGCCTATTAAAATAGCACCAAACATAAATTTGTCTTTTCTGTCATTAATCTTTCCAAACTTAACAATTTCTTCATCCACAGTGCAACCCTGCTACTATAAGGTAAAAAGGTCGAAATCAAAAGCGCTTTCCAACTTTCCATTTAACAAGCTCTCTCTCTCTCTCTCTCTGTCTAGTGAATGTTTTGATGTTTATGACGTTGAGCATGTAAGACAGCAGCCAGTGGACACAATATTATGATGAGCACTAGATAAAGAAAACCATAAAAGATTCGAGAACAGGGAGCCGCTAGTTCGATTTCCAGCTCGGTCGAATTTCTCCGAGAATTGCTTACAGTCATTGCGATATGATTCATTCATTTCTCAACCTTTATCATTATTTCGACGATTCTTATGATGGAAAGTAGTCAGTGCCTTGGAAAGAATATTGTTCGGAATACTGGTAAAAGTAATTCCAGGAGAGAAGTTCACGGGCCGCCGCAATATGAACTGAAATAATTTTGTAAACGACGTTTTAACACTTTTCAATCAATACTGCATACTTATAGCATTAAGAATCTTACGTTCATTTTTATGACTTATTTTCAATAGATAGATGCTTTAGATCATAAAATGAGAACCTTGGCTTTTTCGGCATTCATTAGGTAAATAGCTGAGGTTGATACGGGATTCAAATTGGTCGTATATAGAAATGTACAGGGTGATTACATAATCTTGTAAGATCTTGCCAGGATGTCTCAAATGTGCTAGTAACACCATAACATTTCACTCTAATATATTCGAAGGATAATATAGTTAGATGACACTTAAAATTACGGACTGAAGGAGCATCATATCGAATGAGAAACGATCATTCATGCAGACTGAGGAAGATATGAAGGAAAAAAGCTAATTTATTGTAGGAAGTACATTTTTGGAGGAAAAAGATGGACATCGTGGTCAGAGAAAACAGTCTTTATAGATAGATAGATAGATAGATAGATAAAATAAAAGGAAAAAAAGCGAAAGAGATTGATAGGATGGAGAGACAAGAGTAAAGTTTGCAGGAAGGAAAGAGAAATAAAGAGAGACAGAGAACGTAACAGAATAGGAAGTGATAGGAAAATGAGACAGATGGTGGAATAGCGGAAGAGACAGAAAGCAACAGAGAGAGAGAGACTGTGTGAAAGTAGGCAGTGAGATACAGGTAGGAAGAGGAGAGAAATAAAAGAAGAGAAGGAAGAGAAATGGGAAGGGATAGTGATATGAAGAGCGAGAGAAAGACAGAGACAGAAAGCGAGACAGACAGACAGAGAAACAGCGAGAGACTGAGCGTGGAAAACAGTGTTGAGAGAAAGATAAAATGAGAGACAGAGAGTAAGAAAAAAGAGTTCGGAAGGCAGTAGACAGAGGGCGAGAGACAAAGAGAGAAAGAGAAGCAATAGAGATACACAAAATTAAATGGAGACAGGTGAAGAAAGACAGAAATTGCAAAAAGATAGATAGAAATAGATAAAGAAAAGGAGAAGAGATAGTGTGTGTGGGATGACAGAAATGAGGGCGAATACATTATTTCAGACCGTTCAGACTAAGGATTAAGATTATAAACAAGACGTTGAGGCCAAAGACTTATCGGTGAAACAACAAGGGCATAGCTTTATCGTTGGAACGTACATTCAATTAAGTTAATAATTTGAAGGAAGCAGAATAAACAAGCTAGTTGACTGGGGCTGAATTAAGGGTGAGTGCATAGTTGTAAATAATGAGGATATATCTGTCCAACTGATAGACGATATTACCCACCATGGATACAGGCATACGGCATTGGTTTGAAATAATAGAAGGGACATTGTTACAGGATTGGAAGGAACATCAAACTGAGAATGTCTTTCACTGTCTGAGAGGAAGTACAAGGAACCAAGAGAACATCTTTTCGACTGACGTTGCAGGCTAACAGGTAGGGAGTAAAATCTCTGGAAGGGCATAGGTTTATAGTTTACTGATACATCTCAACAAGGCTACCATCTCGATTCCTAAAATACCATAACGCAAACTGTTGCTGTAACATCTCACCAAGGCTTCCATCTCCATTCCTAAAATAACATAACGAAAGCTGTTGCAGTAACCAATGGACATCTTCGAACTGTTGGTACATCAAGAAGGCAAAGGAATTGAAAACGGGTGAATCTTAAGACAGAACACAGTTTCAGGGCCTTATGGTGTATCCGAGGGACTCATAGACTGGGGTGTTCAGTTGCTAACTTGGGTTCAATGCGCTGACTAATGTTGTAAGACTGGAAGACAAGATAAATTTGGGATTCTCTCTGAAATTACTCTTACAGATTTTAAGTACATGTCAGGAAAAAAGTGTATGGGCAAAACTCTGCAAACAATACCACGAATGTGAGGCAGTGGTTTAGGGCCTGGGTGTACATTCAACTGAGTATAGAACAATTTCAATGTCTACGAGGATATGAAATAGATTGGGGAAACATTCCACGAACTGAGGATATAATCTCAGGGCCCAATATGCTTGCAACGGCCTGCTGGTTGGTTTCAGGCGTTGTGAGTATGAAGTCGCCGACTGGGGGTACTGGCTTAAGAACTTGTGCAGTCAAAGAAAGCTAGAAATACAGTTTTAAGGCCTACTGACAAGCAATTTCAAGCAGTTACAGCTAAAGCTATAAACTCAAACAAAAAGAAATATTTCTCGGACTTAATGTACAACACTTCGACTAAAGGTTAATCGAACAAACTGAAGGGGGTAACGCATGGCATTTCCTTAAATTGAAAATAAAATCAAATTTCTAGACATTTGCATTTCACAGACCAACGATACATCTTACAGAAACACACATACAAGGGACCAAAAAATGGCTAGAAGTGGTTAATCATATCGAATAATTTCCAGAGGTAAGTTTTATCTCGGTGACTAACAGTAAACATGAATAAAGTACAGAAACAAGGAACTGGTTGATTTTCAAGCGGTTGTCGACTCGGATCAAGGAAAGCAGCAAGAGCCAATGGGAACAATATTGTGCGAAGTACTGGTAAAAGAAGGCACTGATCTCCCTCTAAATAGCTTATAACTTTTTTTTTAATTGAATCCAAAACTGTCCAGAAAATATCCATACTCTTGAAATTATCTTCTGCAAATTCTAAACACGTGGCTATCAAAATCTAGTGCTCACAAATTTTGTTATTTCCATCATAGTTCATTACTAACAGTTACAATGTCTTTTTGCACATAACAACCCCCAAGGAATAAATAAATACCCACTGGAAATGTATCTCCCCAAGTGAAATTAAAATCTGTGGACTAAGCATATATTTGCTTCGACTGAGAAAATGCTATATAGAATTGATGACGATTATTGCAACAGGATTTAATCTTATCTCAGCACTCATAATTCTTTCGTCAAGGCTATGTGAGAAAGGCTGCCAGTGTCAATGGGAACAGTATTGTGTGAAGTACTGGTAAAAAGTTATCCCCCCTGGCCTCCACCTCCCCTTACAGCCAGCCCTTTAAATCACCATCTTTTATAACAAAATGGATATCTCATTTAATGGATCCGTCATTCACTGCAGGTAACACTTGTTAAACCCAATACATGCCTATTACAATCTAGCACTTGCTTTTCTATCATTAGTCTCACACATTTATCAATTTCTTCATCCACAATATAATCTTTCCACTCTAAAGTAAAAATGTCAAAATAAAAGCCTTTCTCAAACTCCCTTCCTCAAGTGACTAAGGATACATTTATTTAGACTGAGAATATGCTCAATAGAATTGATGACGATTATTGCGACAGGATTTTAATCTTATCTTAGCACTCATAATTCTTTCCACGAGGCTATGTGAGAAAGGCTGCCAGTGTCAATGGGAACAATATTGTGCGAAGTACTGGTAAAACGTTATCCCCCTGGCCTCCACCTCCCCTTACAGTCAGCCCTTTAAATCACCATCTTTTATAACAATATGGGTATCTCATTTAATGCATACTTCAGTCAATGCAGGTAACACTTATTAAACCCAACACATGCCTATTACAATCTTCACAAGCTTTTCTGTCATTAGCCTCACGCATTTATCAATTTCTTCATCCAAAATACAATCTTTCCACTCTAAAGTAAAAATGTTAAAATCAAAACCTTCCTAAAACTCCCTTTTTCAGGTGAAAGTAAAATCTGCGGACTAAGGATACATTTGCTTAGACTGAGAATGTGCTCCATAGAATTGATGACGATTATTGCGATTGGATTTAATCTTATCCAAGCACTCATAGTTCTTTCCACGAGGCTATGTGAGAAAGGCTGCCAGTGTCAATGGGAACAATATTGTGTGAAGTACTGGTAAAACGGTATCCCCCTGGCCTCCACCTCCCCTTACAGCCAGCCTTTTAAATCACCATCTTTTATAACAACATGTATATCTCATTTAATGGATCCATCATTCAATGCAGGTAACACTTATTAAACCCAACACATACCTATTACAATCTACACTTGCTTTTCTATCATTAGCCTCACACATTTATCAATTTCTTCATCCACAATACAATCTTTCCACTCTAAAGTAAAAATGTCAAAATCAAAGCCTTTCTAAGACTCCCTTCCTCTAGTGAAAGTAAAATCTACGGACTAAGGATACATTTCTTTAGACTGAGAATATGCTCTATAGAATTGATGACGATTATTGCGACAGGATTTTAATCTTATTTCAGCACTCATAATTCTTTCGACGAGGCTATGTGAGAAAGGCTGCCAGCGTCAATGGGAACAATATTGTGCGAAGTACTGGTAAAACGTTATCCCCCTGGCCTCCACCTCCCCTTACAGCCAGCCCTTTAAATCACCATCTTTTATAACAACATGGGTATCTCATTTAATGCATACTTCAGTCAATGCAGGTAACACTTATTAAGCCCAACACATGCCTATTACAATCTTCCACAAGCTTTTCTGTCATTAGCCTCACGCATTTATCCATTTCTTCATCCACAGTACAATCTTTCCACTCTAAAGTAAAAATGTCAAAATCAAAACCTTTCTAAAACTCCCTTTCTCAGGTGAAAGTAAAATCTGCGGACTAAGGATACATTTGCTTAGACTGAGAATGTGCTCTATAGAATTGATGACGATTATTGCGACAAGATTTAATCTTATCTCAGCACTCATAATTCTTTCGATGAGGCTATGTGAGAAAGGCTGCCAGTGTCAATGAGAACAATATTGTGCGAAGTACTGGTAAAACGTTCCCCCCCTGGCCTCCACCTCCCCTTACAGCCAGCCCTTTAAATCACCATCTTTTATAACCACATTGATATCTCATTTAATGGATCCGTCATTCACTGCAGGTAACACTTATTAAACCCAATACATGCCTATTACAATCTGGCACTAGCTTTTCTGTCATTAGCCTTACACCTTTATCAATTTCTTCAACAATACAATCTTTCCACTAAAAAGTAAAAATGTTGAAAATCAAAACATTTCTCAAACACCCTTCCTCAGATGAAAGTAAAATCTTCCGACTAAGGACACATTTGCTTAGACTGAGAACATGCTCTATAGAATAAATGACGATTATTGCGACAGGATTTAATCTTATCTCAGCACTCATAATTCTTTCCACGAGGCTATGTGAGAAAGGCTGCCAGTGTCAATGGGAACAATATTGTGCGAAGTACTGGTAAAACGTTCCCCCCCTGGCCTCCACCTCCCCTTACAGCCAGCCCTTTAAATCACCATCTTTTATAACAACATGGATAACTCATTTAATGGATCCTTCATTCAATGCAGGTAACACTTATTAACACATGCCTATTACAACCTTCACAAGCTTTTCTGTCATTAGCCTTACACCTTTATCAATTTCTTCAACAATACAATCTTTCCACTAAAAAGTAAAAATGTTGAAAACCAAAACCTTTCTCAAATACCCTTCCTCAGATGAAAGTAAAATCTGCCGACAAAAGACACATTTGCTTAGACTGAGAACATGCTCTATAGAATAAATGACGATTATTGCGACAGGATTTAATCTTATCTCAGCACTCATAATTCTTTCCACGAGGCTATGTGAGAAAGGCTGCCAGTGTCAATGGGAACAATATTGTGCGAAGTACTGGTAGGAAGTTATCCCCCTGGCCTCCACCTCCCCTTACAGCCAGCCCTTTAAATCACCATCTTTTATAACAACATGGATAACTCATTTAATGGATCCTTCATTCAATGCAGGTAACACTTATTAACACATGCCAATTACAATCTTCACAAGCTTTTCTGTCATTAGCCTTACAAATTTATCAATTTCTTCATCCACAATACAATCTTTCCACTCTAAAGTAAAAATGTCAAAATCAAAACCCAACTGCCTCTGTGTTGCTGTCTCTCGGTTTTCATATCTATAGAAATCCACAGGCTCCATTAGTTACACTCAAGTAATGTTCAAGTCGGCGTTAAAACACCAAGAAAACAAACACATCTATTATCACATATAAATCCGGTATCGGGACTACCACCGTCTCTACCAACTCAACCATCGAACCAACCTTCTCTATTATTGTAATCATCAACATCATCATCAAAGCAATTATTAAAAAACATTAAAAACTCCATAGCTTTGTGTTAAGTTATAGCAAACTCTTGAAGAGTTCAGGAATACATCTTTTTCCATTCAAATCCGTTACCTTTCTTTGATAAATCTGAAAATCTTTCACACCATTCCCAAATCAAAACATTTTCTTTGTCTACAGAGATATTTTAATATCAATTCGATCGATGATGTAATCATCAACATCATCAAAGAAATAATTATAAAACATTAAAACCTCCATAGCTTTGTGTTAAGTTATAGTAAACTCTTGAAGAGTTCAGGAAAACATCTTTTTCCATTCAAATCAGTTATTTTTCTTTGGTAAATCTGAAAATCTTTCAAACCATTCCCAAATCAAAACTTTTTCTTTGACTATAGTGATATTTTAATATCAATTCGGTCGATAGCCTACAGAACTTGAGACATGGGTTAGCTGGTTTGATTCCCCTACTCGGCCATTTCTTTCTGAGGTTTGATGATAATTTTTGCGACAGGATTGATTCTTTGGTAGCCTCTTAAAAGCGCTTTTGATAATAGTCATGTTGAAAAGGAGGCATTAACATCTGGAAAATATTGAGCAAAGGACTGGTTACTGGAACTTTAGTAAAGTATGGGTAGGTGCACTGGCCGCCACGATATAATTGAAATATTGTTGAAAACGGTGGTAAACACATGCTATCAATCCATCAAGTCAGTCATTTTCTTTACAAAGTGTTACAATTGCTTCTCCCATAGAATAATCCTCAAGAAAGAAAGTGCAAAGTTTAAATTCAAATAATTACTCTCTCTCTCAGTATCAGTCAGCCGATTGCTTAAAACCCAAAGTTCTTATTTCCTTTTTAGGATTAAGTTCATGGCGACAGATTTCAATATTCTCTCCTCATATCAATGTTTCAAATGATTAACATCTGATGAAGTGCAAGAAACTTCATCAGCATAATTCTAAGCTTAGTTGCTCACCTCATGACAAACGACGGCTGTAAATAGGCGTTCACAGGTTCGATTCCCAAGCTGTTGCAATTTTTATCCGAGGGTTGATGAGTCATTGCGACATGATATATTACTTTCTCGTCACTAACAGTTTTTTTTTCCAAAAAACAATTATGTAGAAAGGGATCCATTGGTTTGGAATAATGTGCAAAGGTACTGGTAAATAAAATACCGACACAGCTTCGATAGATGCAAATGACGCCCTGATATATCTGATATATAGCCTCTCAAAAGCACTTTTGATAATAGTTATTTTGAAAAGGAGTAACTTGCATCTGGAAAATATCGTACAAAGGACTGGTTACCTTCAGTAAAAGTATAGGTAGGTGCACTGGCCGCCGCGATATAATTGAAATATTGTTGAAAACGGTGTTAAACCACATGCAATCAAGCAATCAATCAATCAACCAATTCAGTTCCCCTTCTTTTATTTACCTGAAATACTTCACAGCATTTTCAAATCAACACATTGTCTTCACCTTCCAAAGATTCTTAAAAAGGTATTCGGTCCGCATTGCCCGGAGCTTGAGGCATGGCTTGGCTGGTTTGTATCCCCTGCTCGGTCATTTCTTTCCGAGAGTTGATAATACTCACTGTGGTAGCATTAATTTTTCTGAGCAGCAGTTTTGACTATAATTATGTGGAAAAGCAGTCAATGGCTTGGGAAGAATATCGTGAGAAGGACTAGTTACTGAAACTACAGGAACGCATAGGCAAGAGTACTGGCCGCCGCAATGTAAGTCGAATATCGTTGAAAACGGTGTTAAACACATATACTCTACAATCACTCAATCGATTGTCAAAGACTAGTTCGATACCTCAGTCGTTTATCCGTAGCTCTAGAGATAAGGGGGTCGCCAATCCCTAGTTCGCAAGATTTGTTCCCATACTTCATTAAATTGCAAGTCTTCTGTCTTAGTGCTGTTCATTATTTTAACGATAATTACGCGGAAAAGAGGCCGACGGCTAAAAATTAACTCATATTTACTTTCAGAGCACTTTTTAACGCATGCCTATTAAAATAGCACCAAACATAAATTTGTCTTTTCTGTCATTAATCTTTCCAAACTTAACAATTTCTTCATCCACAGTGCAACCCTGCTACTATAAGGTAAAAAGGTCGAAATCAAAAGCGCTTTCCAACTTTCCATTTAACAAGCTCTCTCTCTCTCTGTCTGGTGAATGTTTTGATGTTTATGACGTTGAGCATGTAAGACAGCAGCCAGTGGATACAATATTATGATGAGCACTAGATAAAGAAAACCATAAAAGATTTGAGAACAGGGAGCCGCTAGTTCGATTTCCAGCTCGGTCGAATTTCTCCGAGAATTGCTTACAGTCATTGCGATATGATTCATTCATTTCTCAACCTTTATCATTATTTCGACGATTCTTATGATGGAAAGTAGTCAGTGCCTTGGAAAGAATATTGTGCGGAATACTGGTAAAAGTAATTCCAGGAGAGAAGTTCACGGGCCGCCGCAATATGAACTGAAATAATTTTGTAAACGACGTTTTAACACTCTTCAATCAATACTGCATACTTATAGCATTGAGAATCTTACGTTCATTTTTATGACTTATTTTCAATAGATAGATGCTTTAGA
This sequence comes from Tridacna crocea, assembly GCA_943736015.1. NCBI lineage: Eukaryota > Metazoa > Mollusca > Bivalvia > Cardiida > Cardiidae > Tridacna > Tridacna crocea. The sequence goes on from OX031056.1 coordinate 31,368,663, forward strand.
TCATAAAATGGGAACCTTGGCTTTTTCGGCATTCATTAGGTAAATAGCTGAGGTTGATACGGGATTCAAATTGGTCGTATATAGAAATGTACAGGGTGATTACATAATCTTGTAAGATCTTGCCAGGATGTCTCAAATGTGCTAGTAACACCATAACATTTCACTCTAATATATTCGAAGGATAATATAGTTAGATTACACTTAAAATTACGGACTGAAGGAGCATCATATCGAATGAGAAACGATCATTCATGCAGACTGAGGAAGATATGAAGGAAAAAAGCTAATTTATTGTAGGAAGTACATTTTTGGAGGAAAAAGATGGACATCGTGGTCAGAGAAAACAGTCTTTATAGATAGATAGATAGATAGATAGATAGATAGATAAAATAAAAGGAAAAAAAGCGAAAGAGATTGATAGGATGGAGAGACAAGAGTAAATTTTGCAGGAAGGAAAGAGAAATAAAGAGAGACAGAGAACGTAACAGAATAGGGAGTGATAGGAAAATGAGACAGATTGTGGAATAGCGGAAGAGACAGAAAGCAACAGAGAGAGAGAGAGAGACTGTGTGAAAGTAGGCAGTGAGATACAGGTAGGAAGAGGAGAGAAATAAAAGAAGAGAAGGAAGAGAAATGGGAAGGGATAGTGATATGAAGAGAGAAAGACAGAGACAGAAAGCGAGACAGACAGACAGAGAAACAGCGAGAGACTGAGCGTGGAAAACAGTGTTGAGAGAAAGATAAAATGAGAGACAGAGAGTAAGAAAAAGAGTTCGGAAGGCAGTAGACAGAGGGCGAGAGACAACGAGAGAAAGAGAAGCAATAGAGATACACAAAATTAAATGGAGACAGGAGAAGAAAGACAGAAATTGCAAAAAGATAGATAGAAATAGATAAAGAAAAGGAGGAGAGATAGTGTGTGTGGGATGACAGAAATGAGGGCGAATACATTATTTCAGACCGTTCAGACTAAGGATTAAGATTATAAACAAGACGTTGAGGCCAAAGACTTATCGGTGAAACAACAAGGGCATAGCTTTATCGTTGGAACGTACATTCAATTAAGTTAATAATTTGAAGGAAGCAGAATAAACAAGCTAGTTGACTGGGGCTGAATTAAGGGTGAGTGCATAGTTGTAAATACTGAGGATATATCTGTCCAACTGATAGACGATATTACCCACCATGGATACAGGCATACGGCATTGGTTTGAAATAATAGAAGGGACATTGTTACAGGATTGGAAGGAACATCAAACTGAGAATGTCTTTCACTGTCTGAGAGGAAGTACAAGGAACCAAGAGAACATCTTTTCGACTGACGTTGCAGGCTAACAGGTAGGGAGTAAAATCTCTGGAAGGGCATAGGTTTATAGCTTACTGATACATCTCAACAAGGCTACCATCTCGATTCCTAAAATACCATAACGCAAACTGTTGCAGTAACATCTCACCAAGGCTTCCATCTCCATTCCTAAAATAACATAACGAAAGCTGTTGCAGTAACCAATGTACATCTTCGAACTGTTGGTACATCAAGAAGGCAAAGGAATTGAAAACGGGTGAATCTTAAGACAGAACACAGTTTCAGGGCCTTATGGTGTATCCGACGGACTCATAGACTGGGGTGTTCAGTTGCTAACTTGGGTTCAATGCGCTGACTAATGTTGTAAGACTGGAAGACAAGATAAATTTGGGATTCTCTCTGAAATTACTCTTACAGATTTTAAGTACATGTCAGGAAAAAAGTGTATGGGCAAAACTCTGCAAACAATACCACGAATGTGAGGCAGTGGTTTAGGGCCTGGGTGTACATTCAACTGAGTATAGAACAATTTCAATGTCTACGAGGATATGAAATAGATTGGGGAAACATTCCACGAACTGAGGATATAATCTCAGGGCCCAATATGCTTGCAACGGCCTGCTGGTTGGTTTTAGGCGTTGTGAGTATGAAGTCGCCGACTGGGGGTACTGGCTTAAGAACTTGTGAAGTCAAAGAAAGCTAGAAATACAGTTTTAAGGCCTACTGACAAGCAAGTTCAAGCAGTTACAGCTAAAGCTATAAACTCAAACAAAAAGAAATATTTCTCGGACTTAATGTACAACACTTCGACTAAAGGTTAATCGAACAAACTGAAGGGGGTAACGCATTGCATTTCCTTAAATTGAAAATAAAATCAAATTTCTAGACATTTGCATTTCACAGACCAACGATACATCTTACAGAAACACACATACAAGGGACCAAAAAATGGCTAGAAGTGGTTAATCATATCGAATAATTTCCAGGGGTAAGTTTTATCTCGGTGACTAACAGTAAACATGAATAAAGTACAGAAACAAGGAACTGGTTGATTTTCAAGCGGTTGTCGACTCGGATCAAGGAAAGCAGCAAGAGCCAATGGGAACAATATTGTGCGAAGTACTGGTAAAAGAAGGCACTGATCTCCCTCTAAATAGCTTATAACTTTTTTTTTTAATTGAATCCAAAACTGTCCAGAAAATATCCATACTCTTGAAATTATCTTCTGCAAATTCTAAACACGTGGCTATCAAAATCTAGTGCTCACAAATTTTGTTATTTCCATCATAGTTCATTACTAACAGTTACAATGTCTTTTTGCACATAACAACCCCCCAGGAATAAATAAATACACACTGGAAATGTATCTCCCCAAGTGAAATTAAAATCTGTGGACTAAGCATATATTTGCTTAGACTGAGAAAATGCTATATAGAATTGATGACGATTATTGCAACAGGATTTAATCTTATCTCAGCACTCATAGTTCTTTCGACAAGGCTATGTGAGAAAGGCTGCCAGTGTCAATGGGAACAATATTGTGTGAAGTACTGGTAAAAAGTTATCCCCCTGGCCTCCACCTCCCCTTACAGCCAGCCCTTTAAATCACCATCTTTTATAACAAAATGGATATCTCATTTAATGGATCCGTCATTCACTGCAGGTAACACTTGTTAAACCCAATACATGCCTATTACAATCTAGCACTTGCTTTTCTATCATTAGTCTCACACATTTATCAATTTCTTCATCCACAATATAATCTTTCCACTCTAAAGTAAAAATGTCAAAATAAAAGCCTTTCTCAAACTCCCTTCCTCAAGTGACTAAGGATACATTTATTTAGACTGAGAATATGCTCAATAGAATTGATGACGATTATTGCGACAGGATTTTAATCTTATCTTAGCACTCATAATTCTTTCCACGAGGCTATGTGAGAAAGGCTGCCAGTGTCAATGGGAACAATATTGTGCGAAGTACTGGTAAAACGTTTTCCCCCTGGCCTCCACCTCCCCTTACAGTCAGCCCTTTAAATCACCATCTTTTATAACAATATGGGTATCTCATTTAATGCATACTTCAGTCAATGCAGGTAACACTTATTAAACCCAACACATGCCTATTACAATCTTCACAAGCTTTTCTGTCATTAGCCTCACGCATTTATCAATTTCTTCATCCAAAATACAATCTTTCCACTCTAAAGTAAAAATGTCAAAATCAAAACCTTCCTAAAACTCCCTTTTTCAGGTGAAAGTAAAATCTGCGGACTAAGGATACATTTGCTTAGACTGAGAATGTGCTCCATAGAATTGATGACGATTATTGCGATTGGATTTAATCTTATCCAAGCACTCATAGTTCTTTCCACGAGGCTATGTGAGAAAGGCTGCCAGTGTCAATGGGAACAATATTGTGTGAAGTACTGGTAAAACGTTATCCCCCTGGCCTCCACCTCCCCTTACAGCCAGCCTTTTAAATCACCATCTTTTATAACAACATGTATATCTCATTTAATGGATCCATCATTCAATGCAGGTAACACTTATTAAACCCAACACATGCCTATTACAATCTACACTTGCTTTTCTATCATTAGCCTCACACATTTATCAATTTCTTCATCCACAATACAATCTTTCCACTCTAAAGTAAAAATGTCAAAATCAAAGCCTTTCTAAGACTCCCTTCCTCTAGTGAAAGTAAAATCTACGGACTAAGGATACATTTATTTAGACTGAGAATATGCTCTATAGAATTGATGACGATTATTGCGACAGGATTTTAATCTTATTTCAGCACTCATAATTCTTTCGACGAGGCTATGTGAGAAAGGCTGCCAGCGTCAATGGGAACAATATTGTGCGAAGTACTGGTAAAACGTTATCCCCCTGGCCTCCACCTCCCCTTACAGCCAGCCCTTTAAATCACCATCTTTTATAACAACATGGGTATCTCATTTAATGCATACTTCAGTCAATGCAGGTAACACTTATTAAGCCCAACACATGCCTATTACAATCTTCCACAAGCTTTTCTGTCATTAGCCTCACGCATTTATCCATTTCTTCATCCACAGTACAATCTTTCCACTCTAAAGTAAAAATGTCAAAATCAAAACCTTTCTAAAACTCCCTTTCTCAGGTGAAAGTAAAATCTGCGGACTAAGGATACATTTGCTTAGACTGAGAATGTGCTCTATAGAATTGATAACGATTATTGCGACAAGATTTAATCTTATCTCAGCACTCATAATTCTTTCGATGAGGCTATGTGAGAAAGGCTGCCAGTGTCAATGAGAACAATATTGTGCGAAGTACTGGTAAAACGTTCCCCCCCTGGCCTCCACCTCCCCTTACAGCCAGCCCTTTAAATCACCATCTTTTATAACCACATTGGTATCTCATTTAATGGATCCGTCATTCACTGCAGGTAACACTTATTAAACCCAATACATGCCTATTACAATCTGGCACTAGCTTTTCTGTCATTAGCCTTACACCTTTATCAATTTCTTCAACAATACAATCTTTCCACTAAAAAGTAAAAATGTTGAAAATCAAAACCTTTCTCAAACACCCTTCCTCAGATGAAAGTAAAATCTGCCGACTAAGGACACATTTGCTTAGACTGAGAACATGCTCTATAGAATAAATGACGATTATTGCGACAGGATTTAATCTTATCTCAGCACTCATAATTCTTTCCACGAGGCTATGTGAGAAAGGCTGCCAGTGTCAATGGGAACAATATTGTGCGAAGTACTGGTAAAACGTTCCCCCCCTGGCCTCCACCTCCCCTTACAGCCAGCCCTTTAAATCACCATCTTTTATAACAACATGGATAACTCATTTAATGGATCCTTCATTCAATGCAGGTAACACTTATTAACACATGCCTATTACAACCTTCACAAGCTTTTCTGTCATTAGCCTTACACCTTTATCAATTTCTTCAACAATACAATCTTTCCACTAAAAAGTAAAAATGTTGAAAACCAAAACCTTTCTCAAACACCCTTCCTCAGATGAAAGTAAAATCTGCCGACTAAGGACACATTTGCTTAGACTGAGAACATGCTCTATAGAATAAATGACGATTATTGCAACAGGATTTAATCTTATCTCAGCACTCATAATTCTTTCCACGAGGCTATGTGAGAAAGGCTGCCAGTGTCAATGGGAACAATATTGTGCGAAGTACTGGTAGGAAGTTATCCCCCTGGCCTCCACCTCCCCTTACAGCCAGCCCTTTAAATCACCATCTTTTATAACAACATGGATAACTCATTTAATGGATCCTTCATTCAATGCAGGTAACACTTATTAACACATGCCTATTACAATCTTCACAAGCTTTTCTGTCATTAGCCTTACAAATTTATCAATTTCTTCATCCACAATACAATCTTTCCACTCTAAAGTAAAAATGTCAAAATCAAAACCCAACTGCCTCTGTGTTGCTGTCTCTCGGTTTTCATATCTATAGAAATCCACAGGCTCCATTAGTTACACTCAAGTAATGTTCAAGTCGGCGTTAAAACACCAAGAAAACAAACACATCTATTATCACATATAAATCCGGTATCGGGACTACCACCGTCTCTACCAACTCAACCATCGAACCAACCTTCTCTATTATTGTAATCATCAACATCATCATCAAAGCAATTATTAAAAAACATTAAAAACTCCATAGCTTTGTGTTAAGTTATAGCAAACTCTTGAAGAGTTCAGGAATACATCTGTTTCCATTCAAATCCGTTACTTTTCTTTGATAAATCTGAAAATCTTTCACACCATTCCCAAATCAAAACATTTTCTTTGTCTACAGAGATATTTTAATATCAATTCGATCGATGATGTAATCATCAACATCATCAAAGAAATAATTATAAAACATTAAAACCTCCATAGCTTTGTGTTAAGTTATAGTAAACTCTTGAAGAGTTCAGGAAAACATCTTTTTCCATTCAAATCAGTTATTTTTCTTTGGTAAATCTGAAAATCTTTCAAACCATTCCCAAATCAAAACTTTTTCTTTGACTATAGTGATATTTTAATATCAATTCGGTCGATAGCCTACAGAACTTGAGACATGGGTTAGCTGGTTTGATTCCCCTACTCGGCCATTTCTTTCTGAGGTTTGATGATAATTTTTGCGACAGGATTGATTCTTTGGTAGCCTCTTAAAAGCGCTTTTGATAATAGTCATGTTGAAAAGGAGGCATTAACATCTGGAAAATATTGAGCAAAGGACTGGTTACTGGAACTTTAGTAAAGTATGGGTAGGTGCACTGGCCGCCACGATATAATTGAAATATTGTTGAAAACGGTGGTAAACACATGCTATCAATCCATCAAGTCAGTCATTTTCTTTACAAAGTGTTACAATTGCTTCTCCCATAGAATAATCCTCAAGAAAGAAAGTGCAAAGTTTAAATTCAAATAATTACTCTCTCTCTCAGTATCAGTCAGCCGATTGCTTAAAACCCAAAGTTCTTATTTCCTTTTTAGGATTAAGTTCATGGCGACAGATTTCAATATTCTCTCCTCATATCAATGTTTCAAATGATTAACATCTGATGAAGTGCAAGAAACTTCATCAGCATAATTCTAAGCTTAGTTGCTCACCTCATGACAAACGACGGCTGTAAATAGGCGTTCACAGGTTCGATTCCCAAGCTGTTGCAATTTTTATCCGAGGGTTGATGAGTCATTGCGACATGATATATTACTTTCTCGTCACTAACAGTTTTTTTTTCCAAAAAACAATTATGTAGAAAGGGATCCATTGGTTTGGAATAATGTGCAAAGGTACTGGTAAATAAAATACCGACACAGCTTCGATAGATGCAAATGACGCCCTGATATATCTGATATATAGCCTCTCAAAAGCACTTTTGATAATAGTTATTTTGAAAAGGAGTAACTTGCATCTGGAAAATATCGTACAAAGGACTGATTACGGTTACTGAACCTTCAGTAAAAGTATAGGTAGGTGCACTGGCCGCCGCGATATAATTGAAATATTGTTGAAAACGGTGTTAAACCACATGCAATCAAGCAATCAATCAATCAACCAATTCAGTTCCCCTTCTTTTATTTACCTGAAGTACTTCACAGCATTTTCAAATCAACACATTGTCTTCACCTTCCAAAGATTCTTAAAAAGGTATTCGGTCTGCATTGCCCGGAGCTTGAGGCATGGCTTGGCTGGTTTGTATCCCCTGCTCGGTCATTTCTTTCCGAGAGTTGATAATACTCACTGTGGTAGCATTAATTTTTCTGAGCAGCAGTTTTGACTATAATTATGTGGAAAAGCAGTCAATGGCTTGGGAAGAATATCGTGAGAAGGACTAGTTACTGAAACTACAGGAACGCATAGGCAAGAGTACTGGCCGCCGCAATGTAAGTCGAATATCGTTGAAAACGGTGTTAAACACATATACTCTACAATCACTCAATCGATTGTCAAAGACTAGTTCGATACCTCAGTCGTTTATCCGTAGCTCTAGAGATAAGGGGGTCGCCAATCCCTAGTTCGCAAGATTTGTTCCCATACTTCATTAAATTGCAAGTCTTCTGTCTTAGTGCTGTTCATTATTTTAACGGTAATTACGCGGAAAAGAGGCCGACGGCTAAAAATTAACTCATATTTACTTTCAGAGCACTTTTTAACGCATGCCTATTAAAATAGCACCAAACATAAATTTGTCTTTTCTGTCATTAATCTTTCCAAACTTAACAATTTCTTCATCCACAGTGCAACCCTGCTACTATAAGGTAAAAAGGTCGAAATCAAAAGCGCTTTCCAACTTTCCATTTAACAAGCTCTCTCTCTCTCTCTCTCTCTCTGTCTAGTGAATGTTTTGATGTTTATGACGTTGAGCATGTAAGACAGCAGCCAGTGGATACAATATTATGATGAGCACTAGATAAAGAAAACCATAAAAGATTCGAGAACAGGGAGCCGCTAGTTCGATTTCCAGCTCGGTCGAATTTCTCCGAGAATTGCTTACAGTCATTGCGATATGATTCATTCATTTCTCAACCTTTATCATTATTTCGACGATTCTTATGATGGAAAGTAGTCAGTGCCTTGGAAAGAATATTGTTCGGAATACTGGTAAAAGTAATTCCAGGAGAGAAGTTCACGGGCCGCCGCAATATGAACTGAAATAATTTTGTAAACGACGTTTTAACACTTTTCAATCAATACTGCATACTTATAGCATTGAGAATCTTACGTTCATTTTTATGACTTATTTTCAATAGATAGATGCTTTAGATCATAAAATGAGAACCTTGGCTTTTTCGGCATTCATTAGGTAAATAGCTGAGGTTGATACGGGATTCAAATTGGTCGTATATAGAAATGTACAGGGTGATTACATAATCTTGTAAGATCTTGCCAGGATGTCTCAAATGTGCTAGTAACACCATAACATTTCACTCTAATATATTCGAAGGACAATATAGTTAGATTACACTTAAAATTACGGACTGAAGGAGCATCATATCGAATGAGAAACGATCATTCATGCAGACTGAGGAAGATATGAAGGAAAAAAGCTAATTTATTGTAGGAAGTACATTTTTGGAGGAAAAAGATGGACATCGTGGTCAGAGAAAACAGTCTTTATAGATAGATAGATAGATAGATAAAATAAAAGGAAAAAAAGCGAAAGAGATTGATAGGATGGAGAGACAAGAGTAAAGTTTGCAGGAAGGAAAGAGAAATAAAGAGAGACAGAGAACGTAACAGAATAGGAAGTGATAGGAAAATGAGACAGATGGTGGAATAGCGGAAGAGACAGAAAGCAACAGAGAGAGAGAGACTGTGTGAAAGTAGGCAGTGAGATACAGGTAGGAAGAGGAGAGAAATAAAAGAAGAGAAGGAAGAGAAATGGGAAGGGATAGTGATATGAAGAGCGAGAGAAAGACAGAGACAGAAAGCGAGACAGACAGACAGAGAAACAGCGAGAGACTGAGCGTGGAAAACAGTGTTGAGAGAAAGATAAAATGAGAGACAGAGAGTAAGAAAAAAGAGTTCGGAAGGCAGTAGACAGAGGGCGAGAGACAAAGAGAGAAAGAGAAGCAATAGAGATACACAAAATTAAATGGAGACAGGTGAAGAAAGACAGAAATTGCAAAAAGATAGATAGAAATAGATAAAGAAAAGGAGAAGAGATAGTGTGTGTGGGATGACAGAAATGAGGGCGAATACATTATTTCAGACCGTTCAGACTAAGGATTAAGATTATAAACAAGACGTTGAGGCCAAAGACTTATCGGTGAAACAACAAGGGCATAGCTTTATCGTTGGAACGTACATTCAATTAAGTTAATAATTTGAAGGAAGCAGAATAAACAAGCTAGTTGACTGGGGCTGAATTAAGGGTGAGTGCATAGTTGTAAATACTGAGGATATATCTGTCCAACTGATAGACGATATTACCCACCATGGATACAGGCATACGGCATTGGTTTGAAATAATAGAAGGGACATTGTTACAGGATTGGAAGGAACATCAAACTGAGAATGTCTTTCACTGTCTGAGAGGAAGTACAAGGAACCAAGAGAACATCTTTTCGACTGACGTTGCAGGCTAACAGGTAGGGAGTAAAATCTCTGGAAGGGCATAGGTTTATAGCTTACTGATACATCTCAACAAGGCTACCATCTCGATTCCTAAAATACCATAACGCAAACTGTTGCAGTAACATCTCACCAAGGCTTCCATCTCCATTCCTAAAATAACATAACGAAAGCTGTTGCAGTAACCAATGGACATCTTCGAACTGTTGGTACATCAAGAAGGCAAAGGAATTGAAAACGGGTGAATCTTAAGACAGAACACAGTTTCAGGGCCTTATGGTGTATCCGAGGGACTCATAGACTGGGGTGTTCAGTTGCTAACTTGGGTTCAATGCGCTGACTAATGTTGTAAGACTGGAAGACAAGATAAATTTGGGATTCTCTCTGAAATTACTCTTACAGATTTTAAGTACATGTCAGGAAAAAAGTGTATGGGCAAAACTCTACAAACAATACCACGAATGTGAGGCAGTGGTTTAGGGCCTGGGTGTACATTCAACTGAGTATAGAACAATTTCAATGTCTACGAGGATATGAAATAGATTGGGGAAACATTCCACGAACTGAGGATATAATCTCAGGGCCCAATATGCTTGCAACGGCCTGCTGGTTGGTTTCAGGCGTTGTGAGTATGAAGTCGCCGACTGGGGGTACTGGCTTAAGAACTTGTGCAGTCAAAGAAAGCTAGAAATACAGTTTTAAGGCCTACTAAAAAGCAATTTCAAGCAGTTACAGCTAAAGCTATAAACTCAAACAAAAAGAAATATTTCTCGGACTTAATGTACAACACTTCGACTAAAGGTTAATCGAACAAACTGAAGGGGGTAACGCATGGCATTTCCTTAAATTGAAAATAAAATCAAATTTCTAGACATTTGCATTTCACAGACCAACGATACATCTTACAGAAACACACATACAAGGGACCAAAAAATGGCTAGAAGTGATTAATCATATCGAATAATTTCCAGAGGTAAGTTTTATCTCGGTGACTAACAGTAAACATGAATAAAGTACAGAAACAAGGAACTGGTTGATTTTCAAGCGGTTGTCGACTCGGATCAAGGAAAGCAGCAAGAGCCAATGGGAACAATATTGTGCGAAGTACTGGTAAAAGAAGGCACTGATCTCCCTCTAAATAGCTTATAACTTTTTTTTTAATTGAATCCAAAACTGTCCAGAAAATATCCATACTCTTGAAATTATCTTCTGCAAATTCTAAACACGTGGCTATCAAAATCTAGTGCTCACAAATTTTGTTATTTCCATCATAGTTCATTACTAACAGTTACAATGTCTTTTTGCACATAACAACCCCCCAGGAATAAATAAATACACACTGGAAATGTATCTCCCCCAAGTGAAATTAAAATCTGTGGACTAAGCATATATTTGCTTCGACTGAGAAAATGCTATATAGAATTGATGACGATTATTGCAACAGGATTTAATCTCATCTCAGCACTCATAATTCTTTCGACAAGGCTATGTGAGAAAGGCTGCCAGTGTCAATGGGAACAATATTGTGTGAAGTACTGGTAAAAAGTTATCCCCCTGGCCTCCACCTCCCCTTACAGCCAGCCCTTTAAATCACCATCTTTTATAACAAAATGGATATCTCATTTAATGGATCCGTCATTCACTGCAGGTAACACTTGTTAAACCCAATACATGCCTATTACAATCTAGCACTTGCTTTTCTATCATTAGTCTCACACATTTATCAATTTCTTCATCCACAATATAATCTTTCCACTCTAAAGTAAAAATGTCAAAATAAAAGCCTTTCTCAAACTCCCTTCCTCAAGTGACTAAGGATACATTTATTTAGACTGAGAATATGCTCTATAGAATTGATGACGATTATTGCGACAGGATTTTAATCTTATCTTAGCACTCATAATTCTTTCCACGAGGCTATGTGAGAAAGGCTGCCAGTGTCAATGGGAACAATATTGTGCGAAGTACTGGTAAAACGTTATCCCCCTGGCCTCCACCTCCCCTTACAGTCAGCCCTTTAAATCACCATCTTTTATAACAATATGGGTATCTCATTTAATGCATACTTCAGTCAATGCAGGTAACACTTATTAAACCCAACACATGCCTATTACAATCTTCACAAGCTTTTCTGTCATTAGCCTCACGCATTTATCAATTTCTTCATCCAAAATACAATCTTTCCACTCTTAAGTAAAAATGTCAAAATCAAAACCTTCCTAAAACTCCCTTTTTCAGGTGAAAGTAAAATCTGCGGACTAAGGATACATTTGCTTAGACTGAGAATGTGCTCCATAGAATTGATGACGCTTATTGCGATTGGATTTAATCTTATCCAAGCACTCATAGTTCTTTCCACGAGGCTATGTGAGAAAGGCTGCCAGTGTCAATGGGAACAATATTGTGTGAAGTACTGGTAAAACGTTATCCCCCTGGCCTCCACCTCCCCTTACAGCCAGCCTTTTAAATCACCATCTTTTATAACAACATGTATATCTCATTTAATGGATCCATCATTCAATGCAGGTAACACTTATTAAACCCAACACATGCCTATTACAATCTACACTTGCTTTTCTATCATTAGCCTCACACATTTATCAATTTCTTCATCCACAATACAATCTTTCCACTCTAAAGTAAAAATGTCAAAATCAAAGCCTTTCTAAGACTCCCTTCCTCTAGTGAAAGTAAAATCTACGGACTAAGGATACATTTATTTAGACTGAGAATATGCTCTATAGAATTGATGACGATTATTGCGACAGGATTTTAATCTTATTTCAGCACTCATAATTCTTTCGACGAGGCTATGTGAGAAAGGCTGCCAGCGTCAATGGGAACAATATTGTGCGAAGTACTGGTAAAACGTTATCCCCCTGGCCTCCACCTCCCCTTACAGCCAGCCCTTTAAATCACCATCTTTTATAACAACATGGGTATCTCATTTAATGCATACTTCAGTCAATGCAGGTAACACTTATTAAGCCCAACACATGCCTATTACAATCTTCCACAAGCTTTTCTGTCATTAGCCTCACGCATTTATCCATTTCTTCATCCACAGTACAATCTTTCCACTCTAAAGTAAAAATGTCAAAATCAAAACCTTTCTAAAACTCCCTTTCTCAGGTGAAAGTAAAATCTGCGGACTAAGGATACATTTGCTTAGACTGAGAATGTGCTCTATAGAATTGATAACGATTATTGCGACAAGATTTAATCTTATCTCAGCACTCATAATTCTTTCGATGAGGCTATGTGAGAAAGGCTGCCAGTGTCAATGAGAACAATATTGTGCGAAGTACTGGTAAAACGTTCCCCCCCTGGCCTCCACCTCCCCTTACAGCCAGCCCTTTAAATCACCATCTTTTATAACCACATTGGTATCTCATTTAATGGATCCGTCATTCACTGCAGGTAACACTTATTAAACCCAATACATGCCTATTACAATCTGGCACTAGCTTTTCTGTCATTAGCCTTACACCTTTATCAATTTCTTCAACAATACAATCTTTCCACTAAAAAGTAAAAATGTTGAAAATCAAAACATTTCTCAAACACCCTTCCTCAGATGAAAGTAAAATCTGCCGACTAAGGACACATTTGCTTAGACTGAGAACATGCTCTATAGAATAAATGACGATTATTGCGACAGGATTTAATCTTATCTCAGCACTCATAATTCTTTCCACGAGGCTATGTGAGAAAGGCTGCCAGTGTCAATGGGAACAATATTGTGCCAAGTACTGGTAAAACGTTCCCCCCCTGGCCTCCACCTCCCCTTACAGCCAGCCCTTTAAATCACCATCTTTTATAACAACATGGATAACTCATTTAATGGATCCTTCATTCAATGCAGGTAACACTTATTAACACATGCCTATTACAACCTTCACAAGCTTTTCTGTCATTAGCCTTACACCTTTATCAATTTCTTCAACAATACAATCTTTCCACTAAAAAGTAAAAATGTTGAAAACCAAAACCTTTCTCAAACACCCTTCCTCAGATGAAAGTAAAATCTGCCGACTAAGGACACATTTGCTTAGACTGAGAACATGCTCTATAGAATAAATGACGATTATTGCAACAGGATTTAATCTTATCTCAGCACTCATAATTCTTTCCACGAGGCTATGTGAGAAAGGCTACCAGTGTCAATGGGAACAATATTGTGCGAAGTACTGGTAGGAAGTTATCCCCCTGGCCTCCACCTCCCCTTACAGCCAGCCCTTTAAATCACCATCTTTTATAACAACATGGATAACTCATTTAATGGATCCTTCATTCAATGCAGGTAACACTTATTAACACATGCCTATTACAATCTTCACAAGCTTTTCTGTCATTAGCCTTACAAATTTATCAATTTCTTCATCCACAATACAATCTTTCCACTCTAAAGTAAAAATGTCAAAATCAAAACCCAACTGCCTCTGTGTTGCTGTCTCTCGGTTTTCATATCTATAGAAATCCACAGGCTCCATTAGTTACACTCAAGTAATGTTCAAGTCGGCGTTAAAACACCAAGAAAACAAACACATCTATTATCACATATAAATCCGGTATCGGGACTACCACCGTCTCTACCAACTCAACCATCGAACCAACCTTCTCTATTATTGTAATCATCAACATCATCATCAAAGCAATTATTAAAAAACATTAAAAACTCCATAGCTTTGTGTTAAGTTATAGCAAACTCTTGAAGAGTTCAGGAATACATCTGTTTCCATTCAAATCCGTTACCTTTCTTTGATAAATCTGAAAATCTTTCACACCATTCCCAAATCAAAACATTTTCTTTGTCTACAGAGATATTTTAATATCAATTCGATCGATGATGTAATCATCAACATCATCAAAGAAATAATTATAAAACATTAAAACCTCCATAGCTTTGTGTTAAGTTATAGTAAACTCTTGAAGAGTTCAGGAAAACATCTTTTTCCATTCAAATCAGTTATTTTTCTTTGGTAAATCTGAAAATCTTTCAAACCATTCCCAAATCAAAACTTTTTCTTTGACTATAGTGATATTTTAATATCAATTCGGTCGATAGCCTACAGAACTTGAGACATGGGTTAGCTGGTTTGATTCCCCTACTCGGCCATTTCTTTCTGAGGTTTGATGATAATTTTTGCGACAGGATTGATTCTTTGGTAGCCTCTTAAAAGCGCTTTTGATAATAGTCATGTTGAAAAGGAGGCATTAACATCTGGAAAATATTGAGCAAAGGACTGGTTACTGGAACTTTAGTAAAGTATGGGTAGGTGCACTGGCCGCCACGATATAATTGAAATATTGTTGAAAACGGTGGTAAACACATGCTATCAATCCATCAAGTCAGTCATTTTCTTTACAAAGTGTTACAATTGCTTCTCCCATAGAATAATCCTCAAGAAAGAAAGTGCAAAGTTTAAATTCAAATAATTACTCTCTCTCTCAGTATCAGTCAGCCGATTGCTTAAAACCCAAAGTTCTTATTTCCTTTTTAGGATTAAGTTCATGGCGACAGATTTCAATATTCTCTCCTCATATCAATGTTTCAAATGATTAACATCTGATGAAGTGCAAGAAACTTCATCAGCATAATTCTAAGCTTAGTTGCTCACCTCATGACAAACGACGGCTGTAAATAGGCGTTCACAGGTTCGATTCCCAAGCTGTTGCAATTTTTATCCGAGGGTTGATGAGTCATTGCGACATGATATATTACTTTCTCGTCACTAACAGTTTTTTTTCCAAAAAACAATTATGTAGAAAGGGATCCATTGGTTTGGAATAATGTGCAAAGGTACTGGTAAATAAAATACCGACACAGCTTCGATAGATGCAAATGACGCCCTGATATATCTGATATATAGCCTCTCAAAAGCACTTTTGATAATAGTTATTTTGAAAAGGAGTAACTTGCATCTGGAAAATATCGTACAAAGGACTGATTACGGTTACTGAACCTTCAGTAAAAGTATAGGTAGGTGCACTGGCCGCCGCGATATAATTGAAATATTGTTGAAAACGGTGTTAAACCACATGCAATCAAGCAATCAATCAATCAACCAATTCAGTTCCCCTTCTTTTATTTACCTGAAATACTTCACAGCATTTTCAAATCAACACATTGTCTTCACCTTCCAAAGATTCTTAAAAAGGTATTCGGTCTGCATTGCCCGGAGCTTGAGGCATGGCTTGGCTGGTTTGTATCCCCTGCTCGGTCATTTCTTTCCGAGAGTTGATAATACTCACTGTGGTAGCATTAATTTTTCTGAGCAGCAGTTTTGACTATAATTATGTGGAAAAGCAGTCAATGGCTTGGGAAGAATATCGTGAGAAGGACTAGTTACTGAAACTACAGGAACGCATAGGCAAGAGTACTGGCCGCCGCAATGTAAGTCGAATATCGTTGAAAACGGTGTTAAACACATATACTCTACAATCACTCAATCGATTGTCAAAGACTAGTTCGATACCTCAGTCGTTTATCCGTAGCTCTAGAGATAAGGGGGTCGCCAATCCCTAGTTCGCAAGATTTGTTCCCATACTTCATTAAATTGCAAGTCTTCTGTCTTAGTGCTGTTCATTATTTTAACGGTAATTACGCGGAAAAGAGGCCGACGGCTAAAAATTAACTCATATTTACTTTCAGAGCACTTTTTAACGCATGCCTATTAAAATAGCACCAAACATAAATTTGTCTTTTCTGTCATTAATCTTTCCAAACTTAACAATTTCTTCATCCACAGTGCAACCCTGCTACTATAAGGTAAAAAGGTCGAAATCAAAAGCGCTTTCCAACTTTCCATTTAACAAGCTCTCTCTCTCTCTCTCTCTGTCTAGTGAATGTTTTGATGTTTATGACGTTGAGCATGTAAGACAGCAGCCAGTGGACACAATATTATGATGAGCACTAGATAAAGAAAACCATAAAAGATTCGAGAACAGGGAGCCGCTAGTTCGATTTCCAGCTCGGTCGAATTTCTCCGAGAATTGCTTACAGTCATTGCGATATGATTCATTCATTTCTCAACCTTTATCATTATTTCGACGATTCTTATGATGGAAAGTAGTCAGTGCCTTGGAAAGAATATTGTTCGGAATACTGGTAAAAGTAATTCCAGGACAGAAGTTCACGGGCCGCCGCAATATGAACTGAAATAATTTTGTAAACGACGTTTTAACACTTTTCAATCAATACTGCATACTTATAGCATTAAGAATCTTACGTTCATTTTTATGACTTATTTTCAATAGATAGATGCTTTAGATCATAAAATGAGAACCTTGGCTTTTTCGGCATTCATTAGGTAAATAGCTGAGGTTGATACGGGATTCAAATTGGTCGTATATAGAAATGTACAGGGTGATTACATAATCTTGTAAGATCTTGCCAGGATGTCTCAAATGTGCTAGTAACACCATAACATTTCACTCTAATATATTCGAAGGATAATATAGTTAGATTACACTTAAAATTACGGACTGAAGGAGCATCATATCGAATGAGAAACGATCATTCATGCAGACTGAGGAAGATATGAAGGAAAAAAGCTAATTTATTGTAGGAAGTACATTTTTGGAGGAAAAAGATGGACATCGTGGTCAGAGAAAACAGTCTTTATAGATAGATAGATAGATAGATAAAATAAAAGGAAAAAAAGCGAAAGAGATTGATAGGATGGAGAGACAAGAGTAAAGTTTGCAGGAAGGAAAGAGAAATAAAGAGAGACAGAGAACGTAACAGAATAGGAAGTGATAGGAAAATGAGACAGATGGTGGAATAGCGGAAGAGACAGAAAGCAACAGAGAGAGAGAGACTGTGTGAAAGTAGGCAGTGAGATACAGGTAGGAAGAGGAGAGAAATAAAAGAAGAGAAGGAAGAGAAATGGGAAGGGATAGTGATATGAAGAGCGAGAGAAAGACAGAGACAGAAAGCGAGACAGACAGACAGAGAAACAGCGAGAGACTGAGCGTGGAAAACAGTGTTGAGAGAAAGATAAAATGAGAGACAGAGAGTAAGAAAAAAGAGTTCGGAAGGCAGTAGACAGAGGGCGAGAGACAAAGAGAGAAAGAGAAGCAATAGAGATACACAAAATTAAATGGAGACAGGTGAAGAAAGACAGAAATTGCAAAAAGATAGATAGAAATAGATAAAGAAAAGGAGAAGAGATAGTGTGTGTGGGATGACAGAAATGAGGGCGAATACATTATTTCAGACCGTTCAGACTAAGGATTAAGATTATAAACAAGACGTTGAGGCCAAAGACTTATCGGTGAAACAACAAGGGCATAGCTTTATCGTTGGAACGTACATTCAATTAAGTTAATAATTTGAAGGAAGCAGAATAAACAAGCTAGTTGACTGGGGCTGAATTAAGGGTGAGTGCATAGTTGTAAATACTGAGGATATATCTGTCCAACTGATAGACGATATTACCCACCATGGATACAGGCATACGGCATTGGTTTGAAATAATAGAAGGGACATTGTTACAGGATTGGAAGGAACATCAAACTGAGAATGTCTTTCACTGTCTGAGAGGAAGTACAAGGAACCAAGAGAACATCTTTTCGACTGACGTTGCAGGCTAACAGGTAGGGAGTAAAATCTCTGGAAGGGCATAGGTTTATAGTTTACTGATACATCTCAACAAGGCTACCATCTCGATTCCTAAAATACCATAACGCAAACTGTTGCTGTAACATCTCACCAAGGCTTCCATCTCCATTCCTAAAATAACATAACGAAAGCTGTTGCAGTAACCAATGGACATCTTCGAACTGTTGGTACATCAAGAAGGCAAAGGAATTGAAAACGGGTGAATCTTAAGACAGAACACAGTTTCAGGGCCTTATGGTGTATCCGAGGGACTCATAGACTGGGGTGTTCAGTTGCTAACTTGGGTTCAATGCGCTGACTAATGTTGTAAGACTGGAAGACAAGATAAATTTGGGATTCTCTCTGAAATTACTCTTACAGATTTTAAGTACATGTCAGGAAAAAAGTGTATGGGCAAAACTCTGCAAACAATACCACGAATGTGAGGCAGTGGTTTAGGGCCTGGGTGTACATTCAACTGAGTATAGAACAATTTCAATGTCTACGAGGATATGAAATAGATTGGGGAAACATTCCACGAACTGAGGATATAATCTCAGGGCCCAATATGCTTGCAACGGCCTGCTGGTTGGTTTCAGGCGTTGTGAGTATGAAGTCGCCGACTGGGGGTACTGGCTTAAGAACTTGTGCAGTCAAAGAAAGCTAGAAATACAGTTTTAAGGCCTACTGACAAGCAATTTCAAGCAGTTACAGCTAAAGCTATAAACTCAAACAAAAAGAAATATTTCTCGGACTTAATGTACAACACTTCGACTAAAGGTTAATCGAACAAACTGAAGGGGGTAACGCATGGCATTTCCTTAAATTGAAAATAAAATCAAATTTCTGGACATTTGCATTTCACAGACCAACGATACATCTTACAGAAACACACATACAAGGGACCAAAAAATGGCTAGAAGTGGTTAATCATATCGAATAATTTCCAGAGGTAAGTTTTATCTCGGTGACTAACAGTAAACATGAATAAAGTACAGAAACAAGGAACTGGTTGATTTTCAAGCGGTTGTTGACTCGGATCAAGGAAAGCAGCAAGAGCCAATGGGAACAATATTGTGCGAAGTACTGGTAAAAGAAGGCACTGATCTCCCTCTAAATAGCTTATAACTTTTTTTTTAATTGAATCCAAAACTGTCCAGAAAATATCCATACTCTTGAAATTATCTTCTGCAAATTCTAAACACGTGGCTATCAAAATCTAGTGCTCACAAATTTTGTTATTTCCATCATAGTTCATTACTAACAGTTACAATGTCTTTTTGCACATAACAACCCCCAAGGAATAAATAAATACCCACTGGAAATGTATCTCCCCAAGTGAAATTAAAATCTGTGGACTAAGCATATATTTGCTTCGACTGAGAAAATGCTATATAGAATTGATGACGATTATTGCAACAGGATTTAATCTTATCTCAGCACTCATAATTCTTTCGTCAAGGCTATGTGAGAAAGGCTGCCAGTGTCAATGGGAACAGTATTGTGTGAAGTACTGGTAAAAAGTTATCCCCCCTGGCCTCCACCTCCCCTTACAGCCAGCCCTTTAAATCACCATCTTTTATAACAAAATGGATATCTCATTTAATGGATCCGTCATTCACTGCAGGTAACACTTGTTAAACCCAATACATGCCTATTACAATCTAGCACTTGCTTTTCTATCATTAGTCTCACACATTTATCAATTTCTTCATCCACAATATAATCTTTCCACTCTAAAGTAAAAATGTCAAAATAAAAGCCTTTCTCAAACTCCCTTCCTCAAGTGACTAAGGATACATTTATTTAGACTGAGAATATGCTCAATAGAATTGATGACGATTATTGCGACAGGATTTTAATCTTATCTTAGCACTCATAATTCTTTCCACGAGGCTATGTGAGAAAGGCTGCCAGTGTCAATGGGAACAATATTGTGCGAAGTACTGGTAAAACGTTATCCCCCTGGCCTCCACCTCCCCTTACAGTCAGCCCTTTAAATCACCATCTTTTATAACAATATGGGTATCTCATTTAATGCATACTTCAGTCAATGCAGGTAACACTTATTAAACCCAACACATGCCTATTACAATCTTCACAAGCTTTTCTGTCATTAGCCTCACGCATTTATCAATTTCTTCATCCAAAATACAATCTTTCCACTCTAAAGTAAAAATGTTAAAATCAAAACCTTCCTAAAACTCCCTTTTTCAGGTGAAAGTAAAATCTGCGGACTAAGGATACATTTGCTTAGACTGAGAATGTGCTCCATAGAATTGATGACGATTATTGCGATTGGATTTAATCTTATCCAAGCACTCATAGTTCTTTCCACGAGGCTATGTGAGAAAGGCTGCCAGTGTCAATGGGAACAATATTGTGTGAAGTACTGGTAAAACGGTATCCCCCTGGCCTCCACCTCCCCTTACAGCCAGCCTTTTAAATCACCATCTTTTATAACAACATGTATATCTCATTTAATGGATCCATCATTCAATGCAGGTAACACTTATTAAACCCAACACATACCTATTACAATCTACACTTGCTTTTCTATCATTAGCCTCACACATTTATCAATTTCTTCATCCACAATACAATCTTTCCACTCTAAAGTAAAAATGTCAAAATCAAAGCCTTTCTAAGACTCCCTTCCTCTAGTGAAAGTAAAATCTACGGACTAAGGATACATTTCTTTAGACTGAGAATATGCTCTATAGAATTGATGACGATTATTGCGACAGGATTTTAATCTTATTTCAGCACTCATAATTCTTTCGACGAGGCTATGTGAGAAAGGCTGCCAGCGTCAATGGGAACAATATTGTGCGAAGTACTGGTAAAACGTTATCCCCCTGGCCTCCACCTCCCCTTACAGCCAGCCCTTTAAATCACCATCTTTTATAACAACATGGGTATCTCATTTAATGCATACTTCAGTCAATGCAGGTAACACTTATTAAGCCCAACACATGCCTATTACAATCTTCCACAAGCTTTTCTGTCATTAGCCTCACGCATTTATCCATTTCTTCATCCACAGTACAATCTTTCCACTCTAAAGTAAAAATGCCAAAATCAAAACCTTTCTAAAACTCCCTTTCTCAGGTGAAAGTAAAATCTGCGGACTAAGGATACATTTGCTTAGACTGAGAATGTGCTCTATAGAATTGATGACGATTATTGCGACAAGATTTAATCTTATCTCAGCACTCATAATTCTTTCGATGAGGCTATGTGAGAAAGGCTGCCAGTGTCAATGAGAACAATATTGTGCGAAGTACTGGTAAAACGTTCCCCCCCTGGCCTCCACCTCCCCTTACAGCCAGCCCTTTAAATCACCATCTTTTATAACCACATTGGTATCTCATTTAATGGATCCGTCATTCACTGCAGGTAACACTTATTAAACCCAATACATGCCTATTACAATCTGGCACTAGCTTTTCTGTCATTAGCCTTACACCTTTATCAATTTCTTCAACAATACAATCTTTCCACTAAAAAGTAAAAATGTTGAAAATCAAAACATTTCTCAAACACCCTTCCTCAGATGAAAGTAAAATCTGCCGACTAAGGACACATTTGCTTAGACTGAGAACATGCTCTATAGAATAAATGACGATTATTGCGACAGGATTTAATCTTATCTCAGCACTCATAATTCTTTCCACGAGGCTATGTGAGAAAGGCTGCCAGTGTCAATGGGAACAATATTGTGCCAAGTACTGGTAAAACGTTCCCCCCCTGGCCTCCACCTCCCCTTACAGCCAGCCCTTTAAATCACCATCTTTTATAACAACATGGATAACTCATTTAATGGATCCTTCATTCAATGCAGGTAACACTTATTAACACATGCCTATTACAACCTTCACAAGCTTTTCTGTCATTAGCCTTACACCTTTATCAATTTCTTCAACAATACAATCTTTCCACTAAAAAGTAAAAATGTTGAAAACCAAAACCTTTCTCAAACACCCTTCCTCAGATGAAAGTAAAATCTGCCGACTAAGGACACATTTGCTTAGACTGAGAACATGCTC
The DNA here is from genome assembly GCA_943736015.1 of Tridacna crocea. Taxonomy (NCBI): domain Eukaryota; kingdom Metazoa; phylum Mollusca; class Bivalvia; order Cardiida; family Cardiidae; genus Tridacna; species Tridacna crocea. The sequence goes on from OX031056.1 coordinate 31,391,227, forward strand.
TATAGAATAAATGACGATTATTGCAACAGGATTTAATCTTATCTCAGCACTCATAATTCTTTCCACGAGGCTATGTGAGAAAGGCTGCCAGTGTCAATGGGAACAATATTGTGCGAAGTACTGGTAGGAAGTTATCCCCCTGGCCTCCACCTCCCCTTACAGCCAGCCCTTTAAATCACCATCTTTTATAACAACATGGATAACTCATTTAATGGATCCTTCATTCAATGCAGGTAACACTTATTAACACATGCCTATTACAATCTTCACAAGCTTTTCTGTCATTAGCCTTACAAATTTATCAATTTCTTCATCCACAATACAATCTTTCCACTCTAAAGTAAAAATGTCAAAATCAAAACCCAACTGCCTCTGTGTTGCTGTCTCTCGGTTTTCATATCTATAGAAATCCACAGGCTCCATTAGTTACACTCAAGTAATGTTCAAGTCGGCGTTAAAACACCAAGAAAACAAACACATCTATTATCACATATAAATCCGGTATCGGGACTACCACCGTCTCTACCAACTCAACCATCGAACCAACCTTCTCTATTATTGTAATCATCAACATCATCATCAAAGCAATTATTAAAAAACATTAAAAACTCCATAGCTTTGTGTTAAGTTATAGCAAACTCTTGAAGAGTTCAGGAATACATCTGTTTCCATTCAAATCCGTTACCTTTCTTTGATAAATCTGAAAATCTTTCACACCATTCCCAAATCAAAACATTTTCTTTGTCTACAGAGATATTTTAATATCAATTCGATCGATGATGTAATCATCAACATCATCAAAGAAATAATTATAAAACATTAAAACCTCCATAGCTTTGTGTTAAGTTATAGTAAACTCTTGAAGAGTTCAGGAAAACATCTTTTTCCATTCAAATCAGTTATTTTTCTTTGGTAAATCTGAAAATCTTTCAAACCATTCCCAAATCAAAACTTTTTCTTTGACTATAGTGATATTTTAATATCAATTCGGTCGATAGCCTACAGAACTTGAGACATGGGTTAGCTGGTTTGATTCCCCTACTCGGCCATTTCTTTCTGAGGTTTGATGATAATTTTTGCGACAGGATTGATTCTTTGGTAGCCTCTTAAAAGCGCTTTTGATAATAGTCATGTTGAAAAGGAGGCATTAACATCTGGAAAATATTGAGCAAAGGACTGGTTACTGGAACTTTAGTAAAGTATGGGTAGGTGCACTGGCCGCCACGATATAATTGAAATATTGTTGAAAACGGTGGTAAACACATGCTATCAATCCATCAAGTCAGTCATTTTCTTTACAAAGTGTTACAATTGCTTCTCCCATAGAATAATCCTCAAGAAAGAAAGTGCAAAGTTTAAATTCAAATAATTACTCTCTCTCTCAGTATCAGTCAGCCGATTGCTTAAAACCCAAAGTTCTTATTTCCTTTTTAGGATTAAGTTCATGGCGACAGATTTCAATATTCTCTCCTCATATCAATGTTTCAAATGATTAACATCTGATGAAGTGCAAGAAACTTCATCAGCATAATTCTAAGCTTAGTTGCTCACCTCATGACAAACGACGGCTGTAAATAGGCGTTCACAGGTTCGATTCCCAAGCTGTTGCAATTTTTATCCGAGGGTTGATGAGTCATTGCGACATGATATATTACTTTCTCGTCACTAACAGTTTTTTTTTCCAAAAAACAATTATGTAGAAAGGGATCCATTGGTTTGGAATAATGTGCAAAGGTACTGGTAAATAAAATACCGACACAGCTTCGATAGATGCAAATGACGCCCTGATATATCTGATATATAGCCTCTCAAAAGCACTTTTGATAATAGTTATTTTGAAAAGGAGTAACTTGCATCTGGAAAATATCGTACAAAGGACTGATTACGGTTACTGAACCTTCAGTAAAAGTATAGGTAGGTGCACTGGCCGCCGCGATATAATTGAAATATTGTTGAAAACGGTGTTAAACCACATGCAATCAAGCAATCAATCAATCAACCAATTCAGTTCCCCTTCTTTTATTTACCTGAAGTACTTCACAGCATTTTCAAATCAACACATTGTCTTCACCTTCCAAAGATTCTTAAAAAGGTATTCGGTCTGCATTGCCCGGAGCTTGAGGCATGGCTTGGCTGGTTTGTATCCCCTGCTCGGTCATTTCTTTCCGAGAGTTGATAATACTCACTGTGGTAGCATTAATTTTTCTGAGCAGCAGTTTTGACTATAATTATGTGGAAAAGCAGTCAATGGCTTGGGAAGAATATCGTGAGAAGGACTAGTTACTGAAACTACAGGAACGCATAGGCAAGAGTACTGGCCGCCGCAATGTAAGTCGAATATCGTTGAAAACGGTGTTAAACACATATACTCTACAATCACTCAATCGATTGTCAAAGACTAGTTCGATACCTCAGTCGTTTATCCGTAGCTCTAGAGATAAGGGGGTCGCCAATCCCTAGTTCGCAAGATTTGTTCCCATACTTCATTAAATTGCAAGTCTTCTGTCTTAGTGCTGTTCATTATTTTAACGGTAATTACGCGGAAAAGAGGCCGACGGCTAAAAATTAACTCATATTTACTTTCAGAGCACTTTTTAACGCATGCCTATTAAAATAGCACCAAACATAAATTTGTCTTTTCTGTCATTAATCTTTCCAAACTTAACAATTTCTTCATCCACAGTGCAACCCTGCTACTATAAGGTAAAAAGGTCGAAATCAAAAGCGCTTTCCAACTTTCCATTTAACAAGCTCTCTCTCTCTCTCTCTCTCTCTGTCTAGTGAATGTTTTGATGTTTATGACGTTGAGCATGTAAGACAGCAGCCAGTGGATACAATATTATGATGAGCACTAGATAAAGAAAACCATAAAAGATTCGAGAACAGGGAGCCGCTAGTTCGATTTCCAGCTCGGTCGAATTTCTCCGAGAATTGCTTACAGTCATTGCGATATGATTCATTCATTTCTCAACCTTTATCATTATTTCGACGATTCTTATGATGGAAAGTAGTCAGTGCCTTGGAAAGAATATTGTTCGGAATACTGGTAAAAGTAATTCCAGGAGAGAAGTTCACGGGCCGCCGCAATATGAACTGAAATAATTTTGTAAACGACGTTTTAACACTTTTCAATCAATACTGCATACTTATAGCATTGAGAATCTTACGTTCATTTTTATGACTTATTTTCAATAGATAGATGCTTTAGATCATAAAATGAGAACCTTGGCTTTTTCGGCATTCATTAGGTAAATAGCTGAGGTTGATACGGGATTCAAATTGGTCGTATATAGAAATGTACAGGGTGATTACATAATCTTGTAAGATCTTGCCAGGATGTCTCAAATGTGCTAGTAACACCATAACATTTCACTCTAATATATTCGAAGGACAATATAGTTAGATTACACTTAAAATTACGGACTGAAGGAGCATCATATCGAATGAGAAACGATCATTCATGCAGACTGAGGAAGATATGAAGGAAAAAAGCTAATTTATTGTAGGAAGTACATTTTTGGAGGAAAAAGATGGACATCGTGGTCAGAGAAAACAGTCTTTATAGATAGATAGATAGATAGATAGATAAAATAAAAGGAAAAAAAGCGAAAGAGATTGATAGGATGGAGAGACAAGAGTAAAGTTTGCAGGAAGGAAAGAGAAATAAAGAGAGACAGAGAACGTAACAGAATAGGAAGTGATAGGAAAATGAGACAGATGGTGGAATAGCGGAAGAGACAGAAAGCAACAGAGAGAGAGAGACTGTGTGAAAGTAGGCAGTGAGATACAGGTAGGAAGAGGAGAGAAATAAAAGAAGAGAAGGAAGAGAAATGGGAAGGGATAGTGATATGAAGAGCGAGAGAAAGACAGAGACAGAAAGCGAGACAGACAGAGAAACAGCGAGAGACTGAGCGTGGAAAACAGTGTTGAGAGAAAGATAAAATGAGAGACAGAGAGTAAGAAAAAAGAGTTCGGAAGGCAGTAGACAGAGGGCGAGAGACAAAGAGAGAAAGAGAAGCAATAGAGATACACAAAATTAAATGGAGACAGGTGAAGAAAGACAGAAATTGCAAAAAGATAGATAGAAATAGATAAAGAAAAGGAGAAGAGATAGTGTGTGTGGGATGACAGAAATGAGGGCGAATACATTATTTCAGACCGTTCAGACTAAGGATTAAGATTATAAACAAGACGTTGAGGCCAAAGACTTATCGGTGAAACAACAAGGGCATAGCTTTATCGTTGGAACGTACATTCAATTAAGTTAATAATTTGAAGGAAGCAGAATAAACAAGCTAGTTGACTGGGGCTGAATTAAGGGTGAGTGCATAGTTGTAAATACTGAGGATATATCTGTCCAACTGATAGACGATATTACCCACCATGGATACAGGCATACGGCATTGGTTTGAAATAATAGAAGGGACATTGTTACAGGATTGGAAGGAACATCAAACTGAGAATGTCTTTCACTGTCTGAGAGGAAGTACAAGGAACCAAGAGAACATCTTTTCGACTGACGTTGCAGGCTAACAGGTAGGGAGTAAAATCTCTGGAAGGGCATAGGTTTATAGCTTACTGATACATCTCAACAAGGCTACCATCTCGATTCCTAAAATACCATAACGCAAACTGTTGCAGTAACATCTCACCAAGGCTTCCATCTCCATTCCTAAAATAACATAACGAAAGCTGTTGCAGTAACCAATGGACATCTTCGAACTGTTGGTACATCAAGAAGGCAAAGGAATTGAAAACGGGTGAATCTTAAGACAGAACACAGTTTCAGGGCCTTATGGTGTATCCGAGGGACTCATAGACTGGGGTGTTCAGTTGCTAACTTGGGTTCAATGCGCTGACTAATGTTGTAAGACTGGAAGACAAGATAAATTTGGGATTCTCTCTGAAATTACTCTTACAGATTTTAAGTACATGTCAGGAAAAAAGTGTATGGGCAAAACTCTGCAAACAATACCACGAATGTGAGGCAGTGGTTTAGGGCCTGGGTGTACATTCAACTGAGTATAGAACAATTTCAATGTCTACGAGGATATGAAATAGATTGGGGAAACATTCCACGAACACTGAAGGGGGTAACGCATGGCATTTCCTTAAATTGAAAATAAAATCAAATTTCTAGACATTTGCATTTCACAGACCAACGATACATCTTACAGAAACACACATACAAGGGACCAAAAAATGGCTAGAAGTGGTTAATCATATCGAATAATTTCCAGAGGTAAGTTTTATCTCGGTGACTAACAGTAAACATGAATAAAGTACAGAAACAAGGAACTGGTTGATTTTCAAGCGGTTGTCGACTCGGATCAAGGAAAGCAGCAAGAGCCAATGGGAACAATATTGTGCGAAGTACTGGTAAAAGAAGGCACTGATCTCCCTCTAAATAGCTTATAACTTTTTTTTTAATTGAATCCAAAACTGTCCAGAAAATATCCATACTCTTGAAATTATCTTCTGCAAATTCTAAACACGTGGCTATCAAAATCTAGTGCTCACAAATTTTGTTATTTCCATCATAGTTCATTACTAACAGTTACAATGTCTTTTTGCACATAACAACCCCCCAGGAATAAATAAATACACACTGGAAATGTATCTCCCCAAGTGAAATTAAAATCTGTGGACTAAGCATATATTTGCTTCGACTGAGAAAATGCTATATAGAATTGATGACGATTATTGCAACAGGATTTAATCTTATCTCAGCACTCATAATTCTTTCGACAAGGCTATGTGAGAAAGGCTGCCAGTGTCAATGGGAACAATATTGTGTGAAGTACTGGTAAAAAGTTATCCCCCTGGCCTCCACCTCCCCTTACAGCCAGCCCTTTAAATCACCATCTTTTATAACAAAATGGATATCTCATTTAATGGATCCGTCATTCACTGCAGGTAACACTTGTTAAACCCAATACATGCCTATTACAATCTAGCACTTGCTTTTCTATCATTAGTCTCACACATTTATCAATTTCTTCATCCACAATATAATCTTTCCACTCTAAAGTAAAAATGTCAAAATAAAAGCCTTTCTCAAACTCCCTTCCTCAAGTGACTAAGGATACATTTATTTAGACTGAGAATATGCTCAATAGAATTGATGACGATTATTGCGACAGGATTTTAATCTTATCTTAGCACTCATAATTCTTTCCACGAGGCTATGTGAGAAAGGCTGCCAGTGTCAATGGGAACAATATTGTGCGAAGTACTGGTAAAACGTTATCCCCCTGGCCTCCACCTCCCCTTACAGTCAGCCCTTTAAATCACCATCTTTTATAACAATATGGGTATCTCATTTAATGCATACTTCAGTCAATGCAGGTAACACTTATTAAGCCCAACACATGCCTATTACAATCTTCACAAGCTTTTCTGTCATTAGCCTCACGCATTTATCCATTTCTTCATCCAAAATACAATCTTTCCACTCTAAAGTAAAAATGTCAAAATCAAAACCTTCCTAAAACTCCCTTTTTCAGGTGAAAGTAAAATCTGCGGACTAAGGATACATTTGCTTAGACTGAGAATGTGCTCCATAGAATTGATGACGATTATTGCGATTGGATTTAATCTTATCCAAGCACTCATAGTTCTTTCCACGAGGCTATGTGAGAAAGGCTGCCAATGTCAATGGGAACAATATTGTGTGAAGTACTGGTAAAACGTTATCCCCCTGGCCTCCACCTCCCCTTACAGCCAGCCTTTTAAATCACCATCTTTTATAACAACATGTATATCTCATTTAATGGATCCATCATTCAATGCAGGTAACACTTATTAAACCCAACACATGCCTATTACAATCTACACTTGCTTTTCTATCATTAGCCTCACACATTTATCAATTTCTTCATCCACAATACAATCTTTCCACTCTAAAGTAAAAATGTCAAAATCAAAGCCTTTCTAAGACTCCCTTCCTCTAGTGAAAGTAAAATCTACGGACTAAGGATACATTTATTTAGACTGAGAATATGCTCTATAGAATTGATGACGATTATTGCGACAGGATTTTAATCTTATTTCAGCACTCATAATTCTTTCGACGAGGCTATGTGAGAAAGGCTGCCAGCGTCAATGGGAACAATATTGTGCGAAGTACTGGTAAAACGTTATCCCCCTGGCCTCCACCTCCCCTTACAGCCAGCCCTTTAAATCACCATCTTTTATAACAACATGGGTATCTTATTTAATGCATACTTCAGTCAATGCAGGTAACACTTATTAAGCCCAACACATGCCTATTACAATCTTCCACAAGCTTTTCTGTCATTAGCCTCACGCATTTATCCATTTCTTCATCCACAGTACAATCTTTCCACTCTAAAGTAAAAATGTCAAAATCAAAACCTTTCTAAAACTCCCTTTCTCAGGTGAAAGTAAAATCTGCGGACTAAGGATACATTTGCTTAGACTGAGAATGTGCTCTATAGAATTGATGACGATTATTGCGACAAGATTTAATCTTATCTCAGCACTCATAATTCTTTCGATGAGGCTATGTGAGAAAGGCTGCCAGTGTCAATGAGAACAATATTGTGCGAAGTACTGGTAAAACGTTCCCCCCCTGGCCTCCACCTCCCCTTACAGCCAGCCCTTTAAATCACCATCTTTTATAACCACATTGATATCTCATTTAATGGATCCGTCATTCACTGCAGGTAACACTTATTAAACCCAATACATGCCTATTACAATCTGGCACTAGCTTTTCTGTCATTAGCCTTACACCTTTATCAATTTCTTCAACAATACAATCTTTCCACTAAAAAGTAAAAATGTTGAAAATCAAAACATTTCTCAAACACCCTTCCTCAGATGAAAGTAAAATCTGCCGACTAAGGACACATTTGCTTAGACTGAGAACATGCTCTATAGAATAAATGACGATTATTGCGACAGGATTTAATCTTATCTCAGCACTCATAATTCTTTCCACGAGGCTATGTGAGAAAGGCTGCCAGTGTCAATGGGAACAATATTGTGCCAAGTACTGGTAAAACGTTCCCCCCCTGGCCTCCACCTCCCCTTACAGCCAGCCCTTTAAATCACCATCTTTTATAACAACATGGATAACTCATTTAATGGATCCTTCATTCAATGCAGGTAACACTTATTAACACATGCCTATTACAACCTTCACAAGCTTTTCTGTCATTAGCCTTACACCTTTATCAATTTCTTCAACAATACAATCTTTCCACTAAAAAGTAAAAATGTTGAAAACCAAAACCTTTCTCAAACACCCTTCCTCAGATGAAAGTAAAATCTGCCGACTAAGGACACATTTGCTTAGACTGAGGACATGCTCTATAGAATAAATGACGATTATTGCGACAGGATTTAATCTTATCTCAGCACTCATAATTCTTTCCACGAGGCTATGTGAGAAAGGCTGCCAGTGTCAATGGGAACAATATTGTGTGAAGTACTGGTAAAACGTTATCCCCCTGGCCTCCACCTCCCCTTACAGCCAGCCCTTTAAATCACCATCTTTTATAACAAAATGGATATCTCATTTAATGGATCCGTCATTCACTGCAGGTAACACTTGTTAAACCCAATACATGCCTATTACAATCTAGCACTTGCTTTTCTATCATTAGTCTCACACATTTATCAATTTCTTCATCCACAATATAATCTTTCCACTCTAAAGTAAAAATGTCAAAATCAAAACCTTTCTCAAACTCCCTTCCTCAAGTGACTAAGGATACATTTATTTAGACTGAGAATATGCTCAATAGAATTGATGACAATTATTGCGACAGGATTTTAATCTTATCTTAGCACTCATAATTCTTTCCACGAGGCTATGTGAGAAAGGCTGCCAGTGTCAATGGGAACAATATTGTGCGAAGTACTGGTAAAACGTTATCCCCCTGGCCTCCACCTCCCCTTACAGTCAGCCCTTTAAATCACCATCTTTTATAACAATATGGGTATCTCATTTAATGCATACTTCAGTCAATGCAGGTAACACTTATTAAACCCAACACATGCCTATTACAATCTTCACAAGCTTTTCTGTCATTAGCCTCACGCATTTATCAATTTCTTCATCCAAAATACAATCTTTCCACTCTAAAGTAAAAATGTCAAAATCAAAACCTTCCTAAAACTCCCTTTTTCAGTTGAAAGTAAAATCTGCGGACTAAGGATACATTTGCTTAGACTGAGAATGTGCTCCATAGAATTGATGACGATTATTGCGATTGGATTTAATCTTATCCAAGCACTCATAGTTCTTTCCACGAGGCTATGCGAGAAAGGCTGCCAGTGTCAATGGGAACAATATTGTGTGAAGTACTGGTAAAACGTTATCCCCCTGGCCTCCACCTCCCCTTACAGCCAGCCTTTTAAATCACCATCTTTTATAACAACATGTATATCTCATTTAATGGATCCATCATTCAATGCAGGTAACACTTATTAAACCCAACACATGCCTATTACAATCTACACTTGCTTTTCTATCATTAGCCTCACACATTTATCAATTTCTTCATCCACAATACAATCTTTCCACTCTAAAGTAAAAATGTCAAAATCAAAGCCTTTCTAAAACTCCCTTCCTCTAGTGAAAGTAAAATCTACGGACTAAGGATACATTTATTTAGACTGAGAATATGCTCTATAGAATTGATGACGATTATTGCGACAGGATTTTAATCTTATTTCAGCACTCATAATTCTTTCCACGAGGCTATGTGAGAAAGGCTGCCAGCGTCAATGGGAACAATATTGTGCGAAGTACTGGTAAAACGTTATCCCCCTGGCCTCCACCTCCCCTTACAGCCAGCCCTTTAAATCACCATCTTTTACAACAACATTGGTATCTCATTTAATGCATACTTCAGTCAATGCAGGTAACACTTATTAAGCCCAACACATGCCTATTACAATCTTCCACAAGCTTTACTGTCATTAGCCTCACGCATTTATCTATTTCTTCATCCACAGTAAAATCTTTCCACTCTAAAGTAAAAATGTCAAAATCAAAACCTTTCTAAAACTCCCTTTCTCAGGTGAAAGTAAAATCTGCGGACTAAGGATACATTTGCTTAGACTGAGAATGTGCTCTATAGAATTGATGACGATTATTGCGACAAGATTTAATCTTATCTCAGCACTCATAATTCTTTCGATGAGGCTATGTGAGAAAGGCTGCCAGTGTCAATGAGAACAATATTGTGCGAAGTACTGGTAAAACGTTCCCCCCCCCTGGCCTCCACCTCCCCTTACAGCCAGCCTTTTAAATCACCATCTTTTATAACCACATTGATATCTCATTTAATGGATCCGTCATTCACTGCAGGTAACACTTATTAAACCCAATACATGCCTATTACAATCTGGCACTAGCTTTTATGTCATTAGCCTTACACCTTTATCAATTTCTTCAACAATACAATCTTTCCACTAAAAAGTAAAAATGTTGAAAATCAAAACATTTCTAAAACTCCCTTCCTCAGATGAAAGTAAAATCTGCCGACTAAGGACACATTTGCTTAGACTGAGAACATGCTCTATAGAATAAATGACGATTATTGCGACAGGATTTTAATCTTATCTCAGCACTCATAATTCTTTCGACGTGGCTATGTGAGAAAGGCTGCCAGTGTCAATGGGAACAATATTGTGCGAAGTACTGGTAGGAAGTTATCCCCCTGGCCTCCACCTCCCCTTACAGCCAGCCCTTTAAATCACCATCTTTTATTACAACATGGATATCTCATTTAATGGATCCTTCATTCAATGCAGGTAACACTTATTAACACATGCCTATTACAATCTTCACAAGCTTTTCTGTCATTAGCCTTACAAATTTATCAATTTCTTCATCCACAATACAATCTTTCCACTCTAAAGTAAAAATGTCAAAATCAAAACCCAACTGCCTCTGTGTTGCTGTCTCTCGGTTTTCATATCTATAGAAATCCACAGGCACCATTAGTTACATTCAAGTAATGTTCAAGTCGGCGTTAAAACACCAAGAAAACAAACACATCTATTATCACATATAAATCCGGTATCGGGACTACCACCGTCTCTACCAACTCAACCATCGAACCAACCTTCTCTATTATTGTAATCATCAACATCATCATCAAAGCAATTATTAAAAAACATTAAAAACTCCATAGCTTTGTGTTAAGTTATAGCAACTCTTGGAGAGTTAAAGAATACATCTTTTTCCATTCAAATCCGTTACTTTTCTTTGATAAATCTGAAAATCTTTTATACCATTCCCAAGTCAAATCTGAAAATCTTTTATACCATTCTCAAGTCAAAACTTTTTCTTCGTCTACAGAGACATTTTAATATCAATTCTGTCGATGATATAATCATCATCATCAAAGCAATAATTAGTAAACATTTAAACCTCCATAGCTTGGTATTAAGTTATAGTAAATTCTTGAAGAGTTCAGGAAAACATCTTTTTTCCATTCAAATCAGTTATTTTTCTTGGTAAATCTGAAAATCTTTCATACCATTCCCAAATCAAAACTTTTTCTTTGACTACAGTATTAATTGTGACAATAGTCAGTGATTTCGGAGAAATATCATTCGAACTATTGGTTACTGAATCACATTTACAAGTGTACTAGCCGCCGCAATGTAACTCGAATATTGTTGAAAACGGTGTTAAACACATAGAGTCAATCAATCACTCACTCAATCAATCCATTGCCAAAGACTAGTTCGGTACCTCAGTCGTTTATCCATAGTTCTAGAGACAAGGGGGTCGCCAATCCCTAGTTCGGAAGATTTTTTCCCCGTATTAATTTGATGAAATTAATTGCAAATCTTCTGCTTCACTTCTGTTCATTGTTTCAACGGATATTATGCGGAAAAGAAGATGACGGCAGAAATATTAATTCTTATATTTACCCTCAAATTTTTTAACACATCCATATTAAAATCCAGCAGTGAAGATCTATGTCGCTTTTCTGTCATTGATCTTTCCAAATTTAACAATTTCTTTATCCACATTATCAAACGCTTTTTCCAACTATCAATTTTACCAACTCTCTGTCTCTCTCTCTCTCTCTCTCTCTCTCTCTCTCTCTCTCTCTCTCTCTGCGCACTGGTGAATGTTTTAATGGCGCTGAGTATGTGAGAAGGTAGCCAGTGGATATAATATTATGATGAGCACTGGATAAAGAAAACCATAAAAGATTCGAGAACAGGGAGCCGCTAGTTTGATTCCCGGCTCGGTCGATTTTTTCCGAGAATGGCTTACAGTCATTGCAATGATTCATTCATTTCGCAACCTTCATCATTATTTCGACGATTCTTATGTTGGGAAGTAGTCAGTGCCTTGGAAAGAATATTGTGCGGAATACTGGTAAAAGTAATTCCAGGAGAGGAGAAGTTCACGGGCCGCCGCAATATGAACTGAAATAATATTGTAAACGACGTTTTAACACTCTTCAATCAATCAATACTGCATAATTATAACGTTAGCATTGAGAATATTACGTTCATTTTTTTGACTTATTTTCAATAGATGCTTTTGATCATAAAATGGGAACCTTGGCTTTTTCGGCATTCATTAGGTAAATAGGTAGGGTTGATACGGAATTCAAATTGGTCTTATGTAGAAACGCACAGGGTGATTACATAATGTTGTAAGATATTGCCAGAATGTCTCAAATGTGCTAGTTCCACCTAACATTTCATTAAAAATAGTTTAAGGATAATTCTAAATAATTCTTGCTCAGATTACACTCAAAATTAAAGATTTAGGGAGCTTCATCTCAACTGAGTTCTAACCGATCAATCATGCAGACTTAGGAAAATATGACGAAAGGAAGCTAATTTATTGTAGGAAATACATTTTTGGAGGAAAATGATAAACATCATGTTCAGAGAATACAGTCCTTCAAACGTAATCAACACAACAAAAAAGCCACAGCTGCAATAGGCCTATCATCAAGTCAATTGCATCATTTTTCTTCACAAAATTGCACATAACAACCCTTCACGAATAAAGTAAACATGTCAAATTGAAATAGACTCCCCTCTCTCTTTCTCAAATCGTATTGCCGAGTTCCTTGGTCGGTAAAGTGCATGACTTAAAACCTAGTCGTTGGTTCACTCCCAAAACTCTACCAATTTCTGTCCCAGGTTTGATGATATTCATTCGTGCAGGATTTATTCTTTGCTTGTGCCGATCATTCTATCGACTGGAAACATTTCGAAAAGCAGTTGACTTCTGTGGTTTGGAAAGAGAGTTACAAGAGCAGTGGCCGTTCCATTTACCTGACATCAAGTTAAAACAACGCTAAAAACGCGCTAACAAGGAAATTTGGCTCTGTTACAACATCCAGCAACAACTTCATCATCTAGACAATTTTCAAATACCTTCAAAACTGCTGTAAACTTTACCAGGCTTACTAAAAAAAATTTGTTCACTTTTCAACACTCTTAAAAGAAATCGGGAAAACATCCTTGTTCTACAATATCCGTTCAATTTCTTTACTCGATTTCCAGCCAGTCAGCAGTATTTCCAATTGCCTTCCTACGGTTTTTCCCTTTTTCATTTTTAGGTTATGATTATTTCGAAAAAAAAAAAGTAAACAATCATCAAATAAACACTCATTATTTCCAGTGCATCCATAACATTGTGAAAGGCTTTAGGATATGATACTACAGTCAGGTAACAAACATGGATTGAAACCAGGGGGTTGATGATTGGATTCTCTTGCTCGACCAATCCTTTCTCAGGATGGATGATAGTCATTCCAACATTTAATTCTTTCCACGGTAGTGGTCTGTGGCTTGGGAACAACATTGTGTAGTACTGGAAACAGAAACTACAAGAACAAATTGAAAGATGCACTGACCACTGCGATATATTTGAAATAATGATGTGAATGTCTTTGAAGCACAAAAAAAAAAAAACAAATCTCCATCAGTAAGTTCACCACAATCATCGTCCGAGCAATAATGAAACCGCATCACAATTGTACTTAATATCTTGTTTCTTTTCTTTATAATTTTAAAAGAATGGGGGACTTAGCTTTACATTCAAATCAGTTCTATTGCTGCACTTGTTCTGAAACTTTTTCTTCATTTCTCCTGCTAGATAGCATTCTACACATACACATCTAATTTGGGCATCCTGGGTACAGAACCGAACTACTTTTCTATGCAATAACCAGAACTTTTGATTTCAAACTAAAATAAACGTTTACTCAATAAAATACTACCCCGTGTGATTAATTCAGCTATGATCAGCAGTTTTAGAGAAACAGGCCCGATTTTTCCTCAGATGTATTGATTAAAGCCATTTTCTCCATTGCTACTCTATAGCACATATTACTACAATCCTCCCAATATTGACGGGGGGATTTGTCATATAAAGCAGGTCGAATCTTCGAAGAATATGACATGCGAAGACAACAATTCTCTCTTAGCATTTTCAAAATGTGTATTGAGCCCCTGTAGCTCAGTCTACCGCATACATGATTTGAGTACAGGGGGTTGTCGGTTCGATTCCTGGGCTGGCTAATTCCTTTCCAAGGATTCATGAGTCACTGCAGCAGGATTTATTCCTCTCTCAGCACTAATAATTGTTTCAAGGATGTTTACATGGGAAAGCAGGTAGTACCTTGAAAGACTGCTGTGCACGCTACTGGTACTGAAACTCCAGAAAACCATGGATAGATACACTGGCTATCGTGATATAACTAATAATGCTGAAAACCATACAATCCAAAATTTGCAATTAACTCATTACCAAACAACAACATTTTGGGCTTGTCCTAATCGAAAGCATTTGCGGATGCCAAATAAAAGTTACTGAAAAATTGAATTTTTTTTTTGTGAAGGCTAGAAAACGTTGTGGGAAAAGGAGGGGCTTCTTTCTCAGGGGCGTCAAAAGAAGGGATTGTGTGGCAATAGGTTAATTCCTACATATGACTCTCTAAACGAGTCAATGGCTATTCAAAAACACCTGACACTTTCGGAGCAACCATTAATGAAATGTTAGTAGATGGGTATCAAAGGATGGTAGAAAAGAAGAATGAAGCCAACATTAACTCCTTTTCCAACAATGTTTTCACAAGTCTACCACCACAATGTAGGGAGGCTCAGTAGTTAGCGTATCTGGCTGGTAAGCTGGTGGTTGACTTCGAAACTCCGTTGAGATAAACTCTCTTTCTGGCAATTTTTTTTGCCACTAACCTATGATGCATGAATCAAGAGTAGTCAGTAACTTGAAGGTGTGAAAGCCTGGAAACGCATATCTGGATGCAATGACTGTTGTGATTTGACCTAAGCTGTTCAAATACATTAAACTCAAATACAATTTATCATATTATCTCTCAGTTGAGCAAATATGGATCGTAACTTTTTTTTTCATTTTCATGCACATGTTTCCCTTGCAGATCTGACCAGTTACAAAAGGAAAGTTCATCATTATGCTTTCCTTACACCGAGTCTGTGATTCCTTAATAGAAATGCGCCTCTCCCTCTCTCACACACACATACAATGCACATACACTACAATTATGAAGAAAATCGGTTTCAAAACGAATTCATTATGCTTTCGTAACGGTGTCTGTGATTCTTTTAACCCTTTACCACACAATCCCTACTGTTGACGACCCTGAGAAAAAGGCGGCTCGAATGGCATAATATTTCTTTTATAGGTAGAAAATATTGTGGAAAAGGAGAAAATGCTTGTAACCAGCATTTTGTCTCCTTTTCCCACAATGTTTTCTATCCTGCTTGAAACAAATTTCAATTTTTGAGTTATGTTTATTTTGTAGTCTGCAAGTGCTTTCAATTTGGCCCAGTCTAAAATTTGGTCATTTGGTAAAGGGTTAAATGAGTATTTGACTGAAAATACAGTCTGTAATAAGCACACAAGTTTCTCCTAGGTTAGCCACAATGACCTGCATCATGCTCTGATTTAACATAATTTTGCACTTACCCGAGACAGCATTAAGGCAAACACAAACCAATTTTGCCTCTAGATATGTACTTTATGCTAGGATTTTCTGGGATTTGTTCTGATAACTTTCTCGACAAACAAGTCTTATCTGTTCAGACTGAAATTGAGGCTCTTCCATTTCAGCATCAAATTAAGATATCATGTCAAAAATATGGACAAATGAAGATACAAAATATCTGATTGAGTGGAAAACATTGTGGGAAAAGGAGAAATTGCTCATTACGAGCAATTTCTCCTTTTCCAACAATGTTTTCAAAAGCTGTCTGTTGTTGATACATCAAAATGAGTATCTATGGAGTAAAGGGTTAAATCTTCTGCATGCCAAAGGACCATTAAACTTCATGATATAGTTAACCCATTACCACACAATCCCTACTTTTGATGACCCTGAGAAAGAAGCCTTTTGACAACCAACATTGTGGGAAAAGGAGAAAATGCTGGTAACCAGCATTTTCTCCTTTTCAAACAATGTTTTTCTACCCTTCACAGAACAAATTTCAAATTTTAATTCATTTTTATTTTGTCGTCTGCAAATGGTTTCGTATTGAACAATCCTAAAATTTTGTCATTTAGTTGAACATTACGGATTTTGGGGATCCATAATTAAGTGACAACATCCATGCTATAATGCATAAAGGAGATGCATCTGACCCCTTTTCACAGATTATTACTCACAGAGCATGGCTCACAAGTTTTATACAATACAGTCCTATGAATCCTTTACAAAACAATCCCTGGTTTTCACGACCCTGAAAAAAAGGCCTTTTGAACACATCGTGGGAAAAGGAGAAAATGCTGGTAACCAGTATTTTCTCCTTTTCCTACAATGTTTTATGCTCTCCCAGGACAGATTTCAATTTTTTAGTCAAGTTAATTTTGTGGTCTGCAAATGCTTCCAATTTGGACGGGTCTAAAATTTTGTGGTTTGGTAAAGAGTTCATCTTACTTCATAAACCTTTCACTAAAAATTCACTTAATTTTTTTTGTTTGCTTTTTAAAATACAGATTTCAAATCAGGAACTCTGGCAATACAGGTAAACCTGTGTTAGAGACCACCTGTATTAAACAATTCACTTCTTTAAGATACTACATCCCTTCTTAAATCTACCTGATATGACTTGCATTTAAACACTACCTGCTGTAAGAGTCCACTTTTATTACTCCCCTTGGGTGGTCTCTGAATACAGGTAATACTGTATAACATAAATATAATCAAGAGGGGCTTATAAATCATCTTGTCACAGTCCTTGATTTTCGACTTGTTATCCCAAAAACTAACAAAAATATAAACAGATCATGAAAAATTTAATAAGAGGGACCTATAGAGAATATAGTAGGTTACTGTTGACATTCCAAATACAATCAAAGCTGGATACAGTACAATCACAAAGGCTTACCTTAAGCACTTTTTTGCTCAGATGGATTAAGTCTTTACCAAACAATACTGGGGTTTTACGGCTCTGAGGAAGAAGCCTTCTGAAAACAATGTGAAAAAAGGCAAAATCCTGGTAACCAGCTTTTTTCTTTTTTTTTTTCATTTTCCCACAAAATTTTCTACCCTTCCCACCACAAACTTCTGTTTTTGAGTGGCATCCAGAGGCATTCAATTTGGACCTGATTAAACTATTGTTTGGTAAAGAGTTAAGAAACCATATTCTGAACTCTGAACAAAAAATCCCAAGGTTAAACTAAACAAATTTATAGCCGTCTAACTCGTTACCAAACGACAATGTTTTGGACTTGTCCAAATTGAAAGCATTTGCAGACAACAAAATAAAAGTGACTGAAAATTTGAAATTTTTTTTGTGAAGAGTAGAAAACATTGTGGGAAATGGAGAAAATGCTGGTTACCAGCATTTTTTGGTTTTCCAATGATGTATTCTAAAGGCTTCTTTCTCAGGGTTGTCAAATTTTAGGGACCCTCTGCTAATGGAATAATACCATGCCATCATACCTCACCACTCCCTATTTTTGTTTTCTCTTAACTCTTTACCACACAATCTGGACTTTTAACGACCGTGAGAAAGAAAGCCTTCAAAAACATCGTGGGAAAAGGAGAAAATGCTGGTTACCAGCATTTTCTCCTTTTCCCACTATGTTTTCTACTCTTTCCAAATCAAATTTCAATTTTTCATTCACATTTATTTTGTCATCTGCCAGTGCTCTCAATTTGGAGTAGCCTAAAATTTTGTCTTTTGGTAAAGAGTTAACCCTTACTAACTCCTAACCCTATGGCTGCTAAGCACAACTCATGGACGTATGGTGGACAGTGCAGATCAGGATTGGACTGCACAAAATATGCAGTCTGATCTTGGATCTACACATCTGACAGGAGAAACCTTTTTCCAAAAGACACCTTTAAAATTGCAGCATATTAGTCTTACTATTGGCTTGAAAGTTGTTTTGCAAGACCAGGCTTAACTTATAGATATCCGAGACTATTAGTGAATAGTTCAACTCTTAACCAGTTGACAAAATTTTAGACATCTCTGAATTCAGAGCATTTGCAGACAACAGTTCAAATGGTACAAAGCTACAAAATTGGTCTGTTTCACTTACCTTTCAGTACAGTCCCACTCTTTGACCTGTTTCACTTACCTTTCAGGACAGTCCCACCGTCACCCGAACTTCTTGCTGAAAATCTTAACACAAACAGAGAAAAACTGACAAAAAAAATGAAAAAAATGTGAAACAAGCATGCACACGATTGATGACACAAGATATTAAGCAATTAAAATGTAAGCTTCCTAAAATGTAAGCTTCTGTCTCCTTTTAGACAATGGACATTAAATGTATCTAAAGAAGTGGTGGAAAGATTAACCCTTTACCAAAGAACAAAATTTTAGACCAGTCCAACTTAAAAGCACTTGCAGACAAGATAAATGGAACTCAAACATTGAAATTCGCTTCCAGCATGATAGAAAACATAGTAGGAAAAGGAGAAAATAGTGGTTTCCAGCATTTTCTCCTTTTCCCACAATATTTTCAAAAGGGTCCTATCTCATGTGATGAAATTAAATCACAAGATTTCTGATAACAAACTTCTTGCATTGGGAGAAAGAACAGAGTAAGGTAACCTATAAGACAAGGCTAATTGTGCCTTCACCAAATATTCACATTTCTCATTTCACTATTTTTACTACAGCTAATTTCCTTTACGGAAGTAAATTGAGGGCAAGTTCAATTTTCTATTACTTATACTTATTTTAGCATATTCTACAGGTATTGCACTTCATGTTGTTGTTATTTAATCTTTTTCTCCCCCATCTAACAGAAACCCTGTATTGGTCACTACACAACAGTACAATTTGTCACATAAGTACCATTGAATTTCTGTATGTTCTAAATTTTTAACTTTTGGGACAGAGTAGATCCAAAATTGGGCAGAAAGTATTGAATCTATGGTTACAACAGCTATTTAAAGATTTGATCTAGTGACCTAGTTTTGATCCAATGTAGCCCATGCTCAATTTCATTCCAGATATCAGGATAATCATTCTAACCAAGTTTCATGAGTTTTGCACTGAAAATGTGGCCATAAGAGAGTACGTCAAGTCTTTTTCTCGAATTAAACCTAGTGACCTAGTTTTTGACCTGATATGACCTATGTTCAATTTTATCAAAGATACCATCAAAATACCAATTCTGACCAAATTTAATGAGTACTGCAATGAAGATATGGCCTCTAGAGCATACACAAGGCTTTTCAAAGATTTTACAAAGTGACCTACTTTTATTTTGCCCAAACTGACCCATTGTCAAAGACATCCAAGATATCATCAAGATAAACATTTCGACCAGTTTTCAAGAGTTCTGGATAGAAAATGTGGCAAAGAGTTTTTCTGAGATCTGACCTAACTTTTGACCTGACATCAACCACTTTCACACTCATAATAGATGGCATCAAGACAATCATTCTGACCAATTGTTAACACTTCTTGATTGTAAATGTGGCCTCTAGAATGTTCACAAGGCTTTTCTAAGATCTGACCAAGTGATCTAGATTTTTACAAGATCCAAGATATCATTTGAACAAGCATTCTGACAAAGGTTCATACTTATCCGATTGAAAATGTAGCTTGTTGAGTGTAAACAAGGTTCATCTAATATTTTGACCTAGTGACCTAGTTTTGATACAATATGACCCACTGTCACACTCAACCAAGACATTATAACTAATGCCTTAAGAGCATACACTAGTTTTTAGGTTTTTCTAAGATCTGGCCTAATAATGACCTTCTCCTTGACCTTACATGTCCCATTTTCAAAACAATAAGACATACCATCAAGACAAACATTCTGACCAAGTTTCAAGAGAATTCGACCGAGTTTTTTTTTTTTTTTTTTTTTTTTTAAGATTTGATCAAGTGACTTAGTGGTTTACCTGATATGACCCATTTTCAAAATCATCTGATATATCATTAAAACAACCATTCTGATCAACTTTCAAAGTTTTGGACTGAACATTTTTTCGACCATCTGACCTTGTGACCTATTTTTTTTTTCACCTGTCATGACACATTTTTTCACTCATCCAAGATATTATCAGGACAAAACATTCTGACCAAGTTATGTGAATATTGGGCTGAAAATGTGGCCTCTAGAACATACACAAGGTAAAAGTTGACGAAGCATGTCACACATTGGACAACACACAATGGATACAGCAAAGTTTTGTGCTCAGGTGAGCTAAAAAGTCTACATATGGACAGACTAAAACACTGATGGACAAATAAACAGACATGGAGAAACCAGTATATTCCTCTTTGAATTGGAGGTAGGGGCAGGGTTTTCCAAGACAAAAAAATCTTTGCGTCAACAATGTGATTTTAACTCCAACGACCCCCAAAATAAATAACTGTATCACCAGTGATGCAACTTTCCAAAATCTTAATAATCTAAGCAATTGAATAAATTGCCACAATCTTTTGAAAAGGCTTCTTTCTCGAGGTAGTTTAAACTCAAGATTGTGTGATGAAGGGTTAATACAGTACCAAATAGTTAAATTTTAGGCTTGCAGAATTTGAAAACATTTGCAGGAAATTGCAAGGAATGAATGTGCATGGATCAAATGATAGGATTCATCTCTGAAAAATTGGGGCTAGAACCATCATGGGAAAGGGGCATTTTTCTGTCCTTTTTACACAATGTTTTCAAAGAATTTTTCTTTACAAATTGTTTCTCCTCTCTGTACCAGTACAACTAACCTCTAAAGTCTGAATTATGGCAGAATTTGAATGGTGATCATGGGAGTCTAGAGAATCAATCAAGGAATAAATGAAACCGACTAATATTCTCAGCCCCCCAAAAAATGACCCCAGAAATTTCAAGACTATTTTACCAATTAATCCAAGAAAACAGTGAAGATCTAAAATCAAACTACTCTTTGGCATTCCTATGATCTTGTTCTACATACTAAGAGTTAACAATTACTAGGCTCCTGGGCACATCTCAATGCCTTTACGAACACTGTTGACCAAGATCAGACTGCATTTATGTGCAATCTAGGTCCATAGGCATAGTCACACCAAAATATCTTAAAAACATTCTTGGTCCTGTCCTCTAAAGTTTTCTAAATATGAAAGTAGCATAGCTTCTGATTGGTTAAACCAGATTGTTCTATCAAGATCTGACCCAATGACTTGCCTTTTGACCTGACTATACCCCCCATTTCAAACCTACCTAGAACATTAGCAACACAAACATTCTGACAAACTTTCATGAGTATCTGACCAAAAATGTGGTATTTAGAATGCATGAAATATTTTCCTCAGATTTAAACCAGTAACCCTCCATTTGACCTATTATATTGTTTCGGCATACATCAGCAAAAACCAGCGTGAAAAGTCAGCACGAAATTCTTCCTTGACTTTTGAAAGAGCTCACAGACAAATCATGTAGACAAATGATGTCAAATCTGCCGCCATTTTAACAAGTCATGCATTCAATTTGATGGTCTTTTTCAGCCATACAATTGGCCCAAAGTAATTACAATATTACGAGTGTTTTATTCAAAATGGCTAATCAAAGCAGAGAATGTAGATGCAAGATCAGACTAAAAATTTTGTATGGACTGATATTGATCTGTACTAAATGCAAAAACTACTAAGCAGTTCTAAAAGGTGCTTACAGGGGTCAACACTATCCTGTTATATTGATTTTTTACAAGCAATTACTTCTTTTTTCCTAAACGTTTCCTAAAGGCAATTTCTGCAGGGGCCTGAAAAGTTGTAAAGGAAATGGTTAAAGCCTTAACTGTGCTGTCCCCAAGGAACACTAAAGCAGAGTTATACATAACTTTCTCTTTCACATTTAATTGCCAGTAATGCATTTCACTGGTGCATTTTCATATGTCCCAGACAAAACATGTGTCAAGGCTGCCCAGGTGTTTCAGACTTAAGCATGATGTCCCATGTTACTTCAACTTTGTTAATATTGGTAACTGATGCACCCAAATACACACAAGATCACAAACCTGGACTGATTTCTCATGACCCTAAAAGAGAATACTTTTTAAACTATTGTGTAAAGTTTTCTGGTATTCATCCATAGGAAAAACTGAAAAGTCGTATGTTTTTCTCAAATTCTTTTTATGGCTAGGCTGACTCGAGTCAATACTAAAAGTGTAAGTCAACTTATGAACAAATCCTTCTAAAACACCACCTTGACTTGCAGCATGTGGACTTATGACCAAAGCAATATTGTTATTTCAAACTTGTATACAAATGTCATGAAAAGGAACATTCTGACCAAGTTTCATGCATATGAGGCTTAAAATGTAGCCTCTAGAGTGCAAACTAGGTTTGTCTATGATTTGACTTGGTGATCTAAATTTTGACCTGATGTTGGAGTTTTAAGCCCATCCCAGATAGTCATACTATAGAGACAAAAATTCTGACCAAGTTTCATGATAATCCAACAGAAAATGTTACCTCTAAAGTGGACCCAAGGTTGTTTTTATAAACTCTCCATGAGACAGTTGACATGACATGACAGAATTTCACACCTGTCCGATACATAACAACAGAGATATATATTAGACTAACATTCTAACCACCTTTCATGAGTATGAGATTGAAAACATTGCATCTGTACAGCTAACTACGTTTTTCTTAGATATTATATTCTGTGACCTACTTTTTTACCAACATGACCTTATTTCAACCCTCTACCAAACAATCCCTGGTTTTCATGACCCAGAGGAAAAAACATTCTGAAAACATTAACTCTTTACCACATGAGAAAATTTTAGACCGGTCCAAATGGAAAGCATTTGCAGACAACAAAATAAAGGTGATTGAAAAATTGAAATTTGGTCTGGGAGGGGTAGAAAACACTGTGGGAAAAGGAGAAAATGCTGGTTACCAGCATTTTCTTCTTTTTCCACAGTGTTTTCAAATGGCTTCTTTCTCAGGGGTGTCAAAAGTAGGGATCATGTGGTTATGGGTTAAGGGGAAAATGACAAAATGCTAATTTTCTCCTTTTTCCACATTGTTTTCTACTCTTCTAAAAGCAAGTTTCAATTTTTGAGTCACTTTTATTTTGTTGTCTGCAAATGCTTTCAATTTCTACCATTGTAAGGTTTTGTCATTTGGTATAGGCTTAAACTTGTTTAAAATGTCATGCAAACATTCTGACCAGTTTCATGGTATTTCACCAAAACTGTAGCCTCTAGAGGGCTTTCATGGTTCTGATTTGACCTGTCTGTCTATATTTTGACTTGATGCTGCAGTCAGTTTCAAAGCCCTACCAGACATTAACAGGACGAGCGCTCTGACCAAGTTTCATGATTATCTGACTGAAAGTGTTACCTCTGGTGTGCACATTTTTTTTATTTTTAAGGAATATCCCTGTGACTTACTTTTTGTCCCAACATAACCTAATTTCACTCTTTTTTGAGTTAACATTCTAACAACGTGTTACTAGCCTCTTTAATGCCCACAATGTTTTTCAATAATTTGTCCGAATCTACTTTCTAACCCAATTTGATCAAAACTCTATTTTACCCTAGATATTATCGCGACAAAAATGCTGACCCAGTGTAATGAATATCTGACTGAAAATCTTGCCTGTAGAGTGTGCAAAGGGTTTCTAGAAGATTTGTGCTCATGACCATACTGCTTGACCCAATGTTACCCAATTTTAGATAACCTCAAGACAAACATTCTGACAATGTTTTTATTAGTATCCAGAGAAAATAGTCTGACCCTACAAATTTGACCAAAATATTATCAAGACAAAATTATTCTGACTTCACTTCATGAGTATCCAATTGCAACCCTGGCCTCTTGAGTGCACACAAGGAAATAATTGACAATTGCACTACTTTTCTTACAATGTTTCCCTCCCTTTCATACACAATTACTTAAACACAAGTTTTGATTTTTATTTGCCTTCTGAAAAATTTTTCGAGTAAGGGCCAATCGCAAGGCACAGGGTTAATGAACAAATCAGAGACAGCACAACACCTTTTTTTTTAAATCATACTCAAATTGTGTTTGATTTCAGAAGCTGAGAACCAAGTTTGATTACACTTTCCTCTGTTTGAGAACTGGAAAATAACAAGAACTGAAAAATAACATAGGAACTGGAATATAATAACACTATAGATATACCACAGACTGAACAGACAGGTCCAAGAAGAAGGAAGAACAGACTGGTAGGAGTTAAATTACCCTTACATGAATAGAACTAAGTTCAATTATTTCAAATAATCCAGAGTAGAAAATTTTCCAGTATCATTTATTTTGTTGTCTACAAGTGCTTTCAACTTCGACCAACCTTAATCTTTCTAAACTCTGTAGCTTGGTAAAATGTTTAAGTAAATTTTTGACAGCATTTGTAGTATATCCTATGCAGAATTCATTCCTCTTTCAACTGTTATGGTCAATCCTTATTAAATAAATTAATTTCTTCTAACCATCGGACTTCGTAATATAAAGCATACATGTATGTTAACTGGTGATGAGATCATTTGAGGGAGTAGAATATTAAATTTTACACTTTAACTCATTACCAAATGACAATATTTTAGGCTTGTCCAAATTGAAAGTATTTGCAGACAACAAAATAAAAGTGATTAAAGATTTGAAATTTGTTTTGTGAAAAGTAGAAAAACACTGTGGGAAAAGCTGAAAATGCTGGTTACTAGCATTTTCTCCTTTTCCCACAATGTTTTCCAAAGGCTTTTAGCTCAGGGTCGTCAAAAGTAGATATTGTGTGGTCATGGGTTAACCAAAAAACATTTGCACTTATTGAAGGCTACAGTTTGTGAACATGGCCTGGACTATAAAAAAAAACATTGCTGTCCTTAACTCTTTACCACGTAAACCTGAGTTTTAACCACCCTCAAGAATAAGCCCTGTGAAAACATTGTGGAAACAGGTGAAAACGCTGCTTATCAGCATTTTCTTGTTTCTTCACAATAATATCTATCTCATCAAGGAGAAGTTCCATCATATGACCTACATGATATTATCTCGTCTTCAATGCTTTTAGTTCCGACAGGAATATGATTTACTTAATGCGGTAAAGAGTAAACTACTGTGAAACCATTAATATTAGTTGAGTACCAATTTTCGTTGATTTCGTGGGTAGGTAAGTCCACGAATTCAAGTTCCCGACAAAAGATAGGTCCTTTGCCATCTTCAACTAGGAAGAGTTCGGCTTCATTGATCAATAACGAATGTGACGACGCCAACGTTAAAATGTACACACTATTGAACAGAAAGTTATTTACACCTTACATTATTTGTTCCTATAAAGATTTCGTTGAGACTTAACAATTACCGAGTAAAAATAAAGATTTTTTCATTGCCTTAATTACTTTTTCTGTTATCCCGGCGACGACGGCATAAACACTGTTGAAAAATTACCTACACGCATCGAGTGAAGTAGTCCATGTTTATCTTTCACTGTTGCATTTTGGCTGCGAGGATTTTATTTTGCAAACAGCCAAACCAATTTTCTGCTAACTACACAAAACATGCGACACGACTGCCCAGGTGTTTTTGAAACAGCCATTTCTAAGCGCAATGTGACCATAGATTTCGTGGGTAAAACAGTTGTAAATTAGTACAACAAACGTTTGTTTTACAACCCTCTTG
The DNA here is from genome assembly GCA_943736015.1 of Tridacna crocea. Classification (NCBI taxonomy): domain Eukaryota; kingdom Metazoa; phylum Mollusca; class Bivalvia; order Cardiida; family Cardiidae; genus Tridacna; species Tridacna crocea. Next base: position 31,417,327 of record OX031056.1, read on the forward strand.
TTCGAATGACCTACACGTTATGTCATAGATCTACCCCAAATCAAAGTGTTACTGCAAACCCATGTGTACCTGCGAGTAGTATAAAATCATGTTGACGGACGGCTTGTTTTATATTTGGGTCATTCTAATATTGAATTTGGTGATGACAAGATGGCGGATTTCAACGTGTTGTCGGACGGTGAAAGACTAGACAGAACTTGCAGTCCGATCGTCAATCTATCCCATCCAGTTGAACAATGGCTTAGCTCGTATTAGAAAGCAACTTTTGGAAGTTGCGCAAGATTGAATGGAAGCCGAAACTTAGGTCTCCTACAATTTTGACCCTTCATGCTTGTTCTAAATATAGATCTAGACACAAAGTTGTCGGAGTTTAGCAGTCTTGTTTTCCTAAGTGACCCAGACATGTGGGAAGGGTAGCTTCGGAAGTCAGCAATTTCAAAGCAGACGATTCTAAAAGCGTTGTCGTATCTTTTACGGCTTAAAATTTGACTGTAAACTGTGACTACAGGATTAAATAATAAACGTGTAAATTATAAATAATTATGCATGTCTTAATTGATAGACTTGAGACCGGCGATCAGATTATCAGATAAGTGTCATTAACTTTGCACCCTTTACACCGATACAATACATGTATACTTGTCATCGATCGAGTCCTGTCTTATGTTATCTTTTTTCTTTGACACACTTTATTGATGGACAGTTTAGATTTTTTTTTCACTAAAAATATTTTCTTTTAGAAATGGAAAATCAACAAATTTATGGTCCAACGAAAATGCCTAATTTGAAAAATCAACAAAATTTAATACCAACAAAATTATATGAATCCACAGTATTTACCAAACGACAAAATTTTTGACTGGTCCAAATTGAAAGCATTTGCAGATGACAAAATGATCGCAACTGAAAATTTGAAATTTCTTTGGGAAAGGAGGAAAATATTTTGGGAAAGGAGAAAATGCTGGTTACCAGCACTTTCTCCTTTTCCCACAACTTTTTCAGAAGGCTTCTTTTTCAGGGTTGTTAAAAGTCAAGATTGTGTGGTAAAGGGTTAACTTGTCGAAGTTGAAGTTATTTGCAGACAACAAAATTAAGGTCATCTGCAATTGCTTTAAATTTTGATAAGTCTGTGAGTTTGTCCCTTCGTAAAGAATTAATTCATCTGCAGATATTTAAATTTCGTTCAAATGACAGTATATTTAACTCTTAGAAATTTTTGAAAACATTGTTGAGTTACCAACATTTTCTCCTTTTCCAAAAATGTTTTATGCAGGTCTTTCTCACAGGATTCTTTAACTGTACCAAAGGACAAAATTTAAGAACTGTCTGAAATTAAAGGTATTTGAAGGGATCATATCAAATATGGTTTACCTAATGAGATTTGCTCTTGAAATGAAAGAAATCATTGTGGTGAAGAGGGGAAAATGCTGGTAACCAGTATTTTATTATTTTCTAGTAGTTTTAAAATGCCATCTTCTGCAGGAAAGTTCAACCAAGGGATTGACTAGTAAAAGGTTGGAATGCCAATTAAATAAATTCTATACTTTTAGCAAGGTGAATACCCATGTAACACTGCTTTTAAGATCAGACTTACATTCTATGCAGCCTTATGTGTATCTACCCTGTCCATTGGTTCTTTACTAAACAAGTTTCAGACGGGTCCAATTTGAAAGCAGTTGCAGACAATTTAAATGTAGTTCAAATGATGATTTCTGCCTTTGATATGGCAGAAAAAAAACTTAGAAGAAAAATGGGAAAAAAATGCTGGTTACCTGCATTTCTCCTTTTCTCACATTATTTTCAAAAGGCTTCTACATAATGGTCGTAAAAACTCATGATGATATGGTAAAAGGTTTACTTAGTCCAAGTTGCATTAAATGCAAAGGTTTCATTAACCCATTACTACACAATTCCTACTTTTGACAACCCTGAGAAAGAAGCCTTTAGAAAACATTGTAGGAAAAGGAGAAAATGCTGGTACTAGCATTTCCTCCTTTTCCCACAATGTTTTCTACCGTTCCCAAAAGAAATTTCAAATTTTCAGTCACTTTTATTTTGTCGTCTGCAAATGCTTTTGATTATGACAAATATAAAATTTTGCCGTTTGGTAATGAGTTAACAAACCAAATTGCAGCCACCAAGCCATTGAGGAATGAACTCTGTATTTTAACAAGTATCTGTAACTTACTGTTGCTGCATCTGGACCGTGGGTACTTCCTGCTTGGGCCTAAAATAAATATATGTGTTTAGGGTTTCAGTCTAAGATACTAAAGGTGGGGATTTTTTTTCCAAAAAAAACTTTTTACATGGAAAGTTTTGGGTCGGCAGCATTTTCTAGGTAGAATAGGAAAACCCTAAACACAGATATTTTTCTCCTAGGCCTTCTGCATTTGCCATTCTCTGGACTTCTTGCTGTTTCTATCTCAGTGGAGTTCTTGCAAATTTTGATGCACGCAGATTCCATCCAAGTTCCATGCCTGCAACTTATTGAAGAAAAAATAATTAGTTTTATTGCATACTTTTTTCAAGATAACTCACCTTCTTTTACTCCCGACTTTTGACAACCCTGAAAAGTAAGCATTTTGAACACACTGTGGGATAAGAAGAAAAAGCTGGTAACCTGTATTTTCTCCTTTTCCCACAATGTTTTCTACCATTTTCAGAACAATCTTCAGTATTCTAGCCACATTAAATCAATGTCATCTGCAAATGCTTTTAATTCGGACTGTAAAGACTTAACTCTTGTAATTTGGTAAAGAATTCATAGTGGGCCTTGGCAAATTAGCCTTGATCTGGCAGAAAAGGATTTCATGCGTCTTTGTGATGAATTATCACTTTACCACACAATCCCGACTTTTTAACGACTTTGTAAAAGAAGCCTTTTGAAAACATTGTGGGAAAAGAAGAAAATGCTGGTAACCACTATTTTCTCCTTTTCCCACAATTTTTTCTTCCCTGCTAGAAACAAATTTCAACTTTTGAGATACATTTATTAATGTTGTCTGCAAGTGCTTTCAATTTGGACCAGTCTAAAATTCTGTTGTTTGGTAAATGGTTAACCCATTACCACACAATCTCGACTTTTAACGACCTTGAGAGAGAAGCATTTTGAAAAAACTAACCAGCATTTTCTCCTTTTCCCACAGTGTTTTCCTCCCTTCCCCCACTAAATTTTAATTTTCAGTCACTTTTATTTTGTCGTCTACAAATGCTTCCAAGTTGGACCAGTCTAAAATTTTCCCATGTGGTAAAGAGTTAACCCATTACCACACAATCCCTACTTTTGACACCCCTGAGAATGAAGCCTTTAGAAAGCATTGTGGGAAAAGGAGAAAATGCTAGTAACCAGCATTTTCTCCTTTTCCCACAATGCTTTCTACCCTTCACAAAACAAATTTCAAATTTTCAGTCACTTTTATTTTGTCGTCTGCAAATGTTTTCAATTTGGACCAGTCTATAATATTGCCGTTTGGTAATGAGTTAAACAAAGCAAGTGATCACACAGTTATGGATCCATACAAACCATTTTGTTTTAGAAAGGGCTGAATCATTAGGTAGATTGTTCATCAACATCCATGAAATTTACCAATTGCAGAAAGTTTTAAAATTGTCTTCACTGCATTCCATTACCCACTTCTACAACTACAAGGTACTTTTAGGATCAGCCCTCTCAGTGTGACAGGCGAAAGCATGAAAACTTGCTGTAGGCAAAGATCAAGATTACACAACACAGGTACCGCTGTCTGATCTTGAATCTACACCTCCAGTTTTCTTTAGTATTGCCTCTAAGTGAAAAATAAGAGAAAAAATGTATACAATAGGGCCACTGGCCCTAGAACGCTCACCTAAGACTATAGCTTATGAATGAAATTCAATTCTTTGAGCAACTTTGGTAAAGCTTCACCCAAGGAACATCCCTGCCAAGTTTCATCAAGATTGGCCCAGTGGGTTAGGAGAAGAAGATGTTTAAAGAAATTGTTGATGGGCAACAGACGCCGGACATATGGCAATAAAATATCAAAGCTCTATACCTTCCAGTTTCGAAGAAGAATTTTAGATTTTCCTTCTTTGTCCTATGTTCGAACTTGTGGTCCCCCGAGCTGGGTCAGCTTTAACCAAAGCAGCATCCTTGGAACAAACTTGGTAGAGGTCCACTCAAAGATGCTACATACCAAATATCAAAGCTCTATACCTTCCCGTTTAAGAGAAAAAGAAATGTTAAATTTTCCTTCTTTGTTCCTATGTTCCAACACATGACCTCCGGGGCATGGCCAGTTTTGACGCCAGGGACATCATATGACCAAACTTGGTAGAGGTCCACTAGAAGGTTCTGCATACCAAATATCAAAGCTCTGCACCTTCAAGTTTCAGAGAAGATTTCTAAAGTATTCCTTCTTTGTTGCTATGTTCGAACCTGTGACCCCCTGGGGCAGGGCCAGTTTTGACTCCAAGGGCATAATATGAACAAACTTGGTAGAGGTCCACTAGGAATTGCTACATGCAAAATATCATAGCTCTATGCCTTCTAGTTTTAGAGAAGAAGAATATTAAAATTTTCTTTCTTTGTTCTTATGTTCCAACTTGTGACCCCCGGGGTGGGGCCAGTTTTGACCCCATGGGCATGATTTTAAAAAATCTTGGTAGAGGTCTAAAAGGAGATGCAACATACCAAATATCAAAGCTCTACACCATCTAGTTTCAGAGGAGAATAATTTTGACCCCAGGGACATCATTTGAACAAACTTGGTAGAGGTCCACTAGGAGAAACAACAGACCAAATATCAAAGCCCTATGCTTTCTAGTTTCCGAGGAAAAATTTTTTAAAGTTCTCCTTCTTTCTCCCTATGCTTAAATTTGTGACCCCTAGGGTGGGGCCAGTTTTGACCCCAGGGTCATAATTTGAACAAACTTGGTAGAGGTCCACTAGGAGATGCCACATACCAAATATTAAAGCTCTACCCCTTCAAATTTCAGAGAAGAATTTTAAAGTTGTCCTTCTTTGTTCCTATGCTCAAACTTGTGACCCAGGGGTGGGGCCAGTTTTGATCCCAGGGGCATAATTTGAAAAAAACTTGGTAGAGGTCCACTAGGAGATGGCACATACCAAATATCAAAGCTGTACGCCTTCAAGTTTCGTCGGAGAAGGTTTTTAAAGTTTTCCTTCTTTGTTCCTATGCTCAAACTTGTTATCCCCGAGGCCAGGCCAGTTTTGACCCTAGGGGCATAATTTGAAGATACTTGGTAAAGGTCCATTAGGAGATGCTACATAACAAATATCAAAGCACTACGCCTTCTAGTTTCAGAGAACAAGATTTTCAAAGATGTCGGGGTTTTTTGTTGCCATGGCAACCAGAGTTATAGGTGGAATTCAATTCTTTGAACAATTTCAGTAGAGCTTCACCCAAGAAACATGGCCCAGTGGTTTAGGAGGAGAAGATATTTAAAGAAATTGAAGACAGACGACGGACCCCGGACATATGGTGATCACAATAACAGAGGTTTAAGAGGAGAAGATTAATTAACCCATTACCGCACAATCCCTACTTTTGACACCCCTGAGAATGAAGCCTTTAGAAAACATTGTGGGAAAAAGAGAAAATCCTGGTTACCAGCATTTTCTCCTTTTCTCACAATGTTTTCGACCCTTCACAAAACAAATTTCAAATTTTCAGTCACTTTTATTTTGTCATCTGCAAATCGAGGGCTCAACGCAAAACTATTCTAACTATGTTTTGACAAATTTTTCAGGAGAGGGAAAAAACTGATTCATTTTTCTTATAATGGCTTTTTTAAACCATTTTCTCCACCAACATATCTGAAAGCATTTAGGAAACAACAAGTAGTTGAAAGTTTTAATAAAAAATAATATATTTTGATTTTATAGCACATTTTTCAACTTAGAATAGTTTTGCGCTTGAAATCATGAAAATAGTATTGGATTTGTTTTGCAAGACTCTTCTATCTTAAGTTAGAATAGTTTTGCAATACAAAATCAAACAAAACACCAAATTAGGTGATGGCAAAACTATTCCAACTTAAATTTTCAGTAGTTCTGGGCTACTTTTCTGATGATTCATAGGGCTATACTTTGATGTTTGAGGTGATATGACAATACTGCATGTATGACCAGTCTGTCTTAACTGTAAAATTATAAAACATATACTATTTTCACAAATGGAACACATACATGCTTTGTTTGAAACTTTAGCAAATATAGATTTCCAAAGCACACTAATCACAACAGTTTCAAAAAAAAAAAAATGTCCATAACGGTAACAAGAAAAATATTTTGTCATATAGTAGTTTTCTTAAAATATTATGTAGTTGATATTTTCCACTCAGCCAGTCAGATTTTGGAATCGTGATCACACACCCCCCCCCCTCACCCCCCTGATGATTGTTACCAAAAATGATAAACAGATGACACAAGGATGAAATTTGTTGTTTTATAGAGTCATAGTTGGTAAATCTTATGTGTATAATTGTGAGCAGTAAAAGTTGTTCCACCTGTATTGTCAAATTGTCCCATAGTCATCCTGCTGGTATGAAAGAAAATGAAATACCAGTTGGACTCTTTGAAAGACCATATTTGCGGATGGATATTAAATCATTATATTTCCCACTAATGACAGGTGGTTGATCATCAGAAAGCTGTTTTAAATTGCTTTTTGGATTCACTACAGATTGGATCATTCTAAGACACTACACCAAGTGAATATTTTAGGCGGGGGCTATACTGTAAAACAATATTACCAGATATTCAAATCTTTATGATTTATACGGAGTGTTCTGAGCTCTTCCTAGAAAAGCTTTTGCTTTTCTGTATCAACATTGTAAGAATTTAACATGATGGCTTTTTATTATTCCTTTCTTTTAAAGATTTCAGAAATCTGAAACATCTATCATAACAAGATGGTTATGGTCTCATGTATAACATAGCATAAACTGCTCAAACTGAGCTATTATGATCACCCAAAGTTAGTTGCTTGTCATCATTTTCAAAGAACAGGGATCAAATTCCATTATCTCCCCTATATTTGGGAGCAATAGGTTTCTGGAAAGTCTGGCCAGTGCCACCTGAATGTGATCAGCATTACCAAAAGTTACAAGCTAACTCAAGATATCACCCAAAAGCAGAGGCATAAACAGCACCAGTGATAGTATAAAGATTGTTCAAATGATCAAAATCAAAATTAAACTGATCTATTATTTTAAAGTGAGGGAGGCAATAAATTATAGATACACAAAGAGAAATGTAAAGATGCCCTTGTCTTGAACCAGAAAGCCTAGATGTACAATGTCTTGTACATGGCAAATTTTAATGCTTGTGGTAAACTACACAGTTCAAAGTGAGTCTTTAGAGGTAGACATGGCACTGCCCTATGGTCATATGTTTTAGAAAGAGTTTATGAATTATCTTTTCTGAAACCATAAAAAACTGTTGAGCTGATATTTGAGTAAATAATTTTTATTAGTAGTATTGTCAAATAGTATTATTTGAGTGTTGTCCAAAGTCTGTGCATGGGGAGAGCTACACATTTTGAATAAGTGTTCCTTTTGGGGAAAGTTACTCTAACACTTTGCTGAAACCAAGAAGCCTAGTTAGTTCATTTAAGTCCTGTAATATCATCTCACTGTCCTCAAATCATATTGTCCAGAATAATTCCAAGGATGGCCTGGTCCTGGATTCAGTTGTTTCAGATAGAGTTCGGTATTCAAAAACTTGGGTACCTTGTCCCTAACCACCAGACCTACTGCTTTGATACATGTATGTAGCAGTATGTAGCATGTCTTTGGTAGCCCTCTACCAAACATTGTCATAATGTAGAACCCTTGATGCAGAATGCAGTAGAAAACAGTCATCTACTTTTCCAATACAGTATTCTATCCTTTCACAGACATTATCCCATCAAGAGAACCACATTTAATATGTCATCTGTAAATGCTCTCAGTCAGAGGTATGTTGTATGGTAATTCAAAAACAGTCCTAACATGAGAGTCCTGTCTTCTAGATTTGTTGTAGCCCGTTTCTTGTCATGGAATCATAAAAGTTCATACTTACAGTGTAATATGTGTATGTATCATTGTCAAATGTCAGATGATCAAAATTGCTCCAGTTGTGTCCGATTAGGTCGAATACGAGCACCTTCCAGTCCCAGCCTTTTGGTGATCACATGTTTAACTATTCATAATGGGTCCACCTTCAGCAGTTGACTATATTCAAGTCAAGCTTTTGAAACCTATACATACCATCATCATGAAACAATATATTTGAATGCTGCCCATGAAAATGTTGCAATTTTCAAATTAGCTCCTATAAACTCAGCTAATTGATGCATTACCATCCAGGTTTTTTCATTTAGGTCTACCTAACTGAATTTTGCTCTATCAGTATCTAAGAAGAATGCCAGTGCTAATGTAGCCCAAAACTGTGCTAGTCAGTGTGCCAAGTTTCTTTTGAACAAATTTACATCATGTTAGATACAAGCATCACCTCAAGTAATTTTTTGGTTATCCAATTTTTTTTTAACATAATCTGAAGGAAAGAACTGAAAAGTACCTAACCTTATTGAATACTTTACAATTTTAGCAAAATTATATTTTGTTATAAAAGAGAATAAAGGAAGCTTAAACAATGTTAAGTTTTGTTCCTCATAGACCTTTTGAGTTGTCCTGCACTGTTAGAGATTCAAATTCAGCTACAAAGGTCATGTATGTATTATTTGAAATATATGTGATTGGCATCAAATTTAAGCCTTTAAGGATAAAAAATAATAATAGTATTTATTTGATGATTTTCTTGTGAAAATTTTTGTGTGTTAATATTCATATAATTATAAGCCAATTGTGTCAATCTATAGTGACCATCAAATCAAATGTTTCAAAGATTTTAAATAAACATTTCAGGTGGGAATAAATTTATACAGGGATTTCAGTTGCATTGGTCTAATGGATTCAACTAATTAAATTTATAAAACGTTAAAAATACCAGCTGCAGAGCAGAATCAACAAGTGGCTTCTTTAAAAAAGAAGCCAGGAGAGGTCGACATCATTTTTTTCTGATACTTTTTATGCTTTTAGGTTAAATGTAATCTAGGTACATGTAAAGAAACAAGCAAGACAATAAACGGGTAGTTGAAATCTGTTCAGTTGTAAATACACATTCATCAAAGTGGATGGCAAAAACAGGATTCCGTATTCATCAGTCCTTGTAATTTATGTGAATCCCGCGTTTTAAGGTCACGTGATTTTTTCCGCTGTGTTCGTTTCTATTTTTAACGAAATTCTTTTTTCTTTTTCTTTTTGTTGAGATTTAAGATTGTAATACAAAATTAAAATTGTTGGAAAGGGAATATGCAATTAAATCCTTACAATTTTGTTGAAATTCGTGATATAGAAACAAACCACGTCTATTTCCTATTTCAGTTTTTAGACTTCGATTTCTTTATAAAATCATGACGAAACAGACTGTGTATCGGAACAATTCCCCTACAAAGATTGGATTTAGACAGCAATTTCTGAGGCAGTCTGCCTTTTAAACTCAACACTGTTGGAGAGGTCTGATGACCTCTCCAATGACTACTCACATAGTTAATTATGGAATTACAGCATGGTGTGAAAATACAAAGACTAAGAATAGTCTGCACATGCAGAAAGTTTGATCTGAGACATCTGAACTCACAAACTGGTTCCTTTATAACCAGACAAGAGTTTGGCCCACTTATATTCATCTTGTCATTGCTTTTGCCACATTTTGACAACTAAAGATTTAGTAGTTTTCCAAACGTTTAAGTGATGTTCAAGGTCCATGTTAATAAATGTGGCTTCAAATAAACACAATAATCAAAGGCAGCATACAGGTGACTGCAATGATCTTTGAAACAAGATGTATCAGGATTATGGAAAACAATACCAAACAGCAAAGAATCTTGTTCAAGGCCTGAGTTTATGTTGAAATAACTGGTGTAACATTTAACATTGATTGTATGGTGAATTGATTAGCAAGATGAATAAAAAGGAGTCAAACACATCTATCAGAGGATCTTTACCTAATGTTGATCATAAAATTAATCTTATAGTAATGCAAAATGGCAGCTTCATTAAATAAGTTTAAGTCAAAGCAAAGAGTATCAAAGTGTACAGCTTTTCTCCATTATTTGTTAAATCTTTCTCACCAAAGGCTTAGATAAAGGTCAGGTAGAATAGCTACACAGTTTAAGAAAAGTATTATGAAATTAGAAGCAAGATTTCAGATGTAATTAAAACCTTAAAATGAAGATAGAATAGTTTTGCACTTTGAATTTGAACGTTTCATGCTGGATTTTAGAGCAAAACTATGCTAACTTGAGTTAGAATAGTTTTGCATGAAGAATATCCCGATTTGGAGATGGAATATCTTTTAAAAAATTAAATATCTCCAAAACTACTTGGAGTATCACTGCAATATTTTAACATAACGTGTATCGTACCATTTTAATCCAATAAATGCAAAAAAACAATTTTTGACAAAAAGTGAGTTAGAATAGTTTTGCGTTGAGCCCTCGAAATGCTTTCGATTTGGACAAACCTAGAATTTTGTCGTTTAGTAATGAGTTAAAGAAATTGTTGATGGATGCCGGACGTAGGGCGATCACAATAGCTCACTTTTAGCACTTTGTGTTAAGGTGAGCTAAAAAGTACAGTTGATTGCAATTCCAGCTGTTAAAACAAGGAGAAACAGAAAGTGTTTTGATGCAGGTCTACATGTTAACCCATTACCACACAATCCCTTCTTTTGACGACCCTGAGAAAGAAGTCTTTAGAAAACATTGTGGGAAAAGGAGAAAATGCTGGTAACCAGCATTTTCTCCTTTTCCCACAGTATTTTCTACCCTTTCCAAACCAAATTTTAATTTTTCAATCACACTTATTCTGTTGTCTGCAAATGCTTTCAATTTGCACCAGTCCAAAATTTTCATGTGTGGTAAAGAGTTAACTGATGTCTTTAATTTCTGTTTATTTCATTAATGTCTTGAATTATAGACTCGAACAAAGAAAATATTTACCATTTACCACACAATCACAACTTTTAACAACACTGTAGGAGTAGACATTTAAAAAAAATTGTTAGAAAAGGAGAAAATGCTTGTAACCAACATTTTCTCCTTCTCCAACAATGTTTTCTAGCCTTCCAAATCTAAATTGAAATTTTGAAGGACATTTATCTCTTCATCTGCAAATTCTTTTGACTTAAGACAAATGTAAAAATTTCATTTGTTGAAGAATTAACCCATTAACACACAATCCCTACTTTTGACGACCCCGAGAAAGAAGCCTTTAGAAATCATTGTGGGAAAAGGAGAAAATGCTTGTAACTAGCATTTTCTCCTTTTCCCACAATGCTTTCTACCCTTCACAAACAAATTCCAAATTTGTAGTCACTTTTATTTTGTCAGCTACAAATGCTTTCAATTTGGACAAACCTAATATTTTGTCATTTGGTAATGAGTGAGGGTACAGACGATCATATTTCCAGCTATTAAAATAGAGATACTGAGAGACAGAGTGAGGCTGAGAGAGAGAGAGTGGAGAAATGGGCTGGTAGGGTTGGTAACAAATTGTTTGCATGGCATTTCAGTCATATCACTTTTCCATTCAATCCTGGAGTTTTGTCTACATCAGCTACCCATCAGACCCTTTTGAGCCACCTGCTGCTTTTTTCACATAAACATCAGGTTTTCTTCTGGGGTTTGTATTTGGCGCTATCTGCAATAGATTTTCAAAATTGGTAAAAATGACTTGCACTAGTATTTCTCATATTGGGATGCTGTGCATTTTGTTAATGATCCCCTTCACTCAATGCAAATCCCCAAATCCATTAAGTTTAAATAAATCAGACTATGGCATCCATGTAATCAAAATTACTTTATGAACCAGTCATTTACAACAGACTATCATTTTATCGTCCTTGAAATTTTTTTTGTCATCTTTCCTGCATCAATAGCAAACCTTTCAGGAAACTTGCTGGTTTTTAAAATTTTAACTTCTTTATCTTTTTAAAAAGTATATAGTCCCCTCGTGAAAAAATTATTACAGATTTATTTTTTTCTCTAAATGAGCAATTACTACTTTCATACACTGACTTTGTTGTTTGGTTTGTACTAATTAAACTTCTGTTTCAAAAAGTCTCTCTTTAAATTTTTAAAACGTCATGTTCACATAATAATTTTTTGTTGTTAACTAATTTTTTCACATATATTCACAAAATAACCATAGATATAAGTACTTAAATCTGTTGTAAACAAAACATTTTATTGTATATGTTACTGCTCATGACACAAGCATGCAATGAAAATTTATCAACCCATTCAATTATGCCCGACCTATTGTTTTCATTTTAGAATTGGCACCAACTGCCTCCAATTATTTGTCTGGCACAAACTTTTCTCTTTTCAAGAAAGTGATGACACAAGAAAACAGGACGGCCAAGATAGCCCTGGATCGCTCGCCTGAATTTTTGAGAGGACCATAGCCCTTTTTTTTTTTTTTGGATGAATTGAAACATTGGATACAAAATCATTATTTTGCCGAGCAATTTTTAAAAGGTTACCTGTAAAAGTCATTTCAAAATCTGACAATCAGTTTCAGAAAAGAAGAATTTTTAAGAATTTCTTAATTTCCATATAGTGCAAGTAGCCCCCATTCACCAGAGCCATGTTTCATGATGGATCAAAATTTTGCAAACAATTTGTAAACAGGGTCATTCAAGGAACATTGCTGTGAGATAATATCAAAATTTGACCAGCCATTTTTTCAGGAATTTCTTCATGTCCGTATAGTGCAAGTAGACCCCATTCACCAGAGCCATGTTTCCTGACCGATCAAAATTTCGCGAAAAATTATTGAAAAGAGTCATCCATCGAATATTGCTGTGAAATTATCTTAAAATCTGACCAGCTGTTTCAGAGAAGAATAATTTTTTAGAATTTCTTAATTTCCATATAGTGCAAGTAGCCCCCATTCACAAGAGCCATGTTTCATGATGGATCAAAATTTTGCAAACAATTTGTAAACAGGGTCATTCAAGGAATATTGATGTGAAATAATTTCGAAATCTGACCAGCCGTTTCAGAGAAGAAGAATTTTTTCAGGAATTTCTTCATGTTCGTATAGTGAAAGTAGACCCCATTCACCAGAGCCATGTTTCCTGACAGATCAAAATTTTGCGAAAAATTATTGAAAAGGGTCACCCATGGAATATTACTGTGAAATTATTTTAATATCTGACCAGCTGTTTCAGAGAAGAAGAATTTTTAAGAATTTCTTCGTGTTCGTATAGTGCAAATAGCCCCCATTCACCAGAGCCATGTTTCTTTGCGGATCAAAATTTCGCGAACAACTTTTGAAAAGGGTCATCCAAGGAATATCTCTGAAATTATTTCAAAATCTGATCAGCCGTTTCAGAGAAGAAGAATTTCCAAGAATTTCTTTATGTCTGTACATTGCAAGTAGCCCCCATTCACCAGAGCCATGTTTCTGGATGGATCAAAATTTCGCGAACATTTTTGAAACGGGTCACCCAAAGAAATTATTTCAAAATCTGATCAGCTGTTTCAGAGAAGAAGAATTTCCAAGAATTTCTTCTTTGCAGTATAGTGCAAGTAGCCCCCATTCAGCATAGCCACATTTCTGGATGAATCAAAATTTTGCGAACAGTTTTTGAAAAGGATCACTCAAGGAAGATCTCTGTGAAATCATTTTAAAATCTGGCCAGTGGTTTCAGAGAAGATTTTTAAAGAATTCTTTAGAAAATTCCATTAGGTGCCATGGTAACGAGAGTTTTTGATGGAATCAAATTCTGCGAAAATCTTTTAAAAGGGACCTCCCAAGGAACATTCCAGCCAAGTTTGGTTCAAATTGGCTCAGTGGTTTAGGAGGAGTTGATGTTTAAAGAATTGTTGACAATGGACAACTCACGACAGACGACGGATACCAGATGATCCTAAAAGTTCACCTTGAGCATGTGCTTAGGTGAGCTGAAAAGGATTAATTGCTAGTTACTGTTAAGTTTTCCTTTGCCCCTAATATTTTCAAAGTCTGTCATTCGAGTGATCGATAAAACATTGGACACTTTGGTAGAGCGATAAAAGAAGGCCAACGTGAAACCAAACTGTTACCTGTAAGGTCATAAGCTGATGATAGATCCCTCCATGGTTCATGAGGTGATGATGTGTACCCTGTTCAGCAACCACCCCATCTTTGAAGCCAGCGACTTAAATTTTCTCACATTGTAAGGAGTTAGTCTTCTGTATACCTACTGTTTAAACTCGGGATCGTGCTGTACAGGGTTAAAAACGCACTTGTTTGAGAAAATGCTAGGGCTTAACTCTTTACCACACAATCCCGACTTTTAACAACCCTGAGAAAGAGGCCTTTTGAAAACATTGTGGGAAAAGGAGAAAATGCTGGTAACCAGCATTTTCTCCTTTTCCCACAATGTTTTTTACCCTTCCCAAACCAAATTTCAATTTTTTAGTCACATTTCTTTTGTCATCTGCAAATGTCTTCAATTTGTACAGGTCTAAAATTTTCTTGTTTGGTAAAGAGTTAAAGACTATTGTATCTACCTTCTCCAGCACCTCCTGTACAACGCCCTCACTCTCTGTGTCCAAGGCGGATGTAGCCTCATCTAGCAACAAGATTTGTGGATTTCTAATTGAAGCTTGGGCAATATCAATTCTCTGTTTTTGTCCGCCACTCAGCTGTGCTCCTCGATCACCAACCAATGTGTTGTATTTCTGTAACATTTAGAAAACTGGCATTTAAAGAACTAATTAAATGAACTGGACATTTTCTGTAAGACAAACATCAAGGGAAAAGGAGAAAATGCTAGCTACCAGAATTTGATCCTTTTTCCATAATGTTTTCAAAAGCAATTTTCCACAGTTATTCAAACACAATGTTTTTTCAGTAAATGATTAACCCTTTACCTTATAACGCTGAATTTTGACGACCCCGAGATTGATGCCTTTTGAAAACATTGTGAGAAAAGGAAACAATGCTGGTAACCAGTATTTTCTCCTCCCACAATATTTTTTCTCCTCTTCGATAGAAATTTCAAATTTTCAGTCCCTTTCATTTTGACATCTGCAAATGCTTTCAATTTGGACCAGTAAAAAATGTTGTCGTTTGGTAACGAGATAAGCCACAATGAACCTTGGATAAAGGGCTTTTAAAACACTGAATCAATGGAGACAATTTTAATGACCAGTATTTGTTCCTTTTCCAATATACACATACTTTCAACAAGAGCTTCGCAGACTGACCCAGGGCTGAGAAAATATCTTGATAAATGACAGGGATATCATAAAATGTCTAAGTTTTTCAAAATTACAAGTCAAAAGAGGACATAACTGTGTTGAATTTTTATGTTCATCTGCTCCTCTTGTATGGGTCCCCCTTTTCATAGTTCACAAATAGTTAGTTTGAGGTAAATATCTTCAGTGACATCATAATAAAACAACAAAATTTTAGGTTTGTCCAAATGAAATTGAAAGCATTTGCAGACAACAAAATAAAAGTGACAGCAAATTTGAAATTTGTTTTGTGAAAGGTAGAAAACATTGTGGGAAAAGGAGAAAATGCTAATTACCAGCATTTTCTCCTTTTCCCACAATGTTTTCTAAAGGCTTCCTTTCCCAGGGTTGTCAAAAGTAGGGATTGTGTGGTAATGGGTTAATCATCGAATTTTCGTTATGATGACATCAACACAACATGTGCCAAGGCTTTTACAATACCTCCACATTTTCTAAGATAAGAGAGCCACGATGGCCCTGAAATCGCTCACCTGAGTCTATTGACCAAACATGAACCATCTAGTTTCCCAGTGACCTAGTTTTTTATCAGAAATTACCCATCATCAAACACTTTTGAAATATTAATAAGACAAACATTCTGACCAAGTTTCAGGAGTATTGGACTGAAACTGTGGCTTCCACAGCGTACAAAAGGTTTTTCAAGGATTTGACCAAGTGACCTAGTTTTGGACCTGACAATTACCCATTATCAACCTCTTTTGAGACATCACCAAAACAAGCATTCTGACCAAGTCTGAAGAGTATTAGGCAGAAAATGTGGCCTCTAGAGTGTACACAAGGTTTTTTTTCTAATATTTGACCCATTGACCTAGTTTTTGACTCCACATGACCCATTTTCAAACTCATTCAAGTTATCATCAGGACAAATATTATGGACAAGTTTTCGGAGTATCAGACTGAAAATGTGTCCTCCAGACTATACACAAGGTTTTTAACACATTTTACTACTGACCAATTTTTGACCCAACTTGACTCATTTTCAAACCCATCCAAGATATCATCAAGGCAAACATTCTGACCAATTTTCAAGAGTGTTGGACTGAAAATGTGGCATCCAGAGCATATACAAGGTTTTTCTATGATTTGACCTGGTGACCTAGTTTTTGACCCAACATGACCCATGTTCAAACTGGTCTGAAGTATTATCAAGGCAAACATTCTGACCAACTTACAAGAGTTATGGACTGAAAATGTGGCCTCTAGAGCGTATAAAAGGTTTTTCTAACATTTGACCTGGTGATCTAGTTTTTGACTCCACATGACCCATTTTCAAACTGGTCTGAATTATCATCAAGGCAAATATTCTGACCAACTTACAAGAGTTATGGACTGAAAATGTGGCCTATAGAGCGTACACAAGGTTTTTCTAAGATTTGACCTAGTGACCTAGTTTTTAACACCACATGACCCATTTTTGAACTCTTCTGAGACATCATCAAGAAAAACATTCTGACCAACTTTCAAGAGTTTTGGACAGAAAATGTGGCCTCTAGAGTGTACACAAGGTTTTTCTAAGATTTGACTAGTGACCTAGTTTTCGACCTGACATGACCCATTTTCAAACTCATCTGAGATATCGAGATATCATCAAGACAAACATTCTGACCAACTTTCAAGAGTTTTGGACTGAAAATGTGGCCTCTAGAGCGTACACAAGGTTTTTCTAAGATTTGACCTAGTGACCTAGTTTTTGACCAGACATGACCCATTTTCAAACTCATCCAAGATATCCAGGCAAACATTCTTATCAACTTTCAAGAGTTTTGGACTGAAAATGTGGCCCCTAGAGCGTACACAAGGTTTTTCTAAAATTTTACCTAGTTTTCGACCCCACATGACCCATTTACAAACTCATCCGAGACTTTATCCAGGCAAACATTCTGACCATTTTTCATGAGTATCAAATTGAAAATGTAGCCTCTAGAGCGGTTTTTCTAAGATTTGACCTAGTAACCTAGTTTTTGACCAGACATGACCCATTTTCAAACTCCTCTAAGATTTCATCAAGGTAAACATCCTGACCAACTTTCATGAGTATCGGACTGAAAATGTGGCCTCTAGAGCGTACACGAGGTAAAAGTTGACGACGGACAACGCACAACAGACAACGGACACAGCACTATCACAATAGCTCGCTCTGAGCACTTTGTGCTCATGTGAGCTCAAAACAGCCAAGCTACAAAATCTGCAAAGAACTTACGTCAGGTATTTTCATGATAAAGTCATGTGCATTGGCCATTCCTGCGGCAGCCTCTACTTCCTGCTGAGACACACCATCTCATCCATATCGTATATTTTCTGCAATGGTTGTACCAAACAACACTGGTTCCTAGCTCACAATACCTATATGCTCACGAAGCCACTTCAGATTTATGTCTTTGATATCAGTTCCATCAGTGAGAATCTAATTGGGACAAATTATATACTCATCACATTTTGGTGTAGAAAAATGTTTTTGGAATTATTCCATGTGTATCTTTTTATAATTCATACATGAATTCTCTGGAATCTTGTGCAACCAATGGTAGCATCAAAAAAGCCATTGACTTGTTAAACAAATGATAAAATTTTAGACTTGTCCAAACTGAACAGATGTGCAGACAACAAAATTCTTAAAGAGTTGAAACTTCTCTTTGGCAATGAAGAAAACATAAGAATAAGGAAAATATCAGTATTTCTATATCTGCTCCCTAAAAGTTTTTTACAGGCTTATTTCTTAGGGCTCTAAAAGTCAAGGTTTAAAGGCAAGTAGCTAACCCTTAACCAAACAATCCTGATTTTTAATAACTCTGGGAAAAAAGCTTTTGAGAGCATCATGGAGAAAAATTCAGAAAATGCTGGTAACCATTATTTTCTACTTTTTCCACAATGTTTTCCATTCTTCCCATGATAAATTTCAATTTTTGAGTTGCTTTTAAACTGTCGTGTGCAATTTCGAAAGTCTAGGATCTTGTAAGGTGCTAGAGTTAACCCTTTGATGAACATATTTATCTGCATTATATGAGTGCCTATTTTGGTTTTGTGCTTAATTGTATAACAAGTGACGACATAGTTCACACCATACTGCCTCATTTGAAAAAAATTGGCAGTACTACTCTCAGTCCCCTGTAAACAGTCAGACAAGGTCAAGGTCACAAAATCTGAAATTTGACCTACCGGACCTTTTCTGCATCATAGAACCTCTGTATCCATTGTACCACAGTGGATTTTCCACAACTACTTGACCCTACCAGAGCCACAGTCTGTCCTCTTGAAATCTTTAGATTGACTTCTTTCAGAATCTGTGCAGTATATATAAATGAATTATACTCTATGAGAAAAGGGTTTTATGAATCTGCAAAAAGAATCAACCCATGCCAGCCTGCATTGTCTGTGCAGGCCGACAAGGGTTGATATTGTTTTCTATTTTTGTCACTTTTCTAAGCAGGCTGACATCAATTGATACTTTTTGTTATTGGTCAATTTTTTGCATGCCCCAGGACTATTCTAACTCTTGATTTAGCAATAAGATGCAACAGACCTGTTTAATCAGACCATGCCTCAGTTACACTTTTAGCTTGGCTGCCTTCCAAGAAAGCTTTGAGAAAACATCATAACCCTGTTGTTATCTGATCCATTATCGATGTTAAGAAAAAACTGAGAGATTTTTCTTAATGTTAGAAGGGTACAGGACACTGTGGGAAAAGGTGGAAATGCTGGTTACCAACACTTTCTCCTTTACCCACAATGTTTTCTGAATGCTTTTTCCTCCGGGTTGTAAAAATCAGGCATTGTTTGTTAAGGGGTTGAACCATTATCAAACAATCCCTACTTTTGATGACCCCGAAAAAGAAGCCTTTAGAAAACATTTTGGGAAAAGGAGAAAATGCTGGTAACCAGCATTTTTCCTTTTCCCACTATGTTTTCTACCTTTCACAAAACAAATTTCAAATTTTCAGTCGCTTTTATTTTGTCGTCTGCAAACGCTTTCGATTTGGACAAACCTAAAATTTGGTGTTTGGTAACGAGTTAAATCTCAATGAAACAAGCTGATGAAAGATCCAAGATCATACGGCACATTCTCTGCTGTCTTACAGTAAACTATTCCATTCATAAAAGCCCAAGATTTCACCTATGCCAGTCAAAATTTCTATAGGAGAGGACTATTTGAAACCAAAATTTAACAATGATTTATTCTTTACCTAATGATAAGCACTGAATTCAAACAAATCAAAGGTATTTGCAGATGACTATTTGACCCTTTACCAAACAACAAAATTTTAGACAGGTCCAAATTGAAAGCACTTGCAGACTACAAAATAAACCCAACTCGAAAGTTGATATTGTTTCCAGTAGGGCAGAAAACATTGTTGGAAAAGGAGAAAATGCTGGTTACCAGGATTTTCTCCTTTTCCGGCAATGTTTTCAAAAGCTTTCTCTTTCAGGGGTGTTAAAAGTCACAGAATGCAATATGGTTAAGTACAAAAGAAAGAGCTGATAAAAGTTCAAGAGATAATTCTGCAACAAATTGCAGCAGAGCCATGGAAATTCATTGATTCTACGCAGTAGGGGCAATATTTACAAATACGATGTCGCCAGCCAAATGCATAGAGGTGGTAGGGTAAAATCATGTTTAAACATATTTTCAAAATAAGACAACATTCAAGTCATCACATAAAACCTTAAAAATCATTGGAAACAACATAATTCCCAAGCTGTATCACCTAATATACCCCTATCCCTGGTGATTTTACCTGTTGCCAGCACACCATTGCTGTTTCGAGGATGCACATTATTTTATTTTCACATAATTATGGCAACACAATTTATATATTGTTTCGTTTCTACAAACATTGTATAAACATAAGAAGAATAAAATATCACCGACAATGGTCGAATGCCTTGGCAATTTTCACAAAGGGGATGTCGCCAAAATCAGACCAGATACGTTACAGCCAAAAGGTGCAAGGAAAAAAGATTGATACAGATGGAATGGGGCCGTAATATGTCAGTAATTTTCAACAATCATATATGCTTGTATTAACATAGAAAATCTGGGTAAGCTGGATCTATAACAGAAATTCCCCAGGGTCATCTCTCTGCTGACATGTTACGCTAAAAATAAACAGATACGTTACCAACATTAGTTCTTATTTCGGACGATATGAAATCAATGTAACAACTTAAATGTATGCCTTATGACTTAGGCTGAAAAGTGTAACTATTAATTGCAATTGGGTTGACTAATGTTCAATATTAAGAAAATATGCACTGAAAACCGTTTTTGGAACCAGATACGTGACCCAACCAGATACGTTACTGTGACATTTTAACTCTGATGTTAGGACCGCTTTTTGCACTTTCTTATTAACGTCATTGTACTCAAACTACGTGATATGCCTCGTTTTCTCTCCTGGAAATGAATCCAATGTTCTCGCCATTTTCTCTGTCATGTAATCAAGTATTATCAAGTGTAATCAACCTTTACATAAAAGGTATGCTGTAATTTTGTCCGTTTTACCAATCATTGACGCATTTCGTCAAGTTTTCTGTTGATTTTAGTAAACGATTATATTTAGCTTGTCAGAAAATACAAATTCAGTAATATTTTTCACACATCAGTCTTTATACTTTCCTGTAGAAACAATGGTAACGTATCTGGTCGCGAATAGCAACATATCTGATCCCGTAGTATTATCTTATTTTTCCGAAAGGTGTGTGCAAACAGTGTAAACCACAGTGCTAACCTGCTCCATGGATCCTTTCACACGTTTGTCAAGAACACTTTATATCACATCGGCATGAAATAGTATTGTGGTGTATGATTGGTAATTACACAGTATGCATGTCTAAATGTACATGTATGCCGCAGTAATTCGGCAGGTTCATGCAATACATTTTTGACGATATTTCCGTATCATATACAGATCTAGTTACAACTGCATTGCACCAAGCATGTGATTAGCTTTCATGCCTAATGGTTAAGCATACTACATGTATAACAGTACTACAAATGCATATTATATAATGTCTAATACATTTGATTAACACACTTCCATGATGTTTGCAGGGAATGGGAAAAACAAGGTCGAAAATTCACAAAGCCCACTGTTTTAGTTCGAAAATGGTATTCATTACATATAAAGACTGTTATGAAATGTTTTAAAGTTTACCAACATTCAATTTTGCCTTGCATAGTTAAAATAACACAGGAAAAAGGGGGGGAGGGGATCTGGCCATAAAATCCAGTTCAAAGTGTTTTCATTTACTGTTTTTATTTTTTTAATTTTCAATAAGGGAACCATCTCATTTTCTCCATATTTTACTGTCTTTGATACGCTTTAAATTATAGTAAAAGTACATGAATATGTATGGTAGTAGATAGCTCAACCATGCAATAGTTACCAGATATCTGATCCACGATTTTCTGACCAGATACGTTACTCAGTCAATTTACATGTCAATTTAACAGTGTTGTACATGTATAGTTTAATAAAACACTTCATTTTTGTGGAAAGGATAAGTAAATGTTGTCACGAAAGGAACTGAGGTGCCGCACATCATGGCTTTAATTGACACAATTTAGAAAAAATATTTTTGGTTATAATAGATTTTTCTAGATGTCAGCTGCAGTGATTTCGTTCCCATCCTTGTATGACGGGTCTGTTCTGCATTGTCATTATCAAATTGTCCTAAATGGGACTGCAGTATCTCGCTGTTAGGTTCATGTATAGCATTAATTTTGTGACAAAAACATTGTATAAACATATTGATTTAGTGTTAATAAGGTATGTGTATGGTAAGGTATCTGGTTTTCTCAAAATGTACATGTCCTTTTCAAACCCAAAATGTGCAAAACTGACAAGTTAGGAAAGCCGCCCTTGTTTATTTACATGTCAAGGTGGTGTCAAACTATCATATAATCCCATATAAATGTTGATTCACCATCGTTCATTTTTCAACATTTATGCCTTAAAAAGTTTCCCCTACTGCGTAGAATCAATGAATTGGACATACACAACTTCATATATATAGGAACACTGTGTGTAAACTCGAGTTCAGTGCGTGTGATTTACCTGGACATCCGCTCATGATGGATATCTAAAATGGACCCCTCGTATTTCTATACTTCCTTTAAACTGTTCCAACCTGATCCCTTCCTTTAAATAGATATCTATTGGTGGAATCTGTTGAAATAAAGTAGGAAACAAAAATTCAATCAATCTCACTGGTACTTCTAGGACTTTAATTACCAATCATTCTGGATAACAACTTCAAATTTCATGCTTTCTTTTATAATATTCTATTTTCAGTACGGAAACACTTTCAGTTCACTCTTAACCACACAATCCCATCTTTTAACGACAATGAGAAATGAGGCCTAGAGAAAACATTGTGGAACAAGAGCAGCAAATTGTCGCAAGATACACCCGTCTTACCCCAAGTTGTAAAGCTGGGGCATGATAATCATATAGGGGAGGTTGAGAAAAATAATAGTGCAGAAATTTTTGCCGTTTATTAAAGCAAATGGCAGTTTTGATTTCACATCTTTCAAAAAAAAAAAATTAAAATCTACAAATAACAGGATGAAATTTCATATTGACAACACCTATACTCTTGGAAATATTGTGTGGTCAAAATTTATGTGTAGAAATAACTAGAGATACCATGTCATGAAATTTCCTAACCATAGCTAGCATAGCATTGGAGAATCCTACAAACAAAATTTAAGTCTCAAAAACAATACAGGGGAAAAACACAAAAGTTTAGGAAGCAGGAACAATTCCTTACAGTTCTGTTTCATAAGATGTACTCTCCCACAACAACTCAAAAAGTAAACCAGCAAGAGTTGCAATTTATAAGCACTGCACTCCCCCTTGATGGAATTTATCCATGCATGGAATTTCATAACCCTACCTAGTATAGTTTTGGAGATATACACCGGTAAAAAAAACTAAAAAATAGAGCAAGCAAGAGTTACGATTTTTGTACACTGCACTCCCCCTTCTTGAGATCTATCCACACATGAAATTTCATAACCCTACCTAGTATAGTTTTGGAGATATGTGCCAGACAAAACGCAAGTATGAAAAACAACAAAGGGCAATAACTCAACAAAAATTCAGTAAGCAAGAGTTATGATTCCTGTGCACTGCACTCCCCCTTGATAAGATCTATCCACTCATGAAATTTCATAACCCTACCTAGTATAGTTTTGGAGATATGCTCCGGACAAAATTCAAGTATGAAAAACAACAAAGGGCACTAACTCAACAAAAATTAAGCAAGCAAGAGTTATGATTCCTGTGCACTGCACTCCCCCTTGATGAGATCTATCCACCCATGAAATTTCATAACCCTGGCTAGTATAGTTTTTGAGATATGCTTCTGACAAAAATCAAGTATGAAAAACAACAAAGGGCAATAACTCAAAAATTAAGCAAGCAAGAGTTATTATTCCTTTGCACTGCAGTCCCTCTTGATGAGATCTATCCACCCATGAAATTTCATACCCCTAGCTAGTATAGTTTTGGAGATGTGCGCCAGACGAAGATCCCACAATACGTCCCGTCTTTGACGGGCGTATAAAAAGGAGAAAGAAAGAAATTCTAATATTAAGATTTAATTTATTGTCTACAGATGCTTTGAATTTGGCCCAGTCCAAAGATTTGTCATAAGGGAAAGAGTTAAAGCATCTCTAAAATGTTAATGCTTGCCAGTGGGGGTGGGGGGTGTTAACCCTTCACCACACATTCCTGACTTAATTACCCTAAGAAACTAGCCTTGTAAAGACATTGCAGAAAAAGATGAAAATGAAATAAAGTTGGTAACCAGCATTTTCTCTTTTTCCTACAATGCTTTCTATCCTATCAAAGCGAAAATGCACCATTTGAGCCACTTTGAAATTTCTGTCTGCAAATGCTTTCAATTTGGATAGGTCTAAAATTTTGCCAAGTGGTAGAGGGTTAATGTATCTGCAAAAAATAGCAACCCATGTTAGCCTGCACAGTCCTCACGGGCTGACCTTGGTCAGTTTCCTTCTGTAACTGGTCAATTTCCTGCATGTCCATGGACCATTCTACCTTAGGATTCAGTGAGTCTCTAGACGCTATGGATTTGTAATGATGTGATGTCTCGATTGGTATAATAAATCACGGCAATGAATTTAATCCTTTACCACACGATCCCGCCTTTTTACTACCCTGAGAAAGAAAGCCTTTGTAAACATTGTGGGAAAAGGAGAAAATGCTGCTTACCAGCATTTTCTACTTTTCCCCACAATGTCTTCTACCCTTTCAAAATCAAATTTAAATTTTAGATTTACATTTATTTTGTTGTCTGCAAATGCCTTCAATTTGGACTGGTCCAAAACTTAACAACCCTGAGAAAGAAAGCCCTAGAAAATATTGTTGGAAAAGGAGAAAATGCTAATAACCAGCATTTTCTCCTTTTCCCACAATGTTTTCTACCCTTTCCAAATCAAATGCCACTTTAATACCATATTTATTTTGTAGTCTGCAAATGCTTTCAATTTGGACTGGTCATAAATTTTGTTGTTTGGTAAATAGTTAATCCCATTTTGCCAGAGCAGGGCCCTTATCAACTCATTACCAAGCAACAAAATTTTAGGTTGTCTAAATCGAAAGCATTTGCAAATGACAAAATGAAAGTGACCAAAAATTTGAAATTTATTCTGTGAGGGGTAGAAAATTTGTGGGAAAGGGAGAAAATACTTGTTGTGTGGTAATTGGTTAAGACTACTGTGAAGATTAAATACAGGTCACAAGCCCACATACTTACCAAGTCAATGAAATCCCATATAGTATACGCAGCTGTTCTAGCCACAGCCAAACTCTGTATCCCTGGAGAAGCGTTACCAAGGGAGAAAGCAGCAATAACTACAGAGAAAAATACCTGTAGAGAGAATAAAAGAGGATTTCACACTTTCTGAAATGAAGGAATTGACCCATTACCAGATGCAATTTTTTTAGTCTTGTCCAAATTGAAAGCATTTGCAGACGACAATTTCAGGGCAACTCAAGTGGTGTTTTTTTTTTTGATAGGGCAGAAAACATTGTGGGAAAAGGAGAAAATGGTGGTTACCAGCATTTTCTTCTTTTCCCACAATGTTTTCAGAAGGCTTCTTTTCCAGGAGTGTCAAAACTTGTCTTTGTGTGCTAAAGGATTAAAATACTTATCTAAATTCAATGCTTTTGTAGCAGACAAATGAGACTCTTTTGATGGTATTTGTCACTGACAAGTTTATAAACATTGCGGGAAACGGAGAAAACACCGGTTACCACCAATGTCTCCTTTCCTACATTTCCAAAGACCCTATTTTTTAGAGGCAATAAAACCCTGAATTGCATACGATAATCTAAACAATTAAACATGTATTTAAGAAAGAAGAAAAAGAATCAACATTACAGTGGAACCCTATTAGAACACTGTCAGTGGGTGCCACTATCGACAACAGCGTTATATCCGGGTTTAAGTTTATAACGCTGAACCCCCCTACACACACACACTCTTTTCGCAGCCCATCAGCCAACCAATGGCAGAACTATGGCTTATTAATTGCATTTTTTCTCAAATTTATTCTGACAAAAATGAAATAGCAATGTTGCAAATATTTAAACTAAGACACGCCTATTTACGTTTAAACATTTATTTATAGGACATTAAACAATTTAGATTCTTTTGCATGTAACGCCTAAACGATTCCAAGTTAGTTTCTATCAGCAAATCTGGTCATAAAATAGCATTATAACTACGTAAAAGAGCTTATTTTATCTTTAGGATCAATCCTTTGAGAAATTATTCAGCCGCTATTTTGCTAAATTACAGCAAGATTCATTCCAAAATTAAATAAAACAGTATAATGTTGGATTGCATATGGTGCCTCCGCCATGTTTTTTCAATCATACTGACGACTGCATAACAAACCCTAATCGACAATGACCAAAGAAATCTCTTTAACCCTTTCCCAAACGGCAAATTTTGGACCAGACCAAATTGAAAGCATTTTGCAGATGACAAATCAAGTTGCTAAAAAGATCTTTTTTTCTATATGATAGGATAGAAAGCATTGTTGAAAACAGAAACAAGAGCGGCATTTTGTCACAAGATACGCCCGTCTTACCCCAAGTTGTAAAGCTGGGGCATGCACCGGACAGAATTCAAGTATAAAAAAAACAAAGGGCAATAACTAAAAAATTAAGCAAGCAAGAGTTATGATTCCTGGGCACTGCACTCCCCCTTAATGAGATCTATCCACCAATGAAATTTCATAACCCTAACTAGTATAGATTTGGAGATATGCTCCGGACAAAATTCAAGTATGAAAAACAACAAAGGGCACTAACTCAAAAATTAAGCAAACAAGAGTTATGATTCCTGTGCACTGCACTCCCCCTTGATGAGATCTATCCACCCATGAAATTTCATAACCCTAGCTAGTATAGTTTTGGAGATACTCACCGGAAAAAAAGTATGAAAAACAACAAAGGGCACCAACTGAAAAATTAGGCAAGCAAGAGTTATGATTTTCTGTGCACTGCACTGCCCCTAAGTGAGATTCATCCACCCATGAAATTTCATAACCCTAGCTAGTATAGTTTTGAAGATATGCTCAGGACGAAGTTCAAGTATGAAAAACAACGAAGAGCAATAACTCAAAAATTAAGCAAGCAAGAGTTATGGTTCCTGAGCACTCCACTCCCGCTTGATGAGATCTATCCATCCATGAAATTTCGTAACCCTAGGTAATATAAATTTGGAGATATGCCCTGGACAAAAATAAAGTATGAAAAAAACAAAGGGCAATAACTCAAAAATTAAGCAAGCTAGAGTTATGATTCCTTTGCACTGCACTCCCCCTTGATGAGATCTATCCACTCATGAAATTTCATAACCCTAGCTAGTATAGTTTTGGAGATATGCTCTGAACAAAATTCAAGTATGAAAAACAACAAAGGGCAATAACTCAAAAATTAGGCAAGAGTTATGATTCCTGCACACTGCACTCCCCCTTGATGAGATCTATCCACCCATGAAATTTCATAACCCTAGCTTGTATAGTTGTGGAGATATGCTCCGGACAAAATTCAAGTATGAAAAACAACAAAGGGCAATAACTCAAAAATTAAGCAAGCAAGAGTTATGATTCTTGCGCACTGCACTCCCCCTTGATGAGATCTATCCACTCATGAAATTTCATAACCCTAAGCTAGAATAGTTGTGGAGATATGCTCCTGACAAAATTCAAGTACGAAAAACAACGAAGGGCAATAACTCAAAAATTAAGCAAGCAAAAGTTATGATTCCTGTGCACTGCACTCCCCCTTGATGAGATCTATCTACCCATGAAATTTCTTAACCCTAGCTAGAATAGTTGTGGAGATATGCTCCGGACAAAGAACTGGACGCCACCCGCCTGCCCGCCCGGACGCCCAGACGCCACGGGTGATCCCATAATACGTCCCGTCTTCGACGGGCGTATAAAAATGCTGGTTACCAGCATTTTCTCTTTTTCCCACAATGTTTTCCAAAGGCTTTTATTCCTGACCCGTAAAAACCAGGGATTGTTTGGGAAAGGGTTAATAGATCCAATCAAAGGAGAATTTTTTTCAGAATTTTCCTCTGTTCACCATTCTGTTTCTACCCTTCGATGAACAGATTTCGAACTTGGCTCACTATTTTTGTCTGCAAATGCCTTGAATTTGTTCATGTGGCCATAAACATTTAACCTTCTATCCATACAGAAATCACAACAGTCGTGTATCCACACAAATAATGTTTGCAGTAAAATTGGCATTAGGGGTACATGTATGACATAACACCCCAATAATGCAAAGCGAGCGGATTTAAGTGCAGATGTTTGTTGTACTCACTTAAACTGTTTCGCCCCAAGAATTTACACCAGGCTATGGGCTGACCTCCACTCAAAACTAAATGATCACGCAATAAGCCAGTATCTCGGTTGCTTTATATTTTCTGATACAACCCGTCTGCTGTATTTTCATAATCATGGGGACAACACAGGGCTTCAACCATTTGAAGGAACGACTTTTCGTGCTTGAACTGCAGCAGATGCATTCAGAAAACCTTTTGAAAAATGGCAAAACTGCTTACATAACATCGGAAAGTCAAGAAAGATTTAATCCTTACGCTTCTTTCAGGTCTTAAGTTGCTGAGCTTAGGGGTCCCTATAGATCAAGATCAGATTATAGGTCTTTCCGCTGTGAAGAGGTATTTCTTAAATAAAAAAAAAAAAATACCGAGTGTCTCATTTTTTGTGCGTGTATTTGTAATTTCAAGACTTAGAATTACTGTTGGTCAACTCGACTCTCGAAGGTTTCATGTACATGACGCTATTAGGCAAGATGTTCAACTGTGCGTTCACCATGCAGCCGATCATCCTGTCTAGAGTATTTTCCAAAAATTTAATGTCAGGTGTTTTGGAAAACATAATTTTTCAGCCTGTCCAAGAATTTTCTTTTTTATACGGACTATCTTAAGTTAGAACTTGAAACAGAATATTTATTTTGACAAAAAATATAACGTGTCCGAATATATAGGGTGTCCAAATGCATTTGAGAGTTAAAGAACATTGGATACTGCTGTAAACGATCTACATGCCGACATACTGATGTAAAGTTTGTGCATTTGTGCAAAGCCATTGGTGATAAATGTAATCAACAAGGTAAAGGTGTGAAAAATTGTCACACTATGTGCATGGTTTCAATTTTTTATTTGACTGAGAGGTGTTTTTTTTTCACATAGGAGATTCCTGTCAGAGAGCAAGGATTGATTTGGATCAGACTCTAAAATGGTCGACCCCCAAAATTTTGGGAGCCAAAGGACACCTTTGTTATGATAGGATGAGCCCTATAGCACAGCTCGTTCTAACAGAGTTCAACTTTATTTCAATTATCATTTTTCATAATATACCAGTATATCCACAATTAGACTGCACATTTTGAAAGGGAAGACTTATTTACATAAACATGTAGCCTTTATTTTTCATGTAATTTAACCAAGTTTTGCAATCAAAAGCTGTTCTATAATCGCATGATTAACCCTTTACCACACAATCCCGACTTTAGGAAACCCTAAGAAGCCTCTTGAAAACATTATGGGAAAAGGAGAAAATGCTGGTTACTCATTTCCCCACAATATTTTCTATCCTTTCCAACACAATTTTCAATCTTTCAATCTTTTTGTCGTCTGCAACTGCTTTCAAACTGGATTAGTCATAAACTGTGTAGTCTGGTAAAGAGTTAATAACCATGAAGATGAAACTTTTGAAAAACTTTGTAGGGAAGAAGAGAGTGCTGATTACCAGCATTTTCTCTTTTTCCCATAATGTCTTCTAACTTTTTTACAGGGACCAGTCAGAAAAATTGTGGTGTAGTAAAGTTAATTTTGACTCATCCAAAATTAAGATGGACTTCACTTACAATCATCACATTTCCAATTGTGTAGACATCTGGATCATCTCTTGTCTTTTTGGCCCCGTACAAAAACCAAAGGGCATAGACAGCAAACATAATGAGCAATGTAACCCTTAGTGTGAGCCCATTGAAAAATCCTTTGTATACGCCCAAATCACAAGCATTTTTGAGATTCCTGAAATGAAAATACCCATCTAAACTTTTTATTGACAGATGTTTTTATGATCTACAAAATATTTCTTTAAAAAAGATAATGTTTGAAAATGTTGTGGGAAAAGATAAAAAATACTGGTTACAAACATTTTGTCTATCCTCCAAAAGAAAGACAAATTTCATTTCATAAGTCACATCTATTTTATAGTCCTCAAATGCTTTCAGTTTTGAGAAGTCTACAATTTCGTCTTTTGGTTTGGACTTCAATTTTCCTACTTAAACTTGTAGATATTGTGAACTTTAAGAAATACTTACTTTGGAATTATCGATCTTGTACAGGTTTTCTAAATTTTGGACAACAAAACCAACACACTGTTCATCAGTTACGGATATATAGCACATTAACTAAACTCTTGATTAAACTTGATATATTTCAGAATGACATTGGCTAGAGAAATTAAAATTCAGCATTACGCCAAGAAGGAGTAGATATTCAGACAAAACAAACAAAAAATGCATTTATAGAATACATGTTAGTATCATTAAATCATTTTCCATTTTCTGTGCTCACCATAGGACTGCACTCAATCCTTTACCAAACAACAAAATTTAACACTGGTCCAGATTGAAAGCACTTGCAGACGACAAAATAAACATAACTCAAAAATTGAAATTTGTTTCTAGCATGGTAGAAAACATTGCTGGTTACTAGCATTTTCTCCTTTTCCCACAACGTCTTCTACAGTTTTTTTTTCTCAAGGTTGTCAAAAGTAGGAATTGTGTGGTAATTTGTTAAGCCTTTATCATAAAAGCTGTTTTTACACAGGAAAAATGCTTTTGAAAACATTGTTGGAAAAGGAGAAAATGCCAGTTACCAGCATTTTCTCCTTTTTCCCACAATGTTACCTAAATTTAGCAAGAAAATTTATAAATTTTGAGTTGCATTAATTGTCATTATTTATTGTCATCTGCAAATGCTTTCAATACATGGATCCGTGGAAATCAATATTTGACCAATAAGGTCATCGCATTTATTCTACCCAATGTGCATTGTTGTGGTCTGCTATCTCGGCTCACCAATAAACAACTGTTAACGTTGGAGAGATGCGATACTATTTACTTATTTTGTGTTATTAATGTTTGAATTTAAGAAAAACCTTACAATATGTAGAAAAGTTTGAATTATAATAATGACTGAAAATTTGGACTAATGTAAAGAATTTGATGAGCACTGGAAAATGACCCCTCATCCAAGCCTTGGTGCAGGATGAGGGGCATTTTTGAAGTAAAGTCTGAGGCTGAGCATGTATACACTAGCATATCGTCCCGACAATTCTGCTCTTTTAAAAAATGTGTTTTACACAGTACCTATTCTACACCGGAAGTGGATAACAGATAATTGTGGATAATTTTATATTGTTATTCAATATTGTATAGCATAATTTGATAAAGTTGGTAATGTTCAGTCTCAAAATCTGAAAGTTATATTATAGTCAGAAAATGTAAGATGGCATAGAATCATATTTAGTGTAAGAAGAATAGTCACTAAAAATAATGATATGCCATGTTACAAGAATCGAGTATAAAATTTAAAGCTTGAACTATGTTAACCCATTACCACACAATCCCTATTTTTGACGCCCTTAAGAAAGAAGCCTTTGGAAAAAATTGTGGGAAAAGGAGAAAACGCTGGTAACCAGCATTTTCTCCTTTTCCCAAAATGTTTTCTACCCTTCACAAAACAAATTTCAAATTTTCAGTCACTTTTATTTTGTCGTCTGCAAATACTTTCAATTTTGACCAGTCTAAAATATTGTCGTTTGGTAATGGGTTAAATCACATGTATAGATAATTTAGTCAAAGGTAACTGAGTAGAATAAATGGTCTTTTCCATAGATAGTCAAATTTTGATGGACAGTCTGAGTCTAGGATCAGTCTGCACATTTACAGTCTGATCGTAGTCCATACTGACTATAAAGTACAGAGTCGATTTAATGCAACCAATGATTGGTTAAATGTTTTCAGATATGAAATTAGTAACATATTTAACATAGTTATACAGGTCTATTTTGAATTTGCATTGTACAGAGGGTTTATAACGGGTTAGTCATAATATAGTTTCATTAATATATATTTCATGAGTAGTATAGCTTAGTAAGACATGTCTTGTTGAAGTTTTAATAAGACTATGTCTTATTAAGAAGGGGAGTGTGTTCTAAAGGGTTACTTGTATGAGTAATTCACATGGCAAGGTAAAAATTACAATTGACACCGGTACCCTTAACTTGCACAAGATTTTCAATTTTGTAAATGTTGCAACATGGAAAATTGATTTAGTCAGACCATTAAAGATTTTTGAAGAGTAAACGTCGTAGTTTTAAGATGATGATAGCCTGTAGTACTTAACAGGTCACATGATAATGTGAAAATTCCATTCAAATCTGCCAAGAAATGTGGGAGGAGTTGCCTTCACAAGAAATAGAATGAAATAAAACATGAAGCCCCCTTTTATCATGACGCAGCTACAAATCACAAAACCTTGAGAATATGCGATATGTCAGATGATGAGAAACATTCTGTGAAAATTCTATTCATTTTTGTCCAGAAATATGGGATGAGTTGCATTCACAAGAAATAAGATGAAATAAAACATGAAGCCCCCTTTTTTCCATGACGCAGCTACAAATCGCAAAATGTTGACAATATGCAATAGGTCACATGACAAGAAATATTCTGTCAAAATTCTATATAATTCCATCAAGAAATGTGGAAGGAGTTACCTTCACAAGAAATGGAATGAAATATAATATGAAACTCCCCTTTTTTCCATGACACCTTATTACAAAAACAAGGGCAAATAACTGTGGTGTTGGACAATCAATGTAGATGAAACTTTTTTCCCTGCATTTCCTAATGGAGGTTGATGTGACAAGTTCAGTGTAAAAACTTTGTATAGTTTTGAAGACATGACTCCAAACATCAAAAGTGAACTTAAGTGTAACAAAAGTGAAACTTAAAATCTCTCTCAGTCGGCCATTTTGCATCAAATCAAAAAAACAAACAAAAAAAAAAAAGTCTCGGGAGAATGGGTCATTGTACATGTGTATAAAGTTTCACAAAATTCTGTCCAATGGTATTGGCGATATTTGCCGGGATGGACACACGGACAGACGGATTGAAGGACGGACGGAGAACGCTAAAACTATATCCCTCCGCCTACGGCAGGGGATAACAAAACTTACAATGTCATATAATTCACGTAATGTATTGACAAGGTAACTTCCATCACATTTGATAGGCCATAATTAATCGTTCATTACTTTTATAAAAAAATCACAAACTATTTTTTTTTTTGCCAATTTATGAAACTTTAGTGAATATTTTACCGGCACAAAGCAAAAAAAATGCCAAAATAAGATTTAGAAAATTTAAGCGTGATAGAGGTTATTTTTTCCATTTATTTAATAAAGACCCACCTCTCTGTTGAATCAGACCATCTATAAATTTTTCAAAAGGTTTGTAATTCAGTGTTATTTAATTTGGTTTGATGCTGAAAGGACTTTACTAACCAAACGGAAGCAATCAGTATCTGTAATTCTGTAAGTCTGTGGCAGAACGGAGATTTGTTGATTTTTTTTTCTCCTTTCGCATTGGAGTTCCAAATTTTGTTTAAACATGTAAATCTGTTACATTGTCCGTTGACCCGGTAAGTCTCCCGTATAATACATATCCGTGTGTAAATTTGTTCAAGCATCTTTAAATTACTTACCTAGAATTTATCATCAACAGAAATATACGATTAAAATATCTTTTTCCAAAATTTTATTGAGGTAAACATTCATGACAGCACCTATCGCTATATTGTATATGTATTAACTGCATTTGTTTGTGAGCCCTTGGCAACAGTAACTAAGGTAGTCCGTTTATCTTATCACCACGGATCCATGTATAGGGACAATTCTAAAGTTTTGTTGTTTGGTAAAGAGTAAAATCCCTAACTTTCAGCCCTACAACCAAAGGGCCAAGTGGGCCTATCATTATAATCCTACCTTTCACGTTCTTTCTCCTGACCTCTGAATGCAACCAGCATCCTGACAGCCCCTAGCACTTCCTCCCCAACCGAACCCGCAGTGGCGTAAGCTTTCAACTCCTGACTTGACGCTAAACCTACAAGCTGTTAAAAACCAAACATGCATTAAATTTGCAAACAAAGTGCAAAGAACTAATCTAGAGTATATCTGCATCAACCATTTAATAAACAATCCCAAGTTTTAATGACTGTTCATGAAGTGTGGCTTTTTGCAAAAAATGTAGGAAAAGTAGAAAATGCTGGTACTCATTTTCTCCTTTTCCTTAATTTTTTATCCCTTCAGAGACAAAGTTTTTAACTTGAGCTAAATTAAATTTGTCTTCGACACATGGTTTTAATTTGGACATGTCCAAAATTTTGCCAAGTGGTCAAGAAACTTTGTAAATATTATTGGTAAAGGAGAAAATTCTAATGACTTAACTCTTTACAACACAATCCCCATTTTTAAAGACCTTAAGAAAGAAAGGTTCTGCACTGCTGGAAACCAGCATTTTCTGGCACAAAGTTTTCTACCCTTTTCTACCCTTTCCAAATCAAATTTTAAGTTTTTGATGCATGTTTATTTTTATCATCTGCAATTGTTGTAAACTTCAAAAATTTTGTTGCTTTGTAAAGAATTAGTATATATTCTTTACCGTACAATGTCAAAGATGCATCTCTTCGTCTGAGCCACATTTAATTTGTTGTCTGCAAATTAATGCTTCAAATTTGGACTAGTGTAAAATTTTGTCGTCTGGTAAAAGATTAATAGTTTACCAAACAGTTCCGAGTTTTAACAACCCCAAGAAAAAGAAGAAAGAACATTGTGAGAACAAGAGCGGCAAATTGTCGCAAGATACGCCCGTCTTACCCCAAGTTATAAAGATGGGGCATGCACCGGACAAAATTCAAGTATGAAAAACAACAAAGGGCAATAACTCAAAAATTAAGCAAGCAAGAGTTGTGATTTCTGTGCACTGCACTCCCCCTTGATGAGATCTATCCACCCATAAAATTTCATAACCCTAGCTAGTATAGTTTTGGAGATATGATTCGGGCAAAAATCAAGAATGAAAAACGACAAAGGGCAATAACTCAAAAATTAAGCAAGCAAGAGTTATGATTCCTGTGCACTGCACTCCGCCTCGGTGAGATCTATCCACCCATGAAATTTCATAACCCTAGCTAGTATAGTTTTGGAGATATTCACCGGACAAAATTCAAATATAAAAAACGACAAAGGGCAATAACTGAAAAATTAAGAAAGCAAGAGTTATGATTCTTGTGCACTGCAATCCCCCTCAGTGAGATCTATCCACCCATGAAATTTCATAACCCTAGCTACTATAGTTTTGAAGATATGCTCCGGACAAAATTAAAGTATGAAAAACAACAAAGGGCAATAACTCAAAAATTAAGCAAGGAAGAGTTATGATTCTTGTGTACTGCACTCTCCCTCGATGAGATCTATCCACCCATAAAATTTCATAACCGTAGGTAGTATAGTTTTGGAGATATGCTCCGGACAAAATTAAAGTATGAAAAACAACAAAGGGCAATAACTTAAAAATTAAGTAAGGAAGAGTTATGATTCCTGTGCACTGCACTCCCCCTTGATGAGATCTATCCACCCATGAAATTTCATGACCCTAGCTAGTATAATTTTGGAGATATGCTCCGGACAAAATTCAAGTATGAAAAACAACAAAGGGCAATAACTCAAAAATTAAGCAAGGAAGAGTTATGATTCTTGTGCACTGCACTCCCCCTCGATGAGATCTATCCACCCATGAAATTTCATAACCCTAGCTAGTATACTTTTGGAGATATGCTCCGGACAAAATTCATGTATGAAAAACAACAAAGGGCAATAACTCAAAAATTAAGCGAGCAAGAGTTATGATTCCTGTGCACTGCACTCCCCCTCAATGAGATCTATCCACCCATGAAATTTCGTAACCCTAGCTTGTATAATTTGGAGATATGCTCCGGACAAAATTCAAGTATGAAAAACAACAAAGGGCAATAACTCAAAAATTAAGCGAGCAAGAGTTATGATTCCTGTGCACTGCACTCCGCCTCGATGAGATCTATCCACCCATGAAATTTCATAACCCTAGCTTGTATAGTTTTGGAGATATGCTCCGGACAAAGAACTGGACGCCGCCCGCCCGCCCGCCACAGGTGATCCCATAATACGTCCCGTCTTCGACGGGCGTATAAAAAGGAGGAAATGCTATTTACCAGCATTCTCTC
Source organism: Tridacna crocea (assembly GCA_943736015.1). Classification (NCBI taxonomy): domain Eukaryota; kingdom Metazoa; phylum Mollusca; class Bivalvia; order Cardiida; family Cardiidae; genus Tridacna; species Tridacna crocea. Next base: position 31,453,596 of record OX031056.1, read on the forward strand.
CTTTTTCTACAATGTCTTCTTCCCTTTCAAAATTATATTTCATTTGAACCAAATCTGTCATCTGCACATGCTTCCAATTTGGACAAGTGTAAAGTTTTATTGTACGTAGAGACAATGCTTTTATTAGGAGAAGCAAGTTATTTGTTTTTGATTACTTAGAAACACCGTGGAAAAGCGGCTTTTTGAAAACCTAATGTTTTTTCTTAATGTTTTCAAAAGGGCTCTTTCTCTGGGTTATTAACTCATTACCAAATGACAATATTTTTGGCCTGTCAAAATCGAAAGCATTTGTAGACAACAAAATAAAAGTGACTGAAAATTTGAAATTTGCTTTGTGGAGGGTAGAAAACATTGTGGATAAAGGAGAAAATGCTGGTCACTGGCACAATGGGTTAAAAGTCGGGACAGTGTGGTAAAAGGTAAGGGGTTGCCTTACCTTTGTAACGAGAAAAGCAGCTCCGGCCAGTAAGGGAGAGACAGCTTAAATGACAAGGGTCAGTTCCCATCCATAAATAAGTCCTATAACAACACCAATCAGAGCTCCACACAGCCATTGTACAGAGCTTGCCAACTTGTCCCCTATACCATCATGTATACTAGATATGTCACTGGAAATATAAAATTGTTGTTTACCAGCAATTTGTCCTTTTCCCACAATGTGTTATATACTTTCAAACTCAAATCTTGTCCTTTATGACACATAAAAATAATTGTCGTTTAGCTAACATACTTCTTCCATGCTCGACTTTCAGAACGCAGAAAAAAGCATGAATGCCTTTGAGTGCACAGAGCAAAATACAACTATTCACTCTTCCAGTGACATATTTCGAACTTTTAGCTACACTTTTCATTGTCCTCTGCCAGTGGTTTCAATGAACAAGTTAAAAATATTGTAAACGAGATGGTTTAACTCCTTACTCTTTACTGACGAAAATAATTCATACTGGTCCAAATTTAAAGCATTTGCAGAAGACATATAAAATAACAATCAAATTGAAGATCTGTCTGTGACAGCATAGAAAACATTGTTAGAAGAAAAGGAAAAAATGCTTGTCTCCAGTATTTTCTCTTTTAATGTTTTCAAAAGGCACCTTTCCCAGGGTCGTGAAAACCCAAGATATTTTGTTGAAAACTTAAAAATACACCCAGAGTTTGAAAGACTCAGAGGAATGAGCCTTTTGAAAAGTCGTAATTGTGTGGTAAACGCTTAAAGACAGTTATCACTATTCAAGCTTCATCTCATCTGTTATGTGCAAATCCTTTGAAATTGGCTGAGTCTCAAATTTTGTTGTTTTGTGAAGAATTTAAAAAAAAAAGGGACAAAACAAACTGTACAACAGATTAAGTTACTTTGAAAGACAAGTGTTCAATTCACCACACTTGTGAGTGTCAAACCAACCAATGTCTTGTCTCAAAATATTGGAATAAAACGCCAGTCGCATCTGATGAGTTTGCCTCTCTGACGACAACATCCACAGTGCCACCTGTGGGTAACCAAGCACAATGGACCTGACCCCGATACCTGCAATATAAAATCAAACATCCAGTATTTACCAGATCCAAAATTTTAGAGTGACCAGTCCAAGTTGAAGACATCTGCAGTTAATTCACTTAAAAAAATGTTTCACAAATGGTTTTAAAGGGTAGAGATTACTGTTGCAAAAGGAGAAAATGTTTTTCCATTTCCAAAGATGTTTTCAAAACTTATTTCCCAGAGGGTCTTTAACAAGAGGGCCATGATGGCCCTGTATTGCTCAACTGGCTAATAAATAAAAACACTACAAGCCAAACAATACAATACTTCGCCAATTGACTTTCCTGTAACCGCAGGTTTGGCCCGCCCCCGCCCCCTTAGTATCCCAGTATTTTGGTTGTTAAGCCTGTCAAGCTAACCAGAAATGTGTAAGACTTTTTTGTTTACGTAAGACCCAATTCTGCACTTTTCATTGGCCGATATGACATTGGAACACCTATCAATCAAAATTGACAGAAAGTTGAATTGGTTTTAAACTTGAAGACATACAAATTTTTTTTCTGTATAATCATACCAGAAAGTTATGATCCACATGCAAAGCCAATTTTGACTGCAAAGACATAATTAGTTGAATCCTGGTGGAGGTCCACAACATAAAGCCCCATACCAAATAATACAGGTCTAGAATGTGTGGTTATAAACAAGAAGATTTCTAAAGTTTTCTCGATAGTAGACCCTGTAAAACATGATACCCATGAGACAGGGCTAAATTTAGTTGCCCTAGTCTTTATTATAGTTAGCAACAATGACTTGTAAAGTTTTCACCACAAAAGACCATATAAAACTTGTTTCCCTGGTGTGGGGACAAACCTGACCCCAAGGCTATAATTTGGGTCCTCCTGGTAGAGGCCCACTAGATGAAGCTACATGCAAATATTTGGTGGTCCTATAGCTAGGTACAAGTAGGTTTTTAAAGTTTTCCCAATAAAAGCCCATGTAAAACTTGTAATCCCCAGGACAAGACCAAGTTTAATCCCAGGACTATACTTCGGGCACCCTTGGTAGACAACCACTTGATACCTGCACAGCCCTAGGCCTTATGGCTTTGTAGAGAACATTTCTTAAAGTTTTCCTTATATAAGCCCATATAAAACTTGTGACTCTCCAGGGCCAGGCCAAATCTGACCCCAGGGCTATAATAAGGGCACTCTTGGCAGACAACCACTTGATGAAGATGCATGCCAAATTTGGTAGCCCAAGGCCCTATTGCTTAGCAGGTACCAGAGGGGTTTTAAAGTTTTCCCCATATAAGCCCATATAAAACTTGTGACCCTGGGGGGCTGGGCCAATTTTGGCCCCAGGGCTATTATTTGAAGGAACGTGGTAGACGTACACTAGATAAAGCTACATGTCAAATTTGATACCTAGGCTTTATAGTTTCAGACAAGAAGATTTTCAAAGATTTTCAACTTTTTTCAGTTTTGTTGTCATGGCGACCAGAGTTTTTGAAGGAATCAAATTTTTTTAAGAAATCTGAAGAGGACCATGCCAGGATCATCTCTGTGAAGTTGCATCAAAATTGGATCGGCAGTTTCAGAGAAGAAGATGTTTGAAATAAAGTTAAAGCACGAACGGACAACGGCAAGTGGAGCTAAAATTGGAATTGTGTGGTTGGGTTAAATGAATATGGTACAAAATGGCAGTACCAAACACATTTCCGTTTTGGAAAAATTTGCAGACGGCAAAGTATGTGGTGTTAGAAACATGAAGTTTTTCTATGAAACTCAAAGGGTTGATAACGAATGAATGAATGAATGAGGTTTTAAGGCCCATGGACAACTTAGGTTGTATTGGGAGCACTTACTTAGTAAACAATAATGTGAGGTGAAAATAAAATACATGTGCTACAACATAAGACAAACAAGATAAATGAGGAATGCATAAAACACAAAATGATGCTCCTTTTTGTCACCTTTTACGACATGCATGCTGCCACTTTTGTTCTGCCAGATGAAAGGGCAGATGTGACGATCGCGGGACTGCAGTGGTTTATTCTTATACCCCCAATTAAACCACACAGGGTCCCACAGGCCAATTGATTCCCATTCCAAACCCTATTAACATCGAGAAAAAAATGTAGGATTTGGAATAAGAACTACCCGGCCTGCTGCAATCCTACGAATTACAAGGAAAGCAGCCATTTGTCTCTAAATTTAGTCACCTTCTACGACATGCCATGGAGAAAGGCCGAGGTCCTATTCTATACAGTAAAAAAAAAACGGGATACCACGGGGAGGGTTGATAACATTGTGGGAAAAGGAGAAAATGCAGGATACTAGTATTTTCTTCCTTTACTACAATTTTTTCCTTTTTCGGAGCATTAAAATTCATGATTGTGTGGTTAAGGGTTAACACTTTACTAAAACAATCCTAGGTTGGTATTCACTAATCATTCTGATGAACATTCTTAGTTTTATTATCGAAAATTTTCTAAATTTTTTTTTTCAAATTTCGAAAATTCTGGCGATTCAGACCGGGAACGTTCTTAAATAGGGACCATGTTTTACAACCTGATTATCGAATTTTTCCCCTTTTCAAATTTCACTTTTTGAGTCACATTCATTTTTTTCGCCTGCAAATGCTTTCAATATCAGACAAGTCTAACATTTCGCCACTGACTCTTTCCATAGCACGGATGACACCAAAGGCTTTGGTGGACAATATAGTTCAAGATCAAACTGCACAGAATGTGAAGTCTGATCTCTGATCTACACTGTCCACTGCTATATTGTGGATTATGACCAAACTGTCTCTTGATCTTACAGCACTAAACTCGGCCAAAATATATATAACAAGGGCTATTACTAAGGAATCTGATCCCTACAAAAGAATAGGTTTAACCATAGTGTCGAACAGTTTGAAATAATCATGGTAATCAAAACTTCCAAATCTATGTTTGAATGCCTTTATGGCAAAAATTGTCTTTTTAGCTTGACTAGCTAATTTGTTTTTTGCTTTGGACCATGACAGTTTAGGTGTAAATAGTAAACCCATGTATTTGTAGAACAGTGTGACTCTGATTGGATTTTTGCCAAATTTCCATTTCTCATAATATCTTAGTGGACCCCCATTTCTGAATACCATTACTTCAGTCTTGTTCTGATTAATCGACATACCAGTTTGATTGCAATATTCGTGTATAGAATTGAGTTGTTGTTGTAAGTTTATTGCGATTTCAGCACAGTTAGCTACGTCATCGGCAAATAAAATACACAAAATATCATGTTACAAAAATACCGCTATGCCCTTTATCTTGTAGCAAGGTACATAAATCATTGATGTACAGATTGAAAATTATGTTACTTGTTATGTCCCCTTGTCGGGTGCCTACATTACAGGTGAACTGATCAGATAATTTTGCATTAATGCGGACATAACTATTCATTTCGGAATACACAGATATTAAAATTTGCAGAATTTTGCCATTTAAACCCTTTTGTTTTAAACTTGTGAGCAGGTTGAGATGATTAATAGAGTCAAATGCTTTCTGAAAATCAATAGATAATACGTAAAATCTACCCCCCCCCCCCCCCCCCACCGCTTACTAATATATTTTTGGATGAGACATTGTAAAATGAACATATTCTCTACAGTAGAGTAGCCTGGTATAAATCTGGCTTGCGCCTGGTCTAATTTATTGTAAGTTTTAGCCCTTGTACATAATCTTTTGTGTATAATGTTTGAGAAGATTTTGTATGCTACAATGATTAGAGAGATCCCTCTGTAATTTGATGGATAGTCCTTTGACCCTGATTTATGGACAGGTACTATTATACTATCCCGCCACATATCTGGAAATATACCAGTATTGAATAATTCATTAACAAGGGAGCAACGGTATAGAGTAATTAATTCACAAGTATTTTTATAAAATTTGGACTCTATGCCGTCAGTACCTTGTGCTTTTCCGTTTTTTAGGGATTTTATACTTGAGGTTATTTCTTCAATACTTACAGGTTTATTCAAAATTTGGTTTTGATTGTTATCTGAAATATTTTCAGATGGAAATATTCCTATCACTGATTGGTTATCTTTATGTAATATATTTCGAAAGTAGCCTCTCCATTTATCTGTATTATCATAACTGATCATAACTGATCATATGCAGTTTAGATCCACTTTGTTTTAAAATAGACAAAATAATTTTGGGTCCTTTCTGGAATCAACCAATTTACGTTTATCAATATTTTGGGAATCTAACTTTTTTTGCTAACATGTCAATTTAAATGATTTTTGGTTATGAAGGTGGACAGCTAGATCAGCGGGATTATTAGTATTTCTAAAACGTCTCAATGCAAGAAACTTTGCGTACTTTGATTTTTCGCACTGAGTGTCCCACCACGGCTGATTCATGGCTTTACAATTTAGTTTAGTTTTTATTAGATTTTTTAATTTTGAGGACATACTTACAATATTGTTTCTGAACAGAATCATAAAACTACTCCTATGTAACTCATTCCATTTAAATTTTACAAGGTTGCAAAGACTATTCTCTTTGTAGAATTAAGATTGTTACGCCACTGTCTATGCTCAAAACTAAATCAGGTATGAAGAGGTAAATGGTCGGACTCGGTCCACTCGACTACACTGAAGTATGATATAAAAGGAAAAGGTGATGTTGATGCTATATGGTAGTCTACCACACTACTGATAGACAATTTCAAACAAATTAAAATATTTCTAAACAAATGGCGGCTAGCCCCTGAATTTTTCATCTACTTTTGTTATCTGACAGACACCAAACAATTTCTGGGGTCCCATTTAATTCAGTGTGATTTTTTGCTTTATTTTTTCTCCAAATCTCATAATTCACCACATTGTTGAACAAATTTCCATCTATTTCGGTACCTAGTATTAGTAGGTGGATTATTTTTCACTGCATAACAAAACACAATATATGTCAAATCGGGACGACAAGCTGATTCTGAAAATTTTGCACCCCCCCAATCCAAAATTGCTTCTTACGGTCCTGATAACAACAAGATCTTGAATGAGTTCGAATATGGGCCTAATCGGATTAGAACGACTAGAGATATTTACCCTTGAATTAGAAAAATTGCTTTATTCTACTTTGTTTATACCCTAGCATCTACAATTACTAACCAATCGGCACCAAACTTGGTCAAAATATGCATGACTATACAATCTCGGATGATTTCGGTTATGGGTGAAAGATTTAAATTTCGATAAAGGATTCTTTACCTATATAATAGAGACCATACTCAGGTCTGCACGAGGTCAAGCAGATCATCCTCCAGTGCTCTGTTTAAATCTCCAATGTTCACTGTATTGTCTGTGAGGTTGAAGATTTGATCACTGTATTGGCTGTCAAAACAACCAAATAAAAAAAAATTGAGGGGTACTCTAAGAAAGAGGGGTTTAACTCTTTACCAAACGACAAGATGTTGAACTCATCCAAATCGAAAGCATTCGCAGATGAAAAGTTTAATGTTGCCAAGATGACAATTTCTGTCTCCAATAGGGTAGGAAACCTGTAGTAAATGGAGAAAAGGCTGGTTACCAGCATTTCCTCCTTTTCCCATAAGGTTTTTTAAGCCTTCACTTTCAGGGTCGATAAAAGTCGGGATTGTGACTGTGGTAAAGGATTAACCCTTTACTAAACAATCCCTCATTTTTACGATCCCGAGATAGAAGCCTTTTGAAGACATTGAGGGAAAAGGAGAAAACGCTGGTACCAGCATTTTCTCCATTTCCCACAATGTTTTCTACTCTGCTGGAAACAAATTTGAGTTTTTGAGTTACGTTTATGTTGTCATACACAAAATTTTAATGCTCTCAGTTTTGACCAGTCTAAAATTTTGTCATTTGGTAAAGAGTTAACTCTTTCCCAAACAAGCCCTGGTTTTTACGTGTCTGCAGTACAAGTCTTTAGAAAACACTGTGGGGAAAGGAGAAACTGCTCGTAACGAGCAATTTCTCCTTTTCCCACAGTGTTTTCTAGCCTATTGGAAAACTTTCTGCTATTCTCATCAAATTCAAAATTGTCATCTGCAAACACTTTGAGTATGGGTCCTATGGGACAGTCTAAATTTTGTCATTTAGGAAAGAGTTAATGGGTTTTCCTACTTCATCATATTTTGCACTTTGTTGCATATTACAGACCCATTATGCCTGAGACCAGCCATATCCTGAGAAAGAATGGTCCTCCACATTGCAGGAAATTTTATAAAAGCATAGAGTTTCAACCCAGGTTAACCTACATGAACTGTTCAAGTTCTGAGTTTCAATATTTGGCACACTTCTCATCAGTAGAATAAAATATGCCTGTATCTTGTACTCAAAACTAAAATTTTTTTGGTTGTTATCGGGCCTTTAAAAAAAAAGTCTATGAAGCAATAGATAACTGTTAAACATACGATAGTATATTACGGTCAGCCGTAACCTGTGCTAGGGCGATATTGAGTTGGTTGAACACATCATATTCTGCCATGGTTTCTAGGGCAATTTTGAAGCAGTCATCATTTACCAACAGATAAATCATGTCTCCGAACACCAACATCAGTAACGGATAGGTTGCTTCGTTACATTCGGCACAAATCAAGCCAATGATCACGAACAGCACATCCAGTTTGGTGACAAATCGAAACTGAAAAGACAGAGAGAATTGGGATGAGCAGATGAACTAACAAATTTACCTCTTTACCACACAAGAAAATCTCAGAATTTTTTAAGTGGAAAGTATTTGCATATGACAATTTACACGTGGCTAAAGTAATGGAATTTGTCTATGAAATGGTAGAAAATGTTATGGGAAAAGAAGAAAATGGTGGTAAGCAACATTTCCTCCTTTTGCTATAATGTTTTCAAAAGGCTTCTTCATCTTGGTTGTCAAAACTTCCAATAATGTGGTATCATATTGCGTTTTAAAAGAGAAATAGAAGAAAACCTTCTGACATCTGCCGCAAAACGGAATTTTTGTGGCAACTCAATTCTTTTCTCTTATCCGTTTCTCATTATTCTTTGTCCTTCCAATACATATATGTATAAAAAACATCATTTTCTACATTTTCCACAATGTTTTGTCTAGCCATTTAGCTCAGTCAGTAGCATACAGGACTTGAGAATAGGGGTTGCTGGTTCAATAGCTGGATCGACCAATTTTTTTTCTGAGGAGTGATGATAGCTAGTTGTTGCCATACAATTCATTCTTCTCTGATCATATACCAATGTTTTGATGATGGTTATGTGGGAAAGTGGCCAGAGACTTGGAAAGAGCATTGTTTGGAGTTCTGGTATAAGAAACTGGCCACCGGGATATAAATGGAATAATGTTGAAAATTGTGTTAAACATCTTACAATTGATCATTCAACCCATGTCTTCAAACCTTTCGAAGAAAAATCCATCAGCTTGCGTTTTGACTCTTAATCCTTTTTTGTGATAGAAAATATTGTTGGAAAAGGAGACAATGCTGGTTACCAGTATTTTCTCCTTTTCCAACAATGTTTTCAAAAGGCTTCTTTCCCACTGTCATTTTAAAAGTCGGCATTCAGCAATAAAGGGGTAACATAACTTACCAGATTAAAGAAGCCAACCATAGGCTTTGGTTCATCTTTCTTTTTGACGTCAGACTTGCCCGAGTCACTTCCATCTCCATCTTTCTGATATTTCCCTGCCTTCATTGGTGTGCCACCATTATCAGTATGTGCATTGTTGTTTTTACTAGCACCTATGTCTAGATGAGCATCGTCTGGTTTGACTTGACCTGATAAAAATAGAGTATAAAATGAATGGACTCTTTACATATATTTTTACTGAGAAAACTTTGGACTTGCCAATTTGCAAGCAGTAGCAGACAACAAATTACAACAAGCAGCTAAATGAGTGACTTCTGTGTTTGATAGGGAAGAAAACATTGTTGGAAGAGTAGCCAAGAGGGCCAAGATGGCCCTGGATCGCTCACCTAAATTTTTGTGATGACCATAGCCTTTCCTTTTTGAGGTATTGAACCATTGGTACCAAAATTATTATTTTGCCAAGCAATTTTCAAAAGGTCACCTGTAAAAATCATTTCAAAATCTGACCATCACTTTCAGAAAACAAGAATTTCTTAATTTCTATATAGTGCAAGTAGCCCCCATTCACCAGAGCCATGTTTCTTGACGGATCAAAATTTGGGGAAATTTTTTTGAAAAGGGTCACTCAAGGAACAACCCTGTGAAATTATTTCAAAATCTGTCCAGCTGTTTCAGAGAAGAATTTTCAAGAATTTCTTCTTTTCCCTATAATGCAAGTAACCCCCATTCACCAGAGCCATGTTTCTTGACCAATCAAAATTTCGCAAACATTTTTTGAAAGGGTCTCCCAAAGAAAATCCAAGAGAAATTATTTCAAAATCTTACCAGTGGTTTCAGAGAAGAAGAATTTTTAAGAATTTCTTCATTTCTGTACAGTGCAAGTAGCTCCCATTCGCAAGAGCCATGTTTCTTGACGGATCAAAATTTCAAGATAAGGTTTTGAAAAGGGTCACCCAAGGCACATCTAGGGCTATGAAGTTAATTTAAAATCCGACCAGCGGTTTCAGAGTAGAAGATTTTTAAAGAATTTCTTAGAAAATTCCAGAGTTTTTGGTGGAATTCAATTCTGTGAACAATTTTTTAAAGGGGCAATAATACTCATTTTAAGCCAGTTTCAACTCATTTTGTTTTTATCAAAATATAGTCATTCTTATATATCTATGCCAAATATCGTGCTTGACGGCTGCAAGGTTGCTTAGATTACGCCTGATAGAAAATGCATTTTGCGGACTTGCGGCCTTCAATGTAAACAGACTGGTCGTTTCCGAATTTTGAACTGAAGATTTTCGATATCCGTTATACACTTGGGTAGATTCGTATGATGATCGTGCATACTGTAATGTGACTAAATAAAGGAAAATGAATGCTTCTCTGTTGCAGCCACTATTTTTAGACGGAGATCGAGGCCTATATGTAAGCTACACCGTATCCGACTCTAGGCCGAAACCAACGATAAATTTCCGTGAGTCACCGCCATTGTTTACAGCTTCAATCGTCAGCCAGTTTTCTTCTGGCCAATTTTCGGTTTTTCACACAAACCCCCGTGTTTCTTTTTTCATTTACACGATATATGTCAGTAATTTATCTGACACAAAGGACAGATTTCTGTACCATTCTATTTTTCTTTTTGAATTTTAACAGTTTTTCTGCTCACTGGCTGTAGACAGGCATCTTTAAGAGGACCTCCCAAGGAACATTCCAGCCAAGTTTGGTCTAAATTGGCCCAGGGGTTTAGTAGGAGTTGTTGTTTAAAGAGGCAATAATACTCATTTTAAGCCAGTTTCAACTCATTTTGTTTTTATTTTATCAAAATATAGTCATTCTTAAATATCTATGCCAAATATTGCACCTGACGTTTGCAAGGTTGCTAAGATTACGCCTGATAGAAAATGGATTTCACGGACTTGCTGCCTTCAATGTAAACAGACTGGTCGTTTCCGATTTTAAATCGAAGATTTTCGATATCCGTTATACACTCGGGTAGATTCGTATGATGATCATGCATACTGTAACGTGACTATACTTGACCTTGGCCTTGATGCGGTAAATAAAGGAAAATGGATGCTTCTCTGTTGCAGCCACTATTTTTAGACGGAGATCGAGGCCTATATGTAAGTTACACCTTATCTGACTCTAGGCCGAAACCAACGATAAATTTCCGTGAGTCACAGCCATTATTTACAGCTTCGATCGTCAGCCAGTTTTCTTCTGGCCAATTTTCGGTTTTTCACACAAATCCCCGTGTTTCTTTTTTCATTTACACGATATATGTCAGTAATTTATCCTTGTCTGCATAAAGGACAGATTTCTGTACCATTCTGTTTTTCTTTTTGAAATTTAACAGCGTTTCTGCTCAACGGCTACAGACAAGTATCTTTAAAGAATTGTTGACAACGCAAGACGGACACCGGGTGATCCTTAAAGCTCCCCTTGAGCATGTTGTGCTCTGGTGAGCTAAAAAGTAGCCAGATGGATTCCTGAACCATTATCAAAATATTGTTTAGATCAGAGAATAGTATGAATCCCAAGACAAAAATGAAGAAATAAAAGTTACTGAGAATTTCAAATTTGTTTTGTGAAGGGTATAAACATTGCAGGAAAAGGAGAAAATACTGGTTAGCAGCATTTTCTCCTTTTTCCACAATGTTTTCAAAGGGCTTCTTTTCCATTGCCGTCAAAAGTAGGGATTGTTTGGTGATTGGTTAAAAACACTGTCAGAAAAGGAGAAAAGGCTGGTAAGCAACATTTTCTCCATTTCCTACAATGTTTTGTACCTTATCAGGGACAGAAATTGTCATCTTAGCAATATCAGATTTTTCGTTTGCAAATGCTTTTAATTTAGAGTTAAAAAAATAATCGCCAATTGTTCTCAGATAGGTGGCTTGGAATAATAACAAGTAACATAGCACTTGTTTCGAAATCATGACTTTTTGCAGATGCATAGATCAACATAGGCGAAGCCAGGATTGAAATATTTATACGCAGTGAGTAACAAAGTGCCGATCAGAAGTGGGGAAGGGCAGGGTTCGACATTAAGGCACGTCCGAACGACATTGTCTAGCAAAATATCGGTTCGGGTTAGTAGAGACTGCTTCCAGCTAGCCCGAATGGTCTAGTGCAAAAATCGGGACAATAAGTTGAGTATCAGTTTGAATGCTTGGCATAAGTGACAAAAATTGACCAAACATTCTGTTCCTCGAAAAAAATCGCTTACATAATGTATGATTTTGTTCAACAAGCGACAAGAGACAATTTCTACAGGAAGCCCATCGTGCATGCGCGGTAGTCAATATTTTCAGTGGAAAAACCAACTCGAACCGAAAATAGATTTAGTAGACCGTTGTCTTCGGGCTATTTTTTCGTCAAAAATATGTCTTAACTTGACCGTAATTTTCTTCATTTCGTTAGAGTATTAGTTTTTTAAGCAAGAATTACGTATGTCTAGAGCTCTTTTTCTTGGGATAACGTAGTTTCATTTTGACGACAACCGAAAATGAGTTGCCATGATGTTTACATAGACAACGGAGCAGACGAGTGGGGAAAATGCAATGCTTGCGTCACTTCAAAATAAAATCTGATCGGGGTGAAGCAGAGTCTTAATATAAAGTTAAAAACAAATGGATCGAAGCAAAACTCGCGCATATTATTGCGTAAATCATGTAATAGACTTGAAATTCACGTACCAAAGTTTGGTTACACGCGAGACTTCACATAAGGAAAAAAAAAACGTAAAAGAATCCATTATCCGCATAACTTGTGCAAAATGACGGATTTTGAAGTAACTTGCTACACTTATTAATATTTTTTGACAAATCATGTGGAAAAACCTGCTAATGAATTAACACACACGAAAAAATGCTCGATGCAAAAGGCACGGAAACCCATGACACAAAACAATGGTGCTTTTGACATTGTCCTATAAGAGTCACTTCACACTGTCTTTTCAGCATTTTAATGACTTTAAACAGTAAATTTCCACAAATATCTTAATATTATATACTCTTGTGGTACAAAACATCATTAAATTGATTACTTTACTTCTAGTTTGGAGACAATATTGTCATACCCCCAAATTTTGAAATCTTGCCCCTTTCAAATGCTTTCAAATTGGTAAATTTTATTTTTTCCTCTTGGAAAAAATCGTATTTGAAATAATCTAACAGACAGGTATTCATTGATCAGTACTTAACATGACATTGTCCTTTTTCACAATTGTGGTATATTAACAAGGAAAAAAACATAGAATTAGATCTATTTCATACTTTTGTTTATTCTGCAAAAATGGTCTAGTAGAAATCTGAAGTGGTCTAGTAAAAAATTCAAATTACTGGTCCACTGGTCTATTTGGAAAAAATGTTGATGTCGAACCCTGAAGGGGTGTCAGTTATGATAATGCATGGAGAAATTCCCTAGTCATCAGTGCACAAGTTTATCCCTTGTATTTCTTCTATTTAGTTTGAAAAGGCATGTGGTTCACAAGAAAAAAAATAAAACATTGAGATAAGATATTGTGATTTTTAGCTTTGGTCGTGGATTTGTTACGCATGTGCATATTGTGCATAGAATATGGTATGCCCTTGGATCAGGACCTATCTACACAGTCTATACAGTCTGATCTTTGTTCTTCACCCTCAGCCTATACCGCAATAAAAAGGGCAGATTTTTTTTTTTTTTGGGGGGGGGGGGGGGGCCTGAAATAATTGCCCTCGTCACACTGAAAATTGCGGTGTTAAACCACAAGCGACAGTATTGATTGACTAATTACTGGGATAAAAATTAACTGTTCAATTAACTGTATACCACATGACAAAAATGTAGACTCGTCCAAACTGAAAGCATCATTTTTGCAACTGAAGTGTTACTCAAATCAGGAAAGCATGTCTTTGGTAGGGTAAAAAGATTGTGGGAAAGGAAAAAATTTTCTCCTTTACCCATAATATTTTCAAAAAGCTTTTCCCCGTTTGTCGTTGAAAGTTAGCGTTGTGCAGTCATTGTTTAACCCTTTACAACACAATCCCGACTTTTAACAACCCTGAAAAAGAAGCCTTTTGAAAACATTGTGGGAAAAGGAAAAAATGCTGGTAACAAGCATTTTCTCCTTTTGCCACAATGTTTTCTTTCCTTCCTAATAAAAATTTTAAATCTTTAGTCACATTCATTTTGTTGTCTGCAAACGCTTTCAATTTGGACAAGTCTAAAATTTTGTCTCTTGGTAAAAAGTTAATGTATACCAGACATCCAATTTTGTTTCCAAAAACTTACAAAATTATTTCAGTGAGCTTGACATACCGAATACAGCACATCAACTTTGTCATGCATATTTATTCTCAAGCAGAGAGAATTTACCAACATTTTTAAAAATAGTCTGACCCTAGACCTCACTCGCCGGTCATGTTTAGTTTAATTTAAACATATTTATCTTACATTGATTGAGAAACAAGTTATAATAATCTCTCTAGATTCTGCTTCCTGGGAACTACACCAGTACTCGCGCCGAATGTGTGGGCCAATGAAAAATGCCAAAGTTGACACCTGCTCCCAGGAATCGAACTCGGGACCTTTAGGTTATGAGGCCCACGCTCTACCTCACGACCATAGACACCACATGACTGCTGGTCATGTTACAACCGCAACCAGTAAATCTGACCAGTGGGAGGGCACCATTATCATTAAGGTTTTCTTGCGTCATTAATTTCCAGAAATCATCATTTTGAAAAAATAGGGGATGGCCAAAAGATGAACATTTTTAGGGGCTAAGCCTGTCAAAAATAGCACAGGTAAATTCTTCAAATTTAGATCCACATTATAGAATCTGTGTACAAGTCCAAACTTTTGTCATATAGTAGAGATTTACCTGCATAGTATGGATGATTTTCAATGAAGTACATGAGCAGTTCTCTGGTAAAAGGAGGCTTAACTCCTTACCAAACGAAAACATATTAGGCTTGTCCAAATCCAAAGCATTTGCAGATGACAATACAGTAATTTGGAATTTGTTTTATGAAGAGTAGAAAACATTTTGGGAAACCAGCATTTTCTCCTTTTCCCATAATGTTTTTTATGGGCTTCATTCTTGGTGTCTTCAAAAGTAGGGATTGTGTGGTAATGGGTCAAAGTATCTTTGTGATGCAATACAAAAAGCATGTCTTCACATAAATATTTAACTCTTTAACACAAGACAAAATATATAATTTTGGATTGTTCCAAATTGAAAGCATTTGCAGACCACAAAAAAAAATGTGACTCAAATACTGAAATTTGTTTTGAAAATACAGAAAACAATGCGGGAGAAGGAGAAAATGCTTGTTTCCAGCATTTTCTCCTTTTCCCACTATGTTTTCAAAAGGCTTCTTTCTCAAAGTCCGTTAAAAGTTGGGATTATGTGGTAAAGAATTAAATCTATAAAATGCATTTTGTCCAACAATAGACTGAATCAGGAGTTAGACTGGTCTTTCTGCATGTAAAAAATTGACTAAAAGATTTCCACACATGTCAGCCTGCATGGATTGAGCAAACTGACATGGGTTGATACTTTTTGCAGATGTAAAGCCCTCTATTCACCGAGCATGGCTCATATGTTATCAATATTTTCTTACCTTTGTAGGCCTAAAAAACGAACTCTACTAGAGAACACTTAGCTTGGTCAAAATTACTAATGAAGCAGCAATTGATACAGATCCAAGATCAGATTTCATAGTTTGAACATAGTCTGATATCTCCCTGCATCATCTGTTCAAACTCTGAAAAGCTGTCATCTTGCCATGGACTTTGGGAGAGTAAATCAGTATGACCATAAGTAGACCTATTAACTAGCCATCTTTCCAGAGAGACTACATGCCTTTTGCAGTACACAAATGTTTGCAGTAGAATTTGCATAAAGCCTGTTTCACATCAGACTTGCGACAGCCGTATGGGAACAATTTTTGACAAATCACAGGACTTCACACGGATTCCGCACGACTACCGTACAAATTCGTAATTCCGTAGACGTCGCAAGTTGTTTTTCAACATGCTCATTTTATTTGCAATTTCTTTCGATTTTTGGAATTCGTACGGTTGTCACACAGCAGCACTAGGGCTATCTTGAGACCATCGCACATCAATCGTACGGTTTTATACTTGTGTTTGTCCTGCAAAGGTTGCACAATGATCGCACAAACATCTTGCGGCCGTCTTGCAAATGCCTTGTGTAAGGTAAAAGTCTGTCTAAAGACTGCTGCGGAACGTAAGAACAACGTAAAGATTCGCAAGGCTGCCCTGCAAATGCCTTGTGAAAAGTTAGCGTCATCCATCCTCTTTTGAAAAGTTTGTATGTCTTGTTCGTCATCAGTCACTGTCGAGATTTCAGGAAGGAACCGAGAAACCACCAACCCATGATCTAGATGAAGAAGGCACGTATTTGTACAAGAGTGACAAATATGCCTGTAGCAAAAAATAGCGTCACCCTGTTCTTTATCCGCCAGTATCCTGTTCATTGCTGTAATACGCAACTTATGTGTCTAGAAGGCCAAAGTAACCAGCATTTTTTCCTTCACCCAGAATCTTTTCTACCCTGCTGGCTACAAATGGAAACAAATTTCAATTTTGAGCTATGTTTATTTTGTTGTTTGCAAGTGCTTTCAATTTGGACCAGTCTAAAATTTAGTCATTTGGTAAAGAATAAAAGCAGAGAGGGTTGTCATACACATGGTACACACTTACAACTGTTCTGCTCCAAAAAGTTTGTACCTGGTTACAGGCTGACCTCCATTCAACACAAAAAAGCTCCACAATCAGACAGTAACATGTCGGATTTGCACTATCTTCATTTTTGCTTTTAGTGCTGATCGTTTCTAGACCACCACAGTCCTATCACATATATTATGTAATCACCAGAAAAATAGGCCCTTCAACTCTATACTTAAAAATTCTTCAAGGCAATGCAACAGCAAATTAATGCATTTAATTAAATGAGTTACAAATAAATAAAGAAAAAGAGCAACAGGCTTTAGTAAGTATAGCCCAAGTGCATTTACAATGTTTTTATACGGGAAGGAGGCGGCAAAGTTTTAAACCTTTGCCCTCACAGTGAAAAGGAAGACTTTCAAATGTCTCCAGAAGACACCTTTTGAAATGTTATGAACAAAAGAGGTGCATAAAATAAAATATTCAAGAAAGATTTAACTCCCATATCATTTTTCAAAACTTCTGTTGCTTTTGTGGCCTCTGTAGATGACAAGATCAGGCTAGAAAAAATGTATGGTCTGATCTTTGATCTTAATCTACTTTAACAGTTTTGATGATACATTTTATAACAAAAAAACCCCATGTTGAAATTGTTTTGGTCATATTTCCTGACTCTAATGATGTGATAGTCCTGTTGGCTTTCAAATGATCCATGTTTACAATAAATAGTTGACAATAGTAATGTGGAAATGTGCACTATGCAACCAATCATTATCAGAAACATTTCCTTAAAATTTATCTGCCCGATATTTTGGAAAACTAATGTTATAGACTGTCCAAATATTTAGGAAAACTAGTTGATTAAGAGTAGAAGTAAATTAATTTTAAAAATAATTTATAGGGGCAGGCCCATTTTGGTGACCGTATACATTTGAACAGACTTTCCGCAGGCAAAATCATGTTTTAAAAACGATTTTTAGTTAACCGGTATGCCTTTTTAGAACCCACTTTTCTGCGCTTCTAGCAGACGATGGTAATAGCAACAAATGGTATGACATCATCAGCCTCAGTTTCGATAAAGTAGACTTACCAGAAAAAATATCATGGCCCCTACTAAAGATAGGCCTATGGCGAGACTGAGTGTCGATCAATTTCATTCTTTCATGACATCTAAATGGCTTTTCTTTCAAAACAGAGGAATGTTCTTTTACAGTAACAAGTGATGCTTATCATTGTCACTTTCAGGGGTGGGAAATAACAATGTATGATAAACACGGAAACGGGAATGAGACTTCAAATGAAAGCCGGGCTGCCTATGTCTATGACTCAAAGATGGACGTTGGGTCACTGCCTTTTGATTCATTTTAACAAAAAATCTACATCAAAAACTATAAAATAAACGTGGTAAGTTATGTATAACTACAAAATTTCAAATAATTCATACCTGGAATAAACTTATTCAATTCCTAAAAGATTAAAAAAGCACTTTTTCACAGCGAAAAACAGGGTCGCCATTTCCAAAAATGGACACTTGCAGCCGAGAGGAAGCTCCTTGAGCTCTGATTGGATAATATGGATCATGTGGTTATGTTGCTGCATGCGCTTAGCATGCTGGATATCCAGACTGTTTAGTAGACTACGCGATGATTGGATTTCTGGGTCATGTGACCATTATTTTTTATTTACCTTATTTGGAATTACAATTGCGCCTGTGTAAACCTATGACCTGGACACAGCGACCTTGCAAAGTTATAAATAGCCGTGCCATGTACTTTGACTTTCTCCCGTAAATATTCCACACCTGTGAAATTTGTTTGTGACGTTGCCCATACTTTAAATTCCTTTATTGATCCAAATTGAAGTACATTCAACTATTATGCAGAGAATTACATGTATACTGGCTAGTTCCACGATAGAAGTTTCATTTCGAAGCTTCCGCGGCTGCAAAGAATGACTGAACACGTGATCTGTGGAGCTAAATTTAGATATGCCGCGTTTCTTTCAATATTTTGGGAGGGTTCCAGTGCATTTGTATGTTAGTTTAAACTTTATTTTATTTCAAAAAAACTTTCATACACGGTACCATTTAACATGAACAGATAAGATGGGATTGGAAAACAAGCTTGTGGCTTATATTAATTCCTTTCCCGATAATATTTACAAAAGAAAAATTTTTACCATTGTGTAAGGTGTCATAGATAGGGATTTCTTTTTGTTTTAACCATGAATGAATGTTTAATTTTTTGTAAGATTACACTTACTCTTTTGGTTCACCATTACAAACGCAGTGCTGGCTATTCAATCCTCAGAAAAAAAGGGGGAAGCTTTTCCTTAAGTAGAAAACCTTTTGGTTGCTAAGATGAAACGATGTACCTCAGCAAATAATTGTTTGTTTTCATCTATTGTTAAACGATCGTTCCCAAGAAGTAAATTATTTGTAGTTAATGGACAAGGGAGGTTGGAAAAAATATTGATACGGATTTGTTGGTAACGACGACAGTGAATTAAGAAGTGATCAACTGTTTCCACCTGTCCACATTGGCAAAGAGAATTATCGACCAAATTTCTCCTGTGTAGATCATAGTTTAAAGAACTGCATCCAAGTCGTAATCTGGTGTGCAGAATTTGGCTTTTTCGTAAACCGAAATCAAATAAGGGGCATGATCTAACGCGATTGTTGTTCAATAGCATCTTAAATTGCTCGATTGTTGAAGAATTTCTCGTACTTTCGGGTAACAAGTTCCAGTCTCGAACTGTACGTGGCAGAAAAGTGGAATTGTAGAATTGTGTATTGGCTCGAACACTTCTTAAACGTCTTAAGTTGTATCTTTCATCGTCATTTTGGGAACTTTGACTGAGGCTGGTTAAATATGGCGGGGAAATTCCATTTAACATCTTGTATAACATTAAGAGACGGTGCTTCTTTCTTCTTTCAGTTAGAGTTTCCCATTTTAGTTCAAAAAGCAGTTTTTGAATATTACAATATTTAGTCGCACCGGTCACGATTCTCGCAGCCTCGTTTTGGACAGATTCAAGATCGTGCTTAAGAGAATCACTAATATTGTCCCAAACTACGTCTGCATACTCTAAAAGTGGTCGAATGAAAGAGAAATACATACGTTCAAGACTTTTACGGTTCAATAGAAATTTAAGGGCTCTCATCACACCTATTCTTTGCCATGCTTTATTAATGATTATTGATATGTGAGATGTCCATTTGGCGTCACTGGATAGAGTTAATCCAAGATGCTTATGTGTAGACACAGTTTCAATAAGTATTTGATTCATGTACAAAGAAGGATGGGCCACCTCATTGCGTTTCTTGGAAAAGAGCATAGAGATTGTTTTTGAAGGGTTGAATGTGACCAACCAAGACTTAGACCAAGAATAGATAGCATCAAGATCGGCATTCAGAACTGCTGCAGCTTCATTCGGATTTTCAACTATGACGTAAAGACTTGTGTCATCAGCAAAAAGGCGAATATTTGATTGAATGTTTGTAACAATATCATTAATGTAAATTAGGAAAAGAAGAGGCCCCAAAATGGAGCCTTGAGGAACCCCGGCATTTATAGGAGACCAAGCTGAGGAGGCAGATGCATAGACGACACGTTGCTTACGAGATGACAAGTATGATTCAAACCAATGAAGTAAGTGACCAGTAATTCCAAGAGTAAAAAGTTTTTGGATAAGACCGCGATGCCAAACTCTATCAAAAGCTTTAGAAATGTCACAAAACACGGCCCTAACCTCCTTTCCTTGATCTAAAGCACGGCATATGTCGTCATATATATAGGTTAGCTGATTAACAGTCGAATCATTTTTAATGAAACCTGATTGATATGGTGTTACTAGATTATTTCCGATAAGGTAATTGTATATGTACTTGTGCACACATCGTTCAAATAGTTTGCCGATACAGCTTAAGAGAGAGATCGGACGATAGTTACTTGGTTGGGAAGGATCGCCCTTTTTAAAAACGGGTGTAACATTGGCTAGTTTCCAACAATCAGGAAAGTAAGAATGTACGAGAAGTTTGTTGAAAAAAATTGACAATGGTACACATAGTTCATGTGTGCCTTCGCGAAGTAATTTCGGGCTGATAAGATCTGGACCACAGGCTTTTGTTGGATCAATGGAAGAGATGGCGTCTCTAACATCAGTAGGAGTCAGAACAATTGAGTCTAAGGTAGCATCAGTTTGTTTGATAGCTAGGGGAAGGTCATGGCCATGGTCATCAATATTGGATTGTTGAGAAAAATAGTTATTAAGAAGGTTTGCTTTAGATACATCAGTTGTCGCCTCAAAGTTGGTGTCGAATAAAGTTGGGATGGATTGTGACGATTGTTTATTTGTAAGTTGTTTAGCTATTTTAAACCAAGTTTTCGCTGAGACATTCGATGAATTAACAGTTTGTATTAATTTATTTTGATAAGTATGTTTTGCTAAGTGTATCTGTTTTGTGACCTTGTTTCTCGCTGCTCTAAACTTAGCCCATGCTGCTGGAGTATCGGATTTCTTAGCATGTTTGTGTATTTTATTACGAGCTTTGATAAGATTTCGAATTTCGTTGTTCATCCATGGGACATTGTTAGGACGTATTGTTACTAATTTGTTTGGAATTGTATCTTCAGCTGCTAATAAAATAGTATTTGTTATGTTTTTTGTAGCAATGTCAAAGTCGTTGATGTCCGTAAGAGAGTTCCAGTCGGTTTCGTGTAGCTTTCTCCGGTATGCATCATAATCACCATTTTCATAAAGCCATATACGTCTTTTAAAGGTTAATCGTTTGGGCTTTGTTTGTCTTAAGACAAGTACGACAGGACAATGGAAACGAGTAAGGTTCGGGATAAATGGGTCTGCGACAAAACTTGAAATAACACTATCCTTGTTTTTGATAAACATTAAATCTAGAAGAGAGTTACTTGATTCTGTGTAAAATGTGGGAGATGTTATTAATTGCTCGGCATTATACGAAGAAAAGAGGTTAGTAATTTTATTAGAATTTGCACCTAGTAAATTCATATTAAAATCACCTGTTACAATTATGTTATCAAAATTCTGAGAAAAAGCTTGGTCTATACTTTGTTCCATTAACAACCATTGGTCATTATTTGAGTTTGGTGGCCGGTATATGCCACCAAGAAGAATACTACGTTCGCCAAAAACTAGCTCGATCCAAAGAGACTCGGTGCCATTAACATTAAACTCGGTTCGTTCTTTTGCGTGGATTCCCTCATGAACATAGATTGCAACACCGCCTCCGATTCGATCCTTTCGGTCACGTCTGAATGGAGGTTGAAAATTTGGCAAAATTAGTTCTGTATTTTGTATGGATTGGTTAAGCCATGTTTCAGTGAGAACAACTATGTCGTATTGCTGGATCTCAGCTTCAAGAATTGTCAGCTTTGGCCTTAAGCTTTGAATATTTAGATGCATTATACTGAGTCCACTTTTTAGTATTTCAGAATATGATGAAGTGTTAGGTATGTCATCTGATAGAAAAGATGTTGTCGATATCTCGGTTTCAGTAGAGTTTGGCCCTGGATTTGAATGAATGTCGACAGAGATAAGCATATATAGGACAGGTAAGTATAATAATGTCAAAATATGTGGTGTAATGCTGAGGAAAGTAGAGAATACAAGAACAGTGTTAAAAAAGGTAGAGATCTCTTGACGGCGCCCACAAATCTTAAGTAGGTACATGGTTATGGTGGTAAGTAACTGTCAAAATAAAAAAAGCGCACCGTCAAGACTTCAAGTGAAATTTTTTCTGCAAGAAAAGGCAAAGCTTTCATCCTGTGAAGATTTGTATCGCCAGCACTGCGATAAGGTAAACAAAAAACAAGTGCAAAGATAAATGGAAATAGGTTCATGAGTCAAATGTTAAATCTAGTATATTGCATGGAACCAAAACAAAAATTCTATTACTTTACCAGGAAAGCAGCCTAACAATCTAACTATAGACTTCATGAGATTAATTAGTTAATTAATTAACTTCCGCAGTGGGGGGTCCCTATCAGAAATTGTCTATAGGAGGCAGCTCTGATAGGGACCCACAGTGCGGTATCGAACCATTTGTGAACTTCATTTTATTTAGGACTTAAAAGTGTTTGGTTAAAGGTAATGCGTGTAAAAAAATAGAGATTGGCCGTCTGAGCAAACAAATCAGGAAACATAATTCGAACTGTAAAATAACAAAAAAGGAAACAAAGTGTATGTCAGAGGATCATTAAAATAATACATGTATCTTTATATACACGGATATTATCGCATGCTATGTATAAACTTGAAGAGATCAATTTCCGTGATGAGAGTACCTATCAGAAATTGTCTACGGGAGGCAACTCTGACAGGCACACACAGTGCGGTATCGATCAATGTGTGAACTTTCATTTTAACTCCATACCACACAAGAAATCTTTAGTCTGGTCGAAGCTGAAGGCATTTGCAGCAGACAAAATAAATGTCACTGAAATTCTACCCTTGGGAAGGGAAGAAAACATTTTGGGAAAAGGAGAAAACGCTGTTAACCAGCAGTTTCTCCCTTTCCCACAATGCTTCCGAAATGCTTCCATCTCAGGGGCGCCAAAAGTCGGGATTGTGTGGCAAAGGATCAAAAGACTTGAAAGTATTTGGTTAACAAGGTACATGTACGTCTGAAAAAACAATTTAGGAAACGTAATTCGAACTGTAAAATGATAAAAAATACATATCAGAGGATCATTAAACATAGCACAAGAGCATTTATCTTCAACGGGTTTAATTAAATAATTCCAAGCAGAAGAAATGCTAGTCAGCTAATTGCATGAACTGACCCCAACACATTTGAAAATTAGTTTATTGCACTATAGTTCGCATAATTTCGGTCACTGTGGTAACTTTAACGTGGCGGAAGCTTTCACATCCGTCAGATTGCATAGATGTGCATACTGATCACTGTGTAAGGCCTATATGGATTGAAGTTTTATCTTGAAGAGAATTATAAGATAAAAATGACAAACATTAAGGACCTAATTAAGATAAAATGAGAGATTGGTTGAAGATAAAGGTACATGTGCACGGAGTTTAGTCCTCGTTCAAGATATTGAAACGACAGTTTGGTACAAAATGAATTACATAATTCTATATACAACTGCAATGGAGGATTTCTATTATAACTATGACAAAGTTCCTATATTTAGGATTTTAGACATTATCTTGTTTTGCTTTATTATTGTTGCTGTTATAAATAACACTGTACCACAATACTGCATTGCAAAATTGAAAGGAGTCACATAGTCAACAGACTAAAATGATTTACTAGATTAATAGGATAAAAAAAGTGTGTCCGCTTGTATGAGCACATTTCGTAATAGATATCAAAAGGGCTTATATGCAGACGACACGGTTTGTCTGTGTGACTGTATTCTTTATAAGCATGATAAGACCTAGACGGCTTTATTTGACACTTTAGTGACTTTTTATACCCATTACCGTCAATTAGTGTTATTAAAAACAGGGGAAAAATTCACCAAGAATTTTATATGAAAATAAACTAAGACAGCGTACCCAATTGTCACCATATATTGAGAGACAAATTTATGCCGAGAAAGCAAAATAGATGTTGACTATCGAATAAGAACTAGGATATATATTAAACTCACTGGATTGTCTTTTTCACAGTTCATTGATTTGTCTATGAACATGATTTATACTGAACAACAATTGTTAAGGACTACTTTACCAATTCCCGTACAATCACTTGTTTTCATGACGTTGGGATATTGTATTACGTAAAGCATTGTTTGAAGAGAAGAAACAGATTGTTTCAAGCAATTTCTTCTTTTCTCACAATGCCTTCCAATATATGGGATAGTCGGTTTACAGTTAACACGCAATGTGGATTGTCATCTGTAACATCTTTCAATTTGGACTGGTCGAAAGTTTTGTCGTTTGGTAATGGGTTCAACCTTTATGAATGTAGACCCTCTTTTTGTTTAAAGTCATTAAAGTCCTTTAATGTTTCACACCTTGTAATACGATCATCATTGGCTTTAATTAGAATTACACCATCTGATGTCCAAGTGCTCTTCACGTGGCCGTCCTTTTGCAGTTTACGCGCCTGAAAAAATACTTGGGAGCGAGACTTTGTTAAATCCTCGTTGATATAAACATCTTTGTACCCAGAACTCCTGAGATGAGATTTCAGTTTCATTAACTTATTTCTAGCTCGGTAGGTGGAAAACTTGACGATTATGCTACGAGGTCTTGTTGACAGCTGGCCAGCATGCTGCGGAACATTCCTGAGTTTGGGCTTTCCTAGCCTATGGGATCTGTCGATATCTTCCAGGGTTAAGTTTGCGCCAATCGCCTTGGCCATGTCAAGCACAATATCGTCGGTCGATTCAGATTCCGCCTCAGTTATTCCGGAAATACGAAGACAATTCCGACAATTCCGACGGCTGTATTGATCAGATTTGTCCTGACGATTGGTTGTTTGATTAAGTTGCTCTTCAAGATGCGAAATACGATCTTTTAGTTCGGCATTTTCTGTTTCAAGGGATACCAGTTTTTTGTTGAAATCTACTACAACTCTGGCGACACTATCTTCTACGATCTGAGATAACTGGAGTTCAAAGGTTGAACGTAGGACATCACTAATCTTAACCAGATCCTCTTCGTGGAGTCGAAATTGTGTGACTTGTTCAGGTTTGCCTTCCATGTACGACGATTCTGATGATACGGATACGGATGTTGGACGTGCTTTTTTGGGACTATTTGGATCAAAAGGTGACGAAAGCTCCCGTTTGTTGGTGTCCGTTGCTGTTGGAGTTCCTATATCAGGACAGGACGTATTCATGACACCTTAATAATTTTGGGTAGTATACTTCGATATTCCTCAAAGTTAGACAGGTACAGTCAGTTATTTATCCGATATGTTGTAGCACGTGCAAAATAGTGGTACTAAAACCGGTAAAACCGGTTCGACCGAAAGCTAGTCGGTGTAAAGAGGTGAGAAACCAACAAATTCACAAAAACACAAATTCAAATGTTCATTTTTTATATCATGTCCGAAGGGCCAGCCAACATAATAACTCACGACTGATTTTCCGAGATGACTGTGTCCTGATATTCGTACAAAATCAATATTTCTTTGGTCCACTAAAATACAGCTTGTTTACGCCGCCATGACACCGACATTTGTATGTTGCAAAGTCAGAGTCAGTACCTTTGAATATCACAAATTTATCGTTGGCTTATTTTTTTTTTTTATTATCTTCAATATTCATGCTCCTCAAATACTCCTTTTTTTCAACTAGAAGTACTCCATAGGGAAAGTTTGCTTAGGGGAAAAACAGAAATATCTTCCCCGCTCCTTATATTTAATCTTCCATTCCCGATTTTCAACGACAAAGAAGTACATGTAGTTTTAAAGCAGACGCATACATGTAAATACTCGTTATATGGTTGAAGCAAACTGTCTTTTTCACCTCTAAATTTAGTTTTTCGTACCGTTTACCAAAGTTGCGTGTTTTTCTAGCTTCTGCGCGCGTCTAACGGACCTTTTTATAGATAGTTTAGAAAGATCAGGCTGCACAGAATGTGCTTTGAATAATTGTGTGGTGTTTTAAGCTATACCTTGATTGATTAATCGGTGTTTTGTACCGTTTTCAACAGCATTTTAGTTATATCGCGGTGGCCGCAATGACTAATCAATACGCGAAAAGAAATTGGCCAAGCCAAGGATCGAACCAGCGACCCCCGTTCTCAAGTCCTGCGCGCTACTGACTGGGCTATAAAAGACGGCTTTTGAAAATGTTGTAGGAAAAAGACAAAATGCTGGTAGGCCTAACGGGCACTGTGTGTGCCACGGTAATTTCCACTTTTTAAAAACGTTCTTGGATTCTGATTATCAGCGTTTTCTCCTTTTCCGACAATGATTTCAAAAGCGTTCTCTCCCAGGGTTATGAAAACTAGGAATTGATTGATAAAGGGTTAAACTTGGACGAGATGAAAAATTTTCTTCTGGTAAAGGGCTACACAAAAAACTGGTGGAATTGGAGAGTGTCAAAAAACTCATCCTTACTTTTGGTTTGATAATTATGTGAAATTGATTGATTGGTTGACTGATGATTAATTGATTACGTTGTATGCCGCTTTCAACATATTTCTTTTTTTCAGTCATATCATGGTAACAGCTCACAAAATTATGTATCTATGCCTAGAGATTCTCCAGTACCAGGCTTCCACAATGTGGTGAGATGTGAAAAATCTAAATACTGAAATTTATATGAAAAAAACAATACAAATCATCAATAATTAGGAATTATAAAATGACCAAAAAAAATTGGGGGGGGGATGGTATTTCCTTAAAAGGCTACGTAGCCTCTTAACCTTTTTTTAGATTTCGCGCCTAAAATAAAAAAAAAGCATTGTGGGTATATCAAGTGACTGGTACGTGACTAATGACGCTTAAATTCCATATATAACGAACATGTAATTATTTTCCATAATGTCTTCTTCGGATGCTATGTTCGAAGCTTCGTCTGTGTATTTAAGGTATGTAAATGAGCGAGTTGCTCATGTAAAAACAGACCGTGCTTCCCTTCGGTGTCGACCTGGGCTATAGGCCTTTCCTATAATCTATAATTTCTCTTGTTGCCGGATGGTTTTCGACTGCTGGGGTTTTATGAATGAAAATCGTAAGGCTTTGCGAGTATAAGGATTTCTTTTTTCGTATTTTTGTAA
The DNA here is from genome assembly GCA_943736015.1 of Tridacna crocea. Lineage (NCBI taxonomy): Eukaryota > Metazoa > Mollusca > Bivalvia > Cardiida > Cardiidae > Tridacna > Tridacna crocea. Next base: position 31,481,062 of record OX031056.1, read on the forward strand.
AATTTTCTTCCCATCATCTGAAGGGCCACCTTTAAAAAAAATTGACACGTAACTAAGCATTCAGCAAAGCTCAATGTGAACCATTCCTATAAATCAAATTATATCCCTTGACATACAAAGACCATCGCCTACCTGAATGGTGGGGGCATCGCCTACCTCCACGAAGCCTGTCTGTCTGTCCTAGAATAAAGGTCAAGGTCACAGCAAGGTCAAGCCTATTTTGAGAGTAGTAATTGTGTCAGGCCTATCACATTTCCTTCAATTCCATTTCAGAATGCCTTTGCAGAATTATTAAGCACATGAAGACTATGTTTCATGCGTAAAATTCCTAATCATAGGTTAAAGGTCAAGGTCACAGTAATTTTAAGTCTTTTGGATGCGGGGAGTTAAGTATTCGTTTCCAAAACATTTTTAACAGTTGAATTTGTTTCAGTATAATTATGCAGAATGCTTAAGTACAAAAAGACAATATGCAATGCAAATGTCAGTACATCAAAGGTCAAGGTCACAGCAGTTTCTAGGCCATAACTTTTTTTCCGGGTTTGTTCATATAAAGTTGATGTGTCATGTGTTGGAATAATGTCTGGGTTTATGTTTAGGACCACAGATGTGTTGTGCACAAAAACCAAACCATCTTCGTAGGTCAACGGTTAAGTTAGTGGAATGGTAATATGACCATTTTTGTTTTGAGCCTTAACTCTACGAATTATAATCCAATATAAAATGAATTAGCATAGATTTTTCATGTACTAATCATATCCATAGCTTAAAGGTCAAGGTCACAAAGGGTCAAATATTTTTGATGGTTGTGTTAATGCCCACTCTGTAACTATTTTTTTAAAAAATTTTCCTGCAATGCCTTTCAAAGCATGTTTTTTTAGACCGTTCAAGATCGGGTTTGTCTGGTGAATGGTTAAACGGGTCTTAACCAGATTTTGACCCATTTCTCTTTTTTGAGTGGTGGGGATTGTTAATTTGTTTAGGAAAATCATAGGTACGTCACTCTTAATTCATAGTTAGGAAAAAGAAAGTAAAAAAACAATGTGACACCCCTGGGTATGGAACCCACAACCTTCAAAACGATAGTCAACGACCGTACCATTGAGCAATGAAAGTAACAGACGTGTACTTGTTTTTATCCCTTATATATACGTGACCCATCACGCAAAAAGGGACCATCCTCGATTCTGTACATCAATTAGATGAAAACGGGTCAACTTTAGTGCAGGTCGTTTAAGCTGATAATTAAAAAACGATTATATAACATGGTACAATGACCACTTTTCAAGTAGAAATGTTATTAAAGCGAAAATTGTCACTTTTCGCAGTTCCCAAAAGGTCCCTTTTTGCGTGATGGGTCATATATGCAATAACGATTATACCGTTACTAGCGCTGAAGGAAACATTAACAGTAAAAAATGTTTTTAGAAAATTGACAGTCGTGTTTACTACATGTATTTAGTTCGCGTAAATGAAAACGAGCATTCTTTATGTTAAAAAAAAAGTAACGCACACAAATACAAAACGAGATCTAGTTTGAAATCCCTTCACGTAACTCACGTAACACGACGAAATTTTGACTGGTCCTAATTGTAAGCATTCTCAGACGACAACATAAATGTGACTCAAAAATTTAAATTTGCTATTGGAAGGGTAGAAAACATCGTGGAAAAGGGAGAAAATGCAGGTTACCGGCATTTTTTTCCTTTTCCACAGTGTTTTCCAAAGCGTTCTATCTTAAGTTTGTTTAAAGTCGAGATTCAGCGTTTAGTAAGAGTTAAAAGGTAAAAAAAGTTCTTTGATGAATGATGACAAGTATTGTAACAGTATGCCGATAGGCTCAATCAACCACAAAGTGCTTGATTATTGATATCGCTGATTGTTGATAATACATCATAAAACACACACAATTAACTTCATCCCAGTGAAAGTCTTTACCAAACCACAAAACTTTTGACTTGTTCAGATTTGGAGCATTTGCAGATGACAAGTTATATGATGCTAAAATGGTTAGGTTTGTATTTGAAAGCCGGAAAATATTGTGAGAAGTGCTGGCTTGTAGCAAGCGAGCACTTTCTCCTTTTCCATCTATGATTTCAAATACCTTCTTCGGGATCGTTTAAACCGGAGATCGTGTGGTTAACCCATTACCACACAATTCCTACTTTTGACGCCCCTGAGAAAGAAGCCTTTTGAAAACATTGTGGGAAAAAGGAGAAAATGCTGTAACCAGCATTTTCTCCTTTTCCCACAATGTTTTCTACCCTTCACAAAACAAATTTCAAATTTTCAGTCACTTTTATTTTGTCGTCTGCAAATGCCTTCAATTCGGACCAGTCTAGAATTTTGTCGTTTGCTAAAGGGTTAAAGGCTAGGCCCTAGCAGACCCTACGGTAGTGCATTAGCGGACAATGCAGATCAATATCAGGCAGCTTAGAACACGCAGTTGGGCCTTGCATTAACACCGCTTGCTTTTCATTTTAAATATACCAAGAATTTTTCATATAACTCGTGTTTCTTTCATACTTAATTCCTCGGATGAATCAATGTAAGAATTAACACGAAATGGTCCTGCGTGACTCACTGAGGACTCGTACCTGGCGCCCTCCAGGTCCGGTGTTGAACTGCACTGGAAGCACAGTCTAGCCTAGTGCTGGTGAATCCAAGGGCATACATGAATATGTGAACTTTAGTCGTGATATGACTGAAATATTGTTGAAAGCGGCGTAATACACCATTTAATTGTTAAGGCTGATCCTACAGGCTTGATCTTGTAGCATACGACTTTGAAGCCTTTCATGGTAACAAGAGCAGATTGGATTTAAAGTAATAAATAATGTTTTCACTTGTATGTCTTGCACAAACTATTTCCAGTTTATTTTGAACACTGAATTTTGAAAGAATTTTAGACTACTTCTTAAACATGTACATGTATAATATTGGGGTGTAGGACAAAAGCCCACTAGGACAAAAGCCCACTAGGGTAGCGGCCCACTGGGACAAAAGCCCACTTTTCGTTATCATGTATTTTATTAAAAAATTCATATGTATCACGTGACCTGTCTTTAGAAGAGTAGAAAACATTACGTGGAAAGCAGAAGATGCTGATCTTACAAAAATGATAAAAAAAAAAATGATTATCTAATGCTTTTTTTCAGCAGTGGGTTTTTGTCCTCCCTGCCAAAATTAGCAGTGGGCTTTTGTCCAGTGGGCTTTTGTCCTAGTACGCTTTTGTCCCAAAGGGCTTTTCTTCATTCCCCATTTATGTTAGAGGGACGTCTTCCAACACAAGATACTTTTCCACTCTGTAATTGAAAAAAAAACAGCATTTACATGCTCTTTCTCAACACTGCACTTGAAAGAATTATTACGCTGTCAGCAAATAAAGCTAGAGTTTGACAGGCATTGGAAAAAGCTTTACCCTTTTGCCACACAAAAGTATTTCGGGTTATACTATCGAAATGAACATTTCATTTAACCCTTTCCCAAACAACAAATTTTGGACTCTTCCAAACCAAAAGAGTTTGCAGACGACAATTTTAGATTTGGAAAAAATGCCAGACAGTTCTCAAAAAGGGTAGAAAACACTGTGGGAAAAGGAAAAATTGCTCGTTACGAGCAATTTTTCCTTTTCCCACAGTGTTTTCAAAAGACCTTTACTGCAGACACATAAAAACCTGGGTTTGTTAGGGAAAGGGTTAATTAAGGTATTTAGCACGATATGGGTTAACCCTTTCCCAAACGGCAAATTTTGGACCAGACCAAACTAAAAGCATTTTGAAGATGATAAAATAACAGTTGCTAAACAGATGATTTTCTGTATGATAGGGTAGAAAACATGGTGGGAAAAGGAGAAAATGCTGGTTACCAGCATTTTCTCCTTTTCCCGCAATGTTTTCAAAAGGCTTCTATTCCTGACCCGTAAAAACTAGGGATTTTTTGGGGAAAGGATTAAAGCACTATCTTTCTTCTCGCCACTGGGGTGTGTGCAAAAGAAACATTGTAGACCTCCGAAAGTTTCTCAGTCTTTTAGCTTCAACCAGTCTGTCCTCGAGCAGTCGATCATCCAGTTTAGAGTTCTCTTCTACACTGAAAAAATACAAATTGATGTTTTTAATTCAAAAAAGGCCCCAAAAAAGTTACATTAGGCATAACTATTATACATTTATTTCATGCTTTCCGGTAGGATACTGAGAAATAGCAGTGAAAATATTTTTCGATATTACACGGGAACGACCAGTGAAACTGCCGATTTTCAAGTTCTTGTTGCCTAGGTAAATTGCGCGTGCTTCGCATCGAGATGGGAAATATGAGGTCATATACATGTACCTTACATTACTCACGCTTGACGTAATATTGTAATTCAATGCGTTGCTATGTAGGAGGGGTACCCCACGGGGAACAACGGAAAAAAACTGTACTGGATTTTGATAAGGCTCCTCTCAAAAAGGGTTAAAAGCATGAAATACTCGTAAATAGAATATTTGGTGTGAAGACCGAATTTATTACCGATGGTGTTCACTTGATGAAATAAATTTTGATTTTTTCACCGCCTAAAAAAACAAATATCCTCTATGTAGCTATACGAGTAATATTAGATTATATAAGTAACCAAGGAAACTTTATTTCATTTTTAAAAGTAGTGAACCCTTCACCAAACAATCCAGTGTTTTCACCACCCAGAGGAAGAATCCTTCTGAAAACATTATAGAAAAGGGAGAAAATGTTGTAACCAGCGTTTTACCCTTTTCCCACAATGTTTTATACTCTTCTTAGGTCAAGTTTCAATTTTTGAGCCATGTTTTTATTGTCGTCTGCAAATGCTTTCAATTTGGACTGGCCTAAAATGTTGTTGTTTGGTAAAGAGTTAAATCATTTTAAGACAGGCTACCTACTGTAATGACGTCACTTTTACATGTCTTTTCTAGGGTTTGAAAGACTCTCCAGCTCCTTTCCCTAGATTGCCCTCACATGGTTGGTGCTACTACTTGGCATCAAAGCAGGATTCTGATTCCTGGGTCTGTATTTACCTACTCTTCCTGGCTCACAACCATCCTCGGATACCCCGGGGTCTCCCTATTTGCTACGCTACATCGATGTAGCGTAGCAAATAGGGAGACCCCGGGGTATCCGAGCATGGTTCACAACACACGAAAGGGGACATTTGGACATTTGTGTAAATGTCGTCCCCGCACAGCCTGCTCAGTCCGCGAAGGCTAATCCGAGACGGCAATTTACGACATTAGATTTTGTGCTACAGTAGACTTGCACAAAACAGAAAATTAAAATATATAAAAAATAAGGAAATACGTGTCATTTTGGATCTTTTGGATCAGCCTGCGCGGACAGCGCAAGCTAATCTGTGACCACATGTTACGCAAATGTCCGAACGCCCCATTTCGCGTGTTACAGGCCTCCTATGAAAGTACCTAGTCTTGTTCTGCAGAATTTTCTAATTTGAAAGTCACACAATTTCTGTTTTATAAACCTGTTTTTGTAGCCAATTGGAATTTGTGTGACCTTTAGATTGAGCAGATCTTGGAGAATAAGACTAAGAATTCATAGGAATGGTTGTTGAATACGAACCTCGATTTGGTGTCTTCATCGCTGAACAGAGTTCCAGATAAGAGGGCGTGGGGGGGGGGTTGATGGTATTCTAAATCCATTATTTTTCTTCCAAACTCTACGTTGTGGGTACTCATTAGAATCGTCTAGACGAGACTATTCTAATGAGTACCCATAATGTAGGGTTTGGAAGAGAATAATTAATATCGTCAATTTTGAAATCAAAATCACTCCCTCTGTCTGGAGCTCTGACAAAGACCACGGTGAGATGAAAATAACAAAGTGCATGATTCACCGATAATTTGATCGATGATGGAAAAGAGAAATTTAAATTCTAAACATCAATAGATTGCTTTTTGATGGAAACCAAAGCTGTGATCTAGCACCGTGGAATGCAATTATTAGAAACATACTTTCTGGGAAGTCACGGTATGGAATCAATGGGCCCTCCTAGCGGGTTTGTGGGTTACTTTCACTCATCAGACGACAATAATAGACTTGTTCATATCTAAAACATTTCCAGAACACAAACTAAGCGTAGTTCATAAAATGGAACCTGTCTTCGAAAGGGTAGGAAACAGTGTAGGAAAGGGAGAAAATGCTAGTAATATTCCTCCTTTTCCCCACAATGTTTTTAAAAGCCTTTTTTCCCCTCACAAGATCGAAACAAAAAGGGGTCGTTCGGTTAAGGTTTTTAACTCGCTTCCACAAGATTATAATAGACTAAATCACGAAGTCGTTTCGATGGCACTGAATAGGCTTTATAGACTGGAAAGGACTTTTTTTTTTGCCCCGTTGCAATACTTGTTAAGCGCAATATTGACATTTATTACATTCCAGCGGAAGCTTTGATTTCCGCTATTGGATGCCTGTATTACAACTTCCCGTGTATTCATACAAAACCTTTGAAATGTAACCTTTACCTGATGTACTTGTACACCTCAAGAATTTGTCGTGACAAAAGTCAAGGTTTTTTTTCATAGTAAAAATCAAAAGAACATTTTCAGACCAAAAGAAAAAGCCCCAATTGTGTAATATACTGTGTCAAATATTGTTGTACTTCTAAAGTTTTTTTTTCTAGGGATAGGATAGGAAAGTGACCAGCATCAAGGAGATTAAATTTTTCCGTACTTCGGCTCTCTTCCTCTATTGGATTTGATTGGTTCATTATATGATGACGTCAGGTGCGCGCCTTGACAGCGATGCCAGTGCGGGACAGAATTTAATAGAAAATTACAGGACATTATGAACGATGTGATGGATGAAAAAATTCGAATATTGCTGACTCTATCCATAACGGTAAGTAAGAATAATTAAAATTTACATATTTCCATGCAACCTAATCCATTGGTATTCAAAATACTAAAACACTTTTTTTTAAACTGGAAAATGGTAAGTAAAACATAATGCTGCCTGCATACGACTTTTATTTATTTGTCTATTTATTTATTTATTTATTTATTTACTAATCGTAGCCGGACACGTTGACACTTACAAAAGCAATTGTCGCCGCACCGGTTGCCACATGGGAGACGACCCCTAAAGCCTGTCCAAAGCTTGACTCTTAACATGTCCCGTTGCAACCATGGGCCATTCGGACTGGCCTAGTTAAAATTTATGTCGATTATTAATTTTAATCGAGAAGTTTTTACGTGTTTACAAAAGGTTTCAACAACCCCATGAAACAAGGCTTTCGAAAACACATTGAGAAAAGGGAAAAATGCTGGTAACAGCATTTTTTCTTAATCTCAATGATTATGTTGTCTACTTTTTCAGAAATTAATTTCATAATTTATCGTCCGAAAAGGCTTTCAATTTAGACGAGTATAAAATTGTGTCGTTTGGTCAATGTGGTCATGAGAACAAGGTCATCTGATACAAATTTATCTGGAAGTTTACGATACTCATTTAGATTAAACTTTATTTATTTCAAAAATTCCATTCACAGTACCATTTCACATGAAAAAATAAGATGGGATTGGAAAACACGCTATACTCATTTGGTAAAAGATTACGAAATAGCAAAATTTGGGTTTCTACCATCGGCCTGAAATTTTCATAGCATTTATTTATCGGTTAACCCTTTCCCAAACAAGCCCTTGTTTTTACATGTCTGCAGTACAAGTCTTTTGAAAACACTGTGGGAAAAGGAGAAATTGCTCGTAACGAGCAATTTCTCCTTTTCCCACAGTGTTTTCTGCTCATTCGGATAATTTTCTCCCATTGTTGTTAAAGTTAAAAATTGTCGTCTGCAAACTCTTTCAGTTTGGAAGCGTCTAAAATTTGTCGTTTGGAAAAGGGTTAAGATGTATTTGCAAATCTCTAGTTTATGAGAACATGCATACCAAAGTCAAAATGAATCCCAAATCAAGAGATACCCGTTTTTCATAGTCATGCAAATCTTCAGATAGCTATAAAGGCTTCAGAATAAATTTGCACAGTGGTGTAAGGTGTCATATCACGTAATAATCGACTTATTAGATTTCTTTAATTCATATTTTCTATGATCTGTTTCTTTTTTTTTCAGCTTTCCTGCATCGTGTTGTCATCTGATGGAGGTACGCCGTTTATATTTTACCTTCTCCTTTTTATTCAGCAACAGCAATATCATGTAACTGAGAAACAAGTATCTCGTATATTGGCCAAGCTTGCCTCTCTTTTCCTGTGTGCAAATTATGTATACGATTCGGATGTTAGCTTAGTACAATTAAACAATCTTAGGTTTTTTACCACACAGTGAAATTTCAGACTTTTGCAAATTGACAGAATATGCTGATGACAAATAAACTTATTAATGCGAAAAGGAGAAAATTATGGTTAACAGCATTTTCTCCTTATCCAACAATGTTTCAAAAACCTTTTCTTTCAAGAAACTTGGAACTGTGTGGTAGAGGGTTGAATCAGCATAAGGTCTTCAGGAAGTATTCAATGACGACGCAGAAGTTTTGTTATCCTTTCTGCAGGCTTCGCAATGTCCCGAAATAGTGCTGGACAGACACGCGGTAAAGGGAAAACCATTGTACCATAATGTAGTTATGTAATAACCCTGCAGTCACTTTCAGCCTAGAAACAAGTCAAATATAACAGTAGGTTTAATGTTTCTCTTGTCTATACTATGTCATTGAAGCTGACCAGGTAAAACAGAAATCAGAGCGGTTCAATCTTGATATGCACTGGCTTAAAAGACAAAAACACCTGAGATAGATAGATAGATAGATAGATAGATTATAAACACTGTTTTATGGTTAAAGCGTATCAAAATGTTCTGTTGGCACCGTGCTTTGGCTGAAAAATAGGCCAATAGTCGTCCAATAGTCGGGAAAAACTTGTACTACAATCTGCTGTGAAACTTTCGAGACAGTGAGGCGCCAGCAACTTATAAATGCGATAGAAATCAAAGTAGTGAAAGTGCTCGAGAATCAGTATTTTCCTAGATTAAATGAACAATTTTAGTGACTGACAGATCTAGCAAAATTACCTGAAGACACCACAATGTTTCAGTTTGAATTCCATTTTCAAAAACTTTTTAACTTAATTCCTCAACTTGAAAAAAGTTCACTTTTCGCCCCATATATTGTATCCTCAACTTGATAAAAGTTTACTTTTCGCCCCAATATATTGTATCTTGTAGCGGCAATGCACCAACTGGATTAATTCATCTTCTGAACCATATAGCAAAATCCTAGATTTTTCTGAGAGGCGTTTGATGGATGTTTTCTGTAATAGGGAAGAAAACATCAAAGGCACAGGAGAACTGGTTAACAGCATTTTCTCCTGTTTCGACTGTGTTCTCAGTCACCCTTGTCACATGTTTGTCAAAATTCGAGATCCTGTGAAAATAAGACTAAAACTTTAGAAAAAAAAAACATCAACCCGTTACCCTTGTAATTAAACGAACAAAGGAAAATAGTCTTTGTTAAACGTTGCAAAAAGGAAAACTTGCATTTTATCCATGTTGCGAAAAAGTTGGGTTTTTTTTTCTCTCGTCTATTACGTCATGTTTTTAAATGAGTAATTTTGTAATTTAAGCTAGTGTAGCTCAATTTCTACCAATAGACAGAGGATTTGTGTGTGTGTGTGTGAAAGACCTTCAACGAATAGAACATCATCGGTATTATTTTTACGAGTAGCTCAGCAGCCACTCGTGCCAAATTGTTACCGACGATGTTTATTCGATGACATGAATTTTTATCTTTCGGGGGAAAAAAATCCAAATCCTTGTATACTCCACTATTATTTCTCGATGAACCGTCGAGAAACGTGAAAAAAAAATAAGGTTCTTTCTTGTACTGATATCATTTTGAATTAAATAAATAGAGGATTTTTTTCTTTTCTTTTCGGTTAAAGATCTAAATTTAAAGTTCTTGTAATGTTTTAATCAATATTTTGTACGACCGCCTCTGCTGTCGACGTTGCATAGACCTTACATACATAACGTAAAATCATTGCATCAGGAATGTTAAACTTCTGAACGAGGGCGGTGGCCCGAAACTAACTTTAATGTAACCTTAGTCTTTGAGTACTTTTGCAACTTTGATTTTATTACCACCTTCTTTTAAGCTGCAAAAACCTCACTTAAACTTTCTGCTTGTCAAAATCTGATTAGGCATTCTCTACAGACTCTGAACTAAAGTACGATACCATTTTTTCTTTTTTGTCCTTAATAAAACATGTGACGATAAATAAAAGAAACTTAAGTGCACACTTATTTGTGGAACTATGTATATAATGGAGGCCTTCATAGCAAGCGCTGTAACCGTTTTCGATGTTAAACAAGGTCAGATCCCTCGAGTTTTTCCATACTTTGCACCATATATTTGTAATTTATCTATATTTACACAGCTAAGCCATTCGAAATACTGCCAAGTTTTGACAGATTTTCTCTTTCTATACCCGTGAGGATGTATCTAAGTATAATGGTACCCGTTTTATTTCCCGAAACTGTAAGATAAACCGACAAAAGGCTGCCAGTCGGTTGGTTACTGGAGATGTAACGGGTACCTGTTTAGCTGCAAGGTTACAAACACAGTCACAAATCGAGCGCTAATTGTCATTAAAGTACTGTTATCACGATTATGACCATTTGACCTTACTCGCCCTCTAAATAAGTCTGCCGTCTCAGTCATTTACTCTTTACCACACGTCAGATCACGGCTGATTCCAGATTCGATCCGATCACTTGAAGTTTTCCGACTGATTCTTTACAAGACTGCAAAACTTTAGATAGACATTTTCAAACCGATTCCATAATTTATTCAGATAAAAAGTAAACTTCACCGAAATTATGAGATTTCTCTGTAACAGGATATGAGATATTATGTGATGGAGAACATGCAAAGAAGTTGCAAAATCGTCTGGACACAACTTTGTACAGCGAAAAAGGCTACATTACGTTACTGATATCGTAGAGGGCCAGTGCACCTGCATACATGCTTTCCTGGAGTTTCTTCTCTCTTTTTACCAAACGGCAAAATATAAGACTAGTCCAAATTGAAAGCATATGCGTGCAGACGACAAATTTGATGTGACTCAAATTTTGAAGACTGTTCTGGAAAGGGTAGAAAACATTGTGGAAAAAGGAGAAAATGCTAGTTACCAGCATTTTCTCCTTTTCCCACAATGTTATCATTAGGCTTCACTCCCAGGGGCGTTAAAAGTCATCATTGTGTGGTCAAGGGTTAAAAGTGCGCGGCACAATATTCTTCGCAAGCTAAGTACTGTCTGTTCTTCCACATACCCATCATCAAAACAAAGGATCAGCGTATAGAGAGGAATAAATTCTGTCGCAATTACTATCATTTAAGTCCTCAAGAACAAGTTGGCCGTGCAGGGAATTCGAAGCAGCAACTCCCTGATTTCAAGTCTGTACTCTTACTGAACGAGCAACCGGACTCACCATATGGTCTGCAACACGGCAAAAGGGGCATTCGGACATTTCCGTAAAGTGTCGTTTCAGATCAGCCCTCACAGTTTGCGCAGGCTAATCCGAAACGACATTTTCCGTTCATATGTAATTTTCTGCCTCGCGCATGCCTACTGAAAGACAGAATCTAATTCAATGGTAAAGTGCCGTCTCGGATTAGCCTGCGCAGACTGCGCAGGCTGATCCGAGATGACACTTTACGCAGATATCCAAATGCTCCTTTTCGTATGTTGCATGTGTTAGGAAGTAATGAGTTACGAGAAAAATACGACGAATGATTAACCCTTTAGCACACAACCCCGAGCCCTGAACGACCATGAAGAGGTAGGCTCTTGAAAACAATGTGAGAAAAGAAGAAAATGAGCCGTGTGTGATAAGTCATCTTCAGGACGAGGATGAAATTTGTGGGGTGGTAAAGAGTCGGGAGAAGTATATTTATCAATTCTTTACTAGATGAGGTAATTTTGGTCTGCTGAAATTCAAAGAACTTGCAGACGACAAATTTAGATTGGCCAAAAAGGTAATATTTTTTATCTGTTAGGGAAGAAAACACGCTGGAAAATGGAGAAAATACTTATTATGAACATTTTCTTCTTTTTCGACAGTATTTTCAAATTCCTTCAACCCCACAATCGTAAAAAAAACAGGGCTTAGGTGGGAAAGAGTTAAAAAGTTGCTTTTCTAAATGTAGGCATTCGAATCCATATTCTGATCTTTTTACGACGGTTTAATGTTGCGTGAGTCAGGTAATTTCATGTCTTCTTTAAGCCGGAGCAATGCAGAAAAATGACCCTCCCCTATAAAGTGAACCGTGGAGAAATTACCCCAGAAGTCATTTCACTACGTAGAGGAATGACCCAAGTCATTATTGTACATAGAGCAATGATCCTCTGGGTCATTTCTCTACATAGAGGAATGACCCGGGTCAATATTCTACGTAGAGAAATGACCATGCGTCATTATGCAATGGGGGGCATTTCTCTGCATTACACAGGCTTGCTTTTCAATGGCCATACAGTAATCAGGCAGTTAAAAATAGGCATGCAATTTCCATTACATTTTCATTACATGATTTATGTCGTATTGACATATTTCATTTTGAAACTGTCACCCGGTTAAACGATGCTGATTTAAAAAGCAAATTACGATCCTTTGGAAATCGAAGGGTTTGGCTACTAAGCGCGACTCGCTGACCTTTTGCGGACCGTGTAGATCAAGATGAGGTAGCACAGAACGTGCAGTCTGATCTTCGATCTGCACTGTCTGATAAGCAGATATCATTTCACGAGATATAACTTTAAAGCAGCAATATTTCGGTTTCTAACCCTTTTCCAAACGACAAACTTTTTCAATAGACCAAATTGAAAGCATTTGCAGCCGACAATTCAACTCTAGCTGAAAAGATGATTTCTGTCTATGATAGGGTAGAAAACATTGTAGGAAAAGGAGAAAATGCTGGTTACCAGCATTTTCTCCTTTTCCTACAATGTTTTCAAAAGGCAACTATTCTAGACCCGTAGAAACCAGGAATTGTTTAGAAAAGGGTTTATTTTATCGAATTGCAAATTTGCTTTGAGTTATATAGGAGGATGAACGTCAAAGTTTTGTGGAGAATTTCAACTGCGCTATCCTTGATCACATTTTAAGTGCAATTCTTTATTGTTTACCAGACGGCAAATATTTATACCAGTACAATTAGTATGCATATGCAGACGACAAACTAACACTTAACCAAACCGGCAATCCCGGTGTTACGACCTTCAGATAGAAGCCTTTTGAAAACACCATGGGAAAAAGAGGAAATTCCGATAACCATAAGAAAGCTTCTGAAAACATTACGGGTAAAAGGAGAAAACCCTGGTCACCATCATTTACCTCTATTCACTCATTGTCATCTTCGCAAGCCAAGGCTGACGATTCACTACGCTATTCTACCCTTGGCGGGTCGAGCTTGATTTTTACATTCCCCGATACGCTTTTTCATTGGATGTAGCCAGCTCTAACTGCAACGAATGGAATCGCTCGTAGCATTTTATCTTTGATAAGAATAGAACAAGGTCGCTACCTTTCGAATTGAAGGTAAACATTGAAACCCACGTGGATGTCTGCTTATCGATTCACGTGTATTCGTAAGCGGTTTTTAAAACGATATTTCATTGGCTTTTAGAAATATGATGTAAAGGGGGGTAATAACCAGCATCCAATAGAGGGTGCATCGCAGGAATCTCGAAATCGGGCTCAATTAGCCAAGGTAAGATCCACGTAGTGATCGTAACCTGGGCTCGCGGCGATGACTCAATGTGTTCAACTCCTCTGCAAACAAATTTCACCTTTCGAATGACATTTATTATATGTCTTCTGCAAATGCTTTCAATTTGGACATGTCTAAAATTTTGTCCTATGGAAAAGAGCTATAAATAAGTTCCTTGAATTTCTCAAAAAGAGTGGATATTCTTTGTGAAAAGGATAAAATACTGGTTTTCAAAAACCATGTTTCACGATCTTAACTCTTTAGCACACAGAAACCAGTTTTAACGGCTCTGAACAAAGAGCCTTTTGAAAACTTTATAGGAACAGGAGAAATTGCTGATGACCATAATTTTCTCCTATTCCAACAATGTTTTCTACCATATCAAAGAAAGAAGTAATCATTTGGGCTATAACTACTTTTTCGTCTGCGAATGCTTTGAATTTGGTCTAGGCAAAACCTTTGTCGTTGGTAGAGATAATTCATAACCAGGTTGTGACTTTTAACTCATTACCAAACGACAAAATTTTAGACTGGTTCAAATGGAAAGTATTTGCAGACGACAAAATAATGATGACTGAAAAATTGAAATTTTTTTTTGGAAGGGTAGAAAACACTGTGAAAAAAGGAGAAAATGCTGGTTACCAGCATTTTCTCCTTTTCCCACAGTGTTTTCAAAAGGCTTCTTTCTCAGGGGCGTCAAAAGTAGGGATTGTGTGGTAATGGATTAAACTATCTTTGTAAACAAATGGAATTAGACCATCCCGCAAAGCTAAAGTGGAGGAGGGTAGGACTCATAAACATCAGGTTTCGGATCAGTTGAAGGTGTGAGTTCGATTCCCATAGCTGGTCATCTAGAATTATTAATATTACTTTTTCGGATGAGACATTAAACCGAGGTCCTGTGTGACGGTGCTTTACACCGTGCATGTTAAAGAACCAGGCATAACAAGGGTTCCGTAACAAAACTAAGAGCCCTCGGTGGTCGTCGCCCATATGGGCAACCGGTAGTGACGATACAAAAACCGAATTCAATGAAAGGAATTCATAACGTTGTATTGAGATTTATATAGTCAGTGTGGTTCTCCGTTGTTTGCGCATATCGTATTCTTCGAAGATTCGACCTGTCTTATATGACGCATCACTCTCCCCGCCATCGGGGAGACTGTAATATTACGCGCCATAAAGTAACAATTGAGAAAATGGTTTTTATCAGTTTGCTTGAGGAAAAATTAGGCCTGTTTTAGCTCCAGATTTCTCTAAACTGCTGATCATAGCTGAGTGAATCGCACTAGGTAGGTTTTATTGAGTATACGTTTATTTTAGTTTGAAATTCAAAGTAACGGTTGTCACGTAGAAATGTGGTCCGGACCTGTGTACCCAGGATGCTCAAATTAGATGAGTATTTGTAGAATGCCATCTAGCGGGAGATAATGTGTGGTTCTCAAATCAGACAGCACATTTTCTGGAAATGAATATTTGTTTTAGGCGGCCTAAAATATATGTACACCATCAGTGATCCTCCATTTTCCTCGGATCAGCCGTTAGTTGATAAGAATGGTGTAACGTTACCATTAGATGCTAAATAGTCTTGTTTTTCCCTAAGTTATATGATTTCTTTTTTTGTTAAAAAAAATG
Source organism: Tridacna crocea (assembly GCA_943736015.1). Taxonomy (NCBI): domain Eukaryota; kingdom Metazoa; phylum Mollusca; class Bivalvia; order Cardiida; family Cardiidae; genus Tridacna; species Tridacna crocea. The sequence continues at coordinate 31,496,436 of OX031056.1, forward strand.
TCGACTACACTAAAACATGTTACGTAACCCTTTATCAAACAACCCCTGGTTTTTACGACCCAGAGGAAGAAGCCTTCTGAAAACACTGTGGGATAAGGAGAAAATGCTGTTAACCAGCATTTTCTCCTTTTCCCATAATGTTTTCTATTCTTCCAAAGTCAAGTTTCAATATTTGGGTCTTGTTTATTGTGTCTTCTGCAAATGCTTGAAATTTGGACAAGTCTAAAATTTTGTCGTTCAGTAAAGATTTAAAACAATTGTTCACTGAAGAACCTTGGAGCATGTAAATTTGCGTATTATATTGCAAGCTTGACCGGTTTTTCGGCCATCACTGCCTTTTTATGTCTTAACCCATTACCACACAATCCCTACTTTTGACAACACTGAGAAAGCAGCCTTAAAAATATTGTGGGAAAAGAAGAAAATGCTGGTAACCAGCATTTTCTCCTTTTCCCACAATGTCTTCTACCCTTCACAAAACAAATCTTAAATTTTCAGTCAATTTTATTTTGTCGCAAATGCTTTCGATCTGGACAAACCTAAAATGTTGTCGTTTGATAACGAGACAATAATGGGGCCAAACATGGAAAACAGGAACATGGGTCTCTGAGATACTTGTAATACCTACGAACATATAAAGCTGATCGATATACGAACGCCGGATTTTCAGGTGCGAACAATATTATAAAAGCAATTAAAGCAGATTCCATTATGACAGGAAATACGGGCCGTGGTAGACTCCATCGTTCAATAAATAAATCCCAAACAAAATAAGATTTCCATCCGAGAACGCTGTATGTGATCCTTCGCAAATTACGATAAAGGTCCGTAACAAAAGGACAAGATGAAATACTAGTAATAGATTTTATGAGGAGCAAATACCTTTTCTCATCCAAAAAGACGGATAATTTTAATTAAAGAAAACTGTTAAGGCTGCAACGCCGGAACAAATGGTATTTTTTTACAGATAGATTTTGAGAAATTATCATCTGAAGAGAGAAATAGCCAATCAATATGGCGTTAAAGGTGAAAAATATAATCAATCACTATGACAAAGCCCTTATTTGGTTAGACCTCCGCTTTTATCGACTAATGCATTAAAAGTCGATGAAACAAGCAATGACTTCTTATTGTTTGGCTTGATTTCGTTTTTTTATTGACATCAGCGATTTAAAACCCTGACAACGACTATTTTAGGAGATTTTTAGGTCGATTTTTTCCTTTTAAACTCAGCGGTTAAACTGCTAGTGTCAGTCATTGCTCTACAGGTCGATTTGTCCTGAACCCAATTTCAAAGTGCACAAGTTTAAAAAGTTTTTACAAATGTTCATAATTACATAAATGTCATATTACGGAGTTAATGAAAATCTTTGTAGGCCTACATGAAGTTTCTTAAAAGTTATACCCCCCCCCAAAAAAAAAAGACAAACGCCTAGTACTTGTACAATCTCTTTCTCTCCCTCCCTCTCTGGTAGGCTATTCTTTTAGTCTAGCAAGATTGTTATCTTGCCTCAGATACAATGTATGCCTGCACAAATCTTAGATAGGTTTTCTTTGTTGAGAAGTTCTTTTCTGAAGGTGACTGCAAAGACTGAAAATGCCGGCATCTTGAGACAAATCATTTGTGATGTTGTCCCTTCTATTCAATAAGCAGATGAACCTTTGAAAATTCTTTGTTACGTTGATAGAATGTTAAAACGGGGAAAATCTAAAAGAATTATTTAATAGACGTTCCATATCATAACATATGCGTAGCAATTAACGCCTGAAAGTTACATTCTTTGCGATGCACCGTTGGAAAACAAATAGATCTAATATTCTATCTAACTTGGTCACCCGAAGGCACTCGTCCGTGATAGTTGGTTCCGTTTATTTATCGTCGCTACCGGTTGCCCGCCTGAGCGACGCCCCCAGAAGACGGTTAGTTATTACGGGGTTAGTGCAAGGAAACAGGTCAAAACTAATGAGAGCTTCGCCTGGTTTTTTAACGTGCTCAGCGTATAGCATCGTCACACGGGACCTCGGTTTAATGTCTCATCCTAAAGACCATTAGTAATATTAGTTGGCCAGCCGGGGATACGTACCCACAATCTGTAGTGACCCGAAACATTGTGTTCACGAGTCCTACGCTCTACGGTACCTACTGAGCTATATCGGCTGGCAACGTCCGTGATGGCAGCTATCGCCTGGCTTTATCTGGCGGACTGATATGCACCAGATCGATACGTACCCGGAAATACGCCGGTTTATCGTTCTGAAAATTGTAAGGCTCCTCTTAAGGTAAGACCTGTGTAATGCACTTCCGGTGAACATTGGGCAAAAATTCTAATTGGTTGTTAAATAAGGATAAACAAAGATTTATGCCGAATAATATTTTTGCATTTTTCTAACGGATCAGAAATTCCATTTATGTCTATCTTGAAACTTTTTTCTATACGTTTGTTTGTTTTCTAAAAAGGGAGGTAATTATTATCTCTTTTTCAATTTAGAATATAGCGGTTTCAGATTTATAAATTATAATTCAAAGAAGGAAAAAATGGAAAAAATGAAAAGGTGAAAGTAGTTCAATAGTACTCATTTTCAATTATAGCTAATTTTGCAGGATGACATTTTAGTGGAAATAGCTGTTTTCCATTACACAGGTCTTACCTCAAGGTAAGACCTGTGTAATGCACGACCGGTGAAAATTATAATTGTTTGATAAATAAGAACAATTAAGGATTTATGCAGAAATAATATTTTTGCACATTTTTATTGGATCAGAAATTCCGTTTATGTCTATCTTGAAATTATTTTTTGATACTTTTGTTAGTTTTCTGAAAAGGGAGGTAACTATTATCTCTTTTTTGAATTGAGAATATGGTGGTTTTAGATTTATAAATGATAATTCAAAGAAGGAAAAAATAGAAAAAAACGAATTGGTGAAAGTTCAATTATACTCATTTTTGATTATAGTTAATTTTGCAGGATGATATTTTAGTGGAAATAGCCGTTTTCCATTACACATGCATACCTTAAAACAAGAAATCTTGGGTTTCAATTTTCTGTCGAAATAAACGACATAAATGATCTCAATAAAGTAATTCACATCAGTCTATCAGTCGATGAAAACTATAATCGAAATTGATAAAACTTGTTGAAAAAAATGTTTGCTCCAACTGCTGGTTAATATCTGAAATATAGATCTAGTTAGAAAGATTTCAATAGAAAATGAATTGAGATTCATTTTTTAAGGTAATTCTTACAAATATCAGCACAGTAAACAGACATTTTTATGGCAATGAATCAAGCCGTGCAATGCAGAGAAATGACCCTCTCTAGTCTTTTAAAATGACCCATGTGCCATTTCACTACCTAGAGGAATGACCCGGGTCATTATAAATACGTAGAGAAATGACCCCAGAGGGTTATTCCTCTACGTAGAATAATGACCCGGGTCATTTCTCTACGTAGTGAAATGACCCGTGGGTCATTTTGTAAGGGACGGGGGTCATTTCTCTGCATTACAGCGGCATAGGAGGCTACCAGTTTTCTTTATTCTACGGGGAGCCTTCGGTAACTGGGTTTATTTCCAGCGATGAAATGTAGCGTTTAGGTGCATATTACGGACTTGATAGCATCCGGCCATCGTCACAACTCGGCCGATTCCATACCTACATCTAATGGGCGTATTTCGGGTGATGGGAGCCATCAAATTGTTAGTGTACCTGTACGGAATCGGCCGAGATGTGACGAGTGACTTGATGGCTTCCGCCAACAGAGGCATTCCGAATGGCCGAATGCAATGAGAGGCATTCGGAACACCTCGGTCAATTCTGCGAATCAAGATTGGCCGAGGAGTTCCGAATGCAATGAGAGGCTGACAAATTGCAGACGAATTCTTTAATAAAGATTTAGATCTTCGTCAGCTGTTGTTGTAAGAAATTTCACTACTTAGATGTCGTTTTGAAATAATTGATATATATCTACTTATGTCATTTCAGCTTACCTTGGTTGTTACAAAGAACAGCTTAGGCGGCGAAATTTTGCCAAGAACCCCGGAGCGTTGAAAGCGAATGATGTCACACCGGAAAACTGCTACGCCAGATGCGGCGGATATGGATACACTTACGCCGGATTAGGAAATGGTATAAATATTTGAGCCATTCTCTGCGAAAAGAGGGCTTATAATTAAATCTGCAAAATTAATCGTCTAGATCTATGTCAACCTGCGCAATCAGCTAGAGTAAAAGCATGTAGAATAATATATTACCGACCCCCTTCTATATTGACCATTTGCTTTGGAATCCGTACTGCGATGGGTTGGTAACATGAAATGAAACAAAGATATCACGTCTTTCTTTGCGTCACAAGATAAATCTATCATCCTTCTGAAAAATCAACCACTGTTTTCAGTGTTCCGTCACAAAATTTAGGTGCGTAGATCTAGATCAAAATCTAGATCTCGAATACCTCAAGTTTTTGCCATCGATTCAATTTCTAAACACATTTCAGTCATTGTTAATGCATTATTTTTTGTTTTATAGGACAAGAGATTATTTTCATTGGCTAAAATCGGCAAATAAGTTCACAACAAAAATTTGGATAGGGATCATAGTGGCTCAGATGATCCAACTTTTCTTTTGATTGAGTAGAAAACTTTGTGGGAAAAGGAGAAAATGCTGGTTAAAAGTTGTCATTGTATGGTAAAGGATTAATATCTCAGCAAAGCAGGTTGCTAGTCATTCTTATTTTAGAAGAAAAATGGAAAATCAGAATTATCCAGTATTTTGTCAAATATTTTGAAATTGCAGTACTTTGGTCATTGTCAGTCAGTTTTGAAAAATGTTAGTGTATTTCATTGATTTTTGTCATCTGATAAAAAGATATATCATTTGTATTATATATGTATGTCTTTCTAGGTTTCCAGTGCTTCTGTTCCAAAACCAACCCCAATACCACAATGGAACTTGTGTCTGACACCAAATGTCACATTGACTGTCAAGGGGATCCAACCCAAAAGTGTGGCTCAATGACACATATCTCTGTATATGATGCCATTCCCCCTATATCTATATCCATGTCTGCATCCAGCAGGATAGTATCTACAGGCAGTACTGTCACATTTACACCTCAAGTTTCAAGCACCGTAGGCTCTATTTCGACATATGCTCTAAGAATGGATTATGACGATGGGACATCTGTTACTGATTATGATAACAATGGAGCTGGACTTCTGAGTCGAACCTATTACCTTGCAGGAGAGTATGATATCAAGACATATGCTACAACCATTGACAAAGCTCTACCAGTAAGCAAGATTTGTACATTAGCCATTGGAGTCATAAGATAACTTTTCACATAATGTACCTCACAAAATTTGTAGCATTTAATCTTTTTTTGGACATCCTTGTAAAAACTGAAAATAATTGTGGATAAATGTATTTTCTTCAATGCTTGCTGTTGTGTGTGTGTGTGTGTTTTCAAAACTGGATTGCTGTTTAACAAAAACGGTTGTGTGTAAAGAATGATTTTATATCAAATATAAACAAAGTTGTAGATGAGATATACAAGCATTATGTTAGAGTTGATGGGTGTAACCATAAGGTCATTAGTTTGATATCTTGGGCAGGTGTGTTTCTGGAATTTTTCATTGGTCCACATGTTCGGCCCCATTACTACTGTCGTTCCCAGGAAGCAGAATCGAGAGAGGATAGTATATGTTATGAGAAATTGTTCCTCAATCGATGTGAAATAAATATGTTTAGCTCTTTACCAAACAAGAAAATTTAAGACTTGTCCAAATTGAAAGCATTTGTAGACAACAATTTGAATGTGCCTTAATTGATGTTTTGTTCATCTGTGACAGGGTAGACAACATTGTGGGAAAAGGAAAAAAATGCTGGTAACCAACAATGTTTTCAAAACTCCTCTACCCCCGGGTCGTCAAAAGTCGGGATTGTATGGGAAAGAGTTAAACCAATTGATATGTGTAGTGTGAAATTGAATCTACACTGTCTTCTATGTTGTGATGTATTCTAGCCAAACCAACCTTGGAAAATATTTATTTGGTTGTCTTTCCTTATTGAAGAAGTCTATTTCATTAATTCAACACCTACAGAGTTACTTGTTTGATACATGCATCTCCTATTGTTTAAGGATACAGTCACAGAGACTGGTGTATTAGTTCATGCACCTGTAGGAACAGTGAAGTTGCTTTGCCCCACTGAGATGGCAACCTACGAGCCTGATAGCTGCACCCTTGAAGTGTATAGAGGGACAGATATGTCTGTGACTTTCTCCTACACAGATGGAGATCCTGTGACCAGAACATTTGCCATTGCAGGTAAACTGATGTGATCTTGTGTAGCATGTAGTACTTCCCACTACCAATAAAGATGTTGCTTCACTTCTAAAGAGAAAGCACCGAACCTAGATTTAAGCAATTTGTACTAAATGCATAGCAATAACATCATCATAGCTAAGGAATACACAATTTCATAGCCAGGGACATACTATTTGACATGTAGTATGCAGAAAGCCACTATAGGTGAATTTGCATACAGTGTAGTTCAAGGTCATGTTCCAAGACTAATACTGGAGATCACTTGTTCTTTACTGCATAGTGTCTTCCGTATAATATCAATTCATAGCAGTTGCCTTAGGGAGAATTCTCTTTACCTCTTATTACTGTCTTTTTGAAATGGTAGAAAACATTACATGAAAAGAAATTTTCTGTTTTTTTTTCCCACATTGCTTTAAGAAGCCCCCTTTCTTAGGGTCATTAGCCCAACCCAGTGTAAAAGTAGTCCCGGCACTCCTGAAAAATTTCTTTCATGGAGCTATGAAACAAAAAATTCAGGCAATCAGAACTCGCCAATGTGAAAAGAACTAATATTGAATTATTGAGTGAACATCATTATTAACATATTCACTAGTGGCACAGTCAGTTGAGGCAAACTTTCTGTCCGTCAACTTTTTACCTCTAACTTCTGGTGCATGTGAGAAGAGTAGTCAGTGACTTGGAAAAGAAGTTGTGTCAGTACTGATGAGATTTCTGCCCAATCAGGAACAAATTTCATGAGTCACCCTTATTTGCTGTCTGCAAATGCTTTCACTTTTCATAAATTCATATTTTTGTTGTTTGGAAAACACTTAAACCCCAATAATACAAACATAAAACCAACAAAAGCTAAGATCATAAATGTTTGCCAATCAAATATGGGTTGACAAAATTATAGATTCTCCTAAACTAAAAGCAATCACAGACATCAAAGTTACGGTGGCTCAGATAATAGGAGTAGTGTCTGAAAAGATGGAAAATATTGTTGCAAAAAGAGAAAATGCTGGTAACTAGCATTTTCTCCTTTTCTCACAATATTTTCATAAGCATTTTCCTCAGGGTTGTTAAAAACTGGGATTGTTTGGTGCAGGGTTAATATATGATTAATACACTAACTATAGTAATTTTTTGTTAATGGATAGATGCCTTGGAGTCATCATTTGGAAATGTACCCATGGCTAAGCTTGATGTCTCAAATGCAACATTTACGGAGACCATGGGATCAAATGGAGTCTACATTCTAAATGGAAACAATGCACAGACATCAGGACAACTTTTTGGTATTGAATACGCAGCAGTGAGCTCTGGAAGTGTAAAAATTGGGGTAAGGCTTGGTGTATTCCATTATAGCATTCATTATCAGAAATATTTGCTTAGGTTTTAACCCTGTATGAGACATATAGGATCTGACATGAGTTGGTTTTTGAGATTAAAAGAATTAACAAACAAGTCTACAAAAAATGTTATTAAGCGACCCTTTGACGAGCTTAATAACATTTTTTTATTGACAAGTTCAATAATTGTTTATCTCAAAAACCACCAAGTGTCAGATTCTTTTTATCACATTACTGTAAAGCAATTATAGTCTAAAATGTCTTAACCCATTACCACACAATCCCTACTTTTGATGCCCCTGAGAAAGAAGACTTTTGAAAACACTGTGGGAAAAGGAGAAAATGCTGGTAACCAGCATTTTCTCCTTTTCCCACAGTGTTTTCTACCCTTCCCAGAAAAAAATTCAAATTTTCAGTCACCTTTATTTTGTTGTCTGCAAATGCTTTCAATTTGGACCAGTCTAAAATTTTCTCGTGTGGTAGAGTTAAACCAGAGGCATACATGTATGATATGTAGTGAAATTTACATAAAACCTGCACTTATTTTGACAGGTACATTACAAACGAAAAAAAGTTCCAAAGAAACTTGCATATATTGATTATGTTTTGATTCTACAAGTAATTAAATTAATACTTTTATCACAATTAAGAACTTTGGCCACAAATTTCAATTAGGAACCTTGGTCAGTAATGTTTTAAAATGAAGCGTATAATTACTGAGCAAATACGGCACTATTTCCTTATCTCACATGTGTGAGACTAGAAAATTTGTAATGGCTGTATTACATTGCAAACAAGGAGAGTTATGTGATAAAACAAAAACCTAAGCTCATCAAATTGAAACTGTATTCAGACAACAAACATGTACAAGAAAATGAATGAGGCTCAAAGGATTTTTTTTTTTTAAACTGGACAATATGATTATGTAAAATAGAGAAAATACTTGTCACCTCTTTTTTTTCACTTTTCCCAAGGATGTTCAAAAACAGCAAGAGCACAGGATCATACAGCTATGCTGAAAGGCTATATGTGCCTGTTGGTCGTCACATGTAGAAGTCACTGGTATGTCTTGTTTTGGTCAAATACTTGTACTGTAGAGGTACAGTGACTTTTTACAAGAGATATAAATTTTAAAGTCATCTTAAGTTAAAGTTTAAGTTTTGAAACTTTTTCATATGTGGTTACATAAAAATCCCTTCTGTGTTGCTTCTTTGTTTCAGATTTACAGGCCTGTGTGTTCCGACTATTGTTATAAACTGAATTCTTGTGGTGGTTGTACTGTAGACACCTGTGGAAGTAGCACTTCATATTGCACTGATCTTGATTCCTGTTGTGATGCCAGTATAGTTAGAACAAGTTCACCAGGTTATAATCTAGTGTAAGTATCTTGGTTGTAGTGTTCTTTACCAAACAACAAAAGTTTGCTCTTGTCAGCATCTAATGTATTTGTTGAAGATGAATAAAATGTCACTCAAAACATGAAAATTGTCTTTCATAGTGTAGAAGACATTGTGGGAAAAGGAATAAACTCTGGTTATCACTCTATTTTCAAAAGTCCATTTCCTTGGGGTTATTAAAACACAGTATTATTTGGCCAAGTGTTAAGCTTTTAAAGATCTACATTTGTTTGAGAATTAGAATTGGACAAGGACAAAAAATGACAGATAGATTTACTGAATAACTATCTTGTCATTAATTGACTTGAATTTCCTTTCTCTGAACAGATTTTGATAATAGCATGGTATGTAAAGCAATTGCTTGTACATGTAACTAGCAATTTTTTTCACAGTTTTCAACAAAATTTAAGACAGGTATTTCCAGTTTTTTTGCTGTATGTCATATGTTTCATTTTTACTAATTATGGGTTAGTCTGAAATTATTCTGTAATGGATTAACTTTCTTGTCCAGGGTTGTTGAGTAATCTTGGGTTAATTGCTGTTTTAGGTGTTACATATACATGTATATGTGTTGGTATCATTTGTGACTGTATCTAAAAAAGTCTGCAGTTTAAGTAATTTCTAATCCAAACAAAATTTTAGATGCCTCTATAGCATAGGGGCACATTTGCATTTTACTGTATAGAAGAACAAACCCTGCTTGAACGGCAGGGTTTGTTCAATAGGCACACAATTAAAGATTAAGACTCCTAACTTATCAGTAAATATTGACATTTTTGTAATGGCTATTCCACTATTCTTGGCAGCTTCTCTCTTTTAACCCTTTACCAAAGGGCAAAATTTTAGACTGGTCCAAATTGAAAGCATTCAGACAACAAAATAATTGTTACTCAAAAATTGAAATTTGTTTCCAGAAGGGTAGAAAACATTATGGGAAAAGGAGAAAATGCTGGTTACCAGCATTTTCTCCTTTTCCCATAATGTTTTCAAAAGGCCTCTACCACAGGGTCGTAAAAACCAGGGATTGTTTGGTAAAGGGCTAATATGAGAGTTAGGGGCTATAGACTCATAAACTCATCTATAAAAACCATGTAACATGAATATATATGTGTTAAGGCCATTCGGCCAAATTTGACAGCTTCTGTCTCTGTATGAGAGTTACTTTACATATATATCTCGTATATGTTTGATATGAGGCCACAGATCTTATGCGCATAAATAGAATTTATTTCATCAGCTAATGGTTAATATGGGGAAATTTTTGCTAAAAAAAGGAAAGGTATGCGAAAATAATGAGTGCTGTGAGGCACAAGTTATTTTAGCGGACATTTCCCCTTTGAGGCAAATTTTCCCCATAACCACAAGCTAATGAAATAAATTATATATTATATTTCCTACAATTATTTCGTCAACAAATGCCACTTTAAAAACTAGTGATCTCAAGTCACTTAACCAGATTTTCGCCAGGAGGAAAATATTCACTGTGACGGGAAAACAATTCCCCCCAGCTTAAATTACGTCATTTCTTTACCCATAACATTTCTAAGAATAGACACATGAAATGTAATATATTCAATTAATTTCTTCATCAGGTGGTAAAACAGATTTTGCAAACACATGGCAAATGCCAAAATATCTCTGTAGGCTGGCATACATAGGGCTATTATAAATATTATATGTATGGAAATGAGCATATTACACATGCATAATGGGAAAATTGGCCAAGTTACTAATTCTTTGTGCAGCCAACAAGTTGTCATTATGACCTTAATCTCATGACAGGGGGTCTTCAGATTGTGAGAGGATGAAACTTGACATTATCAATCTTGATGATTTTGTCCATGAAACCATACCAATACTCACACCATGTATTCAGATAATAAGGGCAAATTACTTTTAAATATTTTAATTTTGCAGGAAATTTGATCTCTTATACTATTTCTTTTTTCCTTCATGAACAGACGACAAGCAGAGAAAACAGTGGCAGTTACCACAGGATTTCACCTCATTGATTTAAGCAGTGATTATATTGATGTTATGCCTGGTGACACCCTTGTACTTGAAGTTGTGGCAGGAACTAACAGTATTGCCACTGTCACGGATAGTAATGCTGGTGCTTCAACAGATGTGCACTGTGATTCGATTGATATATCAACAACATCAACCATTTTGATAGGCTCATGTACTGGGAGTTCAGGAAAAATTCACCAGATGAGGGCAATATATTCCACCTCATCATTTGTCAAACTCCCACTTGAATTTACCAATGCTGGCACAAAGGTTATAACGGTAAATACATGCACATGTGTGTAATTGTCAATTGCATCATTGACCATTATTCAAGTGACACAATTTTCTGCACCTTTGCTGTTTTGCCATTTATAATTTGTCTTTTCTTGCAAGGTCATGAAAAAACAACCTACCACTAATGAAGACCCCTTAGAATCAAGCTCTTTACATTCTTGATCAGTGCATTCAGCAAGCAACAATTGGTCCTTTTCCCTCAATGTCCGTGTTGTTAGATGAAAAATGAAACAAACATTAGCCTTTCCATGTAGTATTTCACTTTTATGCGTAAACTTTCCAGTAAGACTCAATTTGAATTAGTCTTTGTTTTGCTGAACTTATCAGTAAAAAAACTAAAACAGTGAGATACTTCAGTACCTACCTTGGTTATTTTTTTCAGGCCACTGTTAGTAACCAGCAAATATCTGGATCAAACTCTGATGGTGCAAGTATCTCTGTTCTGGAAGGTGTAAACTATGCTATATTTGACATCCCTAGCTGCCTAGAAACAGGTGTTTTGTCAACACTCAACCTCCTTCCTTTTACAGGTATGTATGTTAACCCTTTACCTCATGAGGCATTTCTATGGTATCTCTAATTTACACTTAATAACAACAGGGATGAAGCCATTTTGTATGTGTATATGACACCTTTTGATAGCATAGAAAACATTGTGACAAAAGGTGAAATTGCTCGTCATGAGCAATTTCACCTTTTGCCACAATGTTTTCCCAAGGCCTCTACAAGCCATGCGTAGAAATGAGTATCTGTGGAGTAAAGGGTTAACATGTGCCTTATCCTCATAATTCAGGGTCTTACATGATTCAATAGTTCAGGCACTGAATTTGCATACAGAAAACCTGTGCTATGCTTCACTCATTATTACACTGTTTGCTCTTTTCCCATGGACTACTTGCTTACTAAAGGGATAACATGGAATTTGTTTTTCAACAGTTAATGTCACAAGTAATTGTTCCTTTTAAACAGTTTTCAACAGCTATCAACTATAGGGTATAAACATATTTCCTGTTCCAACGTTGTTCAATATAATTCAACATTGTTCAATCCTTTTCAGGTTCAAGTGTAAGTGTGTTATGGACATTTGGTGATTCTCAAACTACAGAAGTGACATCTGGATCTCTGACACAGGTGCAGCATCAATACAATGTGGCAAATGTCTACAATGTCTCTGTAAACATATCCAACTCACTAAGTTTCAAGTACAACATGACAACAATTTGTGTCCAACAGAGAATAAATGATTTGGCCTATAATATACCACAGATAAGTCCAGGAATTGTTGAAATGAATGTTTTTCTAACAACAATTATTACCATGTCATCAGGCACAGACTATACTTGTCAGATCACATTCACCTTAGCAGATGGCACATCTGTGGTAACTTCTCTTACAGAACTTACAGGGCTCAGTTATATAATAGAAATCGTTGTGCCAGGATCATTTACTGTTACCACTTACTGTGTCAATTCCATAAATGATGCCTCCCATACTCAGAGCCTGAAGGCTGTTGAGCCAATCACAGGTGTTGGTCTGGCCCCAGCTGGAGCACTGGTAGGATTTGAGTTTCAGATTATTGTAGAATGGACATCCGGATCGGGTGTCTCCCTGGCTGTTACCTATGACTCGGATTCACAAGAAATGACTGTGTATGATTCTGATAGGCGAGCGCTATCAGCCACAAAACCAGCCGATGTTGCAAGCACACATACTGTCCAGATTATAATTTCCAATGAAATCTCTACCCAAACTGTCACAGAGCAGTTTAATATTGAAGAGCAAACATCTGGTGTAGTTATAGACTGCACATATCAAAGTCAGCTGTCAACCAGCCAGACCTCAAGTTATGTTGTCATTGGTGTAGGTTCATATGTTGACTGTTCTGCAACAGTTACATCTGGTACAAATGTTGAATTTGTTGTGGATTGGAATGATGGAACAACACCAAACTACACTGACTCAATAAGTACAGCAAGTTCTTGGTCAGTGAATGCACAGAATACATTCAATTCTCCACAAATCTGCAATATATCAGTAACAGTACGAAATTCTCTGTCAGAAGTTACCAAGTATTTTCCTATCTTGGTGACAGTGGGTGTTGATGGAATCTTTCTTAATAATGTTTCCTATGTTATTTTCACTCCGCCTGCTGAAGTGACATTTACCTGGAATACTGCTGGTGCTTCCTACATACCAATAGGAGTGACCTGTGAAATGTACTGGGGTGACAATAATAACAACATAATATCAGATTGTGACTTGACACAGCCCCAACAACACACCTATTATGATGAAGCAGGTATTTCCGAACAAACTGCTTTTTTTTTTGTCAAAAGTATTTTTATGCAAGCATGGATAATTTACACACACAGAAATAGAGAACTGTGGAACTGTATGATAAATTACTACCTGCAGGTGACTTTCTATCATTGGCAGTCTTTTATTCTAAGATATTGTGGAAGTAAGAGAAATACTTTTGCTAGCAAACTCTTTACTAAACAACGAAATTTTTGACTTGCCCAAACTGAATGTATTTTAACTCGTTACCACACAATCCTGACTTAAAACAACCCTGAGAAAGAAGCCTTTTGAAAATATTGTGGGAAAAGGAGAAAATGCTGGTAATCAGAAAGAAGAAGCACCTATTTTCTTTTCTTTTTTACAAAGCATGTAATTTTCAGGGCACCTCCTTACCTAAAGTGTAATATGAATCTATGCCATATAATGAATCTTTCTCTTTTCTTGAATTCGGATGAAGATGGGCATAACTTGTATGTTTTATACAAATTTATGGATCATACTATGCCCTGGATATTTTTTCAAAAGGGTAATTGGATTATTCATCACCCTCATCTATTTAACCTTTTACTTTACTGGCTGATTTTAACCTGGGCTTAAAAACTCTTGCAAATTTCACAAAGCAAAAAAAAAAAAATTTGCTTGACCAAATTCTTGCTGACATTTTCAACATCTCACGGCTGAAATAAATTGTTTTTGCACAGTCATGGATCAATTCATTTTAATTCTTCTGTTTTCAATAATTGATCAAATGATGGTTTGATGTATCATAAACAGTTTTCAGTAATTAGTCAAAAGATGATTTGATTTATGCATATTTTTCCAGGTATCTTGAACCTGACCTACACTATATGGAATGTTGTAAGCTCGTACTCTGGATGGATTACTGTCGAAGTTATCTCACCAATCATAGACATGGAGTGTTTTACCAATCCTAAGGCCTTTCAACCAGGTAAGTCCCCTATTTTATTGACTGTATTCATGTTTCAGATACTTAACCTAAACTCTAATAATTCAAATATAAATTGATTGTCAAATCAGACAGTTGCTATACAGCCAAAGGCTTGATAACATCTACTTCATGAGATTCATATATGCCAGCTACAAAGCATTTTATCGGTTTCCAAACAATATGATTCTATACTATTCTGAAGAAGAGAGCTTTTAAAAATATTGATGAAAAAGGAGAAAATACTGGTAAACAGATGGTCACACTGATTTATACCCTTTGAAAGACAAATCCCATCATTTAAACCACATATTACATTCTGTCTTTATCCCATTACCAAACATTCCCTACTTTTGACAACCCTGAGAAAGAAGCCTTCAGAAAACATTGTAGAAAAAAGATAAAATGATGGTAATCAGCATTTTCTCCTTTTCTCACAATGATTTTTACCATTCACAAACAAATTTCAAACTTTCAGTCAATTTGGTTTAAAATTTTATTGTCTGATCAAGTGTGAATGAGGCATATTTAGAATGAATTTGAAGTTCTTGAAGTTACCTTAATGTTCGATTAAGAACCAGCATTTTCTCCTTTTCTTACAACAATGTAAAAGAAAAAACTATCACTTGATCAACATCAAATTTGGGGACTACAAGTGCTTTCAATTTAGACATGTTGGATGGTAATGAGTTAAAACAAGTCCTGGTAACGACAAATATACTATGGCAACAAGTTCTATAAAAAGTTTCGATTGATTACGGGACAATACAAGTATGCTAATGTTATATACTATGAGTATTTGTGACAAAAGTTTACTTTTGCTCTTCTAGGTGTGCCAGGAGAGATAGTGGTGAAGTTTCGCCGTGCCCCTGGCCCTGGGGTACTAGATCTCGACTTTGACTGCAATACTTTAGTGGCTGGAATTGATCACAGTCAAAAACGAATGTGTAAGTATTTTTTGTTATGATGAGCGTTTTAGAACCATTCAGGATACAACCTGATTATGAACCCTAGGTTGCTGCATATTCTACCATACAATCCTGACTTTTAATGACCCTGAGAAAGAAGCCTTTTGAAAACATTGAAGGAAAAGAAGAAAATGCTAGTAACCAGCATTTTCTCTTATTCCCACCATGTTTTCTACGGTTCCCAAGACAAATTCCAATTTTTGAGCCATACTTGGGTTGTGGTCTGCAAATGCTTTGAATTTGGACTGGTCTGCAATTTTGTTGTGTGGTAAAGAGTTAATCACTTGAACAATTTTTACTTTTACAAACAATCCAGAGTTTTAACCACACTTAGAAAGAAAGCTTTTGAAAACATTGTTGGAAATGGTGAGAATGCTGTGGTAACTGATGTTTTTTGCCCTTTCAAAGACAAACTACTGTATGTTAATTAAACCCCATTTAATAGTGTCTTTAAAATACCCTCAGTTTGGACAAAGCTAAAATTTTGTCGTGTGGCATAGAGTTAAAAGTAAGAACTTTAGTATATCAGTTCCACAACTGCGTTTGATAGAGAAAATCTCACCAAACTGGAAATTGTAGATCCTGAAGATTAGGCTACATTTTCTATGCAGTCTGATCTTGAACTACACAGTTAACTATAGCTGATTATTGGCACTTAGTAGCAGATGGTATCTATTCATGAATTTATCAGTTTAAAACGGAGCCAACTGGTTCATTTATTTGCTATAATTTATTCAATTTAAAACTTTTAGTTTGAATAGCAAAATGAGAATGACTGAAACAGTGTGTGAATTAGGCTTATTAAAACTTCTCCAGGCAATAAAGTGTGAAAAGCAGGTAATGCCCATTATTATCCTTTTACAGCTAAGATAAAGGTCACATTGATTGTTACTTTATCTCTTCACCACATAATCCTGACTTTAACTCATTACCAAACGACAATATTTTAGGCTTGTCCAAATCGAAAGCATTTGCAGACGACAAAATAAAAGTGACTCAAAATCTGAAATTTATTTTGTGAAGGGTAGAAAACATGGTGGTTAAAGGAGAAAATGCTGGTTACCAGCATTTTCTCCTTTTCCCACAATGTTTTCTAAAGGTTTCTTTCTCAGGGGCATCAAAAGTAGGGATTGTGTGGTAATGGGTCAAAGAACCCTGTGTAAAAGGCCCTTATACATTGTGAGAAAAGGAGAAAATAATTTCACCAGCTTTTTCTCCTTTTCTCACAATGTTTACTTTCCTATCAAAGATAAATCTCAACCTAATTATGAACAATATATGATTTGTTGTCTGCAAACATGTTCAGTTAGGACCAGTAAGTATTTTTATTGTTTGATAAAGAGTTATAGGAAAAAATTAAGATCCAAGCTCTAAACCTGAATATATGTTTCTATTCCTCTGCAAAAATCTATGTGTTTCAAACAAAAAAACTGATTTCTATTGAACAGATGAAAGTCCTGATGGGGAAGATAAATATAACTGCACTTTCTCTTCTACGGGAACCTATAGCTTCTCTATACAAGCATCAAGTGTTAGCGAAACACAGTCATGCACAGAGACCTTTAAAGTTCTCAATCCAGTCACTGAAGATTTTGATGTCCTCACAAATGCACCTATTGACTATGATTTTACAAGTAACTGTAAGTACTAATTGTGGTAACATTTTCTAAAAAAATTTATTAAAGGGACATAGACGTGCACCGGATACCAGATAATGATATTGTATATTTTCTATGTGATTATATGAGCCATGCGCTATGAAAATGGGGCTTAATGCATTTGCAAAAAGTGTTGACCCTGGTCAGCCTGCACAGTAAACACAAGCTTACCAGGGTCGAAACTTTTTGAAATTGGTCAGTTATCTGAATGTTAAAGGACCTGTCTACCACGGCTGCTTCTTAGATAAAATAGATTCTATAGATTCATATTTGTATGGTGCATTGCTAAGTATCATGCATCACGGATATGCATTAAGCCCCCTTTTCACAGAGTATGGCTAACATGTATTGTTAGGTCAGACTTCTTTAATCCTTTACCCAATAAGGCATTTCTATGCTATCTCTAATTGACCCTAAATTACAGTAAGGATCAAGACGTTTCATATGTGTATATGACACCTTTTGATAGCATAGAAAGCATTGTGACAAAAGGTAAAATTGCTCGTCACGAGCAATTTCACCATTTGCCACAATGTTTTCCAAAGGCTCCGACATGCAATGCGTAGAAATGAGTATCTATGGAGTAAGGGTTAAATGCATCCAAATAAGTAAGGACCAACTGCTTTTATTGAAATTCAAATAGGAAAAGAGAGTCAAGTTGCTTGTGTTAGTTATCAGAAGCAAGTCTCAAGTTTCAGCTTGTAGTAGCTCACAGTCATAGGCAAAAGAGAAAAAAGTAGAAATCAAGCCTCTAATCTGAAATATTTTTTCAAGGTGTGTGTGGGGTTCTTTTTTGCAAGATCAGATGAGAGTTTTTACCATTTACTATGGTAATAGCTGTCATTTTTCAAATGCGAATTTGCCAGACAACAGCAACCCAGAAATGACTAGTTTTTGAGAACTTGCAGGTCTACAACAAATTAGGCAGCTCAAATAATAAATATTGGCTTTAAAGAGAAAGAAAAATTGTGATGAAAGGAGAAAAATGCAAGTTTCCACAAAGTTGTAAGGACTCTCTAGGTTTGGATAATCATGAATTGTTTTGTAAAAGATTGAAAATGTTGCCCTCCAATCCCTGATATTGCAAAACTTCTTAGATTTTCCATGCTTGTGCCTTAATTTGCAGGTGATGTTACATTGAGGATAGACTATACAGGTTCCCCATTACCTGATGAAGCATACATGATATTTGATCTTGGGGATGGTCATGTGACTGACCCAGTATCATTTGCCAATGGATATACTCTGAACCATGTATATGCAGAGCCAGGTCACTACTTGACAAACTTAACTATTTATAATGATGCTTCCACAGTGACAAGAATTTTGAATGTAAGTAATGCAAAACATACTTTGAAGATCAGCCTCTAAGGTAGTTTATAGGGCATGTCAACTCATCCAGCTCAACACCTTGATATACTTAAATCTTTACCAAAAAACAAAATTTCAGACTTGTCCAAACTAAAAAAAAACATTTGCAGACGACGAAATTAATGTGACCAAAAAATTGAAGTTTGTTTTGGGAAGGGTATATTGTGGGAAATTTGTGCATTTTCTGCTTATACCACAATCTTTTCAAAAGGCTTCTTTCTCAGGGTTGTGAAAACCAGAGATTGTTTAGTAAAAATGATTATAGATACATTTGAAAGAATTTGTACCAATAGAAATTGCTCTTCATCAGCAATCTCTGCTCTTCCAGTCAACTCTTTCAAACGTAATGTGCTGCATGACCAAATAAAGTCATCTTAACCCATTACCAAACAAACCCTGGTATTTATGGCCTTGAGATAAAAGCCGTTTGAAAACATTGTGGGAAAAGGAGAAAATGCTGGCAACCAGCATTTTCTCCTTTTCCCACAATGTTTTCTACTCTTCTGAAGTCATGTTTCAATTTTTTAGTCACATTTATTTTGTCATCTGCAAATTCTTTCAATTTGGACAAGTCTATAATTTTGTTGTTTTGTAAAGAGTTAAAAAATTGAAAACTATTTGATGTATTTCATATATCCAGTTTTGAAAATAAGGTACTGGTAGGTGTCAAATTTTACTAAGAAAGAATTATGTCATATGTACAAAACTCATTGTTCACATATGAAATTTTTGTTTCAAGTATGTGTGGATATTTTATTGCTTTTTCTTTATGCCAATGTAGCTTTTTGTATTCAGAGATTTTACTGCCATGTTTCTACACTGGCCGACATATGTTGATACATTTTCTATTTGTATATTTTCTGCATTTCTGAGGACTTTTCTACCTGATGATTCAATTTATTGTTAAACAAAATGATTTCTATGAATCTATGATAACATGATATCTTACTTGGCATAATCTATCACAGAGATGCATTTAACCCTGTTTTACCAAAATGCTGCTCATATGTGTTTTTATCACATAACCACCCTTGTTTTCAGTATAATATACCCATTACAAATTTTCTTATTATATACACATTTTGACGTCATTTTGTATGTATTACATAGAAGTGAATAGTCTTATGGATATTACCCTGGATGCATTTATGAATGCTTTACGTCATTATATCTATATTTCGTGAAATGTCGTTATGTGATAAAAATAATCTGACATTTGTGTACGCTTGAGATAAAATTTTATTGTACTTGTCAAGGAAAAATATTACTAAGCTTGCCAAAGGCCTGCTTAATAACATTAAGCAACTTGTTTAACAAAATCTTATCTCTAAAACCCACTCATGTCAGATCCTATATATCATTACTGTAGAGTGGATGCTATGAAAAGTTCAAGAATGTTTCAATGAGACTAATGCGAAAGCCCTTTTTACCACTGGACATTGAGGACCAAGATCCTCTTGGAAGCGGTATGGATATCATCCTTGTTAGTGATGTACTGAAGATACATACCAACATGTCAGCAGGTAGAGTTCATTTATACCCTAGTTTACAATCCCAGCTTTTAAGGACCATGAGAAAGAAGCCTTTCGAAGAGCCTGAGAAAGAAGCCTTTAGGTAACATTGTGGGAACAAGTGAAAATACTGGTAATTAGCATTTTCTTCTTTTCCCACAATGTGTTCAAAAGGTTTCTTTCCAAGGGTTGTTAAAAGTCAGCATTGTGTGGTAAACTGCTTAGAGAAAGTAAAAAATGAGACCTAAACTGTTAGACTGCATCACTCATGACCTGTTGAAGCAAAGTTAAAAACAATCATGCAAATAAAGGAAAATTAACATGAAGTTTGATACATGTACATATTGTCTGCTATGAGCAGTTTTATCTTTGGTTAACTTACCAGTCATGTAGAATACAGAAAAATATGATAAATTCAGATTTTAAGATATGTCTGTTATGAGCAGTTTTATCTTTTGGTACAGTATTGGTATAAAATGATTTTGCTGCTGATGCTGTAAATCAAAATTAGCCTGCATAATAATATTATAGCAAAAGAAAGATCATTTACCAGCTCTAATAGAAACAACATTTTTGTGAGCAATCAAGGGCTGTTATGGCCCTCTTGTTTCTTCTTCATGATTTATTTAGTATTATGAGTCAAAATACAATTAAATTCTTATTGTAATCAATTTTAGGTACCCTTGTATGGTGGGAAATTACAGCAATCAGCCCCAATTCTGCACAGTTCTCTTGTAACACAACAGATCTTTCTGTTCTCTCTATGAATATAACAGAGGTAGGTCATTTCAGATAAGATATTAGGGCTGAATGTAATAATATGAAGATAGATTTTGGACTTGTCCATAAGGAAAGATTTTGCAGATAACAAATTTAGTCTTTACCAAATGACTAAATTTTAGACTGGTCCAAATTGAAACCACTTGCAGATGAGAAGTAAACCAACTAAAAAATTCAGATTTGTTTCCAGCAGAGTAGAAAACATTGTGGGAAAAGGAGAAAATGCAGCATTTTCTCCTTTTCCCATATTTTCAAAAGCCTTCTATCTCAGGTTGGTAAAAATCAGAGATTGTCTGATAAAGCATTAAGTGTGATGCAAATGATTGAATTTGTCTTTTAAACAAAGAAAGCATTATGGAAAAAGGAGAAAATTCTATCTACCAGCATTTTTTTTTTTCACTCAATATTTTGAAACCCAATATACCTTAGACCATTGTTACAACTTGTGATTGTGTGGAAAAGGGCTATTACACACATTGCTCTGTAAAACATAACATTAACATGAAATAAAGTATAAATCCAAGGTATCATTTTCTTTTAAGTGTATTTTGATATCAACCTACATTAACCCTTTACCAAGGTTTTTATGACCCCTGAGATAGAAGTCTTTTGAAAACGTTGTGGGAAAAAGAGAAAATGCTGCTAAGCAGCATTTTCTCCTTTTTCCACAGTGTTTTTTACCCTGCCAGATATAAATTTCAATTTTTGAATTATGTTAATTTTGTCATCTGCAAGTGGTTTCAATTTGGACCAGTCTATAATTTTGTCTTTTGGTAAAGGGTTAAAATACAATAAGTCAGTTATGGCCAATTGTAGAATTAGATAAAACACCAAAACATGAATTAAAATCTCCAAACCTTATTGAAACTTTCTTCTATGTACACTGCAGGTTGGAGTATACAATGTATCAGTATTACCACGGAACATACTATTCTCTGGACCTCTAGTGTATGATATAGTAGAGGTTGTATCACCTACCAGTGACATTGAAATCAGCGACTTTGGCCTTACAACAGGCAGCAATGAGCCAAAACAATTTCAGATTTCTATGGCAGAGTACGGGACCAATATGTGTGTTAAGGTCACCAATGGGTATTCATCAAATCCAAAATTTTATGGCAGTCAATCTACCTGCAGCCAGTCTGTTGATTACTCTTCTTCCAATTATGACAGCTCTGTGAATGTATCTAATGCATTTACAATAAGTGAAACCTACACGAATGAAGGAACCTACAATTTGACTGCCGAAGCATGGACAGACTACTCTGAAAGTTCAGATATTTTACAATTTGCCATATCAAGCATTGATTGTAAAGCCCCAACACCACAAATAAAGCAGTCCAGAACTTTCTTAGATCCATATCCATTTCTTCGAAGTAAAAGGATAAAGCTTGTAGGTATGACAAATGTGAAATGTAATTTTACCCTGAGAAATAGCAAGCTTTGGACTGCAGCTGTATGGGATAGAAACAACAATACAAAGATCTCTGATCTTGATATTTCCCACATACAATCATACAATCACTCAGAACTATCCATTGATCCACTGGCTTTGGAGTATGGAGTTTACCGTTTTACCTACAAGGTCAGTATAAACATTGCAATATTTCTGAAGGAATCAAGTAAATCCTCTTTCATTTGTTTTCCTAATTCCAAATTAAAGGACTTTAAGAAAAAGATAAAGGAGAAGGAAGAAGAATTTTAAAATCTTACATGTAGCTTCTTCATTTGTGGATTTAAATTGTACAAATTTTGCAAGTAATGTCATGGAATTTACTTAAAAATCTGTTTTTAGTAAGTCAGGTGAACACTATAGGACCATCGTGGTTCTTTTGTTTTGCAATAGAATACATTTTATTATTCTTGGTTCTGTGAGTTCTTTCTGTAAGCCATTATCACAAATATTAAGAGAAGACCTTGCAAATCAGCTATTTTTGCTATCTGATTTTGTGACTGCCAATGTAAAAGCTCTTTTTTTTATTATAGATCACCATGGAGGCTAGTGGCAATAATGGTGAGGAATTCTCTGGAAGTGACAGCACATTTATTGAGGTCATCCCATCAGATCTTGTTGTCCAAACAGTTGAGAGCCCAATGAATCAGTGGACAGTTGGTCCTGCAATATTACTGACCCTGGCTCCGAGAGATTACTCTTATGATCCAGACTCTGACACCTCTCTTGGAATGGATAAAGTGAGAATTAACCTTTGCTGCATCCAGAGTTAATCCTTATCCTGCTAAACAAGTGAAATGCAATTTTTAAGTTGATAATAAAAACCCAACTTTTGCAATTATAAAGGTGTTTTTGGGTGAGCAATTTGTGTTTGATGGACGGTGCAGATCAAAGATCAGACTGCATGTTCTATGCAGTCTGATCTTGTTCTACACTGTCCACAAAAGGTCAATGAGTTGCTCATATTAGCCTAAGGGTTAAGATCACCAAGGGCTAGTAAAGCCCTTGCAAAATGACCCATTTAATTGAGATGGGTTTTCAAAAGCTTTGTTGGAAAAGGAGAAAATGCTTATAACCAGCATTTTCTCTATAACCTTTCCATATTATCTACTGTCTCCAAATTGAATGCCAAAATATTAGCCAGGTATGGAACAGATATCATTACTTTGATATAGACAAGTTCTGTGAGGAAGTAATTGCTACCTGATCTGAATCTTCAGTCTGTAGTGTGTTGTTAGACAATCTGGCAAACAGCATTTGAAACTGCAATAATTGAGATTCTGTTTATTGCCAGAGAGAAGTATTTGTGACGACCCTGAAAAAGAAGCCTATAGAAAACAACGTGGAAAAAGGAGAAAATGCTGGTAACCAGCATTTTCTTCTTTTCCCACAATGTTTTCTACCCTTCTCTAAACAAATTTCAAATTTTCAGTCAATTTTAACTTGTCGTCTGCAAATGCTTTAAATTTGGACAAGCCTGAAATTTTGTCGTTTGGTAATGAGTTAAGGAGGATTAACTGGAGCAAATCATCAGTATTTTCAAGTTATCTGCAGTAACAAGAAAGCATGGAAATGTGTTATTCTATTAGCATACAACATTAATACCTTTTACAACCCCTTAATTTAAAAAACTTTTGAAAACATTGTATACAAAAGAGAAGCCTATTACAAGCAGACAACCTTTTTTATTGAGCTGTTTTAGCTCTACAAGCTGATAAGAGCGCCAGCAGAGCTTGTTTCATGGCACGGTTTCCATCAGTATTTATGTCCATCTGTATCTTAGTTTGTGTTCTTGTTCTTGCATTTGGGGTCGGAGGCAAACTTGCACTTTTTCTTTATATCATCAATAGCTTGAAACCTACCCATTTTGAAAAAAAAAACTCACACATTTTAGGACATAAGATTTTAGAACTGTTAGCGAATTAGAACAACATTTGTGTTGTGTAATTTGTCAGTTCCAAATTAGAAGATATGCTTTTCTTTTATTTCCAGACGCTGGAGACTTTCAGCATGTCGTGTCGAGATGTCACAAACATGAGTGAGACCTTTGAGCTGCCCCTGTCTAACCAGACAATAACTGCTTACAATCTGACTGATCTTCCATCCGGTTTAAATCAAGGTGAGCTTTTGTTGGATGCAGAAAGATAAAAACCTTTAACCCTTTACTCCATAGATACTCAGTTCTACGCATCGCTTGTAGGAGCCTTTGGAAAACATTGAGGCAAAAGGTGAAATTGCTCGTGACGAGCAATTTCACTTTTTGCCAGAAAGTTTTCTATGCCACAATGTTTTCTATGCTATCAAAAGGTGTCATATACATGGAAGAAACAGCTTCATCCTTGCTGTTATTTAGGGTCAAATAGAGATGCCATAGAAATGCCTTATGGGGTAAAGGGTTAAATGATATCTACTCAAATGATAACACATACTTGTACAACTAGATTAGTATGTATGGTAACCTTTTAGTGAAGGACAGCTTTCTGTATTGCAATATACAAACCAGAATAGGCTAAAATGACTAAATTTGGCATTGAAAAATGGTTGAAAGCATTTTAATAGCATTTTCTTCTTTCTGACAGAAAGATAAAAATCTTGAAATGATATCTACAGAAATGATGACTTATACTTGTACAACTAAATGAGTATAAACATATTTTTTACTGAAGAATAGCTCTCTGTTTTGCAATATAGAGTTGATCCAGGTAATTCCCGTACTCCTTCAGACATAGTTGAAAGTTGCAACATCAGCTTTATAACGGTGATCATCTAAATGTAGTTATAATGAAAATCAAACTTTCTTCTTTCGACTACCATTGCTAGAATATGTTGATTTGACAGGTTGTCATAAGAGGGGCGGGAATAATGGATAGATGGTGAGGTTGACTTATTCTGTACACCTCGCGCACCTGTAAATCTCTACACATGTTCGGGTAACTCTGTACACTTGTTTTAATCACTCTCAGAAGGTGTATTACATTTTTACCCAAAATGGATGTTTGTTTATGTGCAGAAATAGGAGTCAAGAATGACAAATTGTGGTCTTTTTTTCTCAGCAAAATATCAGACAATGGTTTTGAAACCAGAGTTCACAAAGCATATTTAACACCCAGGCCTCCCCCTGATGTATAAGTTATGCTAGTGGGAACACTTACTTTTGTATCAGACATTCAGACTGCATTAAGATCAGTAAAATATCAATTTTTGTTCTGAAAAGTTGTATCAATGAAAAATTCAATGACATTCAGACTCAATATTGATACTTGTAGATCTATACAGTAACCTGCTATCACAGTTTAATATATGTACAGAATTACCTGCATCCAAAATAAGCCTCTAGTTTCTTTTGTAGCTATATCTGTATAGAAAAGAACTGAAAATAACCATTAATTGATATTTTTAAAACAGAAAAAAAAAGTTGTGAAATAATCAGTAATAATTTTTAACATCCATAACACCCAAGAAACCATTTTTAATTGAACCTTGGTAAAAATCATTAACGTGACTGAATAAGTTGCTACCAATCGACCTTGTATTAATCTTGTTGGGAACAGTATGTCAAGGTTTGTTCCATACAGCGCATTGTCCAATCATTGTCTAGAAAATGATTGTCTCACTGTGTAGGCACAGTTAATTTTTCAAGAAGGATTTTCCAAAAGGATAGCTTCATCCAGAGAGAGTTACCGGGTATATATAGAAGGAGGGGGATACGGTTTTGTATGAAAGATGTCATATCTTTATGTGTAGGGAGTTTGCTTCGTCTACAGAATTATGGCCGGATCGCCTTTACAAACCTGATTTTTCTAAAATGATAGGATTTTCATTGAAAAATGGTTAAAAAATATTGACAGCTTTTTCTTCTTTCCAGAATTTGCTTCAGAAATCCTTCATTTTCAAGCTTGTAAAATCTCTAGATCATTTGTTAACTGCAGTCTTCATTTTGCCTTTGTTCAGAATGTTTGAAGAAAGTGGACAGAGTTGATTGAAGATCAGCTGTATGTTTTGTACAGTGTGATCTTGATCTGCACTGGTTTCACAGGCAACTATTGTAGTGAAAGGCACTGTGAGGGTTGATCCTTATACTACAGGTGGCTGTTTCCAACAAGGAGCAGGCTGGCTGGTGGACTTTGATGGATCATTAACATTTAACACAGATGTCCTTGAACAAGGTCATACCTATGAATTCTTTGTTAATGGGTGAGTTTCTTCATATTAATATTAACATTGTAAAGCTTCGTGCTTTGTGGATTGCTAAGTTTCCTTTGATCATCATTATACTGTAATTCATTCTTACATTTCATGTATGAAATTTGGATGGGAGAGTTTCCTAATGTTATTTAGATTGTAACCTACGTGCTTTGTGAATGGATGAGTTTCCTAACATGATTCTGTTGTAATTCATTGTTACATTTCATGTATTAAATATGATTGGGTGAGTTCCTCATACCATTAGTGATGTAAACTTTTTTGTACATGTCATGGCTAATTAACCCTCCACCACACAGTCCTGCATTTTAACTGCTGGTAAGCAGCATTTTTCCTCTTCCCGCAATGTTTTCTAACCTTTAGAAGAAAAAGTCCTCATTTGTGCTACATTAAAATAGTTGTCTGCAAATGCTTTCAATTTGGACCAGTCTTCATGCTTTGTAAATGGATGAGTTCTTTTATATCATTCATAATTTTATTACTAATGACTTCACTACACCACAGCTGAAATCCTATTTCTTGTTTGATATTGTATTTGAGTGTAATAAATTTATGGCAAATTTATCATATAAGATGACTTTTCTTACAGAACAAGGAATACCACCAGGTTTTCAAATGATACGGTGAGAATCAAAGTGTTGCATGATGATCCGCCAGATTTCAAAATAAGGTAATGATATTTTAAGACTGTCATTGTTTTGTGCTATTATGATCTGCGGAAAGGCCACCAAATTTTAAGTTTGGGTTAGAATAAAGAATTCCACAGTGTGTAAAATCATAGATATTAACTCTTTACCACGCAATCCCGACTTTTGACGACTCTGAGAAAGACAGCTGTTGAAAACATTATGGGAAAAGGAGAAAATGCTGGTATTAACCAGCATTTTCTCCTTTTCCCACAATGTTTTCTACCCAGCTGGAAACAAATTTCAATTTTTGAGTTTAAATTTGGACTGGTTTAAAAAATTTTTTATTTGTTAAAGAATTAAATACAAGGCAGCTAAGCTGAACTCAAAGAATTATAAAGATCCGATCTTGAACCTACATTGTCTGATAAGGGAATATTTATCCCCCAAAAAATATACCCTTGAAATAGCTAAAAATTTTATTTTGGGATTAAGATCCATATTCACCTGCCATTCTTAATAACATTCTTAAACTTATTGTCAAAGATTCTTAAACTTGAAAGTAACACAACTTCTGATGGGCTGAACCACAAGGTAAACCAAGCGGGAGTTCAAATTTGGAAAAATTCTGGAGAAAGAGACTAAGAATGTTCTTACAAATGAGCCATGCTCTGTGAAACGGGGCCTTAATGCATCTGCAAAAAGTATAGACCCAGGTCAGCCTTTGCATTCCACACATGATAACCTCAGCTGAAACTTTCGGCTATCTCTCAATTTTCTGTATGTCCAAGGATCACTCTTCCTCAAGATTCCGTCATTCTACAGACTGAGTGGACTTTATGCATCCCTTATCATGTGATGACTTGCTTGATAAAGTGGATCATGGACATGCATTGAGCCCCATTTTGCCGGAGCATGGCTCATTAATAGTTGGTAAATATGGACCCAAGTCAGAACTGAAGCTTTCAATCTGTCTCACGTCGTAGGTGATTCCTTGTAGATGCTGCATCATAGTTCACCAAACTGCATGATTAGTTAAGAATAAAGCTTTCCATATCAAAAGTGTGATGCCATCCATATGTGAGACTTTAAATTACCCCATTACCACACAATCCCTACATTTGACAACCCTGAGAAAGAAACCTTTAGAAAACATTGGTAACCAGCATTTTCTGCTTTTCCCACAATCTTTTCTATCCTTCACAAAACAAATTTCAAATTTTCATTCACTTTAATTTAGTCATCTGCAAATGCTTTCGATCTGGACAAATCTAAAATTTTGTTGTTTGCTAATGAGTTAAAACTTCTTGTTTAGTTTACTTTCAGAAACATTTTCTTTTCTTTTTCCCAGTTTCAAGGTACCATCCATTTTTAATCCACACCCAGAAGGGAAATTGTTCAATCCAAACTCTCAGCTAGGTCTGGTGGCAAATGTTTCCTCTGTATGTACAGGGTGTACATATGAGTATGAGTGGAAGATGTTTGCACATGATTACCAGTATTGTGATTTGGATAAGGACACTGGATGCTGGAGGGAACTCAACTATTTACCAATTTACATAGAAGGTCAGTTATAAGTTATAAATTTCAAAATTGTCCAAATTGAAAGCCTTCAGATTACAGATTTATGAAATATGATGTAATTTACCCAAGAGAGAGTAGAGAACATCGTAGGAAAAAGGAGATGTCATTTTGAAAAATGATATGATTTGCCCAAGAAAGAGTAAAAAATATTGCATAGACAAGGAAAAAATGAAAGAAAGAAAGCCCTGGGCCGGTATTCAGCAACCATTCTTAAGAACGTTCTTTGTCTTATTCTCCAGAATTTTCTACATTTTAAGTAACACAACTTCTGATTGGCTAAACCAAATGGTTTAGCCAATCAAAAGTTGTGTTACTTACAAATGTAGAAAACTTGGAGAATAAGACTAAGAATATTCCCAAGAATGGTTGGTGAATTCGGGCCCTGGTAACCAACAACTTCTCTTTTACCCAGAAATTTTGAAAAGCTTTGCCCTCAGGATTCTTTAAGACAGGAACATGACTTGCTGGTAGTATCTCCTTTAACCACAAATTTTTCAATCATGTTAATGTATTTAATTAACTTAATACATATTGATTATCAATATTTCAGAAGAATGTTTTTAGTATTTGTAGCCGAACCCTGGTAGCTCAGTCAGTAGTGTACAGGACTTAAGAAGAATGGGTCTGGGGTTTGATCCCTGGATACAGCCCCTGGCTTGGCCAATTTCTTTCTGAGGATTGGTGATAGTCACTGTGACAGGATTCATTCTTCTCCCATGGCTGACCATTGTTTCGACGATGATCATTATGGAAAAGCAGCCAGTGGCTTGGAATGAAAATTGTGCAAAGCACTAATAAAAGAATCTCCAGGAATATAATGGATAGGTGCACTGGCCACTGCGATACAACTGAAATAATGTTGAAAAGGGCATTAAACACCCTACAATGAATCATTTAGTTTTCTTAAATGAATTTTTATCAGCATGTTATTAGTCTGTGTTTCAAAATTTCTTAATGAATTTTGTTTCTACTGGCAAAAGTTGATAAGTTTTGTTGAAAAAAAAGGATATGGTTACATGGCTTATGCATGTGTAAGAACATTTTTTTTAACATTTAAAGAACAAACTTATAAAGGTAGAGAAAATCATCGTAGATGGTGTTTATCAAAAGCAGGTTGCACAGAAGGAGCAATAAAGGCATTGTTTTTTCAGTCTGTCATAAAAGTCTTGAATTTAGCAATAATATTGCTTCTATATTTGGACGGATATTTTGCAAAATTTGGTACTGTCAAGATACAAGAGTTTGCTGGAGTCTTATGTTCTTATCTATTCTGTCTGCAAAAAGGATGTATAAAGGAGTTAAAGGCAACATTATTTTCTTCTTTAGTGCATCTATTAAATGTCAATACACATGCTTAATCATTCTTGTCTTTGTGTTGTCTTAACTACAAAAAACTTGACAGATTGACTTGATGATCTGTGAATGCATGTACATATTTGTAATCTAATAGTCTTGTCTTGCTCTCTTTTCAAATGCAATTGCGCATGCGCTGCATATTTGGACGATCGTAATGAATTTCAGCACAAGAAGTTGGTAAGAATTTTGAAAACTTGACAGATGATAGATCTGTCTTAGCATTTTTTCTAAGATTTTGCCCATTAGAATATAGAATTTTGGCAGTTTTTCAGCTTTTTCAGAACAACACCTTGCTGCGTAGTATTTAGAGAGTTGTGTGATTAGAATATAGCTTTTTTATCAGCAATTAGGTTTTTGAAACTTGTAGTGACAGATTTCACTTTTTTAAAAACTTAATAGAGGAATTTTCTTTGTGAACTTAAAAAAAAAAATGTTTTATTATTATGTATTGATCCATATATATATCCAAATCTACTAACCTATTCTTTCCTCAACAATCATTCCATCATTGAGGTACATAGCTTCAGAGAACATAGTGTTGAAAAGGAGCAAGTACTTATGATAAGATTCAAGAAAAATTAAAATAAAGCATGAAATTGCAAAGCTGAAATACAGACAACAACAGATTTTATTTTGCATAAGAAGACCAATAAATTTTCAGCTGGTGTGTGTGTTTTTCAACCTTCTGTTTTTAGCTCACCTGAGCATGAAGTGCTCAAGGTGAACTATTGTTCTTTTTATTGCCTTTATTCTAGTTTGTAAGTTTCATGTAACACTAGGATAAAAGAGCAATTGAGGGCATCAGACAAGTCCAAAATATAATATTTTCAAGGACTTAAAACTCTAACATTGTTTTCAGCATTGTAAATTCAAGATCAGACTACATGTTTATAGTTTAAACCAGAGGATGTAGCAACTTTTTTTAAGACATCTAGTTTATTTTCAAAAACATGATTGGAAAGTCTCTGTTTTTCTCTCACAAATTTATGACAGTTATCTAGAGCAGTGCATTTCATACTTCGAGAAAACTTGAACTAATTTTGGGAGGATGGATATGCAAGATTGCTGAGTTTTGGAAGTTCTTCTTTCCCATCCTTTATTATCCCCTGCCAAAAGGCAGAGGGATATAGTTATAGCATTGTCCGTCCATCTGTCTGTCCATCTATGAGAATATCTCCAATAAGGTTGGACAGAATTTCGTGAAACGTTATATATGTGTACAATAACCCATTCCACCGAGACACTTTTTATTTGAATCGATGAAAATCGGCCTCCTGGGAGCCATTTTAAGTTACATGGTCAAGGAAATTTTTTGGTGGAGGATATCATTTCAACAAAATTGCTTGCTCAAGTTATCATCTATCTTTTGTCCTAATTGCTGTGTTTGCTTTATACCTGTAGCTATTTTTTTCCACATACCATTACTTCTGTTGGAATTGGGAATAATTCACTTGATGAAAATATGCTCTTAACTTATTGGGTAGTGACAAGGTTCTCTTTGCTGTTCATGGGTTGATTACTGATTCCATTTTTCATATTTGTGGAAAGAATCATTGCCAGGTGTACTCCTTTGAAAAACTCCTGCAGGTAATTTTCAAATTTAGTCAGTAATTCAAAGAGCGTTTTTCAAATAATGGTGTAGGGGTAGTGCGTGTATGTGGGTGGGTGTGTGTGTGTGTGTGTGTGAGGGAGGGGGGTAGATTTCAACCTCCCATGTAAAAGATTTTGGGTTTGAATCCTGTTAAGAGTAAGGTTAACCTTTGGAACTACATGTATCTACATCATGGCTGGAATACTGGTAAACCCTAATTCAGTAATAAATCCCAAGTATTGCTATTTTAAAGTTATGTTTTGGGGAATCTCCTCATTTGACAGTTTATATCCTTTTTGTGCAGCCTGATCTTGACCTACACAAAAGGTCAGGAGCTGCCCTTAACAGCCTAAGGGTTAAGTGCCCAGAATGCAAACATTGAGTTAATGTTAGTTGTCAGAACTTATTTCACAATCAATTGAAACTAGATTTGTTTCGAATTAAGGGCTTTTGATACATTTTTGTGCAATGCAAATTCATATTCAAAAACTTTTTTCATCCAAGATTTGGTAAGTACATGTATTACTTTGTCTTGAGACACTGTTATTTGTTGCAAAAACTCTTGCCAGCATGAGATGAAGGAAATACTGATTCACACAGCATGTAACCATTTACCTAATGATCACTAGTTTGACAACATTGAAAAAGAAGGAATTTGAAAACATTGTGGAAAATGGAGGAGAATATAATAATCAGTATTTTCTCTCTTCCCCAGAACATTTACTGGTCTTTTAACTCAACCAAATGACAAAATTTTAGGTTTGTCCAAATCGAAAGCATTTGCAGACAACAAAATGAAAGTGGCTGAAAATTTGAAATATGTTTTGTGAAGGGTAGAAAACATTGTGGGAAAAGAGAAAATGCTGGTTACCAGCATTTTCTCCTTTTCCCACAATGTTTTCTAAAGGCTTCTTTTTCAGCGTCATCAAAAGTAGGGATAGTGTGGTAATCGGTTAAGGGCACATCACATTATCTGAATCATATTAAACTTTTACTTATAAGTTGAAACTTCCAAGCTGACAGTAAAAACCTGAAAAATGATATTTCCAACCTATTCTGTAACAAGCAGGTATATTTTGGTATTGTTATTTAGTCATATAACAAATTCAAGTCTTAAAGGATTCTATACATGACACATCTTATATGTGCTTTGCTTCCACATACATGTTTCATGTTTATCCCTGGTCGAAAAAGTGGCTGTGGGTATGATTATGGTAGCCATACGTCCTTCCATCAATCTGTCCTTCCGTCATTCTGTCCTTCCAACTCTTTGTACGTCCTTTGTCCCACTTATTTGTCCAGAGCATAACTAAACCTATTAGAGGTGTAAACATGATACTTCACTGGTGGATGGATCTCATCAAGAAGTGCAGTGCTCAAATACTTTAACTTTTGATTGCATAATTTAGGAGTTATTGCCCTTTGTTAATTTTCATACTTAAATTTTGTCCAGGCCATAAGAAAAACTATTTGAGGTGTAAAAATTATATTTCATATGTAAATGATTCTTATCATGGAGAAGTACACTGCACAAGAACAGTAACTTTTGGTTGCATAGTTAGGGAGTTTTTGACGTTTGTTATTTTTTTTTTACTTAAATCTTGTCCAGTGCATAACTTGAGAACTACATTAGATATAAACATGAAACTTCATTAGTTGATAGATGACATTGAGGAGAAGTGCAGTGTACCAGAATCATAATGTTCAGTGCCCTAATTTAGGAGTTGTTATTTCTCGTACTTAAAAGAAAAGAGTACAGTACATAGGAATG
Source organism: Tridacna crocea (assembly GCA_943736015.1). Taxonomy (NCBI): domain Eukaryota; kingdom Metazoa; phylum Mollusca; class Bivalvia; order Cardiida; family Cardiidae; genus Tridacna; species Tridacna crocea. The sequence continues at coordinate 31,529,912 of OX031056.1, forward strand.
ATGAATCTACCTTCTTCAATTTTTTATTTATTGCTCTTTGTTGTATTTCAGATTTTTTTTCTGATTTCATATGCATTAACACTTGACAGCTTGTTGAAGTTTTTATTGTACTTCATATTGACCTTTGCCAGAAGATAATTCTTAAATCTAGCTGTGTTTACCTTAAACCCACCTAAAAGAAGACACAAATCTTCTATTGACCAAGCATGTGGTGGGGGATGGCCATGTTAATATAGCTCTCGTTGTGTTGTATTTTGTGATACATTTTCTTATTACTGTAATAAAGTAACAGATTTACAAAAATAAGTATAAATCTAGATATAGAGAAAGGAGATTTTCAGGCGGGAAAAAAAAAGCAAAAATAAGTAAGATGATAGTAAAGAAATAATTCTATTTCATTCTATTTTAGCCATTAATGGAACTGTGCAACAAATTATACGGATAGCTTATAGCAAACAGCAAACTAATGACACACTGAATTTTTCCTTTCAGTTTGTACCTAACACCAAAAAAATAAAGGCTTATTCAAATTGAAGACAATCAAATTGAAGACATTGCAGAGGACAATCTAAATATTATTCAAATGATGCAAGTTATCTTTGACAGGTAGAAAACATTGTATTGTGCCAAAAAAGAGAAAGTGCTGGTTACCAGCATTTTCTCCCGCTTTGACACTGTTTTCAAAAGCTTATTTCTGAGGATCGTTGATTGGTCAACCCTAAGGATTCAGTACAAAGTTTGTTTGACTTCTGGGCAGTATTTAGATATGTATATAGATTACACTAGAGCATTGTCGGTAATATTTTGACAGCAAAATTTTCACAACTACTTTAATCATTCCCACAATGGTTCTTAACTGTGAAAATTTAGAAAACCCTACTTTATCCCATTGTTTATTTTGGGAACTCAGTCAGTGATAGCATAACTAAAATTGATGTAATTTAAACTAGCTTAAATGTGAATGTACAGAGTTAGTTTTCGGACACGTCTGGAATTTTTGGACACAATGGAGGGTATATTCGGACACCTTCTAATTTTTTGAAACATAGTTATCATAAAACCGTTGAAGGGGTTCCCCTCCAGATTTGGGTCAAATTTCAAGAAGTGCAATTCCTAGTCCAAATGTTAATTATAGAACTGAATTTAAGCATATTGGTATATTTCTTGCTATATCTAATGTGGATACTGTCTGCAACAAAATACTTACACTTTTAGTTTTGCATCAGCATTTCATTCCACTATATGCAACAGGGTAGACTGTTCTCTTTTAGGTACATGTATTTCTGTGTAAAACAAGTAAACAAGATTTCATTTGTAAATGTAAGCCTCTGGCTCATAATACAAACTTTTATTGACAATCAAAACAACAATGAAAGAGTTGCAAATTTCATTTTGTTTGAGCCATAATCTGTGAAAAGGAGGCCTCATGCATCTTTGAAAATTATTGACCCAGACCAGCCTGCGCAGTACAGGCAGGCTGACCTTGCTAAACTTTTCAGTATTAGTCAATATACCACATGCCCAAGGACCCGTCTCTCCCATAATTCAGTCAATTGTTAAAAAAGTGAATGTTATGGATCCATTAGTATGTGATGGCTAGCTTAGGATGATTATGGAGAGTCACTCTTGTGATAATTTTTTACGTTAGATATATGTCAATACCCATATGAATCAGAAGAACAAAGGACAGTCACAATTTTTGCGTAATGAAATATGCAACGTGATTCCTAGATAAAATTATGTGGGGTGTTTGGGACCACTTAGAAAGCATAATTGAGTATAGCTAGAAGAATGCAGAGGTGCTGTGAGTGTTCTTGGCATGTTTTCATCTGGTGAATATGACGTTAAAATGGGAAAGGGCCGCTTTTTGTTGACTTACAGTGTTAAAGGTGGCCCTTCAGAATTTGGGATGAAGATTTCACAAAAATACAAAAATATCAGCCTTATACTCCCAAAGCCTTATAATCGTCATTCATAAAATCCCAGTCGTCAAAAACCATCCGACAACACAAGAAAGTAGAGATTTACCATGTCCAAGGTCGACATCGACGGGAAACATGTTCTATTTTTACATTAACAACTTGCTTATTTACATACCGGAAATACACAGACAAAGCCTCAAACATAGCATCCAAAGAAGATATTATGAAAAATAACTACATGTTTGTTATGTAATGGAATTTAAGCATCATTAGTCACATGCCAGTCACTTAACATTCCTACAATGCATTTTTTTTATTTTTGGCGCGAAATCTAAAAATAGCTTAAGAGGCTACCTAGCCTTTTAAGGGAATACCATCAAAAAAAAATTTTTTTGGTAATTTTATGATTCTTAATTATTGATGATTTGTACTGTTTTTTCATATAAATTTCAGTGGTATATATTTTTTTTGATTCGGTGTGATGTGAAAATTCTAAGTACCCACCTTTAAGAATTAATCATATTTCTTTTATTGATGTACCTAAAAAAAAATCTACATTTATCTTTCTATCATTTTGTAAAAATGTTGATATACTATGGACATGCAGATGGTGGATCAGATGCTTGAAAAAAAAAGATGATTCGTTTCTCTTCATCATGTTAATCAAACAACGTTCATAAACAAAGTTATATGATGTGTCTTAATTCTACCAATGGTTCATGAATACCCAACAATGCTCTAAACGTTTTTTTCCTGAATTTGTTTAAATGGAAGTATAATTCATCAATATCCTTTGGATAAAACAAAAAACAAAACATGAATTTATACTTGCAACATTGAGGCAAATTGAAACACATATCTATTATACTCTGTTTGCTAGCTATCTTCTCTTCAGATGAATAAAAATCTTTTGCATCTACATGTATGGGGCTCTTTTCTTTGAAATGCCATAACTTTTTGTTGTTACATATGAGATTAGCTCTTAGCGCATCATGGTCAGAATAACTACTATAAAGAGTAGATCAAATCAGATTGTGCATAATATAAAGCTGAACCTTTAACCTTTTTGAAATTGTTAGTGCTTGATTGGTCAAAAACAGCTTTTGTGGAAGTGACTCAAACATTTATAAGTTCACATATGATAGGATATCATACTATGCATAAAAGATTATTGAATTCATTTAGGACTATCTCACCCAAAGTTGTTCACAGTTTGATTTTTGATATGTTTTTAGGAGTTAATTCAACAGAGCTGACCATTAAGACAACAGTCTTTAGCCACTATGAGAGTGTAGACAAATTTCAAGTACGCCTTATGGTTACTGATCCAGTCAGAGTTGTAACAGGTGAAGTTTATCTGAATCTTATTCGTAACCACCCTCCTTATGGTGGACAGTGTGTAATAACCCCTACACAGGGAGTAGCCTTCCAGGACAAGTTTACAATCAGCTGTTCAGCCTTCAAAGATGATGAACAAGAAGTAGCTTCATACAGAATACGTTGTAAGTTTGTCACTCATTATTTTGCTTGTACTTTGTGCCAATAATTCTGCCCTTACTGGAAGCTATTCAATTCTCGTCCTGCTAAAGATATAAAACATATGTACTTTTCTAGTCCATGATAAAAAATTTTTATCCTCCCCACATATGACCCTGAACAAGAAAAAGTTGTGGGCAAAGAACATGATTTCAACCAGCAATCCCTCTTTCTCCTACAATATGTCACCCCTGTCAAACACACAAAAATGCGCAGTCTAATCTATGATCTACAATTCCAGTTGTCCAAAATCTTTAAAGATAAAAGCAACCATGAAATCAAAATTGTTAGAGTCATATGACAATGTCTCTCGGATTTTATTGGCATACTGAAGGTTAATCATTACCACACAAACCTGAGTTTTAAACAGTATGATTGATATGCTTTTTGTAAACATTGTGGAAAAAGGAGAAAATGATAGTAATAAGCCTTTTTTTTTAATCTTTTCCCACAGTATTTTTACCATATCAAAGACAAATCATTTGAGCTGACTTTAAATAAAGGTCTAAAAGATTTTTCTCTTTGGACAAGTCTAATTCTTTTTGTGTGATAAAGATTTAACAACTGTTTGTAGGTTCTGATGGGAGTGAATCTGTTGCTGGTGGTCTTGATAATGGGGAAAGCACTATTGAATGGACAGATGTGACTCTACCTATTGGAGATGAGGCAGATAATTATACTTTGTCTTGTCAAGTTGTTGTTACAGATTCCTTGAACTCTGTAGGGATTTATGATATTGATCCAGTAAAGGTTAGTTCTGCTCAGCTTTTATGTTATGGTTCTTTCATTGTAGATATGGTGAAAAAATAGTAAGTTGCACACTTTACTTTTTAGAAGGCAAAATGTAAAACTTGCCCATATTTAAAGCATTTCTGCTTCTTATGAACAAAGTCCGCAACAGAGAAACAAAAGAAACAAATGCGATGCAGAGACTGGGCAGGATTTGAACCTAGAATGCCAGGACGAAAGGCCAACACCATAACCACTGAGAGAATTCTCCCCAACGCATTTGTTAGGAATTATATTTAAACTCAGATGAAGCCATGCATGAAGGAGTGGCTTATCCCTTTACCACACAAGGACGACTTTTAACGACCTTTTCGAAGAGGCCTTTTGAAAACTTTGTGGAAAAAGAAAATGCTGGTAACCAGCATATTCTCCCTTTCCCACAAAGTTTTCTACTCTGTCAAAGAAAAATTGCATCATTTGAGACGCTATGAAATTATCGTTTACAAATGCTTTCGGGTTGGACTGGTTTAAAATTCTTCTGTGTAGTAAGGGGTTAAATGGTAAAATTGGTCTTTCATAAAGTAGACATTATTGAGAAGAAAGGAGAAAACACTTGTTACCAGTTGTGATATGAAAATGCATATCATTATGGACCTGTCCTAAAATTTTGTCATCTATTAAAAAAAGAATACCTGGTTTTCATGAGCCAAGAAAGATGGCTTTTGAAAGATTTGTGAGAAAAGAGAAAATGTTAGCAACCAGCATTTTCTCCTTTTTTCACAATGTTTTCTATTCTATGAAAGAGAAATACCATCATTTTAGTCACATTTTAATTATCAAAGTCAATCTTTTCAATATGGTCATGTCCAAAATTTTGTCATGTTACCGGGTTAAGTGTTAACTGACTGAATATATTTATTGTGCTTGTCAACCTAAGGACCAGACAAGATCAGACTGTAGTTTCCAAACTGATAGACGATCTTACTACAGGAAGAGTTAAATCTTACCTTCACTGAGAGAACAAAGCAGTGTCCATTTTTACTTTACCAAACAACATTATTTTAGACTAGTCCAAATTGGAAGCATTTGTAGACAACAAAGTTAATGTGACTCAAAAATTGAAATTTGATCTTGGAAGTGTAGAAAACATTGTTGGAAAAGGAGAAAATGGTGGTAACCAGCATTTTCTCCTTTTCCCACATTGTTTTCAGAAAGCCTCTTTCTGAAGGTCATGAAAATCCGAGATTGTTAGTTAAAGGGTTGAGAATATTCTTAGTCTTATCCTCCAGAATTTTTCTAATTTTAAAGTAATACAGGTACAGCTTTTACTTGGCTTAACCATTAGTTAAGCCAAATAGAAGTTGTATTGGTTTCAAATTTAAAAAAAACTCAGAGAACAATCTTCTTAACAGTGGATGGTGAATACAGATTCACATGGTCTTTTGCATATTGTAACATTTGTGGAAGAAGACACATGTAACCAGTCACTATATCAGCCATTACCAAGCTGTTCTGTTTTGGTCTATATACATGTACATGTATTAGACATGTTACTAGAAAACGGATCTTTTTCCTGCCAAGGAATTCAGTAACAGACAGTGGGAGTGTGCAAAAATATTGCATCCTCTGTATGATCCAATTAAACTACCCTTGCTGTACAAAAAAAACCCAACTTATAAATGCACCTAATGGCGCTTGAAAGTAGTATTTTTGTTTGGATATTTGTAAACACAGATCACATTATTAGAATATGGCACATATTTCAGGTTGAGCCACTACTAACCACAGACATTCGAGAGTTGATGGGAATTTTAAGAAACCAAACAAATGACCAGGCAGATGTTGTAGATTCTAATGCCAACCTTGATGACACATGTAGCTTTGTGACAACGTTGTCAGCTTTAATTGCTATCACGAGTAGGGATGATGAAATTTCAGGTGCATGTGCCCTTTTTACACACCCATGTTGTACTTACTTCAGTTCTTGATATAAGATGTTCTTATTGTACCGGAAATTTTTTTTAGATTATTCCAAATGGTAAGGATTGTGAAAAAACAAATACAGCCAAAGGAAAGGAAAGAGTAGACAGAAATTTGGAAGAAGGTAAAAATGTTGGTTGCCAACATTTCTCTCTTTTCCAAAATGTTTTTGAAAAGCCTGTTTCCTCTAAGTCATGAACACATTGGATTGTGTAGTACAGAGTTGAAATAGTGAATAATAGTTATATAAGTAAATAGAGTAACTTTTCAAAACATCTTGTGAAAAAATAAATCTGTATTCTATAACAATGGATCATGCAGTTAATTCTTTTTCCTTCACACAGCTGACCGTTTTTTATTGAAAAAATTTAAAAAAAAGAAAATTGCTTGACACAAGTGGTATCTTTTATATGTGTATTTAAATTCAACTTAAGTAATTTAATTTTACAAGGACATTCTGTCTGCCACAAATTTATCTCTTCAGGTAATATTGTATGACGTTTCTCAAGGAAAAATTGATGATGATGATGATGATGATGATGATGATGATTCTTTTGCAATGATAGGAATTTTTGCATAAGCTAGTGATAACCACTTTTTTATTTTGAATTCTCTATCAAAATGATGATGGAGCATACCCTATATATTTAGAAATATTAGAATTGAAGTGATCGATGTAACTCAGAAACTGATTGTTTCCATATACTACTGATTGTAGTTTATAAGATATGATCTAAGTTTTCTGACAGGTCTGAATGATATGGTAAAGAAAGAATTTATTTGGTAAAGCATGGATTTTAGGAAAGAACTGGACTAACACATCTTATCCTCATTTATCAACTTAGAAACCATCTTTTCCTTCTTGTCTTTGTTTCATACATACACATTGCCCTTAAAAGTTTCACTGTCTCAAACATACAAGAAATTTCTGTGAATGTTTGATGAAGAATGCTTCCAAGATAGCTTAAAAGCATTTTTCATCCTTACAGAGAACATGTAATAAACAATGAGGGGCAAAATTGAAAAAAAAAAACCTATATGTCTCTGACAAATGATAAACAGATTATTATTTGTAATTTGAATATATATTTGGTGTAATCTCACAGAAAAAAAGGACTGTGAATGTCCAATATTATCTGAAGTATCAGTCTTAGATTCATGGTATCGCAAATGTACTGAAAAATGTTCTTAAAAAAAGACATTGTACAGTGAAACGCATACCCTATGATTGCTTGTAAACATGAAAATACATACTAACAGCATGGTGCATGTTTTTTTTTTTACTTTTTTTGTACTTGACTGATTTTTAAAAAAAAAAAATTTTTAATGACTTGATTTTATGTTGTAAAAAAATGACTAATGCACCCCCCCTCCCAATTCAAGTATAACACGAGAAGCCTGCTGCTTAGAAGCATTTGAAACACAAACTATACATGTATTTGATATCTACATCATTTGTTGATAATGCCTATTTCTGTCTTTGCCCACTACTTTTCAAGAAAATGATTGGGAAAGGTGCAATTATTGGACACAAAGAATTGTTTCCATGCTTGTCATACTTCTTGAACTGTCCACCCATTTTTGTCTTGTTTACTATTTTTCCCAATGTTTACTACATGTATTTTGAAAAAGAGAGAAAATATAGATAACATTATTTTGTTATCCTTTTACCCATCAACAAAATTTGGACTTGTTGCCACAAAGAATTTGCAGACAACATTTGAAATAAAGGTCAAAGAGTTAGATATTTTATATGAAAGGATAGAAAACAATTTGAAAAAGTAGGAAATGCTAGTTGTCAGCATTTTTCCTTTTCCCTCAGTTCTTTTCAAAAAGTCTTCTTTTTTGAGGTCGTTTAAGCCATTACCAAACAACAATATTATAAACTGGGCCAAATTGAAAGCATTTGCAGACAACCTAATAAAAGTGACCGAAAATTTGAAATATGTTTTGTGAAGGGTAGAAAACATTGTGGGAAAAGGAGGAAATACTGGTTACTAGCATTTTCTCCTTTTCCCACAATGTTTTCTAAAGGCATCTTTCTCATTGGTGTAAAAAGTAGGAATTGTAGGGTAATGGGTTAACTCTTTACCACACGAGAAAATTTTAGACTGGTCCAAATTGAAAGGCATTTGCAGACGACAAAATAAAGGTGACTGAAAAATTGAAATTTGTTCTGGGGAGGGTAGAAAACACTGTGGGAAAAGGAGAAAATGCTGGTTACCAGCATTTTCTCCTTTTCCCACAGTGTTTTCAAAAGGCTTCTTTCTCAAGGGCGTCAAAAGTAGGAATTGTATGGTAATGGGTTAAACTGTTTATTGTGCAGTAAAAGGCTGATTGTGTTGAGCATGATATTTATAATACAACAGTTTGAACCATTTTCACTCCATTTATCTCTTTACCAAACTGCAAAATTTAAGACTTGTCCAAACTGAAAGCATTTCCAGATGACAAAATAAATGTGACACGAAACTTGAAACTTCACTTTAGTATAGTAGAAAACATTGTGTGAAAAGAAAAATGCTGGTTACCAGCATTTTCTCCTTTTCCCACAATGTTGTCAGAAGGCCTCCTCTGGGTTGTAAAAACCAGGGATTGTTTGGTAAAGGGTTAATCACCTATGTAATAATTTTAATCATAAAATTCCAAATAAATTGACAAGTAAGAATAAATATAAGTAGAAAATGCAATTTTTAGGTAGTGTTCAATCAGTAATGCCCTAAAATATGTGGTAGTGTAGATCCAAGTTTGTCCTACACTTAACTCATTACCAAACGACAAAATTTCAGACAGATCCAAATCGAAGGAATTTGCAGACGACAAAATAAAAGTGACTGAAAAATTGAAATTTGTTTTGTGAAAGGTAGAAAACATTGTGGGAAAAAAAGAAAATGCTGGTTACCAGCATTTTCTCCTTTTCCCACAATGTTTTCTAAAGGCTTCTTTCTCAGAGGCGTCAAAAGTAGGGATTGTATGGTAATGGGTTAACTCTTTACCAAATAACTAAGTTACAGACTTGTCCAAATTGAAAGGATTTGAAACCAAATAAAAGATGTTAAAATTTGTCTTTGATAGGGTTGAAAACATGCTGGGAAAAGAGAAAAAAGCTGTTATCAGCATTTTCTTCTTTTCCCACATTATGTTTTCAAAGGTATCTCACACAGGGTTATTAAAACTCTTTTGGTGAAGGGAGAGTTACTGTTTAGGCCCTTCTTGATCAACACTATCAATGACAGCTAATGAAGTTGCACAAATTGCATGCAAAACATTATATACTAACCAAATGTCAAAAAATATAGCATTGTTATGTTGTGAAACTAATCATTTTTAATCCATATTTTTTATTTTGCATTTTTTCTATCTACAGTACCTTGTATAAATTATACTTCATTATAACTTTAGAAATTTGATTCTTTGGACCTAAGCAAGACGAAAAGCAGTTGTTTTATCAATTCTTTTTACAACTAAAAACTGTTTCAAAAGGAAATAATTACTGTATTGGTAATTTGTGTACACAATTCAAGCTTGCACTAAAAGACAAATGGATTTTGTACTTTTCACTTGTCATATAATCAGGACTTTTCCATTTTTTTGTCAGAATATCTGACAAAAAAAGTCTGAAAGTACAGATCCAAGACATGATTGCATATTTAGTGAATGTGATCTGGATCAGCATTGTCTGCGAAAATCATAACCCATTACAAGACAACAAAATTTTAGCCCTGTTCAAATAGAAAGCATTTGCAGACAAGAATTTCAATATGGCTCACATGGTGCAACTGTTTATGAGTAGGGTAGAAAACATTATGGGAAAAGGAGAAAATGCAGGTTACCAGCATTTTCTTCATTTCCCATAATGTTTTTAAAAGGCTTCTTTCCAAGGGTTGTCAAAATTTGTCATTGTGTGGTAAAGGGTTAAGTCTTAACTACATGGCAAAGTCTTTGTCACGGCAAAGTTGGAAGCAGTTGCAGACAACAATTCAACTGTAGCTAAAACAATATAATTTATCTTTGAATGAGAAGAAAGCATTGTGGGAAGAGGAGAAAATGCTGGTTTCCAACACTTTCTCCTCATTGTTTTAAAAAAAAATCTTCTTCAGCTTCTTTAAATCTTGTGAATGTCTTGTGATGGGTTTTGATTTTTATTTGCACTCTTACACCTAACTATCACAGAATGATGATTCAACAGCATGCTTGTGGTGTCCAACTGAAATTTGAACATGTTTTATTGGTATTTAACTTTGAATTGTAATTTTTTTAACTCTTTACTCTGTAGTGATAATGAATAAAACACTCAAATAGATTAAATAATGTTGAATTGTTTAGATGTATCTTACAAATTGTTACTGAAGGATCTCTCTACAGATCAAAAATTTATTTGTGATACCCATAAATATTTAATATATGGAAAGTCTGTAATAGTGCTTACTAGTATTTCAATGAAACCAACATGATAAATAAATTACTCTTTACCAAACGACAAAATTTTAGTTTTGTCCCAGTTGAAGATGCAGAAAACAAGTATGACTCAAAAATTAAAATTCAAAATGGGAAGCATAGTAAACATTGCTAGAAAATTTAGAAAAAATAATGCTAGTTACCATCATTTTCACTTTTCCAACAATGTTATGGAAAGCTTTCTTTATCAGGTTGTTAAAACTTGCGATTCTGTTATTTTAAAAAGGTTAACAATTCAAAGTACTCTTTTACCAAAGCACAAAGTTTATGAGAATTTGATATCTTAAATATTTGCTGACCATAAATGAATAATGGCTTAAAAAGTGTGACTTTGTTTAACATTGTAGAAAAGATCATGGGAAAAGAGAAAAATACTTTATGTTACCATAATTTTTCCTTTTTCTTGCAATCTTTTAAAAAGCTTTGCAGTTGTCTGGAATAAGATTAACCCATAGCCACAATAACCCAAATTTTAAGGAATATGAAATAGAAGGTGTTTGAAAAAATTGTGGGAAAAGGAGAAAATGCTGGTAACCAACATTTTCTCCTTTTCCCACTATGTTTTCTTACCTATGAAGTGCAGGAATCACCATGTGAGGTACATTTTAGTAGTCACCTGAAAATGTTATTGATTTGGTCAAGTTTAAAATGATGTCATTTGGTAGAGATTCATAACTTTCATCTATACTACTTGCAGAATACAATAACTATGGTGCAGCAGTGCTGTATAGGAGGACACAGTTTGGTGAAACTGATACCAGGTCTAATGCTTTTACACAGGTACAAAATGGAAAACAAAATAATTATATATCTGAAGATTTTTTTGCTCAAATGTACCATTGCAAGGGATAAAATATCATACATGTCAGAAAACAACTTTGTATCTACATGCTGTGTAAAAACCATTCCAAATAGGCTAAGATGTTGTAACTTACTCATGGAATATGTATGTATTGAATTATGATTTGATTGGTCAAGATTTATGCTATAATATTTATCAGCCATCCATGAAAATAAAGTTCTAGCTACTACACCATCATTTGTTTGAATTTGTACTTTTTTTTTTTAAATAATGTTAATAAATTGCAATATTCTGTCATTGATAGGTCAAGGTATGATAAAAAGGAATATAATGCTGTAGTAACTTTCCTTCAGGTCAAATTTGAATTGTCATCTGCAAAATTAATGTTTTCAATTTAAACTTTTCTACATTTTGACATTTGTCAAAGATTTAATACATTCCAAACATTACAGCCTTAATATTTCAATAAATTAGTCATCTAATATACTGATTTTGTGACATCTTTTTAGTTGTCTCATTTCCAAAAGACAAAATTTTAGGTTTGTACAAATTTAAAGCATTTGCAGACGACAAAATAAAAGTAAATGAAAATTTGAAATTTGTTTTGTGAAGGGTAGAAAACATTGTGGGAAAAGGAGAAAATGCTGGTTGCCAGCATTTTCTCCTTTTCCCACAATGTTTTCTAAAGGCTTCTTTCTGAGGCCTCAAAAGGAGGGATTGTGTGGTAATGCCCGGTTAAAAGAAGTGAGTCTTATAAAACTGAATATCTGTATCTTTGTAACGCTTTTTGAAGATTTGAATCTTATAAAATTAATTTTCAACTCAGCATTTTTTTCATGAATATGTCTTGTTAATAATTATTACCAAAGGGCTGTCATAGTCTATCCTTGATACTCAAAACCATAGACATTTTCTGATACACACATATTTATGTCATTGCAGGTTGAATACAACAAAACAAAACTAGAAGAGTATGAAAATTACAGAGACAATACAGCCACTGTCTTTGCGCAAGTGACTGAAACATTAGAAAAATGCACTGTAGAATCTTCATCAGAAGCTCAGCTCCTTGCAAACACTGTGCAGGGGCTCAGTGAGGGGCAAGAGTTTCTTGTAAGGAGTGCACAGGTAATCTATTACATGTATCATGTGCTTTTAACATTTTGCCAAAAGACAAAATTTTGCTTTTTGCAACAAAATTTGGCTCAAATTAAGTTTTTGTCATTTATAGGGTAGACATCATTGCTTGAAAAACAAAAAAAATGCTGGTTATCAGATTTCTACCACAGCTTATTACAGCTTTGTGAGAAAAGGATATATTCTTATAAGTTACTGCAGAATACTACCTTTTTTCCATGGTTGTTACAAGCCATATTTTTATGACTATTTCCACAGAATCCTTGGTCAAGCCTGATAGCTCACTTAGTAATGTACAAGACCTGAAACCAGGGGGTCTAGGGTTCAAATATCAAGCTGGGCCAATTTCTTTCCAAAGATTGGTGATAGTCATTGCAACAGGATTGATTCCTCTTTCACAGCTGATCATTGTGTTAACCATTATCCTGCTAAAAAAAACAAAAAGGAAATTTCTGATTCAATAATTAAAACCCAAACATTACAATATCAGTCATGTTTTGGGTAATAATATATGTCCTTGTCAGACATTATGGATCCAAGATCAGACTGCGCCTTCTGTGAAGTCTTAGCTTGACCTACACTATCAACCAAAATTCAGTAAGTCTGTCATGCTTAGTTGCCTCGGAGCTAACAATAGTTGGTAAGGAAGAATTCCAGAAAAGTAAAGTCAAAGCAATACCACAGTAGTAATGTTGAAAATGGCCTGAAATGCTATAAAAAAACAGACAAACAAACAGAAACCTTCACACTGTTTTCAACACTTTTCATCTACAATTTGGTTTTCTTTATTTCTCAGTTTATTGTCACTTTCCATTTCAGGGTACACTAACAAACTTACTTAAACATACTGTGAGCACGGTTTCCAGAAATATAGGTGCCAATAGCGCAACAGTTGAAGATGTAGAGGCTGTTGGGGCTAGTGCTATTGCTGCTTGTGGAAATATACAAGAGGTACAGGACATATTTTATGATTATGGTTCCTGCTTGCAATTTATTGTGGTGCTGCATGAGCGGCAGCAATATATTTTATTTGCTTTTGAAAAGTACCTATGGAGGCAGCCATATTGTGTACTCTGCTTCCAGTCATTCCGTAACCAGATCATTTCGTAGGTAAGCCATTTCATACAATTTTGGTCATTGCATATTCACCAAGGTCATTTCATACCCTTTTTTTAATGTCAATTGGTAATTTAGAACCTGGTTTCAATACTATTTTCGTGTGTTTTTTGCTGAATGACAGCAGCTTTTGTACATAGCTCCAACTAAAATTATGTTGTATTTCTAAGAAGAATGGCTACGATTGTGTCTTACCATGATTACTTCTCTCTTTCATAAGTTTTAATATGTATTTTACAGATTGTTTAGGACTTCTCAGTTTCTTTCTCACCGAGTTCTGCATAAATTTACTTTGACCAATTTGAAATGCTGTAATGTGCCTTATTTCAGGAACAAATGATTTGTGGCACCATTGATATTAACCCTTTACCCCATAAGGCATTTTTATGGTATCTCTAATTGACCCTAAATAACAACAAGGTTGAAGCTCTTTCTTATGTGTATATGACACCTTTTGATAGCATAGAAAACATTGTGACAAAAGGTGAAATTGCTCGTCACGAGCAATTTCACCTTTTGCCACAATGTTTTCCAAAGGCTCCTACAAGCAATGTGTAGAAGTGAGTATCTATGGAGTAAAGGGTTAAGCATCAATATTTTCTTGTTGTGGTTTTTGTTTAACATTACTTTCCATTTGCAGCAGAAATTTTCAACCCTGTAAGCACATTCCACTACTTTTGTAGCATTTGCAGCTAAAGTAGATCAAGATCAGACTGCACAAACATGCAGTCTGATCTTTGATCTACACTGTCTCCTTTGCAGAGACACTAAAAAACAGCCTAGGTTATTTGCTCCTATTGGCTCTATCAGACTTAAAATTTGTGTTAGGCTTATTTTGTGCTTCATCATTCTTCCATGCCTCACAATGTCAATTTTCTGGCAGCACAATGCCTCAAACACTTTGTATAGCTTATGGCCACAAAAGCAACTAAAGATATTTATAGGGTTAATAGAAAATACCTTTTGTATGACTATTTTGAAAAGGCTTCTTTCTCAGTATCATGAAAACTTTGGATTGTTTGGCATAGAGTTGACTGACTGTATATGTTTTTTCTCATGTAAATAGGCAGCAGTGCTGAGTGCCAACTATCCTACAAACACTGATCTCCAGACGCAGGCTGATACTGTTCCATTCTTTGATAGTAACCACGAGTCAACATTGGATGGTAAAAACCTTCCTTTACCTTCAGTATTAAGTTTTGATACACCCGACTCGAACTACTCAAAATTGTCATCACCATTAGGACGTTTTTGTTGTTTGATATAGATATAAAGATCTTTTCTTTCTTTTATGCATCTTGAGACCATTTCAAATACCATTTCTAGCTGCAATTTGTCCTTTGGTAACAGTGTTTACACATATGCAGTTAATGGTATTTAAGTATGAAATATCATGTTGATTACCTTTATTTTGAGTAATCCATGTTAACTGTTGCAGATTTTTATACCCCCACAAAACATATGTATTCAGGGGTATACTGGAATCAGCCTGTCTGTATGTCCGTCTGCGTGCGTTGGTCTATGTACAAAATGCTAGTATTTTTGTTTCGCAAACCCCTCCTACAGTTTTCTTTCAATTGCATTGAAACTTTACACATATATTGATCAGATATTAAAGATTTGCATGACACAATTTTTGCGTGTCAACTCATCCTGATTAAGGAATTATCTCCCATTGAACTTGAAACCATTTTCTATCAAAGTGATTGCGGGGGTATTAAGTCACATTCAGTGATAGCTCTAGTTTAACCAAAAGTAATGAGAAAAGATAATTTGAAATACTGATGAAGTACTATGAAAATGTCCTTGAAACTGTACTTTAGAATATAAAGTAGTGTAAAATGGTACCAGTTTGGCCAGATTATTATTGTAGAGATCTTTGTTATTGCATTGGAATATATGGGATTGAAAAATGTTACCTGTATAACAAGGTTATTGTTGAACAGATCTCTATAACTGCATCAGAATATGAAGCATTGTGAAATGGTGCCTGTCACGCAAAAATAATGCTGAAAAAATCTTTGCAATTGCATTGGAATATGAAGGATTATTAAATGGTGCAAGTCTAGAAAGATTATTGTTGAAAAGATTTTTGTAATTGGATTAGAATATAAAGGATTGTTAAATGGTGTTAGTCTGGCTAAAATAATGTTGAAAAAATAGGAACATATGTGTAGTAAATGTGATTATTGACTACAAATAATTAGAGTTGAGATTCTTTTTAATCATCACCAGGCAGTTAGCTTGATATGACTTAACTCTGTACCAAAAGAAACATTTGCAGACTGATCCAAATTGAAAGCATTTACAGAATAAATGTGACTGAAAAATTGAAATTTCTTTTTGGGCAGGGTAAAAAACATCGAAGAAAAGGAGAAAATGCTGGTAACCAGCATTTTCTCCTTTTCCCACAATGTTTTCAAAAGATTTCTTTTTCAAGGTCATTTAAAGTCGGGATTGTGTGGTAAAGAGTTAAACTATATCTAAGTACTGTAGGACACCATTCAATCAGTTAGTAAACGTTTAAAAAGAGTTGAAATGTTTGTTAAGCTGTGCTGTATATTTGTACCAGTTTTGCCATTTTTTCTATTTCAGATGTTGGATTTTTTGAGGATGATGATGATTTATTAAGAGATGGGATGAAGATCTATAATAAAGCTGTCCAAACAGAGTTTGTAAGTAGTCTTCTACAGTTAAGAATGTTGATATTACATACTAAATTGGTTTTATGGTGGAATGATAAGTTTTACAAGTGCCTTCAAACTTTCAACACCACAGGCAAAAACAGGCTTTTGTAGATTCCATCAAGATCAGGTATTGCACAGAACATGTACTCTGATCCTGGGTTTATGCCATATTCTTGTTTAGTCTAATATGATACAAGTCTTTCTGATCGTCAGTGGATTGGATATCAGCCTTCAAAATAATTATGTGGAGACAATATACATCGCCGTACTCTTTAAAAAGGGGCTGTACTGTCTCTGCAAAAAGTTTTGACCTAGGTCAGCCTGGGCAGTTTGACCTTTGTCAAAACTTTTTGGTTTTGGTAAATAATCTCTGTGTCCAAGGACCATTTGTATTGTACATGAAAAGAAGTTAATCAAGGTTATTTTGCCAGAGCATGGCTCATATTAGGTATTCGGTGCTGAAATAGTTAACTATTTGCTTATGAAAACTTTTTAGACTAGTCCAAATTGAAAGCATTTGCAGACAACAACATGAAAGTGACTGCCTAATTGAAATTTGGTTTGGGAAGGCTAGAAAATATTCTTGGAAAAGGAGAAAAGGCTGGTTAACAGCATTTTCTCCTTTTCCCTTATTGTTTTCATTAGGCATTTTCTTGGGGGGGGGGTTAAAAGTAGGAATTGTGTGGTAAAGGATTAAAGTTCCTGCTAAAGCTGCATTTTATTATTGTAATCAGTTCTACGACCATCAAGTTATTACATGAACTCTAAGATCACTTTTGCGAGTATCAACTGCTGTCTTTTACACTCATATACAATGAAAAATGGGTGGTAACTTCTGTTTTGGATGATGCAACTATCAGATAGCTATAGCTGATGCCAGTGTGCCTTATAATGTTTCAACCCATTACCACACAATGACGATTTTTAATACTCCCGAGGAACAAGCCTCTTGAAAACATTGTAGGAAATGGAGAAAATGCTGGTAAGCAGCATTTTCTTCTTTTCCCACAAAGTTTTTAACCCTATCAAGACAAAATTACACCATTTGAGCCACTTTTAAATTGTCCTCTGCAAATGCTTTCAATACAAATATGATTAAAGTTTATCCCTGATTGTGTTTGTGGTTGAAGCATATCCCAGTTATGTTTTGGTTCTGAGGTATAGCTTTTAGCAAGCACTGGTTGTTGGTTGCGAGTTCTATCTTTGACTCTGCTCAGAGTCCCCCTAGTTAGACTGGGTGAATTGTGCAGGCTTACTAGGGTTGACACTTTTTTCTATAATGACATTATCTGTATGAAAAGTGGTCATTGTACCTTGTAATACATTCATTTTTGAAATATCAACTGAAATTGACCCGCTTTATCGTTTATCTGTTTTCATCTAATTGATTTATAGAATTCCCTGATGTTCCCATTTTGCATGATGGGTCACATACATACCTAAACTTCTCAAACCTCTGTCCTTGTATCTGATTTGTTAACTGAACAAAGAAATTGCAAGATATATTTATTTCATTGATTCCTCTTTTTCCAGACTGCTGGAAATCTGGCAGATTGTGACAACATCAAGAATGATATTGTTAGTATGCTGAGTCAGATCAAACCCAAGTCTAATACACCAACAGAATTTAAGTCAGGCAGTGTGGACATGAAACTGATAAAGAACGACCCAAGCTATTTTGACAATGCAAAGTTTCAGACTGATGTTGGAGATGTTGACCTTCCATCAGGAATACTTGAGGATGAAACTGATGAGGAACCCGTGGTATTCACGGTAGGATACATCTCTCTAACTTGTGAGAACACTGTGGCAAAATGAGCAAATACTTGCACTAAACATTGTTTTCCTGTACCAAAATGTTTTCAAGAGTGCTATTATCAGGATGTAGAAGCAAAGTGAATACAGGTCTTATTTTTACCGCTTTTCAATGCTATTATCAGGATGTAGAAGCAAAGTAAATACAGGTCTTATTTTTACCATTTTTTAACACAATAAAACGTTTATGTCATGGTATTAGATTGCTTTTGGAAACATTTTGGACAAAGGAGCTATTCTTTGTTGCAAGTCAATGATTAGTTTGGCAAGAACGATGCATACAGCATACAGTAATCAATCTTCCAGGATATTAGTAAGCTATCCATGATAACTGATCAGATGGCTAAATGAGACACCAGTGTAGGGTAAAATGGTTATGTCTGTGGGTATTTTCTATTAACTCTTTACCACATGAGAAAATTTTAGACTGGTCCAAACTGTAAGCATTTGCAGATGACAAAATAAAGGTGACTGAAAAATTAAAATTTGGTTTGTGAAGGATAGAAAACACTGGGGGGGAAGGAGAAAATGCTGGTTACCAGCATTTTCTCCTTTTCCCACCGTGTTTTCAAAAGGCTACTTTCTCAGGGTTGTTAAAAGTTGGGATTGTGTGGTAAAGAGTTAAAGTCTTTTGATAATTGAAAGAATCATCATGAGGACGTGAACTTCAATTTAACTTTTTTGGAAGGGTTGTTTTATAAGCTATGTGATAATTTTCTGTACTAAATTTACATGTAGGAGTTTAAGTTGCCTGTAACATCCTAGGAACAGCCAACATCTAGGCCCTAAAGTATTTGATATTTTGTGAGAGATTCTGTCAAATAGCCTGTCACCATGAAGTAAAATAAAAGAGATCTGCCATAACCTTAACAATCTTATGATGGGCTGTATTTACATGTATGAACCATCAAATGATGATATTCAGAGTATTCATATACAACCCTTTTTTAAGTTCTATATACTAAACAGCAAATTCTTGACTCTTTAAAATTGAAGGCATCTTTAGACAACAAATTTGAAAGTGACACAAATTAAGTAAGTTCTTTGACAGGATGGTAGAAAGCATTCCGGAAAAGGAGAAAATGCAGGTAAGCAGCATTTTCTTCATCCCTACAATGTTTTCAAAAGTCTAGTCCTTAACTCATTACCAAAAGACAATATTTTAGGCTTGTACAAATCAAAAGCATTTGCAGACAACAAAATAAAAGTGACTGAAAATTTGAAATTTGTTTTGTGAAGGGTAGAAAACTTTGTGGTAAAAAGAGAAAATGCTGGTCACTTAAAGACAAAAGCAATTAGATAAAAGTTAGTTACATATTACTGTAACAAAGTATAGAAGGATTCACGCTCCCAGCCAGTAGGAGACCTTTGCCATGCAAGTCCCAGCTAGTCCGTACTCAAGAAAAGGATATAGAATCAACATGATACTCATGTTTTCAGTTGCTAGGGCAAGCATCAGCAGGAGAAATTGATGACAACAATCCTGTTGGTACGATGTCAGGTAAAGTCTCCATTAAATTCCAATATTCCAATGGAACAGAAAAGAAGATGACAAATTTGAAGAACCCAGTCCGTCTGGGCATCAAGCAGGATGCTAACCAGCTGAGGATCTCTGATTCAGACATAGAGTATTCCAATCCAGAAATCCATGATGACTTCTTGTTTTATCATAAAGTAAATGTCACCCAGAAAAATTCAGCTATTACTATTACATTCAGGTACATGAATTTTTGTTTTTGATTAGTTTCAAAAAGTTATTTCCCATTTTTTTAAATATCTTATAGTATATTTATCACCAACAGATGGCATTTTCCACTTGTTTTGTTTATGAAAGGATTTTGAAAACAGCATTGTATTGACCAGAATTGTTTGTTCCTAGATTTTTTAGTTCCATTCCATTGTGATAGACTTATTGCTTTCTAAAGCAACTAAATTTGAAAACATACTGGATAATATGGGTAATGAATAATAAAAAAATCAGTTATTACACAAAGGAATACCGTTGAAAACCTTGACTTGTGGCAAAAGAAAAAGACTGATCATTAACAATTAAGATTTTAGATTTTAGCAAAGGCAAAAGTATTTTCATTAAATTTTGTTAGATCAAGATCTCACAACATATCAATTTACTTAATGTAAACCAAGAAAATAATACTGTGTTCCATATAAGAAAAGATTCAGATTCTGATACATGTTTTAGGAATACTCACAAGCTCAACTCTACAACATTTCTGATTTATTGCTTGTATCTTGTTACCATTGGCTGGACAGCAATGATTTTTTTTATAATTCTTTCTAGAACTTGGTGGAGTATAAGGCTGTTTTGGTATCCATTTGTGTTTGTGTCCATGATTTTGACTCAGATTAGCTAGGATCCATGTATTTTACTAATATTCTTGTTAACACTGTTATTTTAGTTCTGTTTATAGTCTAATTTTAGTGCCAATGTGCATTTTTTTGACAAAGTGTCAAAATGCTTTAAAAAACTACTTGACAGGCCAACAAATATTACATCACTGAATCAGCTAGTAGTGCTAGTAAATTTTGGGGAGTTACCAGATCTGACTATTGGCCAGACCAAGTTGAAGAAGTGTTGTATGATACCAAGTCACACAAGTCTTGCAGGTATGTCTCTTACTTTAACTCTTTACCTAAAGACAAAATTTTAGTCTGGTCCAAATTGAAAGTTGTTGGTTGTAATGGAGTTTAACGCCACTTTAATAGCTAAGGTCATATCATCTTGGTCGGTGACGCAAATAAATGTTTCCTGGCTTTCTCAGACCAGTACTAACACAACTTTCTTTCCAAAGCCACCGACTACTTTTTTCACATGCTTCAGCAGAGGTAATAGGCGAAAACATGCCAGAAAGAAAGTTCGCCTGAACTGGGTATCGAACTCACAACATGAGTCCAAAATGCTCACCACTGAGCCACCCATGTGGGCCAAATTGAAAGCATTTGCAGACAACAAAATAATTGTGGATCAAAAATAAAAATTTGACTTGAGCAGGGGAGAAAACATTGTCGGAAAAGGAGAAAATGCTGGTTACCAGCATTTTCTCCTTTTCCTACTATGTTTCAAAAGGCCTTCTCTTTAGGGTCATTGAAACTTGGGATTGTGTGGTAAAGGGTTAATCCTTTACCACACAATCCAAATTTTGAATAAGTCTGAATTTGAAAACGTGCAAAAAGGAGAAAATGCAAGTCGTCACATATTCCAGGTACCATCAGCTGAGCCAAATTTTATATGTTGTCCGCAAATGAAGATAGGTAAACATTTTTTTGGCAATGATTTACACAACTGATTTTTTTTTTTGTGAAACACATTATCCCTCCAGTGGCCTTTCGCAGACCACGTCTTAACTCTTTACCAAATAACAGAATTTTTGGCTGGGCCAGATTGAAACAGAGGATAAAATCAGTGTAACTCAAATGATGATTTTTGTTTTCGATTGTGCAAAAAGGAGAGAATGATCATAACCAGCATTTTCTCCTTTCCTAACAATGTTTTCAAAGCCTTCTTTCCTCAGGGTCGTTAAAACTTGGGATTAGGTGGTAAAATGGTAAAGGAGGCATCATAGCAAAAGAAGAAATCTCAAGCAATGTTTTTGTGGGGCTTTCCTTGTGTAAAACTTGAAGCAGAGTCTTTGGTTTTCAAAGTGCCCTACTTAACACATGGATGCCACAAAGTGATAGATTCAATCATCTGACAAAGTTCTAGTTTTGAATACAATATTAACATCAAACAACCCTCGTTATACCCCCGCAAAATTAATGTTTTCATTTTGCACTGTTTTAAATATTGGTTCTTAAGATGCTTTGATTCTGTTCCAGGAACGTATGGTGGCAATGGAGTTGTGGACCCCTACTCTTGTTTTGTTGACTCTGATATAGTTGGGGAGAATGTTGGGGTGTGGTACATTGGTGTGAGACAGCTACTTATTCCTGAACTGAACATCTATATCAGCTGTAGTTACTTTCCCCTTGCTGTCCCTGACAAATGGCGAGAAAGCAAGAATTTTTATCAGAACTACAAAATTAAGAGTTCTGTAGTAACCTGTGTCTATATGGAAGATGGGAGTAATATTGTACGATATGATGGTGTCAAGGTGATGATTACATTATAAGAAGCAGTACCTCTGTCGCCCACAATAAATGTTTCCCATGTTGTTTGAAAAAATATTTATCTTTTGAACATTATTTGTGAAAGTTTTTGGAAGGGCTACAAAGTAGTTAATATGATCTTTACCAAACAATGAAATTTTTAGAATATTTCTGATTAGAAGCATTTTCAGAATAAAGTATAGTTTCATTGGTTGTATTTGTTTTTGAAAGCTTAAGAACATTTTGGAGGAGGGGAAGAGAAGAACTACTGGTTAACAGCATTTCAGCCCATTTTCTTTAGTTACCAGACTGGGACATTGATATTGGTAGAGTTTAGCATGATCATCAGTTCTTCTCAAATCCACTGATTAATTATACCTTTAATGCTTTGTCTTTATATGGTTCTGTGATTATTATTGAGAAAGTATCTAGCCCCAAAAAGGAAACTCATCATGGGAATTTTCTGACATTTAACCCTTTCCCAAACGATAGATTTTAGACTCTTCCAAACTCAAAGAGTTTGCAGATGACAATATCAAATGTGATAAAAATGGCAGAAAGTTCTCTAAATGGGTAGAAAGCACTATGGGAAAAGGAGATATTGCTCGGGCAACAAGGGCTTGTTTGGGAAAAGGTTAACTGTTTACCATACAATCCTGAAATTTACAGACCTTGACGAAAAAAATCTTTGTAAACATTGTAGGAATTTTCAACTCTGTCAAAGAAAAATTCAATCATTTGAGTAACATTTGATTAATTTTGTTGTTGGTAAATGCTTTGAACTTGGATAAGCCAGGAATTTTGTCATTGAGAAAGGAGTAAATGCCTCTTTTTTATACATACTTTATACATTTCAGGATATAATTATTTCTTTTTAAGACAGGTACCACTAGTGTTTAAAATTTGGAAAATGCCAAATCATGTTAACAAAATGTCATTTTTGATTTGACAGCCTAGTGAACTCTCCACAGAAGATGAGCTCATATGTGAAGCTACTCATCTTACAACATTTTCTGGTAGCTGGGCAGTGGCTCCAAACTCGATTGATTGGAATTTTGTATTTTCCAATGCTGATTTCCTGAAGAATCCTACACTCTACATTACAGAGATTTTGATCCTCATTCTGTATATCCTTGCAATGATCTGGGCTCGCCGTAAAGACAAGCAAGATGTCCAAAAGGTTGTGTATTTATTTCAGTCTGGATGCCAAGCTCAACTTGAATTGGTGTTTTCCAAGTGTCACAATTTTAGAATTGTCCAACTGAAAGCATGTTCAGAGGATAAAAATAAATGTGACTGAAAAAGTAGAATTTCTTTTTGGCAGGGTAGAAAACATTGTAAAAAAGCATAAAATGCTAGTAAACTTTTTCTACTGTTCTTAAAAGTAGTTAAAACTTAGGACTGTGATAAAAAAAAAAGTAAAGATCGGGAGCTGTTTTCACTAAAAATTCTGTTCAAAGGTTGTGACATGAAAGCCGTTGCAACATTGTGTAATCAAAGTAAAATGAATTTTCCCTACATTCAATAATTTTCAATTAAATTTGCATTCATCGAATTTGTTTAGCCGACTGTCATTTATCTCTTATTAGTTTAAGATATTAAGATGATTTTATCAACTCAACTCAAGTTTATTTTATGCATCAAGCACTTTTAGTGACCAGCATGCATTGCATTTTTTACACAGCTGGGTCTTGCTCCACTGCTGGACAATGACCAAAGAGACAAGTACTATTACGAGATAATGGTCAATACTGGTATGAGGAGGAATGCTGGAACTGAATCCAAGGTAAACACTCTTTTAGCAGCAGTTTGTTCCTGAGCTCTATCCTTCTGGACAAATTTCAGCTGTCAACTTAAAAAATACAAAAAAATAACCAATATGAGTAAAGTCTTTTATGTGAAAATATGTTTAGAAAAGGAGACATGGCTATGAATATGTATATCTACTTTTTGCCACATTTTTTTTTTTAAAGTGGCAAGCTGCAATACTAAAGGCCCCGCAAATCGGCCAGGTAGTTCAGTGGTTAGCATATTTGACCCATGACCTGGTGGTTGTGAGTTCAATACCCTGTTGAGGTAAAATTCTATAGGGCTTTTTTGTCTTGCCGCTGATGCATGTGAGAAAAGTTATCAGTGACTTGGAAAGAAAGTTGTGTAAGTACTGATTTTAGATAGCCAGAAAACACACGCATACTTGCTTTGGCTGTTGTGGTTTGTACATAAGCTGTAAAAACAGCATTAAACATTAATCAAATCAATGCAGGACTAAAGCGACATCTGGAGGTGGTTATATTACTAGAAATGAGATGTATTTGCAGAAAGATCTGAGACGGTTTATGTATATAGGCCATCCTAAAATTGATCTTTTTCATGATACTTTAAATCTTCATCTGACATAAAAGTGTTAAGGCTGGTCTGAATTCTATGTATTTGCATACGACAAATAAGTTATGGGTAAAATGTTGAAACTTGTCCTGGAAATGGTGAAAAGATTTTGGGAAAAGGAGAAAATGCTAGATACCAGCTTTTTCTCTGCTTTCTACAATTTTTGTCCACTTTGTTGTCAACAGGCTTAAAGATACCAGCATACAATATGATGGCTGCAGATATATTTTGTTATATTGCTTATTTATTATTGCTATTTACCTCTGTAGAATAGCTTTACAAAAATATACCTAACAGCCTGTTGTAAAATTTCATATTATTTGCACATACCATCTTGTGGTAAACCACAATATTACTTTATACACCAAGAGAATGTGACTTATTTTGTGCAAGGATGTGTTTAGTGATTGTAGAAATATGTGGACATGTCTGTATATTATACTAGGTGCACTTCATACTATCTGGTGAAGAAGAAGAGACAGATGTTCGTACATTCACAGATAAAAAACGTAAGATAATGTGTAGAGGGAATACTGACGGATTTCTGATGGCTGTTCCAAGGTATTTATATCATTGTGACACTATTGAAAAAGTGAAATGGATATTTTCAGTTAGTACGAATAGCCCTAATGATGAAAGTACCGTTAGTAATTATGAATCAGCCCAGTACTACACAAGCTGTTTTTGTAGCAAACAATAATTTAGAAAGTATAGGGTCTAATCTTACCTGGCATTTTAAATATATATAAACTGTCGGTAATCCATTTATAGATGTAATAAGTAAAATGAGACTTTTAACTCATTACCAAACAACAAAATTTTTGGCTTGTCCTAATTGAAAGCTTTTGCAGACAACAAAATAAAAGTGGCTGAAAAATTGAAATTTGTTTTGTGAAGGGTAAAACACATTGTGGGAAAAGGAGAAAATGCTGGTCACCAGCATTTTCTCCTTTTCCCACAGTGTTTTCAAAAGGCTTCTTTCTCAGGATCATCAAAAGTAGGTATTCTGTGGTAACGAGTCAAAGTGATATTAAAACCCCATCTTTGCTATTTCAAAGGTATTTTCTTCGGGGAGCATGTTATGCCCTTATCTGACAGTGTAAATCAAGAAAGAGATGTCCAGCATGTTTTGTGCAGATCTTGATCTATACTGTCCACAAAAAGTCATGAAATTGCCCTTAGCAGCCTAAAGGTTATGGCAATATTACTCAAAAAAGCCGAGGAAATTATTTGATAGAAAAGTATCATAGCATTTAACCCAAATGACAAAATCCTAGACTGGTCCAAATTGAAAGCACTTGCAGACGACAAAATATATGCGAGTCAAAAATTGAAATTTGTTTCCAGAAGAGTAGAAAACACTGTTGAAAAAGGAGAAGATGCTGGTTACCAGCATTTTCTCCTTTTCCCAAAATGTTTTCAAAAGGCTTCTATCTCGGGGTCATAAAAGCCAGGGATTGTTTGGGAAAAGGGTTAAAGACGTCCATGTATGTGAAGTTTCAGGCTTTACTAAAATAGAGGGCTGATTTTCTTATTGATACAGTTTTTAAGATATTTCATGTTGTGAATAAATACAAAATCTAATATACAGGGCATAGTTGTTAATCCTCTGTCTTACAGCTGCCTAGGTGCACTCAACTATCTACGGATATGGCATGACAATTCAGGGCAGGGCAAAATGGCTTCTTGGTACCTCAACTACATTGTGATTAGAGATGTGCAGACAGACAAGAAATACTATTTCATAGTCAATAGATGGTTTGCTGTTGAAGAAGATGATGGGCAGGTATTATGAGAGGATTTCATTGATGATTACATGTACTTGATTATGGTAGTTGCATTTGTTTCCTTTAAGAATGGAAAAAATAACTGATGAAAGAAGGAGAAGTTGCTTGTTACATGCGATTACTCCTATTTTTCCATTGTTTATCAAGTCATTAATTTCTACTCCCAAGGATTATCCATTATTTCATGCTTTCCGGTAGGATATTGAGAAATAGCAGTGAAAATATTTCTTTATCTTACACTGGTACCACCAGTGAAAATACCGATTTTCATGTTCTTGTTGCGTAGGTAAATTGCACGTGTCTAACAACCAGATGGGAAATATGACGTCATAATACCTTACATTTCTCGCACTTGACGTAATGTTGCTATGTGGGAGGGGTACATCACAGGGAATAAGGGAAAAAAACTGTACTGAATTTTGATAAAGCTCCTCCCAGATAGGGTTAAAAGCATAAAATAAACAGAATATTTCTTTTTTTTGGTATAAGATGGAAATTTAGTTCATCTTGTGAAAACCATCGGTAATATTTTCACTCGTGGCTGTTTCACTCGTGAAAATATTACCGATGGTGTCCACTCGATGAAATAAATTTCCATCTTACACCGAAAAAAACAAATATCCTCTATATAATTTTTTTAGTAGCTTTTTGTTGATCTAGAATAAGCCTTTTAACTCTTTAACAAACAACAAAATTTTAGACTTGTCCAAATTCAAAGCATTTGCAGACATCAAAATAAATGAGACTAAAAAATTGAAATTTGACTTTGAAAGAGTGGAAAACATTGTAGGCAAAGGAGAAAATGCTGTTTACCAGCATTTTCTCCTTTTCCCACAATTTTTTCAAAAGGCTTATTGCTGAAGGTTTTTAAAACCAGGGGTTGTTTGTTAAAGGGTTAAATGATAGTTTGAAGCCTTTCATTTACTCTGTGGATAGTAATATTGAAATTTACATTGCATTATGATGACAGACCTGATAGAGTTAAAGGGGTGATCTCCTTATATGCCATTCTCTCCAGAGAGAATAATCTTCTGAGCTATCATGGAACATGTGGGCTTTTCATATAAACACTTAAGCAGACAACAAAATTTTAGCCTTGTTTCTTTCCCAGGGTCATTAAAAGGCTGTATTGTGTGGTAAAGGGTTAGAGGAACCAAGTACCGCTCAAATAAGACATTCTATGTGCATGCAACAGACAGACAGCTCCTCATAACATTGACAGGAAAGGAGCAACTGTTTGTAACAATACTTATCTGATAATGTTTCTATACAGTTCAATAATGGGGTTCCTCTTTTTTAGTTTTTTTATTTATCTAGAAAAAGTCCAAGAAGTAAAATAAGCTGCTTGAAAATAGCAAGTTTTATGATTTTATTCTCTTTGACAGGTTGATAGGGTGATACCAGTGGCTGGGAAAGAACAGATGACAGAGTTTAGCCATCTGTTTGCTGAAAGAGCTTCAAAGAACCTCAGTGATGGACATTTATGGTTTTCTGTTGTGGCCAGACCACCTCAAAGCAGATTTACAAGATGTCAGCGTGTGTCCTGCTGTCTATGTCTCCTCTATGTTTCTATGTTGGCTAATGCCATGTTTTATGAACTGGCAACATCAGATTCAAGTGCATTCCAGTTTGGGCCATTTGCACTGTCTTTAGAACAGGTAGTTAACCAAAATAAACTAATATACACTGTATGTTGTACATGACATTTCTATAATATTCTACAATTCAGTTGAATTTCAATGCATACTTTTCAAAATGTTAAACAAAATATGTGTGAATGGATGATTTTGCATTTTAAGTACATTTTAATGTGTTTAACCCATTACCACACAATCCCTACTTTTGACGTTCCTGAGAGAGAAGCTTTTTGAAAACACTGTGGGAAAAGGAGAAATGCTGGTAACCAGCATTTTCTCCTTTTCTCACAGTGTTTTCTACCCTTCCCAGAACAAATTTCAATTTTTAAGCCACCTTTATTTTGTTGTCTGCAAATGCTTTCAATTTGAACCAGTCTAAAATTTTGTCGTGTGGTAAAGAGTTAAACAAGATTATTTAGTGTTCCAAATTGAGGTCATAAGGAATATTGTTCACTATGCACCTCATGTTGGTTACAGTATGCAAAGAAATAAAGGTAAATTATCAAGTGAAGGAAAAAGAGACATATTTTAAAACATTGACCAGCTAGAGCTATCACTCAACGTGATCATACCCCCCACCAGCTCCTTGTCACCAAACAGGTCTTTGTCACAGAATGCAGAATGGTTGAGTACAAAAGTAAGAGTTGAACATGAGCGGCAAATTGTCACAAGATACGCACGTCTTACCCCAAGTTGTTAATCTGGGGCATACACCGGACCAAATTAAAGTATGAAAAACGACAAAGGGCAATAACTCAAAAATTAAGCGAGCAAGAGTTATGATTCCTGTGCACTGCACTCCCCCCACTCCCCCCACTCCTAGTATAGTTTTGGAGATATGCTCCTGACAAAATTCAAGTATGAAAAACAACAAAGGGCAATAACTCAAAAATTAAGGGAGCAGGAGTTATGATTTCTATGCACTGCACCCCCCCCTTGATGAGATCTATCCACCCATGAAATTTCATAGCCCTAGCTAGTATAGTTTCGGAGATATTCACCAGACCAAATTCAAGTATTAGAAACCACAAAGGGCAATAACTCAAAGATTAAGTGAGCAGGAGTTATGATTCCTATGCACTGCACTCCCGCTTGGTGAGATCTATCCACCCATGAAATTTCATAACCCTAGCTAGTATAGTTTTGGAGATAACCTCTGGACCAAATTCAAGTATTAAAAACAACAAAGGGCAATAACTCAAAAATTAAGCAAGCAAGAGTTATAATTCCTGTGCACTGCACTCCCCCTTGGTAAGATCTATCCACCCATGAAATTTCATAACCCTAGCTAGTATAGTTTTGGAAATACGCTGCGGACAAAATTCAAGTATTAAAAAAAAACAACAACAAAAGGCAATAACTCAAAAATTAAGCTAGCAAGAGTTATGATTTCTGTGCACTGCACTCCCCCTTGATGAGATCTATCCACCCATGAAATTTCATAACCCTAGCTGGTATAGTTTTGGAGATATGCTCCGGACAAAATTCAAGTATGAAAAAGAAATTTGTCCAGAATAATCAAAGGGCCATAACTCCATGAAACCCAAATAAACCATAACCAAAATAGAATATGCACATCTCTGCTTTATACTGAGTCTATCTGTGTAGTTTGAACCAAATCTGTCCAATAGTTGATGAGAAAAAGAGCGGACAAGAAATTTCATGAAAGAGCCATAACTCAGTGAAAAATCAATGAACCATAACCAACATTTCATATGCACATCTCTGCTTGATACTGAGTTTACCTGTGAAGTTTGAATAAAATTCGTCCAGTAGTTTATGAGAAATAGAGCGGACAAAAAGCTACAGACCGACCGACGGACGGACGGACGGACCGACCGACAAGCTGACTCCTATATACCCCCCAAACAGAGTTTTGGGGGATATAATTACATTAATTTTTTTTCAAATTAACATAATTATACTTTCTCTAATTTCAGATTTATGTTGGAGTTGTAGCTAATATTATTATCTTTCCTGTGAACTTCCTGATCATGACCTTATTCCGCAAGTCCCGCCCCAGAAAACTGAGACCATCAAGGGTGGAGGAAGCTCTGAAGACATCACCACAGAGGACTACTTCTATGACAGATGTCAATCCAAGGGTTAAAAGTTCAATGGAATCAGAGAGACCAGGATCATCTTTTCTGATTGATGCAAAGCGTTCTGAGTCTTCTATGTCAAGGCCAGACTCCAGCATGTCAGCAGTGGCAACCAGTATTGAAGCAGATCGTGGCAAGAAAAAATGTCAGCTTCCTTGGTGGTGTGTGATTGTTGCCTGGGTGCTGTTATGGCTAACTGTTTTGGTATCAGCAGCTTTTGTTACTTTCTATGGGATCATGTTTCAAGATACCAAGTGTAGAAAGTGGATAACTTCATTGCTGATCTCCTTCTTCACTTCCATCTTCCTCACTCAACCCATAAAGGTGAGATTCCAATTCAATTTAGTAATTTTTCCTACTTTTGTAATGTGTTTGCATGTGCTTAAACTACCATACACCAGTCAATTACATATTTCAACAACCCTGCAAAAGACAGCTTTTGAAAACTTCGGAAATGTACAAAATGTTGGTAACTTTTATTTGCTCCTTGCCCCAAAATGTGTTCTACTCTTTCAATATCAAATCCCATCATTTGAATCACCTCTAATTTGTCATCTGCAAATGCTTACAGCCTAAAATTGAGTCATTTGGAGCAGAGAAAATTCATGTTTTTCATCCATATCTTTGGATGTTGTTCAAATTTTTAAAAGTCGTCAATTTCAGATTTGTTTTAGGTGTCAAGTTAATTTTTTACTTCACAATCCGAAGTTTTAAGGACTTTGAATAAGAAAGCTTTTGAAAATTTCTCTTTATCCCATGATGTTTTTTCTATCCTATTAC
The DNA here is from genome assembly GCA_943736015.1 of Tridacna crocea. Classification (NCBI taxonomy): domain Eukaryota; kingdom Metazoa; phylum Mollusca; class Bivalvia; order Cardiida; family Cardiidae; genus Tridacna; species Tridacna crocea. The sequence goes on from OX031056.1 coordinate 31,560,889, forward strand.
AGACAAATTTAATCACTTCAGACACATTAAATTTGTAATATAACAGTCCTTAAAATCTGGACAAGTTGAAAATTTTGTCATTTGTAAAGAGTTACATGTACATGTGTGTATGTTTTTTTTTTTCAGGTTTTTCTGTTTGCTATAATCTTCTCCCTGATAATCAGAAAACCAGAAAATGACGAGGATGAGGATGATGATGAGGAACCTAGAAAGCAACTAGAATCAGATGAGGAATATCTCTTTAGGGACGACGAGGGTAAGACAGGTCTTTCTTTTGTAAGTTTTAACCCTTTAAGCACTGAATAAATCTGACAGACATTCTCAGTTTAGAAATATGAAGAGGCTAATTCTAGTATCGTGGTGGCTCTAAACTGTATTGTTTTAGGAAGAGGGACAATGTAGATCAAGATGCATGTTCTGTGCAGTATGATCTTGATCTTAATGAGTTGCAAAAGCACCTATAGTAATGAAGGATGCTAAAAGGTTAATTGGGGAATGAGCTTTCTTGAAAGTAGCAAAATATCTCAAGGGAAACCATGTAAAGTATAGATAAATGTGTGATAATTCTAGACACTTTTCAAGAAAAAGGAGATATAGTTTATATGATTTTTCTATGCGATATTTCTGAAGTTGTGTTCATCAGTGAAAACAAAGGGGTATTAAACGCAACTGTAAGATTTAATTTTATGAATGCTTATATAGAATCCTCTGTGTTATAATAACCATCTTTAATGCTTTTTGAGCCAGTGTTTTAAAACAGATGTCAAATATCTTATGCTTAGGAAATTCTTCATATGCATCAAATTTCTTTGTCTTTTCTTGTTGTCTTCCTTTAGTAAATCATGTATTGAATTGCAGGAAAATTTTGTTGAATGTTCTTGTAGATTACAGTCTTGTTGGTCCACAAAGACCCCTATACAAACCTAAACCTCCCAATGCAAAGGTACTTGAAGCAGCAAGACAGCAGAGGTTGAAGGAAATACAAATGTGGGCTGTTATTCGAGAAATTGTGATTTATGCTTTCTTTCTATGGATTCTGATGGTGATAAGTTACAGGAGTATAAGTTCTAACTCCTACAACTACAAACAGAACATGGAAAAGGTGTTCATTACCACAAATGATACAAAGCATGCATTCTCAAAGGTAACTTTAGCACTGAACTTATATACTAGAATATTGTATAATTCAAACATAATCATGGTAAAAACTTAACAGAAAGCTTAAATATTACTCATACTGCAGAAAACAATTTAGACCTTACAAGACACCTTCTTCAAAACATTAAACCTGTAATGAAAAATACTAAATTTTCAAGACCTAGAGAAACTGAAAGTTTCTGAAACATTATGGAGAAAGAAAAAAAAATCTGGTAAACAGGACTTCCACCTTTTTTCACAATGATTTTACCCTATCTGATAATTACTGCTCATTTTTATCAATTTCAAGTTTGTATTCTGAATTTAATTTTGATTTAGTAGAGTCAGCACTTTGTTGATTTGGAAAAGTTTTAAGTTGTATTTCTTTATGCTTTCATTTATTCTAATCAAATCAACTGGTATTTCCCCATTGATATCAGTGTTTACATTCTGTTTCACAGGTGAAGAATGTACAGGATTTCTGGGTATGGGCTAAAACTGGAATGTTGAGGGGTTTAAGGGCAGGACCCTACTACAACAATTATCCACCTTTTTACCTGAGAGGCTACATCAATGACAAAGTGTCAAGAATTATGGGACATGCAGTTTTAAGACAGCTCAGAATTCAGCCAGGTATGGTTATCATTTATCAAATCTTTTGTATGTACATGTAAGTACTTTTGCTTATAAATGTGTATATTTTGTTATGATTGTAATCTTCCAACAGAAAGATATAAAGCTGCTGGGCAGTAAACCGCTGATATTTCCATGTCTTTCAAATCATCATTTTTTGTGAAATTTCATTTAGTTTTTCTGTACAGTCATGAGGTAAACTAATCCTTTAGACAAATGCCCAATTGGCTTAATTTTTAGAATTTCAATGATGAAGGAAAAAGAGCTATTGTTTGTTGAAAGCAACTAATCCTATTCCTGCTGTCTTTAATGTTCTAAAGCTGTCAGTAGTGAGAATAAAGAAAGTTATGTTAAACAATTAAAGGTTGAGTAAGGTGATCAAAGTAACAGGAACTATGTATTATATTAACATGTTCTTGTTTTAGGTTCCTGTAAAGTTCCAAGCCAAGTTGATTCTGTAATTGATGAGTGCAATGCTCCATATGAGATACCACTCCAAGAGACAAGACCATTTGGAGCTAACTGGACGGATATTGGAAGTAGCAATGTGTCCAGGTATGACAGGACCTTTATTTGTCATTTTCATGAAACCTTGTTCAATTCATAGTGTATAGCAAAATTCCTTACAACAGAATCCCAGTTTTGATGTCATAGAACACTGTTTGAAAACGTCTTTTGCCACCATGCTTTTTCTTTTTTTCAATTTTTCAAAGATCCCATGATATGTGTGAGATTAAGTTTTTCTTTGATATGAAAATTAAGTCTCAAATTTTGTTGATTGTCCCTATTTTGTATGTTTTGCAAGTACTTTACTGCAGATTAGGTTAATGAGCCTGCGTTGATGATTACCAAAATCTCTGATATATATGTCTAATTAGGATAGGAAGCTGCAGGAGTAGTCAAAGACAAATGTGATTTTGTACTTACAGAGAAGAATACACATACCATGATGCTAATAGTCTAAACGGGTATCCTTACTGGGGTGACACAGGGGTTTTGTACAGTGGTGGAGGATATATATACAGACTGAATAAAGATTACTTTGCAATGCTGGACGATTTTGACAGACTTGAATCTGAGAAGTGGATTGATGAGTACACCAGAGCTGTGTTTCTGGAATTCACTGTCTACAATCCATCCATCAATTTGTTTGCAATTTCAACCCTACTGTCCGAGTTCAGACCCAGTGGTGGAGTAGTTCCAACATACAGATTTGAGCCGTGTACATTGCTGCCCTACATGAGTAGTGTGCTGATATTCCAGATCATCTGCGAAATTATATATCTTATTTTCACGGTATTCTTTGTCATAAAAGAATGCAGGAACTTGTACAAACAGAAATGGAAATACTTTCTACAGTTTTGGAACATCATTGAGTTTTCAATTTGCGCCATGTCAGTATCTGCTACTGTTATTTACTTCTATCGCCTAGTCTGCATCAATGACCTCTCCAAGTACTTCAAGGAGACCAATGGTAATGGCTACATGAAGTTCCAGTATGTTGGTTACTGGAGTGAACTCTTCAACTACATGATTGGGTTCCTTGTCTTCTTTGCCTCCCTGAAATTCCTAAAACTGCTGAGATTTAACAAGAGGATATCACTGCTTGCTGACACCTTGAAGAATTCTGCTAAAGACCTGATACATTTCAGCATCATCTTTAACATAGTGTTCCTGGCCTTCGTTCAAGTTTTCTATCTAGTATACCACTCAAACTTGGACACATTCAAGACCTTTATGTCGTCTTGTGAAGCAGGTAAAAATGGTTTAATTGTGTTGCTTTATTTGCAAAAACAAGTGGAAATAATTACATAGCGCTCGGCAGTTGTGTTTGTAATATTTCTCACAAAGCTTTTTTTTCTATTTCTTAGTGAATTTGAAAGCTCAGGTATGAAATATTTCGATGAATGGACTGTTATTTGTTTTAGAAACTGCTGGTATAAAAAGTGCCGATCTTATTTACATGTATGTGCATACATTACATAAACTACTGAAGAGACATCTGTTATAATCAAGTTTTTCCTGATTTTGAAAAAAAAAGGTATTTTTTTTACCATTCTGGAATCAGTTTTTATAAATTTGATACCTATTCTATAGGGGTTTCTGTTACAAAGTGGGTATATTCACGGATGAGAATTTCACCATATAATTTATGTAGGTTTAAAAGTTTTCAACTCTTTACCAGATAAGAAAACTTTGGAAAGGTCAAGATTGAAAGTATTTGCAGAAAACGGAGTAAATTTTTCATAGACAAAGTGAGGCGACAGGGGCCTTGAACTTGTTCAAGCTATGGTGAATCATGTCACACCACGCAGAATGATTCATCACAGCCATGAACAAGTTTGACTGTACAACAAATTTATTTTACTGCAAAGTTTTACCATTCCAACGTATATTAAGCTAATTTTTACCTGTTTTTTTCTTTTGTTTCAAAAATTGAAAACGCTAACGAAGTAAAATTTCCCTTGTGAGTGCCGAAATTCAATGAAAACTGGTGGCACTTGGAACTGTGGTCACTGAAATCTTGGTAAAACATTGCAGTTTGGTACATAATCTTGATGTTAATCTTGATAGTGTTGAATGTCATGTTGAAAGTGTAATCATGTATTCGGGGCTCCCGAACGGGAAACTGCTTTTACGTTGGTTTTGCCAGTGTACATGATATATGTTCGGGGTCATTGTACATGTTACAGCATTTGAGAGTATAATCAAATCAATCAATATTTTGAACAAATTTCATGGCTAGGTGTTGAGGCACTGGCTCACTAAAGAGGGTATCAAAGCTTCAAATTCAGTTGGGGGCAGATTTACTAGATCTATGATACATACAGATTGTTTATGAGCTAGCACTTATTTGCATGAAATAATATTGCCATATAGGTACCTGACTATTGCTTTTACATTAGTTAACCTTTATGATGCATATTGCAACTTTGAGCACTTATGCAGACAGTGAAAATTAAGATCAGACTGCACAAAATATGCAGTCTGATTTTTTATCTACACATTCAGATATGGTATTTTCTAAGTGGAACTGTTTGTTTCATATTGGTAATTTAGGGGTTGTGACTAGGATGGAACGTTGTTAGCCATGGGTGTCTTGTAAATCACATATTTGCTGACTCTTTCAAAGGGCTTGGCACTCTTAGACTAACGAAACTTGAATTTTTAAATGGTACATGCTTTTTTTCCAGGTATTGTGATGATGATGGGTAAGTTTGACATCTACAACATGTCCAAAGTCAACCAATGGTTCACTCAGATATTCCTGTTCCTGTTTGTGGTCACTATCACATTTATAGTGGTTAACATGTTCCTGTCCATACTGAATGACACATTCGGCACCGTGAGGAGTAACTTGGCAAAGCAACAGAATGATTATGAGATCATTGATTTCATGATGAACAGGTGAATAGAATTGTGTTTTTTAATTGAAATACCACACTGTTCCTGTATATACCATACAATCCCAAATTTAACAATCCAGAGATAGGGTTCTTTTGAAAACATAGTGGGAAACGAGAAAACAATGTTGGTTACAATTTTCTCCTTTTTCCACTTGTTTAATCATGCCAATTACAAGCAAAATCATTTGAACTACATTAACCCTTTACCACAAGGCAACATTTTAGACCACTACGAGTTGAAAACATTTGCAGTCGACAATTTCATATTAGCTCAAATGGTGCAGTATTTCTTTGATAATGTAGAAAACTTTGTGAAAAAAGGAGAAAATGCTGGTGTTACCAGCATTTTGCATTTTCTCTTTCTCCCACAATGTTTTCAAAAGGCTTCTTCTAGGGGTCTTTAAAAGTAGGGATTGTGTGGTATAGAGTTAAATATGCTGTGTGCCATTATTTTCAATTTGGACTCTATGGAATTTTGTCTTTCAGTAAATAATTAATATGAATAAGAGTCTTTGTATGTGAAAAGGGGAGAGTTAATTCATCGGCAAAATGCATATAGTGACTTATGTCAGCTTACCCAGGTCCAACCTTTTTGGTATTAGGAAAGCATGTCAAAGGATCATGTCACCTCATGATTGAATACTTTGTGGAGAAACATATCCTATTTTACACCAACTTGCTTGATATTGTGCTTTGTAAAGATGCATTAAACCCTCTTTTACCAGAGCATGGCTCATATGCTTCAGGTAGTCACCAACCCTTGTAATTAAGTTCTCATTCTTTATGCAGAGTCTACCCATCCAATTCACAAGGACTGATAAATGTTTATAGATTTCATATTTAAGTTAGTATTACATTTGAGTCATGGTCAGGCAGAAGGGGGTTCAATGCATAGATCTATGTGATACATTATACTAAACAAGTCATCACATGATTCAGAGCTCCAGATAAGAGTGAGATTGTACTTAAAATCCATTATTTCACTTTCGAACCCTATGTTGAGGGTACACATTAGAATCCTCTCGATGAGACAATTCTAATGAGTACTCACAAGATGGGGTTTTGTGGAGAATAGTTTATATTTTCAATTTTGAAATCAAAATCACTCCCTCTATCTGGAGCTCTGATGATTGGTCCATGAAGTCCTTGTCTTACAAACAACTGAATAATTCAGAACAAAAGTCCTTTGACATGCTGAAAATTTACCAAAACGCAAACTATGCAAGTTGACCAGGGTATTTAACCTTTTTTTACAGAACATACCTTACTTTTACTTTTCTTGATTTTAATCAATATTCATAACATAACCTGTTACCATTACGATATAGGTTCAAGTTGTGGACTGGTATAGGGAAGAACAACAGTGCAGCAATAAGTCCTGCAGATATGGAGGCTGAACGTGCAAGAAACTACCAGACCTTGGAAGGACAGATTGATTACTTCCCTAATCAGATTGACAGGTGAGACCCTCTTTTGCTGTATCTATACACACAATATTTTTTTTTTTAAAGGGAGTCAAACTAGGTTTGATCGTACTCTTTTTTCAGAAAATGTCAACAAAGACTTCTAATTTTCATTTGGGTTTCACAAAGATGGCAGTGAAATCAAAACATAGATGGAAACATAATTATTTAGTAAGCACAAAGAATTACCAAGCAGATCTGTCTTATATTTTTGTAAAATTATCCTATACCATTAGCTAACGTATGTACAACAGTTATTTCGTAACTTGAAATGAGTTCATTAAAAAACTTTACACAGTAAAATTGCAAAATATTAGATCTAGTTGGACCCCAAGCTCAGTTTGTAGAATCGCAGGCTGTGGTTTTGAAGGTCATAGGTCAAGTCTCGTGGGATGCAATGCTTTTACATTTTTTTCCAGCAAAGGATAAATTCAGTCAACATTTCGTCTGAAACTATAACGCACAGTATGTGGTTATCAGCATTTTCTCCTTTTCCTGTGATTTTTCTCTATTTTCAAGAGCAAATGCCATCGTTTTGGCGTCATCTCATTTTTTGTCTGCAAATACTTTATAGATTATGTAGATAATAGGTGAAGTGAAATAAAGGTTACCTGAGTTTCGTGTCCGCATTCAGTGCTCTGTTAGGTCATGTCATCTATCTGGCTGATTGATTTGTTGTACCTTGTTTATGGCTGAAAGATACAATATTCATGAAACAATGGATAAATTCTCTTCAGATTCCTGGCCTCCATCTCGCATATGTACATGGAAAAATCCAAGTTTGACGACTTTCTCCACAAGGGTGCGTACGGGAAGATGATGATGAAAGCCAGGGCTCATAACCAGCCGTTTGCATCCCACCCAGCGCCCAGCCATCCTGGGGCACTGAGGCTGAGTCATGGAGCACGTGGAATGACAGACGTTCAGACGGATTAAAACAATGACTTTTCTCCTGTTATTTCTTTTACTGTTGTCAGTTACCACTTTATAAGAACATTTTATAACTTTGAAAAAGAAGGTCTTTGATCAGAACATATACTCACAAACAGAACGTGCAGCCTTACCTAGATCTGCACTATGCAATTGCTGTAGACATTTTGACGTAAAACAGTCTTGAAATATTGCAAGCTTTCGATCCTTTTCATGACTGAATGTATCCATTTTGTTCATTTGGGATCAACGTATAAGTGGTAAAACTAGTTTGTAGGTATAGCAGATATATCGATATTACCCGTGTTTGGAACATTTTACGTCCATATCAGAATTCCGTCCACTTAGCTTGATATTAGTGTCATACTCTTATCTTTGATATGTGCGTTGTTTATATTTTCACTAGTTTGTGATTTATTCAAAGAAGATACTTTAAATATAATTTTTACCACAAGGTTACTTTTGATAAATTGGTTCTCCATCAAACCGTTCTTTATTCGAACGAGTCTTCAAAAATTATATTACCCTCAAAATGCGATTTTTACATCGGATATTTTAGAAGCAAACGTAGTAGAATCATTATATGCTGGTCATCTTCTGCGACCTAGTGCAAACATTTTGTCATTTTTTTTTTCAAATGTTTTTTCTCAAAAGCGGGAATGCAAAAAAGAAGGGTAGGTACCCTCAACAGATTTTTGACAAACTTACACCCTTTTTTTCCGACTCCGAATTTCTTTTGAAAATGCCACCACAGCCGAGCATTAGTATTCGCATTTTGTGGTCTTTTTTTTTTCCTCATTGATAAATTTGATCACAAAATGGAATTTTGGATTTTTGATATAACAGTTATAATACTGGTTGTTAAAGATTTACAATTAAACTTTTCAGCGCATCAACCATACTTTTGTGTTATCTTACGAACGAAGTCCGTAACAAAGAAACAAATGAATAAATGCATGGCAGAAATAAGGGTCGGAGCGGGATTCGAACTCCGAACTCCCGGACGCAAAGCCAATAACCTAACCACTGAGCCAAAGAGATATCTCTCTGACGCAGTAGCCAGGTATTGTATTTAAATCGGGAGTATGCCATGCAGGAAGGAGTGGTCTCCCGTAACACACACCCTCTTAAAGTCATCATTTATTGATGACTCAAAGCCTTATTAGGCAGGAAGTCCGATTTTGGACAACAAATGGGATTAATGGCTCAATGGCCCATCCCGGACGAGCCCCCATCTTACGAACGAAGTCCGTAACAAAGAAACAAATGAATAAATGCATGGCAGAAATAAGGGTCGGAGCGGGATTCGAACTCCGAACTCCCGGACGCAAAGCCAATAACCTAACCACTGAGCCAAAGAGATATCTCTCTGACGCAGTAGCCAGGTATTGTATTTAAATCGGGAGTATGCCATGCAGGAAGGAGTGGTCTCCCGTAACAGTTATATTTGGTCTTCAGTCCACCGATAATCGAATATCGTCTGGTAAGAGGTGGCTTCACGCATATACTTCATGCATTGTGCTAAGAAAGTCATCTCTTAATCACCAAATTACCAAATCCAATGTGTCTAACAATCGACTGGATTTTCGAGATGCAGAAAGATGATTCGTACTAAAAAGTTTGGTATAGATTATAACTTTTCGTCAGAAGAAGGAAAGTTAGTCTTGTTGGTATGAAAAGCATTTGCAGACGATAATTCCACTAACATCGCCACAAAACCTCGCTAGATACTTTCATTTTAGGAAAAAAAAATACCCAATTTCAATAGCTCATAGGCGATGACTTGTCTCAATACTTGCTTGTATACAAACAAAATACATGTGTTGCAGAATTGTTCTAAAAGGGGGCACACGAGACTAAACGTTAGTGTTGTAAAACTGGACTCTAATAAAACAACTTCGCGATTTAACCCGTGCTAAATAAGTGAAATGTGAATTTCAACACTGATAAAAATCGATGTATTTCTATTTCGCAGGTATTTTAGAGGTAAATAAGTCTATTTATCGGCTAGTGTAGATCTAAGATCAGACTGCACATTCTCTGTAGTCAGATTTTGATCTACACTGTTCGCAAAGGGTTATCCGAGGCTTGCTTAATAGCTAAAGGATTAAAAACTCTTAGAAAGAGGACAGAGAGAACAAGAAATAGCCAGCATTTTCTCCTTTTGCACAATGTTTTCTCAAAAACCATATCAAATAATTTGAGCCCCATTTAATTTCCCGTCTGCAAATGCTTTCAATCTAGAAGAATAACTCTTTATTGTCTGATCACAAACTTGATTAATAGCCTTCGAAGATCAGACTGCAAGGCAGTCAATGCTCATCCTTGACTTTTCTCCTTGAACACGACACCAGGTGTCATGCATTTCAAGCTGCAGTTCTTACTCGGATAAGTTCCTCCTCAACCTTTAAAGTTCTTTAATTAATGCTTCAGACGGAGATAAAATTAGAAGCAAAATAGACATTGATCTACGGAGGAGGAGGAGGAGGAAAGAAAAATGGTCATGAATTTAAAAAAAATTGCTCCACCATGAGTTGTATCAAATAATACCTAAACTATGCTAAGTGAAAAGGGTCCTTATTGCATCGGTAAAAAGTATTGACCAGGTCAACCTGCACAGTCCACAGGGACAATTCTATTGAGCACCAATAACATAGGTTTGGTAAATGAACACTGGTTTAATGTACTCACGCAGTTTCTGCCCGCAGCTAGTGCTGAGGTATAAATAGGGCGATTTTCTTATTATTGGTCAATTCTAGACCAAAAACTTAACTTGAACGTTCGTCAGACAATCATAGGAGGCCATGAAGGTCGCCGACATGGTGGGGGAACTACCATTCCTTGCTGGCTTGTTACTTATTGTGAGTCTATGAGATTATTTCATTCGTTATTTCTGTAATATTATTATATTTCTACAAATAATAAAATGATAATTAACAATAATTGTCAATTTATTATTGCTATTAAAAATTGATAATTTAGCTTGATGAATATATTTTATATTTCAGCCGTGAGAATCTCTTCGATGCATTCATTACTTTTCTCTGCGCAATGAAAATGCCGGACTAGAATTTTGTATGGACTTTTGATATTAGTTACAACAATGAATGATTACACGTATATTATTTTTTTCTTTACCTTTGTACATTGCAGCATGATATCTTATTTCCTAACATTTCATTCGTAAAAAAAACGACAATTCACAGATTCATATTAATTATCCCTTTACTCCATGGATACTCATTTTGACGTATAACACAACAAACAGCTTTTGAAAACATTGTGGGAAAAGGAGAAATTGCTTGTAACGAGCAATTTCTCCTTTTTCCTCAATGTTTTCCACTCAATCAGATATTTGTATCCGCATCTGTCCATATTTTGACACCATATCTTTATTTTCTGCTAAAATGGAAGAGCCTCAAATTGGCATATCAGGTAAAGGGTTAAAGTAAGAGTTATAAAAGTTTTGTGACGAGGTTCAAATTTAGTAACAAATCATTATCAGTAATTTGTCATCTTCGAAAGTTGTACAGTATTTAAGATTGGACGGTGCGATTTCTTGATTAAAAAAAAGGAGATATAATGAGCTGTTCTCCTTGATGCATTGTACAAAGCAAGCCTTTACATACATGTACATGTACATGTAATTGTTGATTCAAAGATTCTCCTGGTCTGACGATTAATGAAAACGTAGTTCTGAATGATACCCAATTCATCGATCAGTCTGAACATAGTTCAGATTCCAATGCTAGCAACGTAATTTGTTTCAGCCAATCACAATGGTAATCTTGAAATTAAGTACTAGACTTTGATTCAGAACTGCCGGTGAATGCGGTCCAGGGCGCTTGTCAAGTTTAACTCTTTGCTACACTACAGAATTTTAGTCTTGATCAAATCAAAAGAATTTTAAGATTACACAATTACATTTAACTCATAGGCTGCTAAGCGCGACTCACTGGCCTTAAGCAGACAGTGAACAGATCAGACTGCACAGAATGTACAGTCCGATCTTGGATCTACGCTGTCAGATAGGAAAGACATCATTCCCCAAAACATAACTTCGAAATAGAAACATTTTGGGTTTTAGGTTTTCACTATCGAATAGAAAATTTCATTTTAGTTATTTAGAAGGATAAGGGTTAGATATGAACAGTTGTAGTACAGATCATTTTCTGCCACTACAAAATATATGTATAAAGAAAAATGTAACAAGCATGGCGCTCTTGGAAAAGGGAGTTTATTGCACCTGGCAATGCATTACACCAAACAAGTCATGTCGTAGGTACAGGTTTCTAAACTTCATTTTATCTATCATCTGCACCATGTGTTTGGCCAGGCCTTGGATATGCACAAAATCTACGATTAGCAGTGAGTTCCGACACAAGTCAGCCTTGGCGGACTGCAGTCTGACCCAAGTCGATATTTTTTACAGATGCAATAATAACTTATGTCGCTTCTCAATTTGAACTCGTTCCCAAACAAGCCCTGGTTTTTACGTGTCTGCAATACACGTCTTTAGAAAACACTGTGGGAAATGGAGAAATTGTTCATAACGAGCAATTTCTCCTTTTCCCACGGTGTTTTCCAGCCTATCGGTAAACTTTCGCCATTCTCATCAAATTCATAATTGTAATCTGCAAACACTGAGTTTTGGACAGTCAAAATTTGTCATTTGGGGAAGGGTTAAATGACCAATGTTTCAGGCTATGTACACATTTGATTTTTTTTTGTCAGATTGCTGAGCTAATGGCAATTGTTAATGGAGGTGAGTTTTGTAAATTTATTAAATTCTTTTAGTTAACCATAAAGGCAACTTTAACAACTATAGCTGCCTTTGTGGCCTGTGTAGACTAAGATCAGACTGGTTGGAACGTGCAGTCTGATCTTAGATATAAACTTTACTTTTTGTTCGAACATTCTAGGCAAGAGCTGTCGTAAAGTTGAAATTAATTGGGTCTTTGATTGAAAAGTTGATGTTGGCAGGGTTTGTATTCCGCGCTCTATGGGTTAATACAATTACGATTACAAAAGGAGGTACATGTACATGTAGGTCCGGCAACTGTGAACACTTTCGACAGTAAAATTCGATGTTTTACCGCGTAAAGAAAAAAAGGTTGGGGATGTAACATTGAGCAAACGCCGGTGTAATGCATGACCCCTCCCCCCTTACAAACTACCCGGGTCATTATTCTACGTAGAGAAATGACCCTCTGGATCATTTCTATACATAGAGGAATGACCCGGATCATTTCTCTACCTAAAAAATGACCCATGGGTCATTCCTCTACGTAGGGAAATGACCCATGGATTATTTTGTAATGGGGGTCATTTCTCTACATTACACCAGCATAGGGCAATTTTTGCTGGACAATCTACAAAATATACGATATTCCCCACTAATAATTATGATAACGTGATAGAATATTTGTCGGATACTCTATATGAACATGCCGAAGCTCTCTTTGCCGAGGAACTAGTCAGTAATATTTCTTTTTCAAATTCTCCGTATTACAGTATCCTTTTGCTATCTCCACAGATCTGGTCTGCGGTATAATTGTGAATTGGTTCTGTATGTCTTACTCTTTTTTCTTTGCATATGCGTAGCCCGTAGATAGCTGTGCCCCGTTTCAAGAACTTAATTGCTTCTTCTGGCATAATAATTCTCTTTGTGGCTTGCCTTAGGCGAAAAGGGATATTCGGACATTTGCGTTTTAAAGCGTCGTCTCGGATCAGCCTGCACCATCCGCACAGGCTAATCCAAAACAGCACTTGACGACTACATTAGATTTTGTGCTACAGGAGCAAAACAAATTTGCGTAACTACGGAAAGTGTCGTTTCGGATTAGCCCGCGCGGACTGCGCAGGATGATCCTAGACGCCACTTTACGCAAATGTCCAAATGTCCCTTTTCGCGTGTCGCAGGCCACATTATGACAGTGTGACTTTACCTTGCAATATTTCAGCAGATTCCAAGATCAAGGGCACGCCTAATTATCTCAAATATTCCAGCCAGGTTTCGTGCAGGTGTTGCTGCACATGATGGTCACGCCTAATATTGAATTGGATTCCGTATCTGTTTTATGTTTCAATAAAGAATTAACTCAAGATGAAATACAAAGTGTTCCATTATTTTTGAATCTACGTATAGTAACGTCCGAATAAAATATGATGGGGCTGTAACCCAGGCTAGTTCTTGGAGAATTAACCCTTTACCACACAATCCCGACTTTTAACGACCCTGAGAAATAAGCCTTTTGAAAACATTGTAGGAAAAGGAGAAAATGCTGGTAACCAGCATTTTCTCCTTTTCCCACAATGTTTTCTTTCCCGATGGAAACAAATTTCAATTTTTGAGTTGGGTTTATTTTTTCATCTGCAAGTGCTTTCAATTTGGACCGGTCTAAACTTTTGTCATTTGGTAAAAAATTAAAGCGTTTTGTTGAGGGTGAAAAGATTCAATCAGATATTTGTCATCTGCTACACTTAACTCTTTACCAAACGACAAAAATTTAAACTAGTCCAAACTTGATGCATCTGCAGACAACCACAATAATGCGACTCATAAATTGAAATTTGTTTTGAGAAGGGAAGAAAACACTGTAGGAAAAGGAAAAAAATGTTGCTTACCAGCATTTTCTTCTTTTCCGACAATGTTTTCCAAAGGCTTCTTTCTCAGGGTCGTAAAAACCAGGGATTGTTCCGCAAAGGGGTAAAATAGCCGCTAAATTGAAATGTGCCTTATTTTTTAAATCGAAGGAATCAATATCATTTTATTTATCACTCAATATAAGTATTAGTATTTGATTATTTTTTTTTTACAAGAAGTTATGATATTTATAATGAAGTATATATACGCTGTCGGTAATGACTGTCTTTTTTTCCCAATGTAACATGTAATAAGCAGTAAGTACTGTCAGTCTTATGGCCAGTTCTTGTGCCAGTTATTCACCACTTTGCTTGTTTGCATGGCACAAATAAACACTTGAAAGAATTGGCTAAATGTTCGAAATATTCTTTGAAAGAATAATAATTAACAAGTTCGATAATCTAAACAATGCCAATGGCGGTAGAAATACGGCCTTGGAACCAAATTATGTCTCCAGTGGGTCTCCTAGGTAAACACTAACGTGGGAACAGACCGCATGTTTGTCGCATTTGGACAAATAGCTTTTATGTATAAAGTAGGGTTTGAGTTTGCTTTACAATACAATTAAATTTACATGTGGGTATCAATACTGATCAATTTCATACAAGCATTCAAAAATTTCGTATCACCCTTTGAGCATCCGCATTAGTGCACGACAGAGATCAAGCTGCACAAAACTAGCATCTGATCTTTCACATATATTGTCTGCTTCTTTAGCCGGACCTGTGAGATAAAATATAATGAAATCAATGGGTCCAACGTTATAGAACTTTATCACTCTGTCTCGTAATGACAATCAACATGTAGACCTGTCAAATTACCCTCTGAAAAGAGGTCTCGTTTACCCTTCGAACAATCCACGCACAACCCTAGGACAATCCACGGAAATATTAATTTCTGCTGCCAAGTATATCAAATCGACTACCTGAAAGGTCAAAAAGCACATTTCAGAGATATTTAAAGATGGTTTTAGTCAAATTTCAGCATTTGGTAGTGGACGTCAAGATTTAACCCATTACCACACAATCCCTACTTTTGACGTCCCTGAGAAAGATACCTTTAGAAAACATTGTGGGAAAAGGAGAAAATGCTGGTAACCAGCATTTTCTCCTTTTCCCACAATGTTTTCTACCATTCACAAAACAAATTTCAACTTTTTAGTCAAGTTTATTTTGTCGTCTGCAAATGCTTTCGATTCCGACAAAACTAAAATTTTGTCGTTTGGTAATGAGTTAAGATATTGAATCTTGGATCTACGCTGTCCGGAAAAATTACTCAAGTGATCATTCGCAGTACTAAGAGAGTTAATGTTACAATGGAAACGCAATCCGCAATGAAGTTTCGTAAATAATGATTAAAGAAAACACATAGACTTCAATCGTATCTATGGCATTCATTTACCTACATAGCCGGCATAGATACAAGAACATTCTGTTGACGACATTAACTGGCTTGCAACATGCGAAAAGGGACATTTTTTTTTTGCGTACACTGCTGTCTCGGATCAGCCTACTAACCCGAGACGGCATTTTACGACTACGTCAGATTTTGTGCTACACAAACGTAAGATTTGCGCAAAACAGAAAATCACATGAAAACGGAAAGTGTCGCGGACTGCGCAGACTAATCCGAGACGACACTTTACGCAAATGTCCGAATACCCCTTTTTTCATACTCAAATGAATAGAATAATTTTATTGATTTTTTTCTCGTTTCAGCCATGAGTTAGAGAGAGAGAGAGAGAGAGAGAAAGAGAGAGAGAGAGAGAGAGAGGGGGGTTAAAACAAGATCAGGCTGTACAGTATTTTTAAAGAGCTAGTACTGTCCATATATGTGAAAACCATTCCTGTTTGAAACAATCCTACCATTTTCTCCTTAGAATATAGGCCTACGTTTAGCTTTTAAACCCCAATTTCTTCTTCCACATGTAAAACCGTGTAATGACTGCAGATAAACGCCTTTCAAAGTAATATTTTCGGTTAATAATCTTATGATATCGCAACCGGAAATCGACCGAGCTCACCACAGACTGGGCCGTCGTACTACAGTACATACTTGTTCACCGGTTAATCATTAGGAGCGTCACCAGCGTTCGACGCGTAGATCTACACTAATACTACAGGCTCAGTGTTATATACGTTTTGTAACTCTTCTTTTGAGACCAGTTTGGAAACTTGACGATGCAGTATTAACCGGTAAAATAACAACAAGAAGGCCCTTAAGGACCTGAAATCGCTCTACTGGCAGATATTTTGCTTTATGCTAGCACACATTATGAATTCATGATGAAAAAGGGGGGGAAAAAAACCACACACACACACACACACACACAAAAATGTGTTCTTGCAACTGGGCTCGAACCCATTAACTCATTACCAAAACAACAATATTTAAGGCTTGTCCAAACTGAAAGCATTTGCAGACGACAAAATAAAAGTGACTGAAAATTTGAAATTTGTTTTGTAAAGGGTAGAAAACAATGTGGGGAAAAGGAGAAAATGCTGGTTACCAGCATTTTCTCCTTTTCCCACAATGTTTTCAAAAGGCTTATTTCTCAGGGGCGTCAAAAGTAGGGATTGTGTGGTAATGGGTCAAGACAGCATAATGTAGGCATCGTGAATTGCACAAACCGTGAAAAGATTGAAGTGAAATTTCTTAAATCTAAATTATGGAATCCAGGCAAATTCTATAGTGTTTCAAACTTTTGTTATGCCTTTTATAAAACAGTCCTGGTAAATTTTTAAAGAAATTTGACTTATAATGTGGGCTTTGCTGATCAGAAAACGATACTAAGTCATCAAATGGCTACTGATCATTTTGCTAAATTTTCAGTCCCTTGATGAAACTTGGTAAGTTTCAAAAAGATTGGATCATTACTGGGAAGTTCATTGCCTAAACAAGAATTGGAAATTTTCAACTTTGAAAAGCTACTTTTCCCAAACTGATAGTCAGATTATTTTTCTTTTAACCAATAAGGTTCAAGCTGTTTACGATACAAAGCAACTGTTCAAGTTTCATGAAAATCCAACCATAAATGCTGACCTAATCACGTAAACAAAAAAAATAGAAATTTTGAACTTTAAATGGCTACTTTTCCCATATTATTTGTTAGAATACCTTTTTTCAAAATCGATAGGATTCAGACAAAGCAACGGTGTGATTTTCATGAAAATCTGACAAGAAATGCAGAATTTATCGGGAAAACAAGGATTGGAAATTTTCAACTTGAAATGGCTACCATTCCCATACTGTTTGTTGGATTTTTTTTTCAAAATTAATAGGGTTGAAGCTACTGAGATAAGCAAACTCTGGAAGTTCAACAAAAATCTGACAACAAATGCAGACTTTATTGCGTAAACAAGAAAAAGACTAACGGACGGACAGACAGACGGACGACGGAAAGCCCTCCATGAAATAAGCTCTGCTGGCTTTCAGTCAGTAGAGCTAAGGAACACTCTCACCTCTTTCGATTCGACACTCAGTAGGAGCCAGTACCTCGTCATATATTGATGATCTTTCAAAATGGCAAAAGTAGCTTCAAATCGCGTTTGCTGTTGAAGACTGTCTTCGTAAACCGTTCAACGTATATCCCGCATTTAATACTAGATCTAATACTAACATCTTCTTTTTAATCATCATCATCGCCGCCGTCGTCGTCGTCGGCCTAGGCGTCATCCATTTTATTATCTGGACAGTTTTCAGTTGTTACTTTTTAAATGATAAATCCCTGCATTCCACCGGGGATCTTATAAGATCCCTGATTCCACCTAAACGATCTGATGTTAAAATTCCGATAGAAACTAATAACATGATTTTTAAAATTCCTCTTATTTATACCCATTTCACGCACTAGCTATTATTCCTTTTTTTTTTTTCGAGGAGTGTTCATAATTCCATATGGTCTGTAGGGCTAAATGTATATCGTAACCAAGAGCCACAAACATGGTTTCTTACCAACCCGCAGAACAAACTATTAATGAAGACTGGGCCCCGAATGGACTCAAGCCGCTAAAAAAGCCAGACAACAATGTTACTCTCTACAAAAGAGAACGTCGAGAAGTACAGAAACTAGCTTGGTTCGAATTTGGACACAAATTAAGAACGATTTCTCGTTTTCTTTAAAAGTATGATAGTTCTAGTCTATATCAATATCGTAAAGATCGAGCATCTACACTTTTACATTTGTTCGCCCGACTTCTGAATAAATCAGCATTTATGATGCATTTAAAGTGTTCACTGACAACTTACGAAGAAATTCCGTGCTTTACACTTAGCTTATCGAATCCGGATTTCCTTGATCGATCAGATTTAATATAGCATCTATAGAATACTTCAGATCACCTGCAAACCGCGTTCCGGAAAAGACTTGGGGTTTTTCCAGAACACAGCACGGAGCCTGGCGTTCTCTGCGGATTCCAAGGGAATCCCCATTAAGTGAAGTGTACAAAGCCTCCAACTAAATTTCATACACAGCCGAAAAGAAAAAAGTTTAAGAGACTGGCATTTTGGTACCCCTTGCATTTTTGCAAAATTACATAAATACTTGTAGATCTAATTTATTTTCATAACATATCTTGTTAAGGGCATGAGAGTAAAAACCCCTTTTACATTTCATTTCAAGCCTGAAAGTTTCCTGACATTATTCTGAGGAAAGAATCAACAGACTCTCAAAAAAGTCAAATGTCTTCTTATATTGTAGCTTATATTGGATGCTATTTGGAGAACCGTCGTAGGAGGGAATTCACACATAACCCTGGAGGTATTGCTCTTGGTACTGTGACACCTGCACGGTGTTACACTGTTTGTGGAGGACTAAAGTACTCTTTTGCAGCTGTTGGAAGTGGTAAATCTTTTTCTTTAGCAGTTAAAAAGTCTTTTAATCATCTTTCATTCAGGAGCCTGCATTGGCTGTGCAAAGAGCTAATCAAATTTCAATTACTAGGTATTTATAACCCTGTAGACCTATAATTTATATTCTTTCAAATTTAAACTGTCAGATGGTTGGTTTCTAATTTTTTCTCTCGGTATTCCAGAACAATGTCATTTAAGATCGGATTTAGGTTGTGTAGAGATCTATAACAGATGATCTGTGCAACTATGTCAAGTTTTTGTTTTATACACATGTAATCCTTTACTACACAATCCTGACTTTTTACAACCCAGAAAAAGAAGCCTTTTGAACCACTTTGGGAAAAGGAGAAAATGCTGTTTACCAGCATTTATTCCTTTCTGGACAATGTTTTCTTCCCTTCCCGAAACAAATTTTTAAATTTTCAGTTATGTTTATTTTGTTGTCTGCAAATGCTTTCAATTTGGTTAAGTCTAAAACTTTGCTGTTTGGTAAAAAGTTATGAATGAGTTATCTGTGAGATTTTTTTTTTTCATAAAGATCTGTCAGAGCTATGTAATGTAAAGAAGAGACATAATGATTAAACTGTTTGAAACCAGAATTGAAAGCAAACAGTCTTTAATTTTTAGATACTGCAAACACTTAAAATTATACCATCTTCCTATAATTTCAGGCAGATTTTGCTTTTGCTCCAATACTATGCCTGACCCTGGTAGAATACAAGCTGATGATGCCAAATGTTCTACACCCTGTGATGGAGACACGTCTCAATTATGTGGTTCTACAACACACATCCGAGTCTTTGATGCAGTCCCCCCAGTTCACATATCAATAGATGCAACACCACCTGTACTTCAGACAGGGTCTCCTGTGACCCTGACCCCAACTGTGGTTACCACTGGACCAGGATACAACATCCGGATGAACTATGGAGATACCATATGGTCAACTCTATACAGAGACAGTGGAGATGGTCTTTGGAATTATACCTACCACCAAGCAGGAACATTCTCCATTCGATCATTTGCAACTGATCTTTCTCTGTTGCTACAAGTAATTGTCACTGTATTAACCCATTACCAAACGACAATATTTTAGACTGGTCCAAATTGAAAGCATTTGCAGACGACAAAATAAAAGTGACTGAAAATTTGAAATTTGTTTTGTGAAGGGTAGAAAACATTGTGGGAAAAGGAGAAAATGCTGTTAACCAGCATTTTCTCCTTTTCCCACAATGTTTTCTAAAGGCTTCTTTCTCATGGGCGTCAAAAGTAGGGAATGTGTGGTAATGGGTTAAGGTAGTTGACCCTTAACACTGCCAGTGCAACATGGCATAAGATTTCTTGATAGTTGATAAATACGGATTTATACAGATATAATACTTTTGCACCTTTTTAAGGTACCAGAACTTTTTTGATGTCTATCTTGAAATCATTTGCTGATACTTTTGTTAGTTTCCAGAAAAGGGAGGTAATTATTATGATATCTCCCTTTGTTATGGGAATACAATGGTTTTAGATTTATAAATGATAATTCTAAGAATGGAAAAAAAGAAAAAGTGGCTCAGTTAAAGTAGTGCAATAATACTCATTTTTAATGATAACAAATTTTGTTGGATAATTTCATAATGGAAATAGCTGTTTTTTCTTAGAGGTCCACTACCTTAAAACATGATGTACCATAAAAATATATATTTTCATCAATCAATTAATAGCTTTTGAAAACATGGTGGAAAAGGTATAATATTTCAGCTTTTTTGTCATTCTCATATATAAATCTTTATTATTTTCCATTATATTTAAGCCTTTACTAAATGATCCGGCATTTTAACAACCCTGAGGAAGGAGGCTTTTGAAAACATTGTTGGAATAGGAGAAAATGCTGGTTACCAGCATTTTCTCCTATATCCACAATTTTTTCTATCCTTTTAAACACAAATTTACAGTCTTTAGTAACATTTATGTTGTCGTCTGCACATGCTTTCAATTTGGACAAGTTATACATTTTGTCATCTGGTAAAGAGATAAAGTGAACAGAAATCCTCAATTACTTTGTGGTGTTTTCATTGGATTTTTAACTTTGAACTCAAAGTATCTATGCTGGTATTGCTGGTCATGCAGGAATACAGTATGACAAGGCAAAAAAGATTTCAATATGAATGAAAATCAGGATACACAGGAACAGGTGAGCTGTAAGAGGGTTTATAATTGAAATTGCAAGATACGTTTAATTAACCCTTTACCAATCACTACAAAATTTTGAAGACTTTCAAAAGAAAGCCGATCAGTCCTGATTTTTAACATTGCTAAATGAAAGGCTTCCGAAAACATTGCGGAAATAGAAGAAAATGCTGGTAACTTGTAAGTAGCATTTTCTTCTCTTCCCACAGTTTTTCCACCTACGAGGGTTGTTCGGGAAGTTCGTAGAATTTTGCTCTAAAATCCATATTATTTGTAATTTATAGGTAAATATCAAGGTATAAGTACTTAAACATAACGTGACTACATTTCCAAAAGATTATTCGAAAATATCAACAATAACCGAAAATAGCGGTAACCCTAGCAACACAATATCGGGATACCGGAGCAGTCCATTTCTTAACAATGTATAACATTGTATAACAGATTTTACATTGTATCTTTTATACTTTCTATTGGCATCAAAATGGCGCGAAAACGTCAATCCTTAACACAACGTCATGACGTCATTTCCTGCAAATTTCATAACGTTTTCGGTTCTTTCAAACGAGCTACACGATTTTGAAGGAGATATCAAAAAGTCGCTGACCGGAAGAGATGACGTCTACCGGCGACGTCGAATTGCGAAGTGTTGTGAAATTTTGTGTCGCGCTGGAAAAATCACCAACAGAAACGCTGAACATGATCAAATCTACAGGAAAATATAAAAAATGAAGCCCAGCTACTGTATATAAGTGGCATGCGCGTTTTAGAAGCGGACGTGATTCTATTGAGGACGATCCTAGATCTGGTCGGCCGGCCGTCGTAGTGTGTTCAGTTAGGGATCGAGTGAAAGACATGGTAAATTGTGATAGGAGAATTACTGTCAGGTCGATTGCAGATGAACTCGATGTTTCGGTATCCACGGTGCATGGGATATTAACAGATGAACTGGGCATGTCTAAAGTTAGTGCGCGTTGGGTGCCCCGATTGCTCAAGGAAAGTGAAAAAGAATGCCGGGTGCGATGTTCACAGGAGTTTCTTACCCGCTACGAAACAGAGGGAGACACATTTTTAGACAGGATTATCACCACGGATGAGACCTGGCTGCACCACTTTGACCCGGAAACTAAGCGCATGTCATCGGTGTGGAAAACCCCGCGTACCCCTCCACCAAAAAAGGCTCGGGTCCAAAAAAGCGCAGGAAAACAGATGTTCGTTTACTTCATGGACCGGCACGGGATGCTATTATAGCACCGAATTCCAGAGGGCCAAACAGTCACAGCGGTATACTATTCTAAGGTAAATGATAAATAAATAAATAAATAAATAAATCTAAAAAAATAAATAAATAAATCGAATAAATAACAAAAAATGAGATATTGATTTACGCAAACCTAATGAACCGTGCATTTCTTTCTTTAGGTTCTGAGGCGGGATCTCGTTAACGCGATACGGAAGAAACGACCCCACTTGAACCATGACGAAGTAATACTACACCAGGATAATGCACCGGGACACCGAGCGGAATCTACACAGCTAGAGATCACTCTGCTGGGTTTTGAGGTCTTGAAGCACCCACTATACAGTCCTGACCTCGCCCTCATGGATTTTCGCGTGTTCCCGGAGCTCAAGGCACAGTTACGCGGAATACGGTTTGATTCAGCTGACGACCTTACTAAACAAGCCCAAGCAGTTGTGTCGTCATTTTCTGAAGAGTGGTATGTAGAAACGTACACTAAGTGGATAAGCAGGCATTGGAAATGCGTGGATCTTGCGGGTGACTATGTGGAGAAAGTGCGACGTTCGTTGGACTTAAATGACGCTTGACGTTACTTATGACGTCGGCGTGCTCCGGGTATGACTTACATGCTGTTTTATTTCTGTTAGGAAAATTTTGCTATTTAAGATACTAGAAAAATACACAGGGAATGGATAGAATAAAATCTGAAATTTGTGCCCGTATATTCTATTTTATTAAACTGCGATTATAACTTGTCCTATAAAAAAATTCTACGAACTTCCAGAACAACCCTCGTATATATAAGAAAAAACCCTTCATTAGAGTCATGTTTCATGTATTTGTCTGCTTTAACATTGTACAAGACCAACATTTTAAGGCTTAAATTAAGTTTGTGAAATATTCCTCCTTTGTATCACTTCTGCTGTATGAAAATGTAGTTAATGTTACAACAGTTCACTTACCAACATTGGTCCTTAATGATAATGCTGCAAGGCTTTTGCTCTGCATCTGGCCCAA
The DNA here is from genome assembly GCA_943736015.1 of Tridacna crocea. Taxonomy (NCBI): domain Eukaryota; kingdom Metazoa; phylum Mollusca; class Bivalvia; order Cardiida; family Cardiidae; genus Tridacna; species Tridacna crocea. The sequence continues at coordinate 31,584,391 of OX031056.1, forward strand.
CCAAATCGAAGAAAGGCATGCCTAGTTTTGAATCCTCCCCACAGTGTTTTTTAATATAGGGCCATTAAAACTAGGACACTATTTTGAAAGCTGTTGTAAATGTAACATCTTTTTCAGGATGCGATGACCTCCATTTCCCTGAGTGTACAATCCATTCCATATATGTTTTCTGTACTTTGTCCGTCCATGCTAATAACATACCAGCCTTATCAGTGTGAGAGCTTTCTCATGCGTGGGACCGACATCCAGATGACTGTGGAGTATACTGATGGCACAAATGGACCTAGGGTCAACCATTCTCTAAACCTTGGAGGTGCGGCATTTATGTCTCCCCCAATCAGGGTCGTGGGACATACTGTTTTTCCCTGTGCATCCATCTGTCTGTCACAAATCTTGTCCGCTCTATAACTGGAAAACCTTTTAAGATATTTGATGAAACTTCACACATTTGCAGAGAATTATGGAATGAAGTGTCATGCATAAAAACCGTAACTCTGGCTTGTCTATTTTTTTTATTATTTTTTGTTGATTATTTTCTATCATGAATTGTGTCAGCTCTATAACTTGAAAACCTTTAAATATCTTTTGATAAAACTTAACACATTTGTACAGGACCATGAGACAAAGTGTCATGCACAGGAACCATAACTGTGGCTTTTTTTGAGTTATTTCCCTTCGATTATTTTCTGTCAAAAATAGTGCCGCTCAATTAAATCTTAAACAAAACTTCACATGTTTGTCTATTTTACAAGTTAATTTTTCATTTGATTATTTTCTGTTACAAATCATGTCTGCTTTATAACTTGAAAACCTTTCAAGATATTCTTATTAAACTTCACACATTTGTAGAGCAGCATGAGACAAAGTGTCATTCACAAGAATCATATCTGTGACTTGTATATTTTTTACTTTAATTCCCTTTTATTTTTTTTTTCGTTCTCCTTTTACATACATGCTATATAACTCAAAAACCTTTTCAGATATTTTGATCAAACTTCACACGTTTGTAAAGCACCATGAGATGAAGTGTCATGATACCAAAAAGCGGGAGGAGACATCTGATTTTTTTGTAGAAAAACAAGTTCAATAGTTTACCATGTCTTTAGGTCTATGTACAGAGGCTAATGCCTTTAATCTTTACCAGATGACAAAATTTTAGACTTGTCCATATTGAAAGCATTTGCAGACAAGAATTAAATAGGGATCAAAAAATGGGATTTGTCTCTGAAGGAATAGAAAGTACTGTGGGAAAAGGAGAAAATGCTGGTGACCAGGATTTTTCTCTTTTTTCACAATTTCTTTTCAAAAGACCTTCTCTTTGGGGTTGTTAAAAGTCAAGATTGTGTGATGAAGGGTTAACCCTCACTGCTCATATTTTTCCACAAATCTCTCTCATACAAATTCTGACTACTGAGCCACATTAAATATGTTGTCTGCAAAAGCTTTCAAATTGTCAAGTCTAAATCTTTATTATCTGGTACTGGATTAAGAAAATACCAACAGGACACTGGTTTGACTCCTCAAACCTAAAATGGTATAATAATTATGTAGTGAGGTCTACCATTATCTTCACCTTAAAGATTAGTTATCAGTTATATATATCCTTTGGAAAGTGGTTTACAGTTTACCAATTAATTCTATATTTTAATGACAATACTATAAAGAAGATAGCTATCAGAAACATTGCGGTGGACAGGAGAAAATGCTGCTCGCCAGCATTTTCTCTTTTTCCCACAATGCTTTCTACCATTCAGAAAATATAATGTAATCTTTGATTCAAATTTAGGTTTGTCTACAAATGTGTTGGATTTAAAAGAAGTCTTAAATTTTGTGGTCTATTTAAGAGTTAAACAGATATAGAATGTGTCTTTTATTACCACACAATCCCGACTTTTAACGACCCTCAGAAAAAAGCCTTTTGAAAACATTTTGTGAAAGGGAGAAAATGCTGGTAACCAGCATTTTCTCCTTTTCCCTCAGTGTTTTCTACCCTTTCCGAAACAAATTTCAATTTTCGAAATAAACATATTTTGTCGTCTGCTAACGCTTTCAATTTGGACAAACCCAAAAATTTTGTCGTTTGGTAAACAGTTAAGCACAAGGGGCATTCTTTGCAGAGCTACGATGAACTGACTTTCAATATTTCAAACAATACTGTTAAAAAAAAGCATGGTCACCTGATTCCTCTACAAAATGCTAGATATGTCCAGGGTGAAAGCATTCATAGATGCCAAACTATGCATAGTCCAAATGCATAGGACCTGTCTTTGAAATTACTGAAAAGATTGTGGGAAATGGAGAGATTGCTAGTTACTTCCATTTTCTCCTTTTCACATGATATTTTCCAAAAAACAATTTTCTTCATACTTATTAAAATTTGGGATTGTATGGTGCAGGGTTAAAGTATATATAGGATCTTAAAGAATTGTGCTTGTATCATTTGTTGCTTCACATTTCATTTAGTTTTGTCCTTATTTCTATCATTTACAGACAGCAAAGAATATAGCTTAGGTAACACAGTTCAGGAAAAACTTTTCTTGCCTGACCCATCTTTAGCATCAGTGTCTTCAACAAATGGGAAAATATTGCATCGTTCCTACCCAACAGAGCATTTTGGCTTTTTAATTGGCTTTGAATACTTTGCCATAGCCACTGGAAACCTTGATCTTTATGTAAGTATAGACCGCCTTTTACAAAATGACAAAATTTTAGACTTGTCTATAGGTGTTGAAAGCATTTTTAGATCACTTATTGAATTTTGCTCAAATGATTGTACTTGTCTTTACCAGCATTTTCTTGTTTTCCCACAATGTTTTCAAAAGATGTCTTCTTCAGGGTTGCTAAAACTGGTCATTTTGTGGAAAAGGATTGAAAAGTGACCATGTACTTTATTACAGCCTGAACTTAAATTTTTTCATCCCCCTAGCAGACCAATTTTGAAATCATTGTGTAATAGAAGAAATTGCTCATATTACCAGTGTTTTCACATTTAAATAAATATTGAGCCAATAGTCAAAATGGTTATCTGTTTTGTACAACAGTGTTTTAAAAGTCATTGCCCACAAGTTGTTTCAGGAAGTTCAGGGTTAAATAGTAGTACTAATTGTTAGTAATGAGACATTGTAAAAAATCTACTGAACAATATTATATATAAAAAAAATCATCCAGATTGAAAGCATTAAAGTTTGCAGATGACTGATTAAAGTTGGCAAAACTCCATACCAAACAAGAAAATATAAGACTCTTCTGAATTGAGAGCAGTTACAGAAGTCAGAAAAATTGTACCTCACAAATTGGAATTTAATATGGGAAAGTATGAAACATTGTGGGAAAAGGAGAAAAAGCTAGTAGCCAGCATTTTCTCCTTTTCCTACTTTGTTTTCGAAAGAATTCTTTTTCAGGGTTGTGAAAAGTTGGGATTGTGTGGTAAAGGGTTAAATGATGAGTTATAGCCATGAAAGTGTAGTAAAGTTTATTGGAAAAGGAGAAAATGCTGGTTACTAGCATTTTTCTCCTTTTGTCACAATGTTTTCAGAAGTCCTTTTCCCTAGGGTAAGAGGTTAAATTGGTATATAACATTATTTGACATAACTTTTTTACATTATGTAAGTCTTTTTAGCAAAACCTGTATATTTCAAACCTAGGGATGTTTTAACATGAATGCCTTACAAATTAGCAGATAGTGTGTTTAAAGTCAGGCTGTTTGTCCTGAGTGGTTCCTCAAAGGCACACAATATTTGCCATCATATGTAAGGAGTTAAAATTACTTACATAGAAGCAATTACTCAGAGTATAGAATGAAAAAGTAGATCAAAGATTAGACTGCATGGTCTGTGCAGTCATATCTTGATCTGCGCTATCCACAAAAGAATACCATGTCATCTACAGTATGGAAAGAGTAAAACTTGAAATATTTCCATGTTTTGCGTAGATCTATTCTCCATCCTGCGGGTCATTTGAGTACTGTACCAAAGTCCATGGATGTGTGTCTTCAGGAACCTGTGATCATACATGCCCCAGTGGAACAGATACATTTGCAACTGACATACAGGCTTGTTCTATAATTGGTCCGTCAAACAGATCCTCTGCATTGGTGACTTATGAGTAAGAATTCTTTGCAGCATTGTAGTAAAATCTTGGTTACCTCATTAACTCATTACCAAATGACAGTATTTTAGACTTGTCCAAATTGTAAGCAGTTGCAGATGACAAAATAACAGTGACTGAAAATTTGAATTTGTTTTGTAAAGGGTAGAAAACATTATGGGATAAGGAGAAAATGCTGGTTACCAGCATTTTCTCCTTTTCCCACAATGTTTTCTAAAGGCTTCTTTCTTAGGAACGTCAAAAGTAGGGATTGTGTGGTAATGGGTTAAATCTTAACCACACAGATAAATTTAAGACTGGTCTAAATTATAAGTATATGTCAAATTAATTCATATAATTATATGGATAAGATATATCTTTAAAATGATAAAAAGCAAAATGAGAAATGGTGAAAAACTGTTTCCCAGTACTTCTTTCCTTTTCCATACTGTTTTTGAAAAGCCTTTTCCTCAGGGTCATCAAAATAAGGGATTGGTTAGTAAGGATTGTGAATCAAAATGCAAGCAGACAACTAATACAACGTCTTTGTCAAATAGGGTTAAGCAATATAAAAGTATGAAATAGGTTTGTTCCATCATAACAATCTGAGTCGAACCTTGGGTGATGTATATATGAATTTTTTTTATACTTTGATATTGTCCCCATGTATTTGCACGGGATGAAAGTATGAAATATTCTTCCATATTTTGATGTTACATAGTTTAGAGCTTTTTTCACTTGCGTTGATATGTATGGAACCATTGTAAAACCTGCCATTTCTCTGAAAATCAAAATGTGAAAGGCCACCATTATAAAAAATTTAAGCATTAGCGAGGCAACTATGCTAAAAGAAGGAGTTCAACACAGTATATTCTCATACAAGTGCAATAACCTATATTACACATTTTACAAGCAATTATTTCAGATGGAGACTATGTTAAGGCTACATCAGGTGCATAGCTGTACAGTTTGGCTCAATCAGTACCTATTTGTCAGTTTTGCACTTGGGAAGTTTCAGTTACAACAATACACAAGATGTAGATCTAGCATTAACTCAACAGTTGATTTCAAAGTAAACATCCTAGTAACTTAATTCGTGCCAGTGATAAGAATTTGCGTAGACACTTAATTTACTTATAAGAATTTTTCAAACATCATTAATAATCCAAATTTTATTCACAAAACCCCAATTTATTTCACAATAATTATATATGTTGGAGGTATTTGCAGTCAAAGTTGATTTATTCCCCAAAATTTTCATACCTTTGACAAAAAATATTTTTCTTTCTGCTGTTTTTGTCTTATGTATGAATAGTCATATAGATTGGTCTTGAAATGGCTTATACAACAAAGGGATAGGTAACTGGACTTTTAAAAATATATTACGGTAAAGCTTACTCTATTTCATCATTTATATTCTAGTCTAGTGCACGCTGCTTCTGTCACAGTTGGAAAAACAGGCTATGGGTACTATGATGCCAGTGGGGACAATATTCTGTTGTATCCGGGTGATATTGTAGCACATGATACTAATGGTAATGCTATCCTTGCCCACCTTCCACATGGCTACTCAACTTACAGTGACCTTTACTGCAGCAACAAGCAAGGCTCAGAACAAAGTATAGAGGGCAACACATGTATTGTTTCAAATGAATTTCATCAGGTAAAAGCTGTATATTCCATTGGAGTAGTAGCAAAAGTTCCAGTTGAATTTACAGCACCAGGAAATATTTCTATGAATGTAAGTGGATTCTTTTTTTTTCAACTATGTGTGTACTACACAATCACAAGTTTTAACAACCCTGTACAAGAAGGCCTTTAACCCTTTACTCCATAGATACTCATTTCTACGCATTGCTTGTAGGAGCCTGAGGAAAACATTGTGGCAAAAGGTGAAATTGCTCGTCACGAGCAATTTCACCTTTTGTCACAATGTTTTCTATGCTATAAAAAGGTCTCATATACACATTAGAAACGGCTTCATCCTTGCTGATATTTAGGGTCAATTCGAGATACCATAAAAATACCTTATGGGGTAAAGGGTTAAAAGATATTTTTTGCAGAAGAAAAAATTCTGGTAACCAGCATTTCATACAATGTTTTCAAAAGCTTTCTTTTACAGGGATATTAGAACTTAGGATTATGTTATGAAGGGTTAAAGGCAAAATGAATTCAGTTATGTGCAAAGCATTTGTCTTGTATGGTCAAGGAAATATTTCTCTCTGTGTGCCCAAATTAAATTGCTTACAGATGTGTGTATATAGGTACCTTCTGGTGTATATATATATAATGAATAATGGTCAGTCTGGTTCTCTTTATATGCATATCTACCCATAGAACTGATTCAGCATAAAGATCAGGACATGCTTAGATGAAGTAGGTAATATGTAAATACTGCATGAGAGAAAGTAAAGTTTGATAGATTGCTTTGCAGTCAAACTAAAGGTTTTGAAGAAAGAAAAACTGAAATGTAGGACATATTCCAAATGGTGGGACTGGTATTAGAAATTCCAGGAATGCATGGTTGGGTGCACTAGCTTCTGTAATAAATAACTAGAATTAAAAAAACAGGCATGAAAAACTTACCAAATTTATCTTCTTTCACAGTTTACAGTATTCAACAGGAACAATGCTTTATCTGGTTCAGAGACATACCTGAAAAATATTACTGTTATGGAAGGAGTAAATGCCTCAGTCTTTGTAGAATTGGGCTGTCTGGAATCAACTGTTAGTAGTGAAATACAGCTTGAACCATTTACAGGTACAGCATAAATATCTCTTTGCCAAGCTATGCAATGTTGTTATGATGCAGAGGATGATTGCTCTTGACAGGCTTGTGCTATAAAGAAAAAAAGAGAAATACTGGTAACCGGCATTCTCTCCTTTTCCCACAACTTTTCCACCGCTTCTAAAGCAAATCCAATTATCCTAGAGACAACCTGTTGTCATGGAATCTTTTTAACCCATTACCACACAATCTCTACTATTGACAACCCTGAGAAAGAAGCCTTTAGAAAACATTGTGGGAAAAGGGGAAATGCTGGTAAACAGCATTTTGTCCTTTTCCCACAATTTTTTATGCCCTTCACAAAACAAGTTTCAAATTTTCAGTCACTTTTATCATGTCATCTGCAAATGCTTTTGATTTGGACAAACCTAAAATTTTGTCATTTTGAAATGAGTTAATATTGATAAGAATTGTAGACTGTCATCTGGTAAAGAAATATGAGGCATGTTCTAGTAAACGGGATTAATGTCAACCAGCAGGTTCATGAGAGCTGACCTGTGTTGAAGTAACCTTATAAAAGTATTTCCTTGATGACCCAACACAAAAAGTGCATAACCTCTGTTATTGGAATCGCAACCAGAACTAAAAATAGAGAAGGCTAATATTTAAATGACTTCACTTTAGATCTTGAATACAAATTTTAAAGAGATATAAACAGAATGCCAAGGTTTTTCAAATTGCTTATATTGAACAGACTGGACAGAATGTATATAAATGCTAAATGATGAAGTATTTGACACCAATATTGTAAGCTACTGTTTGCAGAGAAATTGATGAGTTACTGTTATAGCCTAGGGTTCCTCTGGGTTGTGGTCTGCCTTTTAAAGTCTATAACATGTTATACAATCTCTTTTTTTACTGAAGAAAGGACTTTACTTCAAACTTTTATAAGTTGTTAATACAACAAAAGGGGAACCTATACAGTAAGGACTGATGTACAAAGTATTTTCTACACAGCTTATTTTCACCAGAAATCCTACATTGTGCAAGAACTTTAACATTCTATTATATATCTTTTATTACAGAAGCTCTGTAATTTCAACTTTGATGAGTTGTTAGTTTTCATAAAGGCAACTTATTCATCAAAATATTTTTCGACATATCTACGCCCGCTCTTTTAAACCATAAATGAATTTGGCTTGAATGGTGGATTCAAAATAGGAAGGGTAGAAAATATTGAAAATGCTGGTCATCGGCAAGGTCAATTGTAAGTGTTACTTGTGATTTTTCCGTATAGCATTTGGCATATAGCATCAAAAATCTTGTACTTCAGGTTCTCCTGTTACTGTTTTCTGGGATTTTGGTGACAATACAGCTGATGTTGGAGCCACAGATCAAGCCAGCATTTCTCATGAGTTTTCACTTCCAGGAATGTACAATGTATCAGCAAACGTAACCAATGCTTTCAGTTGGAAAAAGAACTACACAATTGTATGTGTCCAAGAAAGACTTAACAATGTTCGGCTTTTAGCTCCTGCAGTAGTAGAGGTTGGTGCGGCACAGTCTCTGTCTTTGACGGTTCACTCAGGTTCAGACTATAATTGTACTGTAACATTTACACATTCAGACAGCTCTTCCGAAACTATTGTACTTTCAGAGACTGATGTATTGCATAATGGGACCATAAATAAAACATTCAGTATCTCTGGTACTGTGAACATCAATGCTACCTGTTGGAACCACATCAATGCTGAAAGCAATATCATTTCCATTGATGCTATTGAAAGGATCAGTGGAATAGCTTTAAGTCCTCCAGGGGCTATGGTGAACACCAGTTTTCTCATATTCATGACACTGACTTCTGGTACAGATTTCCAGGTAAACCTAACATATGATGGTCAGGTAATACCTATGACAGCCTATGCTAACAGATCAGCAATATCTACAACCCCACTGCAGGAAACAGTAACAGGACCTCATACCGTATGGGTAATGGTGTCAAATGCTATCAATAATGTGACAGATAACTTTACTTTTATAATAGAGGTCGCCGTCACAAATGCAGTTATAGAATGTATATTTTCCAATGAGATTGTTGTCACTCCATCAATAGATTATACAGTGATTGCAGCAGGTGAAACAGTCAGTTGTTCAGTATCAATGACAGATGGAACCAGTGTAGAGATGCTCATTGACTGGGGAGATGGAAGTTCCAACTTTACACACAGTGTGGGTCAAGGCTTGCCCTGGTCAACAAACCCACCAGTAATGCCAATTAACCATACATATCCAAACCCAATGTATTGTGAACTAAATGTGACATTAAGTAATGCATTCAATGTTGCCGTAAGAAACTTTCCAGTAATGGTAATGATTGGAGTTGAGGATGTAGAACTAGATGAGGTCAGTCCAGTTGCTTTCACTCCACCTGCAAGGGTCAATTTCACGTGGTCAGTGACCTCAGGATCTATACCGATAGGTGTAACATGTGACATGAGTTACGGGGATGGGTTTTCTGAATCTATCTCGGACTGTGACCTTGAAGCTACTCTTCCATACACTTACTGGAACAGCCCGGGTAAGATCTCTTTCTGTTGTTTCCTTTTGTTTTATATTTTGTCATTCATAATTTAGAACAGACTTGAATACTAACAGACCAAAGCTGTTGATGAGCCATAAAACAACATACATTTAGTCATTTATGTTTTGTTTTGCTCTCATAGCACTGTCTCATGTTGACATTTGCTCATCTAATTCTGTTTGTGTTGGAAATATAGAAGCATGCCATAAACGATCGTTAACTTTTTACCAAACGACAAAATGTTAGACTGGTCTGAATTGGAAGCTCTTGCAGATGACAAATTAAACGTTACTCAAAAGTTGAAATTTGTTTCCAGCAGGGTAGAAAACATTGTTGGAAAAGGAGAAAATGCTGGTTACCAGCATTTTCTCCTTTTCCCACAATTTTTTCAAAAGGCTTCTATCTCAGGGTCGTAACAACCAGGGATTGTTTGGGAAAGGATTAAGATTGAAGCAGTAAGAAATAGTATAATAGATTGTATGCTAGTGTTTGCCAATAATCTAAAACACAGTGATAGTATGAACTAATCTCTTAATCCATTACAATGATGAACCCTTTTCCTGCTGAAAAAAGTAAAATAAACTTTCAAGCCCATGATAAATATACATGTATTTCAAACTTACTTTTTAGAGAAAAATAACTTCTAATCAGACAGTTTAGATCCAAGATCAGACTGCATGTTCTGTGCAGTCTGATCTTGGTCTATGTTGTCTGCTAAAGGTCAATTGAGTCATGCTTAGTAGCTTAAACATTAACCTTGCTTAAAGTTTTAACCCTTTACAAAACAACCCAAATGGTTTCACAGTCCACCAGATGTCATTTAGATTATAGACTCCTACCTACATATACATGTACTTATAGCATTCACTAAAATAGATCGGACTCAAATAATGGAATTTTGTCATTTTTGCAGGTTTGAAAGTATTATGAGAAAAGGAAAAAAAAAATGTTGGTTACTTGCATTTTCTGCTTTTCACCTGCTCTTTTCAGCAGCGTTCTTCCTCTGGGACGTTTAGACTTGAGTTAGTTAGGTAAAGGAATAAAGAAAATGTATTTTTGTCATGGTAACTATCACTCATTATACATATTTCTAATCTTCACCTGGCATTGTTCCAAATATTGATCTTGGAACTTTTTGTCTATTCTTTTTGTTTCTAAGAAATTTGAAAATTTATTCAAGACTGAGACTTGTAGACCACACAATGTTTTCTAGGAATGTACATATTAACTTTATCTATCTTTTAAAATATTTATAGTCAGATTTTTTTATAAAACATCATCTTTCTAACATGTAAGTTTTTTGTCTATGATCATTTTTTTCTTTCTATTGATTTCAGGTGAATTGACTTTGCACTACACCATTTTCAACTACATAAGCTCAAAATCTGGCAATATAACATTATGGATAGTGACTCCAATTGTGGATAACATTTGTAGCAGTAATCCTGTTGCTGGTCAGCCAGGTAAAACCTTAACTCTTTACCACACGAGAAAAATTTAGACTGGTCCAAATTGAAAGCATTTCCAGATGACAAAATAAAGATGACTGAAAAATTGAAATTTGTTCTGGGAAGGGTAAAAAACACTGTGGGAAAAGGAGAAAATGCTGGTTACCAGCATTTTCTCCTTTTCCCACAGTGTTTTCAAAAGGCTTCTTTCTTGGGGGGCGTCAAAAGTAGAAATTGTGTGGCAATGGGTTAACACATGCTATTTTCCTGTAACCAAAAGAATATCCTTATCTCTTAACCAAACAACAAAATTTTAGACTCGTCCAATTGAAAGCAGTTGCCGACTACAAAATAAATGTGACTCTAAACCTGAAACTTGAATTTAGAAGAGTCCCACTATATTTTTTACTCTGATGTGTTTTCTGTCCTTCCAAGAACAAAGATTCACTTTTGAATCGCACTTACCTTGTTATTTGCAAATCCTCTAATTTTTTGTCCTGTAGTATAGAATTCAACATCTCTAGTTTGCTTTCATCTGATTTTATTTTTGCAGGAGTTCCAATACACCTTGTATTTGTCACCAGAAGGGGACCTGGTGCAGGAATATTAGACCTGACATTTGTCTGTGATACAGCTGAGTCTAATTTGATAGGTCCCAGAAAACGTATTTGTATGTAATCTATGAAATTTGTGCTTACTTTAGCTGTGTGAAAGAGCCATACCCTGTGACAAGGGTTTAATGCATCATCTAGACCTGGGCAGTCCACACAGACTGACCTGGTTTAACCTATTACCAAATGACAATAATTTAGGCATGTCCAAATCGAAAGCATTTGCAGACAACAAAATAAAAGTGACCGAAAATTTTGAATTTGTTTTGTGAAGGGTAGAAAACTTTGTGGGAAAAAGAGAAAATGCTGGTTACCAGCATTTTCTCCTTTTCCCTCAATGTTCTCTAAAGGCTTCTTTCTCATGGTAGTCAATAGTAGGGATTGTGTGATAAAAAGTTAAAACATTCAACTATCAGTAAATTTCCTGGGTGTCAAACAAACAGTCTACTTTATGATTTAGTCTTCTGTGAGACAAAATAGATTTTATGGTCCCATAAATAGATGTTCCGACTTGCTTGTATGATACATTACACAGATGCGTTAAACCCCTTATTGCCAAAGCATGAGTCATGTATGTTATTGCTGAGCCTCGAGTTGCAAGACCAAGAAAGCATGTTGTATGTAATCTATGAAATCTGCTTATTTTACCCATACCTTTCTCTTTGTATTGTTTTAAAATAACAATAATTTTAAATTTATAGCTGTGTAATGTGTTTTAAGTTAAAAAGAAGTCATTTTGGGGTTGGTAATATAAGCAGGTTAGCATACTGATGTTTTAGCCCTTTGGTGCTCTTTTTAATAGGAAAAACAATCCTTTTAAGGTTTTGTTATAAAAAAAAGCAGGTCAGATAAATTACATATTTTTCAGTGCAGTAAGCTTATGAAGTGGAACTGTATTGGGTCAATTGACCATTAGAGCATTTTAAAAAAAAATTATCTCACTGATTCATTTGTCAAGTGCCTTTCATAACTATACATGTCTTTATTGCCAATATATATCAAGATTAGACCACACTACTAAAATCAAAAAGGAATTTACCTTCATCTGAATGAAATGTGCATGTCACAATTCTTTGTTTAATTCGTTTAAGAGATAACAAAATTTATGCTTGTCCAAATGGAAATCATTTACAGAGGACAAATTATATGTTGCTCAGATAATGTAGTTTGTTTTTGATGCAATGGAAAATATTGTTAGACAAGGAGAAAATGATGATTACCAGTATTTTCCTTTTTTTTCAACAATGTTTTCAGCAACCTTTTTACGTCTTATGGTGAAAGTTTAAATATATCTAAATCACACTCTGTCTTCTTTGACTAGATAACAGTCCAGATGGTAAAGACACAGAATCTTGCACATACACAGTTGGAGGGAATTATACAGCATCCGTGACTGCAACTAGTCTGCTTGAGACAAAGCAATGCTTCTATACCATGCAGATCTTAAAACCAGTGACAGACCAATTCAGTATCGCAACAAATACTCCTATTGATTTTGAAGAGGATTTCACATGTATGATATCCTTGATTTATGACATAACCTCCCATGTTTTTAGTGTAATATACCACTCATGAATTGCCCTTTAAAATACATGTTTAATATCACGATTATGTGACGTCATTTTTGGCGTTTTTTTGTTCAAACTCCATGAATATAGAAATGAATGGGTTTTACTGGGCATCAGTTGGTGGTTTTGAATCTTCTAATTTAGAATTTATGTTATAAAAATGATCTGAAATTTGTTGGCTTTTAGGATAAAATTTTATCAAACTTGTCAAGGAAAAATGTTAATAAGTTCGCAAAAATTTACTGAATGACATTTTCCCCTGGACCCCTGAGAAAGAAGACCTTTGAAAAAATTGTTGGAAAAGGAGAAAATGCTGGTTACCAGCATTTTCTCTTCAAATTTATGATTTGTGAACTGTCATGTGATAAAAAGATTCAGAAATTCAGTGGCTTTTAAGATAAAATTTTATTCAAACTTGTCAAAAAAAAATGTTATTAAGTTTGCCAAAGACTATTTAATGACATTTCCCTGGACCCATGAGAAGGAAGCCTTTTGAAAACATTTTGGGAAAAGGAAAAAATGTAAACAGCATTTTCTCCTTTTCCCATATTGTTTCGTATCCTTTCATGGACAGTTTCTATCATTTGAGCCACGTTAAATTTGTGGTCTGATTATGTTTTCAATTTCTACAAGTCTAAAATTTTGTCATTTTGTGAAGAGTTATGTGAAATTGTATCTCAAAACACCATTTCATGTCAGATCCCAGATATCTTGTTTATCAATCATTTTACATGGAAACTGGTGTGCAACATCATGTTATGGCTAAGTTGTATAAAACAGCTGTCTGGTCTAGTAATGATGAAATACCTGAAGTCTCAGGTTTAACTCATGACTTTGGCTGATATTTTTTGGAAACTATTTGTTTCACACCCATGTCTGCTTGTACTAAACCTAGGGGGCTTCTTGTATCCAAACCAAATTACCTGGACAGTAATCATAGAAATTTACATGTTCAAACATAATTGTGTTTAGGTCTATCCATGCCAGAAAAAGGTGTAAAAGACGGTACATTTTGAATATCTGGCAAGAGTATTTTGATAAATGTTAGACAGTATAGATTGCAAATCAGGTAATGTGCTATTTGCAATCTGATTCCATCTACTCAATGTACAAAAATGATTAAAGCAGCATCTAGTGAGCCATGACTTACTAGTTTAACGTTTTGCTTGGAGCAGCCCAGAATGCAGGCATAGGGAAAAAACTAAACATGAAAGAAAACTAAGTTTAGCCCTGTAGACCAAACTGACCTTTTGAATATAGAATAGAACAAACATTATCATGATTAATTGCCATGTGTCCTACAATATTTTCAAAGCTTTCTGCCATAGAAATGTAAAAAAAGTCATATTTGTGCTGTTATTACATGTATTTAACTCTGCACCCCAAAGTTTTAGTGACCTTTAGAAAAAAATGTGTTTTGATAACCATGTGGGAAAAGGTGGAAATGCTGGTAACCAGTATTTTTCTTTTCTTACAGAGTAGAATTCCTGCACTTCCATATATACCTGTAATTACCATCTTTTCAACTACAATTAATTGGAGTCTGCATACATTTTCAATTTGGACGAGTCTAAAACTTTATTGTTTGGCAGAGATTTCAGATACATACTGTGGTTTGACTGACATTACAGGTATTGTGACCTACACATTTAACTACTATGGACCTATACCTGATGAAGCTTGGTTAGAATTCAGTTATGGTGATGGCCAAGTCTCACCTCCTGTAGCATTTTCTCCAGTCGTTGTCCATCAGTATGAATATTTTACACATGGACATTATACTTCAACTGTTCGATTTTATAACCTAGCCTCAGAGGTGATAGTTGATGTGCCGGTGAGTGAATCAGTTAATAATCTTTTTCTCTCAGGAACTTCAATTGTTGACTAACCATAAATTATCAAAGTTTAAAGTTGTATTCTTTTTCTTACCTCTGTACCAAACAAACAAAATTTTAGACATGTTCAAATTAAAAGCAGTTGCAGACGACATGATGATTGTGACTAAAAAGTTAAAAATTGTTTTAGGAAGGGACTATCAAATAATGTGGGAAAAGCCAAAAATGCTGGTTACCAGCATTTTCTCCTTTTCCTACCATGTTTTCACAAGGCATCTTTCTTAGGGTTATAATGTGGGATTGTGTGGTAATAGGTCATGATGAACATAGGACCTTATTGAATTCAAAGTAGTACTAATTCTATCTTTGTAAAAATTCAGTCTACAATAAATCTAAGTATATGTCCTTTATTTTTCTTTCTGTATTTCTTATGCAAGTTTTAATTTTTTGCTGATCATCTGATCTTTTATTCTAAAGACTTAGAATCTCTTATGTCTGTTCTGAGATTGATCTCCGACAAGGATCTTGCCCATCATAAAAATATCATTAGGCAAAGCATTTTTTCAGTCTATGTATATAACTATATAAGGTTCATAAAGTATGTCAAGGCCTAATGCACAATTATGTGCATAAGCTAATAAACTTCTGAATTGGCTCATCTATGCGTCGTTTTCCAAATTTAATTGTTAGTCTTGAAGTTAGACTTCCTGTTTCCATCACTTTTTTTTTTCTTTATGGAGTTTCACTCCCATCGACATTTCACTATCCACTAAAATTTTCCCTATGGTTACATAACTTACAAAGCATAGAAAATTGTATTGTTCAGGATAGAATTGAAATGCTGTAAAAGCAGAGAGTATTATGCTCTAATCTAAAATTAAAAATTCTGCTAAAGAACAGAAATAATCTGATCTTGGATCTACAGTTTCCAACTTGGTGAGAGTTTTTTTTTTTGGCAAAAGAGCATTGAAATCACAAAATTCAGCTTTGTTCAGTTGGTTTGAGGTTCCACCATAATTCATTTTGAAGTTTAAGCCATTACCACAGAATCCCTACTTTTGATGACTCTAAGAAAGAAGACTTCAGAAAACATTGTGGGAAAAGGAGAAAATGCTGGTAACCAGCATTTTCTCCTTTTTTCTATAATGTTTTCTACCCTTCTGAAAACAAATTTTAAATTTTCAGTCATTTCTATTTTGTCGTCTGCAAATGTTTTAGATTTTGACAAGCCTAAAATATCGTTGTTTGTTAATGAGTTAAACCTTTACCAAACAATCTCTGGTTTTCAGGACCCTGGGGAAGAAGCCTTTTGAAATCCTTGTCAGAAAAAAAAGAAAACCCTGGTAACCAGCAGTTTCTCCTTTTCCGACATTGATTTCTACCTACATGTAAGACAAATATCAATATCTAAGTCAGGTTAATTTTGTCATCTGCAAATGCTTTTGATTTTGACACAGCTAAAATATTGTCATTTGGTATTGAGTTAAGGGTGTACCTGTAGTTGGAAATGGGACAATATTTTAAACCACAGTTTGGTTGAACAATTGATAAACAATTACCTTAATACTAATTTTTCTACCTTTTATTGAAAGGGAAAAGCCTAGAATGCAAACAATTTGATGTTAATGATAAGAATTGTACTTTTTGTTTTTCAGAGTGGATGTTATGCAGACTTCACAAGTGGCTCTGTGACTGTACTAAGGGAACCCAGTATTCCTGTTGGAAGTGAAGATTTACCTGGATATGGTGTTCAAGAGGATAAATTTAGAACCGATGAACCACTGAAAATCTATCCAACTTTAGATACTGGTGATTTGATGTATTTTTTCAAGCATAGGAACAAACTACTTACATGTACATATGATATTTATACATTTGATGAAGGGTGAAATGAAGAGCTTTGGGCTCATAAATGTAAAGGCGAGCAAGTAAGGACTTGAAAGAAGAAGAAATTAGTCAATTTTCCCCATGTCACAATATCCTTGCTACCCTTGACTGCAAAGGGACCATGCAGGTATAATGGTTTACATGTATGTTGAGGGATAGGGAAGAGATGAACTTTTTACAACATGAAAAATTTTCAACTCTTCTACATTCAAAACTGTTGCCATCAAAAATCAAATCAAATGCTGAATATTGCCCTTATTAGAGTAGAAAACATTGTGGGAGATGTAGAAAATGCTGGTTACTAGTATTTTCTACTTTCCCACAATGTTTTCAAAAGATCTCTTCCTTGGGTTCTTCAAAGCCAGGGAAATGTTGGGTTAAAGGTTATGGTTTATATTGGCAGGTACCTTTGCATGGTATGAGATGTCCATATCTGGACCTTCTTACTCTTTTGTGACCAATGAAACAGATGAGGACTTGATAATTCTAAATATAACAGAGGTATGGTTTGATTTTCCTTGTTTTATAAACATATACCAAACAGTGCCTTGTTTTAAGGACATTCAAAGACTCTGGTAAAGAGTTAACTCATAATCTTTTGAAATGAATTCAAAAAAGATGGTTTGAAAACATACTAAAACAAAAGGGATAATCAACAAAAGACAAATTTTAATTTTATAAATGGATGTGAAAACATTGCAAAAAAATAGGAGCAACCCTCAGCTTGAGCAATTTCTCATGTGGTTGTAATGTCTTACAAACAAAGTCCATAACAGAGAAACAAATGAATAAATGCATGGCAGAAATAAGGGACCGTGGAGGATTCAAACCCCAGAATTCACGGACAAAAGGCCAATACCTTAACCACTGAGCCAAAGAGATATCTCTCTGATGCAGTAGTCAGGTATTGTATTTAAATCGGGACAAAGCCATGCAGGAAGGAGTGGTCTCCGGTAACAAATGTTATCAACCATTACACACTGATGGAGTCTGTGGTAGTGAACGAGTCAAAAGTTGCGAAAAACTATTGTTTCCCATTTTAAAAGTGACATTTTGAAAGGGTATGATATCACACTGTCGCTGACTTGGACTTTTACCTGCTCTGAAGCAGATGAATTTCTTCCTGCTTTGATACTCTATAGGCGTTTTTTTTTTTTTCCAAGTGTTGTCCGTCAGAGAATAACTTACAATTTTTTTAAGTTTGGCTTGTGCTGTAGATTAAGATGACATAGTGTAGAAAAAGCAATATGTAGGCTGCCAGTCCACAATGTGAAATATATTGTAGGTTATTCAAATCAAAAAACACATATCCTTATCCAAAATTCACAGAAAAAGGTTATTTTTTCCCTGATTAGTATTGTACATTTCATGTTTTGCAGGGCTTTATAATCATTTCATGATTCCAAGGAAAAGCCATTTAAAGTATTGCTGAGATGGTTGGAATTTTCTTCTTGTCCAACAGGAGTTTCTTGTTACGTTTTTTCATCTTTATACTTTAATTTAGGGGTGCAGTTAACCTTAACATTCAAAATATGTTAAAAAAAACTTTCAGGCCAACAGTCTGGACATGGGTAATGCTATACCAGATTGATTTTAAAAACAGCCCCTTATCAAACAGTGTAGATGCGATATCAGACAGCATGTTCTGATCTTGACCTACTCTGTTCGCAAAAGTTCGGTGAGTTGCACTTAGCAGCCTAGGGTTGAATCATATCAAAAGAGAATTTTATGCAGGTTTTTTTTTCATGTGACTTGATTACAATTTTCTTTACATTCCATTTCAGTATGGTGTTTTTAATCTCACTATCCAGCCGATGAACCCTCTTTATAGTGGTCCAGTTCTCTACTACAGTGGAGAAGTCATGCAGCCAGTCAGTAATATTGTTATCAAAGACTATGGGAATGAGACAGTGGCTTATGTAGATAGAAATTTCCTTGTCACTATGGATAGTTATGGAACTGCTATGTGTTTGGCTGTGGATAATGGAATCAACCAAAACTTACAGCTATATGGGGATGCAACTACATGTGCAACAGCTATAGGAGAATACAATGTTGCACCAAGTATTGAAGACATGCAGAGCCCATTCCATTTTAGATACCAGTATACCTCAGAAGGTTCTTATACTCTCCTCATGAATGCTTGGAACATTTTCTCAAATGAAACTGCTCAGTTCAACTTTGTTGTTTCTGGAATAAATTGTGTAGCGCCTAATGTTAACATAGTAAATAGGCGTAGGAATTTCCGTTATCCTCTCAAATTTATGCGCTGCAAGAGGATAAAAGTGATTGGTACCATTGATTATAAGTGTCCAACAACACTTGTGAACACTAAAGAGTGGACGCTCAAGAGATGGGATGCTAGATATAATACAGAGATAGAGGAAATTGACATAGCAAATCTTACTTCATCTGTGAATATTGCATTGGTCTTTGAGCCTCGATACCTACCTTATGGACTTTACAGATTGAATCTTAGGGTATGTCTAAGAAATAATCTTTCTATTATGAATATATCTTTCAATAAACTATGGTTGTCAATTATGACGTACAATAAATAATCCACATAGAAAAAAAGTAAGAAAGTGTCTTAATTTCATTTGGGGTATTGTGCTTGATTATCATCATTAATTTTGATTTACTCTTCGATTGGTAAATAAAAGAAATTTAAAATTTCAGTCTGACACACAGACAAAAAAAAACAACAGATGTACAGTGTAGACCTTAGTCAAAGTGCTTATTCTACTGCTATTTACTGATCTACAGTCTCTGTAAAAGCATTAACAGTTTGTGATTTGGATTCTTATAATTAATCTTCTATTCTCCAGGTAACCATGGTTACACCATCACCAAATGGGGAGCTGTACTTTGATGAGGCTGAAACATTTATTGAAGTGACAAAATGTAATCTTACTGTGCAGTTATTTCCAAATGGCATGTTGAGAAAAACTGTCGGGCCTGCCTCACTATTAACATTGTCACCAAGAAGTAATTCGTTTGATCCGGATGTAGCTACTGGTCAAACTGATGTAAGGATAGACACTGTTTTCTATATCTATAACTCTTTACCAGATGATGAAATAAAAGACTTGTCCAAACAAAAAGGATTTGCAGATGACAAATAAAATTTTTTCTCAGATGATGAAATTTGTCTTTCAAAGAAGCAAGATTGTATAGTTTAGGGAGATAAAAGATACATAAAAAATAGCTACTTAAACAACAAGCATAACTAATATCATAGAGAAAGACTCAAAGGAAAGGAAAAACAATACTTTTCTTTAAAGAATCAATCATCAGCTCCATCCAGTTGTGACCTTTTCCTCTCTGTTTTTGAAAACTTTCCTCTATAGGGATGTAAAAGGTCAGTTTGTGCCATAATAATGTTAATCAACCATAGTTTCTGTGGAATGTTTTAAACATATTGGGATGACTGCCACTGAAAACATTTTTAGACTGGAATAATTAGAGTGGAATGCATTGTTTTTTTGTTGCCTGACAAGTGTTGTAAAATTTTCAATATTTAATTGCTTTCTATGCAACCTAAATTGTTGTGAAGTAATGTTTCCTATAGCATTGAACCAGATTTTGTCACACAATTTTTTTTTAGGAAATTTGAACAAAGGTTGGTGACTTTAATCGTGCATATATGGCTTCAGGTACAGACAGATAAAATGTGAAAAAAAAAAGCTTTTACCAAGTTTTTGGTGTTTCTTCTGTAAAATTGCCAATCCCATTTGATATGTGATTGCTGTTACTGCATGATTAGGGATTGTAATTATTTGCTTTTTCAATCTGTGAGAATTACTATTGCCCTAACAGCTCAGCCTTCAGTCTCTATGAGATATGATTCTCCTTTTCCCACCCTATCATATAGAAAAATCGTCTTTTTAGCAACTGTAAAGTTGTCATCTGCAGAATGTTTTCAGTTTGGTGTGGTCCAAAATTTGCTGTTTGGGAAAGGGTTCATTCTTTACCACACAAGACAATTTTTAATGAGTCAAAATCTAAATCATTTGCAGTCAAGAACATTGTGGCTCTTATGGAGTATGTCTTTGAGAGGGTAGGGTGACCAGCCCTTTCACTATTTCTCACAAAATTTTCTGCAACTTTAATCGTCATGGTTAGTAAAATTCAGAATTGTGTGATAAAGGGTAGGTTAGCATGTAAATGAAAAGAAAAAAATCTTGTGTGGGGGGCTGTATTTTTTTTACCAAATGACATAATTTTAGACTAGTCCAAATAGGAAGGAATTGCAGATGACAAAATTAATTTGACTCAAAAATTGAAATTTGTTTTGGGAAGAACATTAAACATTGGAAAAGGAGAAAATGCTGCTTACCAACATTTCCTCCTTTTACCCACCATGTTTTCAGAAGGCTTCTTTGTCAGGATTATAAAAACCTGGGATTGTTTGGGAAAGGGTTCATTAGTGCAAAATTACAATATAATTAATGGTTAGTTGCAGACTGGTAATAATTACAATATAACCAACTGTTAGTTGCACACTGGTAATAACACCTCTTGTAGAAAAAGAGATGATTAACGACTATCCAGTCTCTTTGTATGCTACAGGAATTTGACTATTTTGAGATGGCCTGCAGAGACCTTACAGATAAAGAGGTTTATCCTAATTCCAGTGAAAAAATCCTATCACTCAACTATACAGACCTTCCTGTCTCGCATGTTGATGCAGGTACATGTATCTTTAACTTTTATCTTCAGTAAAGATACATGGTGAATTATAGAAATTTACCAGAGAAGATTGTGATGTTACCAAATATACCAAGTTACAATTATTTTATTGAAATTTTTATGTTGTTATATGCTGGTTTTGTTTTGTATTTTTCTCACATTTAGAAGATTTCTTTGACTTGGATATTTTCTGTTGGGAATTTTGATGTTGTCATGCTACAAACAAAATACTTACTCTACACACAAGTAGGAAACATTATGCCATCTGATGAATTCATTTGGCTAACATCATATATATTATATTGTTATGTTGAAGCATAGTGTATAATGTCAGAATTTCATTTTTGCAATTTGTAATGCAAATCAACATTGATACCTTAAATCTTGAAAAAATATCACTTTGGGCATTTATTTGATGAAAATATTGCAATCTTGCATAAAAACAAACAATTATCCTCTAAAATTAATTATGTATTTCACTTCAGGTTTAATTTATCTAAACCCTTAAAGCGCCTTTTACAACTTAATTTGTCTTTGAGGCTGGTGTAGAGAGGTCTGCTTTGTAGACAAAAGGAACCTTTAACTCATTACCATACAACAAAATTTTAGGTTTGTCCAAATTGAAAGCATTTGCAGACGGCAAAATAAAAGTGACTGAAAATTTGAAATTTATTTTGTGAAGGGTAGAAAACATTGTAGGAAAAGGAGAAAATGCTGGTTACCAGCATTTTCTCCTTTTCCAACAATGGTTTCTAAAGCCTTCTTTGTCGGGGTTGTCAAAAGTAGGGATTGTGTGGTAATGGGTTAAATTGTAATTGCTCTGTTCTTATTTTTATAATAGACTAAAAATTTCTAATTGTTTTATTTGGCCCCTTTAATGAGTAAACCTTCATTCTTTTTAATCACTTTGCAACCAATATTTACAGTGGCTTTCAACATATTTTACTCATAGTAATACTGCCTCATTTCATTTTAACCAGTCATAAATATGCTGTATGGTAAAAAGTTAATCAAGGACCTGGTGGTGATACTGTTTTTACAGGTGGCTGTTTTGCACAGGGGCCTGGATGGTTGAGTCCGTTTAATGGATCTGTTACCTTTATAACCAGCATATTGAAACCAGAACATATATATGAGTTTTTCATCATAGGGTGAGTACTGCTTATTGATACCTGGTTTGTTGATAAATGGAAAAAGATTTAAAAAACTAAAGGTTTCCTAGTTGATAGAATGTGAGTATCATACATTATTTTTTCCATGATCTACTACAGTCCATTATGTGTTGTTCAAGCTAAATTGCACTAGGAAGGGCTTACACAAAGTTTCAGATAAATGTTGCAGTCTTTTGATAGCTATGACAAGTTTGTTTGGAACAATTACCATTTTTTTGCCTGGGGGTGTGTGGGGTGTGTGGGGGGGAGAAGTGGGATGGCACATAGTTTTTTTAAAGTCAGTTTTTGTCTGTCGGTCCATTTCTTGCGTGGCCATGATTTTTTTCTCTATGACTCAATTTCAAAGTAATGAAACAAATATAAACCACATCAAGACAATGTGCCATGCACAAGTCCATAGGTTACAGGTCAAGGTCACAGCAAGGTCAATTGTTTTTAGGGTAGTATTTGTGTCCGGGCTATTACATTTTCCCCATCACTCATTTGAGAATAACTTTGCACAAATGTTAACCACATGAAGACAATGTTTCATGTGCAAGAGTCATTGCCGTAGAGTCAAGGTCATCATATCAAGGTCAATTGTTTTTGCAAGGACCGTGTATTCTTGACTTTTTTAATCACTGATGAATTTCAGTGCAACTTTATAGAATTATTTGGCACATAATTAGGATGTTTCACAAAAAAAGCCTTGATGCAAGTAGGTCAAGTCTAGGTCAGAAGAAGGTCGAATACGCTTTAAAATGGGAAATTTAGAGGGTTTTGTTTTTGGGGCATCAGCCACTTCTCAGTGACACATCTTGTTTATTTTGACAATGCTTTCCAAAACCATACTTTAAAGGTTTAAAAGGAAAAGAAAGGAATTAAACGAAATTTTATCAGCAGCCCTTACTGTAATGTAAGGATAACAGGTACTTTAACCCATTACCAAACGACAAAATTTTAGACTGGTCCAAACTGAAAGCATTTGCAGACGACAAAATAAGAGTGACCCAAAATTTGAAATTTGTTTTGTGAAAAGCAGAAAAAGATTGTGTGAAAAGGAGAAAATGCTGGTTACGAGCATTTTCTCCTTTTCCCCACAATGTTTTCTAAAGGCTTCATTCTAAAGGGCGTCAAAAGTAGGGATTGTGTGGTAATGGGTTAAAAGAAACTGAATGAAATCATTCTTTGTTCTTGTAAACACCTACATGTACACCTACTGATACTTTCCTTATCTGTATAACACTGCTAAAACTGACATCATTGTTTGCATGTGCTTATTGTGTTACTGAAATTTTTAGGTACAAAGACACAAGATCTGCCAATTTTACTGGACAAGTAGAAGTTGCAGCTGTTGAGCCACCTGACTTCAAAATCGAGTATGTATCACCACCAGAATATTGCTCAGAAAATTTCAAGAGTTTTGTTGGTTTCCTTTCAAATAGGTCAATGGTTTTTAACATTTAAAAACAAATATTTCAAGAAAACGAAAGTTACATTCTGTTATTATTTTAAGTGTTTTTGATAAAGAAAAATAAAGCTATCAATCAGGGATCTTAATTGTGTATGCAACTGTTTGAACAGATGTCAGTATGACTGGAAGTTTTCCAAAAGCAAGAAATGAAGGGCATTTTAGGGTGTAGCAGAGGCACTAATTCAATTATAACATTGGAGATACCTTCTGAATCTGAAGTAGAATCTGAATTTCTATTACAGACATTTAAGATCATTAGCAAGAAACAGCATGTATATCCTTTCTACAGTACCTTTAAGCAGATGTCACACTGTCCAGAAGTTGATACCAGATGGACACATGATAAATAAATTCACATCTAATTGTAAAAACATTGGGCCATTCGTAAGGGCATTCCTCAGGCTCTGGCAGAAACTTTATGAGCAGTGACAAAATCTTTGGCATGTCAAAAAATTACTGGAAGACTTCGCAATTGTTCATTTTTCGAGAAAGATTTGTTTGTCCATTTTGCCTGTAATAACATTGTGAGGGCATCTTGTCAAATTGTGTGATCTTCATCTTTACTTTGTGTGATCATCAATGCTGTTGGGTTTTTTTTACCTCACAATGATAATATGGAGGAAGTAAGAAGTTGCCCGATTGTCTAAGGAAGGCAACATGACTACACAAAGTCTTTGCCATGCTGCTGTGTAGCCATTGTATTATAGTGCAATAACATCAAGATGGGACCACGGTTCGGGCAAAGACAGCTGAATTTGAATAGCTAAAGGGTTTCCCATGTGTTATGGTAATGTGAATATAAATGGCCAGCTTTTTCCACAGTCAGTCCTGAGCAACTGTTCCAAAGCGCGAAATTAAAAATTCCATATTAATATGGCCATCTTATGTCAACTTCAGGACAGTGTGACACCTGCATTACTGAGTATCTGTGAATAGTAAAATTAAG
Source organism: Tridacna crocea (assembly GCA_943736015.1). Lineage (NCBI taxonomy): Eukaryota > Metazoa > Mollusca > Bivalvia > Cardiida > Cardiidae > Tridacna > Tridacna crocea. The sequence continues at coordinate 31,609,398 of OX031056.1, forward strand.
CAGAAGCCACATTATTGGGAGTTGATGGGTTTTTATTTTCAAGAAAATGTGTTGTTTCTATGTATGTGTACATTGTAAATGTATCTGTGTCTCATACAAAAATATTGTGGTAAATAACAATATGAAAAAGATTGGTAAAGCTGAACTCAGATGATATTGCTTATGAGGACAGTGTAGATTAAGATCATACTGAAGAGGATGTGCAGTATGATCTTGGTTTTATACTATACTATATTACTCCATACTTAACAGAAAAAACTTTCAAATATCAATATCTGCATCTTCTGTACCCATTGAGAATGTCCATTGTCTAGAGTGTTATCTAACCTAATGACAACAAATCCCATTATTATTTGGCTTGCAACACGCGAAAAGGGACATTCGGACATCTGCGTAAAGTTTCGTCTTGGATCAGCCTGCGCAGTCCACACAGGCTGATTCCAGACGGCACTTTCTGCTTTTATGATTTTTTATATTTTGTGGAAGTCTTATATACTGAGGAAAAAAATCTAATGTAGATGTAAAGTGCTGTCTCGGATTAGCTTGCGTGGACTGCGAAGGCTGATCGGTGAGTGCACTTTACGCAAATGTCTGAACGCCCCTTTTCATGTGTTGCAAGCCATTGGGTGAATGTTTCAGGATTATCGCTGATTTCAGGATATTCAGGCCATCAAAAAGCCACATTGTTTTCCTCGTTTTAATTACGGTTCTAAATTAATTTTGTAGGATTTTAGGATTTTTGAAAAATTGTTCTGTGACCTGTGTATTATTAGTTGTCTACAATTTTATTGTTAATAATGGTAAAAGTGTTGACTTCTTTGTTTTGTGTATCTTTGTCAGTTTCAAGATACCTGATATTCTATCATCTGGAAGTGAGGGCAAGTTTTTCAACCCAAATTCACAGCAACCTCTTGTGGCCATCATCCTGTCTGACTGTGGAGGATGTAACTATCTGTATGAATGGTCAGTGTACATAGAAAATTATGAGTACTGTGAAATTGATCCAGATTGTATGATGGAATTAGAAGCTAAATATCTGTCAAACTTTGCTGGTGGTAGGTATTGTGATGATTATTTTCTCTGACAATTTAAAGCTCTCTATCACTCAGCAATTTTAAACATGTCCAAATTGACAGCATTTGCAGGCAAATAGATCGTGGCTGAAATGATGGGATATTTCTGTGGTAGGGTACAGAACTATGTGGGAAATGGAGAAAATGCTGATTAACCTAATTTTCTCCTTTTTCCACAATGATTTCAAAGCCTTCCTTCGTCAAGGTCGTTAAAAAACTGGATTGACTCTTAAATCATTTGCAAGCAACAAATTAAGGATTAATGACCTTCTAGGAACTGCAAAAAGTGTCAACTCTGGTCAGACTGTGCGAATTGTGCAGTCTGACCAGGGTTGACACTTTTCACTTTAATGACAATTTCTGTATGAAAGGTGGTCATTGTACCTTGTTATACAATCATTTTTGAATTATCAACTTAAACTGACCTGCACTATCTTTGATCTGTTTTCATTTAATTGATGTACAGAATTTCCAGATGTTCCCTTTTTGCGTGATGGGTCACATTTGTCTGAAAGTGTACTCTTGAAAGTGGTGCTTCCATGTGTGATATACTTTTAACCCTTATCCTTATGAATTAAAATTTCCAGCCAACGGTAAATACCCATATAATGCTTTTTCAAACTTAATCTTTCAACGATGATATCAGAAAGTGTAGATCCAAGATCAGACTGCATGTTCTGCACAGTCTGATCTTGATCTTCTCTGCAAAATATAAATGAGTTTATATGTAGAATAAGCCTCATTTCAAAGTAAATTTTGTGAATATGAACAAGGTTGCATGGTATCATAGACTTTTCAGCTTTTTGAGTTCTTTGTTTCAGAGGTTCCAATAAAATTGGGTTAGTTTTCCTGTTTAAAATATGCCCAGATTCTTCAGAGTTACAAGTAAAACCGTAGAATAAGTTCTAGATTCAAAAAGATTTACAGTTTTAAATTTATTTTCCTTCTCTTTTTCAGGACTAGGAATATCTCAGCTTGCTCTCTACAAAGAATTATTCTCAGAATATATAAATGTGGCAAAGTTCCAGATTCGTTTGAAGATAACCAATGATATTACATTAGCTGTTGGCATGGCATCCCTTAACTTACTCCGTAACACACCACCATATGGAGGGGCCTGTATTATTACACCTTCAGTTGGGGTAGTGTCACAAACCAACTTTTCAGCAAAGTGTGAAAACTTTACTGACGATGACCATGAAATTGTTGACTACAAAATCACTTGTAAGTGATAAATATTGAATATATATATGACATGGCTTGCAGCAAGCAAAAAGAGGCATTTGGACATTTGCATCAAGTGTCATCTCAAATCAGACTGTGCAGTTGTCACAGGCTAATCCGAGAGGGCACATTGTGACTACATTAGATTTTGTGCTACAGTAGACTTCTGCAAAACAGAAAACTGCATAAAAATGGAAAGTATCGTCTTGGATTAGCCTGTGTGGACTGCAAAGGCTGGTCCAAGACCATGCTTTATGCAAATGTCCCAATGCCGCTTTTTTGGCATATTGCAGGTCATATAATTAGACCCTTCAAATACAGTCTAATCACACTGAAAGTTTTGAAGAGAATTGGACCATGCTCTGTGAAAAGGCGGTTTAATGCATCCACAAATTATATCAATCTATGTCAGTCTGCGTGATCTGCATAGGCTGGCAAAGGTCAAATATTTTTTGCAATTTGTAAACTTTCTGTGTCTCAAAGTACCATTCTTCCTGACATGATACATTTACTTGGTTTATATGGATCCATAGTTATTAGACAACTTGCTTGGGACAATGCATCAAAACATATGAAACTCCCTTTTGCCACAGTGCAGCTGAGTTTATCTGACATGGTATTATTTCAGTGCCTTTTTATGGTCCTTGCTTTGTGAACATTACCTCTTTCAGTACTGATTTAATAAATTGTAAATGTTCTCAATAGCTACAAATACAGTTCCGCTACAAGATCTAGAAATGGTTCGTTCATAACCTAGTATAAAGAAGTGGACAGTGTAGATCAAAGATCACACTGCATGTTCTCTGCAGTCTGATCTTGATCTGGACAGTCCACAAAAGCTTCTGGTGTTATCTAAGGTAAGGAGAAGAGTTATCACACAAAAGTAGTCCACAAACATGATCATGTTCTACTCATCTTACATGTCTAAGAAAAATGTTTTATTCACATCATTTATTTGGTATATAATAATTATACAACCTCAGGTGAAGCAAATGGTAGGAGAACAGATGTATGCCAAGGCTCTGATACAGAATATCACAATATTGACATGCCCATAGGAGATGAAGACACAGATATACTCACATGCTTTGCTACTGTCACTGATGAACTTGGAGCTTCAGACACTTTCTCCATGACTGATCTTCAGGTCAGTGTTAGCTTTCAATACCTTACCAAACAATAATATGTTTTAGTGACCCTAGGGACTAATGCTTGTAAAAATATTTTTTAGAATAAGGAGAAAATGCTGGTGACCAGAATTTTCTCTTTTTCCACAATATTTTCTACTCTTTCAATAAGAGAAACCATCAGATGAGTCCCATCTGATTTTAAATTTGCAGTTCATTCTATATGGATGAATCTGATATATTATTAGTCTGGTACAGATTTAACCAATTACCAAACAACAATATTTTAGACTGGTCCAAATTGAAAGCATTTGAAGATGACAAAATAAAAGTGACTGAAATTTGAAATTCGTTTTGTGAAGGGTAGAAAACAATGTTTTCCAAAGGCGTCTTTCTCAGGGGCGTCAAAAGTAGGGATTGTGTGGTAATGGGTTAAAGCAAACTTTGACATGCTTTAAATCTTTTCTCTTGATGCAAAAAAGGTTTATTACTGAAAATTAGTTAAATTCTTTCCATTTACCTTTGATTTTATATATATATGACTTTATTTTTTTTTTTCACATATTTTGTTAGATTGTATGCTGAATGATAAATTTCTAGCCAAAATGTATGAGCCATGCTCTGTGTAAGAATGTATCAAAGGACTGATGCATATCAATAATTGTTTCATTTAGTTCAAAAAGTGTGACACAGGTCAGCCTGTGTTGTCTCTGCAGTCTGACCTTGGTGAACACTTTGTCATTGGTGAAATTTCTGAGTGTTAAAGGACTGATGTATATCAATAATTAATTCTATTCAGTTTAACCCTTTACCACATAGTGATGAGTTTTGATGCCCCAAGGAAAGAGGCCTTATGAAAAACTTGTGGGAAAAGGAGAAAATGCTGGAAACCAATATGTCTTTGTAAGCAGTGATGGGTTAACCCTCTATCATTTTTTAACAAGGTTTCAGGGCTGCCTACAGAGGACTTTCGAAACTTGTTGGGGGATATGGAAACCAGTGACTCAGACCCTTCTGATGTCATTGATGCATCAGCTGACTTGTCTAAAACAGCAGCTTATGCGGGTGCAGCATTGTCTCAAATGAAAAAGATGGGACAGCAAGATGAGGATATTGGTAAGTTGTGTTATCTTTCCATACATAGCCATAGATGTAATGTGGCTAAAGGTACACAAGCAAGATCAGTATAAATAAAGATTCATTTTAATCTTTGTCTTACACATTCTACCTTTCTGTTGATGCTTTCAAATATGCTTTTATCTTTATGATAATGTCTGGATTAGTATTTAACTCTTTACCACACAATCCCTACTTTTTACGACCCTCAGAAAGAAAGCCTTTGAAAAAATTGTGGGAAAAGAGAAAAAGGCTGCTAATCAGCATTTTCTCCTTTTCCCATAATGTTTTCTATCCTTTCCAAATCAATTTTCAATTTTTGATTCACATAATTATATTTTGGCACCTACAAATGCTTTCAATTTGGACAAGCCCAAAAGTTTGTCATTTGGTAAAGAGTTAATACACAATCTGTAAATCTTATATCTGCCCACCTGTTAATTGGCATATATTTCACACTTTTTCACTTGTATCAATAATTATCGTCATTTCTCATTTTATAGATTTTCCAGAAATAGGATGTGCACGGGTTTACCAGAGCACAGGATTAGATGAGACAAAAGCACGTCCAAATGCATTTCAGACTGTAAGTATGTTAAAAGAGATGAAACTGCTACATCTGGTCTATAGGGTTTTTTGTTAAATACATATTTGAAGTGTACAAAGAGAGGGGTACCAAGTGATGTAATTATTAAAGTGAGTCTTCACTATTGAATGTCTAAGCAGAGAGTACATACTATATGAGAGACGTTTGAAAAGTTTCGTTAAAAGAGCTGCCATTCTTTTATCTTTGTGTATATTTTAATTCTTTTTATGGTAATGATAGCTACAACCATATTCTGTAAGTTAATAGAAACAAAATCACTGATATGTATGCAATACACCATGTACATGTATTGTCAGCATAGCAGCGGAAAGCCTTGACGTCAACGCACAAAGTAGCTATTTTTATTGGCATTATTAATAAATAGGTGTAAATTGAATGCAGAATTATGGTATTTGATGAAACTTTGTGTCATGACGGAAAAAAGCAGTATGCTTGGTGCCCTGTGTACTGAATAGTCATCAAAAGCTACACTGAGTCACCCACAGTAAGGCTCTACTGAAACAGCACAAATAATGTGTTGACGGGTACATGGAATCCATTGTTATGGATTACAGTATGTCACACAGGAAATCTATTTTTTTAAGGTAACTTTTGTTGAAATTAGGTCTATAACCAGACTCTCATATATAAAACATTTAAGCATAAGAAGTACATAGTTTCTCAGTCCCTGGTAGCTTTTTACCATACAACAAAATTATATACTGGTTCATTATGAAAGCTTTTGTAGACAACAAACCTAATTTTGGCTTGCATGATGATGTTTGGAATAGAAAAAGTGTAGTTAATGTGCATTTTCTCTTTTTGCCACAATGTTTTCAAAACGATTCTTCCCCAGAGTGAGCTACAGATGGAAGAGTTAAGAGTTAAGATTTTTAAGGGTAAGGGTAAGAAAAAGTATTATTGTTGAAATACTCTGTCAACAGTATTGGAATCTTATTGCCCAAAATGAGCTTAGAATTACTCACAGTTTAGGTCTTTTCTTTTTTTACTGAAAATCTCTTCTTTTTGTACTCTATTATGGGGTTAATTGCCAGATTTGAGATATAACTATTTCTTCAGAGAACAACAGATTCTGAGAAGAGTTTGAGGTATGAGAGGATAAGAAATAGTGCAGCCAAGTTAGTGTCCCAACTGACCAATACTCTCACTAAATCTACAGTAGAAAATCCATCAGAAGCTGCAGTGATGGTGAAAATGATAGAAAATCTTAGTTATTCAAAAGAACATCTGACAAGGGCAACACAGGTATGAAGGTTTACTTGTTGAAGATGTAAATACATGTTTGAAATGTGAGAGCCCAGGAGCTCAGTTGGTATTATCGGAGTTTCTAAAGCCCCTTCCACTCATATTTGTATAGTGTAAGAATACAAGAGGGAAGCAGTTTTCAGATCCCCAATACTGAAAATTAGCCAAAAGAATGAAAGAAAATGAGCAAAGCAGTGTGTAGGACCCACAAAAGTAACCTTTAGTGAATTGGTTCTGTCACAGTGTGATTTTTTTTTTCATGGAGCTCTGGAAAAAAAAAAATTCAGCCAATCAGAACTGGCCAATGTTCATGAACATGACTGATATTAAATTTTAAGGCTTGAAACCCCAGCTCAATCAAATTTCTTACAAGGACTGAAGGTAACCATTGCAACCATATTCCCTTATCTTTCAACATTGTTTTGGTAATGCTCATGTGGGAAAGCAGCCAGTTCCTTGTGAAGAATATTATGCACATTAGTTGAAAACAAAAACTCCAGGAAAGCATAGATATGTGCACTTGCCACCACAATATGACTGAAACATGTTATGAACAACATTTAAAATCATCCAAACAAACAAATTTGTAATCACTATGACATTAAACTTGGACTATTTTTGTCTCCTATATAATGTTTCTGCTTCAGTATTGTACCACTTCGGCCTGTAGGGGAATGAGTTAACCTACTACTATTCAAAGATATACTTTTTGCCTGCCATTGCTTTATCCACTTTTTAACTCTTTACTAAATGACAAAATTTTAGGCTATTCTAAAATGAAAGTATTTGCAGACGACAAAATAAATGGAATTGAAAAATTAAATCTTGCTGTGGGAAGGGTTGAAACATGAGAAAAGACAAAAATGTTGGTTACCAGCATTTTCTTCTTTTTGCACAGTGTTTTCAACAGGTTTCTTTCTTAGGGTCATTAAAAGTCGGGATTGTGTGGTAAAGGGTTAAAGAAATGTAGCTAATCTTTCACCAAACATCCAAAATTTTAAATTGTCCTAATTAGTATTAGCAGGTGACTTAATTAATCTGACTCAAAATTTGGAATTTGCTTATGGAAGGGTAAAAAACGTTATAAAACAAGGAGCAACTGCCTGATTGCAAGCACTCGATCCTTTCCAACAATATTTTTATCAGCTTTCTTTCTTAGGTTTGTCAAAAGTCAGGATTGTGCGGTGATTGCTCTGTGACCAAATGACAAAATTTTAGATGTGACAAAATTGAAAGTATTTACTGTTAACATAGTTAATAGATACACCAAAACTAAAAGTAATCTTTTGAAAGGTAGAAAAACATTTTTTGAAAAAGGAGAAATTGCAGTTTACTAACATTTTTTCCCATTCCCACAATGCCTTCAAAAGCTTTTTTTCTTCAGGATCTTCAACACTGTGGATTGTTTGGTTACAAACAAATGAACAATTGCTGTGTACCATTGTTACCCTTGACCATTGGACAAAACTTTAAACTACTCTAAAAAGAAATGACATTTGCAGAATATAGAATACAGATTTTTGACACAGAAATTTCAAGAAAATTAAACAACCACACCAAAGCATTGACAACCTTATGATCGGCTCTGTTTTGTCACTAGTTTTTGTTGCAAACTGGTTTGAAATTTTCCAGTATGGTAAATTTTGATACCTTTCACCAAAAAGTCTCAAGTTTGACAAGTTTTTAGGAATAAAGAGGCTTTTCACCTGAATGTTCTCCTCTATCACAATGTTTTCTCCTTTTTACATACTGTACAAATCCCACAATTTGAATCACCTTAATTTGTCATCTGCATATTCTTACAATATGACAGTCATAGAAAGAGTTAACCTTTTACTTTGTCTAATGAAAACAAAAAAATCTGTTCTAAATTACTATCATTTATAAGAAAATGTTCGATTTGACTTCAGTAAGATTCCTTTGATATGGATGAGTCTTAACATTTCACCAAGTAATAAATCATTAAAGTCTCAGTAGCATCCAACTGAATAAACAACCTTTTATAAAATAAAAGTAAATTTCATTTTTACCACATAGAAATATGAAGATTTTTATGACTTCCACGATGTGTAAAGGTACAGTTCGCAAAAGTTCCAGTCAGTGGCAGAAAAAAGAAATTTGCAACTAGAACAGATCCCACCATGCCACATTATCTGTTTGTTTACATTAATGATGGCTGACAATTAGCCGACATTTTGTCATAAATGTCCGCATTGAGGTGTTAAGAGGACTGATTTACCATGTTGTTTGCCTTCTCTTTCCTTCACAGCAATTGATGGTTCAGCAACTTCAGCAGGCAGTTCAAATCATGAAGAATTACAGAACATCCCTTTCTGTTGAAGAAATAGAAGAAATGGGTGCCAGTATAATGGCAGCTTGTAGCAATATTGAAGAGGTATCTTTTTTTACCTTTACCTTGTTGCTTAAAGGTTTTGGTTTTGTTTTACTAGATATGCTAGCCCTTTAGTTCATGACTTTTCTTTTGTAATATCTTTATCAGCAGAAGCTGTGACCAGTTAAATCTGTCTTGTAACTGTGTGAATATAACTCTTGTGAAGGCTGACATGGGTCGAAATTTGCACTTTTTTTTTTAATCATGTGCTTTTTGAAGAACCATTCTACCTCATGCTTCAGTCTGTTGTCAAACAAAATGAATTTTATGGATCCATGATTTTTATGGCCTGCTTGAAATCATGTTCCATGGAGATGACCCTCCTCTGTCAAGAGCATGACTCATCTTTATAGATAAGTTTTTGGATTTAGAGCTTGTGATTGATATCACCATATGAGACAGAGAAAAGGTCAATAAAGATATTGCCAATCATAAGAAAAACATTTTTGAGAATCATGAATGATAAACAAAGATAATTGATTGATGTAGATACCTTGAGTCTTGATACTTTTTCTGTTGTGTTTGATTACAGTCTGCAGCATTGGCAGTAGATAGACCTACCAATGATGATCTAGAATCTCAGGATGCTGCCGCACAGAATTATGATACAGCTTTGGATTCAGATAGGCCATGTAAACATTTTTTTTGTTTCATATTAGACACCAAAATTTGTCACTATCTGGGACTTAGTAGACAGCTTTGAATCCACTGTTCAAAAATATAGGTATTGATTATGAATTAAAGTATACAGAATGAATACTATGAAAATACTGTGGAAAAGACGTGTTTTCACACTCTTTTATCAAATTCTGATTTTTCAGTCACATTTATTTTTTCATCTGCAGATGCTTTCAATTTGGATCAGTCTATAATTTTATCGTTTGGTAAAGACTTAATCAAACACTTTGACTTTGTGGTCCACCTGTTTCACAAGTTCTATCACTCTACCCACATTCAGTGTGTCATCTTCAAATGCATTTCAACTTGTATAACATTTTGTCATGTGGTAAAGAGTTAAACGATACTTTCTTTGATTCTTGAAGGTGATTTTCTTTTTTCACTTTTCATCACTGTTGAGGATAAGGAACCAAACAATTTGGTCAATATTAGTAAAATTGTAGTTGGCAGTGGGTTTTCTTGCTGTCAGTAATCTTGTACAATAATCTTGTGTACAAGAACATGCATACTCTTGTGTTTACTTTCAGCTATTCCAATGTATGAGGATACAGAAGCCCAGTTGAGAGTTGCGAAGATTGATCTCAACAAATTTGATCAAACAAATTCGGTAAACATGTCCTATTATTTATTTGTGTGTCTTGCCATATTAGCTTCCAGTCTCTTGTTAGTAAAAAAATACTTTTATAGGGTTTGTGAGTTGAACATCTTTGTTTTCGAGAATTCTTTCTGAGTTACATGTTATTCATCAAGGAAGAGTTTTCTTCTCTTAATACTTACAGTTGTGTGGATTGTTTATCTCTAAAAGCAGCTACTCTGTTCAAATGTTTTTGTGTGCAGAAATACTGTTAGAAAAATGTTGAATTCATTGGTAAGTGCTTTGGTTGTCATGAAATACCTTTGATGCTGTGGAAGAAAGAATTAAGTTCTATTCAAAAAAGAAAATCCTAGTAAATGTATATTATTATCTGTTCAACCAAGTTGATTCTTGAGAGAAATATATTATAAGAGCTCTCTCTATTTCTCAGTCTTTTTGTCATGTTTTTGTGGCTGCTCTATACTTCCAGAATCCCTTGGTTGATTTTAAAATATATTTCACAGGTGGGGGTCACTTTAATAAGAAGAGGTGTAGAGTGCAGGTCTCACACGTCCTTTTTAATGACCAAAGTTGTACAAGGGGAATAGCTACTGTTTTAAATCTTTACCACATGTACAGCATGAAAGCATTTACAGAAGTCAAAGAAATTATTGCTCACGTAATGCTACTTGTCTTTGTAGGAGTAGAAAATATCCCGATAAAAGGAAAAAATGCTGAGTCTTAGCATTTTCTCTATTTCCCTTCAAAAATTATTTTTTAAACACATTCCTCCTAGAGGTATGGGGAAACCTTGAATAAACTGAGACTTTGTGGGAAAAGGTTAAACAACAATTAATGTCTATTTTAAGATTTTGTATGCTTTGTGAACCAGTATACGTATATCAGAAAGTCTTGTTATACTTGTATTTACATAAGACTCCATCAAGAACGCAGTGGTGCGGATTTGAATCTGCAGGTTTTTGTCTTAACTCTCAAAAGACTTCACAAAGATCTAAATCTTTGACTGATAGGATTTTAATACTTTCTGTACTAATATCAGACAGTCTAGATCAAGGTAAAACTACACAGAATGTGCAATTTAGACTTCATATATAGAATATGCTGTCAAATCTCGAAATTACACTGTCTTATACGATGTTTGATTTCCTTTAGAAAAAGCCATTTAATTGCAATACCAAGATCTTAAAAGCTTATGTTTTATCCAGCCCTCTTTGAAACCATTCCCCGTTTTTACTCTTTACCAAACAATCCCTTGTTTTTAGAATCTGGAGGAAGAAGCCTTCTGAAAACATTGGGGGAAAAGGAGAAACTGCTGGTAACCAGTAGTTTCTCCTTTTCCCACAAAGTTTTCTACTCTTCTGAAGTCAAGTTTCAATATTTGAGTCATGTTAATTTTGTCGACTACAAATGCTTTCAATGTGGTAAAGTCTAAACTTTTTTTCGCTTGGTACAGAGCCCACAACCTAGAGAAAAGGGGATTTTAAACACATTGTTGGAAAAGGTGTCTTCTGCAAAATTTGGGCAAGCCTGGTATATTTCATATTTGGTATGTTCTGTATCTATTACACAGGCAGTTGACAACCTGGCAATGTGTGCGACTATACAGACTGATATAATAGCCATTTTAGCAAATGTAAAGGTTCAGTCAGATACACCTACTGTGTTTTCATCGAGCGGAATTGAAGTTCAAGTATTCAAAAATGACCCAATTGGATTTGATGATATGGAAATCTCAACAGGTGGTGGTTCCATAAAGATACCACAGATATTTGGAACATCCCAAGACACTCCCATCATCATGGAGGTGGGTAATTATGTTCAAGCCTTGGTTTTTTTGGAATCTCTCAACTCTGCCTTTTTAGCTTGGCTGATTTAAGTGTGTAAATATTGCTGTTTTATCATAGATTTGTTGTGTGTATTGTTCACATTTTCTGATATCTCTGTCATTTCTAGAGATATTTACTTCAAACTGTAAACTATCAAAAAAGGAAGCCACACTAGAAGGGCAGAAATCCTGAAGACATTTTTATACGCCCGTCGAAGACGGGACGTATTATGGGATCACCCGTGGCGGGGGGTGGGCGGGCGGGCGGTGTCCAGTTCTTTGTCCGGAGCATATATCCAAAATTATTCTAGCTAGGGTTATGAAATTTCATGGGTGGATAGATCTCATCAAGGGGGAGTGCAGTGCACAAGAACCATAACTCTTGCTTGCTTAATTTTTGAGTTATTGCCCTTTGTCGTTTTTCATACTTGAATTTTGTCCTGAACATATATCCAAAACTATACTAGCTAGGGTTATGAAATTTCATGGGTGGATAGATCTCACCAAGGGGGAGTGCAGTGCTTAGGAACAATAACTCTTGCTTGCTTAATTTTTGAGTTATTGCCCTTTGTCGTTTTTCATACTTGAATTTTGTCCGGAGCATATCTCCAAAACTATACTAGCTAGGGTTATGAAATTTCATGGGTGGATAGATCTCATCAAGGGGGAGTGCAGTGCTTAGGAACAATAACTCTTGCTTGCTTAATTTTTGAGTTATTGCCCTTTGTCGTTTTTCATACTTGAATTTTGTCCGGAGCATATCTCCAAAACTATACTAGCTAGGGTTATGAAATTTCATGGGTGGATAGATCTCACCAAGGGGGAGTGCAGTGCACAGGAACCATAACTCTTGCTTGCTTAATTTTTGAGTTATTGCCCTTTGTCGTTTTTCATACTTGAATTTTGTCCGGAGCATATCTCCAAAACTATACTAGCTAGGGTTATGAAATTTCATGGGTGGATAGATCTCACCAAGGGGGAGTGCAGTGCTTAGGAACCACAACTCTTGCTTGCTTAATTTTTGAGTTATTGCCCTTTGTTGTTTTTCATACTTGAATTTTGTCCGGAGCATATCTCCAAAATTATACTAGCTAGAGTTATGAAATTTCATGGGTGGATAGATCTCATCAAGGGGGAGTGCAGTGCACAAGAATCATAACTCTTGCTTGCTTAATTTTTGAGTTATTGCCCTTTGTCATTTTTCGTACTTGATTTTTGTCCAGTGAAAATCTCCAAAACTATAGTAGCTAGGGTTGTGAAATTTCATGGGTGGATAGATCTCATCAAGGGGGAGTGCAGTGCACAGGAATCATAACTCTTGCTGGCTTAATTTTTGAGTTACTGCCCTTTGTCGTTTTTCATACTTGAATTTAGTCTGGTGCATGCCGCAGCTTTACAACTTGGGGTGAGACGGGCGTATCTTGCGACAATTTGCCGCTCTTGTTACACAATAGCTCCCCTTTTTTGAAACTCAGTATAATAATGTAATATTTGTCATTACTGAAGATATTTACTTTAAACTTGGACAAGTTGTTCAAGTAAAACCCATACCTGGACGAGTGTTCACTATTAACCCTTTCCCAAACAAGCCCTAGGCTGGTTTTTAAGTGTCTGCAGTAAAAGTCTTTTGAAAACACTGTGGAAAAAGGAGAAATTGCTCGTTAAGAGCAATTTCTTCTTTTCCCACAGTGTTTTCTACCTTTTTTGAGAACTTTCTGCCATTTTCTCACAATCTGAAATTGTCTTCTGCAAACTCTTTCAGTTTGGAAGACTCCAAAATTTGTCGTTTGGGACAGGGTTAAAGTATTTTTGATGCAGTTATGCCCTTATTTTAACATCAAATTTCCATTGAAAACCAAGCAGCTGCAGCAGAGCATGTGCACTCTCATGCAGTGCTCTTAATATGAACTTTTCTGATCATTTGTGCAAAATTAAACTTGTCAAGTAAAAATTTGATGATTTCGAATCAGACTAAATTTTTTTGTTTGATAGAGAGTTAATGTCAGTTATTTTTACATGCATTAATTAGCTGGAACTATTAGTTCAAATTTCACAAAATATGAACCATGCTTTGGGACAAGGTGGTTTGTTTTGCATGTCTGTGTTTCATTTTACCAAGCAAGTCAGCACAAAATTACAGAACCATAAAATCTATTCTGTCTTATAAAGGCCTGTAAACTGAGGTAGAATATTTCTTGGACACGCAGAAAATTGACCATTACCAAAGAGTTTTTACCAAGGTCAGTCTGCTGGACTACACCAATTGACCTGGGTGGATACTTTTGGGATGCATTTAACTCCTTTTTCAAGGAGCATGAATCACGTGCTTGATGTACATAGTAAATTTCATACAGTAATTATATTTCAAGACTTCAGTCAAGGCAAAAGCAGGAATATCCACGGATGGATCAGCAGCTTGTACATTTTCAAGGGAGATGTCATTAACCTTTAGACAACTGGATGGCACCTTGATTTCGGTGCAGGACATGGATCCTCCTTTTGAGTTTGAAATATCTCAGGATCCGAACAAAGTTTCTGATGACGACACATCCAGGCGGTATGTCCAGCCAGTCATCACAGAAGATGATGAATATCTTGCTTCGGGGAGTTTTAATGTGCAGTACTCAAGATCAGCTATTAAACTACAGTTTCGGTATGAATTTATTTTAAACTTTTATCGTCCTCTGTAAATGAAGTTAAATCTAAAAAGTCAAAAGAAAACAACAGAAGACGTGCTGCTACTGTATCAAGGCTGTCTTTGCCAGAATTTTACTAAGTTGATAGACAATAAAGACTAGAGCTCAGGCTGCACCTTCTTTGACCTTTACTATCTGTAAAGGTACATGTATGTAAGGTAATGCTCACCTATAACAGCTTAACCCACATAATTTTCGGTGCAACTTGGGTACTGTTGTGCCTAGAATTAACAGTTTGATCTTGAAGGGTTTGATGCATTTAAACACAAACAGCTAGTTTTCTACTTGCGTGTCCAGTGTCTTATACTCACAACTATGTCTCTGTACTCAAATTATTTGTTTCCCATATGAGAGACATTGTCTTGGGGTAGGCCTCTAGTATTTCACAGGTAAAGCTTCAGGTTTGAGTTTCATAATGAGAGGGGTTTACCTATTAGAATACCCACAACATGGCACAAGTACTGCTTAAGGTTTCTAGGTAATAACCATTGAGAGTGATTTATATAGCATGTAAGAAGGTGTTCAGCTACAGATTTAAAATAAATATATTGTACCATAACTGTGCCACAACTTTTCTTTCTTCCCCAAAGTCAAAGTAGTTGCAGACACTAAATGAACAAGTACTGTTGAAATGATGATTTTTGTCTCTGATAGGGAAGAAATCATTGTGGAAAAAGGACAAAATCAGCATTTCTATAATGTATTCAATGATGTTTTCTAAAGCCATCTCTTTCAGGGTTATTCAATGTTTGGGATTGTGTGGATAAGGGTAACAGTGTTTATTTAAGTAATTCCTAGAAGTCTTTAAAATTATGGCATTAAAATAGAAATGTGTTTAGGTGTAGAATTTTGTTTTGCAGTTAAATTCTATGTGATGGCATCTAGTGGATCCTTTGAACAACTGAACTACAAGCTCTTTAAAATAAATCACTGCACAAAGACCTTGTTACACAAAAAAAATGCATGCTACATGTAATTTCTCCTCTTGTCAAAATGTTATCAAAATTGGTCTGCTTGAATGTAGAATACTGATCAGCAGATGGTAATATGTTAAATCTTTACAAAACAACACTAAATTAGACTTTCGAAAGTGCAAAATACATGTAGCTTAAACTGTAGGATTCATTGTTGAAAAGATAAAATACATTGATAGACAGGTGAAAATACTGTTTACCAACATTTTCTTTTTCCACCATGTTCCCTCAAGCCTGCTACCTCAAGTTCTATAAAATTCAGGTTTTTGAGATCATCAGTTAACCTGTTACCACACAGCAAAATTATAGACCTATCCGAATTGAATGATTTGCAGACAACAGTTTTCAGAGTGGCTCAAATGGTGCAATTTTGCTTTGATCACGTAAAAGACCTTGTAGGAAAAGGAGAAAATGCTGGGTACCAGCATTTTCTCCTTTTCCTACAAAGTTTTCTAAAGACTTTTTCCGGAGGGGCATTATTTCGTCAATGTGTGGTATAGGATCAAAAGTGCAGACACATGTATAGATACGGGTATCCTCTATTTCTTAGGTTTGAAGATGGAAGCACAACTGACAAACAGCTGCTTGTTCTGATCAACAAAGATGTTGCTCCTTCTATTGATGCATCATTCAGTAAAGTTAAAGTGGCATGCATGATACCAAGCAGTACAAGTAAAGCAGGTATTTTTAATTTATGGATGGAAATGAGACTCTGCACACATAATTTTTTAATCTTAAAAAATGGAAGAACTAGCCTTGACCTCTTGAGAGGTTGTAAAAGGAGACAGTAACTGTTGTCTTTAAGTATTCTGCTAATGATAGTTCAAAGAAAGAACAAATGTCAAATAAATTTGGATACAGAGGATGCTTTTGAAAATAAATATGACAAATGAACTCTACTTATCCTAAAGTAACCTAGAGATGGACAAAGTCCCAGTTTTGTGCATTATGATGGGACATTTTTTACTCATTAGCCTTTTCCACACAATCCCGCTTTTAACAAGCCTGGGAGTGAAGGCTTTTGGAAACATCATGGGAAATGGAGAAACAACATTTCTTCATTTCAGGATTAAACTGTACAAAATGATATTTTTACCGACTGTGCCAGATATTTATGTGAAGAATCATTGTTAGAACAGCCCTAACCCTCTACTGGATGACAAAATTTTAGACTTTTTTTTAACTTTAAGGTGTTTGCACTGACATAAAAGATGGATGGAAATGATTCTGGGAAATGGAGAATATGCTGGTAACTAGCATTATCTCCTTTTCCAACGTTACAATCTCTGCGTATCCAACAATGTTTTATACAAGATTCTTCGGATGTAAACATTGCAATTCTTTGGTGACGGCTTAACTTATTGGTTACCTACATTTTCTTCTTTTTCCCATAATATTTCCTTTCTTGTCAAAGAACTTTGGCTTATCTTGTATGTACTACTTTAACCCATTACCACACAATCCCGACTTTTAACGACTTTAATAGAAGAAGCCTTTTGAAATATTGTGGGAATGGGAGAAATGCTGGAAACCAGCATTTTCTCCTTTCCCACAGTGTTTTCTACCCTTTCCAAACTAAATACCATTTTTGAGCCATGTTTATTTTGTTGTCTGTAAATGTGCTGAATTTGGATTAATCTTAAATTTTGTGGTGTGGTAAAAATTTAACCCTTTCCCAAACAATCCCTGGTTTTTTACGGCCCTGAGATAGACCCCTTTTGAAAACATTGTGGGAAAAGGAGAAAATGCTGGTAACCAGCATTTTCTGCTTTTTCCACAATGTTTTCTATCCTGCCGGAAACAAATTTTAATTGTTGAGTTAGGTTTATTTTGTTGTCTGCAAGTGCTTTCAATTTGGACCAGGCTAAAAATTGTTGTTTTGTGAAGGGCTAAGGTTTGTAGGTTGTTCAGGTTAAATTTGGTCCTTTGGAGAAGGTTAACCTTTATCCTTCTAAATCAGTTAAATGAAACTTGCAAGCCTATAGTAAACACAGGAATAATATGCTATTTCGAACTCTTTTATTTAGAAAAATATCTCCATATCGGACAATGTAGACCAAAGATCAGACTGCATGTTCTCTCAATTTTTACTGTCTGCAAATGGTCAGTCAGTCATACTTAGCAGCTTAACCCATTACCACACAATCCTTACTTTTGATAACTCTGAGAAAGAAGCCTTTAGAAAACATTGTTGGCAATCAGCATTTTCTCCTTTTCCTATAATGTTTTCTACTCTTCACAAAACAAATTTCAAATTTTCAGTCACTTTAATTTTGTCATCTGCAAATGGTTTCGATTTGGACAAGCCTCAAATATTGTTGTTTGGTAACTAGTTAAGGGTTTAGAGGCAAATGAAAACAGTATGAAATAATCAAAATCATATGTGATGTATTGTTGAATATGTAGGGACACACGGAGGAGACAACGAACCTGATCCCTATACATGTTTCATTGATGCTGACATCATAGACACTTACGGTGCTGGAATATGGGTACTTGGTGTACGAGAGCTTGATAAGTCAGAGCATGATAGATATCCGACTGTACAGTCATTACCAGATACTGAATATGTTAAACAGAACTGGTTAACAAACAAAAACTTTACAATCAGTTATCAGCTTAAAATTATTCAACTGACATGCACTTCTAGAGTTGAAGGGAGCAGTACTAGAAGTGTCCGAGGTTTGAAGGTATGTAGGTTGAGGAAAAAATGAATAGAGTGGTATCTTGGCAAAGCAGGGATCAATGCACCACTGTGATGCATTATAATGTGCAAGTCATCACATATTTTGGGATTCATAGAATCTGTTTTGTCTAAAAACTGACTGATTCATGACATGGGCTGATTCTTCGACATGTAGAAAGTGGACCAATAGTAGAAAGTTTTGGCCTAGTTCTGACTGAGCAGATTGACATGGCTCAGTATATTTGTTGCAGATGCAATACATATCCGATTTCAATGTGCATGGCTCATTTGTAAGAGTGAATTTAACCCTTTCCCAAACTATAAATTTTGGACTCTTCCAAACTGAAAGAGGTTGCAGACGACAATTTTAGACTTTGAGAAAATGGCAGAAAGTTTTCAAAAAGGGTAGAAAACACTGTGGGAAAAAGAGAAATTGCTCGTTACGAGCAATTTGTCCTTTTCCCACAGTGTTTTCAAAAGACTTTTGCTGCAAACACATAAAAACCAGGGCTTGTTTTGAAAAGGGTTAATTTATCTTTATTATGCACTATCTTAGGAAGAATCCAGGAAACATTTCTTGTAAATTACTTCTTTTATAACATGGCATGGATGTAACATGATTTTCATTGTTTTTTGTGAGAAAAGAAAGAGAGGGAAACATGTTGGGGAGTAATCTTACTTCACAATACAGCAAAGCATTGATATTTTGAATTTAAAACTTCAAAATTAGTCATAACTGAATTAACTTAGATAATTTTCTTCCAAAAGTTGAGGTAAAAAAAAACACTAAATGTTGGTATTTATCAGGTCAACCATTTTGTTGTCACATAAATGTGAATGACCTTTAACTCTCATATGTAACAAAGAAGTAGTACTCCTAACTGACATAGTTTAACAATTCCTAATTCAAAGTCATGCAGACTAGAAAGTAAATGTGGGTCAAATGATAGAACTTGTCATCAGTAAAGTGGTAAACATAGTGGGAAAAGAAGAAAATGTTGGTTACTATTATCTTCTGATTCTCCCTTAACCCTTTACCATATAAGGCATTTCTATGGTAACTCTAATTGACCCTAAATAACAGCAAGGATTAAGCTATTTCTTATGTGTATATGACACCTTTTGATAGTATAGAAAACATTGTGGCAAAAGGTGAAATTGCTCATCATGAGCAATTCACCTTTTTCCACAATGTTTTCCAATTTAAGGCTCATACAAACAATGAGTAGAAATGAGTATCTATTTAGTAAAGGGTTAATGTTTTCAAAAGCCTTTATCTTTACGATGATTGAAATATTGGATTATGTGCTAAAGGGTTACCATACCTATTAACTTTATTTCATATTTGAATAATTGAGGTTTCATAATATTTCATAGCCCTTGTCTGCATCCAGAAGTGATAACGTAAAGTGTTCATCTACACATTTGACTTCATTTGCTGCTGACTGGTTGGTTGTTCCAAATACAATTGACTTTAGTCATGTATTCTCTAATGCTGACTTCTTGAAGAACCCAACACTGTATATCACAGAAATTGTGATTTTTGTTGTGTACATTTTGGCAATGATTTGGGCAAGAAGATGTGATAAAGAAGATGTTAAGAAGGTAGGTTTTCTCAGATTTATTGTCATGTCTTTTATCATAGTCATTACTATTATTTATCCTGAACCTTTTACCGAACAAAGCTGAATTTTAATGTCTCCAAGGAGACTGAATTTTGAAAACATTATATGAAGAGGACAAAGTCCTGACTACCACCATTTTCTCCTTTCCCCACAATTTTCTGTAACCTTTCAAAGACAAATCTCATAATTTGAGTCAAATGTATAATGGCCAAGTCTGAATTATTCTTTGATTTGTGAAGTGTTAACACAGCTGTAATTGTAGGCAGACATAGCACAATCTGGGTCGGTATTCAACAACCAATGTAAAGAACATTCTTATTTTCAGGATTCTCTAAATTTGAAGGCAACACAACTTCTGACTGGCTATACTCAAATGTATTACTTTGTTAAATTTAGGATAAAAATGATATTAAGGAATTATTGGTAGATATGGACCATGATCTTTGATTCACTCTGTGACATTTTGTACATACTAATCAAATCTTCAAAAAAATATAAGAATTGTACTACCTTAGGTATAGAAGAAAAAGGTTGTTTCAGTTTTTTTGGTATGTTATGACTTTAACTGGTTGTTCTGAATTCATTTTCCTTTTTGGTTTACAAACTGAAGTTATTCATATTTATTCTTAAAGAACATTTAGGGGTAACATATGTTTCCATTAACTTATACAACTACCACACAGTTGTGTCTTTTACTGACTTGGTAATAAGAGGCTTGTGAAATTACTAGGGAAAATGCTGGTTCATATCAACATTTTCTCCTTTTCAAACAATTTTTGCTACCCTTTTTAAGACAAATCTTAACATTTGAGCCACACTTAAGTTGTTGTTTTTAAATGCTTTTAAATTTTACAAGTCTAAATAACTGTTGGTGTTTGTATGGTAAAAAGTTGAATATTAATTAGGCTAGTTCTTTGTCGTTTTTTTTTTCCATAGAGCAATTTCATTTTTATTGTATTTTAAAGCTTGGCTTGCTACCGCTGCTGGACAACGATCCCCATGACAAGTACTATTATGAAATTCTTGTCGATACTGGTATGAGAAGACATGGAGGAACAGAGTCAAAGGTACCACTGATTTGAGTTTCTGTTAGATCAGCAAATGTTATAGTACACTTGTCAGTGTTTAATACTTCACCAGACAATAATATGTCAGACTTTCCATGGTCAAAATCATTAAGCTTGGCTCAGGTATTTATAATTTCTTTGAAAGGGCAAGGACTGAAAAAAAAAATTGCAGGAAAAGGAGAAAATACTGCTAACCAGCATTATCTGCTTTTCTCACATTGTAAAAGGTTAATCAAAAGTTTATTGAAAGATTGATATAGGAAGGTGTTGCCAACACTGTGTACCAGACCTGTGTTGCATATTCACTAAAGGCTCTGAAAAACTGGTCATATATCGTCTAGACATCTATGGATGACGAAATGAAAAAGGAAATAAAAACAGAGATGTTTTTCTGCTTTCACTTGAAGGTTTATTTCATCCTTTCTGGAGAAGAAGATGAAACTGATGTTCGCGAGTTTACAAACACAAAAAGAAAAATATTTTCTCGTGGAAGTCAAGATGGATTTCTGATGTCAGTGCCAAGGTAACAACTATAACTGAATACATTTGAGCCATGCTCTGTGAAAAAGGTTTTGTCATATCTGCAAAGAGTAATTGACCCAGTTCAGCTGTACAAGCTGACCTCAGTGGAAACTTTTTGCATTGAGTCAATTGTCTGCATGTCGAAGGCCCAATCAATCTCATGATTCAATCTGTTGTTAGAATAAATAGATTTTATGGATCCATAGATATATATATGGCTTGCAACACGCAAAAAGGGGCATTCGGACATCTGCGTAAAGTGTTGTCTTGGATCAGCCTGCGCAGTCCTCATAGGCTGATCCGAGACGGCACTTTCTGTTTTTATGTTTTGCGGAATTCTACGGAGGAACAAAATCTAATGTAGACATAAAGTGCCATCTCAGATTAGGCTGTGTGGACTGCACAGGCTGATCCGAGATGACACCTTACGCAAATGCCAGAACGCCCCTTTTCCTGTGTTGCAAGCCATATGATATGCTTCGTAAAATGCATCATAGAGATGCATGAAACCCACAGCTCACTTGTATGTACTTGGAAATGTTGTGTAACTATTTAGCTCTTTCAAATATATACTACTGACCTCTTTCATGGCAAAAGATAATGAACCTCTGAAACTGTAAAAAGATTTCTACCATACAGACTTAATTAAAAATTTAACGGTGAAAATAAAATTAGGACCTTTTACATCCAGTGTAAAAATCCTCGGAAAGAATGTTTTTGTTTAAGGTTATTGTTTTATTTTAGTTCTCTTGGGGCACTGATGTACTTGCGTATATGGCATGATAATTCTGGCCAGGGTAAAATGAAATCATGGTACCTAAATCATGTAATCATCAGAGATGTACAGACAGACAAGAAATATAACTTCATCGCTAATCGGTGGTGGGCTGTAGAGGAGGAGGATGGCCAGGTAAGATGTTAACCCTTTACATTCATCTTATAGTGGACCAATTTCTTATGAGATATTGCAACAAAGAGTGAAAGGAAATGAGCGGTTTTGTTTATTTCATATCTTATTATGTTTCATTTTAATGGATTGTGATCATACAATCATATATTGATAGGATATATTCAATGTAATCTGCACCAAGCTTCTGCCATTAGGCAGAGATAATTCTATTCCCAACAAATTGAACAAGAGAACATTTGGAAAACACCAGGCTTTTGGGTTTATTCACAGCTACCTGGGTGCTACTGCAGCAACATCTGATCATTCTCAGACCTGATTCACATCATGGTCTCTCCATCTTTGGAGGATTAAGATATTTTTTTTATGAAAGTGTGTAGATCGCCAAAATCAGATTATTTGTGGCTTTCCTTTTCAACCCATCTACTGCCCTACATGTCCATCACTGAAATAGTGATCAGTGTAGAGTATGGAATTAATTCTGTTACGATGACTAGATCTATCATCAATCCTAGGTTGGAAGTTTGCTGAGGTATTGGATAGATATTGAACTTGTGGAAAAAAAACAACAAGCTTTTAGACCTATCCATAAGCTTCTAACGTTATAACATTTGAATAAATACATTTGAGCCAAGTTGCCGTAAAAGAGGGTTAAATGCATCTTTGTGATGCATTATTTAAACAAGTCATCACATCATTATAGATCCATAAAATCCATTTTGTACGATAACTGACTGAGTCACTAGTGAGGAATGCAAACTAGTGTAGTTGGTCCTTTGACATGCAGAAAATTTATCAATAGATATAGTATATAGTTTTGATCCACAGGTCAGCTTGTGTGGACTGCACAGTTAGATCTGAATAATCAATATTTGCAAATGAATCAAACACACTTTTCAGGGATCATAAACCCTACTTTCTCTGTAAATGATATTTTGAAACGGTCGAAAAACTAGTTACCAAGCCCCAGTAACGTAGTAAGTAGCGTATAGGACTCCACAAGAGGTGGTTGCTGTGGTTCGTTCCCGACTCAGCCAATTTATTTCTGAGGATTGATGATTTGTTCCTCTCTCACCACTGATCATCGTTTTGATGATGGTAACATGGGAAAGCAGCCAGTGACTTGGAAAGCAAATTGTGCAGAGTACTGGTAAAAGAAACTCCAGGAAAGCTTTCCTGGATGCTGAAATAATGTTGAAACAGCATTAAACAATCAATCATCAGTCAAAAAACTAGTTTAGTCTTAATATCTTCGATACAATGTTTTTTGCGAAAAACAGACTGGTGTATGAAGTAAAAAAAGTATGATTAATGATGTCATCATTAGCATAGATCATTGCGTATATTATACAAAAATTGATGTTTAATACACTGAAAGTAAGGAGGACATTAGAAAATGTACTTACTAAACTGAGGATTAATTTTAAGTTATAATCCGATCATTAGATAATTAGTCATTTTTTGCCAATCAAGTAATTGTGTGAAAAATTGTGACATGTGTGACCAAACGGAAGACACTCAACTTTTAGTCATCCTTTTCTAGATTTAGAACAAAGTTGGAATGTTATCTTTAAAAATCTAAAAACAGTGTTACCGCAAAATTAATATAAATATAAATAATAATATTATAAAGAATGATTTTCAATGAAATTTGATTGGAGTTGTAAATAAAGCAAAATAACATGCCTCTATTTTGCTTTGACAGGTTGATAGGGTGATACCAGTGGCTGGGAAAGAACAGATGACAGAGTTTAGCCATCTGTTTGCTGAAAGAGCTTCAAAGAACCTCAGTGATGGACATTTATGGTTTTCTGTTGTGGCTAGACCACCTCAAAGCAGATTTACAAGATGTCAGCGTGTGTCCTGCTGTCTATGTCTCCTCTATGTTTCTATGTTGGCTAATGCCATGTTTTATGAACTCGCAACATCAGACTCTAATGCCTACCAGTTTGGCCCATTTGCCATTTCAGCTGAACAGGTAAATTAGTTTATATAGTAGTTTCCAATGGTTAGAATGGTCAGTATTGAAATAAAATGCATATGTAATAGGTTTTATTTTCAACTTCAAGCCTAATTTAACTGTAACATATTTCAGTACAAAATATTTGACAGTGGTTTTTTGATTGCCATACATATACATGTACTCAAAAAATTAAACGATAGTCCTGTCTGCACACATGTTTGCAACTCAATATTTTCCAAAATATACGAAATTGTGTTTTTTAAAACCAGAAATATTTGCATCATTGAAATATTTGCAGTTTTCATGAATTCATAAAAAACAGAAAGGTATCTTCAGTTTAACCCTTTACTCCATAGATACTCATTTCTATGCATTGCTTGTAGGAGCCTTTGGAAAACATTGTGGCAAAAGGTGAAATTGCTTGTGACGAGCAATTTCACCTTTTGCCACAATGTGGTCTACACTATCAAAAGGTGTCATATACACATAAAAAGCGGATTCATCCTTGCTGTTATTTAGGGTCAATCAGAGATACCCTAGAAAGGCCTTATGGGGTAAAAGGTTAAAATTACGCTAGACTAAGATACATTTTACCTAGACATTGGATCATGTGGGAGCAACTGAAATGGAGCCTTGATGACATCAAAGAATGCTTTGTATATCAAAGTTGACCTCAATACCCGTCTTGCAGTAGTTTATTATGCCAACTTTAGACATTTAAATACATTTCATTGAAGTGATTTTTGGGATTTGTTAAATTGAATGATGATGATAATAGTTTCTGCAGAAGTAGAAACATGCGTAAGGTCAGAAGTTTATTCTGAGTGCAATTTTAGACCAGCAACAATACCCACTTTTACAGTACATTAAGTTTTAAGATACAGATTCTTCATTTTGGACAAGTGTGAAATTTGATTGGCAGATGCACTGCAATTTAAGTTGAATATTTCCTTTCTCTACTGTATTAGATTTAGTATGAATGATTCCAAACTAATGAATCAGCTGCTTTGAATTCGAAACAAACTTGTAGCCAGTTTTCTATACTTTCAGATATATATTGGGATTGTTGTAAACCTGATTGTATTTCCAATAAACTTTCTCATCATTATGTTGTTCCGCAAGTCAAAGCCCAGAAAGCTGCGACCTTCAAGAGTGCAAGCTGCCCTACAGTTGACTAAGTCAGACACTAAATCTGTGTCTGTCAATGAAGTTAACCCTAGAGTTCAGAGTGCTATGTCAAACAATGGCAGGGCTTCGGCGCTCTCAATTGGTTTAAGTAGACTGGAAATGTCACCCACCCCAGCTCAAACAACTCCAGTAGTGGAGAAGGAAAAGAAATGTCTGCTACCCTGGGGATGCAGTATATTTGCCTGGATACTGCTGTGGTTGACTGTCCTAACTTCTGCTGTCTTTGTTACATTTTATGGAATCACATTTGGAGACACCAAGTGTAGAAAGTGGATAACATCAATGATTGTGTCCTTTCTGATGTCGATTTTCTTCACACAACCATTAAAAGTTAGTCTGTATGATCTTGAATTCTAAAGGCACCAAAAATATTCTTAGTATTATCTCTTTACTAGACAACAAAGTTCAACACTATTCCAAATTGAACACATTTACAGACAACAAATTAAATGCTGTTAAGAAATGGTTTTCAAATAGGTAGAAAATATTGTAGCAAAAGGAGAAAATGCTGATAAACAGCATTTTCTCTTTTTCCCACAATATTTTCAAAGGCTGTCTTTTCAAGGATGACTGGATGGTAAAGGGCTTAAAAGAAAAGAGGAAGATATTGTGTTTCATCGTATTTTATGGCCCAAAGTATTTGATCATAGCTGACCAAAAATGCAGTCATAGTTGTCAAAGTCTGAAGGCATAATTTTGCATCCATCAAATCAAGTTTTCTTGACTTTTTTGTAATATCCAAAGGAACTTTTATTGGCAGTGCAGAATAGATAGTGTAGAATGATGACTGTGTAGTCATGAAAACCTTAACCAATACTTGCCATTTGTTGTTCATAGTTCCAAAACTTGACCCTACTCATTTCACTTCTACCCAGTAACCATCATTGTGAATGCAAAAGCCTCACCCCTACACCACCATCTCCCACAGAAAAAGAGTTAATGGATTAACGCTTTACCAAACAACAAAATTTTGGACAGGTCCATATTGAGAGTGTTCGCTGATTACAAAATTAATTATACTCAAATGGTGAGATTTGTTTAAGAAGGATTAGAAAACATTGTGGGAAATGGAGAAAATGCCAGCATCTTTATTTTTCAGAAGCCTCTTCTTTCAAGATTGTAGAAATTTAGGATTGTGTGAGAAAGGGTGAATTATGGTAAGCGCTTTTCTAGCATGGTTTTCTTGCTAAATTTCAGGTTCTTCTCTTTGCCATCATTTTCTCTGTATTGATAAGAAAACCTGGTAGTGATGACGATTCTGAGAGTGATGAGGAGCCATCATCAAGATGGTTAGAAGAGGATGAAGAATATTTTCCTGATGATGATGGTACGCTGATACAGTTCAAAACTATTCGGTTTTCCTAAAATATTTTATAATTTCTCTTGATAACTTTCGAATGGCTGCAAGTTTTTCTAGGATATTTTATGTTTTGAGAAAGAATTGTGGAGACTGACTAGGACTTAACTGATTTTCAAAACGGATCATTGCTTTGAAATTAAACAAATTGCTGAAATACCACCATATATACATGTAGCAAAGTTACTTTTGTTGGAATACCTTGCAATTTGTCAAGCTATATAAATATGTATATAGGGTCAGGGTACACAAAACTTGACATTTGATCCAGTACCCAGAACATTATAGCTTTTTTTGCTAAGGTTTAAACCTTATCCACACAAGCCTTAGTGTTAATGACTGAGGGTTGAGGCTTTAGAAAACATTGTGAGTATAGGTAAGAATGCTTATAATCAGCATTTTCTTCTTTGTCCCTAATGTTCTCTGCCCTGTCAATTATGAACTCTTATCATTTGAACTAGAATCAATTTGTTGTAAATACTTTAAAATTGTACTAGTCCGAAATTCTTTCATAAAGTAAAAATCTGTGTTCAGATTACAGGCTTGTTGCCCCAGTAAAACCTATACTCAAGAAACCTAAACCACCCAATACCAAGATGCTGGAAGCTGCTAGACGAGAGAGAGTGAAGGAGATTCAGATG
Source organism: Tridacna crocea (assembly GCA_943736015.1). Lineage (NCBI taxonomy): Eukaryota > Metazoa > Mollusca > Bivalvia > Cardiida > Cardiidae > Tridacna > Tridacna crocea. The sequence continues at coordinate 31,636,906 of OX031056.1, forward strand.
TGGGCCATTGTGCGAGAGATCCTCTTTTACACATTTTACATGACTATACTCATTGTGATCAGCTATAGAAGTGTGAACAGTAACTCCTACCAGTATAAGTCGTCAATGGAACGAGTCTTTATTACCACAAATAATACTAATCACACCTTTACTAAGGTATACTTTAACTCATTATCAAACGACAAAATGTTAGGTCTGTCCAAATCAAAAGCATTTGCAGACGACAAAATAAAAGGGACTGAAAGTTTGAAATTTGTTCTGTGAAGGGTAGAAAACATTGTGGGAAAAGGAGAAAATGCTGGTTACCAGCATTTTCTCCTTTTCCCACAATGCTTTCTAAAGACTTATTTCTCAGGGTCGTCAAACGTAGGGATTGTGTAGTAATGGGTTAAGCTTTTATTCTCATATATGCTCCGGTAAAATGAAGCTGACTGCATCTCTGAAATGAAATGTACCAAGACATCATGTTATTAGGGATCTATAAAATCTGTTTTATCCAACAAGCAGCTGAATATTGGCCCTTTGGTATAAAGAGAATTTACTGACAGCAAGTAGTTTCAGCCCAGAACACCCTTCATAGACTGCCCAGACTGTGATGGGTCGACAGTTTTAGAGATGCATTAAGTCCCGACAGTTTTAGAGATGCATTAAGTCCCCTTTTTACAGGGCATGGCTTATATCCATCTTGGAGCCAGATCATCAACAACTTTGAGACGTAGAGTTAATTCCTTGCACCATTATAATTTTATCTTTGCCCCTAAAGTCATCATCAGTGATTTCTGTATTTGACTCGGACATTTTCATCAAAGGATAAGACAAAAAGAATCTCATTTGCAGAATCAGGTGCAATTCTGGGAAATGACATTTATGTAGCTTACATTGTCTTTTCAAAAATCATCTGTCTTATGGCAGAAATATCACATTGAGTAACTTTCCTGGTGGTTGTATTTGACTCCAGCAGCGTGGGCAAATCTTTTATTGTTCAAGGCTGAAGGTCAAGCTAGAAGTCAAAATTTTCTTATGCAAAGAAGAAAATCCAAACACTGGGAAAAATGCCAAATATGATATTTCTTTAGTTATATGCCTACAACTTTCAATGAACATATATTGCAATTATTTACATTTTATTCGAAAATAGTAAACAAAAGAAAACAAATGATGGATAAGCAGTAAGTTACATTTTTATGAATAGTGGATGAATACTGTAGCGCAACATTGACACGGCTAAAATAGCAAATCAGTACATGGGTATTTCGTGCAAGAAATAGGTACATATTTAGAAATATATTTGAAAGTGTGTAGATAAAGATTTGTTTCTTTCGTATGTGACATTTCATGTGTGTGTGATATGTATGTTTGAGCAGGAAAATTTTCAACCATAACATGAACGCTAATACTTGCAGATCAAGAATGTTCAAGACTACTGGATATGGGCCCGTTCGGGTATGTTACGAGGATTACGTGCTGGACCGTACTACAACAATTATCCACCTTTTTATCTTCGAGGCTATATCAATGACAAACAATCACGAATTATGGGATATGCTACACTGAGACAGGTCAGGGTTCGAGCAGGTGAGTTAAGCACATAGTTAATTACATACAGTATGCCATGACACCAGGAAGTAAAAGCTTATGATACTTTATACACCATTACACTGCAAGTTACTTATATGCCATTATTTTACAGACTTTTTTTGGACACATTTATGTATTTAAAGTCTTTAGACTATGGACCTGTTGTCAGTCATAATAGTTCATTGTGTACCTAGTGGATTATATGATCGTACAAGACACTGGAAAAGAACTGCAATTTCCTTTATGGTGGAAATAAGTGAGGTGATACAAGAAACAGTATTTGCTCAACCATTTGTGTAAGGAAAAAGAGAAATGGACAGTCTATGTCAGGAAAGAAATAAGAAGATAATTTCAAGGCTGTTTGAATGGTAGTACATGTATTTCACAATGTAATCAATATTGGATGATTTTTGCTCTGTGCTATCGGTTCTCTTAAGACTGGTAGTCCTTTGTTTGTACAGCTAACTATCTTCAGTTCTGTGTGATATGAATTCCTCTTCTTCTTTATTAATAAGGTTAGTTTAAACTGCACAACATATGTAAATAAATTGTGAATCATTTATTTTTTTTTAAACTAGAACTGAGACGTCTGGAAAAAGCTTACAAGTTCTCATAAAATATTTAACTCTTTACCACATGACAAAATTTTAGACTGGTTCAAATTGAAAGTATTTGCAGACGACAAAATAAAGGTGAATGAAAAATTGAAATTTGCTCTCGGAAGGGTAGAAAACACTGTGGGAAAAGGAGAAAATGCTGGCTACCAGCATTTTCTCCTTTTCCTACAATGTTTTCAAAAGGCTTCTTTCTCAGGGGCGTCAAAAGTAGGGATTGTGTGGTAATGGGTTAACCCATTACCACACAATCCCTATTTTTAACGACCCTGAGAAAAAAGCCTTTTGAAAACGCTGTAGGAAAAGGAGAAAATGCTGGTTACCAGCATTTTCTCCTTTTCCCACAACGTTTTCTACTCTTCACAAAACAAAATTCAAATTTTCATTCACTTTTATTTTGTCGTCTACAAATGCTTTCGGTTTAGACAAGCCTAAAATTTTATCGTTTGGTAGTGAGTTTAGGATTAAAACTAAATGATAGCAAATTTTTCTTTCTAAATGTGTACAGGTTCATGCAAAGTACCAGGCCAGGTAGACAATATCATCAAAGAATGCAATGCACCATATGAAATGGATCTTGAAGAGAAGGGAAATTATGGGCCAGGCTGGACAGATATTTCTACCTCAAACTCTTCAAGGTTTGTTTTTGAGATTTATTTTTACCTTTTGTCTGCCATTGCTGACATAGGAAGCTTTTGCAGACTATCTAGACAAAAAATAGAATGCCCTAAAACATTATTCTTGTTGTTTCTGGTGATTATTTTGATCAAGGAGTTTGAAATATACATATATAATCGTGTAATTGGGGTATTGGCTGCATACATAGGATATGCACTGTTACACATTTCAAGGACTGTCCTACTTTTAAGATTAATTGCTGTAGACCTGTCTTTTATTATGGAATAGACATTCACCTCTGATTCAATACTTTCTCACCACTGAACTTACTTATGCCATGACTTTTTAAGTGGGAGAGCTGCTGCTGGCCTAAAAAGAATGTTTTACATAGGTTGGTTATTTCTGTTTATTTATCTTCGCTACTGGTTGCCCATCTGAGCGACACCCCCAGAAGACAGTTAGTTGTTATGGGGGATAGTGTAAGGATACAGGTCGAAACTACTGAAAGCTTTGCCTGGTTCTTTAACATGCTCGGTGTATAGCACCGTCACACGGGACTGGTGTAAGAAACACTTAATCTCTTGTATGTAGACCATATTGCTACAGGGAACATTTCCTATTACTCCCTAAAAATAGTTTAAATAAAGCTATATTGCTGTTTATATTTTAGAAATGAATACATGTACACAGATGCTGACATCCTAGATGGCTATCCCTACTGGGGTGAGATGGCACTTTACAGTGGGGGAGGGTATGTTGTCAGACTGGATTCTTCCTATGAAGCCATGGTCACACAGTTTGAACAGTTGGAACAAGAAAAATGGATAGACGAATACACCCGCGCCATATTTCTAGAGTTTACTGTCTACAACCCTTCTGTCAACCTATTCGCTATAACCACGATCCTGTCAGAGTTTAGACCCAGTGGGGGTGTGTTTGGATCCTACAGATTCGAACCTTGCATGCTGCTACCATACATGAACGACATGTTACTGTTTCAGATAGTGTGTGAAATAATCTATTTTGCATTCACTGTCTTTTTTGTCATAAAAGAATTGGGGACCTTATACAAGCAAAAATGTGCATATTTCAAACAGTTTTGGAATCTGATAGAGTTTAATATCACCGCAATGTCCGTAACAGCTGTTGTTATCTACTTCTATCGTCTCATATCTGTCCAGAAACTCACAGATTATTTTGAGGAGACAAATGGAAATGGTTACATGAAGTTCCAGTATGTCGGATATTGGAGTGAAATATTCCAGTACATCATTGGCTTTTTGGTATTTCTAGCAACTATCAAGTTTCTCAAACTGCTGCGGTTCAACAAAAAGATCTGTTTATTGGCCTCAACTCTAAAAGCATCATCAAATAATCTGATTCACTTCAGCATCATCTTCAATGTCATGTTTTTTGCCTTTGTCCAAGTGTTTTATTTGGTCTACCTCAGACATCTGACGACCTTCAAGACATTTGTCAGGGCCAGTGAAGCTAGTAAGTCATCATTTTGGACTTTCATCTATGAATTACTCTTCGTTTGACTTGGATCTGCAATTATGATAGTATATGTTGATTACGTTCCAGATTTATACCACAGAAAGAAATATGTGAAAAGTTATTATTATTTTTATTATTAAATCATATTTGTGTAGCACTTTTATCATAGTTTAACTATCCTCAAAAGTGCTTCACATCCTACATGTATCTACAGGTGCACAATTGTTGCAAATTAAAATCATACAAATTAAGAAAATGTTAATAAGTTGCAGCATTTAGCCCCTTTTTAATCCTTTACAATAAAACTGTAGACCTGTCCAAATTGAAAGCATTAGCAGACGACAATTTCAGTTTGGCTCAAATGGTGCAATTGTTTATTGATAGGGCAGAAAACATTGTGGGAAAAGGAGAAAATGCTGGTTACCAGCATTTTCTCCTTTTCCCACAATGTTTTCTAAAGGCTTCTTTCCAATGGTCGTCAAAAGTCGTCATCGTGTGGGAAACGGTTAAGTAAGCCCTTGTCGTAAAACTATTGTCACAGGGTTGCCTTTTGCCAAAATGTCATATCATAACAGTCAATATAGATCAAAGACCAGACTGATCACTCTGTGTAGTCTGATCTTGACCTATATTGGCCGCATAGGCTGGTGAATATCATGAAATGTGCTTTCAGAATTAAGACAAAAGTTATTCAATTGTTTGCACTGTAAAGTAAGTGAAACAAATTTTCAATCAGAATATAAAATGTAATTTGTTATAATATCAACACGGTATGACCTCTACATTTTGGAAAGTGTGAGTTAACGACTGAACTGTCTGTGAAAGTGGGTTTAACTCTTTACCACACAATCCTGACTTTAAACGACCCTAAGAAAGAAGTCTATAGAAAATATTGTAGGAAAAGGAGAAAATGCTGGTAATAGTGCTCCAGATACAGGGTGTGATTTTGATTTCAAAGTTTGGAATATGAATTACTCTCTACTAAACCCTATGTTGTGGATACTATTAGAATCGTCTCGTCAGTACAATTCTAATGAGTACCCACAACATGGGGTTTGGAAGAGAAATAATGGATTTAGTTTATCATCACTCCCTCTTATTTGGAGCTCTGTGGTAACCAGCATTTTCTCCTATTCCCTCCATTTTTTTCAACACTATCAAAGTCGGAAATCATCATATTACCAAGATTTAATTTGTTGTCTGCAGATGCTGTGAATTTGGTCAAGTCCAAAAATTTGTTGTGAGACAATGCATCCACAAAAAATAGCGACCTTGGTCCTGTATGGAAACTTTGTTTTTCATAAATTTTGTGCATGGCAAAGGCCCATTTTACCTCAGCATACAGCCGGTTTGTTAGACAAAATGGATCAATAATGATGCGATGACTTGCTTATAATAATGTATCAAAGAAATGCATTAAAACCCATTTTGCCAGAGAATGGCTTTTATGCATAAAAACTAAATTGTGAAGACTTCATGTCTTGCATTTTGTTGAGTAGAACCTCTGTCTCCAAATGTTTATGATAACTATATTTTCTTTGCCCAGGTATCGTGATGATGATGGGAAAGTTCGACATTTACAAGATGTCCGAAGTAAACAGATGGTTCACACAGATGTTCTTGTTTTTGTTTGTCATTACAATAACATTTATCGTCGTCAACATGTTCCTTTCCATCCTGAATGAATCGTTTTCATCTGTGCGAAATGATGTCACAATGCAACAGAATGACTACGAAATAGTGGATTTCATACTGAACAGGTCATTTATTATTATTCACTTTTGTAATTTTACTCTATTAACCCACTACCAAACAACAATATTTTAGACTGATCCAAATTGAAAGCATTTGCAGATGACAAAATAAAAGTGACTGAAAATTTTAAATTTGTGTTGTGAAGGGTAGAAAACATTGTGGGAAAAGGACAAAATGCTGGTTACAAGCATTTTCTCCTTTTCCCACAATTTTTTCAAAAGGCTTCTCTCCCAGGGATGTCAAAAGGCGGCATTGTCTGGTAAAGGGTTAAACCACGAATCACACTTCTGATGGACAGCTTGGAAAATATCCTTGTAAAATATGAATATGGAGTGGCGAAATCGTCACTGGAACTAGAAACTATTATCACCAACGTTTGCTACCTTATATTGTTTACAACTGGACAATAAAATCTTTTTAAACGCTTTTACAAATCTGAGTTCTACATAATTGAGTGTCATCGTCTTAGATAAACTTTTTTTCATTTTCTGAATAAACTGTTTTAAGTATCAGAAAAACATTTTCAATAACAATTAGTTCAATATGTTTAGTTGTTCGGATCTTGAGAATTATGTTGAATGGGAAGATAGAGTTATATGGTTATGTACATGATGAAATTACTTTCCAATGGCAGCAGATGTTTTTAATTGTGATTTTAGATTTTGTTTGTAACTTTTCTAGGTTCAAACTCTGGACTGGACTCGGTGGAGAGAAGCAGAGAACCCTGACAGCAGACGAACTAGAAAAACAACGTAAGAATGCTCGAGCTCATGACATAGACGAGCAAATGGCTCATTTTGACAACCAGATCGAAAGGTATGTATGCATTGCAAACCTTTTCCAAACAGTCCAATATTTTAACCGTTTACCAAACAACAAAATTTTTGACCAGCCAAATTTAAAGCACTTGCAGACAACAAATCAGACATTACTCAAAAATTGAAATTTGTTTCCAGCAAGGTAGAAAACGTTGTGGGAAAAGGAGAAAGTGCTAGTTACCAGCATTTTCTCCTTTTCCCACGTTTTCAAAAGGCTTCTATGTCAGGGTTTTGTGATGACTTGGTTGGTATAGTGTTTCATGGAGATCTTCAGCTACTGTTTTGATACATGTGCTTTTACTTCAGGTTTCTTGCATCTGTTTCTGACATGTATGTGAGGAAATCTAAGTTCGATGACTTCTTGAACAACGGGATGTACAGCAAAATGGCTGAGAAAGTCGCTACCCATGACAGAGTCTTCCCGCCAGTTAGACACCCGGCACCTAGAGCAGGGGCCATTCCATTAAATCGTCGAGCACGCAGGATGTCTTATGATGCAGCATGTTAATCGATACAGCCAGAGATAATCACCATGTAGAGGACTGAGAGATACTTACTCTCTTTTCTTTATTACTCGATGAAAATCAGACGCTATGTTTCCTTTTAGATGTAATTTTGTTCAATTTGGCACAATTAATTCTTTCACACAACCTAGTTTCAGAAAACCAGTGCATAAATAAATATCGATGCCATTTGATTTTTGTCAAAAGATTCCTGCAAGGGAGTTGAATTTCATTCTATTTCTTTATATTTTATCACAAATAAAAGCGATATTGTTTAGCTTAACTTGTCATAACATTTTACCTTTTATTATATAAAGAAGTAAATCTAGATCGGTAGCTTTAAGATTACTATTGCGATTTGTACAATTCTATTTACCTTTTTACTTGCTTATACACAAGGATATACACAATACATGTATTCTCGTCTCTTTACCAAACAACAAAATTTTAACCTGGTCCAAATTGAAAGCATTTGCAGACGACAAAATAAATGTGACTGAAATTAAAATTTGTTTTTGGAACATCAGAAAATATTGTGGGCAAAGGAGAAAATGGTGGTTACTAGCACATTCTCTTTTTCCCACAATGTTTTCAAAAGCCTTCTCCTGAAGGGTCATTGAAATTCGGGATGTCTGGTAAAGGGTTAAGTGTTTACCAGATGACAAAATATTGGCCTTGTCAAAATTGAAAACATCTGCAAACTACAACGTATACGTTACTTATACATTAAAATATGTTTGGGAAAGGATAGAAAACATTGGGGTAGAAGGAGAAAATTCTGGCTATCAGCATTTTGTCCTTTTCCCAGTATGTTTTCTACGGGCATTTTCTTCAAGATAGTCAAAACTCGGAATTGTGTGGTAAAGGCTTATTTCTTTCCCAGACGATAAAATATTAAAGTTGTCTAGATTTAGAGAATTCAAGGACTAAAAATTATATTTGACTCGAATGTTAGGGTGTGCTTTTCATAGGGAAGAAAAAGTGCTGGTACAAGGATACTAATATTGTCTGCCTTGTCCTTAAAGTTTCCAAACGTTTTCTTGCCCAGGGTCACCAAATTACGGGATTGTTTGGTAAAGGATTAACCTTTCCACACAATGCCGACCCTTGAACAGAAGCCTTTTGAAAACATTGCGGGAAAAGGAGAAAATGCTGGTAACCAGCATTTTCTTCTTTCCCCACAATGTGTTCTACCCTACCAAAGAAATATTCCACCATTTCAGCCACCTTGAATTCGACGTCTGCAAATTCTGCCAATTGGACAAGGCCACAATTTCGTCGTCTTCTAGTAAAGGGTTAACTTGGAGGGGGGGGGGGATAATTACCAATTTGAAGGAAGTTGTTATAGATAAATATTTTGCTCCTTTTTTCTCTGTATCTATTTTATATTTCTACTACTGTTTAGTTTTGCATGAATAAACTGAGCTTTTCTCAAGTGTTTGTCTTTTTTATGGTAATTTTCCTTATATCAATCTGTTCAAATTTTACACTCATGTATAGGCCTCACAAAATCACCACTTATTTCTACGGTCCTGAAGATGGCATTTGAAAACATTGTGGGAAAAGGAGAAAATGCTAGTAACCAGTACTTTCACCATTTTCCACATTTTTTTCTAACCTATCTGAGAAACTATGATTCCAGCAAAATTTGTCTTTTCATCTGCAAATATATTCAATATAGTTCAGTCCAAACTTTTGTCGTTTGATGAATATTTAAAGGTTAACTTGTGTTCATAAATAAGGAGACGATAGCCAATGTCTAGCTAGTCTGAATGCCGTTGTGAGACGCTCCGTCCGAAGGTGACGATTTATCCTGATGTATATAAGAATGTAGAATAAGTTGACTGGTTTATTGGATGTATAAATTACATGAAGCAATGTTTATTTTGGATACAAGATACATTTTTCTCAGAATCTTTTTTTTTTTCACCCTTTTTATTTGGGACGAGACCAACCCTCTCGGTCAACCAGAGAAGGCATACAACGCCGTTTTTTTTTTTTTAGTTTCGTGCAATAATCTTGTTGCTTTGACTTTTGGTTAACCCATATCATGCTGACAAAAAAATGGATTTTAAGGGAATTTGAAAACTCAAAAAGATAGGCATATGGAGTTGACCAAGATCAGACTGCATGTATGAACAGTTCAAAGAGGCGTTGTACAAAGATAGTACTGTAGTACACGCATGCCTTTATGTACATGTAGATAGGCCTACATACCAATTGAGAAGATGAATACATAGTACATTTTAATGAATAGATACATACAAGTAAATAATATAAAAAGAAATTGAAAATAAGACTTGGCGAACCGATTGATGGAGGTCTAGTCATAATTCATCGTCTAGCCTAATACAAGATAAAGGAAATTAGCACCCCGATGTTCCGATGACTAATTTATTGTAAGGTGCGTCATTCTACAAGTTCACTTAAAAAAAACGTCATTAATAAAAGCTTATTTGTGCTTCTGGTTCCAAATGTCGGTTGCTTTTCGGATAGCATAGAATAAACTAGTGTCAATGCTGTCCTTTTTTCTGACATCTGTCAAAATTCACGAACTGGTTTGATTCCGGCTGACGGCATTTTTTGACAAGTAGGTGTCCTGAACCAAGCCTCTGTAGAACCTAGACAGAGTGCTGGTGAAACTTGGAAAAATACAAGAATATGGCCCTCCAATTAGATAGAAATGCGATTGCAAGCGGCCTATTCACTGACATTGAATTCAATACTTAACCATGTTAACCGCATTCCTGGTCTTTGACGACCCTGAAGAGTTAAGCTTTAAAAATATTAAGGTAAAGGGAGAGAACGCTGGTATCCAGCGCACTTTCCTTTCCAACAGTATTGCCTACCTTTTTAGGTCTTTCCATTCATATACCGTCAATATGGACCCAGTCTAAATGTAACCATCTGATAAAGAGTAAAATTAATGGCGATTGGCCCAAGTAGTCTATAAAGCACTTCTAATAATTTAATGTGATGACACTTCCTGAGATGGAAGACAATAGTTCTGAGAAATAAAAAACAAAACTTTATTTTCCGTTGTCTACTTTTCCGGCGTTTTTCTCCTGCATTTCTTTGCTTTCACAAATTCCTACATATATCCGGAAATACTAAGCATGTCCGCTCTCCCTTCCTTAGCTGTCCTAGTCAGTTTGTTTTGTGCTTTCCTCGTCGTATGTACCTTCACCTTTATAGTTGGCCACATATCCGGATTTACTAGGTAAGTCCTCTCGGCCTTCTTTTCCGCGCCCTTTTCCGGCCTCGTCGAATCTCAGCTTTGAGGTACCAGTGTATTTTGAAGTGTCCGTCAGTCCGGCCACGTTGCCGGTGGTGGAGAGTTTCTGTGGAGAAAAATATTGATTACTTGGCATCACTCTGAGAAAAGGGTGTTTAACTCTTTATCACACAATCCCGAGTTTTAAGGACACACGGAAATTCGACTTTTGAAAACATCGTAGAAAAAGGAGAAAATGCTGGTAACCAGCATTTTCTTTTAATAAAAACTTTCAGAAACAGGTCTAATCGTTTTAGATTATCTTCGCCAGCCAAGGTTTCGATCACTACGTGGATCATATTATTTTGTAGAGTGCATCGTCAGCCTTGGCTTGCGAAGATGAGACAGCAGGAAAAAAATGTTACACATGCGTGAGTAGATATAAGTAGCACTTATCACACTTCGTATCTTTTAGTCCTTATACCTCCGCCACATTGAAAGACCCTGAAGAAGGGGACACTGCAGGAAAAGGAGAAAATGCTGGTAGTCAGACTCGGGTCAGTAGTTTTTGCAGAAACATTAACCCCCATTTAACAGAGTATGGCAAATTGATTAAATCAATTTTTGGCAATTCTAAGGGAAAAGTAGGCATGCGGCGCGGATATTGAAGACTGTTGTGAGCATTTACTCAAAGCTTAAGCCTCTATCAAACGACAAAATTTTAGACACGTCCAAATTAAAAGCACTTGCAGACGACAAAATAAATGTAATTGAAAAATGGAAATTTGTTTCAAGCAGGGTAGAAAACATTGTGGGAAAAGGAGAAAATGCTGGTTACCAGCATTTTCTCCTTTTCCCACAATGTTTTTAAAAGGCTTCTTTCTCAGGTTCGTAAAAACCAAGGATTGTTTGGTAAAGGGTTAATGACTAACTCGGTGCATAACGCGGCTACATTTTCAAACAATGTAGCTCAGATCACTAGGAAGACTACATACACGGCCAGTGAACTGATCTGGGATCTGCACGATTCGATAATTTGTCTGCTACTTCTGACAAGAACGGACTTGAAAATGCATTGTGTATTTACTGAAAACGTCCATTTTGCTTTTCACAAGGAAAATTGTTCCACTAAAAACGTTTCATAGGTCTGCTCCTCGAACAAAAAGAAGAATCGCCTACCGGAAGTAATGGTGTGCTAACACGTACTATACTTGATAAACGAAATGGCCTTGTTCTGTTCAAACCCTTAGAATACTTTTAGCCCAGAAACATGCAATCCCGAATTTTTATGACCCCTTTTTATTAAGCCACCGGAAAAGATTATGGGAAAAGGAAAAACAAGAGGGCCATGATGGCCCTGAAATCGCTCACCTGAGTTTATTGACCAAACATGCACCATCTAGTTTCCCAGTGACCTAGTTTTTTATCAGACATTACCCATCATCAAACACTTTTGAGATATCAATAAGACAAACATTCTGGCCAAGTTTCATGAGTATTGGACTGAAAATGTGGCCTCTACAGTGTACAAAAGGGTTTTCTAAGATTTTATCAAGTGACCTAGTTTTGGACCTGACAATTAACCATTATCAAACTCTTTTGAGACATCACCAAAACAAACATTCTGACCATGTCTGAAGAGTATCAGGCAGAAAATGTAGCCTCTAGAGTGTACACAAGGTTTTTCTAATATTTGACGCATTGACCTAGTTTTTGACTCCACATGACCCATTTTCAAACTCATTCAAGTATCACCAGGACAAATATTATGAACAAGTTTTAGGAGTATCAGACTGAAAATGTGTCCTCCAGAGCATACAAAAGGTGTTTAAAACATTTGACCTATTGACCCAGTTTTTGACCCAACATGACCCATTTTCAAACTCATCCAAGATATTATAAAGGCAAACATTCTGACTAATTTTCAAGAGTGTTGGACTGAAAATGGACTGAAAATGTGGCATCCAGAGCATATACAAGGTTTTTCTAAGATTTGACCTGGTGACCTAGTTTTTGACCCCACGTGACCCATTTTCGAACTCGTCCGAGATATCATCGATACAAACATCCTGACCAACTTTCATGAGTATAACCCCCAATGACCCATTTTCAAACCTGTCTGAGATATCATCAAGACAAACATTCTGACCAACTTACAAGAGTTTTGGACTGAAAATGTGGCCCCTAGAGCCTACAAAAGGTTTTTCTAACATTTGACCTAGTGACCTAGTTTTTGACCCCACATGACCCATTTTCGATCTTGTCCGAGATATCATCGAGACAAACATCCTGACCAACTTTCATCAGTATCCAACTGAAAATGTGGCCTCTAGAGCGTACAGAAGGTTTTTCTAAGATTTGACCTAGTCACCTAGTTTTTGACCCCACATGACCCATTTTCAAACTTGTCCAAGATATTATCCAGACAAACATCCTGACCAACTTTCATGAGTATCCGACTGAAAATGTGGCCTCTAGAGCCTACAAAAGGTTTTTCTAAGATTTGACCTAGTGACCTAGTTTTTGACCCAACGTGACCCATTTTCGAACTCGTCCGAGATATTATCCAGACAAACATTCTGACCAACTTTCATGAGTATCCGACTGAAAATGTGGCCTCTAGAGCGTACACAAGGTTTTTCTAAGATTTGACCTGGTGACCTAGTTTTTGACCCCACGTAACCCATTTTCGAACTCGTCTGAGATATTATCCAGACAAGCATCCTGACCAACTTTCATGAGTATCCGACTGAAAATGTGGCCTCTAGAGCGTACACAAGGTTTTTCTAATATTAGACCTGGTGACCTAGTTTTTGACCCCACGTGACCCATTTTCGAACTCGTTCGAGATATCATCGAGACAAACATCCTGACCAACTTTCATGAGTATCCGACTGAAAATGTGGCCTCTAGAGCGTACATAAGGTTTTTCTAAGATTTGACCTGGTGACCTAGTTTTTGACCCCACGTGACCCATTTTCGAACTCGTCCGAGATATCATCGATACAAACATCCTGACCAACTTTCATGAGTATCCGACTGAAAATGTGGCCTCTAGAGCGTACACAAAGTTTTTCTAAGATTTGACCTAGTGACCTAGTTTTTGACCCTACATGACCCATTTTCGAACTCGTCCGAGATATCATCGAGACAAACATCCTGACCAACTTTCATGAGTATCCGACCAAAACTGTGGCCTCTAGAGCGTACACAAGGTAAAAAGTTGACGATGGACGACGCACGACGGACGACGGACGACGGACGCCGGACACCGGACACAGCACGATCACAATAGCTCACCATGAGCACTTCGTGCTCAGGTGAGCTAAAAAAGCTGATAACCAAAATTCTCTTCCTTTTCCACATTTTTTCCTACCTTTCAAAAAACAAGTGTCACATTTTGGGGCATATCTATTTTGTTGGCTACAAAACCTTGGGGCAAGTCTAACCTTCGTGTTGTAAAGAGTTAAGATCAACCCAACAGGCCAAATGCTGCTGATAGTATATATCCAATGGATCGACTGTAAAATAGATTTAAACCTTTACTCCATAGAAACTCATTTCTACGCATTGCTTGTAGAAGGCTTTGGAAAACATTGTGGCAAAAGGTGAAATTGCTCGTGACGAGCAATTCCACCTTTTGCCACAATGTTTTCTATGCTATCAAAAGGTGTCCTATATACATAAGAAACAGCTTGATCCTTGTTGTTACTTAGGGTCAATTACAGATATCATAGAAATGCCTTCTGGAGTAGCCTAAAGGGTTAAGAACCAATTCCGGCCTGTAGTAAAAATCTCTTGACTACTGTGATTTGAATCTTCTTTCTAACAAAAAAAACACCAATATATTTAAAAGCACAGAAACAAGATCAGATTACTCGTAGTGTGTAACCTGATTTCGATCTTCACTGCCCGTTAAAGCGCAGTGGTTCGCGATTAGAAGCCTATATAGAGATAGCACATTTACCTACTTATTATGAGGTCACTAAAACCTTTACCAACCGACAAAATTACAGACTAGACAATCCTGAAAGCATTTGCAGACGATAAATTAGATGACAAAGTTTGTCTTTGAAAGGTTAGAGAACATTGTGGTAAAAGGAGAAAATGCTGTTACCAGCAATTTCTCCTTTTCCCACAATATTTTCAAAAGGCCTTTTCTTCAACGACGTTAAGATACAGGACTGTGAGAAAATGACATAAGACAACCGATGTAAAAAGCCATAGGCTTCTGAGACTCCATTGGTCTATCAAGGAATAACGAAATTTTCATTATATGACAATGCTACTATAAGTACAACAAGGGATTCCTTCTGTATTGTATACATTTAAGGTAAGACCTGTGTAATGGAAAACAGCTATTTCCACTAAAATATCATCCTGCAAAATTAGCTATAGTCGAAAATGAGTATTATTGAACTACTTTCACCTTTTCATTCTTTTCCATTTTTTCCTTCTTTGAATTATCAATTATAAACCTAAAACCACTATACTCGCAATTCAAAAGATATAATAATTACCTCCCTTTTTAGAAAACAAACAAAAGTATCAAAAAATACTTTCATGATAGACATTAACGGAATTTCTAATCCATTAGAAATGTGCTATTATTTCTCCATAAATCCTTATGTCTTTATTTATCAACCAATTAAAATTCTTGCCAAATGTTCACCGGAAGTGCATTACACAGGTCTTACCTTAAGACTTGCAGTATACGATATAAAGGGAGTCCCCAACGTACTATTTATGGAAACTATGTTCATGAAAATTTGAGTATTTTATATCCCGTGATACAGGCGATGCACCAATGACCTATACTGAGTGTTCAATGATCGATCAAGGATGATTTTATTGTCTCATGATAGACTAAGCCTCAAAGGCCTGTGAAAAACCAAGCAGTGTGTTTCATGATACACTAGGAGAGCCTCAAAGGCCTGTGAAAAAGTTATCCCATCAGAATTGAAATGCTGTGAAGTATAGATAGTCGGCCTAGCCAGTTATGTTTTCAAGAAGCCCACATACCGATTTCTTGATATAAGGTGATCATGATTTCTGGTGTTGTAGAAGAGGGCTTATCAGTTTGTTATCGTTCAAAGTTTACGATGTGCCAACAGGTGGTAGTTTTGATTCACGAACTTCACCCGTATCCTGCTCCTGGTGATCATTTGATGTCTCGTGCGAAAAGAATAGACAGTGCACGATGATCAGCCTGTACATACGTGAAGGCTGATCATGGTCTGTTCTTTTCGATACCTAATGACATATAATACCTGCGCTTTACCCAAGTAAATCCTTACAAAACGACAATATTTCAGATTTCTTACAAGCTGAAGGCATTTGCAGGCGACAAGTAATAGAGGGCAGAAAATGTGGGAAAAAAGGAGAAAATGCTGGTTACCAGTTTTTTTTTTTCCTTTTACAACAACAGTTAAATAACCCTCTCTTCTCAGGGTCGTTTCATCTTGTGATTGTGTGGAAAGAGTTAAGCCTTTATCCTAACAATCCGAACGGCTACCATCATTCCTTGGAAAGAAATTCTCCGAGCACTCAAGCCAGCCTTACCCCCTGGTTTCTTTAATTACGTACTAGATTAACAAAACAAACCTGTTTCTTAATGGACGGTCCTTTCGAACTAACCACTTTAGTTTTCAGGTCGGAATAGATGGTCTCAACCAGAGGGTCCTCTTTGTCTAGTTTCTCGTCATTCTTCTTTAATTTGGCAAACTCGTGAGCGGCTAGCTTCAAAAATTTGTCACAATTACCACCATTTACAACCATAAACCTGCAACATTATCAAGTGGCACTGAGTGCAAAACTTAACAAGGAACAGATGTCGGTGTTCGAACAAATATTGTTTAAAAATAAATATTGACTTCTGTGTGGGCTCGATAAAAGAGTTGCCAAAGGAAATATACGAGAGCATAATCATTGTACTTTTATGAGCTTTTGAGTATCAAATTACTAAAACAGAAGAGCCATGAGCTTAGGAAAGGGCATTGATTGCATGGCTGTGGTGGATAACAAAAAGCAAGTCATCGCTTACTGATAGGTCTACACAAATCCAGTTTGTCCACCGACCAAATCTTGAGAAAGAATGGTTCTTGGACATGCAGAAAATTTACCAGAGGGAACTAGTATCGACGCAGATCAGCCTTTTCACAGAACGTGCTCACATGCTAGTTCAATTGTTCAATGATTAGATGTTAGGCCAAGGTTTTATGGGGGAGGTATAAGTTTCTCTCAAAACAGTGTATAATTTATATCCGACTTCACATTCTCTGCAGCCAGGGCTGTATTCACCAACCATTCTTAACTACATACTTAATTTTCTAAGTTTGAAAAAACCATTCTAAGGAACATTCTTTGTGTTTGTTTCTACATTTGGAAAGCAACGCAACTTCTGATTGGCTAAACCATTCAGTTTAGCCAATTAGAAGTTCAGTTACTTTTATTTCAGAAAATAATTCAGAATAAGACTAAGAAAGTTTTAAAGAATGGCCCTGGTCTTTCCAACCGTAGCCATAGCAACATCAACAACCACATCAACACAACAAGGCGTCGTTGGGTTACAGTTTTGTCCCTTTGAGCACTGATATGCTCGCTGGATTTAGCTTCTGACCGATCAAAAGCTAGTATAAATGACACAGACAGAAACAAACAAATACGCCTTTCCTTAACTGTATGGCATATGGACAACTATATGGTTAAAAGAAATACTGAGGAGCTTCTTTTCCAGCTGTGTTTTTAAATATTGTCTTGTGCAATAATGTAATATACTTACGTTTTGCCTTTCTCTTTGCACTTAGAAAAGACACTAGAATCAACACGGTTACTAAGAATGGTATTTTTGAACTTGTAGTGGCCCTCAAAACAGTCTTTAACAAGTTTGTTGCAAGATTTCGAGGTAAAATGGGTTTTGGTTTTCACATCGCAAAATGCCGAGAACTTTGCACAAAGATCTGACTCCACATCGCCGCCACTAGCTCCTTGCTGCTCTGCTGAACTCGAACCTCCGTCCTGAGAGGCACCCTGTGGTGTATCTCCGTCACTCGACATTTTTTATTATCGGTGGGTGTTGGTCATTAAAGTTTGGCCTCTGAGATTGTCTTTGCTTGAAAAGCTGGTTACTTCCTTAGTGTCACTATTTACATGTACACGTAATCCCTGGAAATAGAACAGAAGGGCTGTTTGTTTGGTATTTATCCTTTTACAAGACAGTTCAGACTTTAGTCCATCATAATATTGAAAGCATTTGAGAGCAGATGACAAACATTGCTCAGTTAGTATGACCATTTGTTGATAGATTGTCAAACAATGATGGATAATGTTTTCTACAGTCCTTTTCCTGAGTGACGTAAATGTTAGTAGTTGTTTGGTACAGGGTTAATGCCGTGTGCTATGGCAGATATACTTGGTATGCCAATGCAAGAAGTTGACATAATAAATGCGTAAGAATAGATTGAATTGACCTGAGCAATGAACGTAAATACTAGTCTGCACGAATTTGATACAAGTCTTTTGAATAAAGAAAATGAACCATTGAAGATAACTTGTATATGGTCTGTAACACGCGAAAAAGTCACCCGGGCATTTACGTACAGTGTCGTTTCTGATTAGTCTACGCAGTTCGCGCACGCTAGTCCGAAATGACACTTCCCAATTTTATGTAATTTCCTGCTTCGCACAAGTCTACTGTAGCGCAAAATCCAATGTAGTCGTGAACTGCCGTCTCAGTTCAGCCTGCGCAAGCTGATCAGGAACGACATTTTACGCAAATGTCCGAATGCCCCTTTTCGGGTGATGCAAGTTATTATTATTACAACATTAAAAACATATTCTTCTGCTTAAAAAAAAAGCTGATTAGGGACAAATTGCTCACCATAATATGGATTGTATTATAAAAATAAAAAAAGTATATTTATGAAAAACATATACAGCGAATCCACAATGGAGAATATGTAAGGCAGCAATTATACTTTCGATACAAAACTTATTCAAAGTGTTACCGTTTGTTTACTGTAATATTCATGTTAGATATTAAAACGCCAGATGTTGAACTCATTATGCACGATAAAGGCAAAGAACTTTCTGATTACATCGATTTCTCGACAGTAGAAACTTTGTTCGTATATATAACAATTTCTTTGCTTTCTTACGCTGTGTTTTGTGATCTTTAAAACAATTTGTAACGAACTTTCAATAACAAAACGGCAATTACAGCGCATATAACCAAAACAGTTTCTTCCAAACCTATCCACAAATACTGTTTCTAAGCAACTGTCTCCTTTCTCATCTTTCTCATTCAAACGTTTAAGCGCCATGGACAAAAACAGGGACTTCTGCAGTATATATCAAGATCAGACTGCACAGAAGGGGCTGATCTGTACCGTCTGCTTGAATAATTAATCCTCTAAGATAAAGATATCTCAGTCTCTGAGAAAAAGGGGCTAAACGCATCTGCAAAAAAATACCGACCAATGTCAGCCTGTGTAGTCCGCGCAGGCTAATTTGTGTCGTTACATGTTGCTTTTGTGAATTTTCCGCAGCTCCAGGTTACCTCATGAATCATTTAGTTGCTATAATTGGTGTTCAACAAGCGACAAGGGACATTCGGACATCTGCGTAAAGTGTCGTCTCGGATCAGCCTGCGCAGTCCGCACAGGCTAATCCGAGACGGCACTTTACGACTACATTAGATTTTGTGCTACAGTAGACATGCGCAAAACAGAAAACTGCATTAAACGGAAAGTGCCGTCTCGGATCAGCCTGCGCGGACTGCGCAGGCTGATCCGAGACGACACTTTACGCAGAGGTCCGAATGTCCCTTTTCACCTGTTGCAGGCCATATAAAGTGGACTTTCTGGATCACGGAGATTCAATAAGCCCACTTTTGACACAGCATAGCTCATATCTTTCTGACTTATTTCAGCCCTATCAGATATGCACGTATGTGTTGAAACGGGCATGACGCATGTCGCCATAAATATCATCATCAGAACTGTGGCAGAACCAGATTCACAATCCTTGGATAAATGGTCCTTCTTTTACAACACGACAAAATTTTAGACATGTCCAAGTCCTTCATTGAAAACATTTGCAGGAGACAAATTCATTGTGGCTGAAGTGATGGAATAAATCGTTGGAAAGTTTGAAAACATTAAGGGAATCAGGGACATGCTGGTCGCATGCATTTTCATTTTTCACCCTACTCGTTTTCTTTGGCAGTTTTTCTAGTCAAAGAAGTAAAACGCGGGATTTTATAGGAAAGATTTGTAGATCTATAACCAAGATTACTTTACGTGTGCTTTTGATAGTATACGTGTACATCAAAAGAGACTTCACAAAACATGCAGTATAATGCATGTTCTACTATATATGACACTTTATAATATATCCAGCCAAGCTTGAGCCTAAAAAAATGCAATATTCATTATTTTCAAAAAAAAACAGAAAATAATCAATTATTGACAGGTATAAGAGGATTTAAACAAGAGGCAAAGTCATGTCGGCAGAAAATGCAGGCAAAACCATTGAAAAAATGTCGACTATAGTTGTATATATGAGCGATGCTCTGGTAAAAGGGTTTAAATGCATCTTCATGATCCATTCAAACAATAACGGATTCATAATATCTATATTGTATAACAACAAACTGAGTCATGGGATACTAGAAAGGTCATTTAACATACAAAAAATTGACTAACAAGAAAAAGTTTTGATCCAACAAAAGTTTTGATTTAACAGACAAAAAATTGACTAAAAAGAAAAAGTTTTGATTCAGGTCAGCCTGCGCGTAACGCGCAGGCTGACCTGAATCAATACTTTTTGCAGATGCATTAAACTTCCTTTCACAAAGCGAGGCTCATATAATTTGTTGACATGTTCCAAAACGCGCACTTACCTCTATCACCAGTTATTTAAAAGCTAACCTTTATTCAATACACAGCTCCATAAACATTTTTTTCACTATATAAGTACTTGATACATGTAGAGAACAAAATGAGCAGTACAATTCCCCGTTGCGCTTGTGTCAATGAAAGAAAAATAATCTTAAAATATGTCAACGACCACACATTATACTTCAGTTTAACATGGATTGATTGGTGACACAGTCTGGTAATGATATATATGAAAATGAATCATACATAAGTTTACATCCGCTTTGCACTTACACACAAATATAATTCATCAGTTACATCAGCTAGATAGCCCACACCAGTAAACAAGCGTAATTTTGATCATAGTTTGCCTATATTTCTGTTTCAAAAATCAGTGGGTGTAATGCCTTGGCTTAACCCTTTCCCAAACGACAAACTTTTGGACTAGACCAAATTCAAAGCATTTGCAGAAGACAATTCAACTCTTGCTGAAAAGATTATTTCTGATTATGATAGGGTAGAAAACATTGTGGGAAAAGGAGAAAATGCTGGTTACCAGCATTTTCTCCTTTTCCCACAATGTTTTCAAAAGGCTACTAATCCAGACCCGTAAAAAAGGGATTGTTTGGGAAAGCCTTAATAGTTTGACGTAACGATTCAGTATGTATATCAACAGCTAGGAAAATAAATATTAAAACATTATGGGAAAAAGATAGAAAATGTTGGTTACCAGTATTTTCTCCTCTTTCCACTATGGTTTCTTTCATGTCAAAGACGATTTCTCTCATTTGAGCCATGTTTGATTTTGTCGTCTGCAAATGCTTTCAGCATCGACATATTAAGATTATGTCGCCTGGTAAAGCGTTCAGTTGCATTACTGCCACACGTACATAAATTAAGTAACACTAAAAATCAGATCTCTTTGCTATATATTCCTAGAAAAATACTGTACGGAATATTGTGACAGAAGAAGATACAAAATCATTTGGTGCATTACCAATAAAGCAAAGATACAATGTAGCTTAACACTGAACACGTTTCACTCAGTCACTGTTTTAAACCTGTATGTTTTGTTTTACGTCAAGAAACGTTTGAGTCATTGGCTGAGCTAGCTAACGTTTGACTTAACTCATTACCAAACGACATATTTTAGACTGGTCCAAATAGAAAGCATTTGCAGACGACAAAATAAATATGAATGATAAATTGAAATTTGATTTGGAAAGGGTAAAAAACATTGTGGAAAAAGGGGAAAATGCTGGTTACCAGCATTTTCTCCTTTTCCCAAAATGTTTTCAACAGGCTTTTGTCGGTGGTGGGGGGGGGGTCGTTAAAATTCGGGATTTTGTGGAAAAGAGTTGATTGATATACCAGCGACAGACCAGGCTATGGAATTTTACTTTTGTTTTAAATGAGACGTGATGAAACAAACAGAAACGCCTTGAGTTCATTTCTTTCGGTAACATAAACCAGGAGAAGTTTTTTTTTAACCTTCTCTTGTCCAATTTTCGAATTATATCGTAATTAGTGTGCCACATGCGAAAAGGGGCTTTCAGAAATTTGCATAAAGTGTTGTCTCGTATCAGCCTGCGCAGTCAGCACTGGCCAATCCGAGATGACACTTTACGTCAACATTATTAGTTGTACGGTCAGGTGGCAGGGACTTGGAAACTTGTTCACGGCTGTGGTGAATCATGTCGCCACGAGCCGAAGGCGAGGTGACGACATGATTCGGCACAGCCGTGAACAAGTTTCCAAGTCCCTTCTGCCACTTGACAGTGCAACGAATTTATCATTCTGCAAAGTTTCACTCTTTCAAACCGCGTTAAGCGAATTTTTTCTGTTTTATAATCTCACGAATCGAGTATGCTGACGAAATAGAAATTCCCTTCTGAGTGCCCCAATTCAATGAAAACTGACATCACTGGAAACTGTCGTCGATAAAACGTGCAGTTTGGTGCATAAACTGGTGATCGATCGACGCCACCATTTTGGATGTCGTGTTGAAAGTGATGTTTACAGGGCACTCCAAAGGGAAACTGTCTTTACGTGGTTTTTGCCATGGTACATGATATATGTTTCCGGCATGTTAACCAATCAGATCAAGAGAAATTTCTTTGCAGTATAATAATAGATTTTGTCCTAGAGTAGGCTTGCGCGAAAAAGAAAATTACCTTAGAACGAAAAGTGTCGTTTCGGATAAGTCAGCGCGGAGTGCTTTGGCTGAACCGGTACTACACTTTACACATATGAGTGCTTGTTACCAAGGGTAGCTGGTTCCATTGCCTGCTCGTTCAAATTCAGTCCTACTACTGATCTGTCATTCAGTCATTTCTCTCGAAAGGTCCTACTTGGCACAGCAGTGTAGGTGCAGGATTCAAAACCTTGAAACCTGGAGGAGTGGGGGGGGGGGAAGAGGAGAAGAAATGTCGCTCACTCCTTTGCTTGCTTGCTTGCTGATTGGCTTGTTGGCTGGCTAGTCAGTTGGCTGGTTGGCTGGCTGGCTCGCTGGATCTCTTTTTCTGTTACTCACTCAGTCATTCACTAACTCAGTCTCACTCACTCACTCACTCACTCACTCACTCACTCACTCACTCACACACTCGCTCACTCACTCACTCACTCACTCACTCACTCACTCAATCAATCAATCAATCAATCAATTTTGGACTCCCTAATACTGAAAGCATATGCAGATAATAAATTAGAATAAGACCCAAATGGTTCAATTTGTATTTGATAGGACAGAAAACGTCCATAACGGGAAAGGGAGGGTAATGCTGGTCACCAGCACTTTTCTTCTTTTTCCATAATGTTTTCAAAAACCCTGTCCTGTATTCTTAAAGGATTAACAAACAGGATTTTGGACTTAAACCATCATAAATCAGTGGGAGAACACCCAACAGTTCGGTAAAGGATTTACAGTGATAAATTGCGCTCATAGCGAAGTATCGGCTCATTTACTTCCATCTGTATTATATGCCCTTGACCTTATTGATAAAAAAAGAACATAATTCCTCTCGGCTCTGAACTGAAGTGCCCGACTAGTGTATGAAACTCTTTTTTGTATATTTTGTATTCAATTTATCTGACGTTTCATCGTGTGGAATGCATTAAACTCTATGATTTAATACTGCCAACAAATACTAAAGATGGCCTGCCTGTTGAACTGATCTCTTTTCTAGATCATACTTGCGATATAGAATCATGTGACCGATGAACGCTGCCTTTAACGTAGCTGTCTACAGCTGAACCAAATGGAATGTACATCAATTTAGGTAATAGAAAATAAGTACTTTGATTTACGAAGATAGCCGACGTGTTACGAATCGTCCATCCCTATTCGATCCTGTTAAATCGATTCTTCTCGAGATTAGCCGATTTGTCCCGAACAGTTTGTTATCGCTCCTCCTGGATACACTCGTTATTCAATCAATAAGTTCCACTATTTTCCGGGCGCTCTTAAAAAATTGAAAATAATCAACTTACGGATTTCGGGACAACTATTTTTTTTTCAGCAGTTATGGAATGCTATCCTACACTTTTCTACCATTCACGGCTTTAGTTACCCTCAGGCGCGGTGCCAGATAGAGAGAGAGTTACAGGTTTGGAACCGTCGAGGATACAGTCAGAGCCACGCGTATTTAAAAATACACAAAGCGCATAGATCATCAGACGGGCGAAATATTTTGAATAAAAGATAACTTGAAAATTGTTGAAACATAAAAAAAAAAAACCGTACCATTTTTAAGCCATATCTTTTTATCTAGCTGTCATAGTAAGCTACGTCATTAAACATGCACAGAAACATATGTAGGCCTGAAATCTATCGTACTCGTCACTGTGGGAACATATATACTTCAGAAAGGAATGCAGGCGTTCCCCTCATTAAAAGATGAATTGTGCCGAGGTTATAAAGAACAACTGCAAACAATTAAACCCTCGCGCACAGAGAGAGAAAGAGAGTAAAATGGATAGTTTCAGCAGAGGAGAAAATAATAGAATATATTATACTCTTTTTTTTTTTCGAAAACAAAAACTATCAAAAAACGCCGGTCAGTGTATAAGTATGATCAAACTGTATTTCATGCATTCGGATCGCACTCTGTGTATGTAGACATTGGAAAGTAAATGGGACCAGATTCACGGAAAAGGAAAGAAGTATTTGCAGTAGGTAGAGAAGATAAAGATTCATCAAAGAACTGAAACTCCGGAGAGGCGGGTTTTCCTCGTTTCCCCGCCCCATCCGTTCTGTTTATTTTCTTAAATAATAAGATCAATGTACACAAATAGTACAGGTTCCATATGACTCTTTGACTGTTGTTGTCATTGTTTTGTTTCTTTTGACTGAAACGAAACAATTTTGAAAGCAGCGTAAAAAACACTATTCAATTTAGCTTCTTTTTAACAGTTAAACCTGTCTTTAAAATATGATAATGTTGCTTTTTTCTTGTCGCAACATAGCACATCCTGTTGAATAGACACCCAATTTTAGATTAAACCTGGCCAATTTCAGAATTTCCTTAACAAAATTAATCAAATTGAATGCAGTATCGATAAGATCCGCCTTGTAAAGCATGTAATCAGATATTTGATATTATTAAATTTCGTCCTACGTTAGCACCAGGGTTGCCTATCAATAGGTTGCGTAGTTTTACGTACATTACATGTATTTGAGAAGATGTACAAAATGTAAGCAGTAAAGACGTTTTCTACATGTGCAGTTTTGTGAAAATTTAATCCTTTCACAGAATTTTCTAATTCTTTCATCTGTTGGGTAAAATTCAATGGAAAACTCAAAAATAAAAAAGAAAAAAGGTATGTTGCCGAGATAGATTTTCTGCAAAATGGCTGTTTCTATGGTAACCGATTGTATCGAAACACCTAAAATGACTATTTCTGCATAAAAGACAGTAATACAGTGATAGAAAGTTTATCATACAATGCAAATATTATTTTCCATATTTAATATATTATTTCTTGATTCTGTATGAATGAAATAATAATCTGAATTCAATTTCTTTAAAAAAAACTCTATTTCTTGACTCGCCAAAATGTAAGCAAAATCAACATGTAGTCTTCAATTAATTCAAAATTTTGAAAAAAATCCTTTCATAGAATTTTCTAATTTTTTGGTATATACAGTAAAATTTAATGCTAAGTACAAAAATGAGAAGAAAGAGATATGTTGATGTGTTAGATTTTTTGTAAAATGGCCGTTTCCTTAGTAACCGTTTAGGTGCTCAGACCGATTGGCACCGTCGTGTTCAGTAGACTCTAGTCTCTGAGAAAGTCGATACCGCCGAAAACTTTCCTGTATTCTTCTGATCTTTTTGAAGACTCATTCTTCGCTTCGAAACGTACCGTATCCGAAATTCAAGGTATTGTCCGGACGATATACAAGTACCATCTTTAAGAAGAGTTTTTGTCTGTTATTGTCTCCCTTGAAATCGCCAAAGTGATGTGCAGAAATTACTACCGAAAACGTCTTTAATGCTTTCCTGTCCTGAAGCTTCTGGTCAACATCGCATATTTTTTGTTGTTGTTGGATTACTGAGAATTTATAGTGATTCAATTATTCTAAACACTTTTAACCGCCCAGAAATTCTTAAATGTCTTCCGAAAAAGTTTTTGTCCATACCTCCTTTACTTTCTTGTAAAGGGGGGTAATACTAATCTCCCTTTGAATTGAGGATATAGTGATTTTAGAATTGAGACATATAATTTTATGAAGGCAAAACCATCAAAAGTGGCTCAGTTAAGATGCAACAATACACGACGATTTTAATGATAGCATATTTTCCAAGAGTAAAATTACAGTGGATGTTGATATTTCCCTTCAGGTAAGAATGCCTAGGCAGTCCAGATGACTAATTCAAAATGCTACTGTTTTTTTTTTCTCGAAAGCCAATGCAAAAAAACAAACATAGGTGCATTCGCTGTTATTACAGAGGTTTCTACTTTTTGCCCTTTGAATCTCCTTCTTTTGAGTAACATTTGTTGTGTCTGCATGTATATTTGCGTGTATGTGTGTGACTGTCTGTCTCTGTATCCCATAAAAAAAAACAACTACAAATTAGTCGAAAAGCTATACATATATGTATCAAATGCATGTAAGTTCTTAGTATCAGTCCTTGACATTCTTGATAAAATACACGATAATTGGAAAATGATTGTATAAATCAACCCTTCACCAAACAATCTGTGCTTTTTACGACCCTGAAATGGAAGCCTTTTGAAAACATTGTGGGAAGAGGAGAATATGCTGGAAACCAGCATTTTCTCAATTTCCCACAATGTTCTCTACCCTGCTGGACCCAAATTTCAATTTTTGAGTTACCTTTATTTATTGTTATCTGCAAGTGCTTTCAATTTGAACGCGTCTAAAATTTTGTCGTTTGATAAAGAGTTAACATTATGCTATTCTTTGTAACATTAACGTTTATAACATTACCCACATTTCATTACCATCACCAGAGCTTAATGAGACGGCTTAATTTACTCTTTACCAAACGACAAAATTTTAGACTAGTCCAAATTGAAAGCATTTGCAGACAACAAAATTAACATGACTCAAAAATTGAAATTTGTTTCCATCAGGGTAGAAAACATTGTGGGAAAAGGAGAAAATGCTGGTTACCAGCATTTATTCCTTTTCCCACAATGTTTTCAAAAGCTTTCTATCTCAGGGTTGTAAAAACCAGGGATTATTTGGGAAAGGGTTAAAGATATTCATAGACGTTTAACCCTTTACATTTTCATTTAACCCTTACCCTAACTCATTACCAAACGACAATATTTTAGGCTTGACCAAATCCAAAGCATTTGCAGACGACAAAATAAAAGTGAAAAATTTGGGTTTGTTTGTGTGTGAATGGTAGAAAAAATTGTAGGAAAAGGAGAAAATGCAGGCTACCAGCATTTTCTCCTTTTCCCACAATGTTTTCTAAGGGCTTTTTTCTCAGGGGCGTCAACAGTAGGGATTGTGTGGTAATGGGTTAAAATAATATCAAACTTTCTGCTATTTGGCGACATGCTTGGTCAGAAAAGAAGGGGTAATGTACTATTTTTTACGGACATCCAGCATATCATTGATCTTTTCACATGTAGGTCTATGATTTTTGTGGTATTTATCGAAGACAATACTACTATGAGTTCAAGATGGAATTTTGATAAGCATGTATCTTATTTTGTGCAAAGCCGAAGGAAATAAACCCAGATAAAATCATTCTTTCTTAGACAAATGAGTTTTTCGGTGGCACACAGATATGTAATTTGAAATGGCCTTTTAAAATACATTAGGCGAGGCCATCGATCGTTGAGATATTTATTTTTGATTGAAAATAGCTTCTCTCGCTCATTGCCTTTTATTGGCGCAATGATACAAATTTGCCGACTTGGGTTTTTCGTGCCAAAACAATTCGTTCCATGGGTTGTTCGTCCTATGATTGCGCGCTGCTCCATTTGATTGCTCATTCATGAACGCTCATGAATATTTATAGATCGAAGTAATTGATTGTAATGTTGGAAATTAAATGTAAAAGGCTAAAGATATTTCAAAATTATAGTTTTAAGGTACATGAGTACTCTCCCTTCTACCGAAAAGGTATTCATTTGCTTTTAAGCCAATATTTGAACAATATGTCTCTTTTTCTTTCAAACTATTGATTTCACGCAATGGGTTTCGTTGACAAATACCACTTCAGCGTTCTCAACGCTTTGATTACCTACACTGTCCCTACATTTGTTTTCGACACCCTTGTGAACCCTTTACCCTTTAACAAACCAGAAGTTTTAGGACTTTTCGAATTGAAATAACTGGATATGTCATCACAAGAGTTAAGAACATTGAGGTTAAAAGAGAAATTTGATGGTTTCATATTGTTTAAAACCAATTACCACACAATACCTACTTTTGACGCCCCTGAGAAAGAAGCCTTTTGAAAACACTATGGGAAAAGGAGAAAATGCTGGTGACCAGCATTTTCTCCTTTTCCCACAGTGTTTTCTACCCTTCCCAGATCAAATTTCTATTTTTTTAGCCACCTTTATTTTGTCGTCTGCAAATACTTTCGATTTGGACCAGTCTAAATTTTCTCGTGTGGTAAAGAGTTAAGAGTCCTTACCTTGATTTTACAGGACCGGATTGTGATGTAAAGCGTCAATTACTGAAATGATTATGTGAAATGTGATGATCCAAGATCAGGCTGCACGTCCTGTGCAGCGTGATCTAAATCTTCACTGTCTGCAAAAGTGCATTGAGACGTAACTAACAGCTTATAGAATTAGATGTGTGATGCCTGAAAATTACAAAAACTACAATAGTATACTCTATGATTAATGTAAATCATGCAAGCTGATCTTCCGATGTTCATTTGTGCACAGCGAATGGAAAGTGATTGCTAATGATACCAACGCTACCGAAGAAGTACCAAAATACTAACCTGTAGTATGAAATAGTTATTTAAGTTTGCAACAATATTCAGTTCGATCCAGATCTATCCTTGAAAATAATATATCACGTCCTAGTTTTCCTCGAGAAGAATGTAAATAGAACTGTCACGTGACTCGCATGATAATATTTCTATCGATCGGTCGTGTATAATTCCAGTTTTCCCCAGAATTGGTTCTCCATGTAGAACTGCCTTTGACAAAATATCGGATAGCACAAGAAGACAGAAATAGCCCGAGAATATTTCCCCCTAATGTATTCTTCCTAAATATTCGCAGTGCGAGTAGGGGATTCGCCTCACATAGATTGTGTTGTTTTTGTAGTTCGTCCAATAAATGTACAAGCTTACTGCCAAGCAAAATTAATTCAATTTATTCCAGTGCCAAGTAACGCAGTGATAGACAGAGAGGAGTAAAATGAGAAGGTTCAAGACAAACAAATATGATTCTGTGACTTCAATTCTTTACCAAACCACTTAAGACCAGACGTGCCGAAGTTGAAAGCTTTTAGAGACGATGAATTTAATGACACTCTAGGAACACATTTGTCTTTAAAATGGTTAAACCCTTGTGAAAAAAGGATAAATGCTGTTTAGCAGTATTTTCTCCTTTTTCCACAATGTTTTCAACAGCTTTTTTCATTAAGGGGGTTGTGATTGTTCGGTGAAGAGTTAACTGAGACGATGTCTCATTGAAGGCAGAATTGAACTTTAGCTACTGTTCAGAGTAAATGCAATACATTATGGAAATACGTATTGCATAAAGCCATAAAAATGTTTCATGCTTTCCGGTAGGTAAGCGAGAAATATCGGTGAAATATTTTTCGATATTTCATGGTTACGACCAGTGAAATACCGATTTCTTTACTCTAACTCTTCAGTTGAAAGCGAAAACAGTTGTTCCTGTCGACAAGATCACCAAAGCGTCTTGCTAGCAGAATGTTTATTTGTAAAACGCAGATTTTAACAGTATCAGAGCTCCAGAATAGTGGGAGTGATGGCATTCTCTCCAAACTCTATGTTGTGGGTACTCGTTAGAATCGTCTCGATGGGACAATTCTAATGAGTACCCACAACATAGGGTTTAGTGGAGAATAACCGGTATTCTTAATTTTGAAATCAAAATCACTCCCTCTCTCTGGAGTTAGAGTATTATTGTTTGGTAATGGTAGTAAAAATATTTTTTGAAAAGAACACTTTTTGTTCTATGCTTTTAAGTATTTATCTGCAGTGTTTGCAACCATTTGTGTAGCAAGACCTTATCTGAAGAACCTCTTGAAAACGTTACTCTATCATTTCCTTCTCTTTTTCTTGGGGGAAGCAGCCAGTATCTTCGATAAAACTTGGATTCAACAGTTACAGTGCAACAAAACACTAACGTTACAAATGCCTACACACACGTGTGTGCACTGGTCGTAATAATACATAGATGTCGGGCTGAAATACAAGGACATGGGTGTCGCCCTGAGAAAAAGAAGCCAATCTTCCTACGCTTTATACCATGCTGGTCGTCACTTAATATGGATCCAACTCGTCCAACAGACGACTAACTACGGAGGTAGAATGTCCTTTGACACGCAAAAGATTTACAAACAACCAAAATACAACCCAGGTCAGCCTGTGCAGATTATAGAGGTTGAATTGGATCGGTTTAACTCTTTACCACACGAGACAATTTTGGACTGGTCCAAATTGAAAGAATTTGCAGACGACAAATTAAAGGTGACTGAAAATAGAAATTTGTTCTGGAAAGGCTAGAAAACACTGTGGGAAAAGGAGAAAATGCTGGTTACCAGCATTTTCTCCTTTTCCCACAGTGTTTTCAAAAGGCTTCTTTCTCAGGGGCGTCAAAAGTAGGGATTGAGTGGTAATGGGTTAATTTGCAATATCTACCGCTAGATGGCATTCTATAAATACTATCTATCTAATTTGGGAATCCTGGGTACAGAACCGAACCACTTTCCTACGCGTCAACCGTTACTTTGAATTTCAAACTAAAATAAATATTTACCCAATAAAATGCGTGCAATTCACTCAGCTATGATCAGCAGTTAAGAGAAATCTGGAGCTAAGATATGTTTCATTTCTCCTCAGACGTGTTGATAAAAGCTATTTTCTACATTGCTACTTTAAAGAGCGCAATATTACAGCCTGCCTGCTTTCGGGCCTGGTGATGCGTCATATAAGACAGGTCGAATTTTCGAAGAATATGACATGCGCAGACAACGATTTAATTTGAATCTGCATCAAAACACTTATTCATACAGCATGGGGTGGGGCGCAGGGGACGTGAATCTTTCATTTGTGATATTCCAGGGAAATAGAGTTACTTCTCTTTGTTTCCCCTTTAATTTCCAGTCCCTGAACTTTCGCATATAAATAAGTCACGCTCTATTAAATGAGTCATGTATCTGCGAAAAGGAGAAAATGCTGGTAACCACAATGTTTTCTAAAGGCTTTTTTCCCAGGGATTGTGTGGTAATGACGGTTAAATATCGTTAAGATTGTAAACTATTTTTTCCCGACCTTCCATAACACTACGTATCAGCAAAAGACCAAGGCACTTAAATAAATGTTTCGGATTCATTTAACACTTTTATCAACAAATGTACGAGACACTAGACCTCATTCGAATGATATAAGTAACATTACAGTGAACTGAGAAAGATTTTTGTCTTACAATATTGACCAAAAGAGAGGGATGCACAGATAAAGAATCAGACGATACAAATTTGCAAACTGATCTTGATGTATGCCTTTCACGGAGCAATGTTTTAGCTTGTGGTGTTAAACGAGTAAAAACGGCCACTTCCGGGTTTTCTATGGATACAAACTCCTCTGATGAGTGAAACTTGCACAGAAAGTGGGATTTCAAGTAATGCAAGAAAATTTGAAGAACATTAGACGCAATTGCCGTTTTGCACTTGTTTTTCCCCGCATTTGCATTTCAGAGATTGGAAGAAGACAAGAAAGTGATTACTTAAATTACCTTTGACGTGAAATGATTAATCAATTTGATTTGTTGAATGCAAAATTGTAAGACGAAGTACAAAACGAAATCATGTTGAATAAAAGATGAATGTTTGAAAAATCGAGACAGAATATATACCTTTTCCGTGAACTTAAATGATTATACTAAAGGATAATTGTACATTTTATTTAATTTTATTTAATTTTGGTGCGGTTTAGGGCAAGGTCAGATATAAGTAAATGCAGAATGATCTTTGATTATATACTTTTTAGTTCTTTTATTTTCGAAAAAACAATAACTAGACCGTGACCTTGGAAAAAATAACATATCCGTTATTTTGTGTGCTCGACTTGTCAAAAAAAAAAAACCCTGCCTGCAAAGCTTGTCTGCTGACTGAAAATGGCGTTTAGCACTTTAAGCGATTGGAGGAAATGATGGAATCAGTTTTTGAAAATTGTTTTGCATACAATTATAGGGATTGGGGAAGCATTTACAATGTGTTCGACACATTTTGCCCATTAGACGGATTAAACTCTTCAATGACAATTGAACTCTCGCAGTACCCCAATTAATTAACTCATCACGCTATAAATATTACTTTTTTTTAACTAATTGCATTTGAAAAAGTCGTGTAAGAATGGATGAAACAAAATGCAGAGGTAAAAAATTATTGGAGTTTATATGACAAATGGAATATTACGAGAGCACCCCGTGTCTATAGGACCCCGAGGTTTGAGTGGTGTTTTACGCCCCATTTCAACATAATCTCAGTAATTTCACGGCGACAGTTCACATATTCATGTATGACCTGGGTTTCTTCAGCACTCGGGCAGAGCTCTGAGTTTAAGACTTTGAAAAAAAAATTACAAATTTTACTCGTCTTCTGCAATCACTTCAAGGTCTGATGGTTGTAAGGGTACTATCGTCTTCTAAAGAATCCATTCTGCTGATAAATGGTCAAGTCGAGATGCCAAAGCTTCAGAGATGAAATACTAGGGTCGGATTTAGGGTTCACTTAGCTCAGACGTAACATACAAATCTATAATTAATTCTTGTCTAAAACCCTTTAGTGTCTTCGGTAATATTCCGTTGCTTTAAATGGCATAGTCGATTGAGATCAGACTGACCAGAAAGTGCATGGATGTGCAAACTTAGGTCTTTTTTCGTCACTGAACATGCCCCCTTTCTTATTGGACACTATAATACAGGTCTTTCCCTGACCAAAACTGTGCAGCAACTGTATGTCTCCTTTTAACCCTTTACTCCATAGATACTCATTTCTACGCATTGCTTGTAGGAGCCTTTGGAAAACATTGTGACAAAAGGTGAAATTGCTCATGACGAGCAATTTCACATTTTGTCACAATGTTTTCTATGCTTTCAAAAGGTGTCATATACACATAAGAAACGGCTTCATCCTTGCTGTTATTTAGGGTGAATTAGAGATACCATAGAAATACCTTATGGGGTAAAGGGTTAATACTTTCTCTGTTTCTTTTAAACTAAATTATTTTTGCAGACAGCGCAGATCAAGATCAGACAACTCATAAAATGCAGTCTGATCTTGTTTCTATATCGTCTGTTACCAGATCCTAAACTAGGACCAAAAATTTCAGCAAAATGCAGCAGAAATATACTTTAAGGTCTCGAAAACAGTCGATTTTATATACTTTGCACAGACAATGTAAAAGTGATACATGTATCACTACGCCCTTTTTTTATCCAGTAGCTACTCTAATGCTTTACCAAACCCTCCCTTGTTTAAGTGACTTTGTAGCAACAAACTTTTCTAACCATTTTCGTAAAAAGAGAAAATGCCGACAAAAATAAAGAACTTTATCCTTGCCACAGTCAATTTTCCAACTGCACATGCTTTCAATTTGAACAGGTCTAAAATTTTCGGCGTTTGGTACAGAGTACTTAACAAACATTTTCACGTATGTAGGAGGTCCGTGTGATAATTGATTTACTCACATTTCGAACCCCGATATTTATGTTGTATCGCAAGCAATTTATTTCGACATAAAAGAAAATGATAACATATTCCTGTTTCCAATATATACCCACTGTATCCAGAATCGAATCAAAAAGACATAAATACAGACGACTTGCGAATTATATTGTCTAGATATGCCATGATTTACAGCCCTGCAAGATGTGATTTTGCAGATGATATTGGTATCCAAGCGTATCTATGTAATACATCGTCCCTCCTTAGTGAATACAGGCGGAACGTTGTCTCCGATAGCTCTGCTTCTAAGGCGGATCATATATGGTTGCTTAGATAATTGGCCTGCAACACGTGAAAAGGGACATTCGGACATCTGCGTAAAGTGTCGTCTCGGATCAGCCTGCGCTGTCCGCGCAGGCTAATCCGAGACGACACTTTCCGTTTTCATGCAATTTTCTGTTTTGCGCATGTCTACTGTAGCACAAAATCTAATGCAGTCGTAAAGTGCCGTCTCGGATTAGCCTGCGCGGACTGCGCAGGCTGATCCGAGACGACACTTTACGCAGATGTCCGAACGTCCCTTTTCGCGTGTTGCACTCCATATGTGGATGTCTATTAATCCTTTACCACACAATCACATGTTTTCTTACCCTGAGGAAAAAAAAATGTTTTAACACTTTACCAAACGACAATATTTTAGGCTTGTCCAAATCGAAAGCATTTGCAGACGACAAAATGAAATTAACTGAAAATTTAAAATTTGTTTTCTGAAGAGTAGAAAACATTGTGGGAAAAGGAAAAAAATGCTGGTTACCAGCATTTTCTCCTTTTCCCACAATGTTTTCTAAAGGCTTCTTTCTCAGGGGGTCGTCAAAAGTAGGGATTGTGTGGTAATGGGTTAACTCTTTACCAAACCACAAAATTTTAAATTAGTCCAAATTGAGAGCATTTGCAGACGACAAAATAAATGTGACTAAAATAAGTTGAAATTTGTTGCAGGAAGAGAAGAAAACATTGTGGAAAAAGGAGAAAATGCTGGTTACTGGCATTTTCTCCTTTTCTCACAATGTTTTCAAAAGGCTTCGTTCATAGGGTCGTTAAAAGTCGGGATTGAGTAGTAAAATGGTAAAAAAGACATCGAGGGAAAATGAGAAATTACTGGTAACTAGAATTTTCTTCAATTAATACAATATTTGAGTTTTGAATTGTCGTTTCAAATGCTTATAAGTTGAACCAGTATGAAATTTTGTCGTAAAGTAAAGAGTTCAATGTTTATAATACTGATTGAACCATAAACCAAACAATCCTGAGTTTGGGCGACTGTAAGGATGAATGTTTTTAAAATAACAATATTTTCTTTCATTTCAAAGGCAAGTTCCACCATTTAGAGCCATATGTAATTAGTCGTCTGCAATTGCTCTCAAAATAGTCAAGTCTAGAATTTTGACGTCAAGTAAATAGAAAAAGAAGTAACCAATGGAACCAACTTCAATTTTTTTTGCAACTCCTTCAGCGCCTAATATATAAGTACGCTGAAGATGGCTGAAAATACTACACTACAATTTGGCTTCTTTACAAAAGAATCCAGGAGAGGTCAGCAGCAATTTTCTTTTTTTTTTCTTCAAATAGTTCATAGGCTTTTGATTTCAATAGTTTTTGGTACATGTAAACAAACAATTCAAAAAGCCGCCACGTAGAAACTTCATTTGCATTACATGACGGCCATTTGACTTTTTTATCGCGTTTTCAAGTCGCATGATCTTGTCTCTTTCAACGAAATTCTTCTGAAGTTCTTCTTCTGCTTAGATTTATTAGCTTAATAAATATTTACAACTATTTGAGGGGTCATTTACGGCCATGGTTAATTAATAGAACAAATATTTTCTGAAATTTGTCATAAAGAATTAACCATGTCTTATGTATTTCATGTTGCGGTTTTTGATTTTGCTTATGTAAAAAAAAAAAGAAGAAACAGCTTGTGTGTCAGAACAATTTCGCAAGAAGAATGTATTTAGGCAGCAAATTCTGTGGGAATCTGCCTTTTAAACTCACCACTGTTGGAAAGGTCTAATTAAACTTTGATAACGCTTTACTCTTGAATACGAATTTTCTTCTCTTACACACATTTCAAACAAGCAAATAGTGCTGTATTCGGTCACCACTTCGTAATTGTACGCCTCATTTCTAAGGGATTGCTGACCAAGATTTACTTGCGAAATCAAATTTCGAAACTGGTGATTGTAACTTAGCTGCATTTTTTGTAATATTTAATTCAAAACAAAATCATTACATATGCGTTTTTTTAAAGAACTATTTTTCCTCCATAATGTGCCTGTCAAAGAAGCGTATCTAGGCTTCATGTAAATTTCAATACACATGTATACATGTAGGCATATATTTCAACACATTGTAAACTATCATTCTTGATATGCAGTTCAGCGATAGATACAGAGTCTCGCATTCGTTGGCTTTGAAGAAAAAAAACTTATCAAACTCTTCTACAAAATTAAAATGCCATTAAGCTTGACTAATATACTTTGCAGTATAGATCCAAAATCAGAATGCACACACTATGCAGTCTAACCTTCATCTACACCGTCTGTAAAAGCCTGCACCTTTGCCTTTGGAGTATGGGTTGATCAACTTACTTGTAAGAGTAGTAGCAGGTTTAGATTGGGAGTGCTCTATGGGTGTTGGTATAGAGTATGATATTTGTTAAACCATAAACATGAACGTTGTTAACGATTTATCAA
Source organism: Tridacna crocea (assembly GCA_943736015.1). Lineage (NCBI taxonomy): Eukaryota > Metazoa > Mollusca > Bivalvia > Cardiida > Cardiidae > Tridacna > Tridacna crocea. Next base: position 31,673,506 of record OX031056.1, read on the forward strand.
GCAATCTGGAGTTTTAATGACTCTTCAGAAAAAAAACGTTTGAAAACCTTTCAGGAAAAGGAAATTGCGTTCTTTGCATGTTTAGAAGATTCTTGAAAACTTGAATAAGACTAGAATCTATTAAAATAGGTCCATACAGAGCTGAGGACAAATATTGCAAACGTTCCTAGTTATTATTTGTGTACTTCATAAATAATTCTGTATTTGAAAGTAATTTCTGATCTTCAGAACCAATTGCTTTAGCCAATCAGGAGTTACGTTCCTCTCCAAATCTTGAATTGACCTAAGTATTCAATTTAAAACGGTTGGTGAATATGGGCCCATATTTCATTCAGTAATGTTGAAACGCATAATTTGGCTCGTAGATTCGAGACAGCAATCTTGTTGCCGATGACCAAACTTTCATAGCCCTTATCCAAACAATCCTGACTTGTCACGATCCTGATAAAGAAGGCTTTTGAAATAATATGATGAAAAAGGAGAAAATACCAGCATTTTTTCCTATTCCAGGTTATTGTTTCTCTCTGAACATTAACTCCAGACATCTCATTTGTTGCCTGTAAATGTTTTCAAAATGGACAAGTCTAAACTTTTATCCTCTTATTAGTAGATACACGAGGAAAGACGTTATGGCAATAAATGCTCTCACCAAATCACACAAAAAAATCTGACGTCAAGTCAATTGTTATTTTCTGGAAAATCATCAATCTGCCAGTTTTGACTGACAATGCATGTAATGCACGTTCATATTCATTCTTATGCCTCGGCGATGTTTTCATAAATTGTATTGGATTCTTTTGAAGCAGTTTATTGAGTTTCTGGTGAAATAATGATTGAAAGAGTTATCGACAGCAAGCTTAACAATTTTATGGTTAGACAGAAATCTTTAAAACCCGAAATGAATTCGATGCCAGTCAACCGCACAAATGTTGTCCTAAATTACTGACTTCGTTCCCAAAGAAACATATAAAAGAGACACTTGTACAGCGAGAAGAGAGCTGTGATAAGGACTGTTTTCAATAAAAAAATTCTAGTACCACTGATTTGGACAATTGACATGGAGGAGAATTATACAAAAGAACGTGTCTTTTTGTTTGTAATGGAAAACATTTTGTATGAAAAAGAGCTATTGCTTGTCATGAGCTTCTTTCCCTGTTTAAACTATGTTTCAAATTCTTTCGGGAGAGAGAGAAGGAGAGAGATCTCATATTTGAATCAAAAGGCTGTGGTTAGGCTTTTAGACAATGTATATTTAATTTATGCAATGATCATGGTTTCCACTACAGGGAAGCAAGATGCTTTTCTATATTTAATGAAAAGCATTTTGTATGGAAAGGAACACCAGTATTTTTCCTTCTCTTTTTAGGAATTCATTATCTCTTGAAAATCACCTTCCTGGTCTGTTGTCGTCTTCCCCACTGCCAGAAAACTACAGGCTTGTTAGCATAAGGTTGAAAACATTAAAACGATTATGTAGCCCTCCTATATAACCTCAAGCTGCTAAGCGCAACTTACTGACCTTTTGAAGACAATTTAGATCAAGATCAGACTGCACAAAACGTGCAGTCTGAACTTGGATCTACACTGTCCGAGAATAAGATATTTGATAAAGAATAAAATAACCTTCATTCGGGGTGTTACTATCGGCTTGTAAGTTTTTATTTGACTTATTTAGAAGGAAAAGGATTATTATATGGCTTGCAATACGTGAAAAGGGGCATTCGGACATCTGTGTAAAATGACGTTCCGGATCAGCATACACAGTCAGCGCAGGCTAATCCAAAACGACACTTTCCGTTTTTATGTGATTTTCTGTTTTGCGCAAGTCTACTGTAGCACACACCGTAATGTAGTCGTAAAGTGTCGTCTCGGATCAGCCTGCGCGGACTGCGCAGGCTCATCAGAGACTACACTTTACGCAAATTTCAGTAAAATGAATCATTGTAATCAGCATACACAGTCAGCGTAGGCTAATCCAAAACGACACTTTCCGTTTTTTTTTTTTGTGATTTTCTGTTTTGCACAAGTCTACTGTAGCACAAACTGTAATGTAGTCGTAAAATGCCGTCTCGGATCTGCCTGCGCGGACTGCGCAGGTTGATCCGAAACGACACTTTACGCAAATATCCGAAAGCCCCTTTTAGCGTGTTGCACGCCATATTGTATGTGTTTCTATTTCTGTCTTTGCAATGATTCATTTTGCTGAAATTATACAAAATTCCCGGATATGTATAAAATCATGGATAGATTATACTTGTCTTGTCAAAATTAATTCATAGTTGAAGTCAAAAGTATTATATTTGGCAAAATGGGGCTTAATGTATCTCCGTGATGCATGATCAAACAAGCGATTAAATAATTATTGATCCAAAGTAGTTTCATTTTTCAACAATCGGCTTAACCATGGGGTAGACCAGTCCTAGGCCATGAAGATAATTGACCAGTTGTGAAAAGTTTCGGCCCAGGTCAGCCTGCACGGATTGCGCAGGCTGACCTAGGTCAATACTTTTATTAGATGCATTAAGCCCCCTTTTTCCAGAACATAGCACGTTTTTTATTGCATTGTCATCATGCCTCATCATGCGAGATTAAATAAGTTTCGATCTTTCACCGAGAGAAAATATTCTATTTGTTTCATGCTTTTAACTCTTTCGCGTCGGGTGAGGGTGATGGTGAGGGTGATGGTGGGGGTGGCGGTCTTAATCAGAATTCAGTACAGTTCTTTTTCGACTATCCTCCGCATAGTAACGCATTAAAATATTATGTCGAGCGCGAGAAATGTAAGGTAAATAACGTCATATTTCCATCTAATTGTGAGGCACGTGTATTTTTCCTAGAGGTAACTAGTAAGCGGGAACAACTGTTTCCGTCTTCAATTGAAGAGTTAGATTATAAAAATCGGTATTATCTCTGGTCTTTACCATGAAATATAAAAAAAATATTTCACCGATATTTCTCGATAACCTACCGGGAAGCACGAAATAGATATGCCATCTTCGCGAGCCAAGGCTACGATCACTACGTGGATCTTATCTTGGCGGATCGAGCCCGATTTCGAGATACCCGCAACATGCCCCCTATCGAATGCTGGTTATTATCCACCTTTACATCATATTTTTTATAGCCAATAAACTATCGTTTTACAAACCGCTTACGAATACAAAAAATCAACATGCAGCAATTACCACAAACGTGCTTCGACATTCCATGGTCAGGTGCTGGAATATAGCCCAAAACCTCCGATAATTGTTTGGTAACACTGAAACTTTCTGTAAATATTGTTCGTCTACGTTTTTGTCGATAATAAATAATTACAGATCCTGCACACACCCAAGGAGATATGCATGTTTACCTTCTATTTTAATTCGAAAGGTCGCGAACGTGTTCTATTTTCATCAAAGATGAAATGCTACGAGAGATTTGATTCGTGCAGTTAGAGCTAGCGGCAACCAATGAAAATGCGTATAGCGGGACTGTCGAAATCAAGCTTGATCCGCAAACGGTACAGTAGCTTAGTGGACCGTCACCCTTGGCTTGCGAAGATGTAAATGTCCACACTCTCAGTATTCATATTCAACAATAATTCTTAGCTCCATTTCTATTCTAGATTTAAAAAAAGTAGCATAACTTTCAGTTTGCTTGACATTTGGCTTAGCAATTCAGAAAAAGGGAAGGTTTCAAGTCTGGAAAAAAATATAATAAAACTAAGAATGTTTTTAAGAATGGTTGGTGTTTATGAAGCTTGAACTCTCTTGATGGGTATACGATCATACATATTCAAACGTTGGCAATCCGGGTGTCTATCATTTCTGTGTTTCAGAAAGCACTTGAATTTTCTTTTCCCGCCATGGCGCAGTAGGCACTAGCGATATCTGCCCATGCCAGTAATTGTTAACCGAGAAATTCCATAAAGTACGAGGGTAGAAAAACGCGGTGTAAAAAAGAGAAAATAGTTGTTACCAGCATTTTCTCCTTTTCTCCCTATGTTTCCGATTTCTCGTTATTACTAGCTTTTAAACGGGAATGATAACAGCAAAATATTGGCCAAACCTGTTTTGACCTTTCAGATTTCAATTATAACCCACTTTTTCTACAGAAAGCTACCACAGGCTGGCTTCAGTTTTAACGATCTATGAAGAAAACAATAATATTGGATTTTGTTAGAATGAGTATATAAGCAGCGTTAACTATGAGAAAGACACTTACTTGGATTCAAATAAAAGGTTTTGTATAACCTTCCCACATCAACAAATGGGCCATGCTCAATGAAAAGGGAGTTTAATACATGTGCAAAAAATTTCGACCCATGTCAGCCTGCGTGGAATGCGCAGGCTGACATGGGTCGAGACTTTTTGTTATATATATATAAACATTTTCTGCATCTCTTAGGGCCATACTAGTCATGATTTAGTCAGTTGTTATACAAAACTGATGCGTTGGATCGTTATTAGGCTTGCAGCATGAGAAAAAGGGCATTCAAACATTTGCGTAAATTGTCGTCTCGGATCACCCTGCACAGTCCGCGGATGTTAATCCGAGACGGCACTTTACGACTACATTAGATTTTGTGCTACAGGCGATTTTCGCAAAAGAAGAAATTAAATTAAAACGGAAATTGTCGTTTTGGATTAGTCTGCGCGGTCTGCACAGGCTCTCCGCTCAGGCTAACCCAAAACGTCACTTTCCGTTTTTATGTAATTTTCTGTCTTACGCAAGTCTACTGTGGCACAAAATCTAATGTAGTCGTAAAGTGCTGTTTCAGATCAGCCTGCGTGGACTGCACAGGCTGATCTGAGACGAATGTAAATTGCATCCCAATCCTTATTCTCAACAATTTTCTGCATTTCATGGACGCATTTTTCATTTGCAAAACCAAACATCATAGCCGACCAGAGAGTTACTTCTTAATTTAAAATCTAATAGTGGTTAGTATATTTGATCCCATATGAATGAATTAGGGCGCGTAATTGTGAGGGGGAGAATAATGTGTCTGCATCTAAAATGACGTATTTTTGACGGCATTTTACGATTAGTTTACCATTTTTTGTAACTCAACATATTTTTTTGTGACATAGTTTCTTTTTTTCGTTTCTCTTTTTTTCAATTTTATGGGTATCTTTTCATGTGCTATCATTTTTTCTGCTGTTTTTTGCATTAGTCTGCAGTTTTCATTATGTTATTGGTATGTATTGCTGAAGTGATACGTCTTTTTACTAAGCTACATGCATATTGTTTACCAGTTTACCATGCATGAATTAAGCCAACTTGGAGTCTTTAAGGTTAAATATGATGTTACCGTGATATAGATCTAGCTCTTGTCCGTGCCAGTTATAATTGGCCTGTGACAAACGAAAAGAGGCATTCGGACATTTGCGTAAAGTGTCGTCGCGGATCAGGCTGCGCACTCCGTGCAGGCTAATCCGAAACGACACTTTTGGTCTTTATGTAATTTTCTGTTTTGCACGAGTCCATTGTTGCACAAAGTCTAATGTAGTCGTAAAAAGCCGTCTCGAATTAGCCTAGCATCTACTAGCTAACATCTACACTTTAACAGGAATACTATTACCATGGAAATACCGTCGTAAGATATAATTCATACATGGAAACAGGGCGCCAAATGGAGGTATTGTCCTTTACTAACAAGTTCTCCTTTCGCCATAATGTGTTCTGTTGTACTCGTAAAATGCAAAAGAAGTCGACTGCACGTAGTTAAGAGTCGAGAAAGAATGGCAAGGACATGTACTTTTTTCATCCCCCGCCGAAGACGAGACGGAAGGATATGGCGTGCAACGCACGAAAAGGGGCATTCGGACATTTGCGTAAAGTGTCGTCTCGGATCAGCCTGCGCAGTCCGCGCAGGCTAATCCGAGACGGCACTTTCCGTTCTAATGTGATTTTCTGTTTCGCAAAAGTCTACTGTAACACAAAATCTAATGTAGTCGTAAAGTGCCGTCTCGGATTAGCCTGCGCGGATTGCGCAGGCTAATCCGGGACGACACTTTACGCAAATGTCCGAATGCCCCTTTTCCCGTGTTGCATGCCATTATTATAATTTTGCACATCCGTCCGTCCAGGAGAGTATCTCCAATACCACTGGACACAATCTCGTGAAACTTTATACATGTATATTAAATTAATCCATTCTGCCGATAACTTTTTATCTTTTTTATCGGTGCAAAATGGCCTGGGGTTGTTTCTTCCATAATCTAATTGATAAGCTTAGATAAGCTTTGATAAGTAAGAACGAGTCAAAAATAGCTATTGCAAAGTTTTCTCGTTGGAAATATCTGTACGTAGTAGAAATATTGGACCCAATATCATAAACTATGGATCTAAGATCTACGGAATCCTGTTTCCGCCATCCACTTTTCGACCTACGAGGAACTCGAAAAGTAGAAATTAAGCACAGTAAATTCCACTTTTCTTGCAAAAAAGTCACTTCAGTTTTTGACCTGACAATTGTCAAAAAACTTTCGACCTTTCGACCTCATGTTTGTCTAGAAAAGTAGAAATTAGGAAGTACTAACTTCAGCTTTTCGCGTTAAACTGCTAGGTCGAAAAGTAGAAGATATAAAGATCCCTATTTTACTGCACTGGTCACAAAAGCGCACATGTAGTCGTGTGTAGCAGTTCAAGTAATAATTTCTCTAATCAGGTCCTGTATTCACTTACCATTCTCGAGAACACTTATGTATTCGTAGTCTTATTTTTCAAGTCTTTCTATTTGTAAGTAACACAATTTCTGATTGGCTAAACCGAAAGGTTTAGCCAATCAGAAGTTGTGATACTTACAAATGTAGACAATTCTTGAGAATATGACAAAAAACGTCCCGAAGAAAGGCAGGTGAATACGAACCAAGGACCCATAGGCTACTCACCAACTATTCTTAGTTTTATTATGTCTAGTTCTGTATTTAAAAAGTAACACAACTTTTGATGACTTAAACTATTTAGTTAGCCAGTGAGACGTTGTATTACATATCAAAGTAAAAAAAAATCTCGAGAAAAAGAGTTCGTTAAAATTGATCCGAGAGGTCCCTGCTAAAGTAGGTTAAAGATTTTTTCTGAACGGGATCTTTTTACGAGAGTGAAATAAGAATAAGCAGGGAGTTCGACAGAGAGACTTCATCGCATGAACAAACCCGTATTTACAAGGTAAGGAGTTAAGGTATTTATAAAATTACTGTTTATTTGAAACGTTTTAGTCATTATTGGCGTTTAATACATTAAATGAAGCATAGCTTGTTTTCTTCTTTTTTCTCTTCTCGTCTATCTTTAGTTTTTTGCTTTGTAATGACAAGTAAACTTACTGGTGAATACATATGATCATCAAACAGAACAATTTGATACAAAATAATTTAAAGTTGTGCTGTGCGCTGGGAAAAGGGGGGTAAATGCCTCTACTTAATGCATAATACAAAGCTAGTCGTCATCTAATATGGACTGGTTTTGTCTAAAATCAGTAAACCATAATGTAGAATGGTCATTGACATGCAGACCGTCCACCCGTGGTAAGAAGTCTCTACCTTGATGCAGGTTTTTAGATACAAGCAGATACTTTTTCAGGAGGATGACTGACATACCTATTTAACTCTTGGGATGTTATGCCTGACTGCAGGACCCGTTTTGCGGGCCATAGAGATCAAAATCAGACTGCACAGAACGAGCAGTCTGATCTCCGATCTACAATATCTGATAAGGACATTAAGCTTTTACTATCGGCTTAAAAGTTTCATTTCACTTTTTAGCAGGATAAGAAATAAGTATTTAGATAGTGATCGCTGTTACGAAATTAAATATCGTTGGTTTACTTCAAAAACCTCCTTACTACAGTTTGTAACAAGCTGTAGTTACGAGGTTTTTAAAGTAAGGAGTTTGCTACATAGCTTTGAAATGAAATCTGCGTTGTGTGTTCTTATCTTGTATATTGAATGGAAAGTGTCAAGTTTGAATTTCACACAACCCCTTTAATCTGTTTTTAATTTAGAAAAAAAAGTATTTCATTAACTGATATGCAATATCACAGTTGGAGAATTCTGGCATATAAGGCACTATAAGGCGTATATGAAAGGGTTCAGGTTAAAGAAACAGCGAAATCGCCTTCAACAGTTTTCTTTCTATTTTTCTTCAAATATCTGTACCATGCAACGAGATTTTAGTCCATTATAGATCAAATGAAAACAACGGGAAATAAATAGTACCTGAAATTAAAAGATTTGTCCCAAAAAACGAGTTATTTCAGGAGAAGGAAAAAAATGCTGGTCACTATCTTTTTTTCCTTCCTTTGTTTTACTGAAGTCTTATGTCAAGATTATATACTTCAAAAACCTCGTAACTACAGCTTAAAACAGATCATTTTAACTGTTGTATGCTGATATTGCATACAACTACGAGCTAAAAAGTTTAAAAAGAAAATGTGCTTGCCTATCGGACACAGACCATGTCATAGCTGTAAAACAAACCACCGTCTGTCCTGGTATAAGGTCGCACTAACCTCGTTCTCATACTTAGCTCCATGGCATGCCATCTGATTGGCTAATGCTTTCTGACTTGACCAATCAGTTGGTTAGCCTTGAGATGTAGCAATGAAGTTGAATTTGTCCAGGACCTTCTCTGCAATACATCAGACCTTTAAGTCAATGCATTATACTAATGTCTAATGTCTATAGGGGCCAGTTAAATCATAAGGAATCTGAGATCCAGATAACTGGCAGTGATGGTATTCTAAAGTCATTATTTCTCTTCGAAACCCTATGTTGTGGGTACTCATTAGAATCGTCTCGATGAATGAGACGATTCTAATGAGTACCCACAACTTAAGGTTTAGAGTAGAATGATCAAAATTTTTTGAAATCAAAATCACTCCCTCTATCTGAAGCTCTGATAACGCACAATGGTCCTCTGACATATGGAATGTTTACCAAGAGCAACAAGTTTCGACCTAGTTCTTTTTGCGAGGACATGCACAGGCTGACAAGGGTCGATCTTTTTTCAGAGGTTTGATACTCCTCTTTTACAGAGATTGGATGGCGTTTTGATCAATCCGATTAATGTTAGAAATCCAAATACTAATTTGATCAGAGTTTCTTCAGAAATTTTGAAATATGACAATGTTTGAGAATTTTTTTTTTTTGCCGGGTATTGAATTTCATGTGACTTAATTTTCACAAAATTCACTGAGCTGTTAAGATATTTGCGGGGGGAAATATCTATTTTGTTCAGAGATACATTTATATTTCGACTGTGCATTTTAAAACTCGTATCATTCAGTTTTGGATTTATGCTGCAGATAAGTATTCATTCTATTATATTCGAGCATCAATCGTAGCAAATAATAAATGAGCCATGCTCTGGCAAAAGGGAGCTCAATGAATCTCCATGATACATGTCACCAAACAAGTCGTCACATATAGCTATGGATCTATTAAGTCAGCAAAAGTTTCGACAAACGTCAGCCTGCGCAAATTGCGCATGCTGACGTGTGTCGATACTTTTTGAGGATACATTAAAACCCCTTTTCACAGATCATAGTCCAATATACGAGTACGGAAAACAATTCAGTATACGGATGCAAAACTTTTAAATAGTGTAGACTCGAACATGACAGAATGTTCCCAGCTCTTATTATCCCCCGCCGAAAGGCGGCGGGGGATATGGTAATAGTCTCCGTCCGTCCTTCCGTCATTCCGTCCTTCCGTCCTTCCGCTTTTTGTCCGGACCATATCTCCAAGAGTATTTGAGATATCAACTTCAAACTTCACAAGTAGATAGATCTCATTAAGGAGGCGTGCAGTGTACAAGAACCATTACTCTATCTTCAGTATTTTTGGAGTTATTGCCCTTTGTAAATTTTTACTTTGAATTTTTGTCCGGAGCATATCTCCAAAAGTATGAAAGGTAGGAACTTGAAACTTCACACACATATAGAACTCATTAAGGAGGCGTGCAGTGCGAAAGATCCATAACTCTGTCTTCAGTAATTTTGGAGTTATTGCCCTTTGTAAATTTTAACTTTGGATTTTTGTCCGGAGCATATCTCCAAAAGTATGAAAGCTAGGAACTTGAAACTTCACAAGTGGATAGATCTCATTTAGGAGGCGTGCAGTGTACAAGAACCATTACTCTATCTTCAGTATTTTTGGAGTTATTACCCTTTGTTTATTTTTACTTTGAATTTTTGTCCGAAGCATATCTCCAAAAGTATAAAAGGTAGGAACTTGAAACTTCACACACATATAGAACTCATTGAGGAGGCGTGCAGTACGAAAAATTCATTACTCTGTCTTCAGTAATTTTGGAGTTATTGCCCTTTGTACATTTTTAGCTTGAATTTTTGTCCGGAGCATATCTCCAAAAGTATAAAAGCTAGGAACTTGAAACTTCACACACATATAGAACTCATTGAGGAGGCGTGCAGTGCGAAAAATTCATTACTCTGTCTTCAGTATTTTGGAGTTATTGCCCTTTGTACATTTTTACTTTGAATTTTTGTCCGGAGCATATCTCCAAAAGTATAAATGCTAGGAACTTGAAACTTCACACATATATAGAAGTCATTAAGGAGGCATGCAGTGCGAAAGATCCATTACTCTATCTTCATTAATTTTGGAGTTATAGCTCTTTGTAAATTTTAACTTTGGATTTTTGTCTGGCGCATATCTCCAAAAGTATTTGAGATATCAACTTCAAACTTCACAAGTGGATAGATCTCATTAAAGAGGCATGCAGTGTACAAGAACCATTACTCTATCTTCAGTATTTTTGGAGTTATTGCCCTTTGTACATTTTCTTCTGGAATTTTTGTCCGGAGCATATCTCCAAAAGTATGAAAGGTAGGAACTTGAAACTTCACACACATATAGAACTCATTGAGGAGGCGTACAGTGCGAAAGATCCATTACTCTGTCTTCAGTATTTTTGAAGTTATTGCCCTTTGCACAATTACTTGTCCGGATTATATCTCCAAAAGTATAAAAACTAGGAACTTGAAACTTCACACATATACAAAACTCACAGAGAAGAAGGGCAGTACACAACAACTATAACTCTGTCTTCAGTATTTTTGGAGTTATTGCCCTTTGTAAATTTTAACTTTGGATTTTTGTCCGGAGCATATCTCCAAAAGTATAAAAGCTAGGAACTTGAAACATCACATGCATATAGAACTAATTAAGGAGAAGTGCAGTGCTAAAGAATCATAACTATATCTTCAGTAATTGTTGAGTGATTGCTCTTTGTAAATTTTCACTTTGGAATTTTGTCCGGAGCATATCTCCAAAAGTACAAAGGCCAGGAACTTCAAACTTTATACACTAATAGAATTCATTAAGGAGAAGTGCACCAAAACCAAAACTCTGTCTTCAGTAATTTTTGAGTTATAGCCCTTTGTTAATTTTTATTTTGGATTTCTGTCTGGCATATATCTCCAAAAGTATAAAAGCTAGGGACTTAAAATTTCACACACATAATATTATAGAGCTAATTGAGGAAAAGTGCAGTGCACAAGAACCATAACTCTATCTTCAGTATTTTTGGAGTTATTGCCCTTTGTAAATTTTTACTTTGGATTTTTGTTTGCACATTTTCATTTAGATTCACAGGCTTTTTTGGACTGATTACCCTTTGATGAATTTATTTCATCATGGACCAATAACAAAAAGGCCACATGTACATGCAAAACACAATACCTCTTATACGTTTGTATCAAAAAAGGTCTTTTTCGGCGGGGAATATCATTTCAACGAAATTGCTTGTTTGTATACAGTAAGTTGTGTGTGTATGATATAGGGCATATTCCTTTCGCTACTCCGAACACTCCGAACATGTTCTAGGTCAATGGAGTATTTCGGAATTCAGTGCCGTGTTCTTCAGAACATGATATTTTGACTGTTCTAATTCAATTGAGGTGCAGCTATTACATGTACTCGCAGTTTGAAAAAGGTGTTTGCATTCTCATAAACCTGGTGATACCCCGGTTAGAAGCTGGTCTTATAGTTTGACCACGGACTGTCACGGTTAGCCTCCATTTGGACTTCTTAGGCATGACGGTATTAGCTCCCTTTCCTCTCGGTTAAAAGCCGGTCCTGCTCCAAAATATACCACTTTTGGCCCGGATTGAGCTGCTTTCAATATCATGTTCATCGAATCCCAGTAAAGCCCAGTTATAAAGCAACTGGGACAGCCATCAAGGTTTGGCCTTGCCATTTATGGTACTGTCAGTATTGTGCTTCCGGTTGTACACAGTTATTCTTGTGTTAGTAAACCGACGTCCAGAATCACGACAGGGTAAACGGGGCTTTAATTAAAGACGAACTCGATCTTGAGTACCTTTTAAACGTAACTTTGTAGGGTATACCGTTTTATCTTTATTTGAAAATTTGACTATCAAGTTAGTGTGTAGTGAAGTGTGATACTGATTTATGAACATGTACTTGTTTTATAGGAAACGAGATTGGAGTATTCTCGTAGGACTTTATTAACGAGGTAAGAATAATTCTTTTAACATACTGTAATATAGTGAGGCTTTATTTCTCATAATCGTTTAGTTATTGCTACTGTAACTTTGGCTCTTTTATCCCTTTACCAAACAACCCCTTGATTTTACTAGCCACAGTAAGAACCCTTCTGAAAATATTGTGGGAAAAAGGAGAAAATGCTGGTAACCAGCATTTTCGCCTTTTCCCAAAATATTTTTCTGCTCTTCTAAAATGAAATTTCGATTCACGTTTACATTGTCGTCTGCATATACTTTTTATTTGGACAAGTCTAAAATTTCGTCGTTCTAGTATAGAGTTAATCAGGCAACTTATAAAACGTTGTTTGGCATAAGGGTAATTCCTTCTTTTACAATGTTGTACGTGCATTTAAATCTCTACCAGATGATCGCAGTCAAGAAATGTCTAAATTAAAAGCATTTACAAACGACGTATTGGATGGTACTTAAATGATATGTTTTATCTGCGCATGAATAAGTATACATTGCATGAAAAGGAGAAAATGCTGTTCAACAGCATTTTTCACTTTTCCTACAATGTTTTCAAAAGCTCAGTTCATAAAGGAACCGTTAAAACACGAGATTATTAGGTGAAGGGTTAGGTAGAGCCAAGGGTTAAAATATGTCCGTTTGAAAGGTAAAATTTAGCATCTTTGACGCCAAACAAATTACCAGGAAAAAAGTATCAAGCGATAAAAGGGCCTAGACATATCTTATTTTAATGACGTTTTGCTACAGTCTGGATACAAAATACTGGCCAGTCGTGACACAGAGCTTGTAGTCTGATCTTGATCTTTTTGTCTAATATTCATCAACACCATCTTCATCAACAAATACCATCGAGTGAAAAAGGGGTTTAACCCATTACCACACACTCCCTACTTTTGACGCCCCTGAGAAAGAAGCCTTTAGAAAACTTTGTGGCAAAACGAGAAAAAGCATTTTCTCCTTTTCCCACAATGTTTTCTACCCTTCATAAAACAAATTTCAAATTTTCCGTCAATTTAATGTTGTCGTCTGCAAATGCTTTCAATTTGGACCAGTCTAAAATATTGTCGTTTGGTAATAGCTTAATGCATTGGTGAAAAGTATCTACCCCTGTCAGTCTACTAGTCCGTGCAGGGCTGATCTTAAAACTTTTTTGGTTTTGGTCAATTTTCTGCATGTCCAAGGATCTGTCTACTTCATGATTTATTCGGTTGCTAATCAATAATGGATTTTATGAATCCATATACTCATCTCTTGGTTTCTTGCTTGATACAATACATTATGGATATGTATTAAGCTCCAGATTGTCAGAGCATGACTTAACTCTTTACCAAACGACACAATTTTGGACAGGCCCAAATTGAGAGCATTATTTTGCAGACGACAAAATAAATATGACTAAAAGTTTCGAATTTGTTTGAGGAAGGGGAAAAAAATTGTGGGAAAAGGAGAAAATGCTGGTTACCAGCATTTTCTCCTTTTCTCTCAATGTTTTCAAAAGACTTCTTTGTACAGGGTCGTTAAAAAAATCGGCATTGTGTGGTAAAGGATTAATTTGATTTCAGTGTCACTTTTCCACGTTCTTATTGCGAAATAGCACTGGTTACCTCACTATATCGAATTGTAAGAAATAGCTTTTCACGAGCACTGTTCTTCCACGTCCTTATCGATACGACTCTCACTTCTCGTCTGTCCGCTGAACACATGAGCATGCTTTGGCAAAACAGGACTTAAAGATGCCCGTCTACAGCCGGTGAGCAAAAACGCTGTTAGATTTCAAATAATTTAGAATGGTACAGAAATCAATCCTTTATGTAAACATGGAAACATTACTGGCATATGTGGTGTAATTGAAAAAAAGAAACAGGGAGATTTGTATTAGAAACCGAACACTGGTCAGAAGAAAACTGGCTGACGATCGAAGCTGTAAACAATGGCGATGTGTCACGGAAATTCATCGTTGGTTTCCGCCAAGGCTAGGATACTGTGTAATTTGCATATATAGGCCGAGACCTCCGTCTGAAAATCGAGTGTGCAACAGAGAAGCACCCATTTTCCTTCATTTACCGCATCAGACGCAGGGCCAAGGTCAAATATAGTCATGTGACAGAATGCGTGATCAACAAACGAATCTACCCGAGTGTATAACTGTTATCGAAAATCTTCGATTCAAAAACCGGAAACGACCAGTCTGTTTACAATGAAGGCCGCAACTCATCGAAATGCATTTTCTATCGACTGTAATCGAAGCAATCTTGCAACCGTCAGGCGCAATATTTGGCATAAACATATAAGAATGACTATATTTTGATAAAGAAATGAGTTAAAACTGGCTGAAAATGAATATTAGGGCCTCTTTAATATATCTCCGTGGTGCATGATAGTATGAAAATCATCATAATTATGGCTTGCAACAAGAGATAAGGGACATTCAGACATTTGCGTAAAGCCTGCACAGGCTAACATGAATCGATACTTTTTGGTATTTGTAAATTTTCTCCATTTCCGAGGACCATTCAACCTGATGATGCAGTAGGTTCTAAGACAAGTTTGATTTTAAGGTAGTAGACCCGTAAAATTTCTAGTGCAACACATAATAAATAAAATTTCACGATAGTTGACAAATACATCATCTTCGCGAGCCAAGGTTACGATCACTACGCGGATCTTACCTTGGCTGATTGAGCCCGATTTCGAGATTCCCGCGATGCGCCCTCTATTGGATGCTGGTTATTATCCCCCCCCTTTATATCATATTTCTAAAAGCCAATGAAATATCGTTTTACAAACCGCTTACGAATACACATGAAGCGATAAGCAGACATCGACGTGGGTTTCCATGTTAACCTTCTCTTCGAAAGGTACCGACCTTGTTCTATTTTTATCAAAGATGAAATGCTGTGAGCGATTTCATTCGTTACAGTAAGAGCTGGCTGTATCCAATGATAAAGCGTAACGGGGGAATGTAAAAATCAAGCTCGATCCGCCAAGGGTAGAGTAGCGTAGAGAATCGTCAGCTTTGGCTTGCGAAGATGTACATATATATACATAGAGATATAATAGTTTTGCAGATTTTTAACTGACCAGTAGTTCGTTTGATCTTTATCTTGAAATTATTTGTTGATACTTTTTTTATTTTCAAGGGAGGTAATTATGGTTTCCATTTGTAATGAGAATATAGTGGTTTTAGATTTATAAATGATAATTCTATGAAGGAAATAAAGGAAAAGGTGGCTCGACAGCTTGGTGAAAGTAGTACAATAATACTCATTTTTTCATCGTAGCAAATGTTTAAGGCTAATACTATAGTGGATATAACTGTTTTCTGTTATGGGTCCACTACGCATTAATGGATCCATGATTATAAACGTTAGTAGGACTTGCTTGAAATAATAGATCACGTAGATGCATTAACCCTTATTTCATGCTTTCCGTAGGATATCGAGAAATATCAGTGAACATATTTTTCGATATTAAAAGTACATGTACGACTAGTGAAAATACCGATTTTCATGTTCTTGCTGTCTAAGTAAATTGCGCGTTCCTCACAACCAGATGGAAATATGACGTCATTTACCTTACATTTCTGGCGCTTGACGTAGCCTAATATAGCAATGCGTTGCTATGCTGGAGGGGTACGCCACGGGGAATAACGGTAAAGAACTGTACTGGATTTTGCTAAAGCTCCTCCCGGAAAGGGTTAAAAGCATGGGAAAAAAAAAAGAATATTTTTTTTCTTCGATGGAAGATCGAAATATATTTCATCGAGTGAACACCATCGGTAAAATTTTCACGAGTGGCGCAGTCACGAGTGAAAATTTTACCGATGGTGTTCACTCGATGAAATAAATTTCTATCTTTCACCGAAAAAAAAACAACAAATGTCCTGTACTTCTTTTGCAGTTGCAAGGCTCATTAATATTTTATATCAAGTTCATTAATGCACGTGAAACATATCAGTGTGATCGATTCGAGCATTTTTTTCAGCAATGTTTTCAGATGTATGTTTTTGTCGTATCCGATAGAAGAAAAATAAATATCTTTTGCAAAAGGTAATGAGCTGTAACCCATTCGAAGATGAATGGAGATTTCAAAATACCTGAAGGTTTTTGAATAACGTGTATTGCAGCAAAATCTATTACCCCGCAAGTAACCAATCTATAAAACCTACCTTATTGTCCTTTTGACCTTGCACAAGTTACTTTCATCCGAAATTGGCCACAAAAGACGTACCTATTCTGGAATAAAACCCCGGATGTTATCCCCATGTAGTTCGGTGCATTTTCTTTTTAGTCTATTGTCTAAGTTGGCTTTCTGTTGACAGTTATCGAGGGTTACTTTTTTCGTCGTAATAATTGGTATAGTCATTTTATCTCTGGGACTTTCAAGCTTTTCTTAATCCTTTACCACACAATCTTGGGTCTTAACGACCCTACTGAATAAAGCTTCGAAAATATTTTTAGAAAAGAAGAAAATACTGGTAGCCAGCATTTTCTTCCTTTTCCAAAAATATTTTCTCCCCTTCAACGAAAAATTTAGTGGTTTGATCCACATTTAAGTTGTAGTCTGAAAATACTCTTCGGCTTGGGCAAGTCTAAAATGTTGCCGCTTTGAAAATAATGGAGTTTTTTTTTTTTATGTATACCATCTTCCTTTATGCAACCTTCATTGTCAACTAATCAAGACGCCATGATAATTTAAAAAAAGACGCCATGATAATTTATAACACTCTACAACACCATTTCGAGTTTAACGATTCTGACAAAGAAAGTTTCACAGACACGTCCAATCAGCTTTCGATATTTTTTATTAGAAATGTTTTCATCTGAGATTAGTCTTAGATATTTCAAGATATTTCATCTAGGTGTGCAGTATGAAGAGAGAGACAGAGACAGAGAGAGGGAGGGGGAGAGTGGGTTGGGATGTCTTATAATTGATATTGTATTGTGTATTGTTGTTTATTAGTGTTAACGAAGCATGAATAAGTAAAATAGTATTATCTACATGATAAATCATCCGTACAGTAAATCGTCTGTGATGAGGTCAAACCCGTATATATCCCAGAAGTAATCATCCGCTTGGACGCACCACTAACTTATACCAATCTAAATACCTTGTAAGCATCTAGATTTTTCGTTTAATAATCCAAATCGTTTAATACTGAAACAAAACATCTTTCTTTACGCATCAGTCTACCATAACCGCCTATGGGTATATTTTCTGGGTTGCTTTGTCTGCGTTCTACCTTCCTCTGATGAGGGTTTCAGACATTTGCAGTTCAGTCCCTGTTACCCTTTTTATCACACAATTCTATGTTTTTAAAGAAAAGGAAAATTTTATTTGGAAAGCAGCAGATGCTATAATTGAACGTTACGCTTTTCTGATAGGCTGAACCAATAGGTTAAGCCAATCAGAAATCGACTTTCTTTCTAAATGAAGACTTGAACTTAAAATACAACTTTAGTACGAAAATTTCACATCATTCGATGGCACACCATGATTTACATCATCAAAGATAACAAAGTACTTGTTATAACTTGTTATATACCCACTGGTTTTAACCTACAACTAGACTACTGTTTTTTGTACATGTACCTTAGTGTACAAAATCATCTTGAAAATGCGCTGCATATAATGGCACTGACGTGTATCGTTCGAAAAAAAGTTGACATCAACTATTTTTACGCTATCTTCCCAGTTCGCCCAATTCCATTTCGCCCATTCCCATTTCGCCAATCTTTTCTTCCCATTTCGCCCTTTGCCGTCTTGTCCCCTACCCATTTTGCCCTTTTTCATTTTGCCCCATTGCCAGCTCGCCCAATCATCTTTTCGCCAAATTACCGTTTCGCCCTTTTGCCAATTCACCCTTTGCCGATTCGCCCAATGCCATGTCGCCTCTTCATCATTTCGCCCCTTCACCACTTCGCCCAATGCCATTTTGCCCAGTTATCAGCTCGCCCCATCACCATTTCGGCCCTTACATATTGTAGCCTTAATCCTGTTCCTTTACCACAGGCCTATAATCATTACCACCAATATCAGGCATTGGCTGCGCCCATCAGTGTTTTAAGCCTGTTTGTGTGTGTTGCGGGGGGGGGGGGGGGGGCTATATAGGATTGGATAAACTGGGAAACACCATTTTTTTGAAGGGGCTAGTTTTGGGCCAAGATATCAGAAAAATTGCTTTTGGGCGGAATGGGAAGGGGCCTTGTGAGAAAAGGGTGAAATGGTCTTTGGGCGAAATGGGAAAGTTGGGCGAGATAGCTTCTTGGCGAAATGAAAAGTGGACGAAAATGAATTTGGGCAAAACGGGAAAAGGGCAGGACAGATATTGTCATATAGTACACAGGACAAACCCTTTTCTTGAAATTACCACTTTATTGGCTTTCATTGTTGTCTTCATTTGGGATTTTATTCTCATCCATCTATTATTCAAACTGAACTGTGTAGTTTGATCTTGATCTATGAGGTGTAAAAAAACAGCATCAATTTGATATATTGTGCTGAAATGGTTTAAACTTCTGGCTTGGTCTTCGGCTTTTATCACGAACCTCTATACAGAGGATAAACCCGACATCGGCCAATTTGTATCAATTGCATGACCGTTTTTGTCGAGCATTGATAAAAAAAATAAAGTAGTGTCGGTTTAAGATCAGACTGGACTTGATATACACTGGCCACAAGGCATCTGTTACCCAGCATTTTGACGGTAAGCCCTGAAACTGGTAGATAAACCTAATCAAACATTTGTGACCCATCACGGAAAAGGGACCTTCTGGGAACTGCGAAAAGTGTCAACCCTGGTCAGACTGCGCGAATTGCGCAGGCTGACCAGGGTTGATACTTTTCGCTTTATTGACATTTTCTTTATAAAAAGTGGTCATTGTATCTTGTTATACAATCATTTTTAATTATCAACTTAATTTGATCTGCACTATCGTTGATCTGTTTTCATCTAACTGATATACAGAATTCCCAGATGGTCCCTTTTTGCATGATGGGTCACATTTATATCTACAAACGGTAACATCCGAAAATAGTGCGGTTTTACGTTCTTGCCCTGGCATAGTTTTACCCATGTAAGACAATGTGGATCAAAGGTTGAACTTCAATTTCTGTGCACCTGATCCTTTTTTATGTTATCTGCATTGCGCAAAGTCAGTCGCAATTCGCAGCTTTCGGGTTAGGAGAAAAAAACTGTAATTTCTTTCTTTCTTAGACAAACGAAAGTAATTCATTACGCCTCATCGAAGGCGTTTCCTGTAAACAAATAAAGAATACCCCTCCACGTGGTTAGTGTAAAAAATCGTGAAATGATTGATGCATTGTCTATATTGGCCGGCTAGACGTGTTTTGACATATTTACTTCACTGTGCGGAAAGATAATGATTACTTATGTGAAGACTGGAGATAATTCTCATGTAATTTTGCTAGCATAAAACACAGTGTGGATAAAGAAAAAAAGGGGGGCGTCTTCATTATATTAATGATTTAATTCAGTGACTTCTAGATGATGGGATAATTTGTAGGCTTTTTTCTGGAAAGTGTAAATCAGGATCGACCTATAGTGTCCGATACGGTCAGATTTCCCGGTCAAGCATAATTTTTAAATCTAAATTATGTTTTTTTCATTACTGGCTGGAAATCTTGATTTAATTTTAGCCATGCTCTGGCAAGGGGGAGAGGGGGAGCGGGGAGCGCTTACTGCTTCCCGAACTGCACTGTCCCAAGCAAGACACAGTATAATTTGGGATTCATAATACCCCTTTTGTCTAAAAAACGAGTGAATCTCGAGGTCCTGTGACATACAGAAAATTGACCAATAGCTTAAAGTTTTGACCCATGTTCGCAGTTCGCGCAGGCTGACATGGGTCGAAACTTTTTGCAGATGCATTAAACCTCCTTTCACAGAGTATGGCACACTTATTTAGCACCTTAAAGGTTATGAAACCAAGACGAGATACATATTACCGTAACGCTTTTCGAGGGAGAAAAATGCAGAATTCTATATAAAACATATTTTTGAAATAGATTTAATTAACATTCATTTAGATTCAGCACAGCTTAATCAAAATGTTCCTACAAAAGGATAAATCGATAGTTTCGAGCAACGTCTCATTGGTTCTTTTTAACCCATTACCACACAATCCCTACTTTTGAGGAACATGAGAAAAAAGCCTTTAGAAAACATTGCGGCAAAGGAAAAAAAATGCTAGTAACGAGCATTTCATTCTTTTCCCACATATTTTTTACTCTTCATAAAACAACTTTCAAATTTTCAGTCACTTTTATTTTGTCATCTGCAAATGCTTTCGACAAGCCTAACCTATGGTCGGTTGGCAATGAGTGAATACAAAAGGTGTCGGCTGCAAGACAAGATAAAAGTCTGCAAGTAGTACGTGGATTATTGCCAGTGGAAGGGACTGAACGATTACTTTCATGGAATACAAGATAAATGAGATGTACGAACGAAATCTTTAAATTGTGTGACATATTCCGCAGTGGATTACTTGCAGGAATATATTTACTGAACATGGAGCCGATACAGGAACACGACAACTTGTATAGTGTGCAAAGCATGTTCTCCAGGGAAAATACCGTACCATGAATCTGGTAGGATAGGTATTTTCTAGCTTTCTTAGCAGAAAAATCTAGTACCTTTTCCAATTCATATGTTAATATCAGGTTTAAAAAGATAGGTTATATATATTTCAAGAGGTTTGCACCACATTACTTGTATACATATTTCTTTTTTCAAATATTGGGAGTGAAAGGGATAGGGGTACTGAAACATATTGATGGCTACGAAACTCTTTACAACACAGTAAAATTAATACTTTTCAAAATTGGAGCGTCGGTTTACATTAAAAACCACGTAATGACAACTTGCTTCAAGCTCGGAGTTACCTGTACAAATAAATATCCGTTTTTCTTTAAAGAAAATCACTGAAGATCTGCGACTTTATATACTGATGTTCAAATGACATGGATTTCTGACTGATTATTGTTTGACTTACAGATGAACGTGTTGAACTTATTAATGATAAAAACTTTATTGTCTTGTGGACTATAAATTAAAACTCCATCTCCAAGTGTCTGGCATCAATAAGTATAACGATAAATAAGCTGTGCTTAAGCCTACAAAAAGCATTATGCTATATCACGCATGGAAAACGGGAAGACCATTTTCCAAAAACCCAAGCGTTTTGTCGTGCTAATGGTACATTTCCTTATCTTGATATAGGCCACTTTTAGCGGTTCTCGAAGAAATATGCATCTGTCACCTTATCTGGAAACAGAAGGATGTGAGGTCAGTAAACTTGATTTTGGAAGCGTAGGCGCACAAGTTGTTCTGAATTAAGGTTCATGTAAAGTGTTTATTTTGCTTAATTTCATACGTCAATAATTCTGTAATTATTAAAATTTGTCCGGGAAAACCGTATATCAAATTAAAGCTCTGGATGAGTACAAGCTGTTTTACATAATTATACCTACTGGCCTTACATAATAAAACTAAAACATTGCAGAAAAAGATGACATCGTTTAAAACCTACAAAATAATAATGACATAACAAAATTGCTTAAGTTTTGGAGAAAACATAGGCTATGGTACATACCAGGTACTGCTACTACCAAAAATCCTATAGTTTCTTTAAAACGGCACATATTTAAGTCAGAAAGTTTGACATTTTTCCCTTATTGAATTGTCAACCATGTTTGACCTACTTTGTTTTAGTAACAGGTATGGTGTCTCCACAGGATCAAAATGTACAAGTGGTTGTGTGTAATAAACTTTCATTAGTATTACCTGAACAAATTGACATGAAATAAATGACCTCAATTACCATATATTACACGCTTGATTTATTGTTCTAACTTGGCTCCGGCTAATGTCGTCTGCATGCGGAACTATGTGCATGTTTCTAAACTCTTTATGCTGCTAATAGATTTATAGTGTTTTCAAAGAATACTTGAAATACCTGAAATAACCATTATATTGTTGGTTTAAATTGGTAATACATGGTGGGTGACTTAGATCTATGATGCATTTTCTATGCAGCCTGATCTTAATCTATGCCATCTGCAAAACCGTTTTATTTTGACTAAGGCGCAGTAAGGGTCAAACCCGACATTTACCGATAACAGTTTCCGTACAGTCCGATTATACCAGATGGTTTAAATATTCACGTTTTAATTACTCTTTGCATAAAGGTCAATTTCAGGTGAATTTATTCCAGTAATAATTTTAGAATAAAAATGACCTGTACAAGTGAAATTTCCATGTCCACTTACAAACCCTTTCTCAAAAACAGCACCCCACTACCCCATCACACACACAAAAAGAACAATGAAAAAAATGCTTATGTCAAAAATTGATTCTAAATCCTATCTACCAGACTGGTGACACCTTAATCCTATCTACCAGACTGGTGACACCTTTTGTAACTGCTGTTTTTGAGAAAGGGTTTGGACGTAGACATGGACATTTCACTTGTACAGGTCATTTTTATTTGTTTTATTATCTAAAATTACTAATGAAAGTTTATCATGCACAACCACTTGTACATTTTGATCCTGTGGAGACACCATACCTGTTACTAAAACAAAGTAGGTCAAACATGGTTGATAATTCAATAAGGGAAAAATGTCAAACTTTCTGACTTAAATATGTGCCTTTTTAAAGAAACTACAGGATTTTTGGTAGTAGCAGTACCTGGTATGTACCATAGCCTATGTTTTCTCCAAAACTTAAGCAATTTTGTTATGTCATTATTATTTTGTAGGTTTTAAACGATGTCATCTTTTTCTGCAATGTTTTAGTTTTATTATGTAAGGCCAGTAGGTATAATTATGTAAAACAGCTTGTACTCATCCAGAGCTTTAATTTGATATATGGTTTTCCCGGACAAATTTTAATAATTACAGAATTATTGACGTATGAAATTAAGCAAAATAAACACTTTACATGAACCTTAAGTTCTAATTTTAGCCCATTATACATAAACTGAATGGATATTTTTCAAACACTGAAATCCAAATCATGTACACTGGCAAAAGCCACGTAAAACCAGTTTTCCTTTTGGGAGCCCCATGCAAATGACTACACTCTCCCTCTCAACACAATAGCCAAAATTGCGGTATTGACCGATAGGAACCGCCCACAAGAAAACGTACTGAGTATTCTGCCCCACATTATTTGTAGTTTCCCTTGATGGTTGTGATTGAAGCGGAAAGAATGGATTATTTTAGAAAATAAAAGAATTTAATTACATGTAGATCTATTATCGTTTGTTTTCATTCTAAAAGAAATGCACGCATTTAAAACGAACCATCCCTTACCAGATAAGCGAACTGCGAAGCATCGAAACTCATTCTTTGTATATAACGCTAAAAGGATACAACTTAATTGTCGTTTGTGGTAACTAATGGTGTTTTACATTTTGACAATAATCCACAAAAATGTATAGTTACTTACCTTAAAATTGTTTAAATCCATGTTAAAATAACAACATGACAATGTTAATTGCAGTGACAGCATCAAGGTCATCCACCAAACTGCATGCTATACCATGGTTTAAGTGACGTCAGTTGTCAGTGACGTCAGTTTTCATTGAATTTGGGCACACAAAGGGGAAATTCTATGTCGCCAGCGTACTAATTTGGTGAAAACATAAAACGGGGATATTTCGCTGAATACACATTGGAATGGTAAAAATATAACATATTCGTTTTTCGATCAGATGGCGAGGGACTTTGGAAAAATGAGAAACATACAGATAGCTTTTGAATTAAGCTTTCAGCACACAATGACGACATTTAACGACCTTGCGGAAGAAGCCTTTTGAAAACATTATGGGAAAAGGAGAAAATGCTGAAAACCAGCATTTTCTCCTTTTCCTACAAAGTTTTCTGCCCTAGTAAAGAGACTGTGTCACGTGAGCCTCTATGAAATTGTTGTCTATAACTGCTTTCAATTTGGATAGGACTTAAATTTTGCCTTGTTGTAAATGGTTAAGGAATCGGAGTAGTGAACGTATCACTAGAATCTGTTCTTTCTGAGGACTATAGAGCAAAATACTTGGCTCTATGACGAGAATGAGCAAGGGGGGCAGTTTTGCAGTGTCATTTAGTTTGTAACTGGTTTATTTATTACATTTGAGTTTACTGTAATTGGTTAACAAATAATGACTTTAACGCGTCATTTACCTGGCTATAACATAGATCACGCGATGCAAATTTATATGTTGGGTGGTGAGCCTTTGATCAAGTATGTATACCTGTCGTATGAATAAAATTCATTGCAAGGAAGGAAGGAAGGAAGGAAGGAAAGAAGGATGGGTGGATCGGGATGGATGGATGGGTGGATGAATGACAAAACTTTAGATGCAGACTGCTTAGAAATTGCTATTTGAAGTATTTTAACACGAGAGATGCCATTGATAGGGAAGAAACCGTTCTTTGAAAAGGAAAATTTGTTGGTTCTTAGCATTATCTTCTTTGCCTGCAATGTTTTCTACAGCCTTCTTCCCGAGATTCGGTAAATTCGGAATATTTTGGTAAAAGCTTCCACGAACCATATCTTCGAAATGGAAGAACATAGTGTGTGTGTAAAGGGAGATAGTTTGCTTCTCAGCAGTTTTAAAACTACAGTCTTAGGTCATATTTCTACGTAGATAGTTAACAGCCAAAAATCGTACATTGTCAGTCCTGGTTGCGACATTGTTCACGCTCTTTCCTCCTGTGCCCTATACATTGTGCTGCCTAGGTCCATTGTTGTTCCGGCAAAAAACAAGAAACTTTAGACGTCAAAGCGAGATTTTGTGTTGAGAATGAACGGCTGTTGAAAGCGGCCTTAATCACCACAAAGATTTGTTCGGAAGTAGAGAGGGAGAGAGAGAAGGGGGGAGAGTTGATTTGAAGATAAGCTCTCCAAAAAAGAATCATATTGAAATACCGTCGAGTCATTGTTCAAGGAATCCTTGTTCACTAGCTAGTTTACGAAGCACCCTTTACTTGTCAGAATTTTTGAGGAAGACAACTTTTGAAGACATCGTGGGAAAAGAAAAAAAAATGCTGGTAAACAGCATTTTCTCCGTTTCCCACGAAGTGTTCAACGCTTTCTAAGACTTACTCCATCATTTTAGTCGTATTTTATTCGTCGTCTGCAAATACGTTTAATGTCGACAAGTATGCAATTTTGTCGTCTGATAAAGAGTTCAACCGTCTTCTTAATGCTCAAAGCGTGCCTATGCTGACGTGTGGAAGGGATATTTTTGGGTAATCGATGGAAATTTTTCGGTAGTATCCCAATTTGCGCCAATAAATTTTAATGATTCATTGACGTATCTACTTACGACTTCTTTTTCCAAATAAACCGCTTTTTCCATACACCCTGTCACTACAAAAAAGAAGGCTGAGAATTTCTGATCCGTTAGAAATGTACAAAAATTTATCAACCAACTAGAATTTTTGCCCCATGTTCACCGGAAGTGCATTACACAGGTCTTCTGACAAGATTGCAGTGCCAATAGATGTGTAACTGTAGAAGTATTTAA
The DNA here is from genome assembly GCA_943736015.1 of Tridacna crocea. Taxonomy (NCBI): domain Eukaryota; kingdom Metazoa; phylum Mollusca; class Bivalvia; order Cardiida; family Cardiidae; genus Tridacna; species Tridacna crocea. Next base: position 31,699,543 of record OX031056.1, read on the forward strand.
AGATTTAGTTTGATAGCTATCAAATTGTTCCATGGTCGTAAACCCATCATAACACGATACAATTTTAAAATTGTCCATTTTCAAAGCATTTACATGCGACAAATAAAATACTGCTTAAATAAGGTAATTTGTGACTGAAAAGAACAGAAAACATTGCTGGAAAAGAAGAAAATGCTGGTTTCCAGCATTTCTTTTATCCTGCAATGTTTTCCAAAGTCTTTACCGTTTACTTATAACTTGAGTTGTTTGGTGAAGATTTAATCCATTACCACACAATCCCTACTTTTGACGCCCCTGAGAAAGAAGCCTTTAGAAAACATTGTGGGAAAAGGAGAAATGCTGGTAACCAGCATTTTCTCTTTTTCCCACACTGTTTTTTTACCCTTCACAAAACAAATTTCAAATTTTCAGTCACTTTTAATTTGTCGTCTGCAAATGCTTTCGATTTGGACAAGCCTGAAATATTGTCGTTTGGTAATGAGTTAACACAATGCTAGCTTGTTTAGTTAGCAAGGTCATTCTGACGCTCCTCTTATATTTTCATTTCGGTTTATTAAATCTTTTTATCAAAAAGACTTAATTTGGGTCAAGATCGTGTAAACTTTGATTTGGCCGTAGGCTAGTCATGACATCCATCGCTAACCATACACTGATTCGTTAACGAATCTAGAATCAGTGCCCTGGAAGTAATTGAACTCTTTACCAAACGGCAAAATTTTAGACTTGCCCAAGTTGAAAGCATTTACAGACGACAAAATAAACTTGCTAAAAAAATTGAAACTTTACCTTAGAAGAATAGGAAACATTGTGGGAAAAGGAGAAACTTCTGGTTACCAGCATTTTCTCCTTTTCGCATAATGTTTTTAGAAGGCTTCTCCGACCGGCTTGGTTGTAAAAACCAGGAATTGTTTGGTAAAGATTTAAAGAGGTTTAACTCTTATCCTGCTGAATAAGTTATAAGATGCTTTCAAAGTTATTTTTTTCGGGGAGAAATATCTATTTATTAGTCAGTGAAGATCCAAGATGAGACTGCGCGTTATGTGCAGTCTGATCTTGATCTACATTGTCCACAAAAGTGTCATTTAGTCGCACTTAGCAACCTTAGGGTCAGTAAATATCCGGATTGCATTATAACAGACAAGTCACGATATAACTATGGGACAATATAATTCATTTTGTCAACCGATTGAATCCTGATATACGAGGGTTGTTCGGAAAGTTCGTATAATTTTGTTATATCTTTAGAATTGTTCATCAAATATATATAAAATTTTAATAAGCATAAACCTTGACATATCCCTATAGGGATTGCTTATAAGCAATTAAAATAAAAGATAAAAAAAAAAAATCGAGAACATAAGCCAGATATCGTCGGTTTGCTTCCAAAACCTCGTAACAAGCTGTAGTTACGTGGTTTTGGAAGCAAACCGACGATATATGGGTTGTCGTAGCAACGTCATCACGGGTACCCTAAGCAGTCCGTAAAATACCTATTTTTGGATTATGTCGTTGAAGAAATAAGCTTAATTTCCGTATGTTTGCACAGCGTCAAAAAAGTGCTGAAACGTCAAGCGATAATTCGACAACGTTACGTCATTTACTGATCGACAACGTTACGTCAATTCTTTGTTCCGAAACAAAATTATACTGTTTTCGTAATCCAGCTGCAGAAGTTGTTACAGAAAAATCATGAAATCAAACTGTGGCGTTGAATACTAGTATCCTTTGATCTGCAGAAAATTGGCCAAAAGCTGACACCTTTCGATCCAGGTCAGCATTCGCGGATTACGTATGCACACCTGAGTCGATTATTTTTTGCAGATACTTTTAATCTTTTTCTTATTCATCTCAGAGCTCCAGATAAGAGGGAGTGATGGTATTCTAAAGTCGTTATTTCTCTTCGAAACTCTATGGTGTGGGTGCTCATTAGAATTGTCTCAACGATTCTAATGATTACCCACACCATACAGAGTTTCGAAGAGAATAGTTGATATTTTAAGTTTTGAAACAAAATCATTCCCTCTATCTGGACTTCTGATGAAACATGGCACATTTTTGCATGCCAGCTTTTAACATAATTTGAAATGAATTTCTCTGCAAGCAAATAAAGCTATGACCAAACGTACAATAACAGATTTAAATTTTCAAAATAATTTCCATACTTTAAAGTGGTATACTATTTGAAATTAAATGCATTTTAATACTCACTTCGTTTACTTTTGGCAGCTACTGTTTCTTCAGTTTGTCTAAAATTAGATTAGTTTTGACAACTGCCTTTCGCAGTTATACTGGTAAATAGAGTTAGATAATATTTCTTTCTTTGTTTGATGTATGACGCCGTTTTAACATGATTTCACTACTAAACTTAACAACTTTTTTTCCACATAACTTCACTTCTTTTCATTGTAATACAGACATTACGAATATCTTGTCTCACACATGTGTGATAAAAGAAAATAGTGCTGTATTTTGTGAACACTCTATAATTATACGCTTCATTTTTAAAACATTGTTGACCAAGGTTCCTGGTGGAAATTTGTGTCAGAATTCTTAATCGTGATAAAGTTGTTAATTTAATCCCTTGCAGACTCAAAACAAAATCAATATATGCAAGTTTCTTCGTAACTATTTTTCATTCGTAATGTACAGGTCTGTCGAAGTAAGCACACAGGCTTCATGTAGATTTCACTACTCATGGTACCTGTATGCCTCTGGTTTAACACAATTTGGACTATAATTCTTGCTATACAATAATGTGATAAAAAAAATCAGATGCTCGTTGGCTTTTGAGGTACAAAAACAAATATTAAACTTGTGCACGAAAAAATGTTATTAAGCTGGCCAAAGGCTCGCTTAATGTCATATCAACTCATGTCATATCCTATATATCTTTAACTCTTTATCAAACGCTTAAATCTTGAATCAGTCTAAATTCAAGGCATTTACTGAGAATAAACTAGATGTTACTAAGGTGATATTTTTTAAAGAAGTCATCGTGAGAAGAGGTGAAACACTGGTTACTAACATTGTGTCATTTCCTCGTTTTTAAAAATATTTTCCCCAAGGGTTGAGATTGTGCGGTAAAGGTTTAAAAGTGTAATAAAGTAAACAGAAACTTTCAGTCGAAAAAAGGCAATAAAACGGTTGTCCGTGTCTACACTGTATTGGAAGAGTGGATAGTGTAACGTTTTGTGAGGTTCAGTTTTGATTTGCACTTGCTGCAAAATCAACCATAGATATGATAAACGGTACAATACAGATGACATCATTCGAGCCATTCTGTATGAAAAAGGGTCTTAATGCATTTGCAAAAAGTATCAAACCATGTCAGCTTGCACAGTCCGCGCAGGCTGACATTGGTGGAGACTTTTTGTAAATACTCTGCATGACAAACGACAGATCTGTTTTTAGATCTAGTCGATTATATCTACGTGAATTAATGGATACTATGGATCCAAATTCATGTGATGACATCCTTGGTATAATTCAACACAGAAATACATTAAGCCCCTTTTCTCAGAGTTTGGCCTGTTTGTTTATTTGCCTGCAGATCTGAACTTACATAGTTTGCTTGCAACACATGCATGAAAAGAGGCACTCGGACATTTGCGTAAAGTGTCGTCTCGGATCAGCCTGCGCAGTCCGCGCAGGCTAATCCGAGACGGCACTTTACGACTACATTTGATTTTGTGCAACAGTAGACTTGCGCAAAACAAAAAATAACATGCAAACGCAGAGTGACGTTCCGGATCAGCCTGCGCAGACTGCGCAGGCTAATCCGAAACGACACTTTTCACAAATGTCCGAATGTACCTTTTCCCGTGTTGCAAGCCATATTATCGGAGCCCAGTAAAAGGGCCATATAAAATCTAGGCTGTGATGGATAATTTACTGTGTTACATTTGAGCTTTGATCTGAATTTAGAACATTTTTAGACAAGGATGACTAAAATTGAAGGTGGGAGTGTATGGCTTGTCAAAAATGAGTGATTGATATTTAGAACCCTGGTAAATAGAATCTTCCGGTTACATCGGAGTTCAAAATTCTCTCAGACTTAACCCTTTTCAAAACATTCACGTACTTTAACCCTTTACCAAACAATCCCTGGTTTTTTCGACCTTGAGATAGAAGCCCTAGGAAAACATCGTGAGAAAAGGAGAAAATGCTGGTAAACAGCATTTTCTCCTTTTTACCCACTATGTTTTCTACCCTGCAGGAAACAAATATCAATTTTTAGTTTCTTTTATGTTGTCGTCTGCAAGTGCTTTCAATTTGGACCAGTCTAAAATTGTGTCGTTTGGTAAAGAGTTAATGAACACGAGGAAAGAAGGTTTTGAAAACATTCTAGGAGTATGAGAAAATGGGAATTATCAGCAGTGGTTTTTTTAAAATTCTTTTCCCAATAAAGCGATCTAGTTTCTAGCTTTTCAAATATAAAGGTTTTCATCTCGAGAGTAAAATGAAATGTGTCGTCTGGGATGGCTTTCAAAGATCTGAGAGTCGTCTGGTAGAGAGGTACTGCAACTTATACGAGAAAATTATGATGAAAGGATCATGCAGTTGATATCCAATCTCTATCTGCACAGTCCACAAAGGAACCAGTGTGCGTGATTAGGAGGGTTTTAGAATTAAAATTGCCACGGACTAGGGGTCTGATCTGGGATCTATATTTTTTGAACAAGACACCAGTATCCGTAAACCCTTTACCTAACAATCCAACCCATTAATAATCCTGAGAAACAAGGTTTTTGAAAACTTTGTAGGAAAAGGAGAAAATATTTGTGACCAGCCGCTTTTTCTTATTTTTCCCAAAATGTTGTCTTTTGAATCAAGAACACATGTCGTCAGCTTGGCCACCTTAATTTGTCGTCTGTAAATGATCCCAATCTGGACTTGAATAAAATTTTGTCATTTGGTTAAGAGTTAAAAGAAAGATAAGTGTTTCAAAATTGTCATGACCCCAGGTGTTTTATCTAAAAGCTTCGCCATCTTTTTTATTTCCTTTTGGAAATAATATTTTGTCTGGTGCTGTGACAACAGCATAGAAAATGTGTTTATCATTCCCCCTGTACGTCTCAAAAATTGTAAAATCAGTAACGCCTATGTCGCACCAAAAAATGGTATAAATATTCTTAGTGTCCTGGATTTTTCTTAGCCGAAACATGCTGCGTTTGAAAGTGTACATTAAGATAAGTGTTTATAGAAGTTGCAGTTTGATCTTGGGTCCACCATTTACGATATGATGTAGGATCTTTTACCTTAACCACTATAATGACTTCCAATATCTGAGTAGTTTGTAAGGTCTATAATACTAGTATTAGTCTGACTGCTTCAGTCCTTTTTGACTATGTGATTTTCTTTCATGTGCAAGTCTACTGTAGCACACTATTAGTTGTAAGGTCAGGTGGCAGGGAACTTGGAAACTTGTTCACGGCTGTGGTGAATCATGTCGAAGGCGAGGTGGCGACATGATTCGACACAGCCGTGAACAAGTTTCCAAGTCCCCTGCCACCTGACCGTACAACGAATTTATTAAACTGCAAAGTTTTACTCTTTCAAAGCGATTTTTCCTGTTTTATAATCTCACGAATCGAGTATGCTGACGAAATAAAAATTCCCTTCTGAATGCCCCAATTCAATGAAAACTGACGTCACTAAAACGCGCAGTTTGGTGCATAAACGTGCAGTCTGGTGATCGATCGACGCCGCCATTTTGGATGTTATGTTGTACGTGTATATTGATGTTTACGGGGCACTCATAAGAAAAACTGGCTTTCCGTGGTTTTTTCCAGGGTACATGATATATAGATCTATGTTCCCGGCATGTTAATCAATCAGATCACGAAAAATTTTTTTTGCAGTATAATGTAGTCGTAAAGTGCCGGAGACGACACTGTACGCAATTGTCTGAATGCCTCTTTTCGCATGTTGCAAGTCAATTGTATATTTATTAGTCATTTATCTACGTTTACTCGACAATAAAAAACTCAATAATGCTATATTCATCTCATTTTTTGGAGAAAATAATCTCATTATCAGAAAGTGTAGATTCAAGATCAGAACTGCACTTTCTGCAAAAGATTAGTGAGTCGCGTTCAGCGGCTGAAGGGTTAACATAAACTAAGGCAAATGTTTTGAACGACCCGGATAAATGCGGTTTGTGAAGGAATGAAAAAAAAAAAAGCGACACAATCGTCAAACCTCAATGAAACTGTCCTCATTATATCATAAAACAATAGAAACATCGTCAAACACGTCTGAAATTTTGTTTTATACAGACTGTTGAGATAACTCTCCTCTATATTTCGCGACAAGATTATTTTTATTCCTCTCTCATCGCTGATCCTTGACGATGGTTATGTTGGAAAGCAGCCAGCGGCTTGGAAAAAAAAACCAGTGGATGGTAAATAAACTCAAGGAAAGCATAGATACGTGCACTGGCCGCGGGGATACGACTGAAAAAATGTTGAAAACGTATATAAACACCATACAATCAAACAGTCTCCATACTTTTTAAATCATCGGAAAATGGACTTATTCTGACGAGTCATCTCCTGGGGAACACATTTTACGTCCTAACTTTTACCACACTACAAAATCATAAAAATTGGTCAAAACTGAAAGTATTTGAATACAACAATTTAAATCTGACTTGTATGACGAATTCGTCTTTTATACGGTTGAGTTAGGGAGCAAATGTTTGTTACTAGCAGTTTCTCCTTTCTCCCACAATATGTTTCAAATGGTTTTCTTTCTCGGGGATAAAACCCGGGATTGTCTGGTAAAGCCAAAGTCTATTTAGGAAAACTTTAAAAGGTGTTTCTGTTTGAAACCGTAGGGCATATAGTTTTTGATATAGAATCATCCGAACAATGCATTAACAAAAGGGGGTTTAATGCATCTCCAAAATGCATTACACCAAGTAAAACAATTATTGTGAATCCATAAAATCGATTTTGTCTACAACAACTGACTGACTCTGTAGGTAGAGTGGTCATATGACGTATGACAAGCAGAAAATTTACAAATTAAAAAAAGTTTCGACTCCGGTCAGCCTGCGCGAATTGCGCAGGCTGACCGGAGTCGATACTTTTTGCAGATGCATTAAACCCCCCCCCCCCTTTTCATAAAGCATTGCTGATCTATTATTAGATTTTCTTTCTTCATGGGTCAAATATTGGCCTTACTAACAGGGGTTACAGCATTTCAGTCATACAATTAAGGTCGTCAACAGATTTTACCTTTGTATGTAAACTGACCATTTTTTTCGGTTGGTGCACATTAGTTGCTATAATTTACAAATTTTAAAATAACAATTTTCTATATTTTCAAATGTCTTATCAACTCTACCGAGCAGTATGATTATTCTTGATTATTGTTAGCTCCAAAATTTGCAGAGAAAATGTTTTGAAAAGTTTCCATTTTGATCAATTTGCTTTTCAATCTGGATTCCGAGTTCTTTGTCCGGTAATGGAAGAAACTGACTGAGTAGATTAATTCTTTTCATTTCCCATAAACCATCCAATAGATTTAAATATTTTCGTCGGCATGGCGACAATATATTGGTCTGTGATGAAAGTGCATCTGTGTGGGTCTGTAACGCATTGCAATTGATACACAAAGAAATTCGTCAATTTATTTTACGAAGCAACTGTTGCGAGCAATAGCTGATTTAACTAATTTTTTTACACATTTGGACAGTTGCGAAACCGAAATAAGTTGTCATAATCAGCTCTTCTGGGTATTTTCTTAGCGGTAACACATAAACCAGATTTCAAGCTCTGGCTTTCTTTTAAGAAAGGAAAATCATCACAATGCAAAAAGATGTCCATACATTTTTTCTCGATTTGGTTAAAAAAGAAAATGAACCATGCTCTTGGAAAAGGGGGCTTGATCCTCATGTAAAAAAGAATCGAACCAGGTCACCCTGCACAGTTGTAAGCCAAATTTCTGCATGTCGAATGACTAATATGCCCCATGCTTCGGTTGGTTGTTTTACAAATTTTATTTCATGCTTTCCGGTAGGATATCGAGAAATAGGAGTGAAAATATTTTTCGACCTTACACTAGTACCGCCAGTGACAATACCGATTTTCATGTTCTTGTTGCCAAGGTAAATTCCGCGTGCCTCACAACCAGATGGGAAAAATGACGTCATATACCTTACATTTCTCGCGCTTGACGTAATATTGTAATGCATTGCTATGCGGGAGGAGTGCGCCACGGGGATTAACGGAAAAGAACTGTACTGGATTTTGATAAAGCTCCTCCTAGAAAGGTTTAAAAGCATGAAATAAATAGAATGTTTGTTTTCTTTCGGTGAAAGATCGAAGTTTATTTCATCTCGTGAACACCATCGGTAATATTTTTTCTCGTGGCTGCGCCATTCGTGAAAATATTAACGATGATGTTCACTCGATGAAACAAATTTCAATCTTTCACCGAAAAAAAATATATCCTCTATGTATTTCATGGATACATAATTATATGATGACTTGCCTCGTATCGTGTATCATAGAGATGCATTAAACCCTTTTTGTCAAATCACTGATCATTGTGTATAACAACGTTTTGCTCTTCGTTAAGCCAAGACTCATGCAACTTAATTTCATTTGATATCATTTTCATTTTTAGAACTACGGTCTTTTTTTATGACGCTGAAATAATTATATTTGCTTTTGAAAGGAAAGAAAACAATCTTGCTAAGGGAAAAATGCTGATTAATTACATTTTCTCCTTTTCCGAAATGTTTTCGTAAGCGTTCTGCCCTTGGGTAATTTGGAAACGAAATTCAAAATCTCAGACAAAGGTCTGAAACATATAGCAGGTTTCTCTGCGATGGACATAGCCTCGCTATTGGATGCATACATATTTTACGCAAAACCAACCAATTTGAAAGATTAAAATCTAATTAATATTGTCACATGACCAATCTTTTGAAAAGCCGCCATGAATGAGATGATTCATACACATACAAGAAAAAGCAATGGAAAGTTCTTAGTAAATTCGGTGGCTAGAACTACTGTCTTAATAACCAAAAACGGAAAATGTCGCAGTCCGGGCAGACTGATCCGGTACGATGCTTTACGCAAATGTCCGAACGCCCCTTTTCGCATGTTGTAGGTGATTTAATGTGTTAAACTTACTTTCGCTGAAACTGTTTCCTAAATATCGGATTGGCAAATCTGTAATAGGAAGTATGTCTGAATGTTTTCACCCTGGAATATGATCAAAATTCAATGTTTTCCTTGCATTCTTGAGTGACCACTTCGACGCAATCATCTTTCCTCGTTATGGACAATCTAACGATAAAATGTGATTAGTGCAGAAATATTTCTTTTATTAGGATAAATGAATGTCCATCGTAAACTTCATTTCACCTTTCTCTAGAAATTCCGATGGAGAATTATTTTAGTAGAACCGAGACGTTGCACTTTGTCTTTCTGCATATATCCACATGCTTGAACAGATATAGTCGCAGTTTCAGACATTGCTTTATCACATAACTCTTCTTGTTTTCAATGTAATACAGCCATTACGAACTTTCTTGTGATATAAGAAAAGAGTGCTGTATTCGGTCAACAATCTGTAATTATACGCTTCATTCTAAAACATTACTGACCAAGGTTCCTAATGGAAATTAGTGGTCAAAATTCTTAATCGTGATAAAGTTGTAAATTAAATCAGTTGTAGACTCGAAACAAAATCAATATATGCAAGTTCCTGCGAAACTTTTTTTTCGCTCGTACTGTACCTGTCAAAGTAAGCGCACAGGCTTCATGTAAATTTCACTACAAATGATACATGCATGCCTCTGGTTAACACATTTTGGACTATAATTCTTGCTATACAGTAATGTTATAAAAAGAATCTGACACTCGTTGGTTTAAGAGGTAAAAATTATTAGACTCGTCCACAAAAAATGTTATAAAGCGTGCCAAAGACTCGCTTAAAAACATTTTTGTAAACTCGTTTCATAATTTTGTATCTCAAAAACCATCTCATGTCAGATCCTATATATACACATTTTTCGAATTACGAATTGTTTGGACGCAATTTGATATGAAGTATTTTTCTTTTTTCATTTAAAACGTATATAATAATCTGAAGACTTCAGTAGCAGAGGGGAATAAGCGAACTTTGATCATGGGACTAGGAGAAAATTATCCAATGAAATCAAATTTCATGGAGAGTTGCATTTTCGTTGGATGATTACCTCTTAGCTGGGACATGATATATCTTTACTAAGACTTAGCTATTTTAGTGACAAAATATAAATTCGATCTCTTTTTGACGGCTGAAAATGCAACACACACGGTACCCCAGAAAGATTTTTATCTCAATGACTTGACAAAACAACTGAAGGATGCAGATCCAAGATCAGACTGCGAATTGTCTTACCTTTAGGAAAGTAGCAGATGCCCTTAAAAATGTGCCTAAAAATAGAATTTAGTTTGTTGGCTAAAGACTGAAACCAAGAATGTGAGAGGCCAGCCTATAGATACACCGAAAAATCACATTAAAAGTCAATCCTGCGCTGTGAAGTAAGACTGCGCACCAGCAGAACCCCTGTCATAATTGTTGTTTCGTGCTAGTAGCAAGAAACGTTGTCAAGAACCGATGCTTCCCTGTTGTCCATTATTGCGTTATGAAACTAAATTTTGCCTAAGGGACGACAAAGCGTGTTTACTGCAGAAATAATTCTTGTCACCTCGGGTCAATGATGGTGTGCTCCACACTTAATATAGTTGTGGTAATACCCTAACCCATTACCACACAATCCCTGCTTTTAACGCCCCTAAGAAAGAAGCCTTTAGAAAACATCGTGAAAAAAGGAGAAAATGCTGGTAACCAGCATTTTCTCCTTTTCCCACAATGTTTTCTACCCTTCACAGAACAAATTTCAAATTTTCAGTCAGTTTTATATTGTCTTCTGCAAATGCTTTCGATTTGGACAAGCCTAAAATATTGTCGTTTGGTAATGAGTTAACGGAATACCTCAATTACATGGACCATGACGTCAGCAACATTGCTTCTAGTTATAGTTGCATAATTAGAAACAAGGTTTTGCTATCAAGACTAATAGGAAGACGTCAGTGATGTCTCGGTTATTCTTCATTATCTAGCCGGTAAAACTTTTTTAAAGACTGTTGATACGAGGACATACGGTGAAATTGAGACTTTGTACAACAGTCTCTTGTCGCATTTGCATAATGGACCTCAATATTTTTCGACCATAATGAAACAGTACTTGCTGTCTCTACCAACAACGTCATGAGATAAGTCTAACCATACTGGGCACCTTTCACAGGCGTTTGTTATGTGCCGTACTTCGCCACCTCTACTTAAGAAATAATCTTCTTTCTATCGTGGTTTATCGTTCAATAAACCACAGTTGTTAGTTATGAGGCACAATAAATAATACACGCGGGCGAAATCCCGAGTGGTTTATTCATTGCGCCTCATAACTCACAACATAGTTTATTGAACGATAAACCACGATAGAATGAAGATTATTTCGATTCTAACATGGCCTACTCTTTTTCAAAGGGAAACAGTTTCATACCGAGAGTAAAAACGCGGATGCAGATTATACTCTATTAAAAAATTTACTTACTATATACAGAATGACGCCACTCAATACAGAAAGACGTCACTCTATATGGAATAACGTAAATATTAACACAGTTTAGTTGCACTTTGTTTAAAGAGCAAAATTCATGTGTCATGTTAGAATTTGAAAATAATCTTCTTTCTATCTTAGTATATTGTTCAATAAACCACAGTTGTGAGCTATGAGGCACAATAAATAATCCACGAGGGAGATAGCCCGAGTTATTTATTCATTTTGCCTCATAACTCGCTAAGTGGTTAATTGAAGGTTCTAACATGACACGAGAATTCAGCTCTATAAACACTGCAAGGAAAGCGTGGTAAAATCTGCGACAATCCAGTAGAGTGACGTCATTCTATATCGAGTGTCGTCATTCAATGAGTGGGTTATTCAATGGAACATAATCTTCATCCGCGTTTTTACTCTAAGTTTGAACTTGTTTTCCTTTCATTAAGAATTGCCCATGTTAGAATCGAAATAATCTTCTTTCTATCGTGGTTTATCGTTCAATAAACCACGTTGTGAGTTATGAGGCGTGATGAATAAACCACTCGGGCTGTCGCCCTCGTGGATTATTTATTGTGCCTCATAACCCACAACTGTGGTTTATTGAACAATAAATACGATAAGAAGAAGACTATTTCATAAATAAACCACGAGGGAAAGAAGTTGACCGACTCCTATTGAAAGTAATACAAGTTCATACTAAGAGTAAAAACGCGGACGCAGATTATATTAACCTACTTACTTACTTTTATTATTAAAAATTACGTAAATGTCAAAATTGCTGCAACAAGTCAACAGAATTGACTGCCAAGAGAACTGATAACTCAAGTCAGTTTTTAACCCTTTACCAAACAGACCCTGGTTTTTATGATCCTGATATAGAAGCCTTTTGAAAAACATTGTGGGAAAATGGGAAAATTCTGGTAACCAATACAATTTTGTTTAGTTACTTATGTTGTTGTCTGCGAGTGCTTTCAATTTGGATCAGTCTAAACTTTTGTAGTTTGGTAAAAACTTAAGGTTTAAGGCTCTATTGTAGGCCTGAAAAAAATGTAGTCACTACTGATTTTAAAAAACAGCCAGAAAGAGACGGTGCTCTGGCTGCTCAGACTTAAAATATTTTTCAAACGGCCCCTTAGATACCAAAATAAACAAAGTAAAATAATTTTTACTGTCTGAATGAACTGATTGAGCTAGAAATTTAAAGATAAGCGATGTTCAGTGTGATTTATGTCTAAGCATCAATTAGATTTTAATCTCTGTAATTTCATCTTGACGTTTAAGATGTTAGCAAACAATATGTGGGCATTCTCTCTCCCTCTCTGTTGAAGACAACGTCAGACATTTCTCCAGGAAAAAAAACATACTTTTTTAACAAATCTGCGAAAAATATTGAACTTTCATACAGCTGACAGAGACGGTTTTTGAAAACATTGTGGAAAAAGGAGAAAATGCTGGTTACCAGCATTTTCGCCTTTTTCGACAATGTTTTCCGTTCTTTAAAGGCGTAATTTTAGTTTCTTACTTACATTTTAGTCTGTGATGTGCAGATATTTTCGGTCTGGCCTGTTTAAATTTTTATCGTTTGCCAAGGTTTCCGTTCTATCGTCTTTGTTCTATTTTTTCTGGGCCGCTTGTTCAGCAACAAAATTTTTCTTTAATAAACCACAGACTTCTTACGACCTCTGTTAAAACCATTACCAACACAATCCAGAATTTTTACGCATACCTCTTCCCCCGCCTGCTTTTGGAGAGAAGGTTTTTGAAAACGTTATATGGAAAAAAAAAAAAAAACCTATGAATTAATCTGTAAGCTGGAACTTTGAAAGTCGGATTAATGTTGAGAAAATTCATTGACAATAAAGAAATAGCAATCCTTGTGATATATGATTGGTGCATAGTAAGACAGATAGAATTCACATATTTTCAAAAACTTTTGAAGACATTGTGGGGAAAAGAAAACAATGGTGGTTGCCAACATGTTCTTCTATTTCAACACTGGTTTCATGTTTTTTTAAAGAGAAAAATTCCAGTACTTGAGTTACCTTTGATTTTTACCTGCAAATGCTTCGAATTTTGATACTTAAAATTGTAAATTCTTCTTTAGAGTAAATAAGTGTAAAGATTCCGTCAAAATATGTGTGCATTAATAACCTTTTAAATGCCTATTACAACCTGTAGTTTTTAACGCCAGATCAGACAACATTGTTGGAAAAGGAGAAAGAAATGGATCCCAGCGTTTTCTCCCTTTTCGAGTTAGTCATGTACCATTTAAAATACAAACGGTATCATAAAATTATGATCAACATTTAATTCGTTGTCTTCAGTTGCTTGCAGATTGGACAAGGGCTAAATCTTCTCATTTAGAAAGGAATAAAAGTTAAGAAATCACATATAAAAATATTAATGTAACAGATTCATATGTAAATAAACTCTTGTATGTGGACTGAAATGGTCTTATTATGCTAGGTAAATAGGAAAGCCACTTAAGGTCACATAGAGGAAAATTATATTGAATATTCACAATGAAGGTATTACCTTTCTCAGCGCTATAGGCCAAAATATGAACTTTTGCGGACGACATAGATCAAGATCAGACTGCACAGAACGTGCAGTCTGATCTTTGATCTATGTCATCCGCTTGTCAAGCCAGTAAGGTAAAAAATTTTATCAGTTTCAAGAGCTGGTATTTTACCCCGTGAAAAGAGGTCAAGTGTTGTATGAGCCAGGCCCTGACAAGAAGGGGCTTAATACTTCTCCGTCATGCACTATACCAAGCAAGACATTACCTTATTATAGAGTTCATATAATCAATTTTGTCAAACAAACGACCGAATCATGAGGTAGAATTATCCTTTAAAATGCAGAAAATTTAAAGATAGCGAAAAGTTTCGGCCCATGTCAGCCTGCGCGGACTGCGCAGGCTGACATGGGTCGATACTTTTCGCAGATCCATTAAGTCCCCTTTTCACAGAGCACGACTCAAACGTATTTGACACCGAAAGTTGTAACGGAGTACAAGATAGTATTTAACTTTTATGCATTCAAAAATGTATCCCGCTTTACAATTCAGAGTAGTGGAAAATGGGAAGAATTTAACCCTGAAACATTATATCTTCACTAAAATCTGCATTGTGGGCACTCTTTCGAATTTCGTCGTTAAGAAAAGTCTTATGAATACCCACAATCTAGGTATGAATGAAGATTTAACGTTCCTTTGAACTCTTAGATATTCCCGTCATACTTTCTCGTGTAATATTGCAGCCGTCATTTTGATTATTGACTTGATAGCATTTAGTTCTCCTCTGATAGTTGGAAGTTGGGAGTATCTTCAGGGATCCATCTCTCTGTCTCTCTCACCCTCTCCGATGATACATTCGCCATACTGGAAGGGAATTAATTGTGCGATGAAACTCAGGTGCGTTTGTGTCCATTTATATATAGTATATCTTTGACTAACCTCTTAAATCACCGAGATGATTAGCGTTTTGCTTTGTCATGGATACTTTTTATGCTGTGTCAAAACATGTGGGTGTTAGGGCTCGCTACCCGAGCTTTGTGAGGTAACTTTTAGATCCGAAAGTATTATACTATATTTGATTAGGTGTACCGGTTTTGCGGGGTTAAAATATTTTTTTTTGTTCTGTGCAGGACCGATAATTTGACTTGAAAAAAAAACACACACATACAAACGAAGTATATGATAAAGGTATCAAACATTATATTTATTTATTTACTTATTTATTTAATTATTTTTATAGCAAATTCATTCTAGTAAGTGCAAATTATTGCATTATCACTTGGATAGATTTCTCAAAATTAGTGATTATTTAGATGACAGAAGTTTCAACTACAATACAGTATATTGCTATTGTCTTTTCGTAGGCTATTTTTCTATTTCAAACTGTGCAGGGTTCGATGAGTTTTCTGATCATTTGGCCCGCAGCACACGAAAAGGGACTGTCGGACATTTGTGTAAAGTAACGTCTTGTATCAGCCTGCGCAGTCCAAATCGACACTTTCCGTTTTTATGTAATTTTCTGTTTGGTGCAATTCTACTGTCGCTCAAAATCTATTGTTATCGTAAAGTGCCGTCTCGGATTAGCCTGCGTGAATTGTGCAGGCACTTTACGCAAATTTTTGAAAGCCCCTTTTCGCGTGTTGCAAGCCGTATCGAATGAGAAATTGGCAAAAATGTTGTGTCTGTGCTGTTGTTCTTGTTTCAGATTAACTTCTATAAAACCTTTTATACCCCCTCAAAACGAATGGGGTATACTGGATTCAGTCTGTATGTCCGTCTGTGTGTCCGCCCGTGTGTCTGTGTGTCCGTCTGTGTACAAAATACTAGCAGTAGTCTGTTTCTGTCAAAGCGCTGGATTTTTCTTTTATTTCTTTCAGAATCCTGATTAGTTGGATGATAAAACCATTTATAGAATTTCTGACAAGAATTGATTTGTCATTGATAAAAAGATGCGGACATGTTATTTTATGGAATATCCCATAAATAAACTTAGCTTTCGAGAATAGAATATCAGCACTGACTTTTTTATTTAATATTCTATCAATTTTTACATCTTTAAATTCAGTGTTTCAGCTCATTAACTCGAGCACTAATTTGGCGCAAATCGCCATAAATACGCTTCAAAATACTAATTAGTTAGATAAATCGAGATTCAGTACATAGATACCACATAAAACATTGTGTCGATGCAAAAGAAATATTTTTATCGCCAAATTTCTTCCTTTGCAACATTGGTTACAAGAACAGTCTGTTGCTAAACGGAACTAGTTATCTGCAATGCTATCCTAGCCCTAAAGCAACACTTCCGGTTTTTTCTAACTTCCGGTAGTGAAGATGCTATTGAATGCAAGGTGGAGAAAGGAGAAAATAGTGGTAAGCAGCATTTTCTCTTCTCATCACATTTTTTTTCTCTCCATGGCAAGTCTCAAGAATTCAGTAACATTTTATTCACCTGCAATTGCTTTTAATGTGGACAAGCCGGTAAATGTGTCGTCTAATATAGAGTTCATAAGTTAAACTTTGCGCTGTAGCCTTAACTACATTATTGTTCCTGTTGACTTGCTTTTCTATAAACTTTAAAGTTTTTTTTACACTTATTGCAGATGAAAGTTTGGTTGATATAAAGATAGATGAATTGGCTTTACAGTAAAGGATACTTATGCATCAAAGGTACGTAAAATTTAATGAGAGAATATTTATTTTAGCCATTCTCCGAGGCCTTGATAAATCTCCTTGATGCATAATACTAAGATAGTTGTCACATAAAAATGGATCCATAAAGTCCCTTTTTCTGCAGCAAATACCTAAATCATGAGATAGATTGGTCCTTATACATACAGGAAATTTACCAAATGCGAAACGTTTCGGTCCAGTTCAACCTGCGCGAACTGCGCAAGCTGACCTGAGTAGATACTTTTCGCAGATGCATTTGACCACTTTTTGCAGTTCATGGCTATTTTTTCTCCTCTCGGACACACCATCGTATTATTCGGTCTAACTAACCCTTTCCCAAACAACAAATTTTAGACTCTTCCAATCTGAAAGAGTTTGTAGACAACAATCCTAAATTTGATGAAAATGATAGAAAGTTCTCCAAAAAGGGTAGAAAACACTGTGGGAAAAGGAGAAATTGCTCGTTACGAGCAATTTCTCCTTTTCCCACAGTGTTTTCAAAAGACTTGTACTGCAGACACGTAAAAACTAGGGCTTGTTTGGTAAAAGGTTATGCAATCAGTACTGTAAAGTACATGGATATATTGCTTGACACTCATTCAGTGACCATGATATGGTTTGGCGTCAGACTACCTGAGTTTTTAGCAGTTGTATAACCCATTATCAAACGACAAAACTTTTTGTGTGTCCAAATTGAAAGCATTTGCAGATGACAAAATAAAAAGTGACTGAAAATTTGAAATTTGTTTTGTAAAGGGTAGAAAACATTGTGGGAAAAGGAGAAAATGCTGGTTACCAGCATTTTCTCCATTTCTCACAATGTTTTCTAAAGGCTTCATTCTGAGGGGCATCAAAAGTAGGGATTCTGTGGTAATGGGTTAATCAGGTTCAATCCGGGTATGACCTGTATATACAGTATACGAGTATTGAACGATAAAACTAAGTTATTTTTCAATAGTTTCGCTCTTTCGAGAAAGTATATGCCCAAAACTCGACTTCTTGTATGTCTGTCAGTCTGATAGTCCATCTATTTGTTCCTCTGTCTACGTACCTGTTTTATTCGATGCTTCACCTAAAGAACTCCGCACTGTTCCACTTGTTTAAATCAGTGGTGTCAAGATAGCAAATCGACTGTCTACCTAAGACAGCTCAAATCTTTATTCATGAACAATGCGATTTACTCTCGTCTGAAGCATTATTTATATTCGAAGCCATGCAACAACTTTCAATATTTTTCAGCAAATAAAGCTGTCGAAAAGCTGTTGTAAAGCGATTGCTCGCAGACAATTTATTTCATTAGTTATACGTCTGAAGGGCTTAAATTCGCCTATGACAAGATTTTTTTTCGACTTCTTTGCTTGTTAACCCTTTACTAAGCGACAAAATTTTGGACCGATCCAAATAGCGAAACTCAAATATTGAAAACTTGTTTCCAGCAGGGTAAAAAACATTGTGGGGAAAAAGGAGAAAATGCTGGTTACCAGCATTTTCTCCTTTTCCCACAATGTTTTCAAAAGGCTTCTATCCCCTAGGGATTGTTTGGTAAAGGGTTAAGGTAATCTTTGCGCCCATCAATTAGCTCTGTCCCAGGCATCAAAATTTTAGACCTGTCAGGCTTGGAAGCATTTTTAGACGATAAACTGAGTATTAATCAAATGATGGGGATTTGACTCCCGAAAGATTTTTTTTAAAAAATGGAAATTGAGAAAATGCTGGTTATCAGTATTTTCTCCTTTTTCCACAATGTTTTAAAAGCTTTCTCTCCCCAGGGTCGTTAAAGTACTGGATTGTTTTGCAAAGGGTTTATTTGATAGTTTATGCAGTCGTTTGTTCTACTGTTTTACATGTCATCAAAATTGCAGACAGTTCTGTTCGGCTTTGTATATAGCAGACCATTGTTGGAAACATTATGACGTACTGTATTGTATACGAGAATAAGTAGCTTATATTTCATTCCCATTTCGTTTAGCTAGTGAATGGGGGCCATTCTTGGAAATTAGATTCTCTCCCTTGCCAGATAATCACTAAAGGTATCCAAAGAACATATTGGTCCTTTAACCTGTATTCCTTTGTTTTTATCCTTGGTTCCCTTGGGGATGTTGCGATAAATATAAGAAAGAATTGTTATGTTTGTGTAATGTCTGCACGTAACTCAATTCAAATTCTGTTCTTAATCACCTTGAACTACGCATGCATTGATTTGCAAAATAATCTACCTAGATTTACTTGCAATATTATCTCAAGAACATAGCTGTTCTGTGCAAGAAAATCAAGGATAAAATCCAAGTAATCCTCCAAGACCAATGTAGGACTGGAGATGAATCAAGGGAAATAACTGAAGAATGGCCCTCATTGCATAGAGGCCTGATAGCGGCCAAAAGTAAAACAATGCGGGTGTAAAAATGCATGAATTTACATTTGCATGATACAATTTAGAAGTATAGAAATTAATGTGAAGGTGACAATCTGAAATCATAAGAGCGGTCCTAGTGTTAGTCGCTGACAAAAAAATAATAATAATTCTAAAACCAATGCAAATGGAATCAAAGCATAGAGTAACTTGACAAATATTTCCTTGGTTTGTATTCACCAACCATTCATGGGAATATTCTTAGTGTTATTCTCCAGAATTTTTCTATATTTTAAAGTAACAAAACTTCTGATTGGCTAAACTCTTCTGTTTAGCCAATCAGAACTTTTGTTGCTTACGAATTTAGAAAACTTTGGAGAATAAGACTAAGAGTATTCTCAAGAATGGTTGGTGAATACGAGCCCTGGTTTTAATATTTGTTAGTGAATATTGGCAAAATAATAATGTTTCCGTTGTTTCATTGAACGATAGAGATTTGGCAGTACGCTGTTCCATTTATCAGTAGATAATTGCTGCTAATCTAACTAATTGTTAGGTAATTTATAGATTGTTACGTTCTTGAAGACACCTGTATAGGTGGAATTATCAGGTCATTTTCAATTCATTCTGAAGGATTTACAAGGAAAACAGTGCAACGACATTTCTGATTGCGCGTATTAACAACCAAAAATTTTCATTGATGTTTTGTCCTGAACTATCTGCATCATTCCGAATATAATTACAAATAGCTGATGTATTCAACAAATTGGATGCTTGAATACATTGTACACGAAACAGTAATTTTTCATAAGAACGGAAAGTGTCGTTTCGGCTCAGCCTACCCGGACTGCGCAGGCTGATCCGAGATGACACTTTCTGCAAGCGTCCGAATGCGGTTTGCAGAAGATTTGCAATTAGCAATAAAAAATTAATTCAAGTCATGTATCGGGGTTTTCTTTCAGATACATTAAAGCCCATTTTTCAACAAGCTTTTCTCAATTTTTTTTTCCTTTTCTTCAAATTCTACTCTTTTGTGTGTGTGTCAATTGTGCTAGTTTTAGCTTGGTTTCAGATATAGGATCTGACATGGGTTGGTTGTTGAGATAAAAATTTATTGAGCGAGTCTACAAAAATGTTATTAAGCGAGCCTTTAGGAAGCTTGATAACATTTTTTGTAGACGAGTTAAATAAAGTTTACCTTAAAAACCAACGACTGTCACATTCTTTTAATCACATTACTGTATAACAAGAATTATTGTCCAAAATGTGTTAATCACAGGCATACATGTATCATGTGTAGTGAAATTTACATGAAGCCTTTCACTTACTTTGATAGGTACATTACGAACGAAAAAAGTTCCGAAGAAACTTGTATAATATCGATTTTTGTTTGAGTCTAACAGTGATTAAATTAACAACTTAAGCACAATAGGAACGTTGACAGCTAATTTCCTTCAGAAACCTAGGTCAGCATTGTTTTAGAAATGAAGCGTATAATTTCAGGGTGTTGACCAAATACAGCACTATTTTATTATCTCAAGAAAATTTGTAATGGGTGTATATTATATTGAAAACAAAGAGAGTTATGTGATAAAATCTTATATAATGATTTCTTTACTCTGTACCAGACGACAAGTCCAGTGTGGTTCATTGATCTCGTTCATAGAAAATGTAGAAAGCATTGTTAAAAAAATGGCGGTTAACAGCATTTTCTACCATTCCAACCATATTTTCAAAAGCCCACTACCTCAGAGTCGTTAAATTTTGGATTGTCTGGTTAGGGTTCAATGAGTCAATAGTAGTTGTAAACTACATAGATGTTAAAAGAAAGTCGAAATAATTTATGCTAATAAAAACGTCGCCATATTTTCACCGAGAACAGAATTAGTGCATTTTGTAGTACCAAATACGAGCGAGTAAAGGTATTTGAATAATTTCAGTACACTTTAGAACTGTTGAAATAAAATATTTTTCAAATACTTGCTGGTCCGTACACCTAAGCACATTTAGTCGATTTACTTTAAAAAAAATCAAAACTAAAGCTTGTTTCAAGCTGTGGTTACGAGGTTTTGAAGTAAGCCGACGATTTGCAGTATATTTTTATCTGTTGAGCTCGTGTCAATCCGATAACGCCAGTGTATGCTTATGAAAGAGAAGGAAAACAGAATTACAAAACAAGTCTTTTTGCACAACTTCAGCAATTAAGCATTAGACTGTTAAATGTGAGCAAAATATCTTTCACAGACACTACGGATTCAGATCAGAACGTATCGAACGAGCAGTCTTATATCTTATCTCATATGTTCGATAAGGTGATATATTTCCCCACTTTGACTTTGAAGTAACAACATTTGGTTTCTTTTCCTTCTATCAGTTTGAAGATATCATTTAACTTATTTACTAGGTTGTAATTTAATTTAACAATCTGTTCTCCGCGGCAACTATTTTATTGATGCTCTCTCCTGTTTCGTTTGTACGGATACCATTCCAATTAGGACACGGTATTTCAATAGGCATTTGGTGGTTGTAATTATTACGTCATTTCAAATGAGCCCAAACAGATCAACGATAGTGCAGGCCAGTTTAAGATGATAATTCAGAAATGATTGTATAAAAAGGCACAATGACACTTTTCATACTGAAAATGTCAATAAAGCGAAAAGCGTCAACCCTGGTCAGCCTGCGCAATTCGCGCAGTCTGACCAGGGTTGACACTTTTCGCAGTTCCCAGAAAGTCGCTTTTTTTGCGTATTCTTATTGATATCTCACGTTATTTTCTATTCATACTGTAAGTCGAAAAGCGTAATGGTCTTTAACAACAACGTAGCAGCTGGTCTGACCGGTCACATGACTTAATACCGCAACTAGTATGTTTTCCTTTTTTCAGACATTCCTGTCTCTGCAATTACTGCAAATATTTCGAATCTTCTGATCTATTCCAACTATAACATGGCCGCATAATCGAGATTCCCAGTGTCAAATCATAATTGGCTTGCAACACGGGAAAAGGGACATTCGGACATCTGCGTAAAGTGTCGTCTCGGATGAGCATGCGCAGTCCGCGCAGGCTGATCCCAGACGGCACTTTCCGTTTTTATGATTGTTTATGTTTTGCGAAAGTCTACTGAGGAAGAAAATCTAATGTACACGTAAAGTGGCGTCTCGGATTAGCCTGCGCGGACTGCGCAGGCTGATCCAAGACGACACTTTACGCAGATGTCTGAATGTCCCTTTTCGCGTGTTGCAGGCCAAATATAATGCTTAACTTGCTAAAAAAGTTTAATATTACTTTTCCAGGAGGAAAATATCTCCTTATCGGACAATGTAAGTCTCAAATTAGATAGCACGTCCTGTGCAGTCTGATCCTTATCTGGAACATCCAGAACAGGTTTTGAGTGGTGCATAGCAGCATAGGGTTGGCGCTTTTTTATTTTCTTAGACAATCTTTGTTTCAGGGGTCAGGTTTCTCATTATCTCTAACTGAATTGTAATGTTTTTGTCATCCCCAAGACAAAGCCTCTGAATGGCCGAGCTAATCCAATTTAAGGCGTTTGAATTTTAAACTAAAACTGTGTTTTTCAGGATCTTGTGTAAATTCTGCTTTAGCTCATATATTCTTTCGGCGGAAATGTGATCGACTGTTGGACTCGAACAATGATTGATGTGTGCCTATTTGATCATAGTTATTAGCTCTGTCAGCGGCTTGTATCAAAACTCGTTTTCTTTCCATGAATAAAGTTAATATAGATACAACACACTGAAAATCTGATCATTCTTCTTTCATTATGAGATTGACTACACGCGCGGACAGCATAGATCCAAGATCAGACTGCACGTCTGTGCAGTCTGATTTTGATCCGTGCCGTCCGCAAAAAGCCATATTCCATATAACGCTGAAAGGGTGTAAGTCAAGACGAAACCTTGTTAGCGGCAGCAAGACTGTGTCTATCGTAGTTAGTTTGACAACTAGAGACTGACCATCAATCATCGGGTCTTTTTCTGGTCTGATTCTTTACATTATACAAAGGCCTGCAAAAGTTTGGAAGTAATCAAAATCTGAAACTGTCACCTTTTCCCTAAATCAAATGTTGCGGATAATCTGTGGAATTGTCCTATCCAGACAATGAGTTCAAATAAACACACACACTATACATGTAGGTTTTCAAAAAGAACAAAGGCAATATCGTTCTTTACATTCACAACATCATAGATCCTGAGTATACCTTCTATCACAAAAAAGGTCCTTTTCCTGTAGAAATTGTCACGATTGTGTGACCTTTGCACTGTTTCTCTTTGTCTAAAGCACCGTTCATTTTGCCTTCTATCTTTATGTCCCCACTAACTACATACTAGGTGGTTCAACTACAACCTTCTTCAGAACCTATCTTGTTTTTTTTTCGGGGGGGGGGGGGGTTGAAGATATTCTGACTAACTCTAGAGTGAACATGTTATTGTTTTACCTATGTTGAGCAACCAAGAAAGGATCTAATCCAAAAAGGTGTTTTGGTCAATATCTGGTGAAAGAAACGACATTGAGAAGCTCTTGAACGTGGTGTACTGTTGTTCTCTAATAATTTAGTAATACCGTGGGTGAAATTTCAATCGATTTAACAGGTAAAATACCTATCT
This sequence comes from Tridacna crocea, assembly GCA_943736015.1. Classification (NCBI taxonomy): domain Eukaryota; kingdom Metazoa; phylum Mollusca; class Bivalvia; order Cardiida; family Cardiidae; genus Tridacna; species Tridacna crocea. The sequence continues at coordinate 31,723,336 of OX031056.1, forward strand.
TCTGCCAACGTTTCTCAGGCGCTGTCTCTTGCGGACAGAAAAGTGTATATCAGCTCATGCAAGCATTCAACAAGTTTTTTTTTAATAATGGGGGTTCTTAATTGTTAGCAGGGTTGAAATCAGTGCTTGTATTCACCAACCATTCTTAAGAACATTCTTTGTCTTGTTCTCCATTATTTACTACACTTGTAAGTAACAAAACTTTTGACTGGCTAAACCATTCGGTTTAGCCAATCAGAAGTTGTTTTACTTACAAATTTAGAAAATCTTGGAGAATATGGCGAGGAATATTCTAAAGAATGATTAATGAATACAGTTCCAGACTTTCCTGATGACTAGTCTAAAGCCTTAATGCCCAGCCGCGCTGAATCATTGAGCACTGACTCAAGTCTTCGTCACAGAACGAAGCCATTGGTTTGAAAGATGTATGGGGACACGTTTAAGCTATCCAAAGATCGAGGTGATGTAAATAGCCGTTATAAATTTTAGAATATAAAATGTTGAGCTCTGAATTTGTTCTATAAAAATATCAGATGGTTTTTGTGTAGGTGACCGATTGAATGAATAAAGATTAATAATTTTGAAGCTGAGAAATAAAGAATATTCGTATAATATTAACATGGCTAAATACTAGTTTCGTCCATTCTGTAAGAATTTGCAGACGACACTAAAGAGTGGTTCAAAAGATAAAATTCACCATTAAAGGGTTACCAGCATTTTCTTCTTTTCTTATACTGTTTTCAAAGTCTGTCTTCCTCGAACTCGAAATTTTTTGGTAGAAAAAATAGTCTATAACCTACCTATTTCAAGTCAGTAGAAAGGACAAGTGACGTTTTTGATCGTTGCACATAATTTGCTACGTAGTATTTAAACAATAGCAGAGTAATAGATAAGAAAAGGTTAGATCGGCTTCGTGCGTTTATTTGATTCTTCAATATTTTGAATTGACACCTGTTTAAAGCAGGGGTTAATTGTCGTTGTATAACTGCATACAAGTTTAAGGACAATATGTTTCTAAGGCTACCTTTTGCGACTTTCATCTCTCAAAGCCCTTTGTCAAACAATCATTTTGCTAACGATTCTGCGGTAGGATGCTTTTGAAAACAATTTAGGGAATAGATAAAGCGCCAACACTTTCTCTTTTTCCTAGAAACCTTACTGTCTGTTTAAAGAAAACTTAATTGCCTACAGGAGAAAGTCGGGATTTGCTTGATAAGTTGAACGCAGACACCTTACAAACTCCCGCACGTCGGCTATTTTTACCTTACGGCCAGAATTGATCCCTTTCTCGTCCTCTATCGCTGACAGAATATCCATCTAATGTCTACAAAAGGATTTAATGCTGTATGTAATCTTCAGCTTTGAGGAAGTATTTACAATAATTCCCTGAAAGCACTGTCTTTATTATCACATTGTCTACGACCAGCCGCCTATCAGACAAACATTAACTGCGCATTAAACCATGCCTATTGGTATCTGACCAGTAATTATAGGCGAATGATTTTAACAAGTTGTTAATACTACAGACCATTTCATTTTATGTGCTTTTTTTCAACAGCCCCTAGTTCTGTGCTCTAGAGGTGTCAGCTATGCTACACTGTGCTTAACTTTAAGTAGAAATAGAACTGCCAGAGTTCTGATAGAGCATCTGTAACTGTCCTGCCATTGTCAAATAACTGAAGAACGGTAGAAAGCAACACTGACCGCAAAAAGTCCATAAGTCGAGCATTGCAAGCTAAGGTTCAATAGCTGAAACAAAAACAGAGAACAAAAGATATCGAATAAAATTAGTCTGCGACTGCATAACAGGTAACCGTTTTAGTGACTTTCACGTTAGAGAATTCGCGTCGAGAACTGTGAGCAGGATGTAATGAGTTTAAGTTTCAGCTTAAAGCCATACAATGTCAATCAATACATGCATGTCTTCCCCCTTTAGTACACATGTTTTTAAGGAAAATCACCGACCCTGCAGCGGTATTTAGGTAGGGTGACTGATATCACCTTCATAAAACAGGAAATATAAAAGATGGTGTAAAAGGTACTGGTCAGTATATGAATGCACTGAAACTTCTTAGTGGGTCAGAAGGAAAAGATAACATGGAAAATAATTTCGCAAACGAAAAAGCATGCTTATGAGACAGTACATTGCTTGAAGGCCTTCTATTGTTGAAAGAAGTATTTCTCTTGGGTAAATCCAGCCAGTCCGAAGTGTAGAGATTTCACAAAATTTAGTGCCTAAACCAAGAGTAAGAAAAACTATTTTTTAACTTTGAATAATTACTAGGCTATTCTGCAAACAGATGTTTCAAACGAGGTGACGGCAACTAGAGTTACTGTTAACAATGTCATCTCATAACAAATGGACTTCTATAACAAAACAATAAGACGAGAATTTAAGTACAGATAAAATTCTACATATACACGTATTGTAAAAAATTAGTCGATTCTGCAAACAGAAAGTATCTCTTTTCCGTAAAAGGGAAAACACATGGTTCGCGCATGCATGGTGGCTATCGGCCAAAACAGGTTAGAAAGAGAATAGAAAAATTTGAAATTTTGTCAGCAATAAGAACAAACATGAAAAAGACAAACGTTTAAAAAAAAAGATGTTTCAATGTTAAGTATTTGATGAGTAAAAGTTGAACAAGCTCTTTTCAAAAGTACAAGTCAGAAGAAGATTCAGACTTAAAAGCTGATGTATACTTTTACATTGGTTAGTTAACATCCCCACCTTTCCCCCCACCCCCCCCCCCAAAAAAAAATAATAAATAAATAAATGAGATGTCTCTTTTCTGGATAGCAGATGCCAAAGAAATGTCTGTAGACGGGGAATTTTAGCTTGAATGTGCTCGTTTAGAAGTTTTGTTTAGTGTATTTATTATGCCAACGATTCTACCAAGCATGATATAAAAGAATTGTATATAAGGAATAGCTTCGGTTTATGTTTCGTATGATGTTGTTTAACAAAATAATATTATACAGAATCTGATTTTGTACATAACTATTCGATGTATCATATCTACACAGTCAGTATAAAGATGTAAAATGTACAGTTCACTTAGCCATAGGTCTGCTTACATCAAACATTTGGTTACAATGTACTAATTCCTAAAGATTGTTGATCTTCATTTCTTTCATTGAAACCATTTAGTCTGTACTATCCAGATGTTGAGCATTTCGTCATTGTTTAACGCATGCACTGTCAAAGTGTACAGTTTTAAACCGATAAAACTTGATTTTTCACTTCACAAATATCTTTAACATCGGTAAATTCTAAACCCATCTCTAACTTTTAGCAGATGTTGATACATATTGAACGGAGCTTGTTATTACCATATTTCATCTGAGACAACAAATTCGTAAGTCAGACACTTGTGTAGATAGCTACACCTAACACATACACGCTCGTACGGACGCACATTGTGAATGTAGCCATCATAAAATCCGAAAACGTTGCCTTGCCGTAAACCTCGTAAGCAACAATTCCTTGTCTACAAAGGAATTCACCTTCGTTGTATAAGGTCGTTATTCGGACCACATCGAAAAGTGACCATAACTGTGATAAATGAATTTCATTGATTTTAACAACAGCAGGCCTTATTGACACAAATTGCTGAAGGAAATGCTGTATCCCAGAAATTTAGAGCAGTTGAGCTTTATCCGTCCGTAGACAAAATTACACTCTAAGCTAATTTTGAACCTACCGTTAAGACGAACGAGTGGCTGAAAATGAGAACCCATTGAAAGAGATGTGCCTATTTTTGTTACTCGTACGCAAAAGATTTTAGTCAAAAACTTCTGTCCATGCCTGTTCTTCTCTGTCATCTAGCTCCGACAGATGTTCATTTACTTGTAGACAGAAGTCATCTTGGCAAATGTTTAGAGCCTTTTGCAGTTTATACAACCTCAAAGGCGTAATGGACACAGAAAATACTCACAGGTTGCCTTGGCATAATTGATATTAGTGAAGCATCGGAGAAGAAACTCTGATCGCGAATGGAAGTTAAACAGTGACATAACGTGTATTCTATAGATACTACTGTAAAATATAAAACGTAAAAATAAATGTGATGTTCGATGCAGGACTGAGAATCAGTTATGACCCATAGAATGACAAATTTAACATTTTTTGCAAATGAAAATGCTTCAAATATTGCAATTTAAAGGTTTTTGACAATAATATCTAAGAAAAACAGACGATATAGATGATATTTAGACTGTACTTTAATTGCAGGCTTACCATGCTCGTTTATGTTCGATGTAAATAAGCCGAGCCCCGTTAGTGAAGGACTTGAAAATAGGGGTCCGTGGGTTTCGTTCCCTGGCTGCGCTAATTTCTTTTTGAGGAGAAATGATAGTCATTGCGACAGGATTCATTCCTTTACTACCGCTGGCCATTGTTTCAGTGCTGGCTATGTGAGAAAGCAGCTACTGTCTTGGACAGAAATTGGAAGGGGGGGGGAGTAGGGGAGTAATGGAAAAAGAGACTCCATGAAAGCATTGATAGGTGCACTGGCCGCCACTATATAACTGAAATAATTTTCAAAAGAGCGTTAAACACCATACAATCAATCGATCGATCTACATAAAAAAAATTGGCTATATCAGTTCTTCAATGAGAGTCATTTCGTATTATTACAAACCACATGAATACATAAGTTACTGGTGAATCCATGTTTTAGATTTGGTTTGCAACACGCGAAAGTGAGCATTCGGATATTTGCGTCTTGTATCGACTCGGATCAGCCTGCACACTCCGCGCAGGCTAATCCGAGACCGCACTTTACGACTACATTAGATATTATTCTACAGTAGACTTGCCCAAAACAGAAAATTATATGAAAACGGACAGTGTCGTTTCGGATTAGCATGTGCAGACTGATACCAGACACCGCTTTACGCAAATGTCCGAATGACCGTATTCGCGTGTTGCAAGTCGTTTCTTAAAGGTTCTGATGATTTATTTTGCTCAGCCATTGCGCTAAGAGAAAATTGCACTGTTTATCATGCACCAAGGAAATCAAAATGCCCGTAAAACGAATGTGTTTTAAAAGACATAGCAATCTTAAATCAAACATTTCATTGTGCCAAGAATTTTCTAAAGTATGGATTGTTGATTCAATTAGTAACTGTGTGCTTTGAGATAAAATATCGAACGTGCCATTAAGCTGAAATGAATCGAATGAAATAAAACAATGGTTGAGGTAAGTGATTAATCAAGTGCTTTCATTTAGAAACAAATTGGACAAATTGAGAAATCTAACGACTTCACATACTACTTTGTTTGCAGCCAGTGTGTTATTGTATAAACTTATATTTTTGTCGTTCTTATTAATGCTCATTTGCCTTCATGCAAAGAAATGAAAAGAATGTCTTTCAGAAGTAATGTGCTCCGAGTTCTAATAGTTAAAAGTTGGTTTCACTCGATGATTTTTTTTCTCACTGAATCATTCACCTATACCACAATAGCTAAGTGGAATAGTATAGTGCTAGAAATCAAGGGGCTATCTCCTCTAGATCTGGGCCCGTAATTCTTAATATCGTTCTTTGTCTTATTCTCCAGAATTTACTACATTTGTATTTAACACAACACAACTTCTGATTGGCTAAACCATTCGGTTTAACCAATAAGAATTAGTTGCTTACAAATTATAAAACCTTGGAGAATAAGACTAAGAATATTCTCAAGAATTGTTGGTGAATACGGGCCCTGAACGCTTCCCAAGAATTGTTGGAAATCATTGCAATAAGTTGGAATCCGGTTACCGCGCTTAGCACAGTTTTCACTTTATTTAAGTCTTAAGAACATGAAAGTTCGCAAGAACGCATCTGGCGGGACTCGAACCCATGGCGGACAAATATCCTCGTTTTTCGAGGTTTAAAAAACCAATACCTCGACTACTGAGCTAGAGAGATATCTCTTTGGATCAGTGGTTACGGCCAGCCAGAGTGACATAGCCAAAGTGACATGAATTTAATGGTGATGGCAATGGCAGTCGGCAGTCATCTATGATCAAATAACCAGCAAACAGTAATTTACAGTCTACACCACTTTCGCTGCTTTTTTAGCCCATAAAAGTAACTTAAATTCGGCCATCTTAAGAAACGATTAGGAAAAAATCTCCTAATATAGAAAGGAATTTTTCATGTAATAGATTAATTGCAATAGTACACAACTGATGGAGCCATTCAAAAGTTTTATACGTGTATCTTACACTTCTACTTCGCTCTTAAATACCGTAATGTCATATCGTCGGTTTACTTAAAAAACCTCGTAACTACAGCTTGAAACAAGCTGTAGTTACGAGATTTTGAAGTAAACCGACGATATCATTCTCTCTGTCCTATTTTGCCGAGGCTACAAGCATAATTTTTTTTCACAGAAATAAACAAAGGAGCTCATACCGTTTGAAGAGAAATTTGCAAACAGTCGTGGACAGTGAATTTCCTTCCGGTTAATTTACGAGTATGTGAAATTTATTGGTGTGACATAAAATGTAATCCTTGTGATTGGATAGAGGAATTAGTCTAGTCTTTTATATTGTTTTGGCTCTTTCGTTCCTTTACAGCAAGTATCACCTCTCGATTTTAGATGGCTGTTGTTGAATATGCTTTCCAGGCAATTATCAACGATTGATATCTTTGTTTTACATATTTCGGTATTTTAGGCTCATCACTTTATCATGCATTTTTTTCTTTTACATTTCCTGTTGCTTTAAACAATTGCATATATGCCTTTGGTTTGTTTGTATGCATACAAACAAGCTTTTGATTGAACATAGTTTTGGGAGGTCATTAATATTCTTGTGACAATTCTGGAATAGGCACGTAGACCTCAGCTGTCAATACACCAACTGGTGAAACTTGTTGTAATTTTTCTAGTTTCGACCTAAAAACACGATTCCTTAATTAAATTGCTATCTTAGAGAGCTTACATCCGCAAAAGAAACTTTTTTTTTCTTCTTTAGGGTCCTTAAGGCCACGACATCAACACGAATTGGAATTTTATTTGTGGAAAATATAGTTACATATAGATCTATATAAATTATCTTTTGATCAGAAAACACAGGTATCACAATCTGAGCTTGAATCTACACTGTCACATGGAATACTCGCCTAAATAACATTGATCTTGTAATTACAGTCTGTAACTACTGCTTAATTCTGTACCACACGAGAAAATTTTAGACTGGTCCAAATCGAAAGCATTTGCAGACGACAAAATATAACTGACTGAAAAATTGAAATTGGTCTTGTGAAGGGTAGAAAACATTGTGGGAAAAGGAGAAAATGCTGGTTACCAGCATTTTCTCCTTTTCCCACATTGTTTTCTAAAGGCTTCTTTGTCAGGGGCGTCAAAAGTAGGGATTGTGTGGTAATGGGTTAAGACTGTCGATTGCATTTATCTAGCAGTAAAGGGTTATAAACAACTCGACAATAAATACAATGCTTTGGTCTGCTTACCGTCAAGTATCCGCTGCTTACAGGCATCAGCATATGATTCGTGAATTAGGAGGTTTAATCCTCATAAGTGCGGGATTATTTCTGAGCTTCAAAGAGAACGTTTCTTTCAGTTCATTATACATTTCCGGGTATGGAATTCGTACATTAAATTAGACTCTGCGATTAGTTGATCCCTTTACATTTCATGAAAAAGTATTGGTTCTCTTGGGGACACTTGTATCATCATCCCTATAAATAAACTATGATTATTATAACATTTTGATTTTATTTCTATATCTAGAAGTAACCAAGTTTCACAGCTTGCCAGATTTTTTTTTTTAAAAGCACTGGAAAACCATGTAAACGCTTTAGAAACGACAACATTTCAGACCCGTCCAAATTAAAAGAATTTGTCGCCGACAAATTAAATTTGGGGCAATCATGCACTTTTCGGTTTAAAGGGTAGAAAACACTATGGGAAAAGGATGAAATGTTGGTTCAAGTATTTTCTTCTTTACCCACATGTTCTCAAAAGTCATTTAAAAGAGTTTTTAAAATCTGGGATTACCTGTTGTAGGGTAAAAATGACAAATGAGTATGGCTAAAGCAGCATGGGATGAGGAGTCTGACCGTGATTCTATTGGGTTAACACCTTGAATACTTTCTTGCCTAAGTGTCTTCAGCATCTTTGTCCCTTGCAACTAATTTGACTAACGAAATATCCTTTGGAACTTAGGAATAAGTTGATAACTGATATAAGTAAATTACTAGGAATAAAAGAGAAAGTGCTCTTTCTTGGCGATTTCTACTTTTACTCAGCTGTCTTCAAAAGTACAGTCGTCAATGTGTTGCTTAAAGAGAGCGTTATTTGAGCCTACTTTCTGATGCTTCCTATGTAAATTAAGTTCAATGTTTCATCAGCAATCCACGCTTGCGCTGAGAACAACTTTTACTGAACTCATTCATATACACAGCAGTGGGGCACGTGGTCTTATGTGCTCTTTTTCAGTGGCGGCTAGAAAAAAAAAATGACTATACTTTTCCGTCTAGCCATACTGCTTTACTGAAACCGTGGGCATATTTTCTTGCGCGATGAAAGTCGGGGCAAAACACTAAATGGTACTTGTTGCGACTTATTAAGCAGCGATAATTAATTTGTCTAGAGAATGTTCCCAACGGCCTTTTTGGCACGGATCAATTATTATCGTTTAAACGGACCATTTCAAGACAAGATTAGGGAGAAAAATCTGTGTGGAAAACTTTTGAATTAAATACTGGCGTATTTTCCACCGCGTGGACCTTTTTTCAGTCAGCTTTATCAGTATGTGTGTTACTTCCAATAATGGCGAGCTTTCTATGTATCTAAGACCAGAGTAACGACCACTGTATATCTAAGACCAGAGTAACGACCACTGTATATCTAAGACCAGAGTAACGACCGCTGTATATCCAAGACCAGGGTCCGTATTCACCAACTACTCATAAGAACATTCTCAGTCCTATTCTCCAGAATTTTCTGAATATGTAAAAAACACAGTTTCTAATTCACTGAACAAAATGGATTAGCCAATCACAAGTTTTATTACTTTTTGAAGTCTAGAATTAGATTTTGAATAAAATAATGGTTGGTGGTGAATACCCAGACCCAGATTCTTGTTTGGTACAGTCATATCTTTGATCTATATAGTACCATATTTTGTGCAGGGTTTGTGTCTGCACTGTCCGCTGAAGTACTTCCGGTTTAGTTTAACAACATTGTCAAGCTGACACTAGACTGTTAATAGTAATGTGGATTTTATTGTTGACGGTCCTGTGTTACTAGACACATGAATGAACTATATTTGAAGGGAGAGATTTTTTGAAGATTTACGATTCTAACAAAGGGGGTGTAGATTTCAGAGAGAGAGAGAGAGAGAGAGAGAGAGAGAGAGAGAGAGAGAGAGAGAAATTCCATCTGTCTAAAAAGCAGGCTCTTAAAGAAATATAGTTATATGATTTGAAGTATTACACGTTTCTTCTTGTACCCAAGTACACAGGGTTCATCTGAGCGTAATAGCTGGGGATGTCCAGATGTATCTCATTTATTACAGATTTTATCTGATAAGAGACTTACTGGAAGCTTGTTTTCAGTTTCTGTCTTGTAATTAATCCTTTCAGCGTCATACAGGAAAACAGGATACTTTGTGGGCGACATTGTTCAAGATCACACCAGAGCTCCAGATAGAGGGAATGATTTTGTTTGCAAAATTGGAAACATTAATCATACTCCACTAGACCCTATGTCGTGGATACTCATTAGAATCGTCTCATCAAGACGTTGGATTTCGGAGAGAAATTATGGATTTTGAATGAAATCACTCCCTCTTCCCTGGCGCTCTTTCACACTATCTACGACATTTATGCTGAAAATGGATGATACTGTCCTATTGTCTAGTCAAGCTCGCAAGAGAAAAGTATTTCTGACATTCGGCGGGTTGTATTTTTAGCAGTTGAAAGAGATCGGGGCCCGTATTCACCAACCATTCTTAAGAACGCTCTTTGTCTTATTCTCCAGAATTTTCTTCATTTGTAAGTAACACAATTTCTGATTGGCTAAACCATTCGGTTTAGCCAATCAGAAGTTGTGTTTCTTACAAATTTAGAAAAACTTGGAGAATAAGACTTAGAGTATTCTCTAGAATTGTTGGTGAATAGGGGCACAGGTTTCTGAATTTAGCACAAGAGCCTTCTTCGACCCACAGTGTCATTTGCAAAGGATAGCCTTTTTGGAAAAAAAATCAGTCAAATGCTCCTGTTGAATCATTAAATACATTTCGATCTTTCATCAATAAAATCGGACATTGTGAGATCAACAAAAACAAAAAATGATAAAAGTGCAAACTGCATCGCATAATTATATTGTCTGTAGATATGTATACTTATACAGCCATTCCCATAGTTCTGCTATCACGGCTTTCAGCTTCTTTCCTTGTGTTAGAATGTTTCGCTGGAACAGGGAGAAAGGTATTTAACCCACTTCGGCTTAATTGAACAAGTAGCCCGGATAAAGCTGAAATTAATTTGTAATTATGGTCATACTACATGCATTTCGGAAAGGCTATGTACCAAACAATATCTGCGGAATGCTTTTGTAATACTTTTTACCATGAAATTTCGGATATATTCGCATATGTTTAATGACTTGTATTAGACAAATAACCTGGTAAAAGCCTTCCATTTCGACATTGTTCTTAAAGTGCATGTATCTACACTAATCGTCACGTTCGATTCTCTTTGGCATTAAATACGCTAAGTGCTGATATCTAATTCTTTGCAGAATTTATACCAATAAAATGGCTATTGTTCTTAAATCATTACGGCATCTTCTGTAAGAAAAATGATTTAAACGTTTACGTTACCCTGATATCGGCTATCAGTGAGAAATTATGACTATTCTGAATGCCCTATTTACTTCTTTCGTTGACGGTAAATCAATGATAGATATATCAAACAATTGAAATTCTATACGAAAAAGGAAGTATTCACAGTTATTAACTTAGCGGAAGTCCGAGGGCGCCATTGTGATATGTGATTTTTCATTTTTCATCGTCAGATTTGTCTTTTCGAGATAACGAAAGTGTAATCGAGGTCGTGGTGTCTTTTTTATGGCCATTTTCACACTTTGCTTTGGTCTCGTTAAATCCTGACAGGCTTCGAGCGAAACAAATGTATCTGTGGACATCGTGTGCCTAAACTGTACAGACCTTGCAGTGTAATTATCATCTATGCAATCCGATAAAGAGGGATCTTAAGAGCTTAAAGGCGATATGAGGTGTTTCTATACACTACTCTTAAGATTCAGTCTTATTTAAATGTACCTTTGTTTCATGGCATATTACAATACGATCAGTACAATTTGACCTTGTTAAATGCTAAATGTGTCAGCGATTTTCATGACAGATTCGCTGTGCAACCGTGGTGATTTTTTCTATGTAGTTGAACGATCAAATTTAGAATCATTTTATTAGTATCGCACCTGTCTCAAAATCATTTCCATCCATTTAGTCATATCAGATATTTTTTTAATGTAGTTCCCTACAACTTTGTAAATCGGTTTTGATTTTCAATAAATACTTTCCGAGTTTGACGTAAAAGTTTGTGATTACCCTCGGCTCATACCTACTACATGTCGTCTGACATTTTGAACCACTTATGGAGTACATGACGTCATGAAATTGACGTCACACGTTAGCGGGGTCAGTTACTGGATAATCAATGCTCATTTATGCAATATTTGTAATCCTTCTTGAAGTTGTTTTCAAAATAACAAGGTGGCCCAAGCTCTTTCTGATCATTCCTCGTAAACATTTATAAAGGAAAACAGCAACGTGCATCATTTTCTTGCTATGATTAATTAAGATGAACGTAAAAGAGCATTACGACAAGATATTTTCCGTTTGTCTCAAATTGGAAATCAGGGACATATTCCTCAAGTTTGCCCTAGCTGATGAATTATTTATACCTTATTTCACGCAAAGTTTACTTGTTATGCGAAAAATCGCATAAATGCATAGTGTTTGCGTCATCGTTTGAAAATGGCTTTATTCAAAGGGCATTTTTAAATTCAATCACGTGTAAAATATTCCATCTTCCTATTTTGGGGATCTTTTACGCACTACATGGACTAGTTTCAATTATATAGAAATGACGATGTAATATTTGATGGATGAATGATTAATTTTGTCCTAAACAAACACTTAAGTCTGGGAAAATCTTGTCAGAGATAGTTGCAATATGCTAACAGGACTCAATATGTCATATTGCTTGCGCATTAATCATTTGACTGGGGTCTCTAAGTCAACTGTTTATGTTGAGATATTCTCTGTCCATGTGGCATCAAAAAGAAATCAAAGTAATGAAAGTTCAAGCAAATTATTGGTATGTCCAGTATCTCATCCAGACGGCTTTCCTTCTCCTTTGACATCTTGAATGTTTGTATCCATCTTCGCAAGCCAAGGCTGACGATTCACCACACTACTCTACACTTGGCAGATAGAGCTTGATTTTTACGTTCCCCCGATACGCTTTTTCATTGGATGCAGCCAGCTCTAACTGCAAGGAGTGAAATTGCTCGTAGCATTTCATATTTGATAAAAATAGAATAAGGTAGCTACTTTCGAATAGAAGGTAAACATGGAAACCCACGTGGATGTCTGCTTATCGCTTCATGTGTATTCGTAAGGGGTTGTAAAACGATATTTCATATGCTTTTAGAAATATGATGTAAAGGGGGTAATAACCAGCATCCAATAGAGGGCTCATCGCAGGAATTTCGAAATCGGGCTCAATCAGCCAAGGTAAGATCCACGTAGTTGTCGTAACCTTGGCTCGCGAAGATGGTTTTTATCGGAATAAATATACCTATACCAAACTATGGGGTTCTTGCCGTGATTCTTTTTTTTAGCTCACCTTAGCACAAAGGTGAGCTACTGTGATCGCCCAATGTCCGTCGTCCGTCGTCCGTCAACAATTTCTTTAAACATCTTCTCCTCCTAAACCACTGGGCCAATCTTCATGAAACTTGGCAGGAATGTTTCTTAGGTAAAGCTCTACCAAAATTGTTCAAAGAATTTAATTCCACCCATAACTCTCGTTGCCATGGCAACAAAACGAAAAAAAACCGAAATCTTTGAAAATCTTCTCCTCTGAAACTAGAAGGGGTAGAGCTTTGAAATTTGGTATGTAGCATCTCAATCAACTTATGCCCCTAGGGTTAAAACTGGCCCTGCCCCGGGGGATAACGCGTTTGAGCGCGTTTGAGCATAGGAACAAAGAAGGAAAACTTTAGAAATCTTCTCCTCTGAAACTTGAAGGCGTAGACCTTCTACATTTGGTATGTAGCATCTCCTAGTGGACCTCTACCAAGTTGGTTCAAATTATATCCCTGGGGTCAAAACTGGCCCTACCCCGGGGGTCACAAGTTTAAGCATAGGAACAAAGAAGGAAAACTTTAAAAATCTTCTCCTCTGAAACTTGAAGGCGTAGAGCTTTGGTATTTAGTATGTGACTTTCCCATTGGACCTCTACCAAATTTGTTCAAATTATGCCCCTGGGGTCAAAACTGGCACTACCCCGTGGGTCACAAGTTTGAGCATAGGAACAAAGAAGGAAAATTTTAAGAATCTTCTCCTCAGAAACTTGAAGGCGTAGAGCTTTGATATTTGGTATGTGGCATCTCCTAGAAGACCTCTACCAAGTTTGTTTAAATTATGTCCCTGGGGTCAAAACTGGCCCCACCCCGGGGATCACAAAATTGAGTATAGGAACAAAGAAGGAAAACTTTAAAATTCTTTTCCTCAGAAACTAGAAAGCATAGAGCTTTGATATTTGGTCTATTGTATCTCCTAGTGGACCTCTACCAAGTTTATTCAAATGATGTCCGTGGGGTCAAAACTGGATCCACCCCGGGGGTCACTAGTTTGAGCATAGGAACAAAGAAGGAAAACTTTAAAATTCTTCTTCTCTGAAACTAGATGGCGTAGAGCTTTGATATTTGGTATGTGGCATCTCCTAGTAAACCTCTACCAAGTTTCTTTAAATCATGCCCGTGGGGTCAAAACTGGCCCCGCCCCGGGGGTCACAAGTTCGAACATAAGAACAATGGAAAAAAAAATAAAATTCTTCTTCTCTAAAACTAGAAGGCATAGAGCTATGATATATGACATGTAGCAATTCCTTATGGATCTCGACCAAGTTTGTTCATATTGTGCCCTTGGGGTCAAAACTGGCCCTGCCTCGGGGGGTCACAGATTCGAACATAGCAACAAAGAAGGAAAACTTTAGAAATCTTCTCTGAAACTTGAGGGTGCAGAGCTTTGATATTAGGTATGCAGAATCTTCTAGTGGACCTCTACCAATTTTGGTTATATGATGTCCCTGGCGTCAAAACTGGCCATGCCCCGGAGGTCACAGGTTCGAATATAGGAACAAAGACGGAAAATTTTAAATTTCTTTTTCTCTTAAACGGGAAGGTGTAGAGCTTTGATACTTGGTATGTAGCATCTTTCAGTGGACCTCTACCAAGTTTATTTCAAGGATGCTGCTTTGGTTAAAACTGACCCAGCCCCGGGGACCAAAAGTTCGAACATGGGACAAAGAAGGAAAATGTAAAATTCTTCTTTGAAACTGAAAGATGTAGAGCTTTGATATTTGATTTCCCTATGTCCGGCGTCTTTTGCCCGTCAACAATTTCTTTAAACATCTTCTCCTAACCCACAGGGACAATCTTGATGCAACTTGGCAGGGATGTTCCTTGGGTGAAGCTTTACCAAAGTTGCTCAAAGAATTGAATTTCACTCATAAGCTTTAGTCTAAGGTGAGCGTTCCAGGGCCAATGGCCCTCTTGTTTTTTGTTGTGCTCCACAGAGTCAAAGTCTTAGGGTATTTTCTGTTGACTCATTACATTATGAAACAGATTTAAAGCATTGAAAAACACCTTTAACGCTTTTGAAAATCATCATTGATTAATACCATTGATTTCTGCCTTTAGACGCATTGTTTCAAAGATGGTCTACTGTAGAAGCTTTGTCTTACATAGGTACTATGGACTTGACTCGGCGTCATAAAGAATCGTATTTGGCCCCATTCTCACGTATTTAGTACGTTTCGAGTTTACCTTTAAAAGGTCTCTGCCTCATTTGTGAAGCCCCTGCAAATCAATTAGCCAACGTTCTTTTTAATTCAATTCCCTTTCACCAAATATAACCTAGTCCCTTTTGATAATACTTCTCTATTTATTGACACCAGAGCGCTCCTGTGGAGAGATACCGATGACAAGGGTCAAATCTAGTCCTGAAAAAACACACGCATCAGAGAGCATGTTGGCAGAACTGTTGGCACGGCTTTTCTGATTGGTATTGGAGCCCAGGAAGCCCTTCTGGCCTGTAAGTGCCATTCTATCCATAGAAGTTCAAAAATAGAGAACAAAAAGTTTTTCAATTACATTAGCTCTTTAACGGTACAATAGGAGCAGGATAAAACTGATTTTATGTAACAATTTCTCTAACACATGACCGTTGATAAACCGCATCCAAAGATAACAAGATATCGTGTTGGAAGTAACTTCAGAGTTTTTTTTCCCCTGTCTTCAGTATAATGCAGAGAAATGACCCTCCCCTACAAAATGACCTATGGGTCATTTCTCTGCTTAGAGGAATTACCCAGGTCATTATTCTACGTAGAGAAATGACCCATGGGTCATTTTGTAGGGCAGGGTCATTTCTCTGCATTACGCCGGCTTAGGCAGTCGCTTTATTTTGAATTCAACTACGATTGTTCTTTACGAATTGACATTGACATTTTTTCTTTATACTTCTTGGTCTAATTCTGTTTTGACCACACCTGGCTTGATTTTTATGTATTTTCCTGATTGTACTTGTGGGGAGGGAGGGAGGGAGAGAGAGAGCGCGCGTGGGGTAGTTTAGTTTTTCGTGCTTAACTCTTGATGCATTGCACCTCAATTCAAACCGATATTTCTGCTCGAGCCAACATAAATGGTTAAGGTTGACTCCTTCACGTACTGCAAGAAAGACATTGTTCAAATGAATCGTGCATGATGTTACTGAACGACTAAAGGATAGACTTTAAACAAAACATAGGTTATTTTTTCAGCGAAACTTTTGGTTATTTGGCTGCCTTTATTCTCTGGAGAATCTGCGGGTTTAAAAAAAAATTCAAAGTTGAAAGGTAAAACTTAAAAATAGGCAGCTGTAAAACTTAAAAATAGGCAGCTTGTACATATAAGAGTAACAACCTGTGTTTTCTTAGATAGAAATCTTTACGATGTGTCGAGAAGTGAAATCTATGTCTTTGCAAAACTGCACGAACGAAAAGCACCCACACACATGCATAGGCCTACATTCTCATGTTTCCCAGTCTCCTTAGCATTCCTTTGCCGGAAATGGGTGTATTTTCTCTAGCAAAAATAATTCTACTGCAAATTCCGTGACTGTTTTCGATTGTTATAAAATGCTTTAAATAGATGGTTATGTAGTTCAAAGATCATACTGCACTTTCCGTGCCAATCCTTGTATTTCCGGAAAAAAAGAGGAAGAACGAAGTTATATATCGTTCATAAGGGTACCAGTGTTAATCAGTGTCCTCAAAATTCGTCGTATCTTGATAAGGCTTCAGCCTAATTTGTAATTTTGTTTCTTCTTTAGTAAAGACATGCCAATGGACTGCCATGAAATCTCATCAGGAAAAATAAAAAGAGTTTGAATGCTTGACATAATTCCATATAAACTACACAATTTTGAATTGGGTTTGACTTAAAATGAAGACATGACCGGTATTCACCGAGCATTGTTAATAATATTCAAGGTCTTATTCTCAAGAATCTAGATCAAAACGGAATGCCATTTCTGATTAGCTTAACTCTTCAGCAAACAACAAAATTTTAGATTTGTCAAAATTGAAAGCAGTTGCAAACGACAACATAAACTTAACTCAAAAATCGAAATGTGTTTTCAGCAGAATAGAAAATATTGTTAGAAAAGGAGAGAATGCTGGTTACCAGCATTTTCTCCTTTTTCCACCATGTTTTCAAAAGGCTTCTATCTCAGGGTCATAAAAAAGGGACTGTTTTGGAAAGGGTTAACCGAATGGTTTAGCCAATTTGAAATTGCGTTTCTTTCCAGGAAAAGGCAACTAAGGATTGAATTTAGAATGCTCGATGAAAAGAAGCTCTGGTATTGAAACACTGTCATAGTTCCAACAAAGCAATCCAGTCATGCATTTACAAAGATACAAATTTATCAAAGTGAATTATCATAATACCCATCAGTGGACAGTTTCTTAAACAACCGTGAGAAGAAACAATGTGGCTGGTGTCCGTTTATGCACACGATTTATATATGCAGCCCTTGAAACTTTAAGGTTAAAGGCTCTAATTGCCTCTCGATCTAGGACAATACTACCATATCTGAGCATAACGACCTTTGTCTACTCTGTCACAACCACAAAGTCGGTGTCCGCGAACCCTTCATGCTGAACCAGTCCATGGTTTGAAAACGATAGGAAACGTTCTGGTAAAATAATGATATCTAACATGAGTTTAGGCATTATGCATTGCTATACTGAAAACACATTGACTAAAGGAGAAATGGCCATTTAGAAGCTTTCATTGTATAATTAACGCATTAATGCAGATGGAACATCAAACGTGGCTGAAAGGATTTTATTCTTCTTTAACCCTTTCCCAAACGACAAACTTTTGGACTAGACCAAATTGAAAGCATTTGCAGACGACAATTCAACTCTTGCTGAAAAGATGATTTCTGTCTATGATAGGGTAGAAAACATTGTGGGAAAAGGAGAAAATGCTGGTTACCAGCATTTTCTCCTTTTCCCACAATGTTTTCAAAAGGCTACTATTCCAGACCTGTAAAAACCATGGATTGTTTGGGAAATGGTTAAAAGGGTATGGAAACGGATACTGATTGGTTGAATGGTGTGCTAAGGATAAAATGGTGGTCACCGGCATGTTTGCCTTTCCCGATTTTCTCCCAATGCCTCCTTCCTCGGGGCGTTAAAAGCACGGGATGGCTTGGTAGTGGGTCAACACAACAACTGGGCCATAAATATGTATTGGGCAATGTTCTATCAACTGTGATAAACTAAATATTTAGTTTTCTATCCTTTTGTGATTACTTTCGCACTCGGTATTCAATGAATCATTTTTAACCTCATCTTTTCCTGCAGTCAACAATCTTTCGATTTGCAGGACACCATTTTTGGAAATGGTATAGCGCAAGTAGAAATTGTTAACAAGGAAGAACTGCTTTTTCATCCTACAATGGTTTTATATGTATTCTGGTATAAAAATCCTTACTCATGTAAATTATGTTAATTATTCTTCTTTTATAAGGGTGTTGCCTGACGAAAATTTGTTTCGGGAGAAAGTGAGGAACTAGATTTTGGATTAAAAACTGTTATGCTACGGGACTACCCAGTGCATACCTTAAACTATGTAAACATACACAAATTCCTCAACTTCATTATTTTTGGCATGATTTTCTTTAGAGAAGGAGTGGGTTTAATTGACTTGGATCATTGTGACATTTCTGGTCTCTTCTGTAAATTGCCGACTTGTTCTATTACACAGATTTTGGATTTGTTGTAAATACTCGATATTTACCACTCTTTATAGGAGTGTTTTTTTTTTTTTCACATAATACATTTTATGGTTAAAACCATAACTTATGTTGATTGACAATATTTCACAATGATGTGTTTATGTCGTCCGACGCCAAATTTGTTTCATTTTATTAATTCAAATTGATACCAGAAATGGTTTGATGCACCCGGCGTGTTTCTTGCTCATATCTTATGCAAAACACATCAATACAACAGTCACTATCATCATAGTAGAAGTGTACGATTACTCGTACACGCTACTAGCAAACTAATTTGGGGACATTGAATATGTGTCTGTAAAGAAATCTCTGTCATTTTCTTCTTCTTTTTTTTAATTGGTTTCATTTTTTTTAATTGCGTGTTTATGGTCCCGAAATTGTGGTGAATTTGATATGGTTTAAAGGATCGAGTTCTGAAATTTATGGATGAAATTTTATGGATGCCTTAACACTGCTTGATGACGAAATAGGAACTGGTAAGTGCAATAATATAATTTCATTTTATTTCTTAAATTTAAAATTACACAAATCTTGAACATTCTAAATATTGAGAGATTAATTTGAGGTGGCTCAAATGATGGAAAATAGTAGTCTTGTATAAAATCATGCCTTCTTTCTATAATTATTTCATCAAAGGTAATATTTCATGCAAACTTTAAGAATTATGAGATCTTTTCTTAGCGTTACAAAGTTTAATCTGTCATAAGAAGTAGACATTAATCGCATCTTTGTTCTCAAATTGCCACAAATTAATCTAGTAATGGCTTTCGTTGAGCAGATATCTTTTTCTGTGAAGTCTGATTTGATTTGTTGCTCCCTACAACAACTAATACCGTATTCTTGATACCTTTCTCAGGCTTATTCTCATGTAATTTCTACATTCGAGTAACGCAAAATAACGCAAAATCTGTATAGTTAAACTAAATGGTCTATCCAATCAGGCCTGATGTTGAAGTAATCAAAGATTCCGTCTTTGGTCATAATTGCAAACTAATGGACAGTGCAGATCAAAATCAGACTGTGCTCATTCTGATCTTGATTAAAACTGTCCATAAAAGCAACAAAATTATCTTTGACGCCAAAAGAATCGTATGTGAAAGAAGCGCTTGAGCCTATTCAGTATAAATAAATTACACACGCAGTTTCTAGTCTGCTATTTGAAAGGCATACAATATGCAAATGTTAGCAGATGACGCCTGTAAACTTTTTTTTTTTTTTAGACTTTTATTAGCCACGTCAACTGGTATGATGGGAGTCGTGGCCATCTCCCACCATACCTTACAATTCAATGTTAGTAGATTTCTAAATAATTTGTTAGTATACTCTTAAACAAAAGATGTTTCATATGCCTAACAAAAATTGTATTTTTTGTAAAGTTGTTCCATCACTTGAATGTGGCCTTATTAAGAGAGAGAGAGAGAGAGAGAGAGAGAGAGAGAGAGAGAGAAAATCAGAAATCAGGGTAGAAAAACATGAAATAGATGTAAGTATGTGTGTGTGTGTGGGTGAGTGGATATGCGATTATGGAGTAAAGAAACTGAAATCTTTCAGAAATTTTATAGAAATTCGTTAATATTTACTACTTGTACACTATACTGGCAATAGGAGACTTTGATAAACATGTTCTACAATTGTCATGTGACATTTGTCAATTTCATGTGTGTTTGTGCATTTATGAATATTCAAGGTTAAGTTTAAAGTATTTTTAAAGCCGATCATTGAGGGTATTTTTTGTTTATTCCTACAGTGATAAATATATTTCTTAAGTTCTAAAAGTAGCCTGTCTAATGGTACGTTTGATGTACGTGTGCCTAAAAGTAAAGTTCGACTATCAATTTGCAGTGTATGGTCAAAAGTACTTAAAATTGTTGCTATATTATTAATCAATGATTTGGTGTGTTCACAGTCATGAAATAAATGTAGAATAGTTTCTTCATATCGTTTACAAAATGTACATGAGTTAGTATCTATCAATTTCATTTTAAAAAGCAGAGAATTTGTTGGAATTATTCTATGTATTATTCTTGTTTGAAACCACTGTGTATAAGTGTCTTTTGTGCATTTAAACACATTTCTATGAACTTGCTTCCAATCTATATTTATGTTGTTATATAATGAGTCCCACTTAACTCTGCTCGAAGGTATTTCATCGTTGTGTGTCAAAGTGTTATAAACATATTTATTTATGTTACTTTTAGTAAGCATATGAAAGAAATAGCAATTAATAGAAGGATTATGACATCCTTTTAAAGCATCCTTTTTAATCAAAATGTGATTTTTTGAAAGGAAAGTTTTAACTGATGTTGTAATGCTATAGAAATTTTAAAAAATCACTTTGTTTCTAGTCATTGTTTTTATGTCCAACCAATTTTTAAAACTTCCATCTACATTTAACAAGTCCTTTACATATCTTATACCACAATCGTATAATATTTTGTTATAAATATGCTTAGAATCTACCAAAATATTGCTATTAAAAAACAGAGGCATGTTAACTACATCCAGCAATTTTGTAAAACTACATTTACAGATAAATACCATAAAAGATTTTAAAACATCGATCCAGAAATCATTTCTTATGTTGGTAATAATTTTTTCACAGTACATCATTCCAAAATTAAATAGTTTGTGTGTGTCAATTACATTATTCATGAATTTATGACAACTTTTACCGCAAGCAACTAGTTTTCTTATCCATTTAATTTTCATACTTTTATTATAGTTATTGACATCAATCATGTTTAGACCTCCTTCCATATACTTTTTTGTGAAGACAGTTTGTTTAATTTTAGCAGTACCGTCCCATACAAATTCGTAAAGTGTATTGTTCAGTTGTTTCATAAATTCATTCGTTGGTGATGGTAAACTAATAAATAGATGTGTGAGTAAAGGTAATAAAAGACTTTTGACTACAGTTATTCTTCCAATCGGTGTTAGTTTTCTTTTCTTCCAATAATTTATAGTGTTATTAATGCTTTTGAATTTGCTTTCAAAATTTAACTTTATCATTTTATCTAGATCGACATGGAACTCCAGTCCAAGAAGTTTAAATTTTATTTTCCCCCATGTTAATTTCCATTTCGTCTTGATAGATCTTGTACTATACTTCAAACTGCCAATCCATATAAGTTTTGTTTTGTCGAAATTAACTTTCAAGCCAGAAATATGTGAAATTTTTTCTAGTAATTCAAGAGTACTTTTAATTGATTTTTCAGAACCGTCTAAAAAGAGTGTTGTGTCATCAGCAAATTGTGATATGATATATTCTTCTTTTTTTATTTTTAGTCCTGTTATATTTCTATCGTGCTTTAATTTAATGTTAAGAATTTCGGTGCAAAGGATGAAAATATAAGCGGATATGGGATCACCTTGTCGACATCCCCTTCTGACTTTGAAATAATCTGAAAGAAAACCATTTATTTGTACGCATACCTCAGTATTGTGTAGAAATAATTTAATCCATTCTTTGAACATTACACCGAAATTAAAATATTCAAGCGTCTTTTCAATAAAATTAAATGATAGAGAATCAAAGGCCTTTTCAAAATCTATTAACATTAAAAGTCCAGGTATTCTATGTTCTTCACAATATTGCATAATGTCATAGACTAGTCTTGTGTTTTCACCTATAAACCTGTCTCTTAAGAACCCAGTTTGGTCGCTTGATATGATATGATCCAAAACGTGTTTCATCCTATTTGCAATACTCCCAGATGCAAGCTTATACAGAACATTTAAAAGAGTGATAGGTCTCCAGTTTTTTAAAAAACTTTTTTGGTTTATTATCTTTTGGTATGCAAGTTATAGTTCCTAATTTAACGTTTGGTGAAAAGGATTTAGAAATAAATGCGTGATTTAATGCTCTTACAACAAAATGACCTATCTTATTCCAGAACACCTTATAAAAATTGGAAGTAAAACCATCCCCTCCTGGGCTTTTGTCATTTTTCATGTTTTTGAGTGTATATGTTACCTCATTGTATTGTAATAGTCCTTCAAGTTCCTTCTTCTGCTTTTCGTCTAGCTTATTTGAAGTACAGTTTTTTAAGTCATCCTCTAAATTGACGTCAATCAAATTATTTGATTCATTATATAAAGTTTCATAATAATGTTTTGCTTCTTTAAGGATTTCCCTTTGGTCAAATAAGTGATTGCCATCTTCTGTTTCTATAAAGGGAATAGTTTTTGATGCAATATTTTGTTTTTCCAAATTACAGAAATATTTCGTCACTTTTTCTCCACTGTCAACCCAGTTTGCTCTAGACCTAATAAAAGAGCCATGTAATTTTTCTTTTCGTAAGTTTTCTAACTCTGATTGTAATGAAGATAACCTATCTTTATTCATTTCATTTAAATTTGTTTCTAAAAAAGAAATTTCGTTTTCAATATGTTTTTTCTCTCTGGTTTTTTGCTTTTGTTTTATAACTAGAAAATGAGATTGTTTCCCCCCGTATTTCCATTAACAAAGTTTCCATAAAAAGTTGATCATCTATTATGAATTGTAACTCTGAGCGATCAATATTGATAATATTTTCTCTATTATAAACTGGTAAAGAGTATTGCAGGATAACATTATTTATTTTTTTATTAATGAGATTAACATATTCTATGTCATTTAATAATGAATTATTAAATTTCCAGTATCCTTTCCCATGTTTTTGATTAGAAAACTGTAGTTCAAGTACAATTATAGAGTGATCCGATCTATAGCTTATGTCTATATCACAATTTCTGAGTAAAGGAATTAAACTTTTTGTCGTTAAAAAGAAATCCAATCTTCCTCTCTGTAAAGATGAAAAGCGTTTCCAGGTATACTTCCGAGTCTCCCCATGCAAATGTCTAAATGGGTCCATAAGTTCTCTTTCATTGATTGTCTTAATTAAAAGTTTTCTCGAATTGATGTTATGATTCGAATCTTTGTAGTTTTCATAGTCAATTGAGCTATCAAGAACAAGATTAAAGTCACCACATACAATGATATTATCCATTTTTCCAAAAGAATCAATATGACTAAAAGCATTTATAAAAAATCCAGGGTTATCAGTATTTGGTGCATATATATTTGCGAGTATAATTTGTTTGTCGCTGTAGGATATATTGAGAGCAATAAACTGTCCATTAGTATCTTTTCTGCATGCCAAAACTTTGAGATCTGTACCTTTTTTTATCAAAACAGCTACTCCTTTTGAATTTGAACTACCATGACTAAAGAAACAATTTCCTGTTTACGCCTGTAAACTTGATACAGCGGAGATATTTAATTCATACTAACTGTACAGTTTCAAAGATTTTTACTTCATTTTAGTGTGCTTTTAGGGAGATGTATTACTAATAACAGAGTCTTGTCCCTTAGATTGTTGTCTGAAATTCATTAACTTACTTATTAAAACTGTGTTGAACTCTTTACCACACAATCCCGAATTTTAACAACTCTCTATAAGACAGTTTTTACAAACATTATTTGAAAATGCAAAAATGCTGGTAACCAGCATATTCTCTTTTTCCCAAAATGTGTTTAGCCTTTAGAAAGACGAGTCACACATATTTTCTAGTCTACAATGATTTCAGCCTTGCAATTTTTGTCATTTGCAATACCTAAATCTCGGCAAGCTCTACAACTTCTTACGAAATCTCTCCAATCAGCCATTCTCAAGTTATTTGTGCTTGCTGACCCTTTCTAATGACTATAAAGTCACATAGAAATTAGACATTGCAGATTCCTGATCAGACATTGATTTCAAAAAGATACCCGACGTAAAATTGCACCATGTACTTTGGGAGTCAAGAAAACGAGGATTATCATTTGTCTATGAACGAAGAGCAAAAACCTTTCATAAAATGTCGAATGGTTAAGAGGATCGATCAGGATTTGTAGTCATCAACCCTTCTTACTTGCATTTTAGTCCATGTCTAAATGTTGGAAGAAACTTGATGGCTCGACCGAGTGATTTGACAACATAGTCCCAGACTAAACATTGCGTGCAGTTTCATTTTCATCTACCCGTAAAACACACATAAGATTTACATGTAAAAAAAAACCAAATAATATTTCATAGGACAATGTGGGGTCCAGTTAAAGTGTGGGGGCTCAAAACCTGCAGGCCTTTGGCTCGAGCCCCGCTGGAAGCTCTTTAACTTTTGTTTATTGGAGTGTGTTTTGGCAAGACTATTTAGAACCCTGGCCTAGTGTTGAAGATATCATACATAAAGGACATACATAAACGTGTGAGCTGTCCCCTGATATGACTGAAATGGTCTTTAAAACGACTTAAACACCATTGAATCAAATTTCTTCTATTACCTTAATCTTTCATACCCTGTCAGAAAGAAAACCATCACTTGAACCACATTTTATCTGTGGCCTACAAGTACTTTCAAATTCAGCAAGGTTAAAATTTTATTGTCTGGTAGAGTTGGGCTTCCTGCCCGTTATGTTGTAAATCATGTGTTTGATATATACTTCATGACTTGTATTTTGTATTTCTCATCGTACATGATAAAATATAGAATAAACGTTGAGAAAATAAATGCGTCAATAAGTCAAGTTTTAAAGACGTCCATCATTTGTATCAGATTGTGAATCGTAACATGATTGTGCATATCGTCATAATCATTACAATTATACCGCAATTTAAATAAACGTAAGTTATTTGATCGTATTTGTCCCCAGCTATAAAATGTAATTGTCTTCATACAAGTTGTTTTTAAAGTTAAACGTTTGTTGCAATACGTCAATGTCTTATCTGACTCGTGATCTAGAGGTTGCGAGTTCAATAAACAGTATAGGCGAACCCTCTCTCCGGCGATTGTCCGCCTTTCATTTCTGATGCATGTGAGAAAAGTACTCAGTGGCTTTGGAAAGCAAGTTGTGTCAGTACTGGTGTGAGAAAGCCAGAAACATCATGGGTGCGTCACGGACCGCCAATACAAACAAAGCAAATCTTGTAATAGGAACCTAGGTCCATTTTCATAAGAACAGTTATGTCGCCATTGTATATCTTTGAATACGATTTCACGTAATCGACGTGTTATTGGTCATTTAATATTCCAGTAAGCTTATACGAAACATGGTGTAACACGTACAATTAATTTAACAGGCCACATATTACATTGAGCATAATTATATCTTTTCTTCCTTACATTTCATTTCTTTTTCTATTGATGGTTTGCAAACTAATGTCTCGCTAGATTTATTGGTGGTGAAACAGTTTTTTTTTCTGAGTTTGGTATAATTATCACAGTATAAGAAGATCCCTTTAATGGTGCATATGAATGGTGTACATAATTAGTTGTGCAGTCAGGTGACAGCGGACTTGGAAACTTGCTCACGGCTGTGGTGGTAAATCATGTCGCCACCTCGCCGAGGGGACTTGGAAATACGGCTGTGGTGAAAAATGTCGTTGAGCCGAAGGAGAGGTGGCGACATGACTTACCATAGCCGTGAACAAGTTTCTAAGTCCCCATGCCACTTGACCGTACAACGAATTTATTATACCGCAAAGTTTTACCATTTCAACGTTTGTTAAGCGAATTTTACCTGTTTTGTTTTGGTATAAAAAGTTGACTAAGTTGAATTTCCCTTCTGAGTGCCTCAGCTAATTGAAAACTGGGAACTGACGTCACTGAAACCATGGTAACACTTGCTAAAACGTGCAGCTTGCGCATAATCTTGATGTTAATCTTTATGGACGTCGCCAATTTGGATGTTGTGTTGATAATGTTGTCATGTATATGGGGCTCCCGAAAGGAAAAATGCTTTTACGTTGGTTTTGCCAGTGGACATGATATATATGTTCAGGGCATATTATCCAATCAGATCATGAGAAATTTCTTTACAGTATAATAAACATAGCTTCTGTTGAGAAAACATTCATTTACTGTGTATTTATCTCTGAAATGCTATAAAAAATAAACATGACACTTGATTGTTCTAAGTTTTAGAAATCGCAAAACAGCAACAGTTGTTCTTGAGTAAAAAATGCTTAATTACTTGAGTCTGCTGTTTGTCTGTCAAACAAACAGGAAACCGATTGATAAATTACAGTGCTGCAAATAAGACGCTGTTTCAACCTTTCAACGGCATTATATCTTAATTGGATTTCTAGTTTTTAAGTAAGTTTTCCAAAATAAGGCTGCTTTACCTCGGATTTCCGGATATATTCAGTATACTAGTAGTCAATATAATCAATTACAGACCCAGTGTTCAATATATTCTAAATGTGATTAACAGTGTCATCATAAACATGCATTGTTGCCTACCTATAGTGTTAACCCTTTATCAACAATCCTTTGAGTTCACGATGCTGAAATAGAAGCCTTTTGAAAACATTGTGGGAAAAGGAGAAAATGCTGGTTAACCAGCATTTTCTCTTTTTTCCCCACTATGTTTCCTACCCTGCTGGAAAAGAAAATCAATTTTGGGCTTACGTTTAGTTTGTCGTCTGTATGTTCTTTCAATTTGGACCAACCTAAAATTTTGTCGTTTGGTAAAGGATTAAAAATAAATACTGTGAAAATGTCTGTTTTCTTTGTCTGAGCCGTCGCTTAACCCTTCAGTACACTATCACGTGTTTAACGACGATGGAAAAGAAAAAAATCAAACAAAACAACGTGGGGAAAAGCAAACAATGATTGTAACCAGCTTATTAACATTTCCCCACTATGATTATTAGCCTATCAAAGACGGAAATTATTTTGAGCTTAATTTATCTTATCGGCTACAAATGCTTTCCATTTGATCGTTTTGTAGAGAGTTTATAATCTTTTGTGCTTCTCGTGCGCAACAATATGTCAGTCAGGATAAGTAATTAGGTGGGGGACTGGATTTTTACCGTCATCTTACATCAGCGTCAAGTTTCCTATACACTTCCATTTTTAGCATAACCGATTTTAGTCACCCCTCCTCTCTACACCCTCCCATTTTGAGGCCATTGTTCAACACTGTTTTCTACACTTTCAAAGACGAAGCTCTGGTTTTTTCGTTAACTAATTTGTCGACTGCATATTTTTTTTCTATAAAGACTACATTCTTTCTCCTTTTCCCACTATAGCTTCAAATGCCCCATTTAGTAAGGGCCGTTTTAATACGAAATTGTATTAGAAAGGGTTAAATACATTATCTCCTGCAGACGACATTTTACGCCTTCAAGCAGACGACTTTTGATCATGTCAAAAATGTCTGCTGCAAAAATGTGTCAAGAAGTAAACATCTAATGGAATATAACCACGTGATTCCATGGGGTCGCGTATATCAACCAGGACACATTATAGTATTAAATACATCAAGTATTAAAGTAGACCTGATCTAAATAGGAAAAACTGTCTTAGGATAAAGACATCTTGATGAAAAACACGGCCTCTATCGGGGCTGATAAACAACATCCCAATGGCTATTTCCACGGAATTAAATCCGAATCCATACAATTTATCGCCTGGTGACTCTTATTGTATTTCATAGCCAGGTATTGTGACATTGGGGTATTTTAAAGTCTTTCTAGATTGATTTGATTTTAAAATTCATTCAAATTGAAGGCACTTAAAAAGCAGTCGGCAAATATATAGTAAGCGGCGCAGATGGTGTGTTTTTTCTTTGAAGCCGTTAGAGTTTGAAACTTTTTTCCAAAAGCAGACATTCAGAGTCGGAGAATGATTTTGTCTATTATTCCAAAATATAACACATGAATATGGTTTCATGTGGTGAATGCTTAAACGAATGAAGGACATATTTATAGCTGGCTGAGGGCAACGATATTTGTGTTCATATAGAATACATCGAATTACCGACGAAAAGCTACATGTAACTATAGGGTTTTAAGCTTGAACTATATTGCAGGAAACAAGCTTTTTAAATATCTTTAATTTGAATATGGGGGCCATAATAACGTAATATTTGAAATTTAGCATCTAATCTTCCATGGTCTTTTTTGTGATCCGCTGTTTCATTCTGTCATTTCCAAGTTTTGGGCCCTTGTTCACTAAAGATTCTATATTGAGTGCTTAGTCTTATTCTTGAGTTACAAAAATATTCTAAGAACAGAATCAATTTCTGATTGGCTGAACCGAGAATGGCAAAATTTTAGATCTCTCCAAATTGAGATCATTTGCAGGTGACAATTTTAAAGTTGCTAAATGGTGCTTTTTTTTCTTTGACAGTGTAAAGATAACTTTGTAGAAAAATGACAAAATGCTAGTTACCAGCATTTTCTCCTTTTCCCACAATGTTTTCAAAAGAATTCTTCCTCAGAATCGTTAAAAGTCGTCATTGTGTGTTGAAAGGTTAACCCATTACCACACAGTCCCTACTTTTGACGTCCCTTTTGAAGAAGCCTTTTGAAAACACTGTGGGAAAAGGAGAAAATGCTGGTAACCAGCATTTTCTCCTTTTCCTACAGTGTTTTCTACCATACCCAGAACAAATTTCAATTTTTCAGTCACCTTTTATTTGTCGTCTGCAAATGCTTTCAATTTGAACCAGTCTAAGATTTTCTCATGTGGTAAAGAGTTAAACTGAAATTTAGACAACTCTTGAGAATTATACCGAGTCTGTTCTTCAGGAGGGTTGGTGAATAGGGAACTAGGTTTCAACAACAATAGAACTTGAATGAGAAGAGATGTTCTCAATGAGACAACAGCATTATAAATTTGAATAATCGGAACACGAATTTTCCATCAGAATAACAGGTTTTTGTCTTTGTTAAGATGTGAAGGAATATATTTTAATTGATGTGGGTATCGTCTCCCCGTGACGATGCATAATTTGCAATCATTGTTAGGATTACGACACCGTCTCGATTCAAATTAGAAAATTAAGTTCTTAGAATAGTTTACGACTGTTTAATGTTATATACTCAGACCCTCCTTAACTCTTTACCACACGAGAAAATTTTAGACTGGTCCAAATTCAAAGCATTTGCAGACGACAAAATAAAGGTGATTGAAAAATAGAAATTTGTTCTGGGAAAGGTAGAAAACACTGTGGGAAAAGGAGAAAATGCTGGTTACCAGCATTTTCTCCTTTTCCCACTGTGTTTTCAAAAGGCTTCTTTCTCAGGGGCGTCAAAAGTAGGGATTGTGTGGTAATGGGTTAATATTAGTTACAGTGGCTGACTTTTAAATCACCCTGTGTAAATAGGTATAATTGAAAATAAGAAAAGTTTATATATGATGTGGCTTGCAACAGGCAAAATGGGACATTCGGACATTTGCGTAAAGTGTCGTCTCGGATTTACCTGCGCAGTCTGCGCAGGCTGATCCGAGACGGCATTTTACGACTACATTAGATTTTGTAATACAGAAGACATGTGCAAACCAGAAAATTACATAAAAACGGAAAGTGTTGTTTCGGATTAGCCTGTGCGGACTGCGCAGGCTGATCCGAGACGACACTTCACGCAAATGTCCGAATGCCCTTTTTCGCGTGTTACAAGCCAATTATATGGGCCATCCTCTGGCAAAAGGGGGTTTAGTACATCTCTGTGATACATGATACCTGATAAGCCAGCACAAAGTTACGGATCCATTATAGCTACTTATTCAACAACTGACTTAATTATGCAGTAGAATGGCCCTTTGATATACAGGTAATTAACCACATCGAAACAATTCGGCCCAGATCAACCAGCGTGGACTGCGCAGGTTGATCTGAGACAATCCTTTTCGCAGATGCTCCAAGCCCCCTTTTCACAGAGCATTGCTTATTTGAATAAAAGTGTAAAATTTGCTGTGAATTGCAATTTACCCGTAACGATTGCATCCTATACCATGGTTTTTTCCCATTTTTGTATCAGCATTCATCCTCGACCATACATACCTGAGTTTAAATGACGCTGAGAAACAGAGCTTTTGAAAACCTTGCAGGAACAACAGAAAATACTGGTTGCCCATTTGACGGACCCCAGGTTCTCTTACGTGTTTGGTTTATAACACCGTCGCACAGGGTCTCAGTTAAACGTCTCGCCCAAGAGACTAGCCAGCTCTGGAAATCGACCCCACACCCTTCAAGACGCCCAAGACTTTTCCTTCATAAGTTTCGTGCTGTAACACTTAAGTCATTCGGGCTTATCATCTATTGGCCTTTCTTATACCTAGTATCCTAAACTTTGCTTATCCCTAGTATCCTAAACTTGGCCTCAAATAAGGATAATGCTTTGGGGTAAAACTTATTATCTTATGTTCTCTTGTAGGTTATCGAAAAGTATCGGTGAAATATTTTTCAGAAAAAATCATGGTTACTACTAGTTAAAATACCGATTTTTGTATTCTAGTTGCCTAGGAAAAATGTGCATGACTCACAACTAGATGGAAATATGACGTCATTTACCTTACATAATTATCTCCCGCTTGACGTGATATTGTACTGTGTTGCTGTGCGGAGGGGATACGCCACGGGGAATAACTGAAAAGAACTGTACTGTATTTTGATAAAGTTCCTCCCAGAAAGGGTTACAAGCATGAAATAAATAAAATATTTGGGTTTTTTTTATTTTTTCGGTTTAAGATCGAAATTGGTTTTATTTCATCTCGTGAACACCATCGGTACTATTTTCACGAGTGGTACAGCAGCCATTCGTGAAAATATTACCGATGATGTTCACGAGATGAAATAAATTTCGATATTTAAACGACAAAATCAAACCAAATATCCTCTATATTTTGGCTCCTAAGCTTTATATAGAAGGTCATCGATGATAAAACGCATTGTCCCTGAGTTAATAGCCTGCTATCTATTGCCCGGAAATAGGCCATTTTTCAGCGTCTTTTATACTGATCTGGTTAATACTTTTACAAAACGATTCTATGCTTATTTACGACCTTGAGAGGGAAGGCTGTAGAAAATATTGTAAGAAAAAGGGAATAAGAGCCGATAACCATGTATCATGTTCTCCCTTTAAACGTATTCGTCTCTTCCAAGACTGGTCTGCCACAAGGTGGAGCTTTTAAGAGCTTTCGCCACAGTATATTCTACCTCTTTATAGGTGAAACTGGTCTCTTGACCGACATTTGATTGTCGTCTGAAATTGTTTCTCAATACGTTTGAGTTAAAATCATGTAGTCAGTTGATTAATACTTTTGCAGGGCTGAATTATATCATTTGGATAATTTCAGTGGAGAAAAACAACCCAAATATTTGCAGTTTCAAGGTTATTTTTGGGGGGAGTTTTGTGATAGTGTTTCAATAAAAGAACAAGAAAAAGAAGAGGATCGAACTTCGACGTTCTTATATTAGATTGCATTTTGGGTAATCTGCTCTTCATCATGATGATCTGCAGATGTACGGACTCGTTCGTACGATAAGTTATTCTCAACGGTTTTATGGATGATCCTCTGGAATATATACGGAAAAATGAGTTCATGATCTTCTTTTATCAATGATGGGATAGTTTGGAGTAGAGTTATACGAAGGAAGACGAGTGTTTGATGTTAGTATCCACTTTGTCATTAGAAAAGAAAGATAACCCTGTTAAATCGATCGCTTTCTATATGACATTACCTTTCCTGACAGAAATCAAAACGTTTTAACTCCTTGGGCTACTTTGCGCGATCCAGAGACCTTTTACGGACAGTGTAGATCCAAGATCAGACTGCACACTGCAGTCTGATCTTAGATCTACACTGTCCGATTAGTATATATTTTCCCTCTCAAAATATCTTCGAAATAGTAACATTTAGGTTGTAACTATCGACCTGAAAGTTTCATTTTATTTATTCCAGGTTAAGGTTTCACTCTTTCCCAAACAGTCCCTAGTTTTTACGGGTCAGGAATAGAATCCTTTGAAAACACTGTGGGAAAAGGAGAAAATGCTGGTAACCAGCATTTTCTCCTTTTCCCACAATGTTTTCAACCCTAATATATAGAAAAAACATCTTTTTAGCAACTGTTTGCAAAATGCTTTAAATTTGGTCTGGTCCAAAATTTGCTATTTGGGAAAGGGGTAAGTGCAATAAAATATCTTTCAGTTCTTGTTCTCTGGTTGGTAAGTATTTAGCACGGCAGAGAGTTGTTGTTAACTTGTCAGAGAAAAGCTTGTGCGATGTCTGTGGTGCTTAGTTCTTATAATTCGGACCTACATTTTTATTTAATTCAAATCCTAAATTGCACCAAGTTTTATGCAGTGGGGTATTAATATATTGTCTTACATTAAATTTTGCAAAGGGTTGACCCGACGTTCAATTTGTAGAGGTATTGAATGATACTAAATTGAGTAAATTGACGAAACTTTAGCTACATCCGACTTCATTAAGTAGCTTTTAGAGAGGGCGATTTATTTTTAAAGTTTATTGTCCTCGAGTATGTACTTTGACATGTGTGGGTCGGGGAGACCACTTTTGGGTGACTGTTCCAGATAATAAATAACCTCGTTAAATTTTCTTCTTACTTCGCGTTTCGAGTTATTGCTCAACTGTTCCACCATGCTGCACTATTCAGACTTGCCCAAACCGGAGGTTTTTTGTAGACATTTAAATGCCGAGCCCCAGTGATGTCGGTTGCACTCGAGACGGTAGAACAGAGGGTCGATAGTTCGACTCCCGGTTCGGCCGATTTCTTTCCCAGGATTGGTGATAGTCATTGCAGTAGGATTCTCTCCTCTCTCACCAATGATCACATGTAGTTTCGACGATGGTTATGTGGGAAAGCAGCCAGTGGCATGGAAAGAATAACATTGGAAGTACTGTAGTTTCGACGATGGTTATGTGGGAAAGCGGCCGGTGGCACGGAAAGAATAACATTGGAAGTACTGGAGTTTCGACGATGGTTATGTGGGAAAGCGGCCGGTGGCACGGAATGAATAACATTGAAGTACTGAAGTTTTGACGATGGTTATGTGGGAAAGCGGCCAGTGGCACGGAAAGAATAACAATGGAAGTACTGAAGAAAGAAACTGCAGAAAGCATGGAAAGGTGCGATAGATGCACTGGCCGCAGAGATATAACCGAAAACAGCATTAACCCTTCACTCCATAGATACTCATTTCTACGCAAGGCTTGTCGGAGCCTTTGGAAAACGTTGTGGCAAAAGGTGAAATTGCTCGTGACGAGCAATTTCACCTTTTGTCACAATTTTTTCTATCCTATCAAAAGGTGGCATATATATACACATAAGAAATGGCTTCATCCTTGCTGTTATTTAGGGTCAATTAGAGATACCATAGAAATGCCTTATGGGGTAAAGGGTTAAACATAAATCAATCAATCAATCAATCAATCAATCAACCAATCAACAATTCATTCAATCGATCAATCAAATACAATTAATTAAAAAACATTTTAACTAAAATCCATTATGCTGCTCACAAGTATTTTCTCCTATCCCCTAAATGTTTTCGAAAGCTTCATTCCACAGGTTTGTTAAAAATAGGATTATTTGGTATACGGTCAATGTAACTATAGTACCTCCTTAAACAACCTTGTAGAGAACGAAAACAATGTGAGATATGGCCAATCAACATGAGTTAATGCGTAAATACGTGTGAAAACATCACAATAAAAGTAGGTTGTAGCAAGACGACAAAAATCTAAAAAAAGGGCAAAATAAGTTAACTCTTTACCACATGACAAAATTCTAGACTGGTTCAAATTTAGAGCATTTGCAGACGACAAAATAAAGGTGACTGAAAATTTGAAATTTGTTCTGGGAAGGGTAGAAAATACTGTGGGAAAAGGAGAAAATGCTGGTAACCAGCATTTTCTCCTTTTCCTACAATGATTTCAAAAGGCTTCTTTCTTAAGGGCGTCAAAAGTAGGGATTGTGTGGTAATGAGTTAAAATATCAGATCGAAGATAATTATATCATCATTTTTTCCTGTATATTCTTGGGCCGAAATTACTGACCATTCCAAACTTAAATTCCTTGTTTTACCCTTATCCTTCTGAATAACTAATTCCTTATCCTGCTAAGGAAGTTAACTTTTCAAACGACAAAAGTTTAGACTGGTCCAAACTGAAAGCGCTGACAAACGACCGAGTAAACTTGTATAATTCTTATTTGCCTATGATGTTTTCAAACGGTTTCCTTTTTTAGGGCCATAAAAACCAGGGATTGTTTGGGAAAGGGTTAAATGAAACCATCAAGACAATATTAAAAAAAAACAAATGATACCCTTTTTAAGTTATTTATTTTTTATAGGAGAGCTATATCCTTATCAGACAGTGTAGATCCAAGATCAGACTGCACGTTTTGTGCAGTCTGATCTCGATCTGCACTGTCCACAAAAGGTCTAAGGATTAGATGAAACTTTGAAGGTAATAGAGATATGCCGAATAATGCTTCTTTGAACTTAGTAAGTATTGGAGAAGAATATCTCTTTATCAGCCAGTGTAGATCCAAGAAACAGCTACATGTTCTGTGCAGCCTGATCTTGATCTACATTATCCGTTAAAGGTCAGTGAATCGGGTTTATGTGCCTAAGGGTTAATTCTATATTTATCCTTAACGTTCTTATCTAGTTGAAATAAAAAGCTTTCCAGCCGGTGGTAAAACCTAAAACATTGTTTTTTGTCCAAAGCCTTTTTTTCCTTTGGACATCTCTTTTTATCGTACAGTGGACATCTCTTTTTATCGTACAGCGGGCATCTCTTTTTATCGTACAGCGGGCATCTCTTTTTATCGTACAGCGGGCATCTCTTTTTATCGTACAGCGGGCATCTCTTTTTATCGTACAGCGGGCATCTCTTTTTATCGTACAGCGGGCATCTCTTTTTATCGTACAGCGGGCATCTCTTTTTATCGCACAGCGGGCATCTCTTTTTATCGTACAGCGGGCATCTCTTTTTATCGTACAGTGCAGATACAGTATAAGACTGCACAATCTGTGCAGTCTGATCTTGATCTACACTGTCTGCAAAAGGGGCTTAACCCATTACCACACAATCCCTACTTTTGACACCCCTTAGAAAGATACCTTTAGAAAACATTGTGGGAAAAGGAGAAAATGCTGGTAACCAGCATTTTCTCCTTTTCATACAATGTTTTCTACCCTTCACGAAACAAATTTCAAATTTTCAGTCACTTTTATTTTGTCGTCTGCAAATGCTTTCAATTTGGACCAGTCTAAAATACTGTCGTTTGGTAATGAGTTAAGTAGCGCTCAGCTACCAATATACTCAATTTCTGATTGGCTGGACTAGATCGTTAAAACAATCAGAAAGCATGTTACTTCCAAAATTAGAAAAGTCTTCAGAATTAGACAAGGAATATTACTAAGAATTATCGGTTAGTACGGGACCTTAGAGATTTATCCAAAAGAGAAATCTTCCGTCACAGGAACCTATCCCCTGATTTACCATAAAGTTCACGTAACCCTATCCAAATCAATGTTGTACCGGGATTTAAGGATAATTAAACCCCGGGGAGCCTTGTCTATCTAAGGAATTCTGATTCTCGTCTGCTTCTTGAATTTTCTCTTCTGCGAATGTGTTTTTCTTTTCGGAAAAGAGGGGGGAAAAAAAGAAAATATCCTGGCAAAATAAACGCCTTAATTACAAACTAGGACATTGGCCGCGTGTTACCAGGTCAAACACTTACCGATATTATTAAATTCTAGAACCGGAAAAAAGAC
Source organism: Tridacna crocea (assembly GCA_943736015.1). Classification (NCBI taxonomy): domain Eukaryota; kingdom Metazoa; phylum Mollusca; class Bivalvia; order Cardiida; family Cardiidae; genus Tridacna; species Tridacna crocea. The sequence goes on from OX031056.1 coordinate 31,759,508, forward strand.
TTTCTGAACTTTTTTTTTCTCGAGATACGAAGCCAACACACGTAAGAGATACGAATTTTACGTCCATGTAGTTGGCAAATTTGACAGTTTTGGAAAACATTGTGAGAAAAGGAGTACCTGCTTGTAACAGGCAACTGGCCTTTCCTCGTCATACTTTTTTTATGCTATTTTGCCAAACAATCCTGAGTTTTTGTCGACCCATAGGACATGAACACAATGTGGAAAAAGGAAAAAATGCTGGTAACCAACTTTTTTCCATTTTCCCACAATATTTCTACCCTATGAAGACAGATTTTGTGTTTATTAGCAACATTTAGTTTATCGCCTGCAAGTGCTCTCAATTTTGAGACGTTTTAAATATTGTCGCGGGTTAAGGAGTTAACCCATTACCACACAATCCCTACTTTTGACGCCCCTGAGAAAGAAGCCTTTTGAAAACACTGTTGGAAAAGGAGAAAATGCTGGTAACCAGCATTTTCTCCTTTTCCCACAGTGTTTTCTACCCTTCCCAGAACACATTTCAATTTTTCAGTCACTTTTCTTTTGTCGTCTGCAAATGCTTTCAATTTGGACCAGTCTAAAATTTTCTCCTGTGGTAAAGAGTTAAAGAAATGCCATGAAAGGGAATGGTGTCATCTGTGTTTCAGTGGTAAAGGTAACTTGTAATGAAGAAAGCCTTTAGGAGATAGAATTTCGCTGTGGGGACATTTTACGCACGAATTTTCTTAGATACACCATTCCATACCCACAGTCTAGCGCTGGGGAAATAGAGAATATTTGCTTTTTTTTCGGCTAAGATCGAAATTTGTTTCATCGAGTGAGCATCATCGGTAATATTTTCATGAGTCGTGCAACAAATATTCTATTTATTTCATGTTTTGAACCCTTTCTTGGAGGAATTTTATCAGAACTTAATACAGTTCTCATCAGTTATTCCCCGTGGCGTACTCCCTCCACATAGCAACGCAATACGATATGGAGTACAACACGCGAAAAGGGTCATTCGGACATTTGCGTAAAGTGTCGTCTCTGATCAGCGTGTGCAGTCCGCACAGGCTAATCCGAAACGACACTTTCCGATTTTATGTGATTTTCTGTTTGACACAAGTCTACTGTAGCATAAAATCTAATGTAGTCGTAAAGTGCCGTCTCGGATTAGCCTGCGCGGACTGCGCAGGCTAATCCGGGACGACACTTTACGCAAATGTCCGAATGCACCTTTTCACGTGTTGCACTCCATATTACTTCAAGCCCGAGATAAGTGACGTCATATTTCCATCTGGTTGTGAGCCACGAGCATTTTACTGAGGTAACTAGAAAATAAAAATTGGTATTTTCACCGGTTGTGACCATGAAATATCGAAAATTATTTCACCGATATTTCTCGATAACCTCCCGGAATGCATGAAATAAAGATAGCTTATACATGAGCAAGTGGACCGTTAGCATTATATTGTTGAAAGCGGCAAAAAAAAAAAAGCAAATGTATAGCCCGTATTCACTAACAATTCTTAAGAACCGTCTGGTTAGCAGCTTTTTCTCCTTTTTCCCCACAATTTTTTCATAGGTTCTTTATTTAGGTCTTTAAAACAGGTGATGTTTAGTAAAGGGTAAATGGCCGTCACAGACAGCTGCAGATTATGCTGATGTCGAACTTGATGTTTCAAAATTTATCTGTTTATTTTCCTAGCCGCCGTATGTGTAGATAAAATCCATCCGATTGGCAGCTCGTTCGAAATACAATCTTTTTAAAACTCCACAAGAGGGTTATCAAATGTTTACTAAAGAATTGCATGTAAAATATGAGCTGTGATATGTTAAATGGGGCTTAATGCATTTGCGAAAAATATAGATTCAGGTCAGCCTCATGCTCGGCCTATTTCTTTCCGAGGATTGGTGATAGTCATTCAGATAGGATTCATTTTTATCACAAAATTCCCCTTGTCTTCAATGTAATACAGCCATAAAGAATTTTCTTGTCTCACACACATGTGAAATAAGAAAGTAGAGCTGTATTTGGTCAACACTCTGAAATCATGATCCGCTTCATTTCTAAAACATTGCTGACCTAGGTTCCTGAAGGAAATTAACGGTCAAAGGTCTTATCATGATAAAGTTGTCAAATTAATATCACTTTTAGACTCAAACAAAAATCAGTATATGCAAGTTTCTTCGTAACTATTTTCGTTCGTAATGTGCCTGTCAAAGTAAGCGCATAGGCTTCATGTAAATTTCTCTACACATGATACATGTATGCCTCTTGTTTAGCACATTTTGGACAATAATCCTTGTAATACTCGTCTACAAAAATGTTATAAGATGTCCAAAGGCTCGCTTAATAACATTTTTGTAGACTCGTTTAATAATTTTTTATCTCAAAAACCAACTTATGTCAGATCCTATATTTCTGTCACCTCTGATCATTTTTTGACGATGGTAATGTGTAAAAAAAAAAGCCAGTGGCTTGGAAAAAAAAAACTGTGCGGAGCACTAGTATTAGAAACTGAAAAGAAAGCATGAATAGGTGCATTGGTCACCGAGATGTAACAGAAGTAATGTTGAATATGGTGTTAAACACCATAAAATCAACGATCCAATGACAGACATGCAGGCTTTTACATTCTGAACTTAGTTGGCGTAGCTGTATGATCTCACTTTTGACCTACTTTAAGTACTAGGAGGAAATGAATTGTTATCGTATTGTGATTGGCAAAAAACTACTAAAAAAGTTAAGGTTACAGTAGAAGTTTACAGATATTGGATAAAAGTGTTCATGATTAAAAATTCCCGTAATGATAACATTTTCCTGTGTAAAGTTGTACTTTATGGTCATGGAGGGTAAAACATCCATAATTCAAATCATGTTAATAAACTTATAGCAATGAGTATTTGCGATTGTTCTATTTTGTAACAGATTTGGTACCCGTATTTCCTCGCGTAAAACCAAACACGAACTGCGACAATAGGTTACCTTTCTGTTGTCTTACAGGAAAAAGGGGTGTAAAACAACTTATTTCGTTTCTTGTTACAATGAAAAAAGGTGTTATGTCTAGAATTTGGGGATTTATTTCGAAACGTGCATAACTCATCCTCGGATACCCCGGGTCTCCCTATTTGCTACGCTACATCGATGTAGCGTAGCAAATAGGGAGACCTCGGGGTATCCGAGGATGTGCATAACTATGCCACTACCTAGGAAAACAATCGGTTTTATCGCTAAGAAACTGAGTTCCTACTAAATTACTTCTAGTTAGAGTAGGTGAGTGTGGTCAAGCATTGAAAGGGGGGGGGGGTGATAAAACGCCGCCTTCTGATAACGACAAATCTTCGGTGTTTGAAAGGTGCTTAATTGTTTGTGTAAATACATGCTCAATTCTTAAATGTTATTGATAATTTTGCTTTCAACCATATGTAAAACAATTCAAAAGAGACTAGCTATTTTCATCATTTCTCTACATATTAGACAATACAAATTTAAACATTCATATGCCACTGCCCTCTTACGTTGTCTTTCTTTTTTAAAGATATTTCTTGTTCTACATGTTCTGTAAAAATTCCGAAAGTGAACTTCAATGACCCTAACACTTCACTACTAAATCTTGAATTTGAACTACATTGCAAAGAGTCAGACTTTTCAAAATGTCATGGAAAATGGGAAAAAATGCTGGTATCCAACATTTTCTCCTTTTCCACAATTTTTTCTAACCATTCAAACACAAACCCTATTAACCCTTTACTCCACAGATACTCATTTCTACGCATTGTTTGCAGGAGCCTTTGGAAAACGTGGCAAAAGGTGAAATTGCTCGTGACGAGCAATTTCACCTTTTGTCACAATGCTTTCTACGCTATCAAAAAGTGTCATATACACATAAGAAACAGCTTCATCCTTGCTGTTATTTAGGGTCAATTAGAGATACCACAGAAATGCCTTATGGGATAAAGGGTTAATTCAGCCGCAGAATTTGTCGTCTGCAAATGCTTTCAATTTGGACCAGCCTCAAATATTTTCGTTTAGTCAAGAGGTAAGGTTTAGAAAGGAAAACCTCTTGTTACGAGATAGTAATCTTTCTTGTTATCATTCAAACAACCCATCAAATATTGTAGAGATCTACTAATCTGATATTCTGTCTATGCAGACTACTTACTGAAACAATTGATTGGATGCTTAGAGATGGGGGTTCCCATAAATTGTGAAAACAAATACACTTGTGCAAGAAGTTGGTATACTTACCGTTATTGTCTGTGCAGAATTCGAAATGTAATTTCTTGTGTAAATTGTTTTACCTCAGAATTGATTATACTTCTTGAGAAGGCAAAACGGGCTGACTTTTTTGGGAACAGAAAAAAAAGACTATTAAGGAGAGAGAAAGACGGAAATAGATAGGGAGAGACAGACGAACAGATGGATAGACAGAGAGACAGACATACACAAATAGGGGGAAGAGAGAGATATAGAGAGAAAGGGAGAAAAAAAGAGAGACAGAATGAGGGGGAGGGAGGGAGAGAGGGACAGACAGACAGAGACAGAGAGAGATTTATGACATTTTCACTGGCTGCGAAAGCAGGTACATTTACTTGCAACCGTCTCCGATAGAAAGGATACTTGTAACATCAATTTTGGATATTTAAGTAAACATAGGAAATTAGAATTTCAACGATCAACATATGATTATAATAAGTCTCGTAGAATAAGGACCAAGAGATTTCGAAGCGTATATGATTCTAATCGAAAATAATTCGGGATATGAAAATAAAAAACTTAAAAAAAACAAGAGAGAGAAAGAAATTGATTACAATACCCACAGTGCTCTGGTCCCCACTAATGAGAGGCTTGCTGTGTGACTGAGGAACTGACAATTTGGCTTGACAAAGTGAAGTCGTGCTCCGAAAATTAGCATTATTAGCACAGTCGACATTTGTTCGGTGACTACAAAAATACAAACGTCTTGTAAGAAATCAATTCCATACCAGAAGAATACACTGCTTAATACATAAACAGGCGCCGAGAAATCAGTTTTGGTGTTCATTTAGCGTAACGATATCGACATCAAAAATCCATAACCTATGTAAAAATAAGAAAATAATCCCATAGACTTATTTCACTTGTGTAATGTGGGCTAAATGTTTCCATTACTTTATATCTAATACATCTATAGATCACGAGACTAACGGCAAGTATGATAACAAATGCTTACATTACGCCGTTGGAAATAGCTTTATGTGTAATAATGACTCTAATAGAGAAATAAACTTGAAAAGTGTATTTCTGAGATCTCAAAAGTGAGAAAATTTCTACAGGATAGAAATAAAACCAATTATTATGTAAGCTAAAAACAAAGTATAATCATGTAAATTAATATAGGAGACCTTTTTTTTAAACACAGTCTGATCCTGATCTTAACTGTCCACGAAAGCATATGAAGTTTGAAATACGTAGCTTTCATATGCTAACCACATGACGGTGTTGGAAAATATCGGAGAGCGCAAGCTAGTCTTATTCATAATTTATATAAAAGCAATTAATCGTTGATTATTCGGAAAGTTAAGATCTGGGATCAGTGCACTTTCTGCTCTTAACCTACACTGTTCACATAAGTGCATTGGGTCTCTTATTCACTGAGGAACCTTATCATTTCCTGGAGATGGCTTTTTGAGCCCTTTAGCTGAATGCTTTGAAAAAAAAACTTGCAAAAAGAACCAGGTGTGTACTGGACATCTTTTCAGGTTTAGAGTCCTTATTAAAATGCTGTTAGCAGATTTGTGGGCAGAAAATTTCCACAAGAAAGTAAAATTTTAAATTCGCTTTGTCACAAGGCATTCAAAGTGTGAGCGTCAAACAGCAGACCACTTAAAGGTGTAGTTTTGATCCCCATGCTGGCCACCTAAAGTACTTAAAAGTCTTTCAGAAGAGATGTTATACTGAGGTCCCATGTGACGGTGCTATGCACTAAGCACTTTAAAAACAAAGCATAACCGTGATGGGTTCCGTTCTTTATCCTATTTTATTCCCGGCAACAAACCTACCTTGTAGGGGCGTCGCCCACATAGACAACTGGTTGGGACGATATACAAAAAAAAATCAGTCCTCTATGACTAATTTGATACTTTAACTCTTTCATTGCCAATAGCAACATAGATAGTTTTTTTCCGACGACGTAAATCATGATCAAATTGGACAGTACCTGTAGTTTGATCTTGGACCTAGATCCTCACCTACTTGCTGCCATATCATGATCAGAAATAACTGAAATCAAAGAAGTCTAGATTTAGACATCGATTAAATCTTTACAAAAACGACAGTTTTCAGACTTGTCCAGATTGAAAGCATATGAAGATAACAAAATTAATGAAACTAGAAAACTAGAATTTCGTTGCTGGAAAGGTGAAAAAAGTTGCTTACCAGCATTTTTCTCATTTTCCAACCATTTTAGTTAAAAATCTTCCTTTTTAGGGTCATTAGAACTCGGGATTGTTCTGTAAAGGTTTAGATTAGAACTGTTTTAATTTGCAGTAAATTTATTTAGTAGCTTTCTTAAACAGTAAACAGTTAAAACCGTTGCCACATTATGCCAAGTTTAACGACCCCAATATAGTGAGCTTTTGAAAGAATTGTCGGAAAAGGACGAAATGCGGGTAACCAGCATTTCCTCCATTTCCCACAATGTTTTATATCTTTCTATGAACATATTTCAAGTCGGGCAGTATAGATCCATTTTATGCATTCTGATTTTGTTATGTTTGTAAACGCCCTTTTTTGGCCTACGGCACTGAACATGTCAATAAAGGGCAAATCACTTACAAGATGTTACATTGCGAACTCCGTGACTTGTCGTATGGGAGTCTGAATGAAATTGTACCGTTATATATTAAATGCCCTACAAGGAAAAAAAAAACATGCTTTCTGAGTCAATTAATAACTTTACTTGTCGAAGATGTTTCATTATCTGTCAGTAATTACACAGAACAGCTGAAACGAGATGAACTTGCCTTGACCCTCTCGACTTTGCTTCTTTTATTCAACTTATATCTGATTGTACTAGTGATATTACATTTATTGGCATTGATTGAAGGGAAGCATGTAAGCGTTCAATCACATCAGCATTCTTACCTATACAACTGCAGCGAAATAGTAATGAACATAGTGTCTCAGCATGTTCTGTATCTATACAGGTAGCATACGTATTTTTGCCCACGTAGGAATACTATCCAGCGTAAGATGGCATTAAATTTTAAAATAGAAAGGTATTTAATTTTATTTTGAGTTAAGAATATACTGGTAAGAGCGATCTAGTGCATTGGTAAGGACAGTGTAGATTAATATCTGGTTGTTTGGAAAGTGCAGTCCGATCGTAGATTTACTCTTTGTAATAAGATGTATTCTTCACAGTGAAGTTAAAAATCTAAATATGCGTGGTTTTGGTACCTTCTGGAAACTTTTAATTTATCTTGGGTAAAATACTTATGGATCGTGCCCTTTGAAAAGGGGACTTATTGCATTCGCGGAAAAAAGTATCAACTCGGGCCAGACTGCGCAGTCCGCGCAGGCTGACCTGGGTTGAGACTTTTTGCTGTTGGTCAATTTTCTGTATATCTAAGCACCAGTCTACTTTATGAATGAGTAGGTTGTTTTATAAAAATGGCTGTTATGGATCCATAATTCTGTGATGACTTGCTTGGTATTATGTGTCACGGGGGCTGCATTAAGCCCCTCTTTGCCAGAACATGGCTTTTCCACTTTTCAGTGCAGCAAAAAAAGTTAGTTGCTTTCGCTCTAGGTGCAGCATTCAAATGTTGGGTCTAGTGCTGCTATGTTTGTAGCGGTCTTTAAAGCTTATAAATAAGAAACCTTTTTTTTTTAAAAAAAAAGAACTGAAAATATAGATCTGATCATAGATTAAATTAGAATGCCAGTACTCGGTATTACACATAAACCTTTTATCCATGCAAAGGGTAAAAATGTTGGGGCGGAAAGGGCGAGATTTTCATTAAATCTAATTTCTTGGAGGTAAATTGGTTCGATGTAATGCTTACTGTCTGGATAGGTTGGTTACAACATCAGGTCGAACAGGACATTAAAGACTACAAAAACTGTATCACCATCGTCACATAATGAAACATGGTCAGTGTTCCGAAAGAAAATTTCTCGATTGGTGACAAGGCGTTGCCATTGCAAATTTATTAAAAAAAAATCCCAAGCAAATATCCAAGCTTCAGGCGTGCACGAGAGAGTGTTTCAGAGACATGGATTGCCCAATATATCGAAGTAGTCTGTAATCAAACGTGGCGAAGCCGTTATCGTATTGGAGTGCTTTCTTGTGAAGTTTTCGACGCTTTGCTAACTGGAATAAAGTGATTTCTGTCTGGATTAATTTGGCGCAGCTCATCATGAATACAGGGAAGTAAACTACACGTCAATAAAGATGGTCATTTTAACCTTTACAGCTCTTTTTTTTCTAAGTCTTTGTATGATTTGCCTGATGGTGCTTAATGATTATTGCTAAATAGCTGATGAGGCACCTCGTCAGCCACTTGTTAGCTCCTCCATTCGACAAAATCTTAGACTAGCTCAATTTAAAAGCATTTGCAGACGAAAAATCAGAAATATCTAAAACAATCGAATTCGTCTCCAGAAGAAGAATAACATTATAGGAAAAGAAGGAAAATGCTGAAACATTTTCATCTTTTCTCTACAATGTCTTGAAAAGCTATTTTTCGAATATTTGTTTAAATTCGGGATTTTTTTTTTTTTTTCAGATAATACACAGTATTTATTCTTTAGTAGTTAATCGACAATTAAGTTTATAATACAGAAAAATGAATGAAAAAGTGAGAGCAGAACGAATAAAAATACTGAGACAATTTTGAAACATTATATCCTCGCAGGTATAGGCTGTAATAAACACTTTCTCCACCCCTTTACCCTACAAGCCTCTACCTTAACGGCCTTGTGAGGAAGGGTTTTTAAAAAAATCGTAGGGAAACGATGAAACAGCTGTAACCATTATTTTCTCGGTTTTTCCAGAGTGCTTTCTACGATATCAATGAAAAGTTCTAGCAATACTTTATTTCTTGTCTGATATTTAGATTTGGACAGTATCTAAGATTTGTCATTGGGTAAGGACTTCTCAAAATTTTGGCGGATTTACGCAATATTATGAGAACACCTGCTTTCCTGTTCACAGAGTTCTTGTTACAACATCCTACATAGCTCTGCGATCAAGTGCAGGATTCGTAACCATTGAGGCCTCGGGCTCTATCCTTGCTACTTTTGTTTAGTGTCCTTCTGCAAAACATCTCAGGGCCCTGGCCTGGAACAGATGAAACCTGGGACATACATGAGGATGTGAGCTGTTGCCGTGAAAAAAAATATATTGAAATGCAAATGAAAGCGACGTAAAACTCCAGTCAATCAATCCTTCATGCTGCTGGTGTAATGCAGAAAAATGACCCCCATTACAAAATAACCCCCGGGTCATTTCTCGAAGTAGAAAAATGACCCATGCGTCATTACTCGACGTAGAGAAATGACCCATGGGTCATTCCTCTACGTCGAGAAATGACCCGGGGGTCATTTTGTAATGGGGGTCATTTTTCTGCATTACACCGGCAAATATTTGTGGGTTGTGTAATACATTGTGCATATCTGATGTGAATCTGATAGTAATTATCATAGCCCTTTCCCAAACGATACACTTTGGACCCTTCCAAACCGAAAGAGTTTGCAGATGACTATTTTAATTTGGAGAAAATTGCAAAAAGTTCTCAAAAAGGGTAGAAAACACTGTGGGAAAAGGAGAAATTGCTCGGTACGAGCAATTTTTCCTTTTCCCACAGTGTTTTCAAAAGACTTTTACTACATACCTGTAAAAACCAGGGCTTGTTTGGGAAAGGGTTAATCTGCATGTACTTTAAAATATGGCATGCAACACGCGAAAAGGGGTATTCGGACATTAAGTGTCGTCCCGGATCAGCCTGCGCAGCCCGAGACGACACTGTCCGCTCTTATACAGTTTTTCTCTTTCGTGCATGTCTACTGTAGTACAAAATCGAATGAAGTCGTAAAGAGTCGTCTTGGATCAGTCTCCACAGACTTATCTGCGACGATACTATACCCAAATATCCGAATGTCCCTTTTCGCGTGTTACAGGCCAATTATACTCGTAATAACAGGCAAAATTGCAAAGCAATCAGCTGTTTTGTTTTTTGCTTCCTGAAATTAGTTTCTTACCCATTTTCAAATCAGCAATTTATTCTTCCAAATCCAAAATAATTGCACACAACAAAATCGAAATTGGTAATAAATGAACTGGTTTTCTCTGAAAATGCAGAAAGCATCGTGGGAAATGGAGAAAGTGTTGGTCAACAGCATTTTTTTCCTTTCCACTTTGTTTTCAGAAGCTTTCTTTTCCCACGGATAGTTGAAACTCGTGATTTTGAAGTAAAGGTTTTTCTTTGCTTCCCTTGATTTATTCAATTTTAAATTCAGATAGCAGAGCGACTGCAGACGGACAGTGTTTATTGTTTGTCAGTTTCTGATTCTATTCATGATGTCACTACCTCACGCAAACAGGGTTTGTTTCGTCTTGCAGCAGATACAGTTTTAGAGATTGATTGATTGACTAAATGATGCATTACTGATTTCAGACTGATTTCAGTCAAATTTCATAGAAAGTCTAAATGTGAAGCCAAAGATGCCCATAGTATAATTTTGTTATGGTTGAATGATTTTTAACCCATTACCACACATTCCCTACTTTTGACGCCCCTGAGGAAGAAGCCTTTTGAAAACACTATGGGAAAAGAAGAAAATGCTGGTAACCAGCATTTTCTCTTTTTCCCACAGTGTTTTCTACCCTTCACAAAACAAATTTCAAATTTTCAGTTACTTTTATTTTGTCGTCTGCAATTCCTTTCAATTTTGACAAACCTAAAATTTTGTTGTCTGGTAATGTGTTAAAGGAGTTATGTTTCTTTCATGAATTTTTGTGTCCTCTCTGTTTCTCAGTAACTACATAATGGATTTTAGTCAGACTTCATAGGAAGTTTTAATGTGCATGTTGAATGATTTTCTAATGAGTTGTGGCTCATTAATTGATCTTGTTGTTGAATCTTATTGGCTGTTATAGTATCTTAATACTTTGGACTAAGGCATTGTGCATATCTGCGATAAAAAGTTATTTCTTGACATGGAAGCGGTTGATTGGGGATTCATCACCTATAATTATAGCTCTAGTTTTTTTTTTTATAGATTCCCATTGAAAGACGTGAAAGAAACCGTAGTATCATTTAAAACAAAATAAAAATTCCAAATTGATGCAGCTCAAACAACTAATTGCATTTATTTCATGCTATTCGGTAGGATATCGAGAAATAGCGGTGAAAATATTTTTCGATATTCCACGGGTACGATCAGTGAAAATACCGATTTCTATATTCTAGTTACCTAGGTAAAATGCGCGTGCCTCATAACCAGATTGAGATATGTCGTCATTCACCTTACATTTCTCGCGCTTGACGAAATATAGTAATGCGTTGCTATGCAGAGGGGTACGCCATGGGGAATAACTGAAAAAAAAAATACTTGATTTTGATAAAGCTCTTCCCAGAAACGGTTATAAGCATGAAATAGACAGAATATTGGTTGGTTTTTTTGTGTGTGTGTGAAAGATCCAAATTTATTTCATCTCGCGAACACTATCGGTGATATTTTCATTCGTGGCTACGCAACTCTACTGAATTTGGCTGGTAGGTTTATCTGATGGACCTTTAACAAGTTTCTTCATATTATAGGCCTGGGGTCAAAATTGGCTCAATTCCAGGAATCACAAGATTAACATTGGCTTCAATAAACAGTGACTTTAATTTAAACATTAATCAAGAGAAATAATTCTTTCTAAGGATAAAATTTGTTACTATTTATCTCCTTTGATTATCAGACTACAGTGATACATGATTGGTGCTAGATATTCAGATATTAAGTTTTTGATAGTCAATATTCTGTTTTCAGGAAGAGTGATTCATTTTGATACTAAAAGTTATGCTCACATGAGTGGCATATCAAATTCAGAGTAAGGTTTCTATCATTCAGGGTTTGCTTTTTTTTCCCAAGAACTTTACCTTTCATGCCAATGAATTAACCTGCTTGTATTGCCTGACAGTGTTCATTATGTCCGAAGGACCTCTTTTTGAGGGTCATGAGCACTTTAACTTTAGTGCTAAAGGGTTAAAAAGCCAGTGGAGCGATACAGGGCTTTCACAGCCCTCTTGTTTAAGTTAAGTTAGTCCTCAAGTTCTTAACGTAAAATATTTGGTTTGTTATCCTATATTTATCTGCCACGGATTTTTGAGGTCGCTGTCCTCGAATTAATAACGGTAGTAGAAAGAACCGTCAAAAGAAACCCGGAAGATAAGCAAACAAAAAGTAAACATGCTTCTTCCAGGTTCTCTGTGAAAATTTACCAGCTTGATAGAAGCCCATTTCACAGGCAATTAGGTAAAACGGATACCTTCCAAAGGCATACAAAGAAATGAATATCGCGAATACATATATAAATGTAACATCAGACTGTATGTCTTGTGTAAAGTATAAAGTTGTACGGTCAGGTGGTATGGAATTTGGAAACTGTTCACGGCTGTGGTGAATCATGTCGCCCCGAGCGGTAGGCGAGGTGGCGTAACGATTCACCGCAGCCATCCATGAACAGTTTCCAAGTTCCCTGCCACCTGACAGTACAACGAATTAATTATACTGCAAAGTTGTACCATTCCATCGTTGTCAAGCGAATTTTTACTTGGTTTTTTTTAGGGGGGGGGGGGGTAAAAAATTGAGCACGCTGACGAAGTAAAATTTCTCTTCTAAGTGCCCCAATTCAGTGAAAACAGACGTGACTGGGAACTGACGTTACTGAAATCTTGGTAATGCATGCTGAAACGTGCATTTTTGCGCCTTATCTTTATGTTATACGCCATTTTGGACGTTGTGTTGATATTGTGGCCATGTAAACGGGGCCCCCGAAAGGGAAACTCCCTTCATGTTTGTTTGCCAGGATATATGATATATATGTTTGGGGAATAATATCCAATCAGACCAAGAGAAATATCTTTGCAGTATAATAATGAATTTAGTATTGTCTGTCCTCAGAAAGCAATTAAAATTGTGCTTGTGTTAAAAAGGTTCATTGAAGTTGTCGCATTATGTAGAAGAGGAACCACGGTTTCAAAATCGACTCTTGGAAATATTAAGAACAATAATATAGTAGAGTCGACTTATAGACGATCTTATCTGTTCCTCTGTATGGTTTACAGGACGCCAGAAAGGGCATCCAGGTATTTGAGTATAGTGTCGTCTCGAAACAGCCTGCGCAATCCGTGCAGGCTAATCCTACACGGCACTTTACGACTACAGTCACTTTTTTCGCCAAAAGATTAGCACCAAACAGAAAATTACATTAAAATGGAACTGTCGTTTCGAATAAGCCTGCGTGGACTGTGCAGCCTAATCCGAGACGCCATTTCACCTGAACGTCCGAATGCCTCTTTTTGTGTGTTGCAGGCCAATTATCATAAGTAGCGTTTTATTTATGTAATAGTGTATCTTAACCCATTACCAAACGACAATATTTTAGACTGGTCCGAATTGAAAGCATTTGCAGACGACAAAATAAAAGTGACTGAAAATTCGAAATTTGAAATTTGTTTTGTGAAGGGTAGAAAACATTGTGGGAAAAGGAGAAAATGCTGGTTACCAGCATTTTCTCCTTTTCCTATAATGTTTTCTAAAGGCTTCTTTCTCAGGGGCGTCAACAAAATGGATTGTGTGGTAATGGGTTATTTTAAAGCGTAATAATAGCTAACTGTTGCTGTAACTAATCTATGAGATCTGTATAGATAGAGGGGATTACAGCACACAAATACCTTAACGTAGTGGACCCGCAATAGAAAACAGCTATTTCCACTATAATATTATCCTCGAAAATTTGCTCAGACTAAAAATGAGTATTATTCAACTACTTTTACCGAGTCATTTTTTTCCTTTTTGTCCGTCCTAAAATTATCATTTATAAATCTAAAACCACTATTATTTTCATTACAAATGCATATGATAATTACCTCCCTTTTTTGGAAACTAACAAAAGTATCAACAAATGATTTCAAGGTAGACATCAAAGGAATTTCTGGTCGGTTAAAAATATGCAAAAGTATTTATCTGTACAATACTGTTTCTATCAATTGTCAAGAAATTTTATGCCATGCCGCACTAGGCCTATTATGGGTCCACTTCCTTAAATGGTACTAATATGAGGATCAAAAGACCAAATATCAGATGTTGCACTGTCTGCTGGTAGGACTCGTAACCACCTAGCATTCTAACCTGCTTTCTTAATCTAACTTCACGATTTTCTAAGTTGAATGTAACACAATTTCTGATTTGGCCAATTAGAAAGTGTGTTACTTTCTCATTTTAGAATAAGACTAAAGCGCTTACTTTTGACTGGTGGCAGAATATTGTCATTGGTCTCTATCAAAATGGTTCTCATTTTACCTACAGGTAATAATATCACAGGATCTCCCTAGGTAAACGTTTATATGACCTTTAATTAAAACAGTGGAACTTTTATCACAATCTATATACAGATCTTAACTAACTAAACCAACCCTTAAATTTTGTGACAAAGAGTTGGCAAGCAAAGTCTCGATATCATTAACCTTATATATGCGTTGCTACGTAGGTTCAAAAGCCGATATATCGATACAAAGAATCAACAAAATTTGGTGAAAAACCTTGAAGGTAAATGACATTAAGTTTAACTTTTTCCGAAACGACAAAATTTCAGACTAGTCCAGATTTGAAGCATTTGCAGACGACATGTCTAAAATGAATCAAAAATTGAAATTTGTTTTAGGAAGGATAAAAAATATTGCGGGAAAAGGAGAAAATGCTGGTTTCCAGCATTTTCTCCTTTTCCCAGAATGTTTTCTTCTGAGAAGGCTTCTTTCTCAGGGTCATGAAAACCACGGATTGTTTGGTAAAGCGTTAAAGGATGTGTTTACATTACGTATATCCATCTAAATCATGTAGCCAGTGTAGAAGACCGGTTCTATGGGAATGGGTGGGCTGAAGATCAATCGTTTTCATGATGGCTTATACCACTCAAGTCGTCAAATAATTTCCATAAAAAAAAAATTGTATTACAACAGACTCAATCATGAGGTAGTATTGTCCATGAGGTTACAGGAAAATTAGAAATTGCAAAAAGCTTCCACCCATTTTAGCCTACGATGATTATCGTCACATTCACTCAGAATAGAAACAGGCAGACATGGTCAGAACAGGATTGCAAGAAACCAGCGTTTGTGTTTTGCATGTAATATGAATGAAGTAGAAGACGAGTATCACTTTTTGCTTGTGTGTCCATTTTTTGCTGATGTTAGATAACTTTTTTTCAAAAAAATATTTTTATACTCGTCCTAGTATGTTGAAATATAAAAGTTTGATGAATACAAATAACAAAGGCGTTCTACTAAATTTAGCTAAATTTATAAAGGAAGGCTTTTCACGAAGAACTGCTATAGAATTTAATACATAGAAATTGATTGTTTATCAGTGCAATACTATTATAGTTGCCTATACATGGTGGGCAAGTTTGATAGTGTCGCACTTTTCGAACAAAATATAATAAAGGGTTAAGATAATGCGCATTTTGATTCAGCTTCTCTTCCAGGTTGTACATAGTAACTGTAGACTGATCGTTCGTTTATATGTCGTTTATATGTCATTTATATGTCATTGTTTGTGCTAACTAGAGTACATTTATTGTATCTGTTAAGACAAGAAACTGTAAAGTTTACGTCTAATAAAGTATCTGTATCTTATGATCCTTTTTGCAAATGTATTAGACTTCCTTTTAACAGAAAATGGTTCATATGTATGCTAATGTATCGTTGTAACTTTCATGGAGTTTTCTGGTTCTAAGCTAGCAAATACCAGAACAAGTGCCCTGGATAAGGCGGGCAATGACCGGCATAAACATTCTCTTTCACCTGGTAAATTCACACCTACAATAACATCACTGTGTGCGAATCTTTTAACAACGATTAAATCAATGTTGAAATGTTTATTTTTACATGTTGGTTCATATCCGGCGTTTCCCATGTCTAAGGTACACTGGGGATTTGTAAGAAAATCTTGTGGATTATGGCGTTTAGTTTATAGTCAAACAAGCTTGAAATCGTTCTTAGATGAGGTTGGATCCTTTTCAGTTGCTCTAACATTGTTGGATACATCAGAATGCACTTAACTTTGCTAAAATATCTTCGAGCAGTTCACCCACTTCTCATCGATTCATGCATTCTAAACGGAAACGTGCATGTGTTTGACGTCAAAGATTTCGATTATAATGAAGACAGACCGCATAAAACTGTCTCTGTGCTGAATAGATAGCTTTTGGTGCCTTATTGCGTTCGAAATAATAGCTGATAGTCTGAAATCTTGCACTCTCGATCGCGTATTCCCTTTTCATATGCGAATTTCGGTCATCTTAAATGTTGACAATTTACACAGGACCAAAATGTCCATTTAAAAGATTGAATCAGTTGCCCCACTAGAAGTCTCTAAAACCACCTGCAGTGCAATTGACGGATCGAACGAGAGGCTTAAACTAGACCAATCAGACTGTTCTCCTCTACTTATGTCAGCTCATATTGGTGTCCGTGGTTGTGAGGTAGAGCGTCAGCTTCGTAACCATAAGGTCTTGAGTTCGATCTCTGGGGCGGGTGTCAACTTCGAAATTTTTTAATGGCACACACCCTCGGCGGGAATACTGATGTAGCAGAATCGATTGAGATTAGTGTAAGATGTAAGAACATATTTTTCAGTCGATGTAAAATAAATAAGTTTAAGCATAAACTTTTTACATCATGTCAGGTGTAAATTTACCTGAGATTCGATTCTATTGTATTTTAATGATTATTGCTTATTGTCTAACCGAATCATAAAATCTTGAATCACGCTACTGAGAAAAATGAGCGCTCAAGTACATGCGCCAACATGCAAAAATCATACAAAAAAACTAACACTTTCACCAACCTTTAAAAATTCAGTGTTAAATTCCAATAACATGAATGTAATTGTCTTAGACAGAACGTCTCATCCAACCTTTTATCATTCTTTACCCCCTTAGAACTTGATTTGAATTTTCAATAATTATTGAATACAGTGTGTTAAAATTTGCATTCTAAGGGTAAAGATGGTTGTGAAACGTGTCACAAAACTTACTCTGACTCAAGGGTCCGTATTCACCAACCATTCTTAAGGACAATCTTTGTCATCTATTTATCTATCTTATTTTCTAATGTTTTAAAGTAATACAAACTCTGATTGGCTAAACCAGATGGTTTAGCCAGTCAGAATTTATGTTACTTTTTAGATTTATTATTACACCGAATATGTTTTGGAGAATAGTCGGTAAATACTGAACCAAATGATGTCTTCTGAGAAGGTAAAGAAGTATCCCACCAAAGTTGTTGGCGATTCCAGGATCTGTATTTCACCAACCATTCTCAAGAACGTTCCTGGTCTTATTTCCTCAAGATTTTCTAAATTTGAAAGTAATACAACTTCTTACTGGCTTAACCATTTGGTTTAGCCAAGTTGTATTACTTTCAAATCTAGAAAACTCTCGGAAATAAGTTATGGTCCATATTGGAGTCTAACGCCATATTAACAGCTGAGATTGCATCAAGGCGGTCATTGACGCACGCATGTGTTTCCTTGCTTTCTCACACAACCACTGAACTTTCTTTCCAAAGCCACTGACTACTTTTCTCACATGCATCAGAGGTGAGAGGTGAAAAATCTCATAAAAGAAAGTTTGCCGCAACCAGGTCTGGAGAAAAAGACTGAGAATGTTCTTAAGAATGGTTGGTGAATGTGACTCTAGCTTATTACTTCGCTAATAAATTTTTGTTTAACCCGAAACTGTACAATCATTAGTTTTATTCGGAGGAGCCAACATATGGCCTTTGATTGTTAGTTTCACTGTGGTTAATAGGCGACGTAAAAATGCATCGGGACTTCAACCAAATGCTTGAAATTTGGAAATACGTATAGAGCAATTTGCAGACTTCAAAAGCTTACTTTGTTTAAGCGTAAGCGAATTGCTAAATATGGGTTTATATAGTAGTTAGCAGCTTTTTATGCCGTCCAGCAGCAGACCACTTTCCCTGTTGCCATACAATGAAAAGAAATCTTTCCCTAAAGCCGGAAGTTCGTTTTCAGTGTCGTCTACTGCAATCATGCAGCAGAAGGTAATCAGTTAGCGTGCGCGTAAGTTCAGAATTTCTTAGATTAGTATCAAATAAACTAATTAAGCACAGTGAATTTTTTTTATGCCGCAAAACCACCTCTAGACATGCTATATGACAGCCGAAACAGCTGTCTGACTGGGTATTATCGTTACTTGACATTGGAGGTTAATGATATATTTGTGTATCAGAAGCTGTTACGTTGATACTTGCACTTGTGACACCAACTTTATCTTCCCGCAAGCAGATGTCTGTCGACGCGTAGGGAATCTAGAAATGCATTAGTTTTATGACTTTAACGAAACTATTTCCTTTCACCAAGCTTACTTGTAATTACGAGCTTGGAACCATCTCAATACACCACTGAAGCATATTTTAGACTTGCTTCCAAAACCTCGTAACTACAGCTTGTTTCAAGCTGCAGTTACAAGGTTTTTGAAGTAACGCAACGATATCCAATAAAACTATCATAAATTCTATCTTGTGCAGCATTAAAATGCTGTGTGAATATTGACATGTTTGAGAAGTATTATAACAGGATGGGCGACATCAAATGAGAGTAATTGAGTAACTCCCAAACAAAGCATTGTCGGAGGAAGATGGTGGTCTCTCATGGCAATCGTTTTTCCACCTTGTTTCCTTCAATGTTTTTGCCAAAGGTTGTTTACTTCAATGTGTTTAAACGAGTTAATATGGGACAATGGGTTAAGTAATGCATGGTGCAAACATAAAGAAAGGAGATAGTACTATGCGTTGTGTCGTATCTCACTTCAACAACAAGGTTGTGAATAGCGATCTAATTACTATTTGTCACTCTGTTCTTGCTCCAGGCGTGTCTGCTGTTTTTCGTAAATGAGACAGAGAGGACACTAAACGATATTTTCACTAAAATGATGTGTTAATATTGGATATCATGTTTATTGTATTTTGCGAACTTATGCTGAAAGTACATCCCATATTTAAAATGCTCTGACAGGCTTGGATCGGTTTAATGGACAGTGTTGATTAAGATCAGACAGCACAGAAATTTAGTTCGATCTTCTATCTGCACTGTCCAGTCCTTTTATCATATTCTGGCTGAAACAACATTTCAAGAGGCCATAATTCGGATGTTTGTGCTTAATTAAAATGGGCAATTTCAATAATTTGAGCACTCACAGTAAAAATGAACTATTTACGAACAAGAAATAGCTACATGTTCCCCCAAAGTAGAACAAAATAGTATGTTGTGACTAGATCTCTTTACCATATAATCATGACTTTGAACAACCCTGCAAGAGAAGCCTTTGAAAAGATTGTGGGAAAAAGAGAAAACGGTGATAACCAGCATTTTCTTCTTTTCCCACAATGTTTTCCACCCTTCCCAAACTAAATTTCAGTTTTTCAATTGTGTGTTTTTTTTTTTCATTTTTCATATATTTTGTTGTCTGCAAAATCTTCAATGTAGATCAGTTAAAATTTTGTCGTCTGGTAATGAGTTAATCCGTTCAGCTGTATTTTGGTTGAATAATTCTTTACATTTGTATGCGTTTCCTTGTCTTGATATTCCTAGGCTGGGGAGCTGCAGTGCCCGACCCAAGGGCACCCTTCTGCAGCTTACACAGCCCTGAAGAATCGAAATATGAGCATCTTGTTTACAAATTCATTATCTCATCTGCTAAGCCTTGGTGTGGTGTGGTTATGGAGAAACACTGCAGTTAACCAATTACCACACAATCCCTACTTTTGACGCCCCTTTTGAAAACACTATATGGGAAAAGGAGAAAATGCTGGTAACCAGCATTTTCTCCTTTTTCCAGTGTTTTCTACCCTTCCCAGAACAAATTTCTATTTTTATTCACCTTTATTTTGTCGTCTGCAAATGCTTTCAATGTAGATCAGTCTAAAATTTTCTCGTGTGGTAAAGAGTTAATTGTTACTACTTATATATGGCAGGTGAAATTGATTTTAACGTTATCGCAGATTTTAGAGAATAACATATACTACCATTTTCCCATAAGCGAAATCAGAATAAAAGAATTACAAGGAAAAGTAACAGGGCTGATTAAAGTAGTAGGACATTTTTGTCTCTATCACCATACGAAAATAGTTACAGGAAAAGAACGAATTTTACCAGGAAAATTAGATATATAACAAACGACTTGTTATTCAGGAATACAATTTTTGCGTGCAATGTGCGAATCTATTTATCCCTTTATCCTTTCGACTGTTTAATAATTGAAAGGAGTGTTTATTTCATTTTCTTATTCAGATACTTTTTTTTTTTTAAAGCATTAGCATAAAAGGAAGTAGGCCTATTGCTTCTAACGAACAATTCATCCTTTAATCTATGACGTTTTCACGTTCTGTGGTGTCCGTATTTGTTAGGTATAGAGCGTCGGGCTCATAACCAAGAAGTACCGAGTTCGATACCTGGCAGCAGATGTCAACTTTGGGTTTTTTCATTGGCACACACATTGGGCGCGAGTACTTGTGTATTTCCCACGAAGAAAACTCGAGAGAGATTTATATGAGTTGTAAGAACTTGTTTCTCAATCGATGTAAAATAAATATGTTTCACTTTTTCACAAGAGCTTACGTATATGTTGAAACTTAAGTTCGCATCGTTTATCATTTTTATAAGGACGAATCCCAAGTCGCTTGCAGTAGAATTTGTGGGAGATTATGTTATTTGGCAGAAATCAGCTATCTGCAACAAAGCTACCATACATCTTAACCATGCTGTTACTTGACTACAATATTATACAAAGGGACCGATTTTGTTGCGTGTTCAGTAGCAGAAATAACAGCAGCTGCAATTAGTGTCGTATGTTGTCTTGTGGATGACAAAAGTAATTTTCACCGACATGATATTTGATATTGAATGACTTTTTTATTACATAGAATACCTAACAGCCAATAATGTTGGTTTAGACCGTTGGCTTTTATACTTCTTTAAACCCTGACCGCTAACTTACAGCTTGATCAGAGTGCCCCTTAAATGGTGCGTTGTATAAATGGGTTTACATATGGAAGCATGAAAATACAGTTGCTGTTTCTTTCATAAAGTCTAAGAGGCAAAAGCTGTTTGAAAACAATGTGGGAATAGGAGAAAATACTGGTATCCACAACGGTTTGCACACTTTCAACGGCAAAACTAATCATTAAAACCATGTTTGTCGTCTGTTGAAACTTTGATTTCGGACAGATCTACGATTTTGTCGTCTGGTATGGAGTTTAGGCGATCGTAGAAACTTTTTTGTTAATTACTCCGTCCTTCGCGGGGAAATAGGTATACATTGATAGACTATTTTGTCTTTGGCTGGAACAACATCAATGTATTTCAGAGCTTTTCTTAATTATTCACCTCTTCAGATAAAAAACAATCCAAAATAACCTCTTTTTTTTGTTGAATATCGGGTTTTACAAAAGAATAATCAAGTGACTACATTAACGCTAGAAGGACGTAGGAAGTACCGTTATCTGCCAAAAATGTTGTTCAAACCATTAAGCAACTGTCAACAATAGAAGTAATACTTGGCATTCAGCGATCCGAAGTATCTTCAAGATAGTTCGCTCTAACGTTTCACGATCACGGGCCTGAAAAAAATCCGCTTGTCACGAAATGCCAGATTAAGCCTCCTCGGATGCTTTCTTTTTTTGTTTTGACCCCTTATTCTCTTTATCTTTGCACGACATTTTATTCTGAAGAAAAGATTCCTCGGCGATGACAGAAGCTGATTTGAATTTAGGCTTGTCCGATTTCGACTTTTTCGATGAGGAATTCGATCAATCCGTCCCTGACTCTATTATTTGTAATTAATACTTAGATCCAATACAGGGATTCTTTTTATTGTTTTCTTTTTAATTCATTGTTATCATGACATGTCAAATTAACCCTGTGAACCCCAAAACCAATATTGAATCTTGTGAACGGTGCTGGTTCAGACGAGGCAGCACTATTAGTTGGTTAACTTCTGCATTGTTTGTCACCAAGATATACAACTGATACTTCAACCCCATAACACCAAAATGAAATAGTCTAGTGATCAAAATGGAACTGTCAAATGTTTCAAATGCGATGCTAAAAGGGTTGAAAAGACACTTGTACATGTAGTGCATCACATGTCAGCTTGACACACGGCGGGGAATCACGTGACACAACGACAACAACAATGACCGACATTTGAAGAAATTCCCCCACTTCAGGTAAGAAAATCTTCAATAATTCCATTAATACGTGACCGATTGGAATTTGGTTTGAAGCAGAGAAGGCGGAAGGACTCCGGGGATTTGCTTGATGTGTTAGATTTTTTAAACAACACCTGATAAAAAAGTTATTGACGAGCAAACAAATTATCCAGGGTAAAAAATTTGTTTGCTCGTCAATAACTTTTTTTATCAGGTGTTGTTTTAAAAATCTAACACATCAAGCAAATCCCTGGAGTCCTTCCGCCTTCTCTGCTTTAAACCAAATTCCAATCGGTCATGTATTAACGAAATTATTGAAGATTTTCTTACCTGAAGTCGGGGAATTTTTTTCAAATATCGGTCATTGTTGTTGTTGTTGTGTCTCGTGATTCCCCGCCGTGTTGACAGGACATTGGGGCGGAGTTTCCACAATTCACTAGCGCATGCGCTCTTTGCCTTAAACACGTAATGATTAAGTGGCGAAGTCGTAATAATTAATCGTTCAGGGAGCCAAGTTTGATAAATAAGACGGACATTTTTTTTTTAAATGTGGGGCCATTTGATTGGTCGGCAAATGAGGTTGAACTCTAACATGATTTATTTTAAATTGATACCAATTCAGATTCTGAAAAAAAAAATCATTTTCCTCACATCACTGTAAGATTTTGGACCTTTTATAGACTTCATGCGCACACATGCACTGAAAAAGGGTCGGAGACGCATTTCCCAAGTACGGGTATATGTCAATGACGTAAATTGTGAAATAAACAAGCGACACGGATTGGACAAGCTCGACTGTTGTGATAAAGTGTCGATCGATAATGTGGCTGTAAAATGACGTTTGTACAATGAAAAACAAAACAATAAAAAAAAGGCAACGTAAGCTATGTGACACTCCCACTTTTTGCTTTCTTCACCCTTAACTTGCTAAATAAGTTAACTCTTAACCAAACGACCGAATTTTAGACCGGTCCAAATTGAATGCACATGCAGACGACAAAATAAATAAAACTCAAATATTGAAATATATCTCCAGCAGGGTAGAAAACATTGCGGGAAAATGAGAAAATGCTGGTAACCAAACGACCAAATTTTAGACCGGTCCAAATTGAATGCACATGCAGACGACAAAATAAATAAAACTAAAATATTGAAATATATCTCCGGCAGGGTAGAAAACATTGCGGGAAAATGAGAAAATGCTGGTTACCAGTATTTTCTCCTTTTCCCACAATGATTTCAAAAGGCCTCTATCTCAGGGTCGTAAAAACTAGGGATTGTTTGGTAAATGGTTGTTTGGTAAATGGCTTATTGAAGCTTTCAAGCCGATATAAAACAAATAGGTAAATTCTTATTTCAAACTTATTTTTCGTCGAATAAAACCTTCGTATCCGACACTTTAAATCCCGAATCTGACTGCACGTTCTGTACAGTCAGGTCTTGATATACTGTCCGCAAAAGGTGAGTGGGTTAGGCCTAGCAGCTTAAAATGGCCAAATGCGGTTTTAAAATCAAAGATTTCTGCAACCGAAAAAAGCTTAAGGTAAGACCTGTGTAATGCACTTCCGGTGAACATGGGGCAAAAATTCTAATAGTTGATAAATAAGGATAAATAAGGATTTATGCAGAAATAATATTTTTGCACATTTCTAACGGATCAGAAATTCCGTTTATGTCTATCTTGAAATCATTTTTTGATACTTTTGTTAGTTTTCTGAAAAGGGAGGAAATTGTTGTCTCTTTTTAAATGAAGAATATAGTGGTTTTAGATTTATAAATGATAATTCAAAGAAGGAAACATTGGGAAAAATGAATAGGTGAAAGTAGATCAATAATTCTCACCTTTAATTATAGCTAATTTTGCAGCATGATATTTCAATGTAAACAGCTGTTTTCCATTACACAGGTCTTACTTTAACAAGGTTTTGACTATTCCAAGCATTCGTATATTCACATTCATTGTGTTTTAATTGGTGGGATTAAAGAAAGGGTAAAGAACGCTGCACACGGACACTTCAATCGTGGTTACCATTACTTTGTCATTTCTGCTAAACGTTTCAAAAATCTTTCTTCGTCAGGGTCGTAAAGCATGAGGGGTATGAAAGGTTATTCAAAGCATCCAAGGGAAGGGACAGATTTAGAGCGGTTGTTTATTTAGTATACGTTTACCAATTCCAATAAAGTAATGGACTGTTATTTGTTATAATAGCTTTTAAGCGTCGTTGGCTTGTAATGTAATGCTAACCTCTTGCGTAACTGGGTTTTCAAGCTTCCAAAGAATATCACCCAAGTGAAGAAAGCACAAAATATTATACGGTAGTGAACAGTTAGACAGTAATTTGTTGTGTGTGTGCATTTTCTTTTCATCATGCTGTTGAGTACGTCTCCACTTGTACTCTTGTAAAAGTGTGTTTGTACCAAATGACATTAAAACTTGTTCTTGTATCCACCTCTGTTCAGCGATCAATCTCTTTTGAACAAACATATAGTGAAAATATACTCTACTCTCCTACGCGAACACTTATCTTAAGCAAAAGCTTCTAGAACTGGTATCCTTTTGGTGCTTGCTTAAGACTGTTTTGAAGGTAAAATATATAATTTGAAGTGATTTCCTATCAAGACATATCTTAAGACGACACATTATATTTATCCATTTCCATGCTTTCTCAATAGAATTTTTAATGTGAAGATCCCATGATCCGTCGTTTGCGAAGAGAAAACCTAAGTGTTTATGTGACTTGACATTTTCAAATATTTATATTTGACATAAAGAGATCAGGGTGAGTTTTTGAGCATTTTTACGTGTGATGATAAGTGATTCAGATTTTGAAGGATTGAATTCAAGCAGCCAGGTTTCTGCCCAGTTATTAATTTTTTCAATATCTCTCTGAAGAATTTGTCCCGCATCATTTGGGTTACGGATAATTAATGATAGACTAGTATCGTCTGCAAATAGGTTGATACCCGATTCAATGTTTTCGACAATATCGTTAGTAAATACCAGAAAAAGAAGCTGGTCGAGTATCGATCCTTGTGGGACAGCAGCGTTTATGTATTGGGCATTAGACTGGCCACTAGGCAGGATAACTTTTTGACGCCTGTTAGAGAGGTAATTAGAAAGCCAATCAAGTAGTTTGCCATTTATTCCTGCTCGACTTAGTTTGAATATCAAACCCTTATGCCATACTTTATCGAAAGCTTTACTAATATCAAAAAATATAAATCTAATTTAAAGGCCTTCGTCTAAAGCATTGCATATATTATTATAAAAGAATGTTACTTGGTTCACTGTAGAGTCGCCAGGCAAAAACCCTGATTGATACGGTTTAAAAAAAAACTATTTCCATTTAAATGATTAAAAATATGTTTAAAAAGTATCCTTTCATAAACCTTTTCCATGGTGTTAAGAAGAGAGATCGGTCTATAGTTTGACGGCAGAGAAGGATCACTATTCTTAAAAACTGGACAGACATTAGACATCTTCTATGAAAGGGGTAGTTTACTGGTCTCTATAAGCTGAAGTTAAAGAATTGACATAAAGGATTAGTAAACTGATTTGCTGACTCGCGTAAAATGATGTTATTGATACCGTCAGGTCCTGGAGCTTTTGCAACATTTAGATTTATAAGCACGTCCCTGACTTCCAAAGAATCAATTAATACTGAAGTTAAAGAATACTGATCATTTCCTGAGAGTTCAGTTGGTAAGGCTTGATCGTTTTCATTTAGTCTAGTTTGAGTAACAAAGAATGAATTGAGTAAACTTGCTTTGGCATTAGCATCAGTGACCATTGTGTCGTTGTCAGTATCATAGAGTGGTGGTAAGCATTCAGAAGAAGAAGGGTTTGATAAAACTTTTAAGCACCTTCCACCAATCGCGTGATGATAATGAACCATTATATAATTTGTTTGACAAACGATCAATGTAATCATATTTACTTTTGCGTATAAAGTCAATTACTTCGTTTCTGACCTTTTTGAATTTAAGCCATTTACTTGGATTATTTGACTTTCTTGCTTTTTTATATAACCGCTTGCCTTGTCTGATTTTACGTTTTATCAGACTAGTAATCCAGGGAGCTCATGAGCTTTTACATTGACTGTTTTATGTGGAATGGTATTGTCTCTTCCCCCTTTAATAACATCAGTAATATTTTAAGCATAAATGTCAATGTCGTTCGATTTAAGTTCATCCCAATTAATATTGTTGAAATAATTTCTTAATGCATTATAGTCCCCAAGATCATATTTCCAAATAATGCGTCTATATGAGTTATGTTTTGGTTTTAGAAAATTTAAAACACTGAATATGGGACAATGATAGCGGATACTATTTTCTAGAACAGGTATGCCAACATCAGAAGTTATTATGGATTCTTTGTTGGTGACAAACATAAGACCAATCAAAGAATGTGAACATTCTGTAAAATGTGTTGGTTCCTAAATAAGCTGAGAGATGTTATAATGGTTACAGATTGCGTTAATCTTTCTATATGATGCAGCATTAAGATAGTTTAAGTTAAAGTCACCAGTAATAACTATATCAGTAATATTTGAGTCGATAGCGGAGACGTCCTTTGAGACAATATCCCTCAATACCTGAAAAATGATCTAGACAAAATCCAAAATGAAGCTGCAAGAAGAGTAACAGGTTGTAGTAAACTGGTTTCCTTGGATGAACTAAAAAATGAATGTGGTTGGTAGTCACTTGGAGACCGCAGGCGTAAACATAAACTTATATTGTTCTTTAAAATGACTAAATGCCTTGTTCCTTCCTACCTGAGTAATCTTGTCCCTGATTTGAATAGCAACCTTAACAATTACAACTTGCACAATTCTAATAATATACGAACCATTGCTTGTAGAACAAATTTCTATAAAAAATCCTTTCTTCCATCCGTTGTGGAAGAATGGAACTCAATCTCTCAAGATATTAGAAATCTGAATACCTTGTCATGTTTCAAAAGGTATCTGGACATTAATAGGCCATATCCAAATAAATTGTTTTTATAGGACAAGGACGCCTTTAAATTGTGTATACTAGGTTACGAAATAATTGTAGTTCCCTAAAGCACCATCTGTACTTAAGAAATGTAGTTGACTCTCCTAATTGTGTATGTGGTACTATAGAGATAAATGCACACTATTTCTTTGAATGTCCACTTTATGAAACTATAAGAAATAAGTTCATTCGCTCTATATCGTATTATGAAATTACTATAGACCTTCAAACACTTCTCTTTGGAAATGATTTTCTTACTTTTCAGGAAAATGAAGAAATCCTTTTGAAAGTTCAGTCCTATATAAGGGAAAGTAAGCGATTTAACGAATGACTTTCAAAAAGGTCCACCTCTCTCTCTCTCTCTCTCTCTCTCTCTCTCTCTCTCTCTCTCTCTCTATCCAGCTTGCTTACCAATTTTTGTATGCATGTGTTTTTGTGTGTGTGTGTGTGTGTGTTTTTTTCCTTTTCTTTATGGATGTTGGTACTTTGGAAAGGGACTCTATACGCTTTTATCAGCTTTCGTCCCAATCCATTTGTATGTTTATAAATACAATAAAATATGTTGAAACCATTACTGTTTTGACTGTATTTACAAAATAGACGGTCATGCGACAGCCATTTATAGTTAAAACTTAAAAAACAAAATACGTCTTCTTCTTGTTTCGATTGAAAACGTTTCAATATTAATATTTTTTTCCATCTTCTGTGGACGATGTGCTTTTCTAAGTCGCTAAATTGGTACGCGTTTCTTATGTACGTTTTCAAATATTCCTTCTCCAGCCCCATTAGCATCTAAAATGACTGAAACACTGTTAAAAGTGATCTAGACGTTATTTCAAATTTTACATTATTAGTTGTACTTAGGTGGCAGGGAACTTAGAAACTTGTGCACAGCTGTGGTGAATCATGTCGCCCCGAGCCGAAATCAATCATTTAGCTTTATAAAGACCATATTTAACCGACGACCTCCTGAGACAGCAGACACCTGTATGTAAAAGCAAGCAAAATTTTATAACTCGCCTGAGTTACGGTTGATACATAAATGCATGTAAAAAAATTGGTCAAATAAGACATCGTCCTCAAAGGTGCTCTGCACCGAGATATAGGTCATCCATCAGTATAGTACGTATATGTATTTGGCAGTGGTGAAAAAATAAACACTTAGATCTAACATTAATTTGGTACTTCAGGCCCTTAGTCTTTTTCCTGGTATTAATAAAGAGTGTAAATGACCAATGAATAACTGATAAATGTCAAACAACTGATCGTGTCGTTTAAAAAATGAGACTGTTGAACAGCATAACAAGCCCTCCAACTAAAGTATCACCCACAAAATGCGCTTCCTCGGCTTAGGAAAATGTGTTGTTATTTGAGAGCCTATTTTTATAACTCTCTTAAAAACAAAACCTTACAAATGCAACTTGGTTCAGATTTTCTTATACGAAAGGCGTTTTTACAGTTTCTTTTCATTTTACAATCGGCATTTACCCGTAGATTATACAGTTTTCAACACAGATAGTGTCTAGTATCAAATTACTGCATTTTTGCATTTCTCTCAATTCTTCTTTCTTCGTTGGGGACATTCAAGGTTGCAAGGAATAAATGCATATTCTTAGAAAACAAACAAACAAAAAAAAAATTTCCTGGTACAGTATCTGAATAAAACTTCTAGTATAGGGGTATATGTGTAGCAATTTTAGATTTTTTTTCTGCAGAAAAAAACGTACCTCCAACACTGTAGATCAAAGATAAGACTTTACCTGTGCAGTCTGGTTTAATCTACAATGTCTGCAAAAGTTCACGGAGTCGGTTTAGCAGCTAAAGGGTTCAAGCAATCGCACAATTTCACTTGGCAATGGCTTCGCGTCAAACGCCTTCAACGATTATGCATTTTTTGTAAAGCAACAGGAAGCAATTAGTCAAATTACGCATGATTTCAGAACGTGTTTCATGTTGCATTTTACTGAAATCTTTTGATGTCGGAGATTTCATAGCTGTATTTGTTTTTCTTCTGTGCGTGATAGTAGATTCTGTACACCATTCATTTTGTTGGAAGTTTATTTTATGATTGTGCCAACTTAAATATGCTGAGACATTAATCGTTAACATATTTTTTTCATCATTACACCACTTAATGTTATATTTACCATGCACTAAAGGTCTTTGTTAATGCTCTTTCTGGCCATCTTATAGATGAGATCATGTCTTGCAAAGTCTTCTGAAAATTGGTCATACAATTATAATTTTTTGCTCGAAAAGGCCGTTTAACGCAGTATTTTGACCTTTGACCTTATTGTGTGACATTGACCTAGAACAGTTGAACCGAACAGATTAAGTATTGCTCGTATTTTCACAAAAAAAATGGATTTTGATGCCGGTTTTGTGAAAGTTTATTGTGAAATGAAAAAAAACAACAACAACAATTCAGCCGTGACAGACGGTTAAATTCCCTTTTGTTTTTTATTTAGACATTTTTGTAGAAAGATGACCTCAACAGTAGCGGCTTACGTAACAGTTGATGAGTATGACATGTCTTCATAGTAAGCACCGAACATAAAAGCTTCAAATGAGCTGCTGTGAGGCCTATGATATTAAACTTTAGCCTAATTAATAGGACGTGACCTTGCACCAACAGGTTTACTGAGTGCATGCAATAATCACACAATGCAAATATTCATGATATTCATCATTCAATACTGACCAAGAATCAATTAATTAAACTAACCTGAAAACAGTTGAATAAATTTCACCTACCGCGTACAGTTTAAGATTGTTATACCTCGCTTGTTTCTCAACCAGATGGGTAGACTGGTGTCAGTCCGTTAAATAGAGCGTTTTCATTTATACAAAATCATCAAGAAAAACTGCAAAGCGAAAACTCTGTGTTCTCAATGTTCTGAATGTCTGATTTAACGCCTGTATTTCAGAAGAAGGGCAAGTAACAACACATATGTCTGTGACTTTGCTGTAGTTGTGTTCCTTGTTTATTAGAATGACTTAAATGCAGTGCCTGAATGCCAGGCTACCAGATGGGCAGTTGTGCACATTTGAAGAGTTATCAAATTTTTACCAAAGGTTGGACAAATCTGGATGGCATCCACCCGTGAATGCAGCACATACAGACAGTCAACCACAAATTTGGCAAAAAGTTCGACACCAATTAAATTAACAAAAATGGCTAGTATAGTATCACTGAAAGAAAAAACTAAAATACTGAAAAGCAGCAAAGACTGTAATATTTAAGCCTTCTTGGCCTCTATGTATACAGCTAGGAATGGAAGATTAATATTTCAAAATTCTTTTTTATTACTACAAATCATCTAGTGCAAAATGAAGAGGAACAGTAAGGTATACTTGATGTAATAAATAACAACACACATCAGGCCAAATGATAAGATAAAATTTAGTAGAAGAGATCGTTTCGATATCCTGAAATCTATACCAGGTGTTCTAGCTTTCTCAATATCATCATAAATACCCTTTTGCAAAACTAACACGTTTTATCAGCCTTTGAAAACATTGTGGGATAAGGAGAAAATGCTGTAACCAGCATTTTGTCTTTTATCCACAGTGTTTTCTTTCCTGTCACAGAAAACCCCATGACTTAACCCATTACTACACAATCCCTACTTTTGACGCCCCTGAGATATAAGCCTTTAGAAAACATAGTGGGAAAAGGAGAAAATGCTGGTAACCAGCATTTTCTCCTTTTCCCACAATGTTTTCTACCTTGCTCTAAACAAATTTCAGTTTTTGAGTTACGTTTATACTGTTGTCTGGAAGTGCTTTCAATTTTGACCAGTCTAAAATTTTTTCGTTTGGTAATGAGTTAAGTAACATTTGATTTGTCTACATATACTTTATATAAGACGAGTCTACAATTCTAACCACTAAGCTGCTAAGCCCGACTGACTTTTTTGCGCACAGTATAGATAATAATCAGACCGCACAGATCTTTGATCCTCACTGTCCGGTAAGAAGATAATTTTCTCAAAAAGATACGTTTTTTAATAACATTATTCGGTTCTTTACAATAGGTTTGAAAGTTTTATTTAATTTATTTAATAGGATAAGGCTTAACGTGTGGTTTAAATGTGTGAACGATCTGATAGGACTGTGGCGTGTTTGAAGATCATGTCATTGAAAATGATGAGGTATAATTTCCTCGATATTAATTACGTGGATGTTTCCGCGTGAAGCGTCTGGGGTTCGCTGTAAATGACTGCAGATCACAAATGCGGGTCGCTAGATCGTCTTTTTGACCTTTGATGATATTTTCTCTGGAAATAATGGTTTTCCAGATTGACGCTACAACAGTAAACACAATATTGGAAAAGATAAACAGTTTATGATTTGCCAACGAGTTATGTCATTGTAAAAGACCATTATATTAGAGACTATAGCATGCCAAAAAAATGATGGTAGTATGTCAGTATTGTAGGCTATGACGGTTATTCTTTTTAATCGTAGGTTCCTAAGCGCAACTTAAGAACATTTTGTGGACATTGATAGTTCAGATCAGACTGCGCAGAGCGTGCAGTGTGATCTTGGATCTACACTGTCCGATGAGGAGATATCTTTCCCCCCAAAACTGCCTTTGAAATAGCGGAATTTGGGATTTTTCACAGTCGGCTTAGAAGTTTTTATTTGACAGTTATTTCACGGGATAAGAGTCGAATAAGAAACAGAATCTACGGATATTGCGCCATCTGAATAAGTTTTCTAACTCTATACCTTTAACAGAGATGTTGGCGCCACCACGAATCAAATACATCAGTGGAAGCATAAGGCACTCTTTAGCTCGTTGCGACAACACAATTTCTAAATGCAGAGAAATATGTCACAGCTGAAATTATGGGGTTTTTTTGTGCACAAAATTGACCATTCTATCCGTTTAAAAAATGTCTATCAATCCTTTTTACTCCTTCAATTTTCTTCGGCGATGCTGACGCTATGCTGTAGTGCAATAAACAAGAAATATAATAAATCGCCGTAATTCCATGATAAAATGATTCATACCTTAGATAACAACCATACCTGAATCGAATAGGTACTCCCATTGCCTTTTGTCCCTGGTACTTTTGTGAAAAACTGTAGCCAAAGATCAAATTGAGATTTCGTGCTATCTAATCTTGACCATCTTTTACTGAATCTATTGTTGCAGGATTGCTGTAGATCAGTTTATTGCATCCTTTCAGCACTTCTTACAACGGCTGATGATACAATCTATTGCAAACCGGGTCTCTACACGCCAACCATTCTGAAGAACCTTCTTAGTCTTATTCCTCAAAATTTCATCAGTGTGAAACTTTTGATTAACTAAAGCATTTGGTTTAACCAATCAGGAGTTCTGTTACTTAACGGTCAGGCAGTCTTGATGAATAAGAACGTTCATAAGAATGGCTGGTAAATACGGACCCCGATATAGCTTTGACTTTTTCCTTTGGCTACCAAGTGCGACTCAAGGAACATTTACGGACAGAGTAGATGAAGATCAGACTGAACATAAGGTGCAGTCTGATCTTAGATCTACACTGTCCGATAAGGAGATATTTTCCCCCAAAATTTTCTTTAAAATAGAAAAAAAAACTATACGTTTTGTTATTGGCATTAAAGTTTCTTTTTCACCTATGCAGCAGAATAGGAGTTAGTAGGCACACATTTTAGATACAAGATCAGACGGCACATATTGGTCAACAGCATGTTCTCAATTTCTCAAGATACTTTCTTCATAACGAAGGACTATTTAGAGACGGTTTTTGTCTGACAAAGAAATAAAAAGGCGAGATAAGAGGTTAAGTGTCTTTATCAAGATGATAACTGACGATAACAGTCCGATAACGACTTACAAACCCCATGGTTTTGAAGGTATAACGAGATTAAACGTAAGACAATTACTAAGAAAATAAATCATGCGGTTGGAATGTCAAAACATACCTTAGTTAACCCATTACCACACAATCCCTTTTTTTGACGACGCTGAGAAAGAAGCATTTAGAAAACATTGTGGGAAAAGGAGAAAATGCTGGTAACCAGCATTTTCTCCTTTTCCCACAATGTTTTCTACCCTTCACGAAACAAATTTTATGTTTTCGGTCACTTTTATTTTGTAGTCTGCAAATGTTATCGATTTCGACAAGCCTAAAATATTGTCGTTTGGTAATAAGTTAATGATAATAATGACACGTGGTTTATGGCAACGATATTGAAGACAAGGCATGCTCCAGCAGGAGGGCGTTTAATATATCTCTGTGATTCATGTCATCACATTACTGTATTATGGGCGCTTAAAATCCATTTATTAACAATCTGGAGGTATTATGGTCATTTGATTTGCAAATAAAATTACAAACTCTAAAGTATTTCGACCCATGTCAGTCTGCTCCGAGTTCGCATTCTGCCATGAGTCGAGCCCGCCCGGGTGGCTCAGTGGTGAGCGTGTCGGACTCATGACCTGGAGGTTGTGAGTTCGATACCCGATTGAGGCAAACTTTCTTTCCGGCGTATTTTCCCTTCTCACCTCTGCTGACGCATGTGAGAAAAGTAGTCGGTGGCTTTGGAAAGAAAGTCGTGTTAGTACAGGTGTGAGAAAGCCAGGAAACACATGTGTGTCACTGACCGCCATGATATGACCTTAGCTGTTAAAGTGGCGTTAAACCCCACTACAACCAACCAACCAACTAAGCCATGAGTCGACACTACATGTATCTGTAGAAACATTAACCACCTTTTACAGAGGGTTTGGCTCGAATACTTTTCGAGGAAAAATAATCTGAAGTGAATCATATTACGTGAAATCTTTAAAAAAAGCAAACAACAAAAAAAAAAAAACGTGTGTACTTTGTATTGGCCAGATTTTTAGTGCAATACTCATGAAACTTCTTTGCCTTATTTCTTGGATCAGTTTGCAAACTGACCATGTCGGGTCAATAACTAGGTGATTGAGTCAAATCTTCGAAAAACTAATTGTATGCTCTGGAGGCCACATTTTCAGTCAAATACTCATGAAAATCTTGTTAGAATGTTTGTAATAATTGGTCACAAAGAGATTTAAAATAGGTCATGTTTGGTCAAAAGACGCAGGTTAGCGATTCAGGGCCATCATGGCCCTCTTTTTTCATTATACCGAAAAACCCCGTATTTCAGCGACTGAGGGGGAAGCCTTTCTAAAATATTGTGGGAATAAAGGTAACCAACATTTTCTCTTTTTCCAAGAATGTTTTTTTTTTACACTATCGGAGTTTTACAGCTCATTGGTACCAATTACAAATTTTTGTTAACCAGTTGCTTTCAGTATGGAAGAGTCCATGATTTGCTGTTTTGGGGAAAGGGTTAAGTCCTACTTGACAGATTTATCGTAAGAAGCAAGATTCTTTAGTGCTTTTCAATGCAGGGTCAGTACATTACAACGATATTTCTACCTTTGAATGAGAAGCCTCTTTCGTAAATTTGTACCCAAAATTGTACAATCTTTATTAAGTACACATTGCCAGCTGATGTAATTTTCTTAAATAAACGCAGACTGATTCCAGTGGGTGGAAAATGTAACAAAACTGATTAATTCAAATGTTGCTCAACTCTTTACCTACAGACATTTTACACAAAATAGGTTTGAAAATATAGTAGGAGAAAATGTTGGTCACGAGCATTTTCTCATTTATTCCACAATGTTTCAAAAAGTCTTCTTCAATATGTTCGAGGCCTGCGGTATCCCTGTTACTTTAATTTTAACTTCATTGCATTAAAACATGAATGTTTTACAGCAATCACAATGCATAAATGATACCAACCTTTTTATATGAAAAAGAGAGTTAAATTTCTTATCTCGGCCTGGTAACGTAGACCTCGGACCAGTGACTCGGCCAATCAGAGGGTTTTTTATGAATGATGATTATATTAACCCATTACCAAACGACAAAATTTTAGGTTTGTCCAAATCGAAAGCATTTGCAGAAAACAAAATGAAAGTGACTGAAAATTTGAAATTTGTTTTGTGAAGGGCAGAAAACATTGTGGGAAAAGGAGACAATGCTGGTAACCAGCATTGTCTTCTTTTCCCACAATGTTTTCTACAGGCTTCTTTCTTAGGGTCGTCAAAAGTAGGGATTGTGTGGTAATGGGTTAAAATACGAATCCGATTTGCCTTCCATTCTCGATGTTTGATGTTAGTGGAGAGCTCTATTCTATTATTGGTTGAGTGTGCTGATGTTGGCCGCTTTTGCCATTTGGACAATTTACGGTACACAGTGCTAGAGGAGTAACGTCTAAAGATCTATACCATTGGAAAAAGAAAAGTTGTGAATTATAAATTGTACTAAGAATTAGCTCTTTATGCGTCTATAAGGAGTTCTTTCCTGTTTATAAGTAGTTCCTTACATCGTCTCCCAAAAGTCTGTCTTCTATGCAAATTCAGCTTGAAAATATCTTCAGGTTTTACCGCTTTACAGATAAATATCCTTTAATTGGGAATCAAGGAATGCGCAGACTTGTCTGTTTACGAGCATACAGTTGAAGAAAAAGATGAGTTCAAATCAGTTCTTAAAATACAAAGGCTTTGGACGCTGCTGTAATTGTTAAGGATGTAGAAGTCTATGAACCTTTTAATCTGTAAAAGCTAACCTAGGCATCGGCCTGTCTGCTCGCATGACGAATCGTAACAGGGGCAACATCATTTTTAAGTCGGCTGTTTTGAAGAAAACGCCGATGTGGCCCTGTCGTTGTTGGCTGCTTCGTCATCTGCGTTCTTGACAGTTTATAATTTAAGGAATAATCATCTTTCTAACGTGGTTTACCGTTCAAAAATCACAGTTGTGAGTTATGAGGTACAATAAATAAAACACGAGGGCGATAGATCGATTGGTTTATTCATTGCGCCCCATAACTCACAACTTGGTTTATTGAACGATAAACCACGATAGAAAGAAGATAATTTCGATTATAACATTACCAATTCTTAATAAAAGGAAAACAAGCTCAAACTTGAGTAAAAATGCGGATGAAGATGATGTTCCATCGAATAACTCAGTTACTTATTATATACAGAATGACGTCACTCGATATAAAATGACATAATTATACATGTACATTTATATTCTTTTCATATTTACCAACTGGGCAGTGGAGTTTTGTTTCTTTAAGTAATGGAAGAGCCACGTATTATTCATAGGAATATAATCCGCATCCGCATTTTCACACTAATTATGAATCTCCTTTCCTTTGATAAAGACTTTGTCATGTTAGAGTCTTCCTTCTATCGTTGTTTATCGTTCTTTCTAATAGGAGTTCGATTATGCGTCTGGAGTTATTTGCCCTTGAATTAGAAAAAAATGCTATATTTCACTTTGTTTACACTCTAGCATCTACAAATACCAACCAATCAGCACCAAACTTTGTCAAAATACATATGACTGTAGGATCTCGGATGTGTTCGATTATGGGTCTAATCGGACATGAACGACTGGAGTTATTTGCCCTTGAATTAGTAAAATTTGCTATACTTCACTTTGTTTACAGTCTAGCATCTACAAATATCAACCAATCAGTACAAAACTTGTTCAAAATATATGACTAAGATCTCGGATGAGTTCAATGATGGCTGACATCAGATTAGGACAACGGGAGTTATTTACCCTTGAATTAGATAGTTCTAAAGAATAGTTCCTAGTAGCATTACTTTGAAGAAGCACAACTCTATCTAGTACTGTCTTTGAGTTATCTCCCATTGATTGTCATTTTTACAGCATTTTCTGGTCGTTTGGTCTATAACTTTGTCATCTACAGCCTGAACATCTTCAAATTTGATATGCATGGTGGTTGAAAAATTATGAAATGCAGTCCACAAGAGCCATAACTCTTCCCTGCACAAATTTGAGTTATTCTTCCTTTGACCTTCATCTTTATAGCATTTCTATCTTGTTCGGAGTAACACTTTGTCATCCTAAGTAGTAATGACTTGAAATTTGGTATGCTTATTTGTTGCAATGTTTGGAAGTGCAGTGTACAGGAATTGTATCTCCACCTCATGCTGTCTTTGAGTTATTTCCCTTTGAATGTAATTTTTTTAAAGCATTTAGTGTCGTCCGGAATATAACTTTATATCAAGTCAGAACGACTTTAAACTTGCAATGCATGTTTGTTGCAATAATACGGAGTACAGTGCTCAAGAACAATAACTCTACCTACATGTAGCACGAATTTTGAGTAATTCCACTTTAATCTTCATTTTGTACTGTATTTCTTGTTGTCCGGGACTGAAGTTCGAAGTTATAAGTCAAATTGCGATCATTTGCTTGTTTCATTATCATTTGGCCCTGAACCTTTACATTTGGTATTTATCTTTATTTTGGACCTTTGCTGCTTGGTACTCAGGTGAGTGATATGGAACCATCATGGTCCTCTTGTTTTTCAATAAAACACGTTGTGAGTTAAGGAGCGCAACGAATAACCGACTCTGGCTATCGCCCTCGTGGGTTATTTATCGTGCCTCAGAACACATATCAGTGGTTTATTGAACGATAAACCACGATAGAAAGAAAATTATTTCTTAATTCTAACATGACACGCAAATTCAGCGCTATAAATAGTGTGCAGCGAAAACGTGGTGAAATCTGCGACTTTCCATGTAGACCAACGTCATCCTATATTCAGTATGAAGTGGTTGAGTGAGTTATTCAATGGAACACAAACTTCATCAGCGTTTATACTCTATAAAGATGAACTTGTTTTTCGTTCAAAAAGAATTGGTCATGTTAGAATCGAAATAATTGGAGAGGTCATCAGACCTTTCCAACAGTGGTGAGTTTAAAAGGCAGACTGTCACAGAATTTGCTGTCTGAATCCATTTTTCTTGCGAAATTGTTCTGATACGCAGTCTGTTTCGTCATGGTTTTGTAAATAAATCGAAATCAAAAAAATGAAACAGGAAATAGACATGGTTTATTTTTATATGACTAATTTCAGGAAAAATATCTGTTACATTAATTTGACTCCTAAAATACTTGTAATTTTACATTAAGTAAAAAAATCTAAGCAGAAGAAAAAGTAAGAATAATTTCGTTAAAAAGAGAAAGACTGCTGGAGAAGATCATGCGACTTGAAAACGCGACAAAAATGCCAAATACGCGTCACGTAAAGCATGTGACGTTTCTATGCGGTAGCTTTTTAGCTCACCTGAGCACAACGTGCTCAAGGGCAGCTTCTGGGATCACCAAGTGTCCGTCGTCCGTCGTCAACAGTTCTTTAAACATCAACTCCTCCTAAACTACTGGGCCAATGTGGACTAAACTTTGCTGGAATGTTCCTTGGGAGGTCCTCTTTAAAATTTGTTCACAGAATTTGATGTCATTCAAAACTCTGGTTGTCATGGCAACCAAATGGAGTTTTCTAAGAAATTCTTTAAAATTTTCTCCTCTGAAACCGCTGGTCAGATTTTGAAATAATTTCACAGAGATATTCCTTGGGTAACCCTTTTCAAGAATTGTTCGCGAAATTTTGATCTGTCAAGAAACATGGCTGTGGTGAATGGGGACTACTTGCACTATATGGACATGAAGACATTCTTGAAAATCCTTCTTCTCTGAAACCTGTTGTCAGATGTTAAAATAATTTCACAGCAATGTTCCTTGAATGTCCCTTTTTAAAACTTGAGATATTCCTTGGGTAACCCTTTTCAAGAATTGTTCGCGAAATTTTGATCTGTCAAGAAACATGGCTGTGGTGAATGGGGACTACTTGCACTATATGGACATGAAGACATTCTTGAAAATCCTTCTTCTCTGAAACCTGTTGTCAGATGTTAAAATAATTTCACAGCAATGTTCCTTGAATGTCCCTTTTTAAAACTTGTTCGGGAAATTCTGATAGGTAAAGAAAGATGGCTCCGGTTAATGGGGACTACTTGCACTATACGGAAATTAAGAAACTCCTAAAAATTCTTCTTTTCTGAAACTGCTGGTCAGATTTTGAAAAGACTTTTACAGGTGACCTATTGAAGATTGCTTGGCAAAATAATGATTTTGCTTCCAGTGTTTCAATACCTCAAAAAAAATGGCTATGGTCCTCTCAAAAATTCAGGTGAGCGATCCAGGGCCGTTTCACTTGTTTGTTTACATGTACCAAAATGTATTGAAATTAAAAGCCTATGATCTATTTGAAAAGTTGATGTTGACCTCTCCTGGAATCTTTTTTAAAGAACGCAACTTGTCTTCTTCTATCGTGGTTTATCGTTCATTCTAAAATAACATTCGTCAAAGGTATATAACTATCAAAGTATTTTTGACACTGTCATGCACCTTCTTGGACTTTGAATTAGCACTGAAAAGCAAAAATCGCAGCATGCGATTCTCTTGTTTAAGCCAGTGACCAACACACTCTGTTAAGCCGTTCTATATTTGAAATAACTCAGGTATAAACTTTTCGATTCAAGCAAAAAATATTAGTGGAGAATGTCTGCAATTTTTAAATTTTAGAGTGCATCTAAATCCCATTGAAACAAATTTTATTCGGGCCGGAAACGTCACAAATAACATCCGGATTTTCTTGTTTTTTTCTTTCATGACTTGAAGTGATCAATAATTAGTGAATATTGTGGGCGTAAAATGAGCTCTACAGAAGTATTTCATGAGAAAGTTCTTGTCTCATTTTCTGCCCTACTAAAATCTTGACCAAATGATTCCGTATTTTCACGACCTTAGTTAAAACTTTATTGAAAACATTGTTGGAACAGGATAAAGTGTGGGTGAAAAAAGCATTTTCCAACAATAATTGCCTATATATATAAATTTAATGGTTGGCCATTTTCATTTATCTAATATGATATTTGTCAGAAACTTTCAGTTATTTTTAGTACTATCCTAGTACTAGGCATTGACATAGAAGCGTATGTCAATTACATTATAAGAGAATTTCTGTCTTTATCAAATGCACTCAATTCGTTGGTCACGTTTCCGTCCGTTTTGTCTGAAATGTCTACTCAGTGTAAGGTCCATTGATTTTGCTTCGTCCAGTAACCCAAGTCGTATTAAAACAGATAATCTAATTCGGTACTAGTTATCATTTTACCATAAATTCTGTGGTCATTTGCATTCATAATCGCTTCGTCACCTCAGAAGAAGATCTGTAGATGTTTACGTCCTATAGATAAACTTCTTTCTCAATTATGGCAGAGATGTTTACCTCCTTTCTGTTTAGGAGATGACGGGAACAGATAGATAGGTTCCTCGGTACTTGTCTTGAAGCGGTTTAAGGTTATGTTATGACTTTTTGCTTGCTCTTGATGCACACAAACCTTGGTTTAAATTCATATGGAATTTTGAACTCTATCATTGTTCTTAATGCAACTACCAGGTAAAAAGTTGGCCTAGATAAAAATGTGACAGCCGATCAGAAGGCTGGTTTTGAGAATAAGTGCAGAACACTTAATAAAATGTTTGGTGAATGATGTTATTTTCACGAAGGATTGACTTGATTACGGTATCGTTTGAGTAATGCTTAATTGTGGATTTGAATGCCACATAAATGCAAAATAGATTTTTTTTAGGAGGAACAGATCATTGTTGGCTATTCCACCTTTCTCACAGTATTCTCATCCACCATTTCACGCGTACAGGCCCAGAAAGTTGTCTGGAAGAGTTGTCTGCTTAGTTTCAAGACTTGATATGGAAACATGTTTTCATGAAGGAAGTAGCGTCGCATATATTACGCATGCGTACGATGTCGATGTCAGTTGTTAGAATTTTGATAATTAGTGGTGATTTATATATGGTTCTTCTTTCCGCCTTTGAACGAAAAAAGCAGCCAACTTCAAACAAGAATGAGTAATATGATAACTGGGCTATGATAATGATATCGTTAAGATTTTTCAAAGAGCCAAAGACTAAAACTACATTAAGAAAATGTGTCAGGGATCAATTCATTAGTAACAGATGATTTGCTTTTTTATTATGATGTTTTTTACGCATCAGCTTCAGACCGTTCTCGAAAAGAATGATAAATAGATGAAAGAAGAGCTTATTATTACTGGAAAAATTTCATTTGCAAAAGGTTGGGGTTTTTTTATGAATTTACTGTTTCGTTTGATGCCGTAAACACTGTCAGGTTTCAAGATGTTACACTCTTACAAATAAGACGTTAAGGGTAAATGGTTACTCTCGGGTTCTAGACACACATATATAATGGTCAAAAACGTAATTGGCACTTTCACGATCGCTCCCCTTCAGGCGATAGATAAAAATATCTTTTACGAGAAAGTTGCGTGTTTTACAGAAATAAATAGGCAGTCGTGGAAGCTTCTTTTTTGACAACTTTATGATATAGATTTCATCAATTAGGTTAGTCTTTCACGAAAACTCTTGTAGTTTTTCTCTGCACTTGACATTATTCAAATTCTATCAAGATTATAATAGA
The DNA here is from genome assembly GCA_943736015.1 of Tridacna crocea. NCBI lineage: Eukaryota > Metazoa > Mollusca > Bivalvia > Cardiida > Cardiidae > Tridacna > Tridacna crocea. The sequence goes on from OX031056.1 coordinate 31,801,388, forward strand.
CTATAAGTATTGAATGTATGAATCGATAATTTTGAGTAATAAGAAGAAAATCAAAATACTGCCCTATATCCACCACTGCAATACAACAGTGTCTGTAATTGCAACTCAAGTAACGCACTCGTAGATGCCTTGGCTCACAAAGTATGACAACTTTGCTGCTCAAAGGATGCAGTAAGCCACAAAAGCTTGTATCCAACGGTTTTTCGATTTGAATTTTGATTTAAATATATTTCTACTTGTTTAGAGTCCATGCCTCTTTCACAACTCTAGACAACTTTTAAACTACACGAAGTTTATGTTTGAAAAGTGTCCGCTGCTTGAAAAGACCCTGATGCTTATTGTACAGCGACACACACATCCCTCCTTGATACCTTTAAAGGCAATTTATAATTCATAGCAAACTCGAAAGTCAGTAAGTATTCTAGACGTTGAAAGCAAGGCTTCTTTGACAGTAAAAGCAAAGTGAAATTTCACGTCTGATTATCAGTTGTTTTAGACTTTAAATATACTTACTTTGTAATGTGGTTGATAAAGTACAAGAAAGGTCATTTGTTATTGTTGATTCACTTTTAGCAAAATGCCATGTGATAGTAACAGGCGAGAGTTAAGACCGAAATGATCAGAGGCTGTGCTTATGAAACTTGAGCCCATAATCAACTGAGTATGAAGTCGAAGTCCCAGGCTTGCTTTTAGACGGCATGAAAATCTGAAATGAAAACTTATTTCAATAGACAGTGACAAAGAAAGGCTCTAACGTGCAGATTTTTCTACATAAGGTTTAACAGAATACTTTTATACCACGTTGAAGCTTCATGTCAAGCTGAGTCGAGTAGAAAAAAAGTTTTATAACAATTAAGTCAAATTAGAAGAACCGTTCAGCTTTTTTAACCGACTTCAAATTCTGAGATTAATCTAGTAAGAGCCATTTCTCTGAATATTACTATGCTGTCAAAGCTGGCCTGTTATAAGACCAAGGAGCCCTCTATGGAAGGCAGTGAGTGAACGGAGAGCGGGCTGAAATCAATGTCTTTTATTACAACCATCAACGCTATTTCACAGCCTGTTGTTGTAGCGGGTCAATCTTCAAGAACTCAATTATCTATAATACATTTACGTTGATGACCGTCTGTCATACAGTTTGACGGGTTTGAGCCCTTTACATTCTAACATTGTGGACAGCAAATATTCAACACCAGATGACACGAAACGTGCAGTCGTCTAGCTTGGAACTGCGTTGGCCCTTATTGAGGTTCTTCTAATGGAAAACGGCTTTTGAAATAGTAACATGTTTTTAGTATTTGGATTTTCGTTAAAAATGAAAGTGTGTTTTTGTATGTCAAATACAAACTGAAAATTATTTTATCGGGGCTAAAAATACATAGCAACCGAGAAGATATTTCGGACATTATCAAGAACCAAATACATGGCAGGTGTAAACACGAGATCAGGTAACATTTTGTGCGCAGTCCAATCTTGATCTGCACTGTCCACTACAGCTAAAAGAGTCACCCATGACAGTCAAAGGGCGAAGGCGATTTGTAAGATCGACAACAAACTAATCTGATTTAGAGTAAGAATGTAATCCGCTTTGTATTGTGTTCATGTGCTTGAGTTCATTCAGACACGCTTTGTGGACGGTTAGTGGTTGTTAGCAATATAGGCTATAACCTCTGTCAGCGCGAAACATGGAGTGCAACAAGCGAAAAGGGACATTCGGACATTTGCGTAACGTGTCATCTCGGGTAAGCCTGCGCAGGCTAATCCGAGACGGCGTTTTACGACAACATGCGATTTTGTCCTACAGTAGACTTGCACAAAACAGAAAATTACATAGGAATGGAAAGTGTCGTCTCGGATAAGCTTTTGCGGACTGCGCAGGCTGATATGGGATGACATTTTCCCAAATATCCGAATGCCCTTTTTCGTGTGTTGCAGGCCACCTATGCACTGGACCTCTTTCAACGGCTTTGATACTCAGAAAGAACTTTAAAGGCTTGACTCAAAGAGTAGAGGATGCTGATCCATGGTCAAACTGCATGTTCTATGAAGTCAGATCATGATCATTGCGATCCGCAAAAGTCCTTATTTTTGCCTAGGATGTTGAAAAATTAAATGAACCTAATTTTCATTTGGTGCAGTTCACCAATTAGAATAAAAAAAGTAATTTCTATGAAAAAAAAAACGCTTAACCCATTACCACACGACAATATTTTAGACTGGTCCAAATTGAAAGCATTTGCAGACAATAAAATAAAAGTGGTTGAAAATTTGAAATTTTGTTTGTGAAGAGTGGAAAACATTGTGGGAAAAGGAGAAAATGCTGGTTACCAGCATTTTCTCCTTTTCCCACAATGTTTTCTAAAGGCTTCTTTCTCGGGGCGTCAAAAGTAGGGATTGTGTGGTAATGGGTTAATCCTGCAATAAGGTAAGGAGTTACAAGCCGAGCATTTCTGTTCGTGTTTTCATTATTCACTGTGCAGCATCATAAGAATTCAGATATTCACTGTTAAGCATTATTAAGTTACACTATAATGTATGGCTAGACAGTTCATGTTTAATTCAAGACTAAAATATGGTTGATAGACGGACAGTAAACACTTGGGAACACTTACAATCAAGGTCTATTGGTTTGAAGCATTGGCCTATTGCCTTGTTTTAAAAAAGCTATAATTGTCAACGTTTGTCTATTTGATAGGTATTTGGACGGAAATTACATCAGTTGGTCTCTTTTTTTTTTTAGAACATTAGATCCAAATCTATATCGTTTTTATCTCTTCGCTGCAAATTTAATAATAAATTCTAGTTCAGGAGGTCTACAGGGCATTTCAACCATACTGTTGAAGATGAGTTGTGGGGCATTGATCTTATTTCTCTATTGCCTGAAACCCTAGAGGGCATGTCGTACTTTTTTGTAGGTTCATACATCCATAAACGAGCTTTGCTTTTAGGCACTTTATTTTATGCTTAACACTACTAGAGAAACCCATTGTTTTTATGACCCGTAGGAAAAAAGCTTTCAAAAGCATCGTCGTCGAAAATGAGGAAATGCTGGTGTCGAACATTTTGTTATTTTCTAGCGATGTTTTCTATCGTCGCCCTTTGAGTCACGTTTAGGGTTTCTTTTGCAAGTGCTTTCGATTCATATGAGTCTAAAATTTAAATCATGTGATCTGGTGAGAAGTCAAACCGGTACCACGACCAGTGTATCTTTTTCACTTGTTAATCTAAGGGGCGTTTGTACATTTGCGTAAAGCGTCTTTTCGGATCAGCCCGCGCAGTTGCGCAGGGTCATTCGAAAGGACACTTTCCGTTTTTATGTAATTTTCTGTTTTGCGCAAGTCAACTATATCACGTAAAGCGCTATCTCGAATTAGCCTCCGCGGACTGCATGGCCTGATCCGAGACGAGCCTTTACTCAAAAGTCCAAATGCCCTTTTTCGCATATTGTTAGCCACTTTGAGGTCAACCGCAGCCACACTATTAATCACAAACTTTGCGTCCAAATAACTACAAATTTAATTACATTTAGAATTGATTAAAAAATCACAATTCATGATAAACAGCCATTTAATAAATACAATCAAAGAGCGCCAGGATTGTACTTTGGCTTATCAGCTGTATAGATCAAAAACCTGTCTTTTGAATCAAAATACAATGTATCTTTTTTGTTCTTGTTGTTCCTGTGAAAAGGGTAGTAAACGAAATATAATTGTTTGAACTCTCCTGCTACCCAATGAATGAATTATACATTTTCGATGGATGTAAATATTACTCAATTTCAAATGATGATTTCTTTGTGATTTCAGTATGAAGGGTGTAAGTTAAAGTTAAGCATACTTTATCATTAGTAATAGAATTTGGTATACAGAAAAGCAGTATAATCAAATAATAAACCATGTGGTTATGGATCCGAACGGAAGCTCAACATATCGTGTCACACTCATCTGTAATGGATGTATTTAGTGTCGTAACTAGAGAAAGTTGAGAAAATGACAGTGATTTTGAGACAAGATTTTGTTATGTCATTGGAGCGGTATGTAATTTGTTTAGTCATTGTGTTTATGCCCACTATTATTTCCAAAACACGTCAAACACAAATTCTAAATTCAATTCAACTGTTAAATCGAAGATTATGGTAATGCTTCTGTCTCTTTTGTTCATATATCTAAAACCAGAAACTTATATCCTGCTTCTTTTGGAACTACTTCCTTGCCAAAAGTATATACATCTGTAAAAGCAGTGAATCGATCTAATTCACGAATATGTAGATTCGCGTACGGATTCTACCATTATACAAATATTCTTAACATTCAGTTATGTGATAATAAAAACAAAGAATTTGATATTTCTGGGCCTTGGAGATAAATTTTCATTTGTTTCATCGAGAAAAACTCTCGAATTTGACTGAATAATACTCTGGCAATGCATCTCTGCAATGCATTGTGCCAATCAAGACATCACATGCTGACTTGAGCAAGCAATCTTTTTTTTTGGATGTATTGAGCCCCACTTTGCACACAGCATGATTTTTTTTTTCTTTTCACCGGGAACCATTTGAAAATAACATTTGTTACAATTTATGGCCAACGTTAAACATACGGCTTGCAACACGCGAAAAGGGACATTCGGACATTTGCGTAAAGTGTCGTCTTTATTAATTTTCTGTTTTGCGCAAGTCAGCTATAGCACAAAATGAATGTAGTCGTAAAGTGCCGTCTCGGATTAGCCTGCGCGGATTTCACAAGCTAATCCAAGACAATACCGTATGCAAATGTCCGAATGGCCTTTTTGGCGTGTTGCAAGCGATATTATTTATATGAGGTGGTATGAAATGACTCATTTTGAAGCGCGGCATCATACCATGAGATTGTGAAGTATGCTGTTCAAGGTCAAAAGGCAAACAATGTGAAATTAGAAATCTACACTTTCCGACTCGGTCAGATTTTTCTGACGAGAAGAACTTTGAACTTGCAATAGATGAGAACAAGTTATCGGCTGGAAATTTCCATATTACCTTTCAACGTCCAACGTCAAACTGCGACAGAATGCTAGTTTTTCGCTGCCCAAACCCCTATCCTTTATTTTTTCAAAGAAGGGCACAAAGAAGGGCCTTGATCTTCTGCTTCATCCCTTTACCAAACGATAAAATGATAGACTTGCCCACATTGAAAGCATTTGCAGACGTGTAGTATGATTTTAACACAATAGAACATTTTAGAGAAAACAAAAAAGGATGTTGATTGCCTGCCTTTTCCCCTTCTCCTGCAACATTTAAAATGCAGCTTCTTCGGTGTCGCTAACGGGATTGCTTGATAAGGGCTTAATGGAGCTATTTAGACGTTGTAATTCCCTTTAAAACTGGTGAACTTTGAGGGCTGTTTCTATCCATAGTTTCCTTACAATAATGAACAGTAATGAATGATGTATTAGGGCAGATAGATAACAGTAAGTCATCATGACGAGCGCCAGACCCGCATCCCAAAACAAGGCAATTTCGGGATAATGATATCATTATAGTGATGAACTGGGAGAGAAAAAACTCTGATTCGTTAGCAAACTTTTCAATTAAATAGGCAGGCTTTCTTCTGCAGATCCCATTTATTTGACAACAAGTGATAAAAATGGTTAAAGAGAGAGACTGTCGAGGGAGAGAGAGAGGGAGAGAGAGGAGTATAATATTCATTTGTCATATTATTTTCACAGTTACTCTATACACTAGAAAAGAATCTACTATAAAATAAGACTGTATAGATCACATCACATTTAATATATATTTCAGGTACAGCTTTTGAAGGTTCAGTGCGATGATTGACGATGTATGGAAACTATAATTGTTATGCAAATGTGACAGGATTTGAAACGGAAATAACCAGTGTGATTATTATGAGACTTCAAGTGTATTATTCAATACGCCAGCAATTGTAAACAGACGCTGAACAGCGCTTTTCCCCCGAGAGCAGAGCTTTAAAAATATCAAATCAGTGCATGGAGGGTTTGAATTCGCCAAATATGTCTATGGATGTAACTGGTATCGAGACGACGACACTGGGTGCAGACAATGTCACCCAAACTGGGGACGAAGTTAGTGGTCCACTTGTTGTTCCTGTGTACCAGCAAGCTATAATTATAACCATGTACACAATTGTGATTATCCTCGGAGTGGGAGGAAACACTATCGTCTGCTACATCGTATTTACTTCACGGAAAATGAGAACTGTAATGAATTTCTTCATCGTCAGCTTAGCCTTAAGCGATATTCTAATGGCAATGATCTGTATACCCTTTACGTTTATAGCTAATCTTATCATTAATTCGTGGCCATTTGGAGACACTCTGTGTCCTATCGTCTCCTTTCTGCAAGTTGTAACAGTATTTATGAGTTCTTTCACACTTGTGGCCATAAGTCTAGACAGATACTCGGCGATTGTCCATCCTCTTCGGCCCAAAATGACTAAAAGGCAGGCTTGTATAGTCATCTCTGTCATCTGGATCCTTTCAATTTTGATACCATTACCGACAGGAATTACGTCAAAAGTACACAAATATGTGGAGAACGAAAGCGCCCCGAGTTTCTGCGTCGAACTGTGGGAAAATGTGATGGCACAATCTGTGTATAATGGGATTATACTCATTGTACAATATTTCATACCATTAATGATTCTTGTATTCACATACGGGAGGATTATATTGGTTCTCTGGATCAAAAAGACGCCCGGGGAAGCAGTGAGCGCACGGGATCAAAGAATGGCAAAATCGAAGAAAAAGGTACGTTCCTTATTTTGTATCCCTTCTTTTGACGACACGGTATTGCCGACCTCATTTTAAATGACCCAGGTCAATATCATTTACTATTTTTAGACTAGCGAAGCTAGTCTAATAGGCATCCAGATTGAGCCAGACTCAATGTAAACAAAAAAAAAACGCAGTTGCCATATACTGCCTCACAAAAAAATAACTCCTTACTGTTATGAATCTCAATCCAGTCATCATGACAACTATGACTTAAAGCGCTGAATCTCTACCATCCAAATTTGAACTTGTCCACTTTCAAAGCAATAGACTGTACAAGATTTCATTGATAAGTTACATGATACTTGCTTATATGTAGATTAAGTGATCTATATGCAAATTAGGCTCATATCACTGATTCCTACTCCGCAGTACAAAAAGTATGAATGGATCTAAAAATTATAGCCCCGGATGACTTGTAGCAAATTCTAGCAACACAAACCCTCACTGGCCAGAGAACACTTCTCACTCCTCCAGTCATTCATTATTTAGGTCATTGTGTATGTGAAACTGATAATTATGTTAAACTGTTGTTTAACGTCTTGTATATTAACCCTTTACCGCACAATCCCAATTTTTCACATAAGTGGGGAAGAAGCCCTTTAAAAACAATGCGGGAAAAGAAAGAAGAAAATGCCTGTAACAAGCATTTTCCCCATTTCTCATCTTGTTTTCAACCCTTTTAGAATATGTTTTCATCTATTTAGTCACATTTAACTTTATCTTCTGGAACAGCTTTAAATGTGAAGGGACGTAAAATGTTTTGTTTATTAAAGAGGTAAATAGTTGTCCATTGCAGCCTGTGCTGTTAACCCTTTACCACACAATGACAACTTTTAACGCCCCTGAGGAAGAAGCCCTTTGAAAACAACGTGGGAAACTGAGAAAATGCTGGTAACCAGCATTTTCTCCTTTTCCCACAACGTCTTCTACCCTACCAAAGCAAAAGTGTACCATTTTAACTACTTTGAAATTGCCATCTGCAAATGCTTTCAATTTGGATAGGTCTAAAATTTAGCTGTGTGGTAACGGGTTAATTAACTGTATAATTCAAATTCATCCTCTACCTGCTAAAGAGATGTTAAATAAAACATTCTGGCATAATGTGAAAACCTGAATAATTATTGTTATTTCAAAGTTATTTTTGTAAAGAAAATAAATATTCCATTATCGGTTAGTATAGACACGGCGGGGAATCACGTGACACAACAACAACAACAATGACCGTTATTTGAAAAAAATCCCCGACTTCAGGTAAGAAAATCTTCAATAATTCCGTTAATACATGACCGATTGGAATTTGGTTTGAAGCAGAGAAGGCGGAAGGACTCCAGGGATTTCCTTGATGTGTTACATTTTTTAAAAAACACCTGATAAAAAAGTTATTGACGAGCAAACAAATTTTTTACCCTGGATAATTTGATTGCTCGTCAATAACTTTTTTATCAGGTGTTGTTTAAAAAATCTAACACATCAAGCAAATCCCCGGAGTCCTTCCGCCTTCTCTGTTTCAAACCAAATTCCAATCGGTCACGTATTAATGGAATTATTGAAGATTTTCTTACCTGAAGTTGGTGATTTTTTTCAAATAACGGTCATTGTTGTTGTTGTTATGTCACGTGATTCCCTGCCGTGATAGATCCAAGAGGAGATTAAACACACTGTGTAGCCTGAATTTGTTCCACACTGTCTGTCTGCTCCTCTGCCCAGACATCTTTTAAAATCCTTGATGAAAATTGGTGAAACATCATTCATGTATTCCTTACGATAGTCCACAGATAAAGATATTGTTTTCATTTGATACCCTGTCATCGGGAAAGGGGGCTAGATGTACATTCCCATTACGGACTGATATCTTTTTAACTATTGGACAAAAATTTATGAAACTTCGCATTCATTTTGTTTATAGGCCACATAAAATTATATTTCTTTTATCTTTTCAAATGCTATGCTATGGAAATAACTAAAAGGCAAGGTGTACATGCAAAACAAAACACAATTTATTTTTTATTTCTTATTTCTTTCTAACTAAACATGTCTTTTTAGGCAGGAGATTTCATCTCAACAAAATAACCCTTTTTAAATTGAAAGTTAACAAACTGAAGTTTTTTGTAATATTTCTTGTGTAAGAGAAGAAAATGGTCTAGAGAGCCGGCTAAAGTCAATGGATTTAAATTCCATTTGAATTGAACCGAATTGAATTTAATTACCAAAATGAACCGATGGACCTGAAACGGACTCAGAAACCAAATATGACAATATTTCTTCAGTTTGGTATAAATCAACAGAGATTTACATTTACCATTGCCACTTACGAGTTTCAAATTCGCTAGTCTGTCAGTACTCTCAGTACTTTGATTACACTCTGCAACGCACGGGGCTGCCATTGGCATGCGTCACGAATGGTCAAGGAAACATTTCATACAGTATGTCCGACTTCAATTGCTCATAACTGTACCTTCCTCTCCCTGTATATGTCAAACTTTTCGAATAATTGTGGAATTCTATTTATGTGCTTATAATATATTCACCATTAAGATCAGGATCAGGTTAAGTGAAGTAGGCAATACAATCTAGATTATTCGAATACGGGAGAATCAATACGTATATCAGAGATAATCTGTTCGATTGATCGAATGGACACGTGAATGTAGTTATTGGCAAAAAGGGGAGGGGCGCGGTCATCGATCTCCGTGTTGCATGATACAAAGCAAGTCATCACATGGTCACATATCCATAAATCTATTATTGTTACAATTGACTGAATCATGAGGTAAACTGGTTCTTGCACATACACAAAACACCATTAGCGAAAACAAAAAAAGTCCAGGTCAGCCTGCGCGGACTGCCATCCTGCGTAGCCTGACCTGAATCGATACTTTTCGAAGAGTATTAAACTCCCTTTTTGCAAAGTATGGCTCATAATTATGCATTCTTTATGCGCCGCATAAATTCCACTCCTTTCTGCGGCTGGACATACAGTCCACTGACGGCAAATAATGAAGATCGAAGATCAGAGTGCACGTTCTTGTCCGAAGAAGCCCACGTTTTCCTCTATTGGCTACATTTTTTTAAGTAAAGCTGTATAATCAAGAGCGTAGTACCAGATTTGACTGACATTTTTTCTTGAAATAGTGTGGCACTGTTTTGATTATCGACATAAACAAAGATGTTGTTACACCTAATTTTTCCAAAAGCAAAATTGTCAGTATGGATCTACTGTCGGCATGTACATGTAGTGAATTACATGTAGTGAACAGGAGGGACACCTGAGTCTTGATAAAAACTATAATTACAAGACCACTTTGATAACTGTTTATACTGATTGCATGTGCCAAAATGTTTAACTCATAAAATTATATTACTGTACAATGGTGGAAGAAGATATACCAAAACCAATTTTCGTTTACGAAGACTTTTAACCCTTTACTCCATATATACTCATTTCTACGCATTGTTTGTAGGAGACATTGGAAAACATTGTGGCAAAAGGTGAAATTGCTCGTGACGAGCAATTTCACCTTTTGTCACAATGTTTCCTATGCTATCAAAAGGTATCATTTACACATAAGAAATGGCTTCATCTTTGCTGTTATTTAGGGTCAATTAGAGATACCATAGAAATGCCTTATGGGGTAAAGGGTTAATTTGGCCGATACTCTACGCGTCCCTTTATGTCTTCATATATACAGTTCCGTGAAATTTTGATAAACTTGACTAAAAAAAATCATTTTTTCTGTCAAATCAGACTATATAAATTGAACAAGACACGGGTTACTGAGTTAATGTTGGTTTCGAAAGTTTCTTCCCAGATCTATCATTTAAACACTTAATTCAACCATAGAAATGCTTGCTGACTGCTTGCGGGAAACCTTATCAGTAATACCATCTCATTTATTCGAAGTACAGCTTGAAAATCAAGGAGTGTTGACAGATAAATAGAAAATTCTGATAGACCATGTCGTCGTTTTACTGCAAAATCCTCGTAATTACAGTTTGAAACAAGCTGTAGGTACGAGGCTTTTGAAGTAAACTGGCGATATGGTCTCGAGATCGATGGTCACAAACAACCAGATACGACAACAGGGACCGAATGTACCAACCATTCTTCATTGTAATCTTAGTCAAAATCAAAAATATATATATTAAGTATCGTCGGTTTACTTCAAAAACGTCGTAACTACAGCTTGTTTCAAGCTGTAGTTACGGAGTGTTTTTTTAGCAAACCGCCGATATCAAAATACAATTTTTTGGATCGGCTAAACCAAATCACCGATGCACAGTCAGAAAGGGTTTGGTGCATCCCAGTGATGTGAGGTACCAAACCATAATAGGGATCCATAAAATATCCATTTTGTCAAACAAATCGACTGTATCATGAGGTACAATGGTTTTTTGACGTGTTGAAAATTAGCTGAAAGCAAAATGTTTCGACCCGACCAATGTCAGCCTGCGCCGACTGTGCAGGCTGACTTGGGTCGATATTTTTTGCATTTGGATTCAACCCCCTTTTTTTACAGCACACGGTTCAAACGGTTGAGCCGATCAGAAAATAGATTACTCTTTAGATGTGAAATTAGACTCGGAATTCAATTAAACTCTGAGGCTGCTAAGAGTGACTCTCTGACCATTTGCGGACAGTGTAGATCAAGATCAGACTGCACAGAACGTGCAGTCTGATCGTTGATCTACACCGTCCGATAGGGAGATTATCATTCGAAGTAGAAATATTTGAGTTAATAGTTTCGAATTTTAAATTGCATTTCATTTCTTCAGCAGGATAACATGGTTTGTGAATACGAGCCCGGCGTTAAGAAATAATACTTTCAACTCTGCCTCCGACATTTCACACAAACCATCAATTCAAACTACATGTAAAGGGACATCTTTTCTCATTTTGTTCCAGATTTTTAACCAATTTCATCTTTAATTCATGAAACTATTATAATTCTTGAATGTTCATGCCAAATGTTGCGCCTGACGGTTGCAAGGTAACAGCTATGCATTTCAGTTTCTGGAAGCTATCAAGACATCCCCATGGTTGTTTCCGGTTTTAGGTCGAAGACAGATCCCTTGTTTTTCTTTATCTCGTACACTTTATAAACATGTATTGATAATTGATCTGTTTTACACAGCTGACTATATTCTACACACCATAAATGCCTTTCTCTACCTCTAGTTGTGAAGATGTATCTTTAACTAGCTCGAAGTTTTAAACTAGTTAAGGGGGTTTAGGATGAAGGAAATGAAAAATGGATCTTTTGAAAATAAATTCTGATTACTATACCCGTTGAAATCTCGTGTAAAAATGTGTCTTTTTATGTAAATGAGTTGTAATAAGCTTTATGTGGGTGCAATTCATTACGCCGTGAAATACCAAATCATTAACTTATGTCGCCCATTTTGAAATAAATAGAATTTCTACATCAAAAACTCAAGGGTATATAAATCTCATCACATAACAGGAAAATCCAGAATGGTTTTAGGGTTAGTTAGACAATGTTTCCATACATCTCAGCGTCTGAAAGGATAAACAGACCAAGCAAATATACACTTGGGGCATATTTTGTTGACAAAACACACATTTTATCGCCTGTGACAGGGAAGTTTCAATCACATTAGGTAATGTTAAAACCGAGAATGGGTTCTTTATCAAGGGCTCTCATTCGTTTGGTATGAATGGTTGTTTACTCATATATCAATCCTGTTTCATTTACACCACAACGACGTCTCACTTGTTCAGTTATTTCCTTTAATTATCTGCATTCTCTTGTCCAAGTCATATATTCGTATGTGGCCTGCAATATGCGAAAATTGGCATTCGGAGATTTGCGTAAAGTGTCGTCACGGATCAGCCTGCGCAGTCCGCGCAAGCTAATCCGACACGACATATTGCGGCTACATTATTAGCTGTACGGTCAGGTGGCAGGGGACTTGAAAACTTGTTCATAGCTCTGGTAAATCATGTCGCCCCGATCCGAAGGCGAGGTGGCGACATGATTCACGACAACCGTGAACAAGTTTCCAAGTCCCTTGCTACTTGACCGTACAACGAATTCAATGTACTGCAAAGTTTCACCGTTCTAACACTGGTTAAGCTAAATTTACCTTTTCTTTGGTACGATGACAAAGAAGAATTTCCCTTCTGAGAGCCCCATTTCCATGAAATCTAACGTCGCTAGGAACTGACGTCACTGAAACTTTGGTATACGTGCTAAAACGTGCAGCTTGGCGCATAATCCTGTCGTTACTCTCGATTGACACCGCCATTTAGAATGCTGAGTTAATAGTGCAGTCATGTATACGGGCTTCCGAAAGAGAAACTACTTTTTCGTTGGTTTTGGTAGTGTACATGATATATTTGTTCTGGGCATATTATCCAATCAGACCGCGAGAAATTTCTTTGCAGTATAATGATAGAAAATCACAGTGCAGGCTGATCCGAGACCACAATAAACGCAAACGCCCAAATGCCCCTTTTCGACTGTTGCAGGCCATTTAGTTGTTAACTGTATGGAAGCTTTGGGCATAAGTCGAGTCCCGATAAGACCTCTTATTTTGCCAAGGGAGATCAAGTACCAATTAGAAGTTGTTTTATTTTCAAATGTAGAAATTTCTGGAGACTAAGACAAAAAACGTTTTTAAGAATAAACATGGGCCAAGCAATCGGCCTAGGTAAATTTGAATTTATCGAAAGGAGTCTATGGATGTCCGTAGTCCAGATTAAACATGATTACAATGGAGTTCCAATCTGGCTATAGCACATCTCGGATCTGTCTAAATCCAAATCTCGCCTTCGACATATGCAATGTCCCAAAGATTTTTTTTTTTGTAATTCAACAAAACAAAGCCTTTTGTTTGTCGTTAACTTTGAGGATTGAAGTACAGCCATTTTCTCTTAGTTGAATATATAAAATGCAGTAGAAATCGCTAGTTCATGCGATCTATACTCTTTAATCTAAAGTTGGGCAAGAAAATTACTTTTGAAGATAAGTTTCCCAGTGGTGGTCTGCTATGATGCAATTATCTTTTGTGGGAGAAACACCCTCATGCTGCGATTAATTGTGTGCTTCACCTTATAACGTTTCATGGCAATTCTGGAGGCAAAAAAAAAAAGCAATAGTTATATGCTCTAGCAATAGGGGACTTCAGTAATCTCCGAGATGTATGATACCAAGGAAATCAATAACCGACTGAATCATGGGTTAAACTCATCATTTGGTGTGCAACACGCGAAAAGGGACATTCGGACATCTGCGTAAAGTGTCGTCTCGGATCAGCCTGCGCAGTCCGCGCAGGCTAATCCGAGACGGCACTTTACGACTACATTAGATTTTGTGCTACAGTAGACATGCGCAAAACAGAAAATGGCATTAAAACGGAAAGTGTCGTCTCGGATTAGCCTGCGCGGACTGCGCAGGCTGATCCGAGACGACACTTTACGCAGATGTCCGAATGTCCCTTTTCGTGTGTTGCAAGCCATTTAGCATGCAGACAATTTACCAGTTGCAAAACGTTTCGGACCAGGTCAGCCTGCACGGACTGCGCAGGCTGGCCTGGGTCGGTACTTTTTGCAGATGCAATAAGCGTCTTTTTTCACACAGCACGGCTCAATTACTTCCGAAGCACTCGAAAAAACTGTTTACATTAGACTTCTCCTAATTGAAAGCATCTGCAAACGACAAGTTGAATCTGGCTCAAAAGATGAAAAGTGGTCATTGTACCTTGTTATACAATCATTTTTGAATTGGTCATTGTACCTTGTTATACAATCATTTTTGAATTATCAACTTAAACTGACATGCACTATGATAGATCTGTTTTCATCTTATTGATATACAGAATTCCCATTATGGCCCCTTTTTGCGTGATGGGTCACATATCAGTTATCATTTAAAAGTTCAGAATCAAGAAACAATGAATTGGATCCTTTTTCGAGGGATTTTTTTTGTTAAAGTCTTGAAGTTAATTTTTGAAGATTTTTTTTTTTCCGAATGATCGTCAAAGTATATGAAAAAATTTAAATGGATATGTTTGCACGACGAGACCAAGAAAGGAAAAATATAAAGGTGAAAAGTGTAACACCCGTCTGTCGAGTTATTGATTAAACAATCTAGTCGGTTACTGTAACTACAGTCCCTTGCTTTTATTCAAATTGGTTTATGTAATACTCCTAATTAGGTTTCTTTTTTACTTGAAACGGCTTTTATGTTGACGTCACTTTCATCTGGTCCATATTGTCAGATACCTGAATTGTCTAAGACAAACATATGATTAATTGAAAGACTCCTGATGAAGAACCTCCATATAAACACTGGTGTAGATCTCGTAAAAACTGTGGCAACTGTGAAATTCTTCTTAATTCAAAATTACATCAAAGCTATGACTTAAGTCTAAGCCTTTCACATCGCTTGTCATTGAATCTAAACTCCTCTCGATTTGGAATAGTCACTAGAAAATGTTATGGAAACAAGTTTTGATTTTTCTGCATATTTGGCCCATTTATTGATAATATAATGACAATTAAATACTATGTACTTTTATGGACAGAAATCAGGCTGTACAGAACTTGCAGTCTGATTTGAGGTATGCACTGTTTTGTATTATGTGAGTTCCTCAAGCAGCAAGTTCTGAAATTACAGAGCGCGTCTAACTAAAGTATTTATTGAACACTAAAATAGTTATTTTTTTCTATTAATAGCAATATAGACCGGCATTGCAGAAGACTGACACCCAAACCACTGTATTTCCAATTTGAGTCTTTAACTGTTAAAGTAAAGAGGGTCTAAGGAAAATAAATGGACAGGACAAATTATCTCTAGAAGGCTATGTAACAGAAAGAACCCATAATTTTCTTGAGTGCCTATCTTAGACAAATAAACGACCAATAAATATGTCAGTGCTGGGCAAAGCTGAATTTGGTTTGACCCTGTGCGAAGCATGTTGCTTTTATGCCTTTGGGACCCCAAAATCAAAATAAAACTGCACAGAACGTGAATTTCTTTTATTAAGACTGAAATGGTGAAAATAGTAAAAATGGTCAAAAAGATATCTTTTTTTATGAGATCGCAGTATTTATTTTCACAGTGAAAGATTTAACTTGGTTCATAGAAATAAATCATTCTCGCATTAGATATTTTATGTAACCCTTTAGCTTGGCTTGTCAATGAAAATTCTGTACCAATTCCATAGAATTAGATTTAAAAAATAGTGATTACTGTATTAAACACTTCATATGCTATGGAGCGAGGTAGGTAAAAAAGCAGTGAGATCTTGATCTATTCTACACTGTCCACAAAACCGACTAAATAATCACCAGAACTACAAGGACTGAAAACCCTCTGACGTACTCTACAGAATAGAATCCGATAGAGACGTAAAACATGGCCATCCTTTTATGTTGATAGTTGTTCTTTGACAAATTATGACACATTAATTGTACATGCGGTTCACAAAGATATTGATTGACCGATTTGTGTTAATGTAGATGTCAGCTATCGTTACGTTAGTGACTGAAATAAAAAAGAAATAGAACCCAAGATTTATGTGATTTGAAGGTTTGTTGGATTTTTTTTACACGCTGACTGGTTAAGTGTAAGTTTAAAAAGCATCGAGTTATAAGTAGTTTATTTTGTTTCATTAGGTTTTATTTATATCGAATAAATATTACTCTTCAAGAAGCAATACGCTACAGTGACAAAATACTGAAAAAGAATGGATAAAACAAATTTTAAGAAATATCGGGCGCTCTAGTTTCAGAAAAGCATTTCAGAATACTTTTCAAAGTATCTGCATGGAATCATAAAAACTTGGTCTGATCGGCCCTTTGTAAATACGGTTTAGTTTAATCATCCAAAGTTACTGCTTATTTAATTGCCTTGAGTTAGGCCTGGACCCAATATTTAAATATGTACCATAATAATAAGAGTATTTATTCTGCAAATCAACTGATTTGGTGATGTTCTTGGGCTACTGGATAACAAGAGAATATTTGCTGTAGTCAATGCCAAGTCATAGTAAACCATCTTTTTATAAACCATCTTTTTAATGAATAATTACTAATTCATACACTTGCACATCCTGTTTTTTAAAAAAATGAAATCTGCATTTTAAATCTTTTTCGAAAAGGGGAACGTGTTCTTTACAGTTGTTAGTTCGAGCTCACTGATGGATCATATCGATGAGTGATAGTAAAATCAATCATACGGCTTCTGGGTTGCCAAAAAACTATTGATTGGCTGGTTAAAAAAAAGATTGTCCGAACGTAATCAATTTTATTATAAATATAAAAACGTAATCAATTTTATTATAAATATAAAGTAAATATTGGTTATGTTGAACCATCAATGTTAGCTAAAGCAAATTGATCCCAATATGGATCCCTGAGGGACACCAAATAGTGCATGACCTTAAGTTAGAACCGCATTTTTTCAGAATCAGAATGTAGAAGTACTTCTTAAAAAGCAGGATGATGATACTTTTCTACTTATTCCTGCTGTCCTTAAATTTATTGGTATTGTTTTGTATCAAACTTTGTCAAATGTGTGCTTGTCGAGTGTATTGCTTATCGAAAAAGGTTCTTAAATTCCAAAATTTATTCCGTGCTTTATGTATTTCATCGTAGAGACAAGTTATTTTGTTAGCGATAGAATCTACCACACTGGTAGAGTGAAAAGAAAATTATACTCTGTCAGCTTCAAACCAGAGTTATATGTCATGGTGAAACGGGATGGATATGATTGCAGTACTCCAGTGCCACAATTATTAAGGTATTGAGGCATTAATTTTCACCATTTTCACCTTAGTGCTCATTGAAAGCCTAATATTCTTTTTTTTTTTAAAACATACAGGTCGTTTGGGTGTCTGTTACTTCGCATAGTCTTAAACAATGGATTCAGTTTAAAAAAAAAAGGGCCTAGAAATGACCTAATTTGAATTTTAATCGATTTGCAGATATTATAGATCACATCTGGTTGTGTAAGTTAACCCTTTGGCTTGTAAGTGCGGCTCACTGACTTTTTGCCGACAGCGTGGATCAAGATCAGACTTTTCAGAAAGTGAAGTCTGACTTTTTATATACGCGATATACGCTGTCTAATGAGAAGATATCTCCCCCCACCCCCCGATATGTTTGAAGTAGGAAAATTTGGGTTGTTATATTTCGGGTTGAAAGTTTCGTTTCTTTAATGCAACAGGATAAAACTAACTTCTGATGCGTCATTGTCTCTATAGCATATTTTGCTTAATGTACTGACCAATAAAATGCACAAATTGGAAATCTTTGCAATGTTTTATGACTGAATGATTTTTCTTATTCTCAAAGGGTTAAAGAAATGAAAATTCTCAGACATATTTTTTTACGAGATGCTAATTGCCACAAGTTCGTTTTTCACTCATGGCACAGTGGAAATGCACAATACATCATTGGAATAATCAATCAGTACCTCTGCAAAAAAAGATTTTCCAGACCTAATTGTAATTAATGCTTTATTTTATTGAAAGCTACCAACAGTTGGAAGGATTAATCTGTTCTGACAGAAATAGACTGGCTTATTAGGTTTGGTCATTTTGCATTTAAAATCATTTCTGTACTGTGCAAAACAGTCATTTTAACTATGCTCAAGGAAAAGTGGGCTTAATGCATTTGTAAATTTTAAATTTAAAATCATTTCTTTACAGTGCAAAACAGTCATTTTAACTATGCTTAAGGAAAAGAGGGCTTAATGCATTTGTAAATTAACCTGCCAGAACATGGCTCATTTACTCGTTAAAAAAATCAACCGAACCATGACATGTATACACTGGTTCTTTGACAAGCAGACAATAGACCAAAAGCAAAAAGGGCCCGAGTCAGCTTGCGCGGATTGTACAGCTTGACCTGGTCGAGACTTTTTTTCGCAGATGATGAGATCTATTAAGACCCCGTTTCACGATTTAATGAGTCCTTAAGCCCCTCGAATGTTGTCTTGATAAATTTTTATTAGTTTTAAATATGGGCACGTCGGATGATAAATTAGGTCACTAGATGAACTAAGGGAAATTCTTTGTAGACTCTCTAGAGGCAACAGTTGAAGCCCTATTGACCTGACAATTTGTCAGAAATTGAATTACGCTTGTAGAGTGAATTTCGCTAATGACTCAGGTGATGGATCCAGGGCCATCATTGCCATCTTGTCCTCAATTGATTCTTCCTGGGTCGATACTTTTTGCAGATGCATTACATTACCAGCATGTCTCGGAGTTAATTAGAGAATATAGTGTTTCCAATTACGTAATAGAGGGGATATACTGGAAGCGCCATTGCTGTCTGTCCGTCCGTCTGTAGACACAAATTTGTTCGGAGCAATAGGTCCGTGAAGTTGGCTCAACTCTCAGAAATCGACATTCAGCTCAACACCAGCCTTGTTGAGCCAGCTCGACATGCCAGCTCAACGGCCAGCTCAACAACAAAAATACTAGATTCATGTCCGTTGAGCCAGCTCGACATTCCAGCTCAACCGCCGGCTCAACATTAAAAATACTTATACATATGTTTCAATCAAAGTCTGTTGAACCAGCTCGACATTCTAGCTCAACCGCCGGCTCAATAGTAAAAATACTTATACATATGTTTCGATCAATGTCCGTTGAGCCAGCTCGACATTCTAGCTCAACAGCCAGCTCAACAGCAAAAATACATATACATGTCAAAATCGATGTCTGTTGGGCTGGCGGTTGAGCTGGAATGTCGAGCTGACTCAACGGACTTTGATTTTGACATATATATGTTTTTTTTTGCTATTGAGCTGGCTCATTGGACATTGATCGAAACATATGTATAAGTATTTTTACTTTTGAATTGGCGGTTGAGCTGGTATGTCGAGCTGGATAAAGAGACTTTGATTTTGACAACTATATATATATATTTACTGTTGAGCTGGCCATTTAGCAGGAATGTTGATTACTGAGCGTTTAGCCAACTTCACTGACCACGGAGCAATACAACAGTTTTTCACATACTGAACTCAAATTCACACGCAGGGTTCCTCTATATATGAAGTTGTGCATCTGCAATTTTCATGACTCTGCTACTTTTTGTTACGGTATTATCTCCCCTTGAACTTTTTTCAACTCTTACGTTTGTACTTAATCATGCTGCATTCTGTGGCAAAGACCTGTTTTTGTGACAAGGAGCTGGGGGTGGGGGGTTTAATTACGTTTAATAGTAGCTCTAGTTTAGCAAGACTGTTGAAATTAGCGAAACCAAATCAAAAGCGAATTCTTTTGTGTCAATGGTTTCTATTGTAGTTTGTACACGGATGGCTATACCGGGTATATGGAAGTTATCGGGTATCAAAATGAGCAAATATTTATGAGCCACTTGTCTACCTTTGCTGTTCTCGTTAATGGCAACCGAGATCACTATAATCTGAGTGTTACTTAAACTCTTTCCCTGCAAACTAGTACTAGTTTAAATCTACTTTTTTCGAAGTCTTGAAACGAATCTCTTCCTCACTTAAATATAAAGTTGGTCAGAGTTTAGCCTCAGGTGGCGGATGGTGTAGATCTAATGTTAGTTTGGTGCAGTCAGATCTTGACCTACGTCGTCGACAAAATCATCATGAGTTTTTATTGTAACAGAAAAAAGTTACAAAAGAGATATTTGCGAAATACTTGTGTCTAACCCTTTCCCAAACGACAACTTTTAGGCACTTACAAACCGAGAGCATCCACAGATGACAAATTCGATATTGATGCAATAAGCTCTATGTCTCTGATAGGGTAGAAAACATTGTGGGAAAAGGAGAAAATGCTGGTTACCAGCATTTTCTCCTTTTCCACCAATGTTTCAAAAGGCATCTATCTCAGGGTCGTAAAAAACAGTAAAAGGTAAAGGATAAAACTGCAAGCCAATGACAGGAGAAGTGCAACGTGCATTAAAAGTCCTACATAGTGAGGCACCACT
The DNA here is from genome assembly GCA_943736015.1 of Tridacna crocea. Taxonomy (NCBI): domain Eukaryota; kingdom Metazoa; phylum Mollusca; class Bivalvia; order Cardiida; family Cardiidae; genus Tridacna; species Tridacna crocea. The sequence continues at coordinate 31,822,122 of OX031056.1, forward strand.
TTCTCACCGCTCATATGTACCTTCAGATATCAGTTTTACTTTAAAGCCCGTATTCATCCACCATTCTGATGATACTTGCAGTCTAATTGTCAAGAATTTTCTGAATGTGAAAGTAACGTGATTTCCCATTGGCCAAGCCAAAGCTTGGTTTAGCCGATCAGAAATAATTGTACACTATAAATCCAAAATAGGACTGAAAATGCTACATGGAATGCTTGGTGAATACAGGCTCTGTTTTTTTCCCAGTAATTTATCGCACTTGATCTTTGGAAGATGTCCACGAAAAAGTTTACCAATTAGACTATATCATATGAAATTCCCCGAGTAGATCGTTTCCTGTAAAAGACCTGTCAACAACATCTGTGAAGGTGTTACTTTTTTGTAATTTCAGACTTTGTGCGCCTGTTATTTCTGCAGGGGATGAATTAATCTCTGCAACCTTTAAATTGGGAAAAGTTGCATTAAATTAATCACTTCGAAAGCTTTTGAACAATTCACTAAATGCATCTTATCTTAAATCGAGTAATGTTTAGCCTTTACCAGATGACATTGTTCTAGACTTGTCCAAATAAGGCGTGGTCTGACAACAAATAATGAGTGACTCAGTTGATTAAAATTGTCTATTGCCACATTTGTAACTTATCTCAAATACGTTTATGATGTGAATATTCATATTGACTGTATTACACTGAAAACAAGGGTAGTTTTGTGATGATAAAAGAGCGATAAATTCATTGGGTAGTACATGTTTGTATGTGAATCTTCCACTGTTTATCTGTTCGTGGATTTCCAGTCTTTCATTGTCCCTGTTCTGCCCTAATCTGAAATGAAATATTTAAAAAGACATGCATCATACAGTGTAGTAATTTGTAAGGACGGCCAGTAATTCTGTACGTAAAGAAATCGCGATTATTTATTCAATTATTTCAATGCAATTCAATTCATGTTGGCTGCGATACAAAAATTCTGTTAATTCTATACGTTAGCTGCAACCGATTTGTTCACTTATATATTGCATGCGACCCGTACGATGTTCCGCTTTTTCCTAAGACTAATTCTCATTCACATCTGCACATAATTGAAACATTAAACACGGGTGTAACTCTTGAGAAACAGCGTTATAAAATTAGAGCCCACCAGACCATAGAATTTTATACTTGTCCAGATTGAAAGCATGATTTTCAAACGACAAAGTAAAGGTGACTTTAAACGCCAAACTGGTCGCTTTGAGGTAGGAAACTTTGTGGAGAAAAAGAGCATGTAATGACCAGTATTTTCTGCTTTTGCAGTAATGTTTTCTAAAGCCTCCTCCTTTAGGATCGTTTAAAATCGGAATTTCTTGGTAAAGTGTGAAGTGAATTTAAACGAAAATTAACTGAAAACTATATACTTGCCTTCATTATTAGCGTCATTCCTGTCAATCAAATTATCTCCCCTGCCAGATAAAGACCGAATATAAGCAAATAACAGAGTGGTCCTTTCACCTGTATTCCTTCATTTTTTATCCTTGGTTCCTTTGGATGTTGTGATGATTACAACAATGATTTATTATGTATGTTTAAGGTCAACATCTAATTCAAATCAATTTCTTTTCTTAATCACCAGGAACTTCGTATATATCGATTTGTAAAACAATCTAACTAGATTAACTTGAAATCTTGTCTCGGGAAAATAGCTGTTCAGTGCAAGAAAATCAAGGATGAAATCGAAGTAGTTCCTTTGTCAGGACCAGTGTAGTACTGTAGAAGCATCAAGGGAAATAATTCAAGAATGGTCCTCATCGTAATTTCTATATGGTGTTAATTAATCGTTCAGTATTCAGTGCTCTGTGGTACAAAAAAGTAAAGACTTGGCAAAAATATAGCACTACATATCCCTGTAGGAGTTGTAACTACGCCATAGAGTAATATAGGATGTTGTGGTTGAGAAAGGGTACAAGATCATGGGAAACCATAATACGTATAAAGCGCAAAGAAAAAAAATGTCAGGGAGATTCATGTTTGGTATGAAAGGTTTTCTTCAGTTTTATTAACAGGTTATTTGATAAATAGCCAAGAAGTTGTGAGTTCAAATAACCGCTTTGCAAACGATTTCTCGGGAACTGTCAAATGCGACCGTGATATGATTTATACCCCCAACTGAACAATGAAGTGGAGGGGTATACTGGAATCGCTATGTCCGTCCGTCTGTGTTGATACAAATTTGTCCGAAGCAATACTCCGACAGTTTTTTACGTACTGAACTCGAATTTACAAACAGGGTCCCTATATATATGAAGTTGCGCATGTGCAATTTTCATGCCCCTGCTGCGATTAGTAGCAGAATTATCTTCCTTTGATTTTTTGTTTTCAACTTTTGTACTAAACCATTCTGCATTCTATGACACAGACCTGTTTTTGTGACAAGGAGCTAGTTGGGGTATAATCACGTTTAGTGATAGCTCTAGTTCATTCTTCCATCGCATCTGGAAGTGAAGTATGACGAATGAGGTCACATGTTCCTTATGCATCAACCATTCTTAAAACTTTTTTGTTTTACTGTATGGTTTAGCCAATTAGGAATTCTTTGACTTTCAAATGTAGAAAATCTTGGAGAATAGGACTAAGAATTTTCTTGAAAATGGTTGGTGAATACGGACCCTGGCGACTAGAGGCTAAGACAAGTTTTTCCGAATCTCTATATGGATAACAAGCGAAGCTCTTTTTATAGTCGTTTTTTTAGATTTCTAACTTTGCTCTAAAGTTCAGTCAGTCTGTAACTGCAATGATGGCTAACATATGTACATATTTTCATATTTATTACCCAAGTTCAATTTTTCTCCGTCCTATCAGCAAATACACCCTATTTGTATATGGAGTGCAACACGCGAAAAGGTGCATTCGGACATTTGCGTAAAGTGTCGTCCCGGATTAGCCTGCGCAGTCCGCGCAGGCTAATCCGAGACGGCACTTTACGACTACATTAGAGTTTATGTTACAGTAGACTTGCGTAAAACAGAAAATCACATAAAATCGGGAAGTGTCGTTTCGGATTAGCCCGTGCGGAGTGCACACACTGATTCGAGACGAAGCTTTACGCAAATGTCCGAATGACCCTTTTCGCGTGTTGCACTCCAATTATAATTGTTATTAGTTTGCACCACTACATACGCATGTTTGTGATTAAAACTCAAAAGAATAAATTGTTACAGCGTAGAATGTAATATCTTCTCCCCCTACCACAGGAAATACATTTTAAGACTAGACTAGATCTATTCCATTATCCAAAACGAATTAATTTTTACCGGGGTAGAAGTTCAGTGTTAGATCTTGTCTCTTCATGATGTTCAAATGGCGCTGCAAAACTTTACGAGATCTAGATATATTTTGTTACACAAATTAAATATGACTCTTGTTTCTGTTAATGACATAGAGTACACGTATCTTTTTCGATCATTCATTTAAGGATTGGAGAGAACATTTTTTTTTTGTTTTCATGGAGGTATGAACAAAAAACCTAATCACACTGTATGAAACAGCGAAGTGGTTTCATACAAAAGTGTGAAAAGGTTTTTGTTTTTCATACCTCGATGAAAACAAAACAGAAACTCTCTTCATTCCTTATAATTCAATATCACAGACAACAAAATTCACTAACTGCTTTCATTGCAATGAAAATTCAACATTGCGCTACATTCATTTGCAGGTTTAGTGGATTTATTTTTAGAAGTTCAATACGCTAGAACTAATTTGAAAACAAGACTGTTAAAACCCAGCCTCGTTAAAATGAATTTTCAGCTCTTTCTTTAAATTAACTGTTGGACATTTTTTTCAATATTAAGAGATAACAAATTCAGCTTGTAATTAGAATTTCTGAATCGATAAAGATCAAAATCAGAGAGAAAACCATTATGAAATCTCGTATACATGCATGTTTACATCACTTTGACTGCAAAAATAGTCCTGGTAGATCTACTGTTGATTTTTAGCTCTACTGGATGAAAGCCAGCAGAGCTTATGTCATGGCGTGGTTTCCGTCGTCCGTCCGTCCGTCTGTCCGTCCGTCCGTTAGTCTTTGTCTTGTTTACGCGATAAAGTGTTCAATTTTGGTCAGACTTCCGTGAAACTTACACAGTTTGTTTATCTTATCAATAGCTTTAACCCTATCGATTTTGAAAAAAAAGTCTGACAAACAGTATGGGAAAAGTAGTCATTTAAAGTTTAAAATTTTTATTTCTTGTTTACGCGATAGTCTGTATTTTCGGTCAAATTTCCATGTAACCTGCAGAGTTTGTTTATCTTATCAATAGCTTCAACCCTATTGATTTTGAAAAAATTCCAACTAACAGTATGGGAAAAGTAGCCATTTCAAGTTGAAAACTTTTACTTTTTGTTTACAAGATAAAGTGTTCATTTTTGGTCAAATTTCCTTGAAACTTACACATTTTGTTTATCTCATCAATAGCTTTAGTCCTATTCATTTTGAAGAAAATCCAACAAACAGTATGGGAAAAGAATCCATTTCAAATTGAACAATGTCATTGCTTGTTTACATGATAAAGTATTTATTTGTGATCAGATTTTTGTGAATTTTTCAGCTTGTTTATCCCATCAATAGCTTTTTAACCCTGTTGAGTCTGAAAAAATACAACAAACAGTAAATGGAAAAGTAGCCATTTTGAGTTGAAAATGTCATTTTTGTTTTTTGTCTTTTTGTCTACTGAATTCCTAATTTATGCTTTATTTAAAAGCAAAATCTCTGCCAGTAGAGCATATTTAGGTCCTTCATGGCCTTCTAGTTTATTTCGTGGAGTTGTGAAAAAAGAATTTTAGCCAATCAAAACTCGCCAATGTGCATGAAAAAAAAATGATTTTTTTTTTATAAATGACAACAACAACTTTATTTGGACTGGAGTCAAGAACACCCATACGTTTCTGAATATCTTAAATATTTCTTCACTTAAATATGAGCGATGGCCTGGCAAAGATGGGTTTAACCCTTTCCCAAACGACAAACTTTTGGACTAGACCAAATTGAAAGCATTTGCAGACGATAATTCAACTCTTGCTGAAAAGATAATTTCTGTCTGTGATAGGGTAGAAAACATTGTGGGAAAAGGAGAAAATGCTGGTTACCAGCATTTCCTCCTTTTCCCACAATGTTTTCAAAAGGCTACCATTCCAGACCCCTAAAAACCACGGATTGTTTTGGAAAGGGTTAATACATATTCATTATGCATTAAAACAAGCTGGTTAACATATATTTAGGGATCAAAAATCCATCTTGTTTTCAGCTCCCAGTGAGTCTTGGGATAGACTGGTCCTTGGGCATGCAGTAAACTAATCAGTAACAGAAAGTTTTGATCAAGGTCAAGCTCCTCGGATCTTGTTTCCAGATATATTAAAACTCCTTTATACAGAGCATGGTTCGTGTTTAACTACAAAGTATTCAAGCCTATGCCAAAAACAATAACTATTTCTGTTGAAATTTGTAACTGTTGGTTTGAAAGAAAGCAAGGTACAGGAATTGTTTTCAAGAACAATCAATTATCTTAACTAGTAGGATTTTTAACAAAAATTCCAAATGCGAAAATCGATTGATTTTTCCCAGTAGATCTGGTTACGAGCAAAAATGCAAGGTAAACGCCAGCAATTTATCTCAATCTGTTTTCCAGAAAAAAAATCATTATTTGACTTCCTCCTGTCAAATCAAAGCGCTGAAGGCACTGATGTAGTACGCATTGGTTGATTGGTTCATTGATTCATTGATTAAATTGTGTATTACGCCGCTTTCAGCGTTATTCATTTCACGCCAACAGCTCACATATTTATGTGTGTGCTTGGTTTTACCAATGATAGGCTAGAACTCTGAAGTGTTTTGCTCAAGGGCTTTACCACGAGAAATTCAGTGATTCCAGTGAGGTGGGAGGAGAGGAGTCAGGGGTCGTTGTTAAAGCGGCAGGAAATTGTTACACTTTTTAAAACGAAATAAGGATAGTGCAAAGCAATTTTAAGATAAGACTCAACAGCTAGTCAACTGATGAGAAGATATGAGCCGTGCTTTTCAAAAGGAGAGTTTGATGTATCTGCAAAATACTGTTGACCAAAACCATTCTATGGCAGGTCGATGAATCCATTTTTTTTTTTTTTTTTTTTGCCGTAAGACCACTCTTTCTCAAGATCCAGCCGTCTTCCAGTCAAAATGGACCCATATGACGCGACAGCTTGTTTAGTATAATGCACGACAAACACATTTAAATCTGTTTTCTCGGAATGCCACTCATATTATCTGACAATGGGAGTAATAGTCTAAAGAAACACAGGATTGAACAGCAATTTGACATGCGGTACAAGATCAAAATTTTGCACAAACGGGCACATGGTCATACCGGCCAATGCACGAAGCAAGCAATCATTTGACAATGGAATTATAACATGAAAACCTATATGTTTTCATTTTATCATACGTAAGGGGAAGGACAAGTCCCTTAAAAGCAGATACTGCTTTTGCATCAACAACATTTTCAAGAAATAAAATACTACTCAAAGAGCGCAATATTCGTATTACTTACGGTTAAATGGCTGAGTTGTTGTTTCTACCTTCCATCTTTCCTTTAGTAGGGGATGTTAATGTCCTAATTATAGTCTGAAAGATTGGAATTACGTCAAGAAAGATCAGCTGTTCTTGTGATAGTCTAATTGTAATGTTAGCAAAAGAATAGCCCAGTGTTTTCGACAATAATGATATGGTATACAGGTTTTGATATAGGCATCTTTAAGATATTAATTAGTCACTGTCTCACATATAGTGGACATTTGTTGATACCGAAATAATTAAAGTTATTTCCTTTTGCACGGTAACATTCTCGCCCATTTTATAATCATAGTCTGCAAGACTGTAACTTACGCCAAAAAGAAATAATTTCTCTCTTATTATGTTTCATTGATTTCTTACAGATGTTGGAATATTTTCAAAGTGGGTCAGGTTGATGAAATGATTCCTTAACAATATCGAAAATAGTATATACAAATAAAACATTACTATTTTTTTCGAACCCGCAGCTTTTGCAAAGGTTACAGGGAAAAAAGCAGTTTTTTGCTACTTGTTTGTTTGTATTGGAGTAAATCGCCGTCCTGAAAGCTTTAGTAATGTTACGGCGGACAGTGCAGTTACGCTTGTGTTTCCTGGCTTTTAGGATACCACTGACATAACATTTTTTTCAAGGTCATTGCCTACTAATCTCACACGCATCAGAGTAGAGAGGTGAAATATCGCCGCATTAGTGAACAGTACCTCTAAGATCCTCTAGATTGGTCCATATTTAAGCGTTTGCATATACCTTTCCAACAAATTCTTGCATGTCTACGAGTTCGTAATATATATGAAAGTCTGAAAACGATTTAAAGAATAAGAGATATGATTCGAAAACGTTATATTCGCAATCAATAGGTCGTCGTTTATGTATTGTTGCATTTCAATGTCGATCAGTGAATCAGTCTAGAAAAATATTAATGACCGATACGTTTTTACAATTACAAATGATCGTAAGAACTGTAAAATATATAGAAAATTTTGCAAGGTGTTTAATACGTATTCTTTTATTTTTCAGATTATCAAGATGATGATAGTCGTCGTAATAATATACGCAAGTTGCTGGTTGCCTCTGCACGTGATCACAATTGCTGGTGATATAAACTTAACTTTTTACAACCTTCCTGGAATGAACATTGTGTGGACGGCCTCACACTGGCTAGCAATGTCAAACTGTATGTACAACCCTATCATATACTGCTGGATGAACGCCAAATATAGAAGTGGATTCTTAAAAGTGTTTAGGTGTTTCTCGTGTGGATATATCAAAGCCCCAGACAATATCGAGCTCGAGAGACTTCGGAGATTAAATACGAATCATTCATCGGTAGGCTCACATTTTAATCAGCGGTATTCGGTTCGAACCAGTGAATCCTGTGATGCCGAATACACAATTATAGATATGAAAGACAATTAAATTGTATCACTAATTTTTTTTCCAGGATGAGTAATTAACTTTTCATGTCCGGAAAATACGGCTTTGAAAACGTCCTTCTAAAATACGGAAAATCAAGATAAATTAAGGCTCCTTATTCGTAAAGGTATATGAATATGAGAACGAAAGAAGACATTGTCCGTTATGGGCAATATTTCTTTCTATTATGTTTAGTAATTCTGCTATAACTTGCTTTGTGGAGGTGATGAGTTAATTTACCAAACAAAAACCATTTTACATTCATTTATTGACCAGATATACAAAAAAATCTTGATCACTGAAAAAATGCGCTTCTATGAAGGCATTTACATCTGGATCAATTTAAGTTGACTGATGGAACTTACATTCTTGGGATAAAGACTTTTTCAGGAATTTTCTTTCGTTTATTTGAGAAATAAAAAAGATGCGGTACTAAAGAGTGTATGTGGGAAAAGTACTTCAGTGCCACTTACTAGTACCGTTTAAGCCAGAGACCCATGAATAAAGGGACTGTAGCAGAAGTATGCATGAAATAATGATTGCAATAAAATTGACTATCATTTCATCACAGTAGACTAAATGATTCGGCACATATGAGTAAGTAAGTAATGCTGTAGATACACTTTGAGGTTTTGAGTGACATTTAAATCATATGAATTTACTGATATTTGAAATTATTTCTAGGTCTGTAATGGTCCCTCTCGTTTTTGAGTAATCCAAATTATTGTGTTTGTACAAATGTGATAAGATAAGTTATCAGCGTAGAATATTGTACGTTTTAGGAGACAGTTTTTCCCTATTTTCTTTCAACATTTCAAACGCATTTTGATATGTTAGACTCACTTTGTGTGCTGCAGAAACCTGGGTGAATTTCGGTAAAAATCACGAAGCACATGAAAGTGAGCTGTCGCCATAACCATTCATAAAAGAGCTTACAATGACATTTTAATTTGATTGATTGATTGATTGGTTGATTGATTGATTGATTTATTGATTCATTCATTCATTCATTCATTCATTCATTCATTATGTATTTGTGGCTTTCAGCTTTGTTTCAGTCATTTTACGGCCATATATCCAGGGTTTCACCATCACTCGGCTGGTACTCTTTAAGTTTTTTGCTGAAGGACACTATAACGAAAACCCCAGTCTTTCAACAAGGTTTGAACCAGGAGCCATTAGGCTGCATGTCTTTAAGATAAATAGCATGTGTACTTCACGTAATGAAAGTACGGTTCATATAACTTGATGATATTGATGGCGTGAAATACATACAGGTGCGTTACTACCGACAAACCATTTAGTAAGATACATTTTATAATCCATCAAAGAAGGTGGAAAACTTTTAAAAATCGAAGAAATTTGTATGTAGGATTACCCACAAAGGTGAAAAAAGCTACAGGTGCATGCCAAAATATTTGAACTAACATGTGAGAAATTTTCATATGCAGCATCAACCAAGAAACTCTTGCAAATTATACAAGACTTCTGAATCTAAATCTTAAAAAAGAACTGTTGGCATTTCCATCACGTCGGTAAGTTTTTAAATTAAAGGTGGTTTTAATCAGCCTAGAAACAAAAGACATTAAGTAAAACATCTTTTAGACACTTTTTGTTGGAATCTGGCAGGTTTTTTGCAGTATACTCTTAAAGTAAACTGACCAAAACCAGTAAACAAGCGTTTGTTTAGAAGGCTTTCGGCTGAAATTCAGTGAATAGACAGGCGGCATGTAATTTATATATTAGTCGTTTTTTTAAAAAAAAAGTGACTAAGCTCTCCTTGAAGAATGACAGATACTATGCCGGTGATAGGTATATGTAAAAGAAACTATTTCTAAAGTTAAGTCAGTGCTACATATACCTAATGAGTCAATGTTTCCAATATGAAGAAGACCGTAAAGCTATAAAAGACGATTCTATCTACAGTGCTTAATGGGGGCAAAATTGGTCAATTATATTAACAGAAACTTCATGTTTATTGGCATCTTGTATACGTTACATGAGAAGCTCAGGATTTAAGCCTCAACAATCCCACTCCCCTTTATCATCTGCCAGCGTTCGTTCTTAAACTATATCAAATTTCCGATGACGTTGAAAGTCATCAAGAAAGATCCATTAGTGCAATTCAAAGCTCGATTAAGAACAAAATATATATGTATCTCATAAAACATGTACAGTGAGGATACAATGTCATTTAAAGCTCTCTGTGGCCTGATTTTGGTATTAGATTGTCTACTTAAGCCTATCGATTTTGCAGCAATATACAAAACAATGAAATCGGATCGCACTTACAATAAGACAATACAAGATGCGTCAATGCTTGTATATTGCATTTTCAACCTGTATTTGTGACAGGTGGTTGGTGATATTGCTTTTTTGTGACTTGTTTCTTGTGATTACCAGTGCTTGACAAAGCGTATCAAATAACTATGATCTTTTTCAGCCATTTTTGAAGATAAAAGTGCATTCAAGGGACCTGGAACGGACCAAAAGTTTACCTTACCATTACCATGACGAAGACGATGATATATAAATTTGTACCTCTTTATGCACCATCCGCAGACCATCGGTATCAATTATTTGGTGTATATGTCATCATCAGAAACACTGGTGCAATGTTTAAACACCTTTTCATGCGAAAAGAAATGCAATTTCTTTCAATACACGATTTAATTTCTTCCGCGGATTCTAGAGTTATGATTCGTCTACTATGTCGTGTATAGCATAATACAATGCTTTTAAATCTCATCTTGCAATTTTCTTTTTTAAGAAAAATAAAAGCGATAATAGAATAGGCTCTTTGTAAATGCAAAAACTAAATAAATTCCAGAAAAAGATTATTTTGGATTCCAAGTCAAAACATCAAAAAATCATAATTATATCGCCTCAAGTTTTCACGCGAGAATGCTGATGGTGTTAGTTTAATAAAGAGACTTGCTCAAGAACTCGACGATTTTTACTTTGTACTGTATTGTGTATAGGATAATTGTTATCGTATCATAAATGAGAAGGAGTAAAACATAGAAGAAAATATTTCATACCTAAAATAGTATATGGATATTATGCTGAGTCTGTAAATGTGTTACAGTGAAACTGACAGTTCCACTCGCTAGCAGACAAAAATGTGTTGTAAAACTTTAACAAAAGTAAGTAACTAACTTTTGTTGTAGTTTTCTAGTATCTTGTTTTGTTGCACTCAAATTATCCATTCTATTCAATGATATGAAGTTGTCTTCAACTTGACCTCCAAACTGTGTACGTTTTGCAGCTACTGGGCCTCACAGTGAAGCTCTAAATACAGATGAAGTCAAATACTAAAGAAAATACTAATCATATATATGATATATATGTCGTAGTCCAAACTGGAATCCAGGCAGATCCGGAATCTGCCTAGACCAAACTGGAATTAGTCTATAACAAATCAGGATTCCAGTTTAGCTTTGCAGTTCTACAATCTGCTTAAACCAAATTTTAATAATTTCTCGTTGAATATAGGGCGTCTACATATGAATCATCTTACTTTTAAACGTAAACCCCAAAATAAAAGAAGTTTTAGTCTATAAATTTTGGAATGTTTTGTACTAATAAAAAAGGTGGAAAATAGAGCGATTGTGGAAAAATCATATAAAATGCTTTAAATGAAAATACCTCTCAATTGTAAACATAGTTAAATCAATATATTTTTTAAAAAAAATATTAGAAAACAATGCATTTTGGTCTACACAAAATTTGAATTCTAATTTGGTCTAGGCAGATTCCGGATCTGCCTAGATTCCAATCTGGCCTACGACATATATATATCAAAAAAAGAAAGACACTCTTTAGATAGAGGCATTTTTAAAGATAGAGGCGCTCTAAAAATAGAAACGCTCTACTTAAAGTTAGAGTCGCATTTGTAAATGTTGGGTATTTTCACAGTTTTTTTTTTTAATCAAATTCTCAAGGCGCATAGGAAATTATCACAAAGCATATATGGCTAGCTTAATTTAGGTTTTAGTTTTGACAGTATAGCTCTGTGTTGTGTTAGAGACGTTATTGAGAGAAAGAATAGAGAGGCATGAAAGTGTGTTTGTGACGTTGTTACATTTGAGTGATTTAACTAGAGAGGATATGTGTAAAAAGATAAACGTTCATTAATTTGTTACAAAATTTATCTGAAGTAAATGCTCAAATATCAGGTTTTTTGTTTTTCATTCTGTCTTTTTGGCATTTCACCATTAACTCTTGCAAGCATTCAAGATCATGATTAGGCTGATCAGAACGTTTCGCCTGATGTTCGATCTGTATGATTTATTTTCAACTCTTCACCACACAATCACGACTTTTTTAACACCCCTGTATAAGAAGCCCTTTGAAAACATTGTTGGAAAGGAGAAAATACTGGTAACAATCATTTTCTCCTTTTCCCACAATGTTTTCTTCCCTGTCCAAAACCAAAAAGCATTATTTTAGTTATTTAATTTGTCGTCTGCAAATCCTTTCAATTTGGACCAGTCTAATTTTTTGTCGTTTGGTAAGGAGTAAAAGAGAAATAGCTTTGACTCTGAAACTGCTAAATGATTAGTTATGTTGATGAAAAATTAATCTGTGCATAACATGATCGCTTACAAGTCAATCTGAAATAGAGTATGGAGTCAAATCGTTGAATTTGAGTAAGAAACAGGCCTAAAGGCTGAACAATTTTTCCTTTCAAGCAGAATCACCACTGAAATAACATCCACAGGCCCGTCGCATGACACTGCACTAAAACGGTTTGTCCAAATCAGTACCTGTATTTCTGCTCTTTGCTTCAATTTATTCAATGCACTTATTTTATAGAGATCCGAGACCACAATTTATGAATACATTATTAGTTTAACGGTCAGGTGGCAGGAGACTTGGCAACTTGTTCAAGGCTGTACTGAATCATTTCGCCCCGAGCCGAAGGCAGGGTTGCCAAATGATTAGCCACAGCCATGAGCAGGTTTCCGAGTCCCCTTCCACCTGACCGTATAACGAATATATTACACTGCAAAGTTTTACCATTGCAATGTCTGTTATAAAGCGAATTTTACCCATTTTTTGTTTAAAGAATTGAGTATGCTGACGAAGTAGAAATTTCCCTTCTGATTTCCCCAAGTCAATGAAAACTAACGTCACTAGGAACTGACGTCACTGAAGGCTTGGTAATAAAAAGTGCCACTTGGCAAATAATCTTGATAACAGTTTTAATCGACACCGCCGTTTTGAATGTTGTGTAGACAGTGTAGTCATGTATACGGGGCTCCCGAAAGGCAAAATGCTTTTACGTTGGTTTTGCCAGGGTATATGATAATCTAATCAGATCATGAGAAATTTCTTTGCAGTATTATAACAGATTTTGTGCTGCAGTAGGCTTGCAAAAACAGTAAATTACATAAAAACGGAAAGAATCGTTTCGTATTAGCCTGTGCGTACTGCGAGGGATGAACCGAGACGACACTTTTCGAAAATGTTCGAATGCCCCTTTTCCATGAGTAACAACCTACGTCATAGCATACATCATCGGAGACATTTTAAATCCTCTATTTTTGTTTTAAGAAGGTCAGTTTTTCAGCTTGTACATTTTTGTTATTGAAGATCTGTCCAAACAAAGCAGTGCATATGGTACCTGACAAATTTCTTCGTCAGTTTACATTAATATTTTGTTCATTAGTTTCGTTGATATTGCTATTACAATTTTCGAAGCCGGTGACACATGTGCGATTTAAAAATAGATGTCGTATACAATGCCTTTAAGAATAATTGTGTTGAAGTGTTTAGAGCCACAACATTGTTTTAAGGCATTTTGATTTCACGAATAGGACAAATATATTTACCGTCACCAGATGAAGTATGTATTCAAAGTAAATTTAAGATACATATATATTTTTAAAGTAATTAATCTGCACTTTACGCACAAAATTGCGTTTATTCCGACACCTCTACTATGCTGTAGGTTGTCACCCTTGTTTTCGCGTGTTATAGGCGATATGTTCATATTTTAATCATGTGGCTGCGATCAAGATAAGCCTGCACAAAACGTGCAGACTGATCTCCGATCTAACCTGTTCGATACAAAAGCGCCGGCTAATCCGAGACGTCATTTTACGAATCAATTACATGCTACAGTAGACTTGCACAATTTGGAAAAATAACAAGAAAACGGAAAGTGTCGTTTTGGATTAGCCTGCGTGGACTGTGCAGGCTGATCCGAGGCGACACTTAACGCAAATGTCTGAATATCCTTTTCCTGTGTTGCAGACCATATTTTTATTGATATTGGACATGGATGCTCTCACTGTCATTCTGCTGGATATTCGGGGCTTATTTTCATTGAACAGCTCGGCCGCAGCTCTGAATTCTCGTTGGAGCGATTAAAAAGTTGGCTGTCACCAATCTGCCAAGGATATAGTCACTCTCTTCGAAGCCATGTCCATAAAAAAAATGATAAGATGGAATTGTTTAGAATAAAGAATAAAACTTACTCCAGGACAGCACACAATTTTGGGTTTTATCATGCTTGCCAACACTTCGATGTGTATAAATTTGCATGTAAAATTTTAACGAATCATACCGGATTTTGTCTGGAATTTGGCCACAGTTTATTAAACTCTCGAGTTCATTGTAATGGTCCCTCGACAGGCAGAAAATTTACCTAAAGAGAAAAGTTTCGATTGAGGTCAGCCTGCACCGACTTGGCCAGCTGAGATGGTCTGTCGGTTTTGCAAATACATTTAACAACCTTTCCATTTTTAATTTGGGAATCGTTAGACTTTAAATTAGAAATAAAGAATCGTGACTGCAAAATAAATTTTTTACTTATTATCTTCAAACGGGTACGTGAAGTTGGCTCAACGCTCAGCAATCGACATTCAGTTCAACACCAGCCTTGTTGAGCCAGCTTGATATTCCAACTCAACGGCTAGCTCAACAGCAAAAATACATATATGTCAAAATCAAAGTCCGTTGAGCCAGATCGACATTCCAGCTCAACCGCCAGCTCAACAATAAAAAAGCTTATAGATACGTTTCGATCAATGTCCGTTGAGCCAGCTCGATATTGCAGCTCGACCACCACCAGCTCAGCAGCAACAAATACATACATGTATATGTCAAAATCTGACCGTTGAGCACGCAGGAATGTCGAGCTGGTTCAACGGATATTGATCGAAACATATTTATAAGTATTTTTACTGTTGAGCTGGCGGTTGAGCTGGAATGTCGAGCTGGCTCAACAGACTTTGATTTTGACATATATATGTATTCTTGCTGTTGAGTTGGTGGTTGAGCTGGAATGTCGACCTGGCTCAATGGACTTTGATTTTGACATAATGTATAATGTATTTATGCTGTTGAGGTGGCTCAACGGACTTTGATTTTGACATATATTTTTACTATTGAGCTGGCCGTTCAGCTGGAATGTCGAGCAGGCTCAAAGGATATTGATCGAAGCATATGTATAAGTGTTTTTACTGTTGAACTGGCGGTTGAGCTGGAATGTCGAGCTGGCTCAACGGACATGGATCTAGTATTTTTGCTGTCGAGCTGGTGGTCGAGCTGGAATGTCGGGCTGGCTCAACAGACTTTGATTTTATATGTATTTCTGCTGTTGAGCTGAAATGTCGAGCAGACTTAACAAGGCTGGTATAAAGCTTAATGTCTATTACTGAGCGTTGAGCCAACTTCACGAACCCTCTTCAAACACCGATTTCTGACCTCTCATGTCATCGGTAAAATGTGAAGTTTGAACCTTCCTGGGATGTGTTACCCGAATGTATCATCAAAGTTCATACTTGTCTCGAATTCAGCTTAATGAAAATGTGGGATAAAAGTTCGAATTGTACACTGACATGCAGAAATCTACCAGTGGCAACAAATTTCGACCCAGGTCAGCCTGCGCACATTGTAGGAGTATTTAATCCACAATTTCAGGCGACATATGAAATCAAGCAGCATTCAAATAGCCGGGACATGCTGCTAGACTTTGTTTGGATGTAGCTTGTGGGAAGGCAGTACAAACAATTTGGCTTCTGTACAAAAGAAGCAGTGAGAGGTCAAAATCAATGTTTTCAAACAGTTTATTGGCTTTTAATTTCAATATATTTTGGTACATGTAAACAAGCAAATTGGCTGCCGCGTAGAAACCTTATATGCTTTACATGATGGTCATTTGACCTTCTTTCCTCGTTTTCAAGTCGCAAGATCATGTCCAGCGGTCTTCTTTCTCTTTTTTTTAACGAAATTCTTCTTTTTTTCTTCGGCTTGGATTTATTTGCTTATTGAAAATTTACAAATAATTAAGAGGTTATTTGCAGCCATGGCAAATTAATATAAGAAACCCTTTCTGAAGAGCGCCATATAGAAATACAACACGTCTTTTTCCTGTTTCATTTTTTTTTTTAGTTCGCTTTATTTAAAAAACTATGACGAAACAGACTGTGTATCAGAACAATTTCGCAAGAAAAATGGATTTAGACAGGAAAATTCTCTGGCTGTCTGCCTTTTAAATTCACCACTGTTGGAGAGATCTTAGGACCTCCCAAATGAATTTACTAATTCAGTAGTATTGCACGTTCTCGTTTCATTTTGACCATTCGGTTTCTATCCATTACTTTGAGATATTTGGCCTCACATCGGCATTCTTGGAGTGAATAATGGTTTCAGTATGCTTGCTTAGTGAACCAACATTTGGTATCATGTTTCACAGTTGCCCAATATATAATGCTAAAAAGGTTGTGAGATATGTGATTTCCCATGTGTCTCTGCGATACATTGTTTGTGCCTCGTCGTTTTTTAAAAGCCTTATTTACAAGTCAACTGTCATTTCCCCTCTGAACTCTTTCACTATCAAACTACACAAGAGGCTTTTAAAAAATGTACACAAGAAAATCAGACTGTACAAAAGTGGTGACTGATTCTGTATCTACACCGTCTGCTTTTGGCACAAACTCTATTCATAGGTATAAACGTTTGCAACAGAATTGTATTTAGCTGTCATAAAGAAGACTTATTTGCCATGTACATATGTATAACATGTGCTCTTGAAAAAAAAAGGATTTATATCATTCTTGTAAATTACATTACATTAACTTATTACCAAACGACAAAATATTAGGTTTTTCCAAATTGAAAGCATTTGCAGACGACAAAATAAAAATGACTGAAAATTTGAAATTTGTTTTGTGAAGAGTAGAAAATGTGAGAAAAGGAGAAAATGCTGGTTACCAGCATTTTCTCCGTTTCCAACAATGTTTTCTAAAGGTTTCTTTCTCAGGAGCGTCAAAAGTAGGGATTGTTAAGCATCTTGTCGAATAATATGGGTCGATTCTTCCTAAGAAACATCTTAATCAAGTCGTAGTGTGGTCCTATGACATGCAGAAAAATACCCATAGAAAAAGGTTTCGACCAAGGTCAGATTGCTGTGACTGCGCAGGCTGACCTGGTCGATAGTTTTTTGCAGATACTTTTGTCCTTCTTTTTCACAGAGAATGATTCATATAATGGTTTGCATCACACTAAACGTGGTATTCGGACATTTGCATAAATTGTAGTCTTGGGTCAGCCTGCCCAGGCCAATCCGAGACGACCGTGACTTTACGAGTACATAAGATTTCGTTCTTCAGTAGACTTGTGCAGAACAGACAGTTACATAAAAGAGGAAAGTGTCGTTTCAAATAAGGATGCGAGAAATGCGCAGGCTGATAGGGGACGAAATCTTTACGCAAATGTTCCAATGCCTCGCTTCTCGTGTTGCAGGCCAATACGAAAGAGTTAAACCGCTCCTTTGCACTAAGCACGTAAATCTATAGCCGTGATCCATCTTGGTCTCACTGGAATTTGGCCTTTTAATACAAATTCTGTATGTCGCAATTCTTACTCACAATAGATGAAACCAGATATACAGAGGCCATCCTGGGAGGACAGAGACACATTTTCTTTCACCTTTTAACCGTAACCAGAAGGAGAAGTTTAAAACTGGCACACAGAAAGTACTTGAAGTCGAAAAACAAAATCTTTGAAAATGGAAATGGACAAAATGCGTATTTCTATCACTTTCTATTTTCCAGGCTGACATAGTTTTTGCGAGTGCCTTAACCCTTTACCAAACTTCAAAATTTTAGAATGGTCCAAATTCAAAGCACTTGCAGACGGCAAAATAGACATAACTCAAAAATTGAAATTTGTTACCAGCAGTTAGAAAACATTGTGGGAATAGGAGAAAATGCTGGTTAACAGCATTTCTCCTTTTCCCACAATGTTTTCAAAAGGCTTCTATCTCAGGGTCGTAAAATCCAGGGATTGTGTGGTTAAGAGTTAAACACTCTTCCGCAGAACATGTATCATACATGTTAAATATCAAAGTCAAAGCAAATTCAATAAACGCTTTATTTCGATATTGTGCAGAGTGTACAAAATGTAAACTATCCGACTTTCATGTTGCAATCCCATGTAGTCATAGAATTTCAACTCTAAATCTTTCAGAAACTGTCATGCAGCATCATTCATTTATAACGTGTCAGATATATAAAATGATAATTTCAGTCCGAATTTATGTCTTTGGTGGCCTTGGTGTGAAAGAGTTTAAATCATTTACTAGTTAAAAAAGTTAAATACACTCACAAAAACAGGACTGAAATACGGAACAAATCTGTACAATCTAAGTCTGATTACTAAATCATTCGAAAACAGGTTTATTCACTAAAAAAATCCTAAAACAATACTCGTGTCCTTCAGTCTACGTCTGAATTCAAGGTTTTCTTTTCTGTCTGTGTACTTTAGTACTTTACCTTGCAAAGAAGACCTCCTGATTGACTTGTTCACACGTTGGATTTGTTTTCAAAAACTTCTAATAAGATTTCAAAGTTCAGCAACAATAACAGGGGAAAGCCCTTGCTTGTCAAGGCCTTTCATCATGCCTTGTTACCTTTGATTGTGGCACCTTGGAGGTTGGGCAGCTTCACCTTATACCTGCTATTTTTGTCCTCTGATCGTTAGCGAAGGACGTGGACTATGTTAAGATGCAACATTCGTGCAGCCTGATCTTGATCTATATCTTTGACACCAGATCAATTGCTTTTCTACATCTTCTTACATCTAACATGGAGTCTGACAGAGCATATATAGGGACACCACAGGAAGATCTTCATACTGTTTCCTACCACCGGTCCCGGTTTCTCACATTCTGAAAAATGTTTACCGAACGGAGGGCCAGACCATCTAAATTTGCCGAGCCCCGGTAGCAAAGTCGGTAACAGGGGGTCGCTGGTTCGATTCCCGACTCGGCTAATTCATTTCCTAGTATTGATGATGGTCGTTGCAACAGGATCCATTCCTCCTTCACTGCTGATTATAGTTTCGACGACAGTTTTGTGGAAAAGCTGGCAGTGGCTTGGAAAAATTATTGTGCAGTGTACTGGTAGAAGAAACTGCAACAAAGCATGGGTAGGTGACGGCTTTAACCACAACATTAATCATTACAATCAATCAGCCATACAAAGATGTTGTCGTCCCATCCCTTTTCCTACCTTTTTCTACGAGCGCCTCAGCGCTCTGTGCATTGCAAGATCTTATCCGAAGACAGCTAGATCTTATTACAAGGTGATGCTAGTTCATTTTTATCAGAGATCTTCATATGGCTTGCTTTAGATCAGGGAAATGAATGGACTATAACTGGAGTTTGGTTCAGTCGATTTCAGAATCGACAAGGTGAAACACTGTATCAAATAGATATTACCCAAGTATTGGTATTTGTCCTGAACAATTGTAGAAATTTTTGTTGTAAAAAGAAGGAAATGCTGGTAAGCAGCAGTTTCTCCTTTTCCAACAATATTCTAATAGTGCTCTGGGATTTGTCTGCGTCATTAAAAGTCGACATTATGTGGCAAAGGATTATTTGGTGAAATATTCGGAGAGAGCATAAGAAAGAAATAAAAACATGTTCTAGTCGTGTTTTGAGTTACGTGTATCTCGTTCTCCTACTGTTGGGTACTCTGTCAGTCATCGTTAAAAAGCAAATCATGTTATGAATCGGCTGACTTCCGAGATTTGTGTGACCGTGCATAATCATGGGGCGTTTCTAACGTGATGAAAAACAACCAAATCTTATTCTTTGACATAACTTCAGTATATAACAGAAGTGGATTGAATGCCGTTTACTGTCAAATTTATAAGTTTAATAAATTTCAGGGTTTTTCTTCTTTTTTCTTTTTGAGGGGAGCTGGGGGTGGGGGCCTACAGAGCTGCACTCATTGCAAATACAATTTAGATATGTTTTAGCCTTATCTGTAATAAAAAAAATGAGTGGTGTAGACTTCATTGCAAATGAAACATTACAGCCATAGGTTAACAAATGAATGGAACCTGTAGATGCAACACCATGAGTATACCACGAGATCTATATCGTCTGAAATACTACTCTTTTTAAACTGGAATTTTCGGAAAGAAATTGAAGGAGCATGTTCCAGACTGGAAATATCCATTTCACCTCACCAACTCAACACTCGAAGTGTTCAGTTGGCCACCTGGGAAGCATTTACTGATATTTATCATCTATCAAATTAGAAATTTTAGAGAATAAGGAATAGCATGTTACGACATTACACTTTCGCCATTGTCTTTCGTAGAGGCGAAATTATCATGATGAACCTTCGTGAAAGTAAATATCGTCGGTTTACTTCAAAAACCTCTTAACTACAGCGTGAAACAAGCTGTAGTTAAGAGGTTTTTTAAGTAAACCGACGATATGCATCTGATTTCGGTCTGCATCCACCGCTATTTGTATATGTTTTGGTAATAATATCTATAACTATAAACAAACAATACAGAGTTTAGACGACCCTGAGAGAAAGAAAGTCATGTAAAAATAGTATCCAGAAAGTCTCAAACAGTTCTATAAAATGAAGGCCACTCGAATATGAAGGCAGTCCTTTGAGCACGATAGACCAAAGCAGTCTCTTTTCGGACGGCATAAAGCGAGATCAGACTGTATGTTCTAGTGCACAGAACGTGCAGTCTGATCGTAAATCTATACCGTTCGTTGGTTTAGACAAGCGTATCGGATAACAAATAATACTGGGTCTGTATTCACCAACCATTCTTAATAATATTATTTTTCTTACTCGTCAAGATTTTCTAACTGTGAAAGAAACAGAATTTCTGATTGGCTAAACCGAATGGTTTAGCCAATCAGAAATTCTGTTACTTTCATATTGACAAAATTCTGACCGGGAATAAGATTAAGAATGTTCTTAAGCATTTTGGTGAATACGGACCCTGATTTCCATTCAGTTGTATTTCAGCCTTCTACAGAGGTTAGATTTACAAAACTGGACCGAAAAAGGTGGAACCTCGTAAGTCTTTGCAATTGACATGTATATGTCACATTTATCATTTTTGTACAACGATCCAAGGCCTGGTTTAACTTATCTGCAATGCTGTTTTACTGACATCCCATGAATTTATGATCCTTGTGGTCTTAAATCCCTGATAAAGTCTGATAACTAAATCATTCGACACCAGGTTTTTTCACTAACAAAAGATCCCAAAATAAAACTTCTTTTTTTTTTGTCTACGTCTTTATTCAAAGTTTTCTATTCTGACAGTACTTTAGTGTCTTACCTTGCTGAGGAGACCCTCTGATCAATTTGTTCAGACGTTGGGTTTGTTTTTTAAAAGACTCCTGTTTCGATTTCATAGTTCAGCTACATGAACAGAGAAAATCCCTTGCTTGTCAAGGCCTAAAATCCCAGAAACAGTGACACCCAAATTCTACATAGTAAGATGCTTCCAATACATGTAATAATGTTAGGATCGGCGTAATACTGAAATAATAGAACGTGGACAATTTCCCTTTGAACATTATGTCGAAATATTTATATTAAAAAGCTATTTTCTACTAAAAGTGATTTTAACATACAATCAGACCTTGATCGACATCGCTGCAGAAAAGAAAAACTCAAATTTGTTTCTTGTATTTGCAGGGGTTATATTGCAAAACCAAAAAACAAATGTTACAAAAAATAAACACACAATATAACCAATACTGAAGAAGGGAAAACAAGTTTGGCGACGGATCAATTTGACCCTTTCCTAAACAATATTTGGTTTTCACGACCCGTAAAAAGAAGACTTTTGGAAACACTTTCCCCAAAATGTATTCTACCCCCCAAGGACATATTTCATTGTTTGAGTTACGTAAATTTTGTCGTCTGTAAATGCTTTCAATTTGGACCAATCTGAAATTTTGTCGTTTGGTACAGAGTTACATTATTTATATCCTATCAACGTCAAAGGCAAATCGTCTGCTTGTGTTAACGGTTCATGTGAAGATCAGATTTCATAGAACCTTCGGTCCTATCTTGCATTTACAAAATCCGATGTCATGAGAAATTTCCTGACAAGCAAAGTCTTTCAATTTTTGGAAGATCTGTGTTGTTTATACCCTGTGTAAAATTTCTATTTCATTCATTTTGGGCAAAAAGAGCTAATTTGAGCACTGTCTCTTTTTATACTTCTCTGCCAATTCATTTTATACGAGAAGGGCCCTAGTTAATTCTATTGTAATCTATTGTACCTCCGTAATTCTCTTAAAAATCCTCAACGGAATTCAGTGACGCACTCATTTCGTCTAATGCCTATTTTACTCGTCTAATCAAAGTGACTAGATCAGGTCAACTATAATCTACTTGAAGTCTTTTTTTGGATTTCTTTTCTTACGGTTTGGGAAGAAGAGATGCAGAAAAGCCCAATGAAAATCACTATTTGTCCTACATCTTTAAGAATCAGAAGAATGAGATCAGTCTGCACAACTATACCTGAAATTTATTCTTTATTAAAGATTTCTAGTTCAAACAAAAATCGAAGGACATATGAATGACCGGATAGCCCAAAAATAAAAGTGTATTTTATATTGGTTACAGTCCACGATAGGAAAGTCATCAACAGTAGTCGAATTCAATTATGTTTCATTTATAGATTACCACAAACTTTAAAATTAAATATCTTTTTCCCTAATTCGGTAAGATTTTTTTCAATTTCAGCCCATAATTTATCAGCATATATCTGAGACTTGGATAACGTGTTTGTCGATGCCCATGATGAGCCTAGCTGCAACACCATAATAACTTGGGACTATACAGCCCTTGATCAAAAGTACCTTTGCGAATAGTTTAATGTAGTAATCTTCCTTTTTGTGAAAGTCTACTGTAGCACAAAATTTAATGAAGTCGTATAGTACTGTCTCGGATTAGCCTGCGCGGGCCGACACTTACCGCGTCGTGAGGACAAATCAACGCTCTCAGACCCTCGTCGTGAGGACACTATGGGAAAGTGAGGACACAATTTTTGTCCTCACTATTACTATGTCGATTTACATTCCGCATAGTTCAAAATGGATTTTTAAAACTTTTTTTTGCTGTGAGGACACAAGTCCTCATAGTCATTTCTCTCACTCTCTTGACCGTGAGGTGAATTTTCAATATTCTAATGTTGAGTAGAATTGGACGGATACCAGTCACTTACTCCGTGGATCAAAGGATGGGTACCAGACGGAACCGGATGTGCATATATGCTTTGATGGCGGGATGAAATTGAAGCGAAATACTGAAATAAAGGTAATTATTTCCATAATTTACTTTTATATTTGTACAGGATATCGATTTTAACCATGAATTGTTGATTTTATATTGAATTTCTACCAGTTTCGACGAGTACAAGCCAGATTAATTCAGTATGAGTGGAAAATGTGAAGAATGTTTCTTGCTTCGTTGTGTCATCGTACGTAGTGTTCCAAATGCAATCGATGCTCTCATGATAGCCTTGAGTGTTCGAATTCCGTGATGATAAGGAAACATCAAAATAGAACAAAGAGTTTCGAGAGGAATAGTAAGAAGAAAGTGCTTGTCTGCATAAAATAATCCTTTCTGATCGTTTTCATGTAAAAAAATTGATGTTAATTTCAACAGTCAGCCGCTTAAAAACGAACATGCCGTTGGCCTCCTTGAGCCAAAATGGCGTGACCTAATATCTGGCAGCTCGGCAGTAATACTTTAATTTCTTTTTGAAATGGCATGATAAAAATTTAAGGCATAGACAAAACAACACACATTTTTCGTTAAAATGATTCTTTTGACCACTTGTTAGCTCATACTGTTAATTTATCAATGGGTATACCCTATTACCCTACAGAATCTACGTGCGGACAGGAAGAGTTAAATCAACGGACTGAAGTACTAAACTGTATTACGCTCAGTACAATGCAAATGACAAAATTTTAGACTTGTCCAAACTGAAAGCATTTGTAGATGAGAAGATAAAAGTTACTCAAAAATTGAAAGTTGACTTCAGAAGAGTAGAAAACATTGTGGGAAAAGGAGAAAATTCTGATTACCAGCATTTTTTCCTTTTCCCAAAATGTTTTCAGAAGGTTTCTTCCTATGGGTCGTAAAAACCAGGGATTGTTTGGTAAAGGGTTAAGTCTTTTCCAAATGAAAGAAATTTGGACCAGTCCAAATTGAAAGGATTTGAAAATTACAAGAAGTACCGTACTCAAAAACAGAATTTTGTTTCAAGTTGTAATTACCATGAACAGGCCCGTAGGAACAGGGGGGGCTAGGGGGGGCTGAGCCCCCCCCCCCCCCCCAATAATTTTGAAAATCATAGTAACTAAAATACGAGTTCTTAGCGCAATGAAACTACCACGCAAAAAACCTCAGTATTTCGAAGTTAGCCCCCCCAATCTTGAAATCCTTCCTACGTCGCTGATGAATTATTTGGTAAAAGGTTAAATAGTCGAATCATATTGCAAGGATACTTTCTGGCCATAAATGATGAGTCATCACAAAAGAGAATTAGATTGTAATGCTTGCTAATCAAATCTAAATTATATAATATTAAATAAGCAATCAAATCTAAATTATATAATAAGCAATCATCTTTCGGTAACTCTAGGCTGTGTTACTCTTTACCAGACAATCTCGAGTTTTCTTGACGGTGAGAAAAAAGCCACTGAAAACACTGTGGGAAAAGCTGAAATGATGGTAACCAGCATTTTCCCTTTTCCTACAATGTGTTCTGCCCTCCAATAGCAAGTTTTAATCTTAGAACCAAGTTAATTTTTTTGTCTGCAAATCCTTCAGTTTGGACCAGTCTAAGATAATTATGTTGTTTGGAAAAGTGTTAAATAAAGTCTGCTGTAACCTGCACTAATTTATCGATTGCTGTCCTGGATAGTTTAACCTCATTATCTCCCACTAGATGGCATTCTATAAATATTCATTTATCTAATATGGGCATCCTAGGTACTGAACCGAATCACTTTCCTACGAGACAACCGTTACTTTGAATTTAAAATTTGAATAAAGGTTAATCAATAAAACCCTACCTCATGCAATTTACTCAGCTATTATCAGCAGTTTAGAGAAATCTGAAGCTAAAGCAGGTCTCATTTCTCCTCAAATGTATTGATAAAAATTATTTTCAACATTGCTACTTTAAGCGTAATATTACAGTCAGCCCGCTTTCTGGGCTAGTGATGCGTCATATAAGACAGTCGAATCTTCAAAAAATATGACATGCGCAGACAACAAGTTTAGTCTGTAAAAGTTTAACATCTTGCTGTAAATCATTTAAAAGTGGGTGTGTACTGTGTTGGAAAATACACACTGCAGTCACAACCCTTACCTCGACTATCAACTAATAAATGCTTTATAATTTCTTTTTAGATCTGAATTGCCAGTGCTGAAGAAAAAGCGCTGGTCCGAGGTCAGGGACCTACTGTAGGGCTCTGTACCGGTACTTGATATATATCGAAAACCGGTATTTTACATTCAATAGATATATCGGATCGAACGTTTCTGTATCGAACAAAATATCGATTATCAAAAGAAAATAAAAGTAAAGCATATAAATACCCAATTTAGTTGTTTTTAACGGCGAAATTCATTACGAGTTTACTTTAGGTAATCTCTAAAGTCGAGAAGTAGAGGTAGGTGTGGCTACCTGGGAAACTTAAAACCAATCGAAATGCGTCATTCTTTATTACTCGCCCTGTACCCATTACACAATGGATGACAATTAGCTAATACCCCTATTCTCGTTCCCCCGTCATGTTGTTTGAAATCTGCAAATTATGCATCAATCAGCAGATTGCAGACAGATTTATGCTGATAATTGGTCAATATAGTTGATTAAAGAAAGGTAATGAACATCTCGTGATGTGATCGAGAGGTAGCGATGGAAATAATTGAAGCCGTGACCTTTCAACCTTCCTAAGATTTTATTTGGTCGATCTTTTAACCCATTACCACACAATCCCTACTTTTGACGCCCCTGAGAAAAAAGCCTTTTGAAAACCTTGTGGGAAAAGGAGAAAATGCTGGTAACCAACATTTTCTCCTTTTCCCACAGTGTTTTCTACCCTTCCCAGAACAAATTTCAATTTTTCAGTCACCTTTATTTTGTCGTCTGCAAATGCTTTCAATTTGGACCAGTCTAAATTTTTCTTGTGTGGTAATGGGTTAATATTGCCGAAAAATGTGGTTCGAAAATCAAATCTCTTTTTCCGTTAGTTTATCTGAAATCAGTGTTCCGACTCGCGTAAATTATTGTGTAAATCATTTTGTATACTTGAAATTTGCATTACAAATGTTAATCACACGCGAGACCTCACGCAAGAAAAAACATGGACAAAAAAGGCCATTATCTGTTTATCATGAGTAAAATAACAGGTTTTGATGCTACATGTAGTTCTAACCCTTGTTGAGAAATCTATGTCGAATCATGCGAACATACCTATCCAGAAATTAACACGCATGAAAAATTGTTTGGTGAAAAAAAAAAACACGGAAACCCATGACACAACAAAATGTCTCCTTGACATTGTCCGATCAGAGTCCTCTTAGACTGTCTTTTCAGCTTTTTAATGAGTAGTAAATGTAGATCTAGTTAGAATTCATATTAATTTAGGCCTAAATAATTATGGAATTTCAATGCAATCTAGAAGTGTTAAGTTTGCAGTATTTTGTTTTTCAGGTATGCTGAAAAAAGAACAAACACAATTTTCGCATTTTTTTCATTCTTTTATTGAAAATTGAAATATCATATGATATATCGAATATCCATCATTTTGTATCGATACAAATATTGTATCGATCAAACTGACCGATACGGAGCCCTATTCTACTGAAATGGAGATCGGACCGGGGGAAAAAAACAAGGCGAGGGTCCGATGGACCTGTCAAAATGGAGGTCAGACCTGCCCAGTCTTCATGGTAAAAAGTCTGATGCCCAGAAATAAATTCAGAATGACTAATTGGGTTGAATTAAGAGTAATAATTCTAATGAAAATTTGAGTCTGTTTGTTTAGGATTATCTTTGTGTGAAAGTGAACTACTTCGAGATTTTTCGGTACACCGGTCGTGTGAGAACGCTATGACATTGACTTATTTAAGTCATTGTAATATCAACAGTTTTCCCTGGTTCCCAGTTTACCTGACATCAGTAATAGTTGCCAGTGGTGAAGCCAGTTAAAATCTATGAATATAACGTCTGCACTTTTTGCTAAAAGCTTACGAAAAATGCATATTTAAACCTTGGTCGTCATCAAATTTGAAACAGAAAACACTGGGAGAAAATAGAACAGAGCTACATAATTGGAGGTAGATAGAAAGTATAGGAACAAAGATAGGGTTGGTTCGTTGAACATCAAATTGAAAGTTGGTCGTGGGTTTCGTCCCACAATGCAACTGTTCAACTCTGACTAACACACACAAAAGAAATATGTGAAATTGCAAATTTTGTTTTGGTCATCATAACAGTGCTAATTGTAAATGCTTCCTATGTGCCTGACGTATATTTGTCTTCAACTGAAGGCACTAAGAGCAAAAGTAAATTGAAATGGTACTCAGTAAGGGATTTTTTGGGGTGTGTGGGGTGGGACAGTGGTCAATTTGGACATGCCCAAGTATACTTCGTACCCTCCTGTTGTAAGGGCCCAGCTATTTCTATCACTATTTTTCAGCCCTGATTGCGCTTTGGAAATCTTTACCCCAGTTTGGTTACTTGTCTTTTTACATCATTCTAAGTCGTCACAATGCCAAAACTGATCAATTTTCTGAATGCATTTGATTTTGAAAAGTGTACTGATTCATCTTTGAATTTTAGAATTGTAAAAAGGGTCAATCAGTAGACCATACGGTTATCTATATTACAGTGAACTAGTGGGCCGTATTTAGATTGACTAAAACTGAAACAGTAAGAGTAATGAATTAGAGTCAAATACCTGTCCTTTCAATCTAAACTTACAAGTAAAGAACAAAAACTGAGTGTTCTAAACTTTTATTTCTTCACAATAGGTGATAATAACAACTTTTACTTAGTCACTTATGGCTTTACATCAGCGTTACTCATTCTTGAGGTTTTTTTTTTCATTCCTACTGATTGGCTGGTTAGTACATTCTTCAGATGGAATTTCACATTTCACAAAGTCCTTTGATTATGCACTTATAAGAAGCTCCCCTAGGTGTTTCAAGCTGAAAATTCTAGGGAAAAAATGTGTCTTATTGTCGTGCATATATGGTAATTGGCCACAATATTTTTGGATTTAGGACGCTATTTGGAAATAAGAAAAACGGCCTCCGTTTCCAGTAACCCTGGCAACTTGTTATTTTTTTAAGCTTGAATTGTGGTGATATTCAGTTGCAAAAACACATTTAAATATTTGGCAAGCATCACAACCTGAAATACCGTGTGACCAGTTCAAGGATACTCACAGAATTTGAACACTCAATGATACTTGATTAAAGACAAAATTCATAAAAACTGGATTCATTGGTCGCCCGGCAGAAGCCGGCGACCTTATATTTAATATAGTTCAGAAGAGATGTTCATGGAGAGTGTAGGTACTTCCGGTTGAAATCTTTCATCATATTCGCCAGATTTAATTTGGTAAAATAGGTGTGAATGTTTGTGAAATTGTTGTGTGGGGTTTTCTTCACCTTTTTTGAGGTTGTTTACCTGTTTTTAAACCGATAAAGAATCGTGAAAGAATTATTAACGGTCTGCTGCGCAACATTTTGTGAAACAATTAATGTTCTTGTGCAGAATGCATCTATTTTTAACGCAAATGAACTCGTCCAGTCACATGATCTTAGGAACCAATGGAAATGCAGAACTGCTCCTACTCTTTACCGTTGTCTGTGCATGTCATATCCTTCGATGATTCGAGTATTTATAGAATGCCATCTAGCGGGAGATAATGACTCTTTACCGGTAGGCCTAAAGAGCGGAATGGAAATATTTTAGAGCAATGGACGGAATGGAAAAGAAAATACGCATGGAAATATATCATGCCTGTTTATTAAATAGAATAACAATAATGATTTGATTTTTTCTACCCATTAAAGGTAATTTACAAGTAAAAACCTAAAATTATGTTTTTGTACCGCTGAAAAAAATGTACTTGTAGTGATATTTTTCCTTTATGCACGTATTCCTAGATGGCGAAATATTGTACCTAAAGTGTTACAGGTCTTCAATGTATTTTCTTATGGGTAGTTAATTGAAGAAAATGATTAGAATTTCTTAATGCTTATAAGTACAAATGTCAAAACCTTTTAACCCTTTCCAAACGACAAACTTTTGGACTAGACCAAATTGAAAGCATTAGAAGACGAAATTTAAACTCTTGCTGAAAAGATGATTTCTGTCTATGATAGGGTAGAAAACATTGTGGGAAAAGCAGAAAATGCTGGTTACCAGCATTTTCTTCTTTTCCCGCAATGTTTTCAAAAGGCTACTATTCTAGATCCGTAAAAACCAGGGATTGTTTGGGAAAGGGTTAAATTTCCTTTGTGCGGGACTGGCGCAATGGAAAAGAAAGTACGCAATAGACATTATACATTTGTTACTATATAAAGTAAATATGTATGGTTTCAAATGTGCGTATTTGTACTCATATATCTTTCCTAGGATATATCTACAGGAATATTGAAAAATAAAGTTTTTACTGTTAAAAAAATATATTTGTAGCAATATTTCCTTATTTAAGCAGGTAATCTCAGAAGGGGAAATGGAAAAATTACCAAGTTCGAACTAGTACAATATAATGCAACCAACACAGGTCTTAAAGTTCAGATCGAATTGTAAAATGGATAATAACTTGATTTATATATCAGCTAACATGCATTAGACTGCGTGAATCTAAGATCAGACTTCAGTTTTGGTAAGTCTGATCTTGATCTACACCCTCTTCAGATATTTCACTGATCGGCTTTGGTTACATGTATGATCTTATATACCGGTACATTACATTGCGTGAATCTAGGATCAGATTGTAATTTTGATAAGTCTGATCTTGATCTACACCGTCCTCAGATATTTCGGATTGTTCTAAAAATTTAGTCATTTGGTGTGCAAAATAAAGATTATGTGTTAAGTTATAAGTTATAAGTTAAATAATCTGAAACTTTTTTCCCAATACCTATTGAGTACCCAGATAATAAAACTTCATTTCAAATTTCCATTGCGCGGGATAGGCGCAATGGAAAAACAAAATTCGCATTGGAAATATAATGTTACTATAATATAAGTTGTAAAGTAAAGTATTTGGTAACCACGTATGGTTTCAAATGCGTTTATTTTATTTGTACTCATTGACCAATTATATCTCCAGTTATAAACGAAATACAATATTTTTGTAATCATGGCTGAAAAAATATATTTGTAGCATTTTTTTTTTTTCATTATGCAGTTATTCTCAGATGGCGAAATTGAAAATAGACATAAAAGTAGCATAAAATGTAAATCGGGCATTTGAACGTTTTCCAGCCCGAAAACCCATACTTTATCTTGACAGTTGGTTATATGACATTGTAGGTCACTATTGTCATGTCAATTTATTGGAAAACAATATCTATTTTTTTCTCAAATGAAAAATAACTTAAAAAATTGAAGTCGGATATATTCTCTTGACTGCATATTTGTTTAATAATGGAAAGAAGAAAAAAAAAAATCATTTTCGGGCGACCTTTGACGCTCTTGCGTCTTCTTTTTCTCTTGTTTTAGTTGAATTTATATATTATCTCATCAAAGTAGAAAGTATTGAACAAGATCTACGCACCCTTGTATCGACCCTTTGACACTTTTTTTGTTTGATCTTATATCTAATAATTATGAGAGGCTTTTTCATGAAACAAATGTTCCCAGTCTGATATGATGTTCCCAGTCTATGAATGCTTTCAGCCAATCAAATGTGTTGTAAATGGTTAAAACTCAGTGTGCAAGCGCCCAATGGATGAAAAGAACATAGAAATTAACCAAGTTCAGATAGAATCTACAAATACTGGTGTTATTATTATTATGTGAGATACTTAGATAACATTTGAGAGCATTTACACATAAATTACTCGATTTTCCTAGTAGATAAGGTAACCGTTAAAATGCTTATGTGCATGGAAATCGGGTGGACCAGATTGTTAAACAAAATGTTTAATGCACTGAAGACATATAAATACTTCAAACAACAGAAACAAAAATAGTTTTAAAAACGACACAGACATATGAACTTGTAAGGCCATGGTATGATGTCCAGCTTTTAAAAGTGTAGAAGAGGTTCTGTCGGGTGCCTTTTGCATGCCATTTATGATTGTTAGCTTTTTAAAAGGATTTTGAGGAATTATTAATAATTTGAATGCCTCCTTGTCAATTAAGTACTCTACTGAGTATGATTTATGTTAAAATTTGTGCCTGCAGGGAAGTGTAAATGGACCAGTCCATTTTAACTCACTTGAGCATGAAGTGCAGAGTTATGTGCAAGGTGAGCTATTGTGATCAGTCATCGTCTGTTGTCTGTCCATCTGTCTGTCTATGTTTTCTTTCAAAATTTTCTCCTCCTTAACCAGTGAGCAAATCAAGCTGAAAATTGACAGGGATGTTCGTTTGGTGAAGCTTCAGCAAAGTTATAAAAAAACAATACATGTAATGAAAACAAAAAATTCTAAATTCTGTCAAAATCTCTGGTTGTCATGGTAACAGAAAGGCTGAAATAAAGGTAATATCTTCAAACAACCTATGACAAATAAAGGCCTAGAGATTTACACTTTTGCATATTGCACCACATCTTCGCGAGCCAAGTTCACGATCACTACCTTGGCTGATTGAGCCCGATTTCAAGATTCCTGCGATCATGCGCCCTCTATTGGATGCTGGTTATGACTCCCCTAAGAGCTACATCATGTTTCTAAAAACAAAATCATTTTACAAACCGCTTACGAATACACATGAAGCGATAAGTAGACATCCACATGGGTTTCCATGTTTTACCTTTTATTCGAAAGGTAGATACCTTGTTCTATTTTTGTCAAAGATTAAATGCTACGAGCGGTTTCATTCGTTGCAGCTAGAGCTGGCTGCATCCAATGAAAAAGTGTATCGGGTGAACGTAAAAATCAAGCTCGAGCCACCAAGGGTAGAGTAACTTAGTGAATCATCGGCCTTGGTTTGCGAAGATGATTGCACCACCCAGTTTCATATTTGAATGTTGCATGTTGCATCACCTGATGACCGCTTATAACAGTTGTTAGAATAATGCCTCTTGGGTCCTATTTGGTGCTTTTATGCACAAGGAGATTCAGGTTGGTTTGATTGATTGTATGGGGTTAAATGCAGCTTTCAACATGATTTAAGTCATATGGGCTACAGCACCTACCCATGGATTCCTGGTATTTCTCAAACCAGTACTACCACAACATCCTATCCGAGCCTCCTGCTCATCCCAGTTGGGCAATTATTCACCCATTGGTGAGAGACAAATGACTATGTCAAATGTTGGAAAGAATGTTGGCCTGGCTAGGGGATCAAACCCGTGACCCTATGATTCGCAGTCCACTGCCCTGCCAACTGCACTATGACCTCAGCCAACTAAGATGGGTGATTATGGACAATAACAGTCCTCTTTTTATTTGAGATATTAACGATCAGACTAATAGAATAACCTCAAATTCAGGGGTTTTGGTGAAGTATCAAACATTATATACTAAGTAAATATACTCTCAAATCCTACAAAAAATCAAGATTAATTTTTTACATGCACAACGATTGGGATCTTAAATTCAATGTTGACAAATGTCAAGTCATATATTACAAACCTAAAAACCTAAAAAACTAAATTTCATTAATGATAAAGAGCTTAGGAAACAGAAGAGTTTTGTTTGAAGGGATCTTAAATTTAGTAAAAATATATTTCAACAAAGATAAATAAGGCCAGCAGCATGTTGTCTCTATTACAAGAGCTTTCAATTACAAGTTTGAAGTTAGTTTCTTGAGAAAATTAGATCAAATTAAAAAATAGCCTTTATTATGTGGCTGAGTGGTGACACTGGTGAGCATGTCAAACTCATGACCTGGTGGTTGTGAGCTCGATACCCAGTTGAGGCGAACCTTCTTCTGGCGTATTTTTGCGTCTCACCTATGCTGAAGCATGCGAGAAAAGTAGTGACTTTGGAAAGAAAGTAGTGTTAGTACTGGTATGAGAAAGCCAGAAGACACATGTGCATCACCGACTGCCATGATATGACCTTAGCTGTTAAAGTGGCATTAAACCCCAACACAACCAACCAACCTTTATTATGGGTGGGTGTTATTTAAAATATGCAGTCAGGAAATGCCTTTGTTCAAAGATTCTTCTTTAAAACCACTTTATATATTAACTCATTACCACACAAGACAATTTTGGACTGGTCCAAATTGAAAGCATTTGCGGACGACAAAATAAAGGTGACTGAAAAATAGAAATTTGTTCTGGAAAGGGTAAAAAACACTGTGGGAAAAGAAGAAACTGCTGGTTACTAGCATTTTCTCCTTTTACCACAGTGTTTTCAAAAGGCTTCTTTCTCAGGGGCGTCGAAAGTAGGGATTGAGTGGTAATGGGTTAAAACAAAGAAACAAGGCTTGAATTGTTGTTATTTTTTGTGGTATGACTGGTTTCACAAAACAGGTCCAGACATCAAACAATAATAATTTCTAGTGTCATTTGACTTTATTCATATAATTCTTGTTTGGGCATATATTTGGATTTTTTGTTCTATATAACATATATTATACATGTACATACAATTGTATCTATTGCCCTGACGAGCAAAGCGAAACTGGTTGGCAATAAGATTAAGTTTTTTAATTGTATCTGTGTGACTTTTTCATTTTTTTCTATATCTTACCTTGACCCAGGAATACTCAATTTTTACACAAACATGTAGTGTTCAAAAGGGTCACTGGAGGCCAAACTGAGAAAATTGGCAGCCCACATAATTCAGCTCTGATTATAAACTGACGTGGGTAAAGATATTCAATGCACCATGTAAGGCAATCATATTTAATTTTGAGGAACAGCTAGTCAGCTACAAAATCTTTTCAAATATGGTAAGAATGGTATTCTTGATCTTATTTTTATCAAGTCTAAAACATGAGGATCCCAAGATTTTTTTCTGTCAAAAGAACATCATTTTGAGAGATTATTTCTTGTTAAATATGAACATTCTACTGAGAAAAAGACCATAAGACCATTTCATTCTAATTAAAGAAAATACAATGTCTTTTTCAATGAAGCAATGATAGGATTGATTAAGCATATTATTTATTATAATTTTAATATAAAACAGATAAAGTTTATATCTTTTTAACTTGACAGAAACGATAAAGTCTTAACTCGTTACCAAACGACAAAATGTTAGACTTGCCCAAATCGAAAGCATTTGCAGACAACAAAATGTAAGTGACTGAAAATTTGAAATTTGTGTTGGGAAGGTTAGAAAACATTGTGTGAAAAGGAGAAAATGCTGGTTACCAGCATTTTCTCCTTTTCCCACAATGTTTTCTAAAGGCTTCTTTTTCAGGGGCGTCAAAAGTAGGGATTGTGTGGTAATGGGTTAAATGGAAACTGTATCATTATATTCTTTTCTTTTTAGTAAGGACACAATCTACAATTTAGTAAATGTAAATTTTGTCTTCCTATTCTGTTTTATAAAAATGTGGATATACATGTATGTCATGCAATTGTAACTCACTTTTCTGTATTGTGAGGACAGTCTACATTGAAATTGTGATTATCTCTCTATCTTGTTTTGTGAGGACATTGTCCAGAGAGTGCATGCAACTGTAACTCTCAGTTTTGTTTTGTGAGGACACAGTCTACAAAGTAAATACATTTATCTCTCTATTGTGTTTTGTGAGGACATTGTCCAGAGAGTGCATGCAACTGTAACTCTCATTTTTGTTTTGTGAGGACACAGTCTACATTGAAATTGTCATTATCTCTCTATCTTGTTTTGTGAGGACATTGTCCAGAGAGTGCATGCAACTGTAATTCTCATTTTTGTTTTGTGAGGACACAGTCTATAAAGTAAATACATTTATCTCTCTATTCTGTTTTGTGAGGACATTGTCCATAGAGTGCATGCAACTGAAACTCTCATTTTTGTTTTCTGAGGACACAGTCTACATAGTAAATACATGTAGAAGATGTACATATATCAAACTTTTGTGACTCACTGCAATCGGTTCAAGAATTATCTCCGAGATGGAAATTTGTAATTTTGGCCTAATTATTGCTCTAAGGCAGTAGGAACATGAAACTTCATACAACCGTTGACCATGATTCTAGTAGGTGCCATCAAAGTTTTGGGTCACATAGGTAAAAGGTTCTAGGTCCCAGATTTAGTTTGTTTGAAAATAATTCCTTTGCTCTAGAAATCAGAAGTCTTAGAGGATAGATATTTGATATGTACAGGGGGGTGTGTGTGTGTGTGTGGGGGGGGGGGGGGCAGGCCCCTCCAATAATTTTATCACATGATACTACAGATTTTTCTAGAATCTTTAGAATCATTTGATGTCCATAAATGTCTTAAAATCGAAAAAAATAATAGCAATAAGTAATACAAAAATATGCTTCCTTGCATTTCTTGTGACGTCAGCGAATGGCCACTCGGATAAATCAAAATGTCCTGATAGAGCTGTAAAACATGACAGATATCTCCGGTTGAAAGGTGTCTACTGAGGTATCGTCGGATGACGCAGGTACATTAATGTCTTGTCTATCGCTAGGCTGAAGGAGATTATGATCAATGTTTGTTTCGTGGGTGATTTTGGTTGGGAAAGGCTGTCGGGTGCTCGCGCCAGCAATCGAGACGTTGCACTCCTTGTGTTTATATTATATAGGGAGGGATTTTTTTTTTCCATATTTTATCATTTATTTTGGTTATAGAATGTCAGATTCCTGTGATTAAGGTAACCATAATGTTATGGTCCATATTTTCAGTCCATATGTCTTGAATCAAGCAACTTTGCGAAATGTTGGATACAGTGCTTTGATAGAGGCCTAGACAGCCAAGATTCATCAAAGAACTTACTGCATGGCTATTCAGCAGGAAAAATGTAACTTCTAGCTAGCTGTTGATGTAAATCCAACGTCTGACCTGGTCACATTATGAAAAATACTGTTTTGCGATTTGAATACCGCTGATTGCCATACAAAATACTGGTAAAAATGGCAGACCTATTACATTCAAATCCCCAACTCAAAAGTTGTTAAATGAACACAACTCGTTATCTGTTTACTCAAGAACACACGGGCTCGACAGTTCAGTGTATGTGCATTAGTGTTAAGTTAGTATGTGTGTCCTTCCGAATTTGTGCAGTCCATAACTTCTACAAGTGTAGACGGATTTCGAGATAACTTGGCACAATTGTTTTGCACAATTGTTCCCCATCATGAGTAGATGTGCCATCTGAAACATTTGTTTAGGTAGGGTCAGGGTCACAGCTGAAGGTCAAAGTTTTGTCAGGACCATAACTTCTACATTTATGGATAGATTTCAATATGAATTTGTACAATTATTCTCCATCATGAGTAGAAGAGCCCTTTGAAACATTTGATCAGATAGGTCAAAGGTCAAGGTCAAACTTGAAGTTCAAAGTGTCCAATATAAATAAAAAAAAATCTTTGTAGGCTGAACACCTTTTGTCCATGGACAACCATTCTAATTGAAATTAAATGTTCATCCTAAGAAACCTAAATATTGTGCACAAAACAAAAAGCCAGTGTTTGTAGATTATATTTTTGAAAGTTTGATTGACTTATCATACCCTTGGTATGTGTCAATTTTGCAGATTAAGGATATTAAGTAAAATTATTACAGAAACAAATTTTGCTGTTTTTATGCAACACACATATATTATTGTTCAAATTTGTTAGCAGCAACTATCATTAAACAGCAAATTGACAGTTATAGTTCTTTCTGTTTTTAACAAAAGGGGATAAAATGGTTGAAGGCTTGTATAATTATAGTTAAAATTTCAGAAATCTTTTGTCAAACCATATTGCATAGATGAACTTTCATATGAGGTATGTCATATTATAGAGTCAACCTCAATCAACCTATTTAGCTTTTTTCTGAGAAAAAGTCAGATGTGTTCCTTAGATCAAGATGTTTAAGATTTCTAAAGATTCATTTGCCATATTTTGTGTGATTCAGATTGATTGTATGGGGTTTATCGGCACTTTCAACAGTATTTCAGTGCTGGTGCTGGTGTACCTAACGATGGCTTTCTGTCGTTTCTCACACCAGTACAATCACAACATTCAATCTGAGCCACCAGCTGCTCACCCCACTAAGACGCAATACTAATTGTTCGCCTATTTGTGAGAGACAAATTACACATTTCACAATGACTTTTGTCAAATGTCAGAAAGAATGTTGGCTTGTGTGATTTAGAAGAAATTGTATAATGATCATGCGCAAGATATTCTGAATGAAAATTTTAAAAATTCTGAGGAAATCTCGATGTAAAGAACACACCTTACATGTTGCTAGAGCCTTTGCATAGGCTGCTACAGTGTTGTCACCAATAATTATATTTGACACTTTGCAGTCTGGTGACTAAATGCACTTTTTAGCTCACCTGATCACCTGAGCAAAACATGGTAATGGTGAGCTTTTGTGATTCTTGAATGTTTGCAGCAACATTATTGGTCCAATCCTTTGAATCTTGGTCAAAATGTTTGTCAAGTTATGAGGATGAACGCTAATTGATAGTGATGGCATTCATTTGAAATCACACAAAAAGGTGTGATATTATTGACAGTTTCTTTGTTTCATTCTAGAGATCACACTATTGACTTAATACTTGTCAGATCATCAGGTTGAAGTCTCTTAAAAATGGGGGTCATTCCATATGAAATCATGAGGAAAAGGGCCGTGAAGACAATGCCATTGTCTACACTGTAGAGATCACAATTTTGGCTGTCTTTTTTATAACTTGCCCAAAATGTTTGCATGGTCATGAGGATGGACCTTATTGAAAATGGATCATTAAATATGAAAACATGATAGAAAAGGGAAAAATGACAATTTCTTTTTACACTTTAGGAGTCACTGCTTGGGCTCAATCTTCTCCAAATTTGCATGGAATAAGGAGTGGCACCAGCCCAGTCATTAAGTTTCATAACAATATTCATTACTAGATCATTGATGAGCCAAGCCCACTTAGATCACTTGGTAAAATATGGTGCCCTCAATCCTAGGGTCGTAAGTTCAAACGCGGCTCAGCCAACATTCTTTTATGGTAACGTTACACTTAGTACATGTATCTGTTATTATGCTCTCTGAAGGGCAAGCATATAGCCACTGCTTGGTCTGTCCGTCCATCCTTCTTTCCATCCGTCTGTCCGAAGGAATTTCTCCACAACCCTTTGACCCAATTGGATGAAACTTCACATACAAACTCCTTATGATATTGTGCAGATGACTTTTACCTGGTTTTTGTAGAGCCCACTTGCATTGAGCAAGACAAGTTGACACAATGACAGTTTAGTGTATGTGTGTTAGTTTATGTGTATGCCTGTTTGTCCAAATTTGTCCTGACCATAACTACTACATTTATGGATGGATTTTAAAAAAAATGGGCACAATTGATCTCCATCATGAGTAGATGTACCATTGGAACCATTTGTTCCATAGGTTGAAGATCAA
The DNA here is from genome assembly GCA_943736015.1 of Tridacna crocea. NCBI lineage: Eukaryota > Metazoa > Mollusca > Bivalvia > Cardiida > Cardiidae > Tridacna > Tridacna crocea. The sequence goes on from OX031056.1 coordinate 31,861,125, forward strand.
GGTCACAGCTAAAGGTTAAAGTTTTGTAGGGACCATAACTCCTACATTTATGGATAGATTTCAGTAGAAATTTACACAATTGTTCTCCATCATGAGTAGATTGCCATTTGAAACATTTGTTCAGGTAGGTCAAAAGTCAAGTCACGCATGAAGTTCAACTATTTGTGGGCTTGACACTTGTCCTTGGATAATCATTCTAGTTTTAAATATATTGGAATAAAAATAATATTTTAGAATGATATCTCTGGCTGTCAGTACCTCAGTCAATGTATGTCATACTATATGTGACAAGAACTTGTTCTGGAGCATAATCTCTCTCTGACAGCTCTTAGTTATGATAATTGTTTTCCAGGCCTTATCTTCTTAAGCATGCAAGCCACCAATTTGAAACACACACACACTGATGGAACATGCTTTGAACATGTATAGCACACAAAAAAATTTGACATGAAACTTTTCTCAAAGGGAGATCATGTTTGAATGAAAAAAATGAACTGTTAACAGTTAATACACTCACCGTAGTACCTCACTGGATTTATGTGAAACTTTTTGTGACAAGCACTTGTTCAGGAAGCATATTCTGTCGCCAAGTGCTTTTCCTTTATCAGCAGGACTTTAAAAAAAATGCTTCAATGATTGTAAGACATAATTCTTTCTTAATTTCTTATTTTTCAGCATTGATGCCACTTACTCAAAAGGATGGCTAGCACAGTACGTAAATGATGCCAAAGAAGGACAACCATCATGTAATTCTAAAATGAAACTTTACATTCAAGTACAAACCAAGACTTCTTGAGTTTGCATCACGTTCTTTTGATTATGGAGATGAAAACAACCTTTGGTGGTGCGAAAAGGGCAAGTATTTTAACATTGACATGATTGATCCTTACTTATAGTAAATAGTTACTATTCAACCCAAATACAAAGTGGAGGAGGTATACTAATTTCACCATGTCTGTTTGTCCATCCATCTGTCCTTCTGTAGACTTTTCCTTTCCATGCTCTAACTCAAAATCCATTAAATTTTGACCTAGGATCATGAAACTTTACAAATTGTTGCCCGTGAGGTGCCCTATAAATAACGGTCTCATTTGTCAAAGGTCAAGGTAACAGGTGAACTTGGCTTGAAAACTATTTTTGGGCTCTAACTCAAAAGCCATTTGACCTATGGCCATTGAACTTTATATTAATGTTGCCTATGACCCAAGGAAGTGCCTCATTGTTTTTGGGTCATATACATCCAACTTGCACCGGTCAAGGTAATAAATGAACTTTGTTTTAGAAACTGTTCCCTTCTCTCATAGCACTTTCTTAAAGTGTGTGTGTATGGGGGAGGGGTTATGTATTTGTACGCTTTGCCCACAGTTCTTGTTGAAAAAAGGAGTAGGGGACTACTTTGGTATTCTTTGAGAACAGAGTGGCCTTTTTGATGCCATTTAATGATGATATTTAGGAAAACATGTGAAATAGAGAAATTGCTGGTAACCGATTCCTCCTTTTCTCACAATGTTGTCCAACTTATATGGTACTTTTTGTTATGCTGGCTGAAAAAATTTCGGTGAGTATAGTTGCTATGCTGTGCGTCTGTTTGTCCGTCCATCCATACGTCTGTCTGTCCGAAGCCATTTCTCCACAACCCCTTGACTAAATTGGATGTAACTTCATATATCAAATTCTTGGAACATTTCCCAGATACCATTTTCCTTGTTTCTCAATTTGAGGCTGTGTTGTGGAAAAAAGGGACTTAATGTAAAAATTAGTTTTTCTCTAGTATCTCCTAAATTACTGGTCAGAATTTTATGAAATTTTATATTTAAGTTGCTCATCAAAAGCCCCAGACCATGCACTATTTGTAGTTCATTTACACAAAAGTGTATTACGGGAAAAGGGGACTTAATGTATTATAGCTTTATGCTTCTTTTTTTTTGGGGGGGGGGGTTGATGAAAGTTTGTGATGGCAATTACTTCAAAAGCATTACAGCCATTAGTCTCAAATTTGATACACAGATAGCTATTCAACAAGAACCAAAACTCTATCAAAATTTTTAGGGAAATTATCCCCCTTTCATTTTTTGAAGAATTTATTCCTATAAGGAAAATATCTCTGGAAAAGCTGAAGCCATTTACTTGAAATTTTGTAGACAGATAGATTGCTTTGAGAGAAAGAGTAGTTTACACTTGATTCTCAATTAAACTCTTTACCAAACAACAAAATTTTAGACCTGTCCAAATTGAAAGCATTTGCAGATGACAAAATAAATGAAACTCAAAAAGCGAAATTTGTTTCCAGCTGTGTAGAAAACATTCTGGGAAAAGGAGAAAATGCTGGTTAGCAGCATTTTCTCCTTTTCCCACAATGTTTTCAAAATGCTTCTTTCTCAGGGTTGTTAAAAGTCGGGATTGTGTGGTAAAGAATTAAGAATGTGTTGTGGGAAAAGGGGGCTCCATGTTTAAATTTGTTTTTCTCTAATATCTTCTAAATTTTTGGTTATATTTTCATGAAATTTCACTTTTAACTTATTCATCAAAAGCTCCTGACCATATACTCTTTATATTTCATTAATGAAAACAGTATTATGGGATAAGGGGATTTAATGACATTTTTTTATGTTTTATCTTACGTTTGACTTTTCACTTAATTTTCTGTGCACAAATAGATCTTATGTAGGAAAACAGCTGAGGATTTCAAATTATGTCATACATTTTGTGACAAGTACTGGTTCGGGGAACATTAACTGTCAATGACAGCTCTTCTTTTCCGTTGCCTTTAGGCACAGGTATATGGCATGTAGCGTTGCCTTATGGTCCTTTACCAAAATATATCTATATATATAGAGTATAATGACTCTATAATGAAATTTAGCCAAATGTTGCGGGATCCTGTATTTTATGTAGAGATAAAGAAGGAAATCTTTTAAAAATCAGAAGGCCTAGATCTTCCAAGTTTTGCAATATAGCATAATTTATACTCATGGTCCTCTATCAAAATGCTTGAAATAATTACTCTACAATCAAAAATCTTAAAATAATTACTCTACAATCAAAATTAGCACTATGCTGTGGGATCCTGCATTGGTAGGTAAAGAAGGAAATCTTTAAAAATCTTCTCTTCTCAAACCATTAGGCCTAGAGCTTTCAAATTATGAATGTAGCATTGCCTTATAGTCCTCTACCAAAATACTTCATTCAAGTTATCACTCTATGATCAAAATTAGCCCTATGCTGTGGGATAACAGATTTTACAGAGATCACTGAAGGGCCCAAATGTCCCGCCAAATTTTATATTCTAGATTGAACCCTGACCAAGTAATAATCAAAGCTTTCAAACCAAATTTGGAAGAGATTCAGCATGCATCGAGAGTATTACACATATTAACCTGTTACCAAACAACAATATTTTAGAGCATATTTTAGTTCATATTTCAAGCATTTGCAGATGGAAAAATAAAAGTGACTGAAAATTTGAAATTTGTTTTGTGAAGAGTAGAAAACATTGTGGAAAAAGGAGAAAATGCTGGTTACCGGCATTTTCTCCTTTTCTCACAATGTTTTCTAAAGGCTTCTTTCTCAGGGACGTCAAAAGTAGGGATTGTGTGGTAATGGGTTAATAAAAAAACTCCTGACTTTTTCCAGAGGTCCAAGATGTTCTGTCACCTGTTGAAAGAAGTATGTCAACAGCAGCTTCAGAAAGTTCCAACAGACAGCTGTCAACAGTCACCCAACCAACAACTAGTCTTCATGTAGAGATCCATTCATCCAATTTCAGCAGTAGCCAAACATTCCAATATTCAGCTGTTAACAGTCAACCAGCCAACAACTAGTCTTGAAGCAGACATCCCTGCGTTGGATAGAGACAGTGACAGTAATTCAATCAAACGTCCCAACAGTCAACAGTCAACCAGCCTACAACCAGTTTTAGGGCAGAAATCCATCCATCAAATATAGACAGTGACAGTAATCCACCTAATCATTCAAACAGTCAACTGTCAATATTTAGTTAACCGGCCAAGAACTAGTTTTGAAGTAAAAATCCCTGCTTTGGATATATAGAGAGTGACAGTAATCCAACATTTTTAATTTTTTTGTGTACATCATGATGGCAGTGGGATAAAGCTTTGTTAAGCACTGCCTTCTATCGGATTGTAATCTATATATCTTGATGGAAAACACCTTTGTGGATGTCTTATACATGATGATTATATATTTTTAACATTTTTTATGCCCCTGCATCAAGCGATTGGGGCATATTGTTTTACCATTGTCTGTCTGTCTTTCCCTCTGTCGGCAAAACTTAGCAGAAAAACTTAACATTTCCACTTACTTCAATGAATGAATAGTGTTTTATGGCCCGTCGACAACTTAGGTCATATTGGGCGCACTTACTTAGTAAACAATAATGCGAGGTGAAAATAACATACATGTACAACAACATAAGACAAACATGATAAATGAGGAATGGATGAAACACAAAATGATGCCCCTTTTGTCGCCTTTTACGACATGCATGCTGTCACTTTTGTTCCACCAGATGAAATGGCAGATGTGACGATCGCGGGACTGCAGTGGTTTATTCTTATACCCCCGATTAAACCACACGGGGTCCCACAGGCCAATTGATTCCCATTCCAAACCCTATTTACATCAAGAAAAAAAAAATATATAGGATTTGGAATAAGAACTACCCAGCCTGCTGCAATCCTACGAATTATGAGGAAAGCAGCCGTTTGTCTCTAATTTTAGTCGCCTTCTACGACAAGCCATAGAGAAAGGCCGAGGTCCTATTCTATAAACTAAAAAACCCCCGGGACCCCACGGGGAGTCCACTTACTTCAAGGCTATTCAAGAAACAAAGATGATATTTGGTATTTAGGTATACCTCATCAATATGCATCTAATGAGGGTTATATGTCCAAGGTCAAGGTCAAAATTTTAAACCCCATTATCTTAAAAAAAATCCTATCAAAACTTAACTAAAGAACTTAATATTCCCCATTACTTCAAGGCTTTGCAAGATGCAAGGTTCATATTTGGTATGTAGGTGTATCTCATTGTTATGCATCTGCTGGTGACAAGTTCAAGGTCATCTGTCAATGTCATTTATGAAGGTCACACTTCTTAAAATTAGCTATTACGGGGGTATTAGTGTTTCACAAACACATCTTGTTTTCTTAGTTATACTTTAAAGGATTATGTCCAGGGTATTACTTTTAAAGTATAGATAGTTTTAGAAATCGAAACTCCATAATCCATACTCCATTAGAACAAACCTAGGAAAAGTCTGACTTGATTTTTAGTGATGTTCCATTCACAAGGTGTCAGTGGGGGTATATGTCAGCTCGTGACAGTTGTAGTTTCATCTGTTTGGAAAGTTTTCTTTCAAGTGATGCATTGGTTTAACTTTCATGTTGCACACTATTGACATCCAATTGCTGTGCACATTTGAATATGAATAAGAATTAAATCCCTATTTAGCTTTTCGTGACTGTATATTACTGAAATGGAATAAACTTGCTTTCACTTTTGAATCTTTCATTAGATTAGACCAGCTGTTTGCAGGGAAAACCCAAGGTATTGCTATTTCATTGGCATTGTTATTGTGCAAAATCTTTCAAGTTTTGCAAAAAAATCTGAAGTTTGAAAATATTTACTTTAAACTCAGAATATGTGTTCTCTATCAAAGGACGATGCATTTTAAGGGAAGTAACTCAAAGTAGTGTAATTATGTTACAGGTATGCAGCTTTTTAGCTCGACTGTTTTGGAACAAAAAGTCGAGGTAGTGTCATCACACTTGTGTCATTGGATTTGTAGGCATTGGCGGCATGGTTGTTGACGTGACAAACTTTAACCTTGGCTATACCTCGCTTATATCTGAAGATATTTACTTGAAACTTGAAAGATATGTTTACTATCTAAAGAGCAATCTATACTAACAAGGGAGATAACTTTAAATGCATTTTTGCCAGAATTATTCCCCTATTTTGACTTAGAATTTTTCACTATCCAGGACCTATAGCCGAGCGTAGCACCCACTTGCAGTGCTCTTGTTACCTCACCTGAGCACACAATGCTCTTGCGATTGTTGATGTCTGTTGTGCATCCTCCAGTTGTCTTAGACAATTATGGTGTAAACAATACAGTGGTCACAATCTAGGCTCGTTCATTGTGAAACTTGCTCAGAAAGTTTATCTTGTTAACATCTAGATCAAGTTTGAACATGGTTTTGGCTGGATCAAAAAATATTTCACAACGTAAAATCTAAAAAAAATCTTATTAACGTTCCAGACAATATTGTCTCATTCTTATTCACTGTGCAACTTGCTAAGAATGTTGATGTCAAAGATATCTTGGTCAAGATTGAATATTGGTCTGGCCTGGTCAAAAAGTAGGTCACTAGGTCAAATCTAAGAAAAAAGATTGTTAGCACTCTTGAGGTCACAATTTTGTCTCATTCTTATTCACGGTGCAACTTGCTCAGAATGTTAATAAAAAGTAGGTCGCTAGGTCAAATCCACGAAAAAACATTGTTAACACTCAAGGGACCACAATTTATGCTCAATCGTGAATCTTGCTCAGTGTTTTCAAGGCCAACTAGTTTTAGCTTGATAAAAAAGTAGGAATAATCTTTTTACAATTTTATCATCATGAATCTCGCTCAGACTTATTAATACTTTAAAGTCCACAATTTTGGCTTATATGCTGTGAAACTTGCTCAGAATATCTATATTGGTGATATCTAGGCCAAGTTTGAATATGGGTTCAGCTGGGTAAAAAGATAGGTCACTGATTCAAATATTTGTGTGCTTATAAGCAAGCAGGTAAATAACGTTATTGCTTTTCAAAAGATATTTGGATAGATGTATATTGTATAATGTATGTATGTTAACTTTGCTGATTTATGCAGCTTTCTACTTTCCCGTTTTCATTAGCATGATATATCACCTTTGCCAAATTGTTTTATAAACTTTTTACTAAAGAAGCACCAAAAGTGCATGTTTTCAAAGGCTTTCATTCGAAGAATTATAAGATATTGACATCTGGATGATTTGTCTCCTTTTGCTACAATGTTTTCAAAAGCTTGACACGAAAGTAGCACAAAATATATTAACCTTTATGTCACCTTTTACCACAATATTTCCGATAGCTTGTCCTTTAAAAATGCACGCATAGCGATGTTTTCAAAAGCACTGTTCTAAAGAAGGATAAAATGCTTCGTCACCTTTTACCACAATGTTTTCAATAGCTTTTCTCTAAACGAGCGTAGAAATCACAATGTTTTCAAAAGCATTACTCTAAAAAGTATAAAAGATCGTTTGTATATACTGTTATGCAGGCTTTACAAAGTCTCATGTTAGACAAAAGAATTTCAAATCTCCCTTATAATGTTTAGTGTATAGATGAAGTTGTATTAAAATTTTATGCTGATATCAAATATAAATATAGTACAAAAAGAAAGGTCTATATTTAACAGTAATGTTCTATACTCCGTGCATATCAGGTCACTAGGTGGTATAAAGTCTCATATCAGTCTTTTTATATAAAGTCTCTTTATATGCATTTTCTATCCTTCGTTAAAAGAAAGAAAAAAAAGTATATGTATTTTCTTAATATAAAATGAACATTGTTTTTCGACAATATGTATGTACATACTTGAAAAGCAGCCAGTTTCTTAGAAAGATTATTCACGGTGAAGCGTAAGTGTAAAGGAAATCAAGAGAGCATGAATAAGTGCACTTGTTAGTGTGATATAATTGGAGTAATGTTGAATACGATATAAATACTACAAAAATAATTCAAACTATTCTCTCAGCAATAGAATCATCCCAATTTCGCAAAATAAAATGGACAGTGATTTTCATTCAAAACAGGTCACGTATATTTTTTACTTACAGAATAGCGTTTTCACTCTTTGATTAACTATATAACTCTCTTTCCCTTTTAATAGTTTCAAGTACATGTATATCAAAAGTCACGTTGACTACTACATTGTTTAATTATTGTTATTTTGCAAAATGTACACTGGAGCAAATAAAATCTACATTGGAGCAAATAAAATGTATTGTATTGTTTAGATCAATGATGTCTAGGTCAACTTTGAATTTGGGATTAGCCAGGCCTAAAAAGTAGCTCATTTCATTTAATCTTAGACAGATCTCGTTAAAATCTTAGCAGACACAATTTTCAAGCAATCATAGCAAAACTTGCTAAGTATGTTTATCTTGATGATATCTCAGGCCAGTTTAAGATTGCATTTGGTATGGTAAAAAAGATCACTAGTTCAAATCATAGATAGAGAGAGAGATGCTGTTTGGTGAAGACAATTGTCCCTGCAAACAAAGAGAGAAAAAAGAGATACTCTTACGTAAGGACACTTGTCCCTACAAAAAAGAGAGTAAAAGGAGATACCGTTAGGTGAGGACACTTGTCCCTACAAAAAAGAGAGAGAAAAGAGATGCTGTTACGTGAGGACACTTGTCCCTACAAAAAAGAGAGTAAAAAGAGATGCTGTAACGTGAGGACACTGTCCCTACAAAAAAGAGAGTAAAAAGAGATGCTGTAATGTGAGGACACTGTCCTCACACAGTATGAGAGAAAAAAGAGATTAATGTAACGTGAGGACAATTTTGTCCACACAGTGACTCTAGCGACTCTCTTTTTTTATGATGATTTCAAGCCAAAGCCACAACAAGGTTCCTTTTGGATGGTAGAAGTGAAAACTGAAAGAGAGTTATGCGAAAAACACTCAGAAATGGTTGTCCTCAGATCCCGGTTTTTTGGCTAATGTCCTCTCTATTACGGATTCGTCGGCTAGAGAGGACTGCGTAGGCTGATCCGAGACGACACCTTGCGCATATGTCGGAATGCCCTTTTTCGCGTGTTGCAAGCCGTTTTATACACAAAGTACAGCATCATTTGAATGAACTAGAATTTCATTAATCATAAAAAATAATGCTACCATAAAACAAATCAGGTCGAGCGGGAAAAAGACAAAAATATTTGATGTCGATACTTTCTGTCATAAATAATTGATGTTCTTGACATCTCCCAAGTTTAACGACCGAGGAGCTCAACGGAAAACTTAGAAATAAAAGTCAAACATGATAACAAAGCTCACTGCGTACAGCTCTGAGGTCATACCAGTGACGGATGGCAGCACAGCTGAATGTTGCATGGCTGTCGATAGGATTGCTCAGAAAGATTCTCTTCACATTTATATCAGTTGAAATAATTCTAAATTTCAAGACTTGTAGTCTGATTGGTTGAGACAGAGAGCCTCAATGGGTGACTAGCCAAAGACCAAGCGATAAGGAATTGGTTTAGAAACACGAAAATTACTAAGTGTGGCGATCGCCTACTGGTGTGTTGTATATTCACCAGTACATTATGAGCAGTTGCACCTCACATGTTTCCTGACTTTCACTAGTATTTTACTGGGGCTCTGAGAAGTATCTTGATAAAGAACGTTCCTGCAAAAATGCACTGTATCGAGTAAGTATTAAAACCTTGATTCCCACAATAAATCGTTCGCGTTCGCCACTGAATGACGCAGAGCCCGATTTGGAGAAAGCAAATTAAATTTATTCGCAGGTTTCGCCAGAACAAATAAGCAAACATCGGCCGATGGAGAGCTGGGATCACATGAACACTGTTCATAAAAACCGACCTTGGTTATTTATGTCTAAAAAATAACGCAAATGAAGCTCTGTTCTTCTCCCTGAAGGTTAGGATAACGAAATAATTCTTTGTTCAAAGCCAAAATTTGCTATTACGAAATAGGCACAGCGTACCTTTCAATACATGGTGTGTTGGTTTTACAAATATACATTAACAATGAACTCTCTCATGAACGAAAAAATATACACCTGTCTAAATTGAAGGAACTTGCCGATAACAAATTAAATTTGGCACATGTAATGATAATTGTATTGAGAAGCGATTAAAAACTTAGTAGCGTGAAAAGGAGAAAATGCTGGTTACTGCTGCGTCTACATTTTCCCTTTTCCGCTGTAGTTTCAAAAGGCATTTTTCTGAGGTTCGTTAAAAACATGAGATTGTTTGGTAATTGGTCAAAACTTGTACTGAAATTCATAACGTGTGTAACAATTGTAAAGTGTGCAGCATTTTGCTTGTTCATTATACTTATACGCGTAGTTACAAGAACAGTAAAATGGCTCATTTCTGCCGAGAGTCGCGAAATAACTATCAGATTAGTTTTAGAAAACTTTCTCGATAAATCTGTTTTCTAGATATTTTATCTAATTGTTGTGAAAAGATTTCTGAAAACTGAAAAAAAAATCACAGTAAACTTTGTGATCTTAAAATTTACATGGATATTTAAAGCCAAATTTCTCATTCGTGCACGAATCTGTCATTCCAGATACAATCTTTGGGATAGGTATACCTGTTTCTCGATATCTAAAAATAGAAGAACCGTCTTTTCGGTGAGCTTTTTAGTTTTTGACTGTACAAGATGGCATCGGAAGATGTTGTGAAATTTAATTTTTGTGTACTTACCGTGAATGTCAGTCGTGAGTACAAACGCAAAATAAATCTTGATAAAAGTGAGAATTATCAAGATACTTTTATCGTGAAACTTATCAAGATAATTTGTCCAGGAAAATCTTTTTTATCGCGATAGTTTTCATAAATCATTGCAATAGCTAACTCGTATCTTGAGGCAGAAATATGCCACCATAGAACAGAGATAACCTATATCAATTTCGTAAATGTTGTCCTGTGATATTTGGAATATGGATAAAGTATATATATGGACATATGGTATGTTGGATTTGTATTTCGTTACTCTCTTAACAGGTTTCTTTATTCGATATTTATGTCATTATCTTTTAATAATTATCATGTCGAATTCTCACAGAATTTTGGGCCCTTCTGGGTCGTAGATGACAACAATTCACCTAAGTTTTCATCGATTTTTCTTTTTAATATTCTGTCTCTAAACATATCACGTTGAAACTATCCATGGAGAATCTTTAATCAAGGGACGTAACCTTGAACATTACTATTTTCTATCATCTATCGAGGGAGGTAACTTTTGAAACCATCTAAATCTTTCTTTCTTCAGAAAACCTTCTAAAGCCATATCTTTGTCGTCTGCGATAACTTCATTTCGGACAAGTCTAAAATTTTAGGTAAAACGGCACATTTAAAAAAAAACAGGCATCCATGTATCTATTTTTTTGAATAGGCAAACCGTCATTTTGTCTCGAAACCGTGTGATAGTTAAAAAAGAACATGTTGAGAAAAAAATACTATTGTGTACCCAGAAGTACTCTGTCTGGAATACGCGGAGCACAAAAAGATTGATTTGAATGTGAACTTACAAAGCGATATGTTTGCCAAGTTGCCAATCTTATTTGTAGGGATATCGTCATGATAACGAAAAGTCGATTCTATGGTAAATTGTGTCTGCAATAATGAATATAAATAGAACTATTAACTCTGTACGCGCTTTACTAATGAAATGGACATTTTTCAAAACGGAAGAAAAATTAAAAAAAAGTGATAAGAATCTGTCTGTCAGTATATTTTACAATAATAAAACAGGATCGATTAAAGGTTTTACAGCGCGTGTTTTTGATCCATGATACCCAGAAAAGTAAAGGAGATTTTGCATAGTGCTCTAAGAGTAAACACAATAAACTCATTATTCACATGATAAAGTAAATGTGTTCTTGTCTTTTCCTTATTTCAGAATGTTGATATTTCTTTGAGTTTTCTTATGTCTCCATGTAGGTGAAGTCAAATTTGAACCATACCATTGGCTGAAAGTGTTCATATTTGGTACTTTATGGGTGAAAGCCTATGGTCCCAATAGACTGCAATCACATTTCATCCCTGTCAGACCCATCTCGATAGACGTTGCTCATTCTGATTTATGCTGTCTGCAAAAGTATCCCAGATGCCCTTTGCATCATAACAATTAACCTTTTACCAAACAATGTCGACGTTTAACAACCCTTAGAAGAAAATACGCTGTTGAAAACATTGTAGGAAAAGTAGATAAATGCAAGTAACCAGCATTTTGTCCTTTCCCAGTATGGTTTTTTATCCTTTCAAAGACAAATTACGCCTTTTCAGCCACATATAACTTGTATCTACAGTTGCTTTCAAAATTGGACATTAAAAAGTTTATCTTGTGATAAAGAGTTAAGGAGATCATATCCATGATTGGCTACAGTTTCTTTCCCCTGAACTTCGGACAATATTCTTCCCAAGCCTATGGCTACTTTTTCACTAAACCATTGTCGACGTATTGAACAGGAGTGAGAGATAATGAATTCTTTTGTAATTGCTAAAGAAAAACTCGGTAAGAAATTGGCTGAGCTGGGGACTCGAATCAGCGAACTCCGAGTGTCGGGTCTTATACTTTACCGACTGCGTTACCGGGCTATGCTGACAGTGATGCGTCCAGATTTTTAATTTGATTGTAAAAAAAATCATTTTATTTCATGCTTTCCGGTAGGATACCGAGACATAGCAGTGAAAATATTTTTCGATGTTCCAAGGGTACGACCAGTGAAAAGACCGATTTTTATATTCTAGTTACCTAGGTAAAATATGCGTGACTCTCAACTGAGAGGGAAATATTACGTCATTTTACCTTACATTTCTCGCGCTTGACATAATATTGTAATGCGTTACTATGCGGAAGGGGTACGCCACGGGGAATAATTGAAAAGCACTGTACTGGATTTTGATGAAGCTCTTCCCAGAAAGGCCTAAAGGCATGAAATAAATAGAGAATATTCCTTTTTTTTCGGTGAAATATCGAAATTTATTTCATGTCGTGAACACCATCGGTAATATTTTCACTCGTGACCGCGGAAATATGACGTAATTTACCTTACATTTCTCGCACTTAACGTGATATTGTAACACATTACAATGAGAAGAGGGGTACGTCACTGGAATAATCGAAAAGAACTGTATTTGACTTTGATTAGCTCCTAAAATACCTTTCAAAGTGCGATATTTGGGTCATTTCTGCTATTTAACAAATAAGCATTAAGTTTATCTTTCTGTTAGCCACTTTCATTTTATTTATTTTACCGTGGGCGGATAAAAGATACATGTAGTAGGTTTTCAATTCAACAACATACTTTGCCAAAATATTAAACATAAACCCGTTTTAAAAAGAAGTGTTTTAGACCCGTCGAACTTACAGACAGTGGCAGAAAAAGATGTAAAAATTAAAACAAATTAACTGACGTTTTCTGATTAGAAAGACAATGTTTTTGACGAGGAGAATTTTGTCTAGCTATACTGGTTCCATTCAATGTCCCTGAAAACATTACAAAAAATGGCATTTGAAACGACTGAATTTAAATACACTTCCAATCCTTAGATATCTTCTTAATAATTATCAGATAATACACCTGTACCATGCCTCTTTTAATGTCGATTTATCCATTTGGATCAAATATATGTCAAATTTATCTTGTTTAGTTTATACGTAAAATGCTGAGTAGCTACGTTTCCAGTTCACTGTTTCAGACTTTACTCAAGCAACTCGGCCATTCTATCACACGTTCAGAGGCATAATTTTATGTTCAAAATACATTCTCAACAATATTCTTTGTCTTATTATTTTGTAAGTAACAGTAGTTCTGGTCGGCTTAACCAAAAGGTGTAGCCAGTCAGCAGCGTTACTTTCAAACTGAGAAAAATCTTGAAAATTACACACACAAAAAAAAAGATCTTCAGAATCGTTGATAAATACAGACCCTGACCTTCGATCTTAGATGAATTCAGGCCGGGAAGGGAGGGTTTTCGTGAACTGTGAATCATGGTTCAACATTAGAGTTAGCTATCTCTCCACGATACGGCTGCAAACGTTTTGAAAGGGACTTAACTCATTAGCAAACGACAAAATTTTAGACTGGTCCAAATCGAAGGAATTTGCAGACGACAAAATAAAAGTGACTGAAAAATTAAAATTTGTTTTGTGAAAGGTAGAAAACATTGTGGGAATAGGAGAAAATGCTGGTTACCAGCATTTTCTCCTTTTCCCACAATGTTTTCGAAAGGCTTCTTTGTAAGGGGCGTCAAAAGTAGGGATTGTGTGGTAATGGGTTAAAACTCCTTCCGATCAGACATAGACAAAATCGATACACGGTCCAACGATAACATTCGCAAAACAATGGGTACAAAAAGGAAAATGAAAATAGGAACATGAACTTTAAGCTTATAAGGCGATAAGAAATGGAACAGTGAAGATCAATCCATTCATTTATATTCATTGCCATGGACATGTTTCCGAAAGAATTGTTTCAAAGATGAATGCGGGGTCCATAAATAAGAATGACAAGCACTACCATAAATCGACTTGTAGTTCATATTCAAATTTATCTTATGGCGGTCAAGATTTGTATCTTCCTTTTTGTGATTTGTGGTGTTGAATCAAATGGTCTCCTTTCTTCCGAACACCCTGTAAGATCTATACTAGACGATCAACTCTAACCTACATCCTCCTGGTTTGAATTAACCCTTTCCCAAAAGATCCCAGGTTTTTTCGACCCCGAAATAGAAGCCTTTCGAAAACATTGTGGGAAAAGGAAAAAAAAATGCTGGTCACCAGCATTTTCGCCTTTTCTCTAAATGTTTTCTAGCCTGCTGGAAACAAATTCAATTTTTGAGTTACATTAAATGAGTCGTCTGCAATTGCCTTCAGTTTGGACCAGTCTAAAAATTTTGTCGTTTGGTAAAGAGTTAACCATCATGAAAACTAAGAAAATATAGACTCTTCAAAATGGAAAGCAATTGCAGATGACAAATTCGAAATTGGAATTAATAGGACTATAGTGAAGTTATAGGAAAGGGTATAGAATATATTCTGGCAAAAAGAAGAAACTGTGCGTAAATAAGTCTTCTTTTTACCAACCTGTTTTAATTGGTGTCAGAAGAACTAGGGTATGAAAAAGCTTAGATATTTTATATTGTGTCAAGGAGTGTAAAGCAGGATCAGGGCGTAGACTTACCATGATCTACAAGCAACGCGAAAACTACCCGAGGTAGCCATTATAAAGATATGTTGGCGCGTAGGTTCACATTCTGTATACACTTATTTTGATGTACGCTGTCAGTAGACATTCATGTACTGCATGTTGCCTATGACAGTGAAAGATTTGCGATGAAAAAATTCCTTGCAAATCCGTAATGTGATAGACTTTAAGATACCATTTCTCGCCCATGATCCTCCCTGGATTAAAGACAGATGAAGGCTAATTATAGTCCTTTTTATACAGCGATTCATATCACTGTAATAACAGTTCGCATATTCTTTATAAAAGTAGACATATTAATTCTCTCATGCAGGTTTCAAAAGTTTTCCAAAGTTCCATAAAACAAAACACTTGACGTTAAGTCGCCTTCAAACTTTACGTATTGGCCGAGCTTATGCAAGCGTATACCATTCTTAGCGTTCCTTGTGTACGCAGAGGTTCGTAAGCTTATCGTTCTGAACTGTTTTAAAGCTTAGGCCGCTAAATGCGACTCAATGACCTGTTGCTGACAGTGTAGATCAAGATCAGACTGTACAGAGCAAGCTATTTGATTTTGAATCTACACTCTGCAATACAAACATGTAGATACTTTCTCAAAGAATGGTTAAGATTGCAATATTCAATTTTTTGCTGTTGGTTAACCCTTTACCCCATAAGGCATTTCTATGGTATCTCTAATTGACCCTAGATAACAGCAAGGATGAAGTTGTTTCTTATGTGTATATGACATCTTTTGATAGCAATAGAAAACATTGTGGCAAAAGGTGAAATTGCTCGTCACGAGCAATTTCACCTTTTGCCACAATGTTTTCCAAAGGCTCCAACAAGCAATGCGTAGAAATGAGTATCTATGGAGTAAAGGGTTAAGATTGCAAATATTCAGTGTTTTGCTGTCGACTTGAAAGTTTCGCGTAACCTATTTCGCGGGTTAAAGGTTCGGTTACTTAAATTACGTCTGTGTATATCACTGTTTGGCCAATGCGCTGAAAATTTTGTGCATGCGCATCAGTTTTCTATAAATATCAATTAATAGCCCATACACAACGGGTTCGTTTCGAACAAAATTCTAACAGTTTTTGGGTAAACAGCATGACCAAGGTTCGTTATCTTTTCGTCCTACAAATTCTTTAAAAAATGTATTTATAGACAATTATGCAACCCTCTCTCAACGTTTCTTGTCCGGATTGATCAAGAGTGCTAGCACAGCATTTACATACCTCAGACTTTCGTTGGGAGATTGCCGGCATCCGTTGATATTTTTGCAGCTGTTTCGTTAATATGCCGTCACCCACACTTTATCAACTCGCTTTGATGTCTTTCAAAATGCGTATTCAGTTAGTTGGGAAGGGGAGGGAGGGAGAAGTACGGGTTTTTGTGCGTATCCAAGTCCTACAATTCGTTCATTTGATTCATCGCAGTGTTACTGCGCCCTTACCACGTGAAATTGCATGGAGTATAAAAACGGTATTTATCAGTGATTTTATCGTACAAAAATTATATCTTTAGAAAAAGCGCTGTTTTCCATAAAATTTACATTTTCTTTCCATTCCAGAAATCCTCCATGATGTCATGTGCTCTAGTTTCATTTGGTAGATTTGAGATTGTGCAGTTAATAGCTGTAATACATCAGGGGCAATTTTGAACACTTAATATTTTTGTAATTGGATTTCGTGCAATGCTCAAATCTTCTTTATTTTACACATGACTGTGGGTTTTGTTTCTGCTTATTTCTTTCCTTTTCCCTCGACATGCACAAATGTCCATAGGTTTATAATGTGGCCTGCAATACGCGAAAAGGGGCATTCGGCCACTTGCGTAAAATGCCGTTTCGGATCAGTCTGCGCACTACGAGCAGGCTATTCCGAAACGACACCTTTCGTTTTTATATAAATTTTCTGTTTTGCGCACGTCTACTGTAGCACAAAATCTAATGTAGTCGTAAAAGTGACGTCTCGGATAAGCCTGCGCGGACTGTGCAGGCTTATCCGAGACAAAATTTTACACAAATGTCCGTTTGCCCCTTACGGCGTATTGCAAGCCATATATGAACTTTTTTACCCTTTACCAAACAGTGCTGTTTTGAAGTTGCAGGAAAGACAGAAAATGCTTTAAAATCTTGGGCTGCTATGCGCGACTCAAGGATCTTATGCGGATGGTGTAAATCGTGATCAGACTGCACAAAACATAAAGTCTGACCTTTGATCTGTACTATCCGATAAGTAGATATTTTCCCAAAATGATAAAAAAATATCTTCTAAATTGCAACATTTCATTGTTTACCGTCGACTCTAAGTTCCAGATTTTTTTTTTTTTCAATTTTGAAATCATTTTCGAGCGACAAGTCGAATGTAGGTCAATTAATGGTCTAGAAAGGCTATTTTAGCCTTTCTAGACCATCATATGACCTACATCTGACTTGTCACTTGCAAATGAATCTAAATTTTAAACACTTCTGGAACTTACCGTGTAGAAAATTAGTGGACTTAACTATTAAAATGTTGATAGGTAGATTGGTTTGTTAACTATTCGGGTTTTTTTTTTTTAAGATGAGTGTATAAGTCTCTTCTATGTACAATCCCCCAGAGAGACGATATAGCCGTATTCTATCGTGCAACTTTAAATAGTTTTCAGCTTTCTCCCGAAAATTGAGTTGAAACTGCCACCTTTTCTGTAAGATAGCAGATTGTGAACCCTTCATCACACAATTCTAAACGACCTTAACCATTTACCAAACAATCCCTGGTTTTTACGACCCTGAGATAGAAGCTTTAAAAAAAATATGAAAAGGAGAAAATGCCAGTAACCAGCATTTTCTCCTTTGCCCACAATGGTTTCTACCCTGCTGGAAAGAAATTTCAATTTTTGGGTAACGCTTATTTTGTCGTCTGCAAACGATTTCGATTAAGACCAGTCTAAAATTGTGTTGCTTGGTAAAGAGTTAAGAAAGATCGCTTGAGAAAACGTCATGGAAAAACGAGAAAAAGCCGGTTTCGAGAATTTTCTCTTTTTCCCATGTTTTTTTTTTTTACCTTTTCACAGACGATACCATCATGTAAGCCATAGTGCCTGCATGCCATCTTCAAATGCTTTTTATGTGTTTAGGTCTAAAATTTTCTCGTCGGCAAAAGACCGTAACCTACTGGCTGCCAACCAGGACTCGGTACGCTTTTGCATACATTGTTGCTTAAGATCCGACTGCACAGAACATGCCGACTAATTTCTGCATCTACAGTCTTGCAGGGTTTATCATTCCTGATGAGCACACGGAGGTTATGAGACAGACCTCTAAATCTTACCACCCCGACATAAAGGCTTTCGGGAAAAAATGTTGAGTTCGGAGTTAACTTTTTTAAATATGTATTTTCTTCGTTCCTATAATGTTTTCTAGCCTTTCAAAGACAACTGCAGTCATATAACACCCACCATCAATTTGGTGCTCGAGAATGCCTTCAATTCAGCGAGTTTTCTTTTTTTTTTTCGTTTGACAAAGTGATGTTGAAAGCCTGTCAACAGCAGACACCATAATATCATATTTACCAGACCTTCTGCCATGTTCGACATTGATCCGGTCGACGAAACGTGAAAACAATCGGTGACCGAAACTTCCAATCACCTACGCTAGCCAAGTGCACTCAGTCCACTATATGTGCTCTTTTTTTCGCTAGAAATGACCAGGCCCTGTTGAGTCTTGATCTAGAAACGTAAAGAAATTCCAGATTTTAAGGAATAACACGTACACAACTACACTTCGTAGCGATTCATTTTGGTAAATTTGAACTTACTACATTAGAAGCTGCAGGAGAATTTGCGCACACAAAAAAAAAAACGCACGGACGGTAGGACAGACGGACGATCGGGACCACAACATAATACGATCCTTCGGGGATATAAAAAAGGAATAATTGTTGGAAACGACATTTAAAACCGAAGAAACACATCAGTAACTAAAAATTATGTGCTCATAATATTTTCTTTACTTTGACTTTCATACTTCAGAAAAGATGACGCAAGAAATTGTCTGTTTATTATAAATTGGTAAACCGAATCATGTTGAAATGTATGGAAAACCTTTCAAATATAAACGCAGAGATGCAGGGCTGTTTTTGCTTATTTTCCATCGTTTTCGGTGCTGACGCGACAGACGAAACGTGAAACCGAATAAAAAACACATCATTCAAATACTCATACGGATAGATAGGTCTGTATATATGTACTTTCCCTCTTTACCAGAAAACAGAGTTTTAGAATTGTCCAAACATTCAGAACATTAAATTTTGCAGGTGACAAATCAAAGGTGGATCAGAATTTCATGGTGGAATTTGTTCATGGAAGTGCATAAAACAATGTGAAACAAGGGAAAACGCTCGTTACTAAAATACATATTGTCTCCTTTATGTGTAGTTAATCCTTTCCCAAACAAGCCCTTGTTTTTACGTGTTTGCAGTACAAGTCTTTTGAAAACACTGTGGGAAAAGGAGAAATTGCTCATAACGAGCAATTTCTTCTTTTCCCACAGTGTTTTCTGCCCGTTCGGATAATTTTCTGCCATTGTTATGAAAGTTAAAATTGTCGTCTGCAAACTCTTTCGGTTTGGAAGAGTCTAAAAATTGTCTTGGGAAAGGGTTAAAAATAGCCTATGTGTAACAATTTGTCACTGATACTTTGATCCTTCCTCGCCATACGATTTGGAGTTTTAACGACCTTACAGGAAAGTGTTTACAAAAACACTTTTGGAAAAGAAATAAATGCTGATAAGCAGCATTTTCTCCTTTTCCCAGAGTGTTTTTAGCCTTTCAAAGAAAAACTTCAAAGCAATTGAAAAACAAGCGAATCTGTGAAAGCTGTCACAGATTATTAGTGTTAACCAAAGAAAAAAATAGGGGCACAAATTAATCAGTGTCTACACACTAAGATTCCTCTGAAGGTGTTCTGATAATACTATAAAATTACAAAAAGCCTGTTTTCCAAGACATTAAGGAATATAGTGTTAAAGACATTATATTCAAACATGCATTTATCACGTTGAACTCCTGACAGATAAGACATTCTCGACAAGAAATTCGTCTGTAAAACTGTTGTGTCTGTATGTCTTGCATATTGGGCGCAATTTCTGTTCCTGTTAATGTTTTTACCTAACGACCTGTTCTATTCCTGCCTACACTCTACCTATATCAATTAACTCCTAGACTTGTTCAACTTGAAAGCATTTGCAGGCAACAAAAGAATTGTGACTCAAACAATGGAACTCTTAAAGGGTAAAAAATAATGTGAGATAAGGAGAAAGTGTCTTTTCCTTCTCCCTGGATGTTTTCAAGAGCTCATTCTGTCTCGTAGTGGTCGAAACTAGGTACTGATTGTAAAAGGCTTAACTTTTTACCATACGACAAAGTTCTGACTCATCCAAATTGAAAGCATTTGCAGGTGATAAACGTAATTAAAAAATTGAAATTTGTTAACAGCATGGAAGAAAATATTGTGGGAAAAGGAGAAAATGCTGGTTACCAGCATTTTCTCCTTTTCCCACAACGTTTTCAAAAGGCTTCTTTCTCAGGGTCGTTTAAACCAGGAAAGTTTAAGAAAGGTTTACACTGATGTTTTGCAAGTATTACTTGTTGTATTGAACACAAATTCTGGTATGGTGTCTGTTCTACTTTGGCCTAAGAACGTAAACGAGTCTTGCCCTATGGAAAAGGGGCTTAAATGCAAATGAAAAAAGTATCGCCCTGAGTCAGCCTGGGCAGTCGCACAGGCTATCCTGGGCGAAAGAAAAATCAGCTTTGACTTTTTCTAAAATTTCTACACAGGAAACATGATTTAGTCGAGTGTTAGACAAAGTGGATTTTATGTCCCCCCCTATTTATGCGATGACTTGATACGTACAATACGCTACGAAGATGCATTAAATCCCCTTGTGCTAGAGCAAAGGTAATATATGTGACCCAGAAAAACACGTCCCGAAAGTTGCGAAAAGTGTCAACCCTGGTCAGACTGCGCGAATTGCGCAGGCTGACCAGGGTTGACATTTTTCGCTTTAATGACATTTTCTGTATGAAAAGTGGCCATTGTACCTTGTTATACAATCATTTTTGAATTATTAACTTAAAGTGATCCGGAATATCGTTGATCTATTTTCATCGAATAAATGTACAGAATTCATAGATGGTCCCTTTTTGAGTGATGGTTCACATATTAGTTAAGTTAGTTTATACATGTTCATTTCCAACCATCGTGAAACAAGTTTTCACACCCTATATTAATCGGTTACAATGATAGCCCTCGTGGAAACCTCAGCCAGTACTGGCGCGAGGTGTGTGGTTCCTTAGGTTGATCCCATTCAGTCATTCTAAGCAATTGAATATGTAAGAAAAAAACAGACTCTTTAATTATACTGCAAAGAAATTTCTCATGATCTGATTGGATAATATTCCCCTAACCAATATATCTTATACACTAGCAAAACTAACATAAAAGCAGTTTCCTTTTCTCAAGGGTGACAACCTACGTCATAGCAGAGGTGTCGGAATAGCAGCCATTTTGTGCGCAAAGTGCAAATTAATTACTTTAAAAAGACATATACATCTAAAATTTACTTAGAATACCTACTTCATCTGATGATGGTAAATATATTTGTCATATTCGTGAAATCAAAATGCCATAAAACAATATGGTAGCTCTAAACAATTCAACACAATTATTCTTAACGGCATGTATATTTTGTCTATTTTTAAATCGCACATGTGTCACCGGCTTCAAAAATTGTGCGGAGGTAATTGCAAAATCAACGAAACTAATGAACAAAATATTAATGTATACTGACGAAGAAAGTTGTCAGGTACCATATGCACTGCTTTGTTTGGACAGATCTTCAATAACAATAATGTACAAGCTGAAAAACTTACCTTTTTGAAAAGAAAATGGCGGATTTAAAAGGTCTCCAATGACGTATGCTAAAGCGTAGGTTGTTACCCCTGCTTTCTGGAGCCACATCATCCTCGGAACCCAGGTATAAGCATTACATTACTCTCCTTGCATTATCGGAAAGTACCCTAATAGCCAATCAAAAGATCGATAATATATTCATTTTTTCTTACAGGGAGGACAATTTCATGTCGTCAGTTACTAAAAATAGAAATGACAAGATATTTATGATAAAAGCAGTTTTTTTTTTTTCAAAGAAAAACTGAGATTACCAATTTAAAAAATGCTTCATGAATAATTCATAAGAACGAGGAAACGCCTGCCAAATAAACCAGGGTCGATTACAGTATGAATCAAAACTGGGTCAACGAGGATGGAGCCACATATACACGACTACACTATCAACACAACATCCAAAATTGCAGCGTCGATCAAGAGTAAAATCAAGACTATGCGCCAAATTGCACATTTAAGCACGTTTAACTAACGTTTCAGTGACATCATCTCCCAGTGACGTTAGTTTTCATTGATTTGGGGCACTTAGAAGGGAAAATCTACTTTGTCAGCGTACTCAAAAACAGGTGAAATTCGCCTTGTACACGTAGGAATGGTAAAACTTTTCAGAATGATAAATTGGTTTTACCATCAGGTGACAAGGGATTTGGAAACTTGTTCACGGCTATGGTAAATCATGTCGCCCCGAGCCGAAAACTGATGATGTTTTAGATTTCAAATCTCGAATTTTGCGACTCATTTTTTGCTTTACATCCTATCACTGTGGCTGTTGTTTACTTTTTACCAAACAGTCCCGGGTCTTACGTCCCTATGAAAGAAGCCTTTTGAAAACATTGTGGGAAAAGAGGAAAATGTAGGTAACCATCATTTTCTCCTTTACCCCAAATCTTCTGTACTCAATCAAGGACAAATTCTGCCATTCAAGCAACCATTAATTTGTCGTCTGAAATTGCTTTTAATTTAGATCAGTGTAAAAATTTTGTCCTTTGTTAAAGATTTCAAGCTAATTCTTATCTTAGTGTTTATTACGTACATGTACATGTATCTACGTGTATACATACGGAATTTAATAGATCTACAAGTTTATTTATGTATTCATTGTTTTCAACAACAGTTCACTTACATGCACGGCCGAATCCGTTACCATGGCTTTCATCATTATCTCCCGCTAGATGGCATTCTATAAATACTCATCTATCTAATTTGGGCATCCTGGGTACAGAACCGAACTACTATCCTAGGCGACAACCGTTACTTTGAATTTCAAACTAAAATAAACGTTCACTCAATAAAACGCTACGTCGTGCAATTCACTAAGCTATGATCAACAGTTTAGAGAAATCTGCAGCTAAAGCAGGTCTCATTTCTCCTAAAACGTATTGATAAAAGCTATTTTCTACATTGCTACTTTACAGAGCGTAACATTACATTCTGCCCGCTTTCGGGGCTAGTGATGCGCCATATAAGACAGTCGAATCTTCGAAGAATATGACCTGCGCAGACAACGTAGCTTTCAATTCAAAGATGGCCAGCCATTGAAATGTTTTGTATACGGGAATGTATTCGATTTTCTTGATGTTCTAAGAATATAAGCTTTGACACTGTACATATGAACAATATTCAATTAAGACATTACCTAATAACGTTACTCGGAGACTTTCCAGTCGTCTCGCTGCAGATAACTTTTGAAAACGCCACTCAAAAAAGGGGAGAGTCTCTGTTTTCCATGGTATTTTATTTACTTCTAAATATACATAGTTGGCTCCTTTCGAGGGGTTTAACCCTTTACTCCATAGATACTCATTTCTACACATTGCTTGTAGGAGCCTTTGGAAAACATGGTGGCAAAAGGTGAAATTGCTCGTCACGAGCAATTTCACCTTTTGCCACAATGTTTTCTATGTTATAAAAAGGTGTGATATACACATAAGAAATAGCTTCATCCTTGCTGTTATTTAGGGTCAATTACAGATACCACAGAAATGCCTTATGAGGTAAAGGGTTAATATGTACTTTATTGGCTTGACTATATATCATATTCATATTCTTTATATATACTTAATATCATATTCATGATCAACTCTACATCCAAAGTGCATGTGCGTGTGTTTCCGAGAGAGAGAGAGAGAGGGCAACATTGTAAAAAAGACACCTTTTTAGAATCTCGTATCTTAAAAATGATGTCATGTCTTAATGTTTTACCTTCTCGAAATAAAGTTATTTTTATTACTAAACAAGCGGAGGATATAGACCAAAGATCAGACTGCACGATCTGTGCAGTCCGCAATTTAGCCCATGTTTTCACCCCTATGACGCTGATAGAGGTCCATACTGAATGCTCTATTTTATAGGAGTATTTTTTAAACTTGCGTTGAATACAGTTCTTTGAAGAGGTAATAACTTGGAACAGCTTTGACTTTAGTTTACAACAAAAATACATTATCCGGAATTATCTGATGGACGGATAACAATAACGACGACTTTTTCTCCACACACTTTTTTTTTTATGACGAGTTATTTTTATCACTATTCGAAAAGCGAGGTGACGACCGTAACGATTCCCTGTTAAGTATCCCTTTCAGATTTGTACACTGATGGCTAGGCAAAATTATACCTACTTGTAATCAATTATGCCCAAATTCAAACACGTATAGTCTGTTTACTTCAAAAACCTCTTAACTACAGATTAAAAAAAAAGCTGTAGTTACCAGGTTTTTGAAGTAAACCGACGATATCTCATATGGTCATATTATACCAAGGTTAAGTTCAAAGATAATTATTTTACATCTATTGAGAAGCAAGTTCTTACAACTTATATAAATGTCTCTCGATTCTGCTTCCTGGGAACTTCACTTGTATTGGCACCAAATAAGTGGGCCAATGAAAAATTCCAGAGTTGACACCCGCTCCGGGGTATCGAACTCGGGACCTTATGGTTACTAGGCCGATGCTCTACCCTACAACCACGACAGCACCTTTCATCAATTGTTCTTTTTAACTCACATTGTATGCAAATGAAAGTAACTATTAAAGGACCACGACCTCGAACTCGTCGGTGATGATCGTGTAACATCGAAGTTTTCGTAAAGGCTGTTCGGCCAGTCTCGGTAGCTTGTATTTTAATATGAGGGTTAGGGACGTAGACCTTAAGATAAATGCAACGTTTTTTTATGTGACATTCTTGTAAAGTTGTCTTGCATTACCCAGCCCTGGTCGAACAGTCGGTGGCGACAAGGAACCCCTGGTTTGAATGATAGAATTATGACTGAAGAACAAGGGATCGCTGGTTTGAATGAGAGAAACTCCAGGCAAAAGCTTCAGTCACACACAAAAAATATTGAAGGCGCATCTCCTAAGGCGCTTCAGTTCTTTCGGGAATGATTTTAATCCATTACTGTTCATACTCTGCTATATTTCTTTAATGCTTAAAAGAGAACGCGACAAATTTGAAGGAAGGAGAATGATCTTTGATTTATATCTTAAGAAAATATACATTGTTCGAAAAGGAGCTGTTTCGTGTACATGTAGGCTACTGCTCGTCTTCCCACATTCTTTACAAAATCTGATATAGGCTTGGATGTAAGAAGTCGTACTTATATGGAAATGGGTTGAGGTCCCAGTTTCTTCTAAAAATGTGCCTCCTTCCCATTATAACTGTACCATAAACATTGTTTCTAAAGAACATTAAGTCTTTCACCGCCAGTGACATTATGGATAACTTTTGCGGACGTTGTAGATCAAGATCAGACTGCACAGAACATGCAGTCTGATCTTGATCTACACCGTCGGTTACTGTATGTTAATCCATGACACAAATTCGCCTGACAAGCAGAGATAATTTTCTTAAATACCTCGAATAAAATCAAATTTATTTATTTGGCAGGGAAAAGGGTGACGTAAACCGAATGTTACAAGGTACGACTTTTACAGTCGCCTTTAAAATAAATGGAATAGGGCGAAGCATTCCGAATCGAACTTCAAAGACGATGAATCTAAAACATGGAAATGTTATTTAAACATAGAGACTATAGACCGGTATGGAAATAGCTCTAAAAAGTTTTAAAGAGAGGGTATTCAGAAGTTTATAATCTAACCATGCAGACGTAAAAAAAAAAGCATGGTGTTTTCAGACACAAACTTTTTTTAGTACTAGCCATGATTTAAATGGTATTTTCCTCCATCATTTGGTTTTAATTCATCCCCATTTAATAGACGACTTAAGTATGAGTTTGACCGCTCAAAGGTTTTGGCTGTAAGTTTTGCATACCAAGAACATTTTCTTTGTCTAAACATATAAACTGATAGAATTCAGTAGAAAACATCAAACAAGATGATCTATATACAAAGACACAAAATATGCTATTGAAATAGAGGTCGTGCCTAAAAGCAGACTATTTAGGGCCAAGTGCTTATAAAGCTTTGACTGAAATGAGATCGCCACCTGAACTTTTACCAACACAAAATGGTCTGTTGAAAAACACTGCTCAAAAAAATGAAAAGATCATATGTTCTCGACTTCAATCGGAAGATATTTTTTTAGTACAGTACAATGCTCATAACTTTCTGCTTATTGTCTACGTTCATTCATTATTAACACTGATAAATCTTAGAAGAGGCAAAACGATTTGATTTGCTCAAATTTTAAAGACGTATGGGCTATTCCTGTCAAACCCGTTTTTTGGTTAGCTAAACAGGCTTTTAACAGAATTGGATGTATCACTTTTTCTTCTCTTTCTCTTCTTTAACCCTTTACCAAACGACAAAATTCTAGACTGGTCCGAATTGAAGGCATTTGCAGACGACAAAATAAAAGTGACTGAAAATTTGAAATTTGTTTTGTGAAGGGTAGACAACATTGTGGGAAAAGGAGAAAAATGCTGGTTACCAGCATTTTCTCCTTTTCCCACAATGTTTTCAAAAGGCTTCTTTCTCAGGGGCGTCAAAAGTAGGGATTGTGTGGTAATGGGTTAATTAGATTTGACATGAATATGAACAAGAGATCAGAAAAAAATGAGCTGTTTACAAAAGAACAAAGAAAACAAAGTTCTTGACATGGGTTATAAGCATCAAAAATGAAACAAATAAGAAAACTGTTGAGCCATTTTGTCTAGTAAGAATGTAAGCTGATTTTTTTTTTTTTTAAGAAGGAAGACCGATTGTTAAGCAAAGTGAAAGGTATGAATTTCAGCATTTGTGTGATCCTTTAACTTTTTTGAGCAGTGTAGAAGTCTTGCCTGTAAGCAGATTATGTAGGGCCTGGTAATCATGAAGCTTTGACTGAAATGAAGTCGCAGCCGAGCTTTTACAAACACTGACCAACATTTCAGTAGCTATTCAGAAGAAAAACACCCATAAAAGAACTGAAATACTTTTTTTCAAGATCGCAAAAACGAACATATAAAGTTTTTCTAATATATTTGGCTTGCAACACGCGAAAAGAGACATTCCGACATTTGCGTGAAGTGTCGTCTCGCATCAGTCTGCGCAGACTGACCCGAGATGGCATTTTACGACTGTACATAGTAGATTTTGATCTTCAGTATAGGCTTGCAAAAAACAGAAAAAAATACATGAAAATGGAAAATCTCGTTTCGGATTAGCCTGCACGTACCGCGCTGGCTGATCTGAGACGACACTTTACGCAAATGTCCGAATGCCCCTTTTGGCGTGTTGCAGGCCATATTTCTCTCACAGAAATTCAGAGGACAGTTCCAGAGAACGGTAGGATACAAAGCATATCCCATCAATGTAGGCGTGATTGTCAAACACTCTGTTGGAACATCTCATCAACGCTATTGTGTTTCACATCTTGGAAATTGAACCTTACCCGATCCTACTAAATAAATCGTCGGTTTACTTCTGAAACCTCTTAATTACAGCTTGTTTGATGCTGTAGTTACGAGGTTTTTGAATTAAACCGACGAAATGGAATGAAGCTTTCACTCCGGCAGTAAAACCCCCAAATTTTGCTTTTTCAAAGGTATTTCAGGGGTAAAGATGTCCCCTTATCGGGAAAGTTTACATCCAAGATCAGACTGATTCCGATCTACACTGTTTCTTAAAGGTCTTTCCCGACTGAGCGATTGGGGCTTGGCTCCAGTAAATGAAGAAATGCCTCTCTAGAGGCAGGGGGCTCATGGAAAATGTCAGGCAATATACCAAGTATCATGCACTGTAGACAAAATCAGAGTGCACGGAAAGTGCAGTATGATCTCGGTATCGTATGTATTATTACACATAAACGTGTACAATCGCATATGATGTCAGATGAGTTGACCTTCATACTCAAAAAGCGAAATGAACAGTATCAAAAAAAAAGCTCTGATAAAAACGACATTTACTTTCACCAGAAAATTGTAAAGTTGGATGATACATACGCAAAGGACAAACACAGCTTGTGACCTCTTCCAGACATCTTCGACGACATACCAGTGCAAAGCAAACAACGTAAATAATTCGAATTCTGATAAATGGACACTGGCAATCTGACACTGTGCTCGATTATTTTGACAAAAGAACAAGATTAGTAGTAAACTTTGCGCTGATTGTATGAAAAGGTAGTCCGCCTTTTTCTATTCAAGGGAGGCAATGCAAAAACATTTCTTTTTTATTTTTCAGGGATCATCCCGCATGAATCAAGCGGTAGTTACAGCTGCGAAAGCTCAACAGTCACGGCGGGGAATCACATGAGACAACAACAACAACAATGACCGTTATTTGAAAAAAATCCCCAACTTCAGGTAAGAAAATCTTCAATAATTCCGTTAATATGTGACCGATTGGAATTTGGTTTGAAGCAGAGAAGGCGGAAGGACTCCGGGGATTTGCTTGATGTGTTAGATTTTTTAAACAACACCTGATAAAAAAGTTATTGACGAGCAAACAAATTATCCAGGGTAAAAAGTTTGTTTGCTCGTCAATAACTTTTTTATCAGGCGTTGTTTCAAAAAACTAACACATCAAGCAAATCCCTTGAGTCCTTCCGCCTTCTCTACTTCAAACCAAATTCCAATCGGTCATGTATTAACGGAATTATTGAAGATTTTCTTACCTTAAGTCGGTGAATTTTTTCAAATAACGGTCATTGTTGTTGTTGTTGTGTCACGTGATTCCCCGCCGTGACAGTGCGGCCGTCTTAAGTTGAAAGTAACACAACTGCATATTTAACCCATTACCACATAATCCCTACTTTTGACGCCCCTGAGAAAGAAGCCTTTAGAAAACATTGTGGGAAAAGGAGAAAATGCAGGTGACCAGCATTTTCTCCTTTTCCCACAACTTTTTCTACCCTTCACAAAACTCATTTCAAATTTTCAGTCACTTTTATTTTGTCGTCTGCAAATGCTTTCAATTTGGACAAGTCTATAATATTGTTGTTTGGTAATGAGTTAATACACCATTTTTACATCTGTATTTTCAGATATGCTTAGCAATAACAACTAATCTTCAATAGTTTATAGATTTACAGGTTAAATTTTCGTTTTTCATCATTATGCAAAGCAGAAAAAGAGTATATTTCAAGTTATTAATTTTTTATTGTCTTTTTTCATATCGAATCCTAAAAGATTTCAATTATTATACTCAAATGCCTTTGAAGCTGTCTGTTTATATGCAGAGATATTTCTTGTTCAATAGTTACATGTATATAGGCCTACAGGTTTCTTTTGCAGACCGTTTTCTACACTCCTCTGTAGTACAGATAACTCTCCCCAAAGAAGTTGTTACTTTTTGACTTGTCGCCTCTGGGTACAGAGACAATCCGAACAAAATCAGTTGAAAGTTCTGCTCAGATTTTGTGCGCAAGTTTGAACTCTTATAATTTCGCAAATAGAGCACAAAACTAGGATTTAATCATACCTGTTGCTTGTTTATTCAATATACCTTCGTTTGAAATACAAATACTTTCAATTCAAATGCTGAACGTGAGAAAAAACGTGTATTTCATCAGTTACGCGAGTTGTTTACGTTCCCGAAAACATACAAAATGGCCGCCACGCAGTACAAATTTCGTCAGCGATTTTTCGGAGATAAACATGTTAAAAACGACTTCTGCAAGCTCTTTATGTAATGAATGGTTTAAAAATTTACTTTTGGTCATGTTTATTACTAAAAGTTAGTTGCACTTCACTGCAATACGGATAAAACTGACGAAACAGACAGTCAGCATAGCGCTCTATATTTGCTACCGGAAAATTTACGATGGACTTGAGACGGTAGGGTGTACAGCAAATGTCCAAATATGAAAAAGATCACCGGAGCGTCTCATTATTGAGACTGCACTCCTCTGTTGCTAAATGAAAATGATAGGGGCTCGGCTGATCCGAAAAAAAAAAACATGTTTCTAGATGCACAGATACCTAGTAAATGTTTACCACACAATCCCTCCTTTTGACGCCCCTAAGCCTTTAGAAAACATTGTGGGAAAAGGAGAAAATGCTGGTAACCAGCATTTACTCCTTTTTCCACATTGTTTTCTTCCCTTCACGAAACAAATTTCAAAATTTCAGTCACTTTTCTGTTGTCGTCTGCAAATGCTTTCGATTTGGACTTGTCTAAAATTTTGTCGTTTGGTAATGAGTTAAATGTTTATCAAACGCCAACATTTCAGATTTGTCCAAGTTGAAAGCATTAATTTTGCAGACGATAAAATAAACATTACCTAAAAATTGAAAGTTGAATTTAGAAGAGTAGAATACATAGTGAAAAAAAGCAGGTTACCAGCATTTTCTCCCTTTCCCACAATGTTTTCAATGTATTCTAACAATATTCAAATTCACGGTCACTTTTATTTTGTCGTCTGCAAATGCTTTCGATTTGGACAAACCTAAATTTTTGTCGTTTGGTAACGAGTTAATGAGAACATTTATAAGGTTTTGGACGTGTGTGGTGAGGGTGTGTAAGTGTCTTTACCCTGGCTTTAAACAATATTTCAAATACGTGTACATATACGTGTTTTCCTGGAGTCCGTTCCTGGCTTTGCATATTTTCATTTAATTGTTGAAAACGATTACAGAAGAAAATATGAATTATTCCGAAATTTTAATTCATATTTCATGCACACCGTTTCCCACTAGAGGTCGCTATCGGCTGAGTCGAGATACCAAGCCTATATAAACTGCCGTGTGACGATAAAACCTTCTCTCTGAATTAATCTACCACACGAATAGGTGGGATATATACTTACCTCATAACGATATGTCTAATTTTAGCTTTTAGCATGCCTTTAAATGATCCAGACCAAAAGCTCTTCCGGTACAAAAGGCAACAATCTTTTTAGTGAGATTGATGACTTCCTGTTATCACGATCGTCTGCAAGACATACTCGGTTCATGTAGACTTAGCTCCGATCTAAGTCAACATGTCTCAAGATAAAACAGTTACGTAATATGGGCATTGATCTAAAGTTAACAACTAGGTCAGTGGACATAAACAGCTCTTTCGACATCTGAAACAGTTTAACTCAAAATAAACAGACTACATTTTCTTAAATAACGACCGCAGCAGAACTACTTGAAATTGAATTACAAGTTTCCGCTTATGCGTTTGTAATGTAAATAAGTAAATAATTGGTCCAAAGTTTAAAATGTGCAGTGCATGTGCATTTTATAACAATTATGTCGACAAATTGCACACTGAATCATGAACCACGTCAACGCTTGACCTTACACAGCGCTTTATTCTCCAAATGTTTGTATGACAAACGTATGTCGGTCATATTGGAGAGACAGCTGAATTATTAAAGTTTATCTATAGTTTTGCAAATTTCAGCTTATCTGCTTCAGATTTAAAAAGTGATGGCGAAAAAAAAAACACCTACTAGTTCTAACTGTGTTAAAAACTATTTAGGGTTTTGGCTATCTGCACGAAAGTTGACCTTCTGTTCTCCCAGTTTGTGCCCCCTTGTTTTTTGTTTTTACCATTTTAAGTCAAATATGAGATTGCTGCTGGTATGAACTGGTTTGAGGTAGTATGAGTTAGGAGTGAAATCTCGTTCAAGGTTAAGAGCTAAAGCAGGTTTGTAAACGTTGTTCAAATTTTGAGCCGGGTCACAAAAGAAACTGCCATCTAACTTTTTCATTGTAAAGTTTGCCTTAAAGTATTTGGTTAACCACTTATAATGTTACTGAATACTGAGGGCTTTTCATCTATAAGTTGTAAGTACTGTAGATTAAGATTGTAAATCCGACTGGTTCTTCAGATATATGCCAGCTATTTAGTCAGATCTATTCTAAGATCCCTCTGGTTGCCATAATCATGAAATAATCTTCCTCAAAGAAAAAGAGGTTCTTATATTTATGGCAGTAATTGCCGTGTTGCCAAAACTATCCAGGCCTGTAATGGAAAATACTAATCCAAGCTTGACTGCACTTTGTTTCTATTCAAAAGTAACTATCAATGAAAAAGATTCAGCCAACTCTGGAAATAAGGAAACATCAGCTTTTATTCTTATGAACAAACAAGAAAGGTACTTGTATAAGAGGTTATTTACTGGTGAATTACTTTCAAACGTAACATATTGTAAATAATCCATTGTTTTCAGCTGAATTACATTTTCATAGACCCATGGAAGTTCCTTTTGTCGTATCCAAAACAGTTTACCTAAATGCTGAAGCTAATGAACTGTCTCCAATGATGTACCGCGAAGAAGGAGTTTATGGATATACTGTTGTATCTAGTTTAACAATGTAAACTTCGATACCGATTTACGTCATTCTTTTAGGCAAAAGGGCTTCTAAAATGAAATATCTTTGTATATTAATTTCCATCAAGAAAAAAGAAAATGTTAAAGTCTAACTTGACTATCAGAATGTCATTTAAACCGAGGTTTCCTGTTACCAATGAACAATGTACGAGTATAGGAATATGACCACATATTGTCAGATATTGTGTTATATATCTCCTACGAAAAAACAACATTAGAATTCTAGAATTTGTCCTTTCCTATTTGTTGAATATCATGCCTTTTTCTTTCTTATTTTTTCAACAGGCGCTGTGTAAACACGCGTAACATAGTTATGCCATATAATCCCTATTGGAAGTCTTGTGGGAAAAGGTGAAAATCCTGTAAACCGTCATATTTTTCCTTTTCCAATAGTATTTCCTACCCTTGCAAGTTGCAAACATGAATCCTATCTTTACGACCACGTTTAACCCGTCTTTTTTTTCAAATTGTTTCAAGTTGGAGAAGTGAAAAAATTACCGTCTAGTAAAAAGTTACGTACTGCTAATTACAGGACAAGGGTAAGCCAGGATGTGTCTTGATTTCGACAACACTCATAACGATCGAGAATCAGCGACTTCTATTAGCACTGTGTTCTCCAGGAGTTTTCGGAACTTGCTAGAGGGCTTTCAAGACTAATATTTGGCTCTAAACATGTAAGTGTGTCTTCTAAAACTAAATTGTTATAGAATATGGGTAATAAAGGATTGTTATTTCGATAACCCCAATTAGAATTACTGCCTTTTAAAATATAAGAGACTAAAGGTCAGAAAAACGGCATAATCCGGGGTCCTGCTGATCTTTGTTGGGTAACTGCATACTGTACGTTCTGCAGTATGATTCGGCCATGATTTTTTATTCTAAAGATTTTCCAACAATTTCTGGTTGCCTTCAAGGTCGCATAGCAATGTTTTTGACAAGGCCAAGGAAATACGAAAATAAGCCAATCACTGCCGTAGTATTAAAGAAAAAATAGCTACAATTCTATATGGCAGATCGTGCAAGCCATGCTCACAAACTTCCTGGTACTGTTTGTGCATAAGCTAGTCACATGATAGAGTTTCAAAATACACTGAAACCTTTAATTACAATTATTCCTTAACTCCTGTAAACACTGGCTTTAAAAACGTCCTTGTCCTTGTGAATTAGGGCTTATCAGCATGGCATACCTTTATAGATCAATGAGAAGGAATATTGTGGAAAAATGAGAAATCCGTCAGTAAGAGCAATTTCTCTGTCTGCAAGAAATCTGAAGGAGTCAAACCTTAACATAAATGTTCCTTGTATTAACGACCCCAAAACAATGATTTTGAAAACATTGTGGGAAGGAAGAAAATACCGGATGATTAAAACTTTGTCCTCTTTCCCCATAGTTTTCTCTAGCCTTTCAATAAACAAAACCATAATTTGAGTCTTCTTTGATTTGTCGTCTGCCAATGCTCTCAGGTTCGGACAAGTCTAATTTTTTTTTGCGTCTGGCCAAGATTTAATCAGTTGTCGTCTGCGTCTATTTATAACCACTAAGTTGTGCATTAACTCTTAACCAAACAACAAAATTTTAGGCTGGTCCAAATTGAAAGTGTTTGCAGACGACAAAATAAATGTGACTCAAAAATTAAAACTTGACTTTAGAAGAGTTGAAAACTTTGTGGGAAAAGGTCTTTTTTTCGCACAATATTTTCAAAAGGCTTCTTTCTCTGGGTCATAAAGCCAGGAATTGTTCGGTAAAGGGTAAAACTTGGTTTCAGAAAATACGAATACATCCTATACACTGTTGTTGATGAGTCAATATAAAAACCATGCGTTGTAAGATATTTCGTCAGATGCGCACTACTCGACCTGCTATTTGCAGTAAGACGCCATATTTTGGAATTTCCTTTGTTTATCCTAAATTTCACTTTCGATCTACCAATATGTCTCATTTACACGAACAAGCTTTTATCGATTCTCTGGATCACGAAAACGCCACTGCGTACAAAGCTAATTTTGAAGTATTTAAAGGAGGGAAGACGAAACATGAAATTGCACAATATTACAACAAGTGGGCGGAACAAGGGGAGTACGACGTGGTAAATTGATTATTTTTTTCTTTCCTTTTCATTTATTTTCCATCGATTTCATCCACATTTAATTCAAAAGGGACCACATATGGTTGGGTATTCGAATTGAGTACTATGTAGCGAGATAGTGAGTGTGTCAGGGCGGCGACCATTCACATTTATAAGAGCTTCTGTGTTTGAATCCCGCAACTTATTTTTTGAGTACTCACAACATAGGTTTCAGTTAGGAACTGCGACACAATAAATATTTGATTCCCAAACTACTGTTTCTATTTATACCTCTGATTTCATAGTATATTTTGTTTCTACCATAACCCTCTGTTCACGTATTGTAAACAATTATAACAATGAAGTCATGCATGTATAGTGCCATTTTTCATTATGCTTACAATGGCAATAATAGACTTCACTGCGTCAAAACAAATATTCAGGTATAACTGAAGCCATAAATATGAGCCGTGCTCTGTGAAAAGGGAGCCTAAATGCATTTGCAAAAAGTATCGGCCCATGTCAGCCTGCGCAGTCCGCGCAGGCTGACATGGGCCGATACTTTTTGTAATCTATCAAATTTCTGCATGTTCAAGGATCATTCTATCTTCAAATTCGGGTGATAGTTTAAATGTATTTTATGGATCTAAGATAATAATCTTATATGATTAATTGCTTGGCTTTATTTACCACTGATATGCATAGAAAATCCTTTTGCCAGAGCATGGCTCATTCATAAAAATGAAGACTTGAAATGAGACTGCAGATGTACAGATTGATTATAGTCTACAGACTCGGCGAAATATATTCTTACAGTCTTGTGTAACAAGTAAAAGCTTATTACCTCTTCTAACAACTTATGGTTTCGCTTTGTGCGCTATTTTTTTCCGGGAACGATTAAATGGGGCAATATCGGTTATGCACACAGAGGGAAAATAGAGAAAGGGTCTGTCAACCTGTTGCACCTATTCTGCCATGACATACATGTGACAAGAATTTGGAAACACTGCTAGACTCTATGATAGAAAAAAAAACGAAAAATTCATCTCATGAATACATGTATGTAAAAATACGGTAAAAAAGGTGGATTTGCTCGCAGCGAGGGACTTATCCTTTTGTAACAATGTTTTCAAACGAGGACTGCTGCAAAGCAAAGTCTGCAGTAGTTTATGCGCATAAACATCTTCAGTGCTATCAGCACTTGAAGTACTTGAAGTCTTGTTTTCCTGATTTATACCGGTAAAATTTATTTTCCTGTAAGTGCCATGTCATGTTTATTTTTAAAGGCTTGTCCATAAGTGAGGACAACCCAATAGGACATACGCTTTAGACTAGTTTAATTCAAACCTTGGGCATCTTCGCAAGCCAGGGGTGACGATCCACTACGCTACTCTACCCTTGGCCGATCGAGCTTGATTTCGACATTCCCCCGATACGCATTTTCATTGGTTGAAGCTAGCTCTAACTGCACGAATCAAATCGCTCGTAGCTTGATAAATGGATGTGTGCATGATCTGTAATGATTTATTACCGAAATCAACATAGATGAACAATATTAACAGAAAGTTTCTGTGTGACCAATCAGTTATCAGAGGTCTTAAGCTATATCCCAGCACCTGACCATGAAATGTCGAAGTACGTTTGTGGTTATTGCTTCATGTTGAATTATTGTATTCGTAAGCGGTTTGTAAAACAATATTTCATTGGCTATAAGAAATATGATATAAAGGGAGATAATAAGCAGCATCCAATAGGTGGCGTATCGAGGGAATCTCAAAATCGGGCTCGATCCGCCAAGGTTAAGATCCACGTAGTGATCGTAACCTTCGCTCGTGAAGATGAACCTTTGGCGACAAACTAGTTTTACACATAGGCTGCTTAGCATGACGTTCTTACCTTTCGAGGACAGTGTAGATCAAGATCAGACTGCACGGAGCGTGCAGTCTGATCTTGATCTACGCTGTCCAAGAAGGATATCTTATGCCCTAAAACATTACTTTGAAATAGCAATATTTAGGTTTTAACAGTAACTATCGAATTCAAAATTTGATTTTATTTATTTAGCAGGACGAAAGTTCGAACTGTTTTTTTTTTTTTTTTATCTTTCTATAAAAAGCCTAATAAGGTTAAGTCTGTTTTTTTTTATTTAATCTTTCTATAAAAAGCCTAATAAGGTTAAGTCTGTTTTTTTTTTATTTAATCTTTCTATAAAAAGCCTAATAAGGTTAAGTCTGTTTTTTTTTTTTATTTAATCTTTCTATAAAAAGCCTAATAACGACTAAGATTATGCAATGTGAGTATAGAAATGCATTAAATGTCAATTATACTATTTAATTAAAAGTATGGAAACTATTAATCCTTTACTAAACGACAAAATTTTAGACCGGTTCAAATTGAAAGCACTAGCAGACGAAAAAAAATAAAACTAATTGAAAAATTGAAATTTATTTCCAGCAGAGTAGAAAAAATTGTGGGAAAAGGAGAAAAAATTGGTGACCAGCATTTACTACTTTTCCCACAATGTTTTCAAAAGGTTTCTTCACAATATTTCAAAAGGTTTAGGGTCGTGAAAACTAGGGATTGTTTGGGAAAGGATTTTAAGATAACATTTTGTAGTTGTAAAAAAAGTTCAAATGTTGATAGTTAGCAGTTAAAAAAGTATTTTAAAATCAGGGGGAAATATGCCATGTCGCGCTATGTTTACTCTTTACCTGGGTCTAAAACTCATTTAAACAACCATACTGTTTATTTTTGGCCGAAAGACCCGTTGTCTGCGCATGTCATATTTTTCGAAGGTTAGAGTGTCTTAAATGACGCATCGCTA
This sequence comes from Tridacna crocea, assembly GCA_943736015.1. NCBI lineage: Eukaryota > Metazoa > Mollusca > Bivalvia > Cardiida > Cardiidae > Tridacna > Tridacna crocea. The sequence goes on from OX031056.1 coordinate 31,898,671, forward strand.
TCCCCGAAAGCGGGCAGACTGTAATATTACGCTCTATAAAGTAGCAATGTTGAAAATAGCTTTTATCAATACGTTTGCGGAGAAATGAGACCTGATTTAGCTCCAGATTTCTCTTAACCTCTGATCATAGCTGAGTGAATTACACGAGGGAGCGTTTTATTGAGTAAACGTTTATTTTAGTTTTTAAATTCAAAGTAACGGTTGTCGCATAGGAAAGTGGTTCGGTTCTGTACCCAGGATGCCTAAATTAGATAGATGAATATTTATAGAATGACATCTAGTGGGAGATAATAGACCTTCTTCAATTTATGAACGCTGCTCTGGTAGAAAGGCATTTAACCCTTATCCTGCATGGTAAATAAATAAAATGAAATTCAGTTCGATCGTATAATCCAAATGTTGCAATTTCAAACTTATGTTTTAGGGCAGTGTAGTTACAAGATCATACTGCACGTTCAGTGGAGTCTGATCTTGACCTAAACTGTCAGCAAAAGGTCAGTGACAATGCTCAGCAGCCTAAGGGTTTATGCTTCTCCGTGATATAACTACTTAACCCTTACCAAACGACAAATTTTAGACTCTTCCAAACTCAAAGAGTTTGCAGACGACAATTTTAAATTTGATAAAAATGGCAGAAAGTTCTCCAAATGGGTAGAAAACACTGTGGGAAAAGGAGAAATTGCTCGTTGCGAGCAATTTCTCCTTTTCCCACAGTGTTTTCAAATGGCTTGTCCTGCAGACACGTACAAAAGAAGGGCTTGTTTGGGAAAGGGTTAAAACCAAGCAAGTCATCCCAAAATAATTATAGATCCATTAATCCGATTTTATCTAACAACTGACTGTGTCATGGATTAGAATGGTCCTGGGATATGCAGAACATTTACTAATACCAGCAGACTACACAGACTTACATAGGTCGATATTTTCTGTCGATGCATGAAAGCTCCTATTTATAGAGAACGACTCGTATGTATTGTGCTGTGTTTCATTGGACACGTCTATAGGACTGTTATCTTTTTTTTACGCTGTGTATTGATAGGAACGTCCAACTGGGAAACATGAGAATAGGCGAGCACTAGGCGTGATCAGACTTGACTGCAGAAAGCAGCGATAAAACCCATCCCAGACAAACAAACAAATCCTTTTCCTTGATAAACGAGCATATTTACTTTATCATATTTTCCTACTTTCTCAGAAAAGTAGTTGATTATCGAGAAATGAGCTAAATGTCACTAAATATAGCCGTCTCATATCTCTTTAAGGATGGGCAGAGGGCGACAGTTAAATAATGCCTAGTATTACAGTACATTTTCGTCTGTGCTTTATATGGACAGGTTACTGTAGGATCAGACTGTACACAGCATACAGTCAGATCAAAGATCGGCGTTTTCGATACTTTGACCAGAAAATAAGTTTGGAATTAGAAAATAAGAATGTTTTTTTTTTACTGAATGACTACATCCCTTTAACTCATTACCAAACGACAATATATACGGCTTGTCCAAATCGAAAGCGTTTGCAGGCGACAAAATTAAAGTGACTAAAAATTTGAAATTTGTTTTATGAACGACAGAAAACATTGTGGTTTCCAGCATTTTCTGCTTTTCCCACAATGTTTTCGAAAGGCTTCTTTCACAGGGTCGTCAAAAGTAGGGATTGTGTGGTAACCGATTAAGTTCCATTTATACTTGTTTTGTCTGTAACCTAAGGAAACCACTTTATATATGTTAAAACTGAAAGCATTTGCAGGCGATACATGTAATAGGTCTTAACCCTTTACTCCACAGATACTCATTTCTACGCATTGCTGTAAGGAGCCTTTGGAAAAACATTGTGTCAAAGGTGAAATTGCTCGTCACTAGCAATTTCACCTTTTGCCGCAATGTTATCTGTGCTATCAAAAGATGTCATGTACACATAAACAGCTTCATCCTTGCTGTTATTTAGGGTCAATTAGAGATAGCATAGAAATGCCTTATGGGGTAAAGGGTTAAATATCTGATTTTGTCTTTGATCGGATAGAAAACATTTTGGAAAGAGGGGATGTGTGCTTACTAGCATTTTTTTTTTTCTTTCTTTCCGAATACCCTCCTTTTCAAAGATCGTGTTACCTTTGCAAAAATGTATCTATTTTATAAAGTATTTCGATCCGATGACCTGAACAAAATGTTTAAGTTCGTTGAACATCTAGAAAAGTCATATATCGTCGGTTTAATTCAAAAACCTCGTAACTACAGCTTGAAACAAGCTGTGGTTACGAGTTTTTTAAAGAAAACCGACGATATGATATTTGGGATAATTTAAATAATAATTTTTTTGCCTTTAGCGTCAAAGGTCGATCCCAACTAGGAGTTATAGGTCATAGTGCTTTTTTTTTGGAATGTAGACCGGAAGAAATGCGAAAGAAGATAACAATTTAGCTTAATGGTGTGCTGTTTGAAACGGGATAAAACTTCATCCAAACAATGACGGCCATTCTTCAGTTACTTCCCTTGATTCTTCTCCAGTATTACATTGGTCCTGATAAGAGAATTACTTGGATTTTATCCTTGATTTTCTTGCACTGAACAGCTTTCTTCTTGAGATAATATTACAAGTACATTTAGTTAGATTGTTTTACAAATCAATGTATGCGTAGTTCCTGATGATTTAGAACAGAATTTGTATTGAATTACATGCCGACTTTACACAGACATAATAAATCATTGTTATATTTATCGCAATATCCCCAAGGGAACCAAGGATAAAAACAAAGGAATACAGGTAAAAGGACCAATTAGTTATTTGGATACCTTCAGTGTTTTTATCTGGCAAGGGAGATAATGGCCCCCCCATTAACTAAAGCCACCAGTATCATGTCATACTCTACTTCTTTTACAGCATTTGAATCAAGACCGGTATTCGGGACCCGAAGCCTGTGCCCATGGCATTGCTGCCCATTTTTCCGAGACTGAGAGAGCAAGTACTGTGGTCCTTGATGTTGCCGCTGGAACAGGAAGGCTTGGTGCACAGGTATCTATTAGCAAAAACTATTTCAAGCCGTCTTTTATCTTCGAGCCTAAAGGTTCAACAAAGTCCTTCTTTTAATCTGTATTTGGCCTGCAACACACCAAAACGAGCATTCGGTAATCTGCGTAAAGTGTCGTCTTGGATCAGCCTGTGCAGTCCGTGCATACCATCCCAAAATGATGCTTTCCTTTTTTATGTTTTTTTATGTTGTGTGCAAGTCTACTGTAGAATACAAGCTAATGTAGACGTACAGTGTCGTCTCGGATTAGCCTGCGCGGACCGCGCAGGCTGATCCGAGACGACACTTTACGCATAAATCCGAATGCCCCTTTTCACATGTTGCAAACAAGTATGAACTTGACAAAGTCTATAGCTTAAAGCAATGCTTTGGCAAAAGAGGCTTTAACGCATCACGGAAATACATATCTGTGATGAGTCATATTAACCAAGGCATTGCATTATTTTGTATCCTTGAAATCTGTTTGTATAACAACTGACTAAAATATGAGGTACAGTGGTCCTTTGTAATGCAGAGAATTTACGAACAAGCAGAATTTCGAGTCGGCTTAGCCTAGATTGCCGGTTAGCCTCTGCTGACAGCGCAAGCTGACCTTGGTCGATACTTTTTGAAGATGCGTTAACACGGGGAACATATACATTAAGGGAGCAGCCACCACGGCATGACCAAAAGTGCTGATATAAACTGCTAAACTATTCAAACAAATGTTTTCTTGTTTCAGTTGTACACACTCGGTTTCCGTCACCTTGATGCTTTGGACCCCTCAGAAGGGATGTTGAATAAAGCAAAGGAACGTGGAGTATATTCCAATTTCATCAATGAGTTTGTGGACCCTGAGAGCCCAATACCAGTTCAAGATGGTAGGTATACATCTCATAAATAAATAGAAATCGTCTTTCATACCTATCGCCAAATAGCTTATTTTAACCCTGTACCCCATAAGGCATTTCTATGGTATCTCTAATTGACCCTAAATAACAGCAAGGACGAAACAATTTCTTATGTGTATATGATACCTTTTGATAGCATAGAATAACATTTTGACAAAAGGTGAAATTGCTCGTGACGAGCAATTTCACCTTTTGTCAAAATGTTATTGCCACAATGTTTTCCAAAGGCTCCTCCAAGCAATGCGTAGAAATGAGTATCTATGGAGTAAAGGGTTAAGCATTTCACTTACCAGTTCTGTTGTCATAATTGAAAGTGTTTTTAGGAAAAGAAAAATACTTAGATTTGTTAGATTTATGGAAAGAAAAATAGGTGCAGCCTTCATATGATTACCAACAACAAACAACTCGGGGGAAATTTGAAGTGATGCCTTTTTAAGTTCACGAATCACTATTTTTTTTTTTTAATCCCAGTAGAACGTTCATAAATGAGCCACAAGGTTTATTGTCTATGTAGAACGATTCGATTTATATCAGCCTACGCTGATATGGGCCGAAACGTCTTCGTATTAGAATTCCTGCATGTCAAAGGACCATTTTACTTCATGATAAACAAAAATCAGTTTTATGGGTCCATAATTATAGGAATAGATAGACTAATAATTATGGTGGAGTGCATTGAGATGGATTAAGATTTCTTTTGCCAGAGCATGGGTCATACTTATAATTAAATATTGTTGCGATATAGCCAATCAAATCGGTACCACACAACCATGAAGTTGTTGTTCGAGAAACCACTATAGATTTCGGGTAAATTGATTTAAAACTTTACAACGCAACAAAAATTTACACTTCTACAAACCAAAAGCATAATTATGTAGTGGACAAATTATCTTTTGACCAAAATTTTTGAAGTTGTCTTTGATAAGGAAGAAAACGATCTGAGTAAAGGAAAAAATGCTGGTGACCAGTATGTTCTCCTTTTCCCACAATGTTTTCAAAAGGCTTCTTTCACAGGGGTGTTAAGAGTCGGGATTGTGTGGTAAAGGATTAATTCATTCTCTTGTCAAATTTTACAGGTTATTACGATGGAATTGGTTGTTCCGGAGGGTTTGGAGAGGGGCACATACCGTGTGGAGCCTTGAATGAATTCATCCGCATCGTAAAGCCAGGTATACTTAAGTTCAAGGCCAGAAAAAATCACAAACGATCAAAAAGTGTCGTTCTGGATAAGCCTGCTCAATCTGCGCAGGCTAATCTGGGACGACACTATACCTATTTGTACGAATGTCCCTTTTCGCGTGTTGCAGGCCTTGTTTTGTTTGAACCGTTAATCTGCTGAATAAGTGAACTGAAACTTTCATGCCGATAGTAAGAAGCCATATTTTGTTATTTCAAATTCAATTTTGGAGAAAATAAACGAATCTTGAAAAATTTATGGGAAATGTTAAAAATGATGCTGACTAGCATTTTCATCTTTCCCCATGATGTTTTGTACACTTTCAAAGTCAAAGTTTTGTCGTCTGGTAAAGAGTTATCACATGACCATCTGCAAAATTAATGACGTGGCGTCGACCTTCGGTCCACTCGACCTTTGTGAGTTTGATAAATCCTTATTATTTTCCATACGAGAAAAGTTTTGTCCAAATTGAAAGCAGTTGCAGATGACAAATCGAATGTGACTAAAGGTCTATCATAAGATTTGGTTCTAAATGTTAAGAAAACATTGTGGAAAAAGGAAAAAATACTTGTTACAACTTTTTTCTCCTATTTTCCACTATATTTCACAAGTATTTTATAAAAGGGGCATTAAAACTCAGAATTATGTGGTAAAGAGTTAGTGGGTTACAGACTGAAAATGCACTAATGGCAAGGCATGAATGATGCACTTTCATCCACAGCAAAGATCGGTACAATGTAACTTGCAGATAAGTGGTGTACTCCTCGAGCTTTGAATAAAGGCAAATATATAGAGGATTTTTTTTTTCGGTGAAAGATCGAAATTTATTTCATCTCGTGAACACCATCGGTTATATTTTCACTCGTGGCGCAGCCACGAGTGAAAATATTACCGATGGTGTTCACGAGATGCGCCACGAGTGAAAATATTACCGATGGTGTTCACGAGATGAAATAAATTTCGATCTTTCACCTAAAAAAACAAATATTCTGTGTATTTCATGTTTTTAACCCTGTCTGGGAGGAGCTTTATCAAGATCCAGTACAGTTCTTTACCGTTATTCCCCGTGGCGTACCCCTCCCGCATACAACGCATTACAATATTACGTCAAGCGCGAGAATTGTAAGGTATATGACGTCATATTTCCCATCTGGTTGCTAGGCACGTGCAATTTTCCTATGCAACAAGAAAATCGGTATTTTCACTGGTCGTACCAGTGTAAGATCGAAAAATATTTTCACTGCTGTTTCTCGATATCCCACCGGAACGCATGAAATAAAGTTGGTAGTTTGAATGCCATGGAAATAACTTGAGCGAGGATCCAAGGACTTGGATTGTAAAATGATACTTCTAATTCTAACATGTCACATGAATTCGGCTCGTTATTTAAAGTCGATCGCTATAGTTTCACCATTTTTTGAAAACAACCAGAATTTCATGAAATTTGTTGGTGATATTTTATCATCTGATCTGCAAAAAGTAGCCGATAAAAACAGGGGGTCACCAGCTTTGGGAAAATTTAATGAAAACTTCCTCTAGTACACCCTGTATTGCAGCAGTTCAGAGTAAAATTTTACCTATGAAAACCAAGTCTATGTATATTTTTAACCCATTACCACACAATCCCTACTCAAGTTGACGCCCCTTAGAATGAAGCCTTTAGAAAACATGGTGGGAAAAGGAGAAAATGCTGGTAACCAGCATTTTCTCCTTTTGCCACCATGTTTTCTACCCTTCACTACACAATTTTCAAATTTTCAGTCACTTTTATCTTGTCGTCTACCACTGCTTTCAATTTGGACGAACCTAAAATTTTGCCGTGTCGAGTTAAATGACAACAATTATAAGCAAATTTTATGTCATTGTAATGATGAAACATCAAATTTGATTTAAAAAAAAATAATAATTTAGAGTATACTGAGTATCAATAAATGATCAATGATCAATGAAAATCCATTTCGTCTAAGACCCAATTGAATATTGAAGTAGGCTGATCTTTTCACATGCAAAACGTTGATCAATAGCAAAAAGATTTCAATCCGGGTCAACCTGCTTCGGCTGGCCTAGGTCTGTACTTGTTGCAGTTGTACGAAGCCCCCTTTTCACAGAACATTACACATGTCAGTTTTTTTCTGATGTTCTAGATTCCTTTTCTGCAGGAAACCTGATGTCCTAGATTCCTTTTCTGCAGGAGGATGCAATCATGATTTTCAAGTGGCATGGACAAACGATTTTCCTCTAACACAAATACATAAACCAAGTAGTGTACATGTCGGTCGCATTCAACCCGCAATGTGACACTTCAACTAATTTGTATACCAAGTTAAAAATCTTTATTAAAATAACAATGTTTTCAATGAATGGGAATGTTGTCCGTTTTGTATTTGATAATTGGCCCAGTCTGTTATAATAGCACAGTTTTACGTATTGGCCGAGTTTTTTCTTGCATTGGCCGACTTTTCTGTTCTTAGCTAGTTTGTCATTTGGTTTTGAAAGGGTCGTTTTCGTCAAATGAGGGCATTAACCATTATTTTAAAGAACAGCATGATAGATAAAATTCTGTTTCCAGTATACATTTCAATGGAAGACTGGTTATCATCTGTTGCTCCATATTTAAGGCTTTAGATTTGTTAAACCAGAAGATGTTAATGTTCTGATTTCAATCGCCGGCGTCAGTCTCATAGTGGACGGCGTAGATCATAATTCAGACTACACGCTCTGTGCAGTCTGATCGAGGCATATTCTTTTCATAAAAGCTTTTTGTGTCGTCTATGGTATCGTTCATGCTTTGTAAAAGATTAAATCGATTAAATAAGCTTTCATACGAACTTTTTTTAACTCATTATCAAACGACAAAATTTTAGGTTGGTTTGAATCGAATGCATTTGCAGACGGCAAAATAAAAGTGACTAAAAATTTGAAATTTGTTTTGTGAAGGGTAGAGAACAATAAGGGAAAAGGAGAAAATGCTGGTTACCGGCATTTTCTCCTTTTCCCACAATGTTTTCTAAAGGCGTCTTTCTCAGGGTCGTCAAAAGCAGGGATTGTCTGGTAATGGGTGAAACAAACTTTCATACGAACTCTTTTAACAATATTTTACAGGAGGAATCATTTGCATCGCTATGAGAGAGGAATACCTGGAACAGGTGTCGGAATATAAGGATGTGTTTCAACAGCAGCTGTCCCACCTAGAAGTCAACGGGGCCATCCGCTTGTCTACCTCTGCCATACAAAATTATGCATTTGGTAAACGAGGGATCTTGTTTACGATACAAGTTTTATAACGCCCGTCGTTCAGGAAGGATGGCATTAAAATGGCTCCTTTTGCTAAATTAAGGATCTTGTTTTACGAAAGATGAAACTGCTTTCTTCTTCAGCCACAACAGGTAATACAGAATGGGGCCTGTTAACTTTCAAATTGTCAAAACGACCCTTAAAAAGTACACTCATGTCAAAACTATCCTTAAGGACCACCCTAGTCATATTAACTGATAACTACCTGCAGACTATACCTATGTTACCTTTTAAAGATACTGTGGCATCCTAAAAGATTGTGTTCCTCTCTACGGACACAAACGTGCTGTCGTGCTTGTTCATTAACGATCATTTATGTTGACTAAGTGCAATAAAAGGCGTCTGCTGTAAAATCATGGTTAACCCTTTCCCAAACGACAAAATTTTAGACAGGTCCAAATTGAGAGCCCTTGCAGACAACAATATAAAAGTAACTCAAAAAGTGAAATTTGTTTCCAGCAGGGTAGAAAACATTGTGATAAAAGAAGAAAATGCTAGTTACCAGCGTTTTCTCCTTTTCCCACAATGTTTTCAAAAGGCTTCTATCTCTATGTTTTTAAAGTGACGGAATTCGTTTTTAACCCATTACCACACAATCCCTACTTTTGACGACTCTGAGAAAGAAGCCTTTAGATAAACTTGTGGGAAAAGTGGAAAATGCTGGTAACTCCTTTTCCCACAATGTTTTCTACCCTTCACGAAACAAATTCCAATTTTTCAGTCACTTTTATTTTGTCGTCTGCAAAAGCTTTCGATTCGGACAAAAACTAACATTGTCCGTCGTTTGGTAATGAGTTAAAAGGATGAAAACTGTTGTAGAAACAGGAGAAAATGCTCATTACCAGCACTTTCTCCTTTTTCCTACGATATTTTCAAAAGATTTATAAATGGGGGGATGTCATTAAAACAATATTTTTGTTTGTTAAAGGATTGAGGATTGGTTTTTGTTAATGACTGAGACTTATCTTCGTTGTTTATATTAAGCTCTTGCTCTTTTTAGATAATAAGAATGTTAGTATTTATAAAGTATTACGATAGAGTTTTTCATACTGGTCTTTAAAGGGTGTCTAATTCAAGTGCCATTTTCGAATTTAAACGCGCGCCTTGTGTATACCTTGGACTTTCAAACTTAGCTGAATTATTCCAAAGATATTCTGTAAGGTTCATAAAAGTAGTTTACCATTTTTTTTTTTTTTTTTTACGTTTCCTTAAACATGTGTTGTATCACTTTATTTTTTTTAAGTACCATATTAGATATATATCTACCTTTTGCGTTAAAATGCAAAGCTGATATTTTGACCCACCAGTTTACATCTGGACCCACCAGTTTACAATGGTGAGATTCGTCTCTAAAAGTCTAGGAGACATGGTTAGAAAGGGAGAAAATACTGGTAACCGTAATGTCCTCCTAGTCTCACTATTTTTTCGTAAGCCATTTTCATCAAGGTCGTTTAAACTGGGTATTGTGTAGCAAAGGGTTACTATCTCAGTGAAATGATTGTATTCCATTTGATTTTTATTATTACCTGCTCGATGTACATGTATTTTATTTACTGTTATAACGTTATTCCTTAGTTCCTATTACCTCTTACAGACGAGATCTTTTAACTCTTGACGTGAACTACATGTGAAAATCGCGAATTCTTTGCATCCTGGGTCTGTATTTAGAAACAATTTGATGCAGCCAGACAAATATCGTATACTTTCTAACTTAGGAAATTTATAAGGATAAGGCTAAGAGTGTTCTCAATAATGGTTGGTGGATAATTGTAGTATCCGATCTTGTAAAACACTGCCATGCATTTTAGAGCAATAGTATTATTATACTGGAAAGAGATGTCTTGCAATCTGATTGGATAGTATGCCTCAAACATAATTTTCATGTACACTGGCAAAATTCACGTAAAGGCAGATTTCCTTTGGGGAGCCCCGTATATAGCACTACACTGTCGATGAAACGTGTAAAAAATGTCAGTGTCGATCGATACGGGCCGCCCACAACATTGACATACCGAGTAGCCTGCACCATATTATTTGTAGTTTCTGTATAGATCTAGACGAAGTTATCATTTAAGCGGAACGATGCAATTTTTTTTTGAAAATAAATGAATAGGCTTTAATATATTATCGTTATTGTCATTCTCAAACAACTATACTGGTTTTTAAAACGGACTATCCCTTCGTTATATAACCACATTATGAAATGTCGAATCTCGGAGGTTGAAAGGATAACCCTGCGGTCGTTTGAGGCAACGGATGGTCCTTTACTAAAATTAGTAAATTAGCCAACAAATCCTTTATTTATATAAATAGAGTACTTACCCTCCTTGAATTTTTTTTTTTAATCCAAGTAGAAATACGTTGAATGTCTATCGCAGTGACAGCATTAAGTTTATGAATCACACCTTTTTTTTTAATCAATGTTTCAGTGACGTCATTTTACAGTGACGTCAGTTTTTATTTAATTGGGGCACTTCGAAGGGAAAATGTATTTCGTAAGCCTACTGAAATTGTCAGAAAAATTTCGCTTTATACAGGTTGCAGTGGTGAAACTTTGCAGTATAATATTGTTTTAAAATAGGGGACTTAAAAGGGGACTTAAAAACTTATTCACGGCTGTGGAAAATCTGTCGCCCCAAGCCCCCTGTCAATTTGTACAAGTAATACTGTAGACGGTTGCAGTTTGTGCTCTCAGAGTATATTATTGTATTATTTTTTAAATAGTGTGCTTTTATTTGTTTTTTTTTTGTGTGTGTGTATGGTTCTATGCAGAAAATGCTATGTAGCAGAAAGTATTACGGTATATCATAGTATCCTAAATGACTTCCTCAAGGATATGTGAACTAGCTGCTAGTATTTTGTTATTTTATTAAGTTTTATTTGCCCTTATTCAAAACGATTGAAACCTGTGTCAGTATTTTCGTTTAAAAGTGCTTATATTTTAGTTCGCAGTCAAGGCCAGGCTATATAAATTATGCATTGAACTAAAGCCATGACTGCTTGCTGTACGCTCAGTCTTCGAGAAGACTTAACGTCCATAATTCTTATAATGCTAACAAAATTGTTTAATTTAAAAACGACACTTTACCTCTTCAAGTTCTTGTCATATATACTGGCGGAATTTTTATGTGATACTGTTACTCTTATGAAAGCTAACTTTAATGGAACTACATGGTTTTGATCCCTAATGGTTAGCCTCCTATACATGAGGAGCTTCCGCAAAAGGGGTTAATTGCATCTCCGCGAGGTATTAAACAGAGTTTATTTTTATCAGCTTGTGGTTCTTATGGGGAAATATTTGCCGAAAAAGGGAACTGTATGCGAAAATAACGAGTGCCGTAATGCACAAGTTATTTTCGCGGACCTTTCCCTCTTGAGACAAATATTTCCCAATATTAACAACAAACTGATGAAATTAATTATGAATTATATTATATTCCTCCGATTATTTTGTCAACGAATACCACTTTTAAAACTAGTGTTCTCAAGTCAGTTAACCGGATAACCGACATTTTCAAAAAAAATAGTTCCAGATTTTCGGCAGGAGGAAAATATTGACTGTGACATGGAAATAATTCCCCGGCCCCAGCTTAAGTTACGACATTTCTTACCCATAACTAAAAATAGATACATGAAATATAATATACCATGTTATTACGTAATTCTAGATCCATAAAATCTATTTCGTCTCACGGCCGACAGGGTCATGACGTAGACATGCAGTAAATTCATCAGTAGTAAAATGTTTCGACACAGTTAAGTCTGTGCAAACTGCCCAGGCTGACATGGGTCGATAAGTTTTGTAGGTGTATAAAACCCTCTTTTCGTAAAGCATAATCTTAAAAATGTTCTGGGTTCGATTCACAATAGGACAGTGCCTCTCTTGGGAGTGTCTACGCTTTTTCATTTCGGACGTACGAGAGCAAAGTTTTACAAACAGAAGATTTTTTGTAGAACACTAAATTTTGATGTACTCCAGGATACACGTGCATGAATAGGCTATTGCTTTTATAAAGCAAAATACTTTTGGAAGCCGAATTCACTCACCATGCTTGTACAAGGACACAATTAAATTGGACTATATTTTGTTATAAATAAATTTCTTTGGAATAGTTATTTCGTTGGGTTTTGGATTTATGATCATGGATAGTTACCCATTGTGTTGTGTATACGAAAGCTGTTGCATCTGGATACGTTACGGTGTATACACCCTGATCAATAGGTATGATTTTAAACCATGTTTTGTAAAATGGGGTTCAATGCATCTGAAAAAAAAAGTACCAAACCCAGGCCAGCCTGTGCCATCCCCGTAGGCTGACCTGATTCGAAATATTTTTCAATTGGTGAAAATTTCTACAAGTTAAAGACCAGTCTTTAGCACTGAACTCTCTTTGTTTTCAGTGCAATGCAACCATTACGAATTTTCTTGTCTCACACACGTGTAAGATAAGAATTTGGTCAACACTCTGTAATTATACTCTTCATTTCTAAAACACTTTTGACCTAGGGTCCTGGTGGAAATTATTGACCAAAATTCTTAATCGTGATAAAGTTGTTAATTTAATCACTCAAAACTCAAAACAAAATCAATATATGCAAATTTCTTCAGAACTATTTTTCGTTCGTAATGTACCTGTCAAAGTAAGCGCACAGGCTTCATGTAAATTTCACTACACATTATACATGTGTGCCCCTAATCTTACACATTTTGGACAGTAATTCTTGCTATACAGTAATGTGATAAAAAGAATCTGACACTCGTTGGCATTTGAGGTAAAAATTATTAAACTCGTCCACGAAAAAATGTTATTAAGCTCGCCAAAGGCTCGCTTAATAACATTTTTGTAGACTCGTTTAATATTTTTTTTTCATCTCAAAAACCAACTCGTGTCAGGTCCTATATATCTCATGATTCTATTAATTTCAAAACAAAGTTGATCCTATGAATAGAATTATGTGATGACTTGATTAGCATGATAGATCACAGAGATGCACAGAGATGCATGAATCCGCCATTTCACAGGACATGGCTCGTTTATTTTATCTCGATCATGAAAGAAGTCTATCATTTAACATAAGTTGCTATCAATGATTTTTTTTTTTAGAAACCAGCGACTTTTACGGACAGCATAGATCAAGATCAAGACTGCACAGAACGTGCAGTCTGATCTTGTATCTTTGCCGTCCGCTTGTTCAGAAAAGCCCATGGGACATAAATCCCTCTAAGTCTCCGTGGATTCTGTTTTATGTCGACGGCAAGATTCGAGTTAATATACTTTGCTCTGAAGAAGTTAACTGGTACCTTACAGTACATTCCTAATGTCAAGAGTAATAACAAAGGTTGACGCCCTTCCAACACGCGATTCGAATCCAGAGGCTTTGAAGTGAGAGGCTGCCGCTCTACCTACCTTCAGTCTGAAGGTTTGCTCCGACGCTTTTTTTGTTATATGTCTCCGCAAACCTTCAAAGCGGTCTTTAAAGACATCCAGAATTTATACGATTTACCTGCATCTTTTCAAACGGCTCTATACGACAGAATTTCCAATGACAGATTTGAAAGTATGCGGAGACTAACGTTAGTAACACTTGAAAATAGCATCGGAGTAAACCTTCAGACTGACGGTACCGCTCTACCACAACACCAGTCACCCAGTCTCATCTTGATCTGCACGAATAATGTCCACGACAGTAACTTTTCCGAACAATCTTGAGTTAAACCCACCCTAAGAAACAAACTTCTTGACACCGCAATGGTATACCGGAGAAAATGCTTGTTGTCAGTACTATCTTATTTTCCCTTATGAAGTGCCGGTGTTAGGCAGAGAAATTACCCTCCCCTACAAAATGACCCATGGGTAATTTCTTTACGTGGAGGAATGACCCGGGTCATTATTCTACGTAGAGAAATGAACCCTGAGGGTTATTTCTCTACGTAGAATAATGACCCGCGTCATTTTGTAAGAGAGGGTAATTTCAGTGCATTACACCTGATGCCAACAGTTTTAATTTTGATAAGTCTATAGGCTTTTGCCGTCTGGTAAAGAGTGCTATCACGAGGACAGACTCACTGTTCGATCTTTGTTGCTTCTATTTGATCTAGGATGAACGGCGCTGAGCAGTAAACTTCAGGGGAAAACAACCTGTTTGAGTTTTTAACACACAATCCCGAGTTTTACCGACGCCTAGGTTACTAGTTTTTTTAAAACATGATTGGAAAGGAAGAAAATCCTTGTAACCAGCAATTCTTCTTTTCCAATAACATTGTCTACCACATCAACGAGAAATTCTAGCCGTTGACCGAAATGGACTTTGAAGTTTGCGGGTTTTTTTTTTTCAATACGGACAAGTCAAAATATTTTTCGATTGGATAGAGTTAAACCACTGCCTCCTTGAAACAATAAAAAGGAAAAAAAAACTCAACATTTTTTTAAGTTGTGACTGAACAACATTCGTTATCTTTTCAAGTGCACTTATCTATTAAACATGTAAAACTTAAGTATTTGCTCGATAAGAGCAAATTTCAAATTGATGTTTTTTTAAAACAAAGTGAAGGAGAAAAGGAGGAAATTTCTGTTACCTTGAAGACTTTGCGATTTTCACAAAATCTTTTCAAAAGTCTTCATAATCAGGATAGAAGGCTAAAATTTGACGTCAAGAGAAGAAAAGGGTATGTGATTTTTTACAAGGGAAAATAATGTGTATTTTAATCTTGCAATTACTGCATTTGTTACCTCCCTTCGCATTAATGCGATTACAGTTGCTCTCCTTTTGTACACAATCGGTCGATATACCTTTGGATCTAATTATGATCCGGTTGCCTTGAATGCTGTTCATTATGAGACCTCAGGCGTCTTTTACTGCTCTATTTTTATTATCATAAAAGGTGGTCAATCCGTTTCTAAAATCCACAGTGGGGAAAAAACGGTTGATGAAGGTTTAAGGTAACTTTCAATGCGAATTCAATTTATTTCTTATCGCTAGGTTTGTGGAAAAAAATAGGAAAATCTTTTCTAAGAAAAAAAAAAATATCCAAATATGTTGGGCAAAGAAAAAAATCTTAGAATCATACAATCTGACAGCAATAGCACACTAAAAAATTAATTATAAATTCAACGTATCTTTGAAAAGGATAAACAATTGAGGTTAAAGGAAAAAATACTGGGATGTACGAGGCTGGTTACCAAGAATTCCTTTCCAACAATGTTGTACTCTATCAAAGACAAATCCCTCATTCTAACTGTAAAAGTTTCCGTTAAATACTCAAAAAGGTGACTCAAAAATGTTGTCGTTTGTTATGGAGTTTATGTACATAGGCCACTGAAATTCTATTGTTCTATCACGGAATACTGGAATTTTCATGGCTATACCGTCGCACAACATTACCAAAAATAGCATATTGTATAGTAACGCCCCTGCATCCTATATGGTAACACTCTGAGATGTTCTTTTCGATTTTGTTTGGATGCGCTTACATGCTGCTTTATGTTACAACAAGGCCGTCGGAAGCGGTCCGGCCGGTCCGGCCATGGCCGGACCAAATTTTCGAGTGAAAATGAAAAATGGCCGGACCAATTTTCGAAAAAAAAATGCGTAATATAAACCTCAAAAAATGCGCCAGAATGCACCAGAGAGCGTTTTATTTCCATTTTTTTTTTTTTTTTCAGTGTGCATGCCCCCCCCACCCCCAGCATAGCTTCGCGACTTCGTCGCTCGCCATACTGGCCGGACCAATGAAATTTCCTTCTGACGGGCCTGATGTAACAGCGTTAGATAATCAACCAATGAAAATGCCAGTGTTCCGTGATAGTTTAATGTAACTTCAAAGAAATGTGAATGTGCTAACAATCAAAACATTGGTGTGGGAGCAGAGCGTCAACTTCTCAAATCAGAGGGTATGCATATCGTCGGTTTACTTCGAAAACCTCGAAACGACAGCTTGTAAAAAGCTGTAGTTACGAGGTTTTTGAAGAAAACCGACGATATGTCCAACCCGTTTAGCGCCAAAGTCGAATGCAGGGACTTTTGTTCAGATCATGCAGTCTGAGCTTAGATCTATAACATTCGCTCCGTGAGTCAAGCCTAAATAGCCCTATAAGATAAAACGAAGTTTCAGTTGGTTGTAGGACCAGCCCGTCGAAAGAGATCAAGTTTATGTTTTTTTTTTTCACTGACAGAGTTAACCCTTTCCCAAACAATCCCTGGTTTTCACGGGTCAGGAATAGAAACCCTTTGAAAACATTGTGGGAAAAGAAGAAAATGCTGGTAACCAGCATTTTCTTCTTTTCCCACAATGTTTTCTACCCTATCGTTTAGAAAAATCATCACTTTAGCAACTGTTAATTTGTCATCTTCAAAATGCTTTGAATATGGTCTGGTCCAAAATTTGCCGTTTGGGAAAGGATTAATCAGAAGGTCGAACTACAAAGTGATTGAGACATGCTCTGGCAAAAGTGGATTTTATGCACCTCCGCGATGTACTATAACTAGCACGACATTACATAATTATCGATCGGTAATATCCGTTCGGACTACAAATCGACACTCGTCACAGCTCGGCTGATTCCGTACCTACATCTAACCTCGTCTGTATAATGGTCTTTTCCATTTGAACAGCGAATCACGTGATCTTATACATGAAGCGCCACAGTCAGTCGTTTAGCAACGATACAAGTTGGCTTCTTTAAAAAAAAGAAACCAGGAGAGGTCAGCATCAATGTTTTTAAAGAGTTTATTGGCTTTCAATTTCAATATATTTTGGTACATGTGAACAAACGAGTAAAAAAGCCGCAGTGTAGAAACGGCATATGCTTTACATGACGGTCATTTGACCTTCTTGTCGCGTTTTCAAGTTGCATGTTCTTGTCCAACGGTCTTCTTTCTCCTTTTTTACGAAATTCTTCTCATTTTTTTCTTCTGCATGAAGTATTTGCTTAATGAAAAAAAAACTATAATTATCAGAGAGGTTATTTGCAGCCATGGCAAATTACTAAATCGAATCTTTTCTGAAATTTGTCATCTATAAAAATAAACCTCGTCTTTTTCCTGTTTCGGTTTTTAGATTTCGCTTCATTTACAAGACCATGACGAAACAGACTGTGTATCAGAACAATTACGCTAGAAGAAATAGAATTAGACAGCAAATTATGTGACAGTCTCCCTTTTAAACTCGCCACTGTTGGAGAGGTCTGATTACCTCTCCAATAAATAACTCCGACGAAGGTATTCAATTCTGTTTATCTGTCTATGAAAAATTTAATCGGAATTGATAAACCACGTTAAATAATGAATGAGCGAATCAACTGAAATAGACTTAGAAAGTTTTCAATAGAAAGTTGAAACTCAAGTTTTCTTTTTTAATAGGAGCCTTACACTTTTCAGAACGGTAAACCGGCGAATTTCCGGGTATGTACATATCAATTGAGCCATTGAACTCCTCCGCTGTATCTGGTGCATATCAATTCACCAGATACAGCGGAGGAATTCAATGGCTTCCATCAGATCGTCTGAATCGTCAGGTATTTTGGTCCTTTTAGCATGCAGAAAATTTACCTAGAGCTACAGAAAAAAGTATTGACCATGGGCAGACTGCGTAGGCTCACCAAGGTCGATTCTTTTTGCGCAGATGCATTAAATTCCATGTTTACAGTGCATGACTCATAATATTTCAACTTGGCAACTTTCCCACCAGAAGAAATGTAAAATTCATCATTTTTGACTGCAACAAATTCGATATCTATGAAAGATCTATGAACTGGAGTTTTTCATACGATCGCCTTCTCTGATGCGGTTACAATTTATGTAGTTTTAAATCGAATTTGAAGAAATTGCAATATGAGAATAATAAGGGAATAAACGCAAGAAGACTGGCGCTTTATCAAGATATTTTTTCGAAAGTTGAGATAGCATAGAGCTGACTTGCAATAGGTTATTTTGAGTATCTTTTAAGGTATAGTCCGCGCAGGTCGATCTGAATCGAAAAATTTTTACTATATGTATTTGTCAATTTTCAGCATGTCGCATGACCAGTCTTAAACATGATTCGGTTATTGTTATACAAAATGGGTTTAATTGATCAATAGATATGATGACTTGGTTTGTAAGATCGGTCAGGGAGATACAAGAAACTCTCTTTTACAACAGTCTGATCTTGTTCTACGACTTCCCCAATAGGTGCGTTTACAAGGATCGACGGAAACGTGACGACGGTGTAAATTGTGTCAGTACTCAAGTTTAAGTCTATTGAATTATCTAATTATTTTACCCCATATGCCAAAACCAATTACAGACTTTTTATGAATAATTCGGTGTAATTTGACAACTCGATAGATCACAAATATGGGGCTAGTTTCTGCATTTTTGTCGGTGTAACCTAGAAACGTTATTGGTTTTCGTGAACTCGTCCGATTTGTCGTTGTTTACCACACGATAAGCTTTCAGAAGACTGGACCAAAATTGAAAGCATCTGCCGTCGAACAATTAAACATGGCTCGACGACTGATTTATATTTCATAGGATAAAAAATATTGTGGCAAGATGAGAAATTCTTGGTTTCCAGCATCTTCTCCTTTCCGTTCACTGCTTTCAACACTTTTCTATTCCAAGGTCGTCACAACTCACAATTGCTTGGTAAGGTTAAATGATCATTTCACGTTCTGAAAGATTTCCGAAGTATAATGCAAGTGTATGATTTCTGCCAGAGGACACTTAATTTGAATATCTCTGGCGTAACTCTTTACTAAACGACAAAATTTGAACTTGTCCAAATTGAGAGCATTTTCTCCTTTTTCCACAATGTTTTCAAAAGGCTTCTATCTCAGGGTCGTAAAAACCTAAGTAAGAAACCTGGGTCCGTTTTCACCAACCATTCTTAAGAACAGTCTCAGTCTTGTTCTTCATGATTTTCTAAATTCTAAAGCAACACAACTTCTGATTGACTAAACAAAATGGTTTTGGCTATTCAGATGTTGCCTTACTCTCAAATTCACCAACTATCCTTAAAGGTGGGTATTTTTCGCCAAATTAAAGAATATATATATATCACTTAAATTCATATGAAAAAATAATACAAATCATCAATAATTAAGAATCATAAAATGACATTTTTTTTTTGTGGTATTCCCTTAAAAGGCTACGTACCTCTTAAGCTATTTTCAGATTTCGCGCCAAAAATCAATAAAACATTTTGGGAATGTTAGTGACTAGCACGTGACTGATAACGCTTAAATTCTATTACATAACAAATATGTAATAATCATTTTCCATAATGTATTATTCGGACGCTATGTTTGAAACTTCGTCTGCGTACTCCTGTATGTAAATGAGCGAACTGATCATCTTGAAATAGAACGTGTCTCCCGTTGGTGTCAACCGGGGCCGTAGTAAATCTCTAATTTCTCGTGTTGTCGGATTGTTTTCGACTACTGTGGTTTTATGAATGAAAATTAAAAGGCTTTGGGAGTAGAAGGATGATTTTTTTGCCTTTTTGTAAAATTTTCGTCCCAAAATCTGAAGGGCCACCTTTAAGGTAGGTATAGTAGACCCGTAACACTTCTCGTGCAGCATAAAATAAAATTTCTTAATAGTTGATAAATACAGACTGATACAGATATAATACTTTTAAACATTTTAACCGACCGGAAATTCCTTTGATATCTATCTTGATATTATGTTTTGATACTTTTGTTAGTTTCCAGAAAAGGGAGGTAATTATCATCTCTATCTCCTATTGACATGAGAACAGATTGGCTTTAGATTTAAGAATGGTAATTCTAAGAAGAAAAAAAAAAGAGAAAAAATGGCTCGGTTAAAGTTGTACAAAGATAATCATTTTGATCATAGCAAATTTTGAAGGACAATTTTAGCTTTTTTCTATTCCGTACGGGTCTACAACCTTAAGATTATTCTAGGGCCCGTTCTCCAAGATTTTCTACAATTGAAAGTAACACATCTTCAGATTGGCTTAATCAAATTTTACAGTAAAACAGTTTCTGGTCTAAAATAGGCATTACGCTTAAAACACGACACGATTATTTAAAATTCTTGAAGCATTTTTAGAAGAAAGCTATGTTTATTTATTATGTGAGATTTCATTTGTAACACTGGTTTTAGCTAATTATCCTTATCCTGATATACCTTTTCGACCAATAATGTTCTAAATGTAAGAATCTTGTGGCATTTTTATCGAAAATCGAACAACAGGCAGTCTCAGTAAGGAAAATAATTAAATACAAGTATCATTTAACCCTTTCCCAAACAAGCCCTTGTTTTTACGTGTCGTAAAGAGCAATTTCTCATTTTCCCACAGTGTTTTCTGTTCGTTCGCATAATTTTCTGCCATTGTAGTGAAAGTTAAAATTCTCGTCCGAAAACTGTTTCAGTTTGGAAGGTCTAAAGTTTGCCGTTTGGAAAAGGTTCAAATCATTGTCACGCAATCCCTACTTTTGACGACCCTGGGAAAGAAACCTCAAGAAAACATTGTTTTTCTACCCTTTACAAAACGAATTTCAAATTTTCTGTCACAAACTGCCGTCTGCATATGCTTTCGATTTGGACAAACCTAAAATTTTGTCGTTTTGGTAATAAGAGAAAATAAATCGTTAATATTTCTGGACCTTGCGACATAACTGTCAAAGACGTGAGATTTCTCCCTCAAGTACAGCCTCGTTAGTTCAGCATGCAAGTCACATCCGATCTTACGTCAGATAATGGGCAGAAATTTATTTCAAATCTGTGATAAAATAAGACCACAGATTGCTGATGCCATGACTTGAATTTTTTATGCGCATGCCGGTATGGATGATGCTTTTTGGAAAGTACAATTATACACATGTTGTTTAACACTTTCAGCACAGCAGGAGAAAACGGTGGCTGTTGTGGACGATCTAGCTCAAGATCAGACTGCACAGAAAAATGTTAAAGATTGGACTGTATTTTTCTACATTTTCCGCACCCGATTTTGTCAAAACTTCACGGAAACAAATCTGTCATGACTTTCCTTAGAATCTCTCCATCAAAACTTTTATACCAGTCATATATTTGGTTGTCATGGGCACAAAACTGAAAAATAGTGAAATATCTTTAAAAATCTACCAGTCCAAAAAAAAGAGTTTGGACATCTCTACAAATTGGTTAAAATGACGATTTTGTTGACCTCTCTCGGTTTCCTTGATATCATATAGATCCTGCAAAGAATATGACTGTCTTTTGTTTGGCTTAACTGTTGTTGTTGTTGTTGTTGTTGTTGACAATACTGTAAATAGATTCATAACGAACAAAATTGTAGAAAGTACAGTTAAAGCACCGGCTGATGAAACTCTATAGGTCACCTCACTTGCCTTCACAGAGGAAAGTTCTACACAACGCAGAAGGTCGTCTAAACGCTAAGTAGTTAATCAGAAGCCAAGAAATATATGTGGAGGGTCCTATCCCACTTGATTACCGGTAACTATGATCGATCATACCAATGCAAATTACGCTGACACTGAAACGGTGCCCTGAAAGCTTGCATTATAAAAAAAAAATGGGTGTATAATATGTTCTCTAACTGCATTGAAAGGTCAAGAGTGCTTACAGAATATTCAGACATTCTCGATGCAATTATAATTTTTATGAGTAATTGATGAACTGCAAATTCATTAACAATTTATATCCTTATCCTGCTAAATAAGGACCATGAAATGAACTCGCTGGTTTTCGGCCAGTGGAGTTGGATACTGATAAATGTCCTCTCTTGTCTAAGTACTTTCATGTAATTGAATGACGTTGTACATGTACAAACGTATGACTCCCCGAATATGACAAGAATATTTTTAACAGATTCCTATACGCTTTATTTGTTATATGCTACTGTTTATTGCCATCGAAGACGAACTTTAACAAAACATTTACTTACTTCCACAGTGCCATTTTTCAACCATTAATCAAAGAAAACCTTCCGCAATATTAATTGATATATCACCAATAGCAAACAAGGCAGTCAGCAATTGTTTACATATTTTCTCAGATATTTATTTTACAATCAATGTTGAAGCAAGGAAAATTGGAAGGTGGTACACTATATGTAATAGCTGAGCTTTGAAGAAGGAACTGAAGTATGCTTGTGCACACTGTTTTATATGATGTGTGCATATTTTCTTTTTATTCGTTATAAGATAAAGACACCACACACTTCCCGATTCTTTCAAATAGGCTCTCAATATTGGACTTTATGCCCCATGTTCATTTGCTAGAAAATACAAACTGCAGAAATGAAAAGCTATTCATAGTTATGGTTTCGTAGTAGTTTCTTTTATAAAACTAATACATATTTCATTACATACATAATTATATATAGTTAACCATTTTGAAAGCTTAAAAGATTAGAAGAAAAGGTCCTGTGTAATTCTTTCGTTAAATTAAAGTAATTTTCTTGTCGTTTTTTTTTTTTTTTTTTTTTGACTTAGTATCTCTTTTTTTTATAATTAGTTTTGATAATTCATTAAAGTGCTTTGAGCTCGATGGATAATGATTCAGAGGGAAATAAAAAGAAACTCAAGTTAGTTTTGTAACTACATCACAGTAAAACATAGTGAAATCTGCGTTTGATTGGTTGACATTTTATAGGTGGAGTTTTTGCCGAGTTAAGAAAATTGGTTTTATAAGATATATGTCTATATTCTTTCTCTCATCAAGCTGGGCACGCAAGCGCATTCGAGCACGTACAGGATCTGAAATCTCAAAAATCCTTAAGGAAGCTCTTTGTCTTATTCTCCAGAATTATCTACATTTGTAAGTAACACAGCATCTGATTGGCTAAACCATTCGGTCAGAAGTTGTGTTACTTACAAATTCAGAAAACCTTTGAGAATAAGACTAGGAATATTCTCAAGAATGTTTGGTGAATACGGGCCCCGATTGCGACGGTCGCAATGTGGTACAGCAGCCTATCGTTTGGAAAAGTATTTTAGGAAGTAGTGGTATATTAACAAGTGAACTGGTCATTGTGATGTAACTGAAATAAAGCTAAAACGGCTTAAAACAACAAAAAAAACGCTATTTCAAACGGTCACTTCAACTCAAGAGAGTTTTGATCCTTTTCTCATGCAAGTTTGCCAATAGGCTAAAAACTACTGTCTGAGATGGTACCACAACATTTATCAGTTTTTAAAGAACTTCTTCTCAGTTAATAAAAGTTATCAAAACGCCTACATGATCAGCCTGGATTTATCTGAAATTGATTGCCATAATCAGCGGACTAGCGCAAACTGAGCTATCAAATAACCTCGTGCTGTTAGATTTTCATCCCTACATAATTTAGGTCCTATATATCTAGATTTTCTGGTGATATAAAGCAGCAATTTAGATACCGTGGTCAATACCGTGTTAACAAACAGTATATACGTATCATCAAATCAAAATGTCCCGTCATCAAGGTGGCGACATATGCACTTTATATATAGGCTTTAAATGTCAATTATCCGAATAAAGGTGTATAAGCATATAGATGTATCATCTAAGATCACGGCACACTTAGCTATATTTCCGTTCTAGTATTTATCAAAAGTAATCAGAAATGAGTGTGTGAACTTGAAAAAGAGTAGAAGACATTGTATAACCATTTAATTTTGGTAACCAGCATTTTCATTGTCCTACAATGTTTTGTACCATTTCAAAGACAGAAACAATCTCCAAAAATACATCGAATTAGTCAATTGAATTGAAACTGCTGTCAAGTTTATCTAATCTGGAAAAACTGTGGTCTGGCAAAGAGTTAAACCGCGATTTTTGTATGGCTGGCATAAATTGACTTATATTGTGTAATAACTCGTTGGAAAAGTAGGTACCATTTGATAAACAGAAAAAATAAACCATACTCTGAGAAGGGGGCTTGAAATATCTTCAAAATGCAATACATCAAGCAAGTAATCATAACTATGGACCATAAAACCCATTTTATCTAACAATTGACTGGATATGGAGCTCTAATGGCTGTTTGACATGTAGCAAAAACCGATAGCAATTATTTCACGCCCATGTCAGCCTGCGTAGTCGGGTCGATCTTCTTTCAATGCATTAGTTAAGCGGCCTTTTCACAAAGCATGACTAAAATGTATTTTTCTACAGGAAGAAAGGATTCAATCAAAACAAAGGAAGGTTCGTGAATTAAATGGCAATGCCGTTCTTCTTCTGCATCAAACGGATCATACGTGTAGGCTGAAGGAGTAGTATAGACTTCCATTACCTTCTACCGCAATGAAAGTTTTATCAGAATTCCTGTAAGGCCTATCTGATTTCATCTGAAATCATTTATTTTTCGTGACCATTCGAGTTAGTGTCAGATATCATATGCTGATTAAAAACTTTTGTGTGGCTATTTCAGATAATTTTAATGAACCGTGAATTGACAACGATCTCATCATTCATAAATAAATTTCATCGAAAATGTTATAAGTAAAGACTTCCTGAAAAGTCAGCTTTACATACCACACTTTTTTTATTTACATTTGTTAAAATGTAACGCAAAAACAAACTTTCTTCATCAGCAAAACTTGATATAAAAAGTTGTATTAAATACTTTCTGTATTGCTTATTTCGTAATTTATATATTCAAGGAATCACAAGACACCTAGCTGTCTTTCTTTTGAGACAAACTATACATGTCGCCAACTTGGAGCAAGATTTTATATTACCTCAATATAGGTATGCCACGACGCCAAACCAAAATTGTACACTTCACTTGAATTAAACGCATCCCACCTCAACAGTAATTTCAGTGCTTTGAATTTATCCTTGATGTACCTTTGATCGCTAGGCTTTGCTGAATCTTTCTCCTATAATTGATATCTAGTATATGCCCTGTCGTAAAGTTCCCGGAATATCGATGAAAGCGTCGTTTTATCATTCAAACCAATAGCACAACGGTTTTCAACTATTAACAACATCAGACCGTGGTTTCTTCTTACGTGTTGGTGCTCATACGAATTCACAAATCTCAATGCTGTGGTTATTATTTACATTGTGAAACTTTAAAGTCTCGTGCATTTTTGGAAATTGGACTCCGAAGAGAATGTGTGTCTTTTAGCCCTTGGTTTGCCTATCATAAGTTAACTACACTAGTGGTTGTTAGGCCAGTACAGATCGAGCCAAGCAGATTTCACAGAGCTCGCACTCGAATCTTGGATCTACTGTCGGGGACATTTTCACGAAAAAACAACAATGCAATCGCAAAATGTTGTTCTTTGTTCTGGCCGCAAATAGCCACTTTGTTTCTTGTCTTTTATGTTCAGAAGAAACAAAAACAAGTTTACCAGACAACAAATACTTCAAAAAGTGGTACGTTATCGTCTGACAGAAACATGCATATTCAATCACTTGTTGTATTTATCTAAATTGAAGTCATCTAAATATTAATAATACAATGCAACATCGATTGGCACCTGTCAAGATTTCGATTTTGCGTACTGAAATATTAATTGTCAGTAAATTTATGGACTGTACAATGGACTATTGAACCAGTGTGAGGTAATAACCTGGAACTGTCAGCAGAACCCAGCAAATCTCTCGTAAACAGATTGGAAGCAACCCATTCTTTTTCTCTGTAATATTCAAGTAAGTCAAAATTTGTTTTCTTCTGGTGATACATGTTCTTTACAAGAGCTATGTCTTGATTTGCAGAGGTTTCTTATAGTTTTCTTGTGTTTTATTGGGATGACTTTAAAAACAAAAAAATATATTAAAACCCAGCTGTTGAATATATCTGGTTATAAATAAAAGGTCGAAATCAGTATATTCCTAAATCTAACAAAGACATGCGTAATAACTATAATTGACACACTGTTTTTTTCTATTGAAATGTATTCCGCAGAGGATTTGAAACAGAGGTAAAGTTTTAGTGCCTATTTGAAAATCCAAATATAGCTTCTAAATGTTTACAAGCGTGTTTTAAAAAGTCTTACTATATAATTATTGAAGAAAAGTTAGTCAAGGTTCCAGTCGATGGCAGAAAAAAGCATTAACCCATTACCACACAATCCCTACTTTTGACGGCCCTGAAAAAGTAGCCTTTGGAAAACATTGTGGGAGAAGGAGAAAATGCTGGTAACCAGCATTTTCTCCTTTTCCCACAATGTTTTCTATCCTTCCCAAACCAAATTTAATTTTTCAGTCATATTTATTTTGTCGTCTGCCAATGCTTTCAATTTGGGCTGGTCTAAAATTTTCTCGTGTGGTAAAGACTTAGCTGAGTCATGCTCCGGTAAAAAGGGGCTTAATACATCTCCGTGATGCATGATTACCAGCCAGTCATCACATGATTATGAATTTTTGATATCTAGATTGCCAACAATCGACGAAATTCTCACACAGACTGCTCCTTTGACATGCAGAAAAAATTGACAGGTAGCAAAAACTTTCGGCAAAGGTCAGCCTGCGCAGGCTGCGCAAGCAGACTTGAATCGATACTTTAATCGATGCATTAAGCCGATTTTCACCGAGCGCAATGGCTCAAATATTGAAACTAGATTTGGTTAGTCTTGATTATAAGATTTTATATATTTATCTGTTAATAAATGTACCCTAGACCAATCGTACCTCAACAGATCCCAGGCTTAATGATGATCGCTGTAATTTAAAATGATACGGATGAAATTTACCTGTGTTTTTATACATAAATTTATTTATATTTGGTCCCTTTTTGGCTTGGAATGAATTTAAAAAATTGAGATGGAGCCCTAGCTTGTATATTATTTGCTCACAAGGATATGTGCGACTTCTTTAATCTGTGAAGTTAGTAGAATAATCTCTATCAACCAGATTAAATGCCTTAGAATTACAATACTTACTCTTACTCAATAAAGTTGCCTAAGCCCATTTTCAGCAGCCGTTCTAAAAAGGAGTTTTTTTTTATTCCTTCTACTTTCAACACATATTTGATCATCAAAATCAAAGAAATATCTAATACAAAAGCTGGTTTGCGATTTCGGTCTATATTACAATGGTAATACAGCAATTACTTGAGCAGATAGCATAAAGATTGCTCCAAATTTCAAAGGTTTCTATAATTTCGATAAATGTCAAGGTATTGTTTAAGGCCTGCAGGTGTTGCAAGCATTAACATTCTTAGACCAAATATAGTAACGTTAGACGATATCTAAACGAATACGGTTTCGTCTCACCTAGGGAAATTAACTATTTAAAGTCATTGTGTATGTAATCAGAAATCACTTTGAACAGCTTTACGGGTATTCAATATTCTGCTCCTTTTAAATAGAGTGTTTCTGGTGTAATGCAGAGAAATGACACCCCTTACAAAATGACCCATGGGTCATTTCACTACGTATAGAAATGACCCATGGATCATTATTCTTCGTAGAGAAATAACCCGGATCATTATTCTACTAGAGAAATATCATTTCTCTACGTAGAATAATGAACCAGGTCATTCCTCTACGTTGTGAAATGACCCATGGATCATTTTGAAGGGAGGGTCATTTCTCTGCATTACACCGGCAACACAATTTCTCAACACCGGATACAATGTTTGATCTGAGTTTATTCTTTACGACTGGAAGTCGGACAAATTCACTTCACTTTTTGTTGATTCATGAATCTTTTTGCTTGGCTTTATATATTGTACATTGCATACAGAATACGTTAACCAGTTATACTGTTCCAGTTATGATAACTTCTTGTAAAAATCCGAAAATGAACCTGCGGTCTGTAGTTATATAGAAAACGAGGCTAATTGCTTGTGGAATCATGAAACATGTGCCTCTGCAGAATGAATATTTTCGGACCATTGCTGGAATCAGCTTCTCTTGTCCGTTCACGAGTATGTTGGCCTGTTTGTCGGCATGCAAGTAGCTACATTTTTTTTACTCTTTTCTCGAGTTTGCAACTCAGACCCACACTTTACCATTGAGCTACGCAGGACCTATCATCATACTTGTCTAGAAATGTCAATAATTAAAAGACAATGTGTCACCTGCGAGGGTCATATTTATAGGTGCAAGGTAGGTGCATAGCATAATTGTACAGAAGTATAAGACAACCACAAACTAGGAATCACGCGCAAGAATCATGTCTGTAGGTCTATGTTAAGACCATGGCAGAAGTGTTTGCACATATTTTGTCGATAGTAAAGGTTCATGTTCACAGCTTTCAGGAAACGTTTTTATGACATATCTCTCTTTGTTTTGTTTTCAATGTAATACAGACATTACAAATTTTCGTGTCTCACACATGTTTGAGATAAGAAAGTAGTGCTGTATTTGAAAGTATACACTTCATTTCTAAAACAATGCTGACCTCGGTTTCTGAAGGACATTAGCGGTCATAGTTCTTATCATGATAAAATTGTTAATTTAATCGCTGTTAGACTCAAACAAAAATCAATATTATGCAAGTTTCCTCGGAAATATTTCCGTTCGTAATGTACCTGTCAAAGTAAGTGCACAGGCTTCATGTAAATTTCACAACACACAATACATTTATGCCTCTGCTTTCACACATTTTGGACTATAATTCTTGTTATAGAGTAATGTGATAAAAAGAGTCGGACACTCGTTGTTTTTGAGGTAAACATTTATTCAACTCGTACACAAGAAAATGTTATTATGCTCGCCGAAGGCTCACTTCACATTTTTTGTAGACTCGTTTAATAATTTTTATCTTAAAAACCAACTCATTTCAGATCCTATATATATATATAAATTTCGAGGGCAATTTATTTTAACTATTCATTGACACACCTTTTTTCCCCCATTGTACCCGGAAGTGTTACTACCAGTGCATCTGCAGAAAGTGTCACTACTAATAAGGGGGACCATTGTGGCGTAAAGCAGCCAAACATTCGCGTGTACGATAACATCAATTAGGCACTTTGACAATGACAAGTTATTCATGAATCAATAAAACATCGCAGTCCACCACTCTGCAGCCTTGTCATATTTGGAGAAGTCTATTTTAATATTGATATGACAAATGGCAGGATCTTATGACTCGATTCAGTATGCATTAAAGTCTGACTGGAATTCGATTTCTGAGTAATGTTTTGACAAACCGGGTTCTAATGCATATTCGTTATGCTTTATACCAAGCAGGCAATCATTTGATTACGGATCCACAAAATTAAGTTTGTCCACTGATTGCAGAAGATTTCGGCCCAGGTCAGCCTGCACGGACTGCGTTGGTTTAACTGGGTGGATAGTTTTCACAGATGCATTAAGCCCACTTTTCACAGAGCATGGATCAGCTCAATAGTTATAAATTTTACTCCTGCATTAGTTTAGTTAGAGCAGTTACTAAGTGCACAGCTTTATACATAGCATCTTAGTGACCATAATGGACTGACAGTTTTGTCTCGAGCCTAGGTACAAAAATATCCCCCTTCCCTTCTTCATGTTTTGACAGATAGTCGCAGTTGTCTAGCTTAGTCACAAATGAACTTTTTACTATTGCAGCAAAATTGAAATAGAGGATTATTTGTTCAGGGGATACTCGTTAATTCTCATTTTAACAATATTCCTCCGTTACCTTATTACGAGATAGTTCTGTACTATTTAACACTTTGGCTGGAATACACATACATGTATATAAATGTCATGAGAAATCAATGTGGATGGTTTTTTTTCCCCACACAAAAATTCGAATCAGACTGGCTAAGTTTAGTAAAAGAGCAAAATAACCATGAAACGTCTTTTGCTAACAAAAAGACGTGTTAGAGCTGTAATCAACGCACATTTGGTCCTATTTCGAAAATGGGTCATGTCGGGTCAAGGGTAAAAAAATAGGTCACTATGTACTGTTTCATCGCCAATCATACAAATTTAACCTTTACCGAATACAATCCATTGAAACTAAAAACGAGCCGGGTTCTGTGAAAAACAAATGGGCTTAATTAATGCAACAGCGAAAAGTATCGTCTCAGGTCAGCCTGCACAGTGTGTGCAGGCTGATCCTAGCCGAATCTTTTCTCTTTTGGTCAATTTTCTGCGTGTGAACGGACCAATGTGCCTCAAGATTCTGTCGATTGTTCCCATAAAATTTAATATTTTTTATATATCGATAATTTTATGATGACTTGCTGCATGTAGGTATGATGTATCACGGAGATGCAATTAGCTCCCTTTGCTAGAACATAGCTAAAGAACTTTTTTATCTCAAAGCATTAAGACGGTATAAATAGCAGATCAGACTACACTTCCCTTGATGCCTTATCTTGATATATCCTGTCCGAATAAAAACAGTTTGTTCGACTATGGCGCTGAAAGGGTTAAATGCATTTGCAGGTATAATGCGTAATAACTATGAACAATTAATCCTTTACCAAACAATCCCTGGTTTTTACGACCCTGAGATAGGAGCCTTTTAAAAACATTGAGGGAAAAGGAGAAAATGCTGGTAACCAACGTTTTCTACCCTATTTGAAACAGATCAAATTTAAATTTTTGAGTTCCATTTATTTTGTCGTCTGCAAGTGCTTTCAATCTGGACCCGTCTATAATTTTGAATTGTTGTTTGGGAAAGGGTTAATTCGGATAACCACTCTCTAGGAAGTGATTATGTGTTATATTGCAACAGTCTATGGGAGTTTCCATCGTCTGAAAACTATTAACAATATGAATTTCTAGCATTCGGAAGCTTAACCCTTTCCCAAACAATCCCTGGTTTTTACGGGTCAGGAATAGAAGCCTTTTGAAAACATTGTGGGAAAAGGAGAAAATGCTGGTAACCAGCATTTTCTCCTTTTCCCACAATGTTTTCTACCCTGTCATATAGAAAAATCATCTTTTTAGCAATTGTTAATTTGTCACCTGCAAAATGCTTTCAATTTGGTCTGGTCCAAAATTTGCCATTTGGGAAAGGGTTAACAGATGAAATGCATGCAGAAGGGAAAAATGGGATTTAGATGAATTACATAATAAAGACTGTGTGTTCCATGCATACATGTAACTTTATACAGAGTTATACAGTCAGAGCTTTTTTCAAAGCAATACATTATTGTAGCAAATTGTCCTCCAATGACGATATTACTTTATTAACAGGGTTATCACAAAATTAATCATAGAAAGCAGGCAAAAAAATACAAATGCTTGAAAAGGTTAATTGTCTACCATGAAATAATACTGAAATTACTCTCTTGCATTTCAGTGTCATTTTGTGTGTTGCAATATATACATGATTGTAATGCACGTGTTTTGTCTCCTTCTTTCAAAGCAGTGTTTCGCTTGTATAATCTTATACCCTTCGATGACAACAGAACGAGTGCGCATGTATACACATCCAAGAAATCACTTCACCTATATATATAGGTCAATATTACCATAAAATTCCGCAGTTTGAGGAAAAACCCAATAAATATTTACGAGAAAATCATCCAGCTACTTCTAGTCTGTCACCGAAGACCACATTATCGATCCTTTCACGTTCTCTCATTAGTTTCCCTTGAGGCTATCTGATTACTTTTGAAATTAATTTGTCGAAGGAAGGTCGTATCAAGCGGCTTATGGACAATCAACATTATGATTGAAGATAGGATTATATATTAACAACTTACGCCTTACGCACGTTTACAATGGATAACATTTGAACAGCGCTCTGACAAAAGGGGCTCAATACATCTCCGTGATCCATGACACTAAGATGGTCCTCAAAGAACTGTAGATTAATAAATTGCAGTTTACAGCATCACTAATTAGACTTATCCTTTGAAATACTCAAAATTTCGAGTTGGCAAAAAGGTGTCGGCTCATGCCAGCCTGCGCAGACTGCGCAGGCTGACATGAGTCGATACTTTTTTGAAAATTCATTAAGTTTCCTTTTCGTATATCATGGCTCGAATTAATTTGAAGAAGGAAGGCCGTATCAAGCGGCTTATGGACAGTCAGCATAATGATTGAAGATAAGATTTTAGTTTAGTTTAAACATATTTATTTTACATCGATTTAGAAACAGGCTCTTACAACTTATACTAATCTCTCTCGATTCTGCTTCCTGGGAACTACACCAGTACTCGCGTCGAATGTGTGGGCCAATGAAAAATCCCAAAGTTGACACCCGCTCCCGTGTATCGAACTCAAGACCCTTAGGTTATGAGGTCGACGCTCTACCTCACGACCACGGACACCACAGAATAAGATAAGATTTTATATTAAAACAGCTAATGCACGTTTACAATTGGTAACATTTGAGGGCATTTGGAAGAAAGGGGTTTTAATGCATCTCTGTAATGTTTAACATCAGGCAAGTCATCACATAATTATGGATCAGTGAACTCCGTTTTGCCCAACAACCGACTCATATTCGTGGGTAAAATGGTCCTTGGAGATGCAAACTTTACAAATAGAAAAATATCTCGATCCATGTCAGCATTTTCCGATGAGTTAGGTGACATATCCCTTAAGCATATAAGTTATAATTAGTTATCCGTCTTTTACTTGTCTGCAGTCAAAGCAGCTGCAAATTACTTTTAGATTACTACTGACTGAGTTTTGTCACGTTGTTAAATAAGTTGTTAAGAGTATAAACTCACCTGAATATAGAAACAAGAGCAGTCAAATAAGTACTAAACAAGAAAAAATGTTATGCATAACATCAACGGTGCCGCAAATCAGTTGTTTTTGAAATAAGGCACACTACAACATTTCAATTTGTCCAAAGTAAATTTATGCAGAACTCGTTGAGAAATGAACTGAGAAGCTCCTAAACAATCTTTAGAATCGAACTAAAAACTTAAAAAATGAAAGAGGCAATAATGGTATAACGCAATGACAGCCATTCTTCGGCGAAATCTAGCGTAAGTTCAATTTGAGCTATGTACAAAAGCAGTTGTCAGTTGGCAAACAAACAAGAAAATAGTATTAAAAGTAGGTTGTACGCTAACAAATTGATATAAAAACAGGATATGAAATGACCAAAGTGGGTACGAAATGATCAAAGTGAGTACGAAATGACCAAATAAAAGTATAGGTGGTTACGAAATGGTCTTGGTACGAAATGATCTCTTATTACGAAAGGACTGGAAGCCGAGTAATCAATATGGCTGCCCCGTAGGTACTTTTCAAAAGCAAATAAAAATATAGTACCGCCGCTCATGCGGGGCCACAATAAAAATCGAAAAACACTGAGGATGGCCAATCATGTTTTCTGCTAACTCGTAAAATGTACCTCTCATATAAAACTACAGGAAACAGATGTAACTGTTAGGATAAAAATCTTTCACACATTTGCTGTAAATGCAATCAAAACAGATTTGGGCTGCATTAAACTAGAAGACAAAGGTTCTTTTTCATCAAAATTAACGATTTCAGCAATAGTAATTTTGTTAGTAATTGAAAAAAATACCATGCAACAAAGAAGGGGGGAAATGATAAAAAAAAAGAAGTTTAGGAAAAGTGATGTATATCTATATCAAAAGCACTCTTTTCTTTTCTTTGAACATAGTTGGAGAGGTCATCAGACATCTCCAACAGTGGTGAATTTAAAAGGCAGACTGCCGAAGAATTTGCTGTCTTAATCCATTTCTCTTGCGTAAATGTTCTGATACTCAGTCTGTTTCGCCATGATTTATAAATAAAGCGAAATAAAAAGCCCGAAACAGGAAATAGACGTATTTTAGTTTTATATGACAAATTTCAGAAAAGACTGTTATATTGATTTGCCATGACCTCTCAAATAATTGTAATTTTTATTAAGCAAATAAATCTAAGCAGAAGAAACAATCATAAGAATTTCGTTCAAAAAGAGAAAGAAGACCGCTGGAGAAGTTCATGCGACTTTAAAATGACCGTCATGTAAAGCAAATGAGTTGGTTTTTTTACTTGTTTGTTTAGATGTACTAAAATATGTTGAATTTGAAAGCAAATATGCTATTTGGAACCACTGATGCTGACCTCTCCTGGCTTCTTTTGTAAAGAAGCCAGCTTGTCGTCAACATGCCCATGTCAAATCCATACAAAAATAGTCGGGACCCGTATTCACCAACCGGCCTTAGTTTCAATATTAATGTATAAATTTACCTTTTTGTTGTTAAAGTGAAAGTCGTGTGTGAAATCTTCAAAAAAAGTTGACAGTAATACTCTTTACTTACAGTCATATGTTCAAAAGTGGAAAGACGCCTATAACCTAAATAAACATAGTACCAATAAAATAATTGCAATAAAATACCAAGCTTTTCCTTTTGTTCCGTGTACGCACTTGGACGTCAACAGTTGAAAAGGGACATTCAACTAGGAAGTCGGTATCATGTGTCTTGTAGTATGAGCAAAAGAAGGCACGTATATTTTAATTCACCCATTGTTTCAGTATCAATTCTCTGGTACTTCATACACCGTTCGTCTTTTTTTAAAGATTTTCTTGCTCTACATGCCTTCTAACAATAAAAAGCAAACTAAATTTTCAATGAAAACTGTTCTTGACTGACAATTTCACCCGGCAACGGCTCTCGGTTCTACCGTATTAAATGGATATCGTTTATTGTCATTTTTAAATCCTTCTTTTATCAGAGGAGGTACTTGAAGGGTAAAACTCTGTCCTAGATAATCGATCGAAGACATCTGCTGGTGACAGATTTAAATGGCTATGGGAGATTAGTTTTGAAATCCAAGTGTCCTCCTACGGAATGAGAGACGGTTTCTGCCCAATGCTTTTACCAAAAACAAAACTGAAAAGATTGAAACTTCCAAATCCCAAGAATTTTGTAGGTTTCTGTCTTTAAAAGGAATGAAAACATTGTGAAAAAGGAATGGAAACATTGTGACAAAAGGAGAAATGTTAGTGACCTGCATTATCTCCATTTCCCAATGTTTTACACATTATTTTCTTATTATGGACCTTAAAATGAAGAGGGCGCGGGTAAAGGACAAATGAACAACTGTAGAAATAGCTCATTTTGTGCCTACGCATCATTTAGTTTTGATGCATTCTATATGATATGGCCTTTACTTCACTCAAGCTGGAATTGGTTTCCAGTTCTATATGGATGTCATCAACATTTCAAACATTTGCATGATAGGCCTATTTCACTGAAGCCAAAGGTTTAGAAGCATACAATAATTAAATATAACATTTTATGAAATGTCATGTAGATCTGTATATGTTTGCACACCTTATAGAATCTAGTACTTTTGTGGATTTTGTACATACAATATTTTTTTTCAACAATTTCTCCTATCGCCAAATATATTTTTTCATAAGCACTATGTGAATTTTCTTCTTCCATCAGGATTTTTCAATCTCTGCTAGGAGTCGTTTGTTTCAGGATATGTAATATGTACAAATTGTCTGGCGATCCTGTATCGGATAACGTTCCAATTATGAAAAGTTGATTGATGTCTGTCTTGTCTACAAAGCGGAAATTACCACATAAACTTCTATTATACATATATATCTTTTTTGTATAGGTTATTCATTGAATTTTTCTGTGATAGTCTTAATCATTCTTAAGTGAATCATATTTGCGATCGTTAAAAAAGAAATTATAAGCGGTTTATGCAGTTCTTCAGTACTAAAGTGCATGTACTTTTCAATCGGTGCCATATTCACAAGCCATTAGTAACAACATTCTTAGTCCAATGCCGAGCCCCGGTTGCTCAGTCGCTAGCGTGCAGGACTTGAGAACAAGGCGTCGTGGGATCGATCCCTGGTTCGGCCAACTTCTTTCCGAGAACTGATAATAGTCATTGCGACAAGATTCATTCCTCTCCCACCGCTGACCATTGTTTCGACGATGGTTTTGTCGGAGAGGAGCCAGTGGCTTAGAAATAATATTGTACTGAGTAAAACAGACTCCAGTAATGCACTTGTCCCCATAATATTACTAAACAAGTGTTGAAAACAGCGTTAAACACCATACAATCTATTAATACATACTTGGTCTAATTCTCATGAAAGTTTCTAAATTTTAAAGTTACATGATTTTGTTTTATCAAGAGGAGGGATGCATTTAGGAATGGTTGGTGAATATACGAGGGTTGTCCCAGAATTACGTAGACTTTTGCCATAACTTTTTATTTGTAGGTGCATTATAACTAAATTTGATATATAATACCTAAACACAATTTTGAATAGAATGGTTTAAAAAGAGTGGTTTTATTATTTTCCTTGTGTAATGATATACAACTGTTTTTCACGTCGTCATAGGAACTAAGTATTTATTACGTGGGGCAGTATCGAAGAAAAGTAACAATCGTTGCTTATAATCGGACAATATGACGTCAATAACTTACACTGAACCGCGAACTATCATTAACTATCATATTGAGTGAATCTCGGGAAGACACCCACACAGGCAAGGTGAATATTAGAAGCCTTCAGAATCAAGCCTCACTGATTTTTAAGTAACGAACGCACTTAAAATTGCGATGACAGGAGAGAATGAAGATGGCAAGGGTCGGGGAAGAAAATTAACTTTGACTTCGACGTCAATTTCTAACGTCAATGATGCCATTGATCGAGACCGGCGTTATAAAGTCCGAGATTGGTATGGCATCACGGGAATGGGTAGAAGAACAGTACATTGCAAATTAACAAATGATATAAACACGGGGCAGCTTAGTTCACGATTGGTCCCTAGGCTACTTAAACACAATAGTATTTCCACTTATCAAATCTGCATGGAAAGGAAGGAAATTCGGTTCGTTCCAGGAACTGTCTATAGCGATGTAGGGTGTTGTAACAGGGTTTGACGTACGTTGTATGTTTTCAGCAAAAGCTATATACGCACGCCACGTCGCTAGCTGCAGTAAAAAATTGATCACATTGGTATTTGATATTTGAATTTTTTAAGACCGCTCTACGATTTTATCTGTAAAGTGCACTCGTTATTTGGCTTTTTGAGCGGGAAAAATGATTAGTATCAGAAATACGACTCTGTGCCATTTATTATTCATGACTGAACAAAGCATGTTTAAATGATATACCGTTACACAAGTCCCAAAATATCCTGGCATACACTTCAGCTCTTTCAGGTAGATTATTATTATTGCTCGAAGTCCGGGCATAAAACTAGCTCTGTCATATTAAATTAATTGTTAAGGTAATAAGGTAAGACCTGTGTAATGCACTTCCGGTGAACATTGGGCAAAAATTCTAATTCTAATTCATTGATATATAAAGATAAATAAGGATTTATGCAGAAATAATATTTTTACACATTTCTGACGGATCATAGATTCCGTTTATGTCTATCTTGAAACTATTCTTTGATACTTTTGTTTGTTTTCTAAAAAGGGAGGTAATTATTATCTCTTTTTGAATTGAGAATATAGTGGTTTTAGATTTATAAATGATAATTCAAAGAAGGAAAAAATGGAAAAAACGAAAAGGTGAAAGTAGTTCAATAATACTCAGTTTTCATTATAGCTTATTTTGCAGGATGATAAATTAGTAGAAATAGCTGTTTTCCATTACACAGGTCTTACCTTAAGTAATATCACTGTATCACTGTTTTTAGTTTAATGTTTGTTCTATTTCATTTATCAAAATACCAGTTTCAGGCAAAATGAAATAAACACATTTATCAATACAAATACAAATACAAATAGTTTATTCAACATATAGAAGGCCACCGGCCCAAAATACAAAATAATCTGAAAAGACATATATTTAGAGTGACTTTAAGCTCACTTGAACATACTTATGAATGGGTTTTTGTAGAAGGCATAATTCAAGATCAGACTGCACTGGATGTACAAGAGTAAACGTAGGTTTTTACAGAAGCCGTAGACCAAGGAAAGACTGCATTATATCGTGCATTTTGATCCCGAATCAATATCCTACGATTGAACATACATATAAAT
This sequence comes from Tridacna crocea, assembly GCA_943736015.1. Classification (NCBI taxonomy): domain Eukaryota; kingdom Metazoa; phylum Mollusca; class Bivalvia; order Cardiida; family Cardiidae; genus Tridacna; species Tridacna crocea. Next base: position 31,936,834 of record OX031056.1, read on the forward strand.
AGGCTTTTGGAAAAGGCATAGTTCAAGATCAGACTGCACTGAATGTACACAAGTAAACATAGGTTTTTTTGCGGAAGACATAAATGAAGAAAAGACCGCATATATCGTGCACTCTGATCCCAATTCTATAACGTTCATTTGAACATACATATAGATAGGCTTTTGTTGAATGGATAGTTCAAGATCAGACTGCACTGAATGTACACAAGTAAACATAGGTTTTTTGCACAAGACATAACCAAGAAACGACCGCATATATCGTGCACACTGATCCCGAATCAATAACATTCGCTTGAACATACATATAAAAAGGTTTTTGTAAAAGGCATAGTTCAAGATCAGACTGCACGGAATGTACACAAGTAAACATAGGTTTTTTGCGGAAGACAAAGACCAAGAAAAGACCGCATATATCGTGCACTCTGATCCCGATTCTATAACGTTCACTGGAACATACATATAAATAGGCTTTTGTTGAAGGGGTAGTTCAATTTATCATTGACATTGATATTGAATAATAGTAATTTAGATAAATGGCACTAAATTCAAGATGAATTTTAAATACACATCTAGATCTATAATTGGAAATAGTAGGATTCTATATTTGTTCGGCGCGAAGTTTCAGATTTTTTACAAAGATTAAATTACAACATGCAAATTAGCTTGGAAGATTTTTAGTGGAATGACGCAATAAATGCCTGAATTTTATACAAGTTTAGGGAACTTAATACCATAGGGTTTAACCCTTAGACTGCTAGGTCTGACTCACTGACCTCTTCTGGACATTGTAGATCAAGATCAGACTGCAAAGAGCGTGCATTCTGATCTTTGATCCACACTGTCCGATAAGAATGCATTTATCCCCAAAAATATAATTATTGACTAAGAATTTCATGTCATTTAGAGAGCAGAATAAGAGTAAATAATATAGATACCTGTTTTGTTCCCTGATTCTGAAATCACCACAGTCTGAATGTATGGTGTATATAAGATGAAACTAAGACTTGAAGTTCCTTTCGCAGGAGAACACTCGCGTAAGCCAAGTGCTCACTTCTGTTTTATTACAACCAAGTATGGGTACATACAGTTTGATCGGTAAGAACGGTGTATAGGCGGCATTGAAGGTGAAAATCACTGAAATTTAAGAAAAAGTGTTCAATTTAAAATTACTCAATTCATAAGTAGGGATCAGATTTTTTTCTTTCCTGAAAAAGGTTATAATTCATTGGAAGCTACATATATATAACTCCCAGTCATCTGACACTAGCTATATACATCTTGACGACGTGCCAGTTTGGGGAAACAGTTTACTAACAACACTTTTGCGCTAGATTTAAAAAAAAAAATGTTTCCTGTCATTATGTGGTTTATTTCTGTCTAGATGCTTTTCATACCTGTATATAGCCCGCTTTCCGTTGCACATGTATTGTATTTGTTTAAAGATATACATGTATATGCATAACACAGCCGATTTTTTTAAACACATGAAATCAGGGGCTTTTGAGAGACAAAAAATGTGTTAACGAGCAAATTCAGGACTGTTTGCACCGTTGACATTTATGAACTTTAGAGTATTATTGTATTGCATTTGTTTTTAGTTGTGCCAAAAACGACACAATTGTACCATAGTTGTTGATAGATCTACCGGAATATTCCACGGCCGTTACTCTATTGATATCTGACGCGTTAAGCCGCGGGCTGCCTTAAGCCTTTACCCCATAAGGCATTTCTATGGTATCTCTAATTGACCCTAAATAACAGCAAGGATGAAGCCGTTTCTTATGTGTATATGACACCTTTTGATAGTATAGAAAACATTGTGGCAAAAGGTGAAATTGCTCGTCACGAGCAATTTCACCTTTTGCCACAATGTTTTCCAAAAGCTCCTACAAGCAATGCGTAGAAATGAGAATCTGTGGAGTAAAGGGTTAATGGAGTCAATATAACTGGATGACTAAACTACACCACATCGGTGACATACAGCAGGCAGAAACTGTCACAATATAGACACCCTCATTCCGGGAAATTAAAACGCATGAATTCAAGGAGTGCGTTCCATCTGGATATTGAGTCTGACCTTCAATCCATACCTCCTTCACGCGGCTTGTTATCGTCTTGTTATAACATACGTAGGCTATAACGAATAGTGAAAATTGCTTTTATAGAGCATTCATGTATTAAATTCTTGTTTATGTTGGTTTATCATTATTTCACTACAATGGTTTCAGTGTCACACATTGCAAAAACATTTTAGGATGTTATAAGTTTAAGTGCTCACCGGTTTTTGAGACATTTTGGACATTTTTCTGTATTGTGGTTAACTGTATACAAGACAACGTAAGAGTTTGGGAAAGCTTATTGACACGGTGTATTAATGTCAAATAAAACAAAAAAGACAGTGTTTGGCTGAAAATAAACGAGTCGATAACGTTTTGCCGTAAGTTTATCTGGAATTGCATCGTTTAATGTTTGCCTGTATACTGTTATGTGAAAAATCCTGTATAGCGCTTGCTAGAACAGTGAACTATTTGTAAACGGATTTAGCTCGAGTAAGTATTTAGATTCTATATTTGCTCAATATCCTTTCTTTCATTAAATTTTGTTTAAAAGACAAGACAATGCTACAAAGCTGCTAATATTATGGCTTGCAACACGCGAAAAGGGGCATTCGGACATTTGCGTAAAGTGTCGTTTCGGATTAGCCTGCGCAGTCAGAGCAGGATAATCCGAAACGGTGCTTATGACGACTTCATTAGATTTTGTGCTACATTACACATGTGCAAAACAGAAAATTATATAAAAACAGAAAGTGTTGTTTAGGATTAACCTGCGCGGAGTGTGCAGGCTGATCCGAGACGATACTTAACGTAAAAGTGTTGCAGACCAATATACTAAGGACATGTAAGTACTGTATTTGATACGTGACGCGATCAATAAGTGTATACTCCCAAATTTGTTACTAAAGTATTTGTTATAGGACGTTCTTAGAACCCAAAGTTTAGCACTGTTCCTGCAAGAGAGAAAACTTGACGTGTTTTATTAGCACTATGATTTAGTTAGTTTGTTGATTTTTTTTTACCGGACAGAAAAAAACACTTGTCCAAATTGAAAGGATTAGCAGACTACAGGTTAAATGATGGTCAAGTAATGTGATTTGTGTCAAGAGAAGTCAAAAACATTACTGCACGAAGCGATATGCCTGGTTTCCAACATTTTCACCTTTTCTCGCAATGCGTTCAAAAAGGGTTTCAAGGGTATTTTAACACAATAATTGTGACTTAAAGAGTAAGCCTGACTGGTGTTTTCAGTTGCAAATTAGTTATCTCGTTTGTTGTAACCTCTCTTAAACGATTTAAGCGATTTAAATTGGTTCAAAGACTTTTAGCCACAGAACATTGACCAGTATCAAAAAAGTGTCGACTCAAGTCAGCCTGCGCAGGCTGACCTGGTTCGATACCTTTTGCAGATGCATTAAGCCACGTTTTCAAAGAGCATGGGTGATACTTAGTAGTGAAGGAAGAATGACTGCTGTCGCAATTATTTCCATCAATATAAGTTGCCTTGCAATCTCAGCTATAGCCATAGACTAATGGCCAATTAATACAACTGTTGGTGTTTCAATTGAAAAGCTTGAAGATATTTAATGATTTTTATCTATCGACCCGTATGAGTGTAACAGCTGCAGGCAAAAACTATTAACCTTCATCATTTCGAACCCATAAACAAAAAAATAACATTTGTGAACTTTTAACCTGTAAATAGGGTATGAAAAGGAATCGGTACAGGAGAAGAATAGAATGTAGAAACTGATCAGGCTGCAAGTATATGTATGTATAGTCTGATCTCTGTCTTCAATGTGAGCAACAAAGGCTCATAGACTTCATATGCAAAACAAGGTTTAATCACAACCAGCTGTTGCCTATTGTCGTATATATTGGCCTTCAGATAGCTATAACTGGCTGCCCTTGTTGCTGTGTCAAAATACCTGAGCGACGCTCATGCTATAGTGAGTTTTATGTGTCTCCATGATGCATTATATCGAGCAAATCCATAATTATTGATCCATAAATCCATAAATCAGTTTTCTGTAATAAACGACTGAATCATATGGTAGTCTGGTGCTTTGACATGGGGAAAATTTACATATTTTATAAAGAATTTCGAACAATGTCAGCCTGCTTAGACTTTGCTCGCTGACGTTAGTCGCCACTTTTTGAAGATACTTCGACCGTCTCTTAAACGTTATCCTGCTAAACAACTCAAATGAGAAATCAAAGTACTGAAAGTACTAATAGAAGGTGATGCTAGAAAAAAGGTTTTCACAGTGGATCAATTCAATAAGAATTTAATTCATCTGATGGTTGAGAACATATTTTTCTCAGACTTTTTTTCTTGAAACTGAGGTGTAATGCATCATCTTTGGGAAAAAGTCTGTCGGTTGGCAAAAGACGGTAATGATGACGTCATCACATTCTAGAAATTCAAGTCGATAGTAATAATCCGAATATTGCGATTTAAATCTTAACCCATTACCAAACCGCGTTTGCAGACGACAAAATGAAAGTAACTAAAGAAATTGAAATTTGTTTTGTGAAGGGTAGAAAACATTGTGGGAAAAGGAGAAAATGCTGGTTACCAGCATGTTCTCCTTTTCCCACAATGTTTTCTAAAGGCTTTCTTCTAAGGGCCGTCAAAAGTAGGGATTGTGTGGTAATGGGTTAAAACAGCTCTTTATCGGACAGTGCAGATCAAAAATCAGACTTCCCGTTCTGTGCAGACTGATCTTGATCTGCACTGTCCCAAAAAGGTCAGTGAGTCGCGCTTAGCAGCCTAGGGGTTAACAGAACACAGCTTACCTCTATTGTTCGAATTTCTAATGATTGGAAGGTTTGTGTATAAATGATGTCAGAACAACAGCTTTGGTGTCTCCTATGAAACAAATCTTCTATATCGAGTTATACCCTGCCAGAAGAGCCATGAATGCATCCCCTTGATGCATTATACGAGGCAAATCATCATGATTATAATTGGCTTACAACAAGCGAAAAGAGGCATTCGAACATTTGCGTAAAGTGTCGTCTCAGATCAGCCTGGGCAGTTCGAGTAGGATAATCTGAGACGTCGCTTTACGTCTACATTAAATTTTGGGCAACAATAACGTTAGACTTGCGCAGAACAGAAAATTAGATAAAATCGGAAAGTATCGTCTCGGATTAGCCTGCGCGGAGTGCGCAGGCTGATCCGAGACGACACTTTACGCAAATGTCCGAATGCCCCATTTTGCATGTTTCAAGCCACATTATAATTATGGATCTAAAAATTTTTTCCCGAACAATCGGCTGGTTCTAGAATGGTCGTTCGCGATGCAGAAAATAGACGAATAGCATGAAACCCTTATTTTCTTCGAACAATCGGCTGGCTCTGGTGTACAGTGTTCCTTTGCCATGCACGCAGTTAACAATAGAAAGTAGTTTCGGCCAACGTTAGCCTGTGTAGATATTTTATGCGGATGCGTTAACCTCCTGTTCACTCAGTAAGGCACTCTCTTGCACTCCGGATCATTACATTCACCTCTGTAGTGGGCTCAGAAAGTAGACCGTCATTACGTCATATTTTTGTCACATGACCATAACTCAAAATAGCTACACAAACGCCGGTGAAAGAAAGACCAATACCGATCGTTTCGTATGCTGTTTAAACAGCATGGGACCAATCAGACATAAACGATAGTTAATGAACACAAGAGGGATTTTCTGAAAAGCCTAAATATCTTTATAGGACGATAACTTGATTTTTAATCGTACAAACTTAGATCCAGCGGTGTGTCAAATCAGTTGTCATCATTGATGGGCGCAGCTATTTTTGTTACAATCGGCGTAAGATTCTTAAAAGTGAAGAGGCTAAAAGAAAAATAGTTCCATTTAATACAGGTAAATTCATCAGTTTGAATGCACCTATAATGTACCCAGAATCATATTTCCTTTGTCTAACTTACAATTTTACATATGAAACAGTTAAACAGTAACAAAACATCTTTTCCTCGGTTTGACAAGATTCTTGTCATTTAGCCCATCGCAGAGATGTATGTGAGGTAACGAACGACAACTCTGCTCGGAGATTGTCAGTAAGGCTCATACGTATGGCAACAGAGGAATGGTGCTTCCGTTTGGTCCTTCACATATATACAGCCGAACTACCACAGATTTGCAATATAAACATGTTAGTCAATTGACGACATGTTTTTGACCGAATATGACTACACCAATTAATAAGGTTAACTGTATAAGCCCCTGACAAGAACCGTCCATTAATGTATAAGGTTACAGTGTAACTTGATCGTCCGACGACAGGAAGTGTTATTTTCCTGGCATTGCCAATTATAATTGACGTAAAGCAAAATACGTAAATACTTGTTTTTCAGGGCTTTTTCAGGCCAAGAAAAATATGCTTCTGAGCCATGTCGTGTGAAAAGGACAGTTAACTCATTACCAAACGACAAGATTTTAGGTTTGTCCAAATCGAAAGCATTTGCAGACGACAAAATAAAAGTGGCTGAAAATTTGAAATATGTTTTGTGGAGGATAGAAAACATCGTGGGAAAAGGAGAAAATGCTGGTTACCAGCATTTTCTCCTTTTCCCACAATGTTTTCTAAAGGCTTTCTCTCAGGGGTGTCAAAAGTAAGGATTTACTGGTAATGAGTTAATGCATCTGCAAAAGATATCAACCTAGGTCGACCTGCGAACTCCGCGCAGGCCGCCCGGGGCCGAAACATTTTGCTAATAGTCAATTTTCTATATCTAAAAGGACCATAGTTCGTTGCGTATTTCAGCCGATCATTGAATCGATATGGCTTGCAACACCTGAGCAGAGGCACTTTATCATTTGCGAAGAAAGTCGTCTCGGATCATCCTGCGCACTCTGCGCAGAAAAATCCCAAACAAAACTTTCCGTTTCAGGTAATTTTCTGTTTTGTGTAAGTCTACTCTGGAACAAAATATAATGTAGTCGTAAAAGTGCCGTCTCTGATTAGCCCCGCGTTGAATGCGCAGGAAATCCGAGAAGACACTTTACGCAAATGTCCGAAAGTCCATATTTGCGTTTTGCATGCCATATAGACTTGATAGATCCATAATCCACCCCTCACAACGTACGTCAGTGTGACGTCACAGGTAGTGATATCGGACCCTTGTTATAAAGTCAGTGTGCATGTTTGGTAAGACTGTTTTTTTTTTTGTAATCGTTCCTTTAAATGATCTGAAAAAGTCTTTAGACCTCCAAAGCGTACAATGCCTAGGGACTTTTTTTTGTCAAAGCTTTTGTTTACTACATGTACTTATAATAATGGAATAGACTTCGACCAACTATTAAAACCCAATCACTGTTTGATATTTGTTCAAAGTGTTTGTGCATATAGACATCTGCTTCCTGTCTAAAACATCAGAATATTAAATGTATTCATCTAATGTCTTTGATAAATACATGACAGTCTTTGTAGTCCGTTTGTATCCACCCAAGCTAGCCTCATTCTATCTTCATATCGTGCTTACTTTTCAATATGGCGGACATAAGTTATGAAAATGCAAAGGTCTGATATCACTTCCTGTGACGCAGGTTGTTACCCTTGTAATCACGTGATGTCGTGCTTGGTACCATGTTCCATAGAGACCACTTATGCCAAAGCATGGCTCACTTTTACTTTCATTAACCTTCTCTCAACTGACGAAGAAATTTGATCTAAAGATAAGACTGTGCAGAGTCCAACAAATTTTACCTTTTTGAAAATTATCTCCAAGTCCAATGGCCTTTCTAACACATGATGAAGTCGGTTCTCAGACAAAATCGATTTTAGGGATCCATAATTAAATGGCTTGCAACACGCGAAGAGGGTCACTCAGACATTTGCGTAAAGTGTCGTTTCGGATCAGCCAGCGCAGTCCGGGCAGGCAAATCCGAAACGACACTTTTTATTTTTATGTAATTTTGTTTTTAGCGCTAGTCTACTTTTGCACAAAATCCAATGTAGTCGTGAAGTGCTGTCTCGGATCAGCCTGCGCGGACTGCGCAGGCTGATCCGAGACGACACTTTACGCAAATGTCTGAATGTCCCTTTTTGCCTGTTGCAGACCAATTATGATGATTTGCATGGTAGATTGTACGCAGTTCAGAACATCACCCTTGTTTTCTTCAAGTTAAGTCGGCTGTTAAACCACTAATTTTGCCTTTTCCACAGATCGGCCTACGTTTTCTTTTTTTTTTTTGAGGCAACCATAGCAGCTAAAGTCAGTTTGGCGTCTGCAAATATTTCAGTGTAGGCCTCCCCAAAATCTTGTCATCTGGTATAAGGTTTTAACTCTTTACCAAACGACAAAAGTTTAGACTGGTCCAGATTGAAAGCACTTGCATGCGACAAAATAAATGTAACACAAAAATTGAAATTTGTTTCCAGCAGGGTAGAAAACATTGTGGAAAAAGTAGAATTTTCTTTTTTTCCCACATTTTATACCCCCGCAAAACGAATATTTACGGGGGTATACTGGAATCAGCCTGTCTGTCCGTGTGTCCATCCGTGAGTCCGTCCATGAGTCGAAGTTTCCGTCTGAGTACAAAATACTAGTAATTGCCTGTTTCTGTAAAAGCGCTGACGCAGGTATTAAGTCACATTCAGTGACAGCTCTAGTTTTCAGAAGGCTTCTTCCTCTTGGTCGTAAAAGGCAGGAATTGTTTGGAAAAGGGTTAAAGCTTGCACTTTCTTAGTGCGAATAAGTGAGTGAATAGATGGAAATGCTTTCAGTGAAAATGAAGAGAACAATTCATTTCAGAGGAAGTTCATCTATTTGACAGTGTTAAATTAGGCAAGGGTGCGTAGATGCTATTCATCAATCGATAATTTGTCGTAGGATTGCCTTTTCAGATCCTAGTTTCCATCTAGGGGCGAATTTTCCGGTTCGTTCTTCTTGACAAAGACAGTCCTTAACCCTTAACTCTTTACCACACAATCCCGAATTTTAACGACCTTGAAAAGAGAAGCCTCTTAATTGAAACATTGTAGGAAAAGGAGAAAATGCCGGTAAATAGCATTTTCTCCTATACCCCAAATGTTTTCTACCTTTCCCAAAACAAGTTTCAATTTTTCAGTCTATACTATTTTGTTGTCTGCAAATGTTTTCAGTTGGGACAAGTCTAAAGATTTGTCGTTTGGTAGGGAGTTAACTAAGCAGTCCCATATTTTAACGACCCTGAATAAACAAGCTCTTTAACCTTTTCCCAAACAAGCCCTTGTTTTTACGTGTTTGCAGTACAAGTCTTTCGAAAACACTGTGTTTTCTACCCATTTAGAGAAGTTTCTGTCATTTTTATCAAATTTGGAATTGTCGTCTGCAAACTCTTTGACTTTGGAAGAGTCTAAAATTTATCATTTGGGAAAGGGTTAAAACATTGATGGGGAAAGGAGAAATGACGAAGACCATGAACTTTTCTCTTTCCCCACAATGTTTTCTGCCTTTTAGAAGGGAATTCCTAATACTTGAACCTCATTTAATCCTTATAGTCTGCAAATTTTAATGCTTCAAAGCTTGACCTCAGTATGATGTTGTGGTGTGATAGATCTAGAGACTCGGAAAATACAGTTTGAGGTATGTCTTGACCTCATTACGGTCTAGGTCTATGTCATCTTCTGCTTTCATGACGGTATTACGGTCTAGGCCCATGTCATGTTCTACTTTTATGACGGTATTACGGTCGAGGTCCATGTCATCTGCTTTCATAAGGTTATTACGGTCGAGGTCCATGTCATCTTCTGCTTTCATGACGTTATTACGGTCGAGGTCCATGTCATCATCTGCTTTCATGACGGTATTACGGTCGAGGTCCTTGTCATCTTCTGGTTTCATGACGGTATTAAGGTCGATGACCATGTCATCTTCTGCTTTCATGTCGGTATTATGGTCTAGGACCATGTCCTTTTCTGCTGTCGTGACGGTATTAAGGTCGATGTCCATGTCATCTGCTTTCATGACGGTATTACGGCCGAGGTCCATGTCATCTTCTGCTTTTATGACGGTATTACGGTCGAAGTCCATGTCATCTTCTGCTGTCATGACGGTATTACGGTCGAGGTCCATGTCATCTTCTGCTTTTATGACGGTATTACGGTCGAAGTCCATATCATCTTCTGCTTCTATGACGGTATTACGGTCGAAGTCCGTGTCATCTTCTGCTGTCATGACGGTATTACGGTCGAAGTCCATGTCATCTTCTGCTTTTATGACGGTATTACGCTCGAAGTCCATATTATCTTCTGATATCATGACGGTATTACGGTCGAAGTCTATGTCATCTTCTGCTTTCATGAATCATGACGGTAACTGGATTGGCATGTGAAGTATTTGTTTGCTATTTAGTATAAAATTCTTCTTCTGCCTAATAACTGATTCTTTTTTTAATTTGATAGTAAAATCTGAAATATTGCTATATCAAAAAAAGAAAACCAAGAAATCCTTAAACAAAGCCGGTAGATTATGGGGAATCTCTTAACTCATTACCAAACGACACTATTTTAGGTTTGTCCATATCCAAAGCATTTGCAGACGACAAAATAAAAGTGACTAGAAATTAAAATTTGTTTTGTGAAGGACAGAAAACATTGTGGGAAAAGAAGAAAATGCTGGTTACCAGCATTTTCTCCTTTTCCCACAATGTTTTCTAAAGGCTTCTTTCTCAGGGTCGTTAAAAGTAGGGATTGCATGGTAATGGGTTAATCCTTCTTCTGCTTAATAACTGAACTTTTTTTTTTTAATCCGACAGTAAAGCCCAAATATTGTTATTTCAAAGAAACCAAGAAATCCTGAAACAAAGCCTCTAGGCTATGGGGAATCTTTAAAAGTAATACTTAACTATGACGTACGACTTTAATAATGAATTTAAAAAAAAAAGAGAGATGCGACAGGTTTTAACGACCCAATTGTTCCAACAAAAAAAAAAAAAGTGTTAAAAAGGACCAAGTCTGTAAAAGAAGAGATTTTACGACTTTTAAAATAAAATGAGCTTTTTACTCCGTGATCACCTAAAATGTCTGTGATGGCTATTAAATGAACACATAAAACGACAAATCTAATCACTTAAATCTCAGCAAAAATGACATAATGATCATCCTCGTGGGAGTTTTTGTTTTCAATTCTGTCACAAAAAAGATGTCGGCTTTTCTCTTTTTTCTTTATCGTGCTGGATGAGTGAAATGCATTTTTTAAGCATAGAGGACAAGCAATTTCGTTGAAATGATATCCCCCGCCGAAAAAGACCTTTTTTGATAACAACGTATAAGAGGTATTGTGTTTTGCATGTACATGTGGCCTTTTTATTATTGGTCCATGATGAAATAAATTCATCAAAGGGTAACCAGTCCAAAAAAGCCTGTGAATCTAAATGAAAATGTGGAAACAAAAATTCAAAGTAAAAATTTACAAAGGGCAATAACTCCAAAAATACTGAAGATAGAGTTATGGTTCTTGTGCACTGCACTTTTCCTCAATTAGCTCTATATGTGTGTGAAATTTTAAGTTCCTAGCTTTTATACTTTTGGAGATATATGCCAGACAGAAATCCAAAATAAAAATTAACAAAGGGCTATAACTCAAAAATTACTGAAGACAGAGTTTTGATTTTTGTGGAGTGCACTTCTCCTTAATGAATTCTATTAGTGTATAAAGTTTGAAGTTCCTAGCCTTTGTACTTAGTTTAAACATATTTTATTTCAACAAGGAGAAATGGGGTTGGACCACAAGTTCTTCCAACTTAGAATCGGTCCTTCCCCTTTGTACTTTTGGTGATATGCTCTGGACAAAATTCCAAAGTGAAAATTTACAAAGAGCAATAACTCAACAATTACTGAAGATATAGTTATGATTCTTTAACACTGCACTTCTCCTTAATTAGTTCTATATGCATGTGATTTTTCAAGTTCCTAGCTTTTATACTTTTGGAGATATGCTCCGGACAAAAATCCAAAGTTAAAATTTACAAAGGGCAATAACTCCAAAAATACTGAAGACAGAGTTATAGTTGTTGTGTACTGCCCTTCTTGTCAGTGAGTTTTGTATATGTGTGAAGTTTCAAGTCCCTAGTTTTTATACTTTTGGAGATATAATCCGGACAAGTAAAAATGTGCAAAGGGCAATAACTCCAAAATACTGAAGACAGAGAAATGGATCTTTCGCACTGCACGCCTCCTCAATGAGTTCTATATGTGTGTGAAGTTTCAAGTTCCTACCTTTCATACTTTTGGAGATATGCTCCGGACAAAAATTCCAGAAGAAAATGTACAAAGGGCAATAACTCCAAAATACTGAAGATACAGTAATGGTTCTTGTACACTGCATGCCTCCTTAATGAGATCTATCCACTTGTGAAGTTTGAAGTTGATATCTCAAATACTTTTGGAGATATGCTCCAGACAAAAATCCAAAGTTAAAATTTACAAAGAGCAATAACTCCAAAATTAATGAAGATAGAGTAATAGATCTTTCGCACTGCACGCCTCCTTAATGAGTTCTATATATGTGTGAAGTTTCAAGTTCCTAGCATTTATACTTTTGGAGATATGCTCCGGACAAAAATCCAAGGTTAAAATTTACAAAGGGCAATAACTCCAAAATTACTGAAGACAGAGTTATGGATCTTTCGCACTGCACGCCTCCTCAATGAGTTCTATATGTGTGTGAAGTTTCGGGTTCCTAACTTTCATACTTTTGGAGATATGCTCCGGACAAAAATTCAAAGTAAAAATTTACAAAGGGCAATAACTCCAAAAATAATGAATATAGAGTAATGGTTCTTGTACACTGCACGCCTCCTTAATGAGATCTATCCACTTGTGAAGTTTGAAGTTGATATCTCAAATACTTTTGGAGATATGCTCCGGACAAAAAGCGGAAGGACGGAATGACGGAATGACGGAGTGACGGAATGACGGAAGGACGGACGGAGACTATTACCATATCCCCCGCCGCTTTTCGGCGGGGGATAAAAATGTAAGTGCAGTTTGAGCTTGACTACACTGTCCGAAAAAGGTCAGCTAGTCGCGCTTAGCAGCCTAGAGGTAACTTATTTACTTATACACCGCTTATACATCCTCGGATACCCCGGGGTCTCCCTATTTGCTACGCTACATCGACCCCTGGGACAATTGACTAATAAAACTTTGAATCAGCCGCCGAAAATCGATACGAAACGTCATAGCGTACAGTACACTCGCCCATCACAAAATGATGATGGAACCAATGAAAAGCCAGCATTCGGCCAGCGGTAAAGCGAGGGAAATTCAATTAATTGTCCCAGGGGTCGATGTAGCGTAGCAAATAGGGAGACCCCGCAGGGTATCCGAGGATGCCGCTTATACAGATTCATTCTAAAAGACAGATGCATTGGTAAAAAAGTACCATGTAATAGAGCTCCAGACAGAGAGAGTGATTTTATTTCAGAATTGAAATATTAATTTTTCTCCTCTAAACCCTATGTTGTGTGTACTCATTAGAATCGTCTCATAGAGACGATTCTAATGAGTACCCATAACATAGTGTTTCAAAAAGAAATAATGGATTTAGAGTATACCGTCACTATCTCTTATCTGGAGCTTTGACGTAAGGACTGCGATTTTTGTTTTGAGATTGTATACATGCTCGTTAGTCCAAGATATACATGTATACTGTCTGCAAAAGTACCTGAAACTGTGCTTGACACTTTTGTTTGAATGACGGTGTTCCACAAGGCGTTTGGAAGCACTTGCTGTTGTAATCATATTACAGCAGCAGGTCACTTATAATCATGTCTATCCTGGTTTCACTGGGAAAGAAGCCTTCCGAAAACTTTGATGGAATAGAAAGAAAATGCTGTGAACCAGTATTTACTCCTTTTCCCACAGTATTTACTACCATATCAAATACAGAAATTATCATTTTAGCAGCTTTCAATTTGCTATCTGCAAATGCTTTCAATTTGGATCTGTATTGAGGGTAAAAACAGCGATCACTTTGTAAAGGGTTGAACGTTTGACCGAATACTTCCGAAAACCAAATTCACCTCGAAATATCGAAATGACATTGGTGGTGTCCGTGGTCGTGAGGTTCACCGTCGGCTTCATAACCTAAAGGTCCTGAGTTCGATACCCGGGAGCGAATGTCACTTTTGGGATTTTTCATTGGCCCACACATACGTCGCGAGTACTGGCGTAGTTCCCAGGCGACAGAATCGAGAGTATAAGTTGAAAGACCTTGCTTCTCAATCGATGTAAAATAAATATCGTCGGTTTGCTTCCAAAAACGAGGTTTTGGAAGCAAACCGACGATATGTTTCAACTAAACATCGAAATGAGGAGCATTATATGGCTTGCAATACGGCGCATTCGGAGTTTGGTTTAAAGTGTCGTCCTGAATCAGCCTGCGCGGACTATCCGAGACGACACTTTCCTATCGTGTATGATTTTCTGTTTCTTACAAACCTACTGTAGGACAAAAATCAAATGTTAACGTAAAGTGCCATCTCGGATTGGCTTGCGCAGGCTGATCTAGGACGACGCTTTACGCAAATATCCGAATGCCCTTTTTTCGTGTTACAGGCCAATTATAGTGTCTACTCGTTCAATAGGACATAATTATTTGTCACATCATTGTCTCTTTTCCTGTAATTATCGTCTACAACTTCATTCCGCTTTTAAAGTAATAGACTTTAGATCATCATCGGTAAGTTCAAGTCTGATGGGAACCGTAATAATTTGCAGGGGCATAACTGTCTGTATGCGAAAACGCAGTTGCGTACACCTTACTAAAAAAGAAGGAACGTCACTAGAGGCCACCTAATACCTTCTAAAATTCCACAATTCTCTGTGGATAAGATCCTTCACACCCTCTTTGAAAATTCTCCACCCTTCTCTCGTAGCCCTGTTTACCACACTACAGAGTTTTAGACTGTTTGAAAGTGAAAATATTTGCAGACAACATAATCAAATGTTACAGAAATTAGAAAAGAAGATTTCTTCTACGTGATAAGAAAAAAAAACATTGTTGGAAAAGGAGAAAATCCTTTTCCTTGAAATTCGTCGGGATCGGGAATGTGTGGTAAATAATTAATACCATCGGTATTACTTCGGCGTACACTTTTTTGGGGACTAGCTACGCCCCTGATTTGGCGTTTACATCGTCTTGCTGTTTTCTCTTTGAAATATACAGACCTTCTTTCGATGACTTTGAAGGTATACCAATGTTTTTAATCGATTGATTGCTGGTGAGAAACATCGCCAATCTAGCGTCTCGTCCGGATTGAAACTTCCTTAATGTCTTACTTAATTCTAAGAGGGCTCATAATTGAATTTTTATCTCCCGAAACGCTTTGCAGCAGACGCAGTAAAAACATCATCATAAAATACTGATTTTAACACAAATATGAAATTTGATAAACGATTACCAGGCCATCTATGGTCTGCAACAAGCGAAAAAGAGCATTCAAACATTTGCTCTCGGCTCAGCCTGAGCAATCAGCGCAACCAAATCCCATGCATCACTTTCTGCTTTTATGCTATTTAGCCTACTGTTTTTGTGCATGTCTACCAAGGGACAAAGTCCAATGTAGTCGTAAAGTGCCGTCCAGGATTAGCTTGTGCGGACTGCACAGGCTGATCCGAGACGACTCAAGTTTATGCAAATGTCCGAATGTCCGTTTTCGTTTGCTGCAAACCATATTGCGACAAAGCCAAATTGGTCCTTATGAAGAGTTTGTCCTCTAGTCTTTTGCAAACGCACAAGATTGTCTGAGTGGGTAATGAATTAATATTTCTCCTAACAATCCCAACTTTTAAAGAAGATGACTTTTGAAAACATTGAGGAAAAAGAAGAAAATGTTGTTAACTGGCATTTTCTCTTTTTCCTACAGTGCTAACTACCCTCCCAAAAAACAAATCTCAATGTTACAGAGTCCCATTTATCTTTTCGTTCGTAAGTGCTTTCAATTTGGACAAGACTAAACTGTATGCAACGCTTCGTACAGAGTTACAAGAAACATGTCATATGAAACACGTTATTGAGTTACTCCCACTTGCTCAGGGTTATTTTTCGGACGCAATTTCGAATGAAAATCTTGTTATGCAAATATATAATAGAACCACAGGAACAGAAAATCAATGCCATTCTTGATGCGCTTTGTACTGGAATATCCTTTTCCCTAGGGAAAACCGGGCTTGCAACGGTCACATTCTCTATACAAATAGCTGTCTCCATAACTCATCACTGTGAGAGCCCGACTTTTTTACGCCATTGTACATTATTGAAAGTGATTGAAAACAATGTCAGGAAAGAAAGCAATTCCTAGTTGCAACACACGATTTTTTAATGGCTCTTAACTTTCCACAGAGAACTGATATCATATCCAATTTCTGCACAATATAGTTTTTGTCACTTTTGTAACTTTTAACACTATTGTGGGGAAAGAAGCTAATGTTGATGATAGCCGTTAAACGTGGGAATGTTCATATTAGGCATTTGTTTAGTCCCTAATTGCAGCATTATTTTGACAGGTCAAGCGACGTTTTCATGTATCCTTCGAATATTTCCCATTTATTTCCTTTTTGTCTACGGAGTAGTGTCTAGGTTAAATCTTGGTGGATATTGGACTTAAAGGAACCTTGGGTCTCTGATAATGCATCCGGTCAGAGTAATCTTGTTTAGAATGGCGGTTAACTCTTAACCAGACGATAAAGTTGTAGACCGGCTCAAATTGAACGCATTAGCAGACGACATAATTAAAGTGACTCAAAAATTGAAATTTGTTTTGGGAGGATTAGAAAACATTGTGGGAAAAGGAGAAAATGCTTTACCAGCATTTTCTCCTTTTCCCACTATGTTTTAAAAAAGGCTTTTTTTCAGAGTTGTAAAAAACACGGGATAGTTTGGTAAAGGGTTAAGCCCGTGTTTCAATTTAGGTGAAATGAGTGAAAAATCTGCTGGAACACTTACCGGTATAGTTTTCTCTTTTCCAGATTTTTTATTTTTATTTTTAATCTTATAGGAGTTGGATGTTGTATGTCAAAGAAAAAGAACTTTCTGTTTGCAGTCTGATCCTGATCTTTGCTCTGTAAGAGACAACTGGGTTTATTGGTTCTGTTATCTTGCATGAGGGTTGTAAGGTGACATGACCACAAAACTTATTTCGTTTGTTTAGTTGGTATAGTTTTTCAGAAGGCACCGATTTCAGACACATTACAGTGGAAAATACGCATACGCCTATCCAAACATCTCTGCTGTTTCAAGACAGATTTTAGCTATGTGGATCATGAACCAAGGAAAACGGCCTCTTTTTAAAACGTAGTTCGCGTTTCTATGCCATTGCCTTTGGTATGCATAGCGTTAGATCCTCAGCTTCGTCTGGTCTAAAAAGTTAATATGCAACGATCATAATCCTTACAAAAATATTCTGTAACTCATCGAACGCGTTGGCAAGTATGCGTCTATTTTTTTATATCTGAAATTAGAGCTGCATGCAGAATGACAAATGGATACATGCCGATGCAGAATTAAAAGAGCCGGATGACAAATCGATGGCGATTTCGTGATATTGGATTGTTCTAGTATGCACATAATTACAGATGATGTACCGATTTCTTTATCGTCGTTCATGACATAACCATTAATGCATTTTCCTCGTGGGGCCGTCTATTCGCCTATTGAATGTCAGTAATGTTGTTGTTCAGAGAGCAATTTTCTTGGATTATTATCCGAACGGGCCAAAGAACACCATTCACGATTCCCTGTCACTGTGCGATTTAATATAGATCTAAGCTACATAATTTAAAAAAAAAAAAAGGCAAAGAAAACGAATTTCATGCGCAGAATTAGTACCTTCAGACGATTTTCGTCGGGCTTTTCCAACAATTTCTGTTGTCATAGCATAGTTTTATTCTTCAATCATAATAATTTGTATTGCCCATTTCACTGACAATGAGTCACTAGTGGCACTTATGGCTACCTCTACTGGCAACTACATGTTAGATATGACCCTATTTGTAAATACTTTTTCTTCATCGCGTACATGGCTTGTTCATTCGTTTTCGTAGCTTTTGCTTTCCTCGTGTGTAGACACTCGTCTTTAAGTCCGCCAACACGACTCGGGACTGACAAACATTACACGGATTCAATCACACCATGCATATGTCTAGAATCGGCATCGACGCGAATCATATCCATTGAAGGCAGCTGAAGCTATTCAAAGAAGGCTATTGAATAGCACTTCTAAAGAAACCGGAAATGCATGCATACAAAACTGTAGAGGCCTGTGATAGAGGTGATAATAATCGCAACGATGTTTAAAACATCTTTTAATCGAAGCACTGAAAGGAAAAGTGAGGTAGGGTGAGGTGCATTTGACCTAACTAAACTCAAAATCCAATTGTAATACCAAACAAATAACATAGACCGATTTTTCGTTTATTCATGGGCGACGCCCCAAGAATAACGGGGGATCCATACTAGAGCAAGATACAGGATGAAACCTATCCGAAGTTTCGAGACTGGTTCTCGTGCTCAGTGTACATCACCGTCGCACGAGATACCGATTGCTGTATGTCTCATCCGAAAGTCTGTTAGCAATTTTGAAATGACCAGCTGAGGGGCTCGAACCTACACCCTCAAATGGCCCGAGACTTGATGTTTAAAAGTCCTCGCTCTGGCGCTTTCAAGAGCTGGTCGGACTGATCAACCAAGTAACATGCATGTAGATCTACCACTGCATACATAACATAAATTATAAAATATAGTCTACTACACAGTTCTAATGAACAGAAGCAAATACAATTATCTAATATATGGTTTGTTATCATTATTCAGAACCCCTAAAACCATACAGTCAGATCTACATCTATCTCGATAACTTTATGAAACTCGGAAATGACAGTCAAATGATCTATTTCACTAAAAAGATCACTCTAGATCTAGATCTATACTTCTTAGATTACTTCTAGATTTAGTTTCTAAAGATCTAGATCTATAATTATATTCATGCTAGATCTATTTCACTCATTCATTCATATACATGTACATGTAATTACCAGTTACGTGTCGTCATCTTAGCTCATCAATTGGCTATCTCGTATGTCCACGAGTACTTTTTTTTTTACATTTATCTAGGTTATTCACAGACGAAAAGAGCAGGATGGCCTCCCATTTACAATTACCAGCTAGAGGTCGCCACCATCATCGCCATCTCCAGAGTCAAGATGGCGGGAAAGACAAAAATGGTGACAAAAAGGGCGGTAGAGTGTTGAAAATAACCGGTGAGACTGATTCCAGTAAATTTGTAAAGCCACCAGAAGAACATCAGAACTTAAAGTGAGTTTTACTTGTTTATTTGCTTCCTTTAGATATCATAGTTCTACTAGTACTTCCAAGTTTATTTCCCCCCCCCCCCCGAGAAATAGACAGATCTGCATAAGCCATCTTCAGTCTCAAGGGTTGCTCTGATGTCGTTTTGTATTCGTTTCTCTGATTCCTTTCATATCCGTCATTCTTTTTTAGCGAGTTTACAAGTTCAAAGGACTGTAGCTGCCAGACTGCATTAGCCACTGACAAACAGTAGACATGATTTAGCTACCAGTTATCCAAAAAATAAGGAGAATACCTGTTAGCGTAGAAAAGATATCCTCGAGTGCCCAAACTGCGCCACCCTAAGATTTATCTTGGAACAAAAATATCAATATAAAATATACGAAAAGAAAAATAAATGCAAAAGTCAAATCTATTCTTTTTCCATCAATCTCTACCAAAATTCATGTGTACAATAATTTTAAACTTACAAAACTTGATCAAACTTACTACATGTCAAACAAACAACATCCATTTTGTGTGTGCTTAATTCCGCCACCTGGCGTAACATGACAAATTCTCACAAGTCTCGGAAAAATTAGGCCAAATAATTAATATTATTATTTTTTTTAACAAATGTAACTTCAACATTGAGTTGTTTCAAAATAAATAACTTCAGGAGTTTTTCATTGCTTTCATGTGTTCCACTAGTTCTAGTAGCATCAATGAAGGTGATTTACCAGTGGTTATTGTTTGAGGATGCACTTTTCTTGGTAACCTGTACCTGAGAGTGGCGCAAGGTACATTAAATATATAGTGGCTGTGTTAATTGTCATGTTCTTCTCTAAAATTTCGTGTTAAGCTTTCTTAGGTGCAACATGAGAATACTGTTTATTTGATCATCTGATCGTTCATGAGTTGGGCTTTAATTAAAATGGAGGAAGTAAATATCAGTTAAGGACCGTGGAACCAAAACTTATCTATAAAGATTTGCTTGGCCTTAGCAAAATTTGTTTTGTCACATGACTTTCATTCATAAAATGTAAACATTTGCAGATGAAATGTCTAAGACGTGTTTACAGTTGTATTTCGTGACTTTAGAGGTGATTTTTGACGAAAAATAAAATGCATTACGAAAATACATACGAAAACAGTGAGAGGACATAAAAATCAAAATAAATATCAGCTTACACCTCAATTTGGAGTGAAAACCATTGGAATGTATTTACTATGATGTAGTAAAAACTTTTCGCACTGTAAGTCTAGCGCACTCTGAAACATCGCGAGATTTTGATGAAAATAAGAAAGGTGGCGGAGTTAGGGCAGTGGCGCAGTTAGGGCACTCGACGATATGTTTTTTTCTTGTAACTGGGGGGAGTAACGGGCTGCATACAGTTAACTCCCTTGATTGTACTATATAGTCTGTTGGTAACAGGAGTCAAATTTCAGATCCCTATGAACATGGGCAGTAATTATCAAGCCTAGTTTAAGTTTCAGTAGGCCATTAATATTTGTATTTAATAAAAATGGAGTTACCAGCGGCAAAAACTATATTTTTTACAAATTATCAATTATCCCACCAAAGCATACAAATGTAATGTTTGGCAAAGTGAATTCATTGTATCAAAGTATACAAATGTAATGTTTATCTAAGGAAATTCAAAGAAAAGTCAGACAGTGAGGAAAAGGGCATAATAGCATTATGTGTTATTTGTGCAATGATTTCTCAACATGATTTATGTAGGGATTTGCAAGAGTGGGAACACTGGCACAGTATTTTTTGCCACTGTCTGCTTTCTCACAAAGTCAAAACAATGGTCAGGGGTGAGAGAATAGGAATCCTGTCACAATGACTATCTTCAGTCCATAGAGATGAATTGGCTGAACAAGGGAAGTAGTGACATCTGTATACTACTGACTAAGCTACCAGGGCCCCATTCAACTGTTATGTAGCATGCATATATTCTTGATGGATCTAGTGAAATGTCTTCTGCATGGAGTTTGGCTATGACAACTTCTCCTCTACAGTGTCCGGAAAGTAAGGTAACACTTTTGCACAGTTATTATATGGATTTAGGTATATGATAAAGAGATAGAAATACACCAATATGTATATATATTATGTAAGTTTTTTGTGTGATAATTTCACTCAATATTTCTCACATCACAACTTTTATACAGATTTCAAATCAGAAGTGCATTTTTGTCACTGACATCTTTTTTAATAATTTATGACATTTTCAGTCTGACAGCCCATTATGCTCTTTCCATGTTGAATGTACATGATAAAATTGTCAAACACTTCAGCTTTTATTCCATTACAAATTTCCTTGATTTCGTGTTTAATGTTCTTTAGAAACATTTCTGTGCTATCTGGCTTGGGATTCTAGACTAATTTCTGAAAATAACCCCAATAGAGGTCCAGCAGATTGAGATAGGGACCATGCGCAGGCCTGGATATTCTGCTATCTTTCACCTATGAATATTGGCTTAATTTCACCCTATCATCGACTGAATCATATAAAAAGTCCATCCCACTACAGACTGTATTAGAGGTAGTGCCGTAGCACCATCCTAAATGAATTACGTTTTCCCACAATGTTTTCTTCCCTTGCAAAGAAAAATCATTTCATATGAGCCACATTGAAACTGTCATCAGTAAATGCTTTCAATTTGGAGAGGTCTAAAATCTTGCCTTGTGATAAAGAGTTAAAACACATGACCCAATCACATGACCGAATAACACTGTTACTTGGCATGGCACAACATAGAGTTATTTTTTTCACTGTACAGTAGTTTCTCTGTTGAACAAAGCAGTTGTTTATCTGCCCAAAGTTGCATATTTTGTTTTACAAACATGCTTAGAGAACAGGGAGTGAGAAAACGTCATTAATTCCTAAAATGACGCCAATTACAAAAGTGTACTTTTGATTTGAAATCTGTGTAAAAGTTTGTAATGTAATGAAAATTGCATAAAACCTATACTGAAAAAATTTCATACACGCATGTATATTTTCAACTCTTCATCTCGAATTTAAAGCCATATTGTAAATGTATAAAAGTGTTACCTTACTTTCCAGACACCCTATATATTAGCTTTCGTTTTGGACAGAATTTTGCGCATATGGTCAAGAAGTTTTGAGATTTCGAAATATTATGGAAAATTGAATGAATGGTCTGTTAGAAGAACTTGTGTTTGTCTGAGGTTGATTTCTAAAGATGACCAGGTTTTTTCCCTGGACTTTGTAAGGGTCATTTGACCCCTTTCCAATTAATATAATAAGATAAATAAAACAAACTACTTCAGCACAAAACTTTAGACATTTCTAAATTGAAAATGCCAGCATTTGTAGATTTCAGTTAAATGTAACTCTAAACTGATATATGCCGTTGAAAGAGTAGAAAACAAGATTGGGAAAGGATGATATGCTGGATACCAGCATTTTCTCCTTTTCCCCACAATTTTTCAAAAACCTTCTCCCTCAAGATCATTCAAATCTAAGGTTTTGTGGTAAACAGTCAAATGTTGGCGCGCATTCAGAAAATTTGGAGATCCAAATTCTAATAATAACCAAGTCATAAGCAATATAACTGCGATTATTACAAAATGGTAACCGTTGAGTACTTCAACCAATTAGTATAACTCTTCTTCAGAGTGAGAGAAATTGTGCTGTGGTTGTTTCCCTTGAATAAGTAAATTATTTTTTCCAATAAAGGCAAAGACAGAGTGTGAGGTTATAAGTTTACGTTTTTGTGTCATCACATTAGATTAAGCGTCACCCTTTACCACACAATCCAAACTCCTATAAACTCTGAGGGATAAGCCTTTTGAAAGCATTGTGGGAAAAGAAGAAAATGCTGGCAACAAGCATTTTCTCTTTTTCTCACAATGATTTTTATCCTGCCCTTTTTATCCAGTAGGAACTTAAGCTCATTTGTATCACTTCTGTAACTTGTCATCTTTAGATATGTTAATAATTTGAAAGAATCTGAATTTTTTTGTGTGGCAAAGGGTTAATTTATGAGACAAATAGCCAAGTTCTCTGAGCGTAAGTGTTACCATTGTTGAGTAAATAGTTGTAGATCTGGATCTGTATTCACCAACCACTCTTAAGAAAATTCCTAGGTTTATTCTTCAGAATTATGTCAATGTGAAAGTAACAGAACTTCTGATTGGCTAAACCAATTGGTTTAGCAATCAGAAGTCCTGTTACTTTCACAGTCAGAAAATCTTGAAAATTTAGACAAAGAAAGTTCTTAAGAATGGTTGGTGAATACAGACCCAGAACATCTCATTATCATGGATCAGGAGTTTCTGCCTTTTTATCGTTGACATGATAATTTCCATTCAGAAATTTAGGCTTCAGATTGAAATTACAATGCTGTTGCCTAGTTGAAAACTAGACGCTTTAGCCAATCAAGTTTTGTGTTATTGTCTAGTTCTTGTGGTACTGCATAAATATTATAACAATGTATCTATGGTGGAAAACTTACTAAAAAAAAAGTATTGATTTTGAAAAAAAAAACCCAACCTTTTGCTGCATGACTGGAGAAGAGTTCATAAAACATTTTATGAAAATCAATTTATACAAGAATCAATAACAACTCGGAAAGCATTTCCAGTATTGGGTATAATGGTTGTTACCTGTAGTTTGAAATAAATTTTTCAAGAGACAAGCTACATGAGTTGGTCCTCCATGGTTTAGTATTAACTCTTTACCACACAACAAAATATTAGACTGTTCCAAGCTGAAAGCATTAATTTTGCAGACAACAAAATTATAGTGACTCAAAAACTGAAATTTGTTTTGTGAAGTAGTGGTGAAACGGTTTACCGATATACCGATTAACCGCGGTCTGTTCAAAGAAAAAAACGAAACCGGTACGAATTTTACCGTATTGGTATTTCTTCAATATGTCAACTTCTCGTAATTGCATTAGAAAGTCCGGTTTTCCCAAAAGTTCGGTCAGAAATCGATCGTTTTTCAACAATCTGAAAGATTTACAAAAGCGAAAGTTGTTTATTTTTTCTACAGGCGGCGTCACCGGTGTTAAGGTAAAATTATGACCGCCTCAAATTCGCCGCGGACACGAACTCCAAATAACCGTCGACCGTATTAATGATTTTTGACCAACAGAGTTTGTTATTCATTTCCTATTACTTTTCTCACACTTATTTCGCATTTTCCCCCTGGTAGATAAGCGGAAAAGTATTTGTGTTTAACAGAGTAAGTAAGTGCATTGCACTGTCTTCTCTGTTGAGCTCCCAAAGTTTGGTATAGTAGCCGTGACTGGTTTCTACATAAACAAGTGCGCCCTCAGCGAGTGTCCAGTACTGCTGGTGACTTTTTGTCAGCACAGAGGGCTTCTCTTGGTGCTGACAAGGTTGACATGCTATTATTTTTGAAAAAGAACATGACTTGACATGTCACGGAGACATTTACTTGTTTCTATGGACAATTCTTAATTTCTTTGTCATTTCAGTCTAGTCTGTGTTAAAGACTAGTCAATTTTCTTAGCCTATGCAACCCTAACAGTGACTACAAGTGGTCAGATATGCTAAATGTCAGCATATAGAGCGTATTGCAATACGTATTGCAATACGGGTCAGCTGTATTGCAATATATTGCAATATATTGCAATACGCTTTTTACCGTATTGTTTCACCCCTATTATGAAGGGTAGAAGACATTGTGGGAATAGAAGAAAATGCTGGTTACAAGCAATTTCCCCCTTTCTTACAATGTTTTCAGAAGGCTTCTTTCACAGAGTCTTGAAAACCAGGTATTGTTTGGTAAAGAGTTAAAGCATACAGCAGGGTTTTCTTTGATGCATGATTTCGTGCGTTTTGACACATTTTCAAGGAAAATGACCAACACTTTTTTCAACAGTGCATCATTGTTGACACACTAATAGGATAAGAGTTACTAAGGATCATATACAATACCGACGTTGTCGCATAGCAAGTAGATGAAAAATCTAAGCATGCGTGGATCGAGATATTTTTCTCAGGGGGGATCTCACCAAAAACACACTCGTCTTATTATCACACTGGAGAGACCTTACGAAGTTGCTCCTGGTCAACGTTACTGCCCCTGTCAATTTTACGTACCGGCTCGAGTAAAAAACATGGCTGCGCCCACAAGATTACACAAGGTAAGCACAAAAACATATTTTTTTTAACATGTTATTGAATAGATATGCAGTTGCAGGTTGTCGCACGGAATGTCTGGGATGTCAGTGCATTTAATCTTTAGTGCTAACACACTAATACACCGTGAATTTAAACAAATCTCTGAAAAAACAATAATTGGAAGCTAAATTTACGGGTTCATGAGTGAAAAAATGTTGTTTTATGAAATGAAAATATAGATCTATAGCAGACAGGTTTGGGGAAGGGGGGGGGGGGGGATTGAAGTCGTCGTCTGCAAATGCTTTAAATATGTCCGATTGTTTTTTTTTAATATGGAAAAATGAACAGGATTGATTATTCATGTGCTAAAACAAAAAAACAGAATAAAGTGCTTTACTTGAAATCTTTATAACGTCTCATCTGAAGATTTAAATGTCTCATTACTTTTGAAAATGTCCCATTGGTTTTCAAAGACAGATGACATTGTCTAATTGAAATAAATTCTTTACCGATCACTGTTATCCTAGCGTTAGAAAACACAAAAATGTACCTGCGACATTCGGCGATTCCTCAGTAGACATCTTTTAACCGGAAATATCCATCATGTAGTACATTTTTTTTTTTGACAATTTCTCTCCATCGAGGAGGCCATTTGCTGACGTCACAGGATTCCCAGGAAGGGCCAGGATGTGTATTTTCGGATTATGTATTAGAGTCAAACATCTTTTCCTTAAAAGAGAATACGGTCAAATACTTCTGTTAGTTACTTCTATTAAGTATCATGTGATGTCCATAAATATATCTTAAAAACGAAAAAAAAAAAAGTAATACGTAATCCGAAATTAAGCTTCCTGGCTCTTCCCGTGACGTCAGCGAATGGCCTCCTCGATGAATAGAAATTGTCTCCGGTTAAAGGGTGTCTACTGAGGAATCGCCGAAAGTCGCAGGTACATTTTTGTGTTGTCTATCGCTAGGCTAAAGGAAATTATGATCAATGTTTGTTTCGTGGGTGATTTTGGGTGGGAAAGGCTGTCTTGTGCTGTCGCTTGCAATCAAGATGTTGCATTCCTTGTGTTTATATTATATAGGGGAGATTTTTTTCCATATTTTATCATCATACCCCCCAAAACTCTGTTTGGGGGGTATATAGGAGTCAGCTTGTCGGTCGGTCGGTCGGTCTGTAGCTTTTTGTCCGCTCTATTTCTCAGAAACTACTGGAAGAATTTTATTCAAACTTCACAGGTAAACTCAGTATCAAGCAGAGATGTGCATATGAAATGTTGGTTATGGTTCATTGATTTTTCACTGAGTTATGGCCCTTTCATGAAATTTCTTGATTTGGTTCAAACTACACAAATAGACTCAGTATAAAGCAGAGATGTGCATATCCTATTTTGGTTATGGTTTATTTAGGTTTCATGGAGTTATAGCCCTTTGATGATTCTGGACAAATTTCTTTTTCATACTTGAATTTTGTCCGAAGCATATCTCCAAAACTATACTAGTTAGGATTATGAAATTTCATGGGTGGATAGATCTCATCGAGGGGGAGTGTAGTGCACAGGAATCATAACTCTTGCTAGCTTAATTTTTGAGTTATTGCCCTTTGTTTTTTTTTTTTTTAATACTTGAATTTTGTTCGGAGCGTATCTCCAAAACTATACTAGCTAGGGTTATGAAATTTCATGGGTGGATAGATCTCACCAAGGGGGAGTGCAGTGCACAGGAATTATAACTCTTGCTTGCTTAATTTTTGAGTTATTGCCCTTTGTTGTTTTTAATACTTGAATTTGGTCCGGAGCGTATCTCCAAAACTATACTAGCTAGGGTTATGAAATTTCATGGCTGGATAGATCATACCAAGGGGGAGTGCAGTGCACAGGAATCATAACTCCCGCTTGCTTAATTTTTGAGTTATTGCCCTTTGTCGTTTTTAATACTTGAATTTGGTCTGGTGAATATCTATACTAGCTAGGGTTATGAAATTTCATGGGTGGATAGATCTCATCAAGGGGGGGGGTGCAGTGCATAGGAATCATAACTCCTGCTCCCTTAATTTTTGAGTTACTGCCCTTTGTTGTTTTTTTATACTTGAATTTTGTCCGGAGCGTATCCAAAACTATACTAGCTAGGGTTATGAAATTTCATGGATGGATAGATCTCATCAAGGGGGAGTGCAGTGCACAGGAATCATAACTCTTGCTCGCTTAATTTTTGAGTTATTGCCCTTTGTCTTTTTTCATACTTGAATTTGGTCCGGTGCATGCCCCAGCTTAACAACTTGGGGTAAGACGGGCTTATCTTGTGACAATTGGCCGCTCATGTTCAACTCTTACTTTTGTACTCAACCATTCTGCATTCTGTGACAAAGACCTGTTTGGTGGCAAGGAGCTGGTGGGGGGTATGATCACGTTGAGTGATAGCTCTAGTTTATTTTGGTTATATCATGGCATTTCATTTCAAAAGCATCAAAAGGACAATAAACTTGATGGAAAGAAAACTCGAAAGATGGACAAGTAGACAGTTATACATATTGATTAAAAAAAGGGAAAAAATAATTAAACTTGTACACAATCACATTATGATATTGTTCTCTGTTACAATTCAGGAACTGGGTCGTTTTATTGTGTTCTGGAGCGTGGAGCGTTGCCAACAAAAATTGAGAGAAAAGTGCTTTTTAATGGATGTCGTAGAGTTTTTTGTTTTCAAATGTGGTGAATAAAGCATATGTGATTCACTTGACACAACACAAACTTAAGATTATTGTGTTTGTATGTTTAAAAAAGCTTTTTGCTGACATCTGTGTGTTGATTATTCAGAAATCACAGTCCCTGACGGAAGTTTGTGGGATTAAACGTCTTTAACAAATAACAAACCACGAAAGGAACAATACAGAAATATGCACTAACATCCCAGACATTCCGTGCGGCAACCATCTACAGCACATGTACTCATCTGGTTGTTATAGAAGCATGTTTTTCTGCTTACCTTGTTTAATCTTGTGGATGCAGCCATGTTTTTTACTCGAACGGGTACGTAAAATTGACAGGGGCAGTAACATTGACCAGGAGCAAGTTCGTAAGATCTCTCCAGTGTGATTATGATACTTTGATTTCCGGATTTCAGTGGATGTTGGCCGTTTGTAAACAAGAAAAATCAACATTTCCAGTTCTAACCACGAGGAGGTCTCCACATTTAAAACCTTTTTTCATTATTATTTATTCATTTCTACGAATCCGACAACCACATTTTTATCAAAATTCCAGGGGGGTCTGGATCCCCGGTCCCCCCCTCTGGATCTGCACATGTTAAGTATGAAGGTAAAAGGGGATGAAAACTGTACTGTGTATCAGTTTAACCAGAAAACTGCCTGTACACATACAAACTAAACCAGTAGGTCTCGAATGAAAACAGTATGGCTTTCTCAAAATCAACGTCAATCTTGCTGTCTGCAAGGAAGAAGAGCCCTTAAAGATCAGACGATGAAATGCCTGGTAAGAGCTACCATAAACATATTTGAAGGTCTCCAGGGTTTACTATGTATTAGTTAAAGAGACACATTTCGTTATTGAATGCGACCTGTGTGTCAAAACAAATCGTCCGCTTAATTGGTGAAAATAGTTTATTTTAGGTCAAAATGGATATTTTCTATCAAGAAAAACAATAGATACCTCTCAATGTGGCCAACAACAAGCTGTTTTCATCACTTAGACCACGTTTGTAGGGACTTGACCAATCAGCGTTC
This sequence comes from Tridacna crocea, assembly GCA_943736015.1. Lineage (NCBI taxonomy): Eukaryota > Metazoa > Mollusca > Bivalvia > Cardiida > Cardiidae > Tridacna > Tridacna crocea. The sequence goes on from OX031056.1 coordinate 31,966,051, forward strand.
AGTATTTCCGTTGTATATATCGAAGATACAACTCCCACAGTTGTATATCTGGATATACTATGCTACTATATCCCGCACGTGAATTCCGACAATTGTTTGCAATGTCGAGTCAGGCAAAAATTTACCCTTTGCAGTAACACAATTTTGAAGTGTGATTTGAACTGGGTATAACATTTTCATGTGTGAGTGCAATACTATTCTAAGTCAACACAATGTACAATCAATTAACACAATATTGCCCTCAAATAGCGATTAACTACAGCAACCTCTTGAATGGAGTGTGCTTTAGGCGGTAGAAAAATAAGGCTCCAGTCTGGTTAAATGTGTAATGTTCACATTTTGGCTTTAAACATGCAATTGCCTTTACAACCATTTTTCTACAACATCAATCTGAGAAGGATTAACACTTATTTTTGCTAAGAAATTACAACAAATTCGACAGCTCCTTAGTTTGCATGCGAGTCCTTGAGTCGCGTTTAGCAGCCTACACATTAAACTCAATGGCTCTATGTACAAAGTTTACAAGGTTTTCGTGTACGGCCTTGACATTGCTTACAAAAATTGCTTGAAATTTAAGTATTGAACATATTAATTGCAAAAGAAAACTGAACAATATTTCTCAGCAACATTCCATGTGTTTCGTAATAAAATAGACTAGTACTAATTACAAGAGACACATAGCATGTCTAATTACAAGAGACACATAGCATGTTCTAAACGATGAACATCCCTATTGTCTTCGACAATCTACAATCGAAACATAACGTTTTCAAAATTTTGCCGGCAAATACAATTTCGATCTTAACAATCCACAAATAGGTTAACTTTCATTAAAATCATAATGAATAATTTTACATTTTGATATAAATTAGTACCTTACTTATGCCTCTTTTGAACCAGGTGCAAAACTTCCATTTTAACAATTACAACGACTCAATTTTGTAAAAAGCTTTTTATCTATATGAGCATATGACGTAAAAAGCATGACTAAATAGTCACGTGGTCTAAGTAAGATAGAAAATCTCGTGCCGTGATATATGGGAAATATACACTCGCTAACGCTCGTGTATATTTCCCATATACCACGGCACTCGTTTTCTATCCCATACATAAACAGTTGATTTCTGTGATAACACAAAACAAAATAGCCCTTTACACAGAGAGAGAAGCTGCACAAACTTAGAAATTCAACATTTGTGCATCATCAAAACACTAGCCTTCATGATGATACCCTTGAAGGATAAGAATTACTTAGGTATAGAACAGCTTGTCTGCAGCTAGTACATATTTGCTTGTTAATAACAGGTGTAAATAAAGCATACTCCAGATACCCTTATGAAAAAGGTGTCATCTAGGTTGTAAGCTCCCACCATAAAGAGAATCTCTGATATTTTAATGTACCATGTAATACTACTTATATAGGTAGGTATACAAAGATTTACTGTAAATAGAAAACAGAAAAAAACACACTTAGTTCACAAATAGAGGCTTTTGTTTAAGCTAACTACATTTTATTGTGACCACCACAAATTCCGAAATGAACCCTCATTAATTTTTGACTAGGGGGTAATAATGACCCCCTATTTTCGTTGCCAAGAGAAAACCCTGAACAAGTTATAAGGAGACATCTGTGATATTCCGTCTGATGGTGCTGTTCATTTGTTTATGTCCTTGGGCAAGGCACTGTTGAGGTCCAGCATGGTATAAGCCAATTTCAGAAAAACATGTTAATAACCAAGTCTTGTACATGTGGTAACAGAAATACTCTTGATAGTGACATAAAATATGCAAAGAAACAGGCTGTGTAACTCTCAATTCTACAGAAATGATAAAACTATTGTTTTTGCCATGTATAAGAAAATACCTTGGTATTGTAATGTTCAGACTGTAGGTCATAATGTCCTATAATACCAATACAGAACCAGACTGCTCTTTGATTGCAGTCTCATCTTAACCTCCACTGAGTTGATCCTCGCTGCCTGCAAAGCAACTTACAATGCAGCATTCCATTCATGCAAAGTCTTGCGCAAATCATACAAAAGTATCTGTGCATGCAGACAAATTTTAGATGGCTGGGTACATGCCACTGACTGAAATAATTATGGAACACAAAGAAAAACAGTTCAATAAAAAATGATGTGAGAGTTTTGTTAAACCGAAAACCAAAATATATGAGGTTTGACTGTAATGTAATGGACATTGCCGAAAAGTTAGCAATTTTAAGAGTTAGGCACTGGAAACTTACTTAGTCGTACAGTACAAATTTTTCTCAACCGACAGGTTAAAAATCATGCCCCTGCATGGCCTTTGAGAACATCACATGATAACATTGCATCTCATTAGTGCTATGTAGTAGTACACAGGACTATTGTTTACACTTCCAATTTCATGTAATAGGAGAGTAAAATTGCTAATTCTGAACATGTTTTCTTATTTCCATGTTGTAAACTCTTCCTGTATTGACGATAAACAAACAGCCTGTGTCGTCATTTCTGTTTACAATGTCGATAAACTTGGTTTTTCAAGCCTAGAACGGGGACAATACAATCAAGTGAATGAAAGTTTTGTTTCAACGCATTCAATTAACACATGGTATTTATGTCACTATGACGTCACTACAGAGATATACATCATTGATGTAAACAAACAGTTACTGCGGCATGGATCTGTTCTAGTTTCTAAATTTTTTTTTCTGCCATTGACTGGAACTTTTACGAACTGCACCTTTACATATCGTTAAAGTTATAAAAGTCATCATAGCTTCACATGGTAAAAATGTAAATGAAATTCACTTTTACTGTATAAACAGGCTTTTTTAAATTTGTATGTTACTGAGACTTTAAAGCTCTTCTTATATGAAAGTATTTGACAACCACAAATAGGTTGTTGCTGGAATGATCGAAAAAAATCTTTCTTAAAACAGTAAGGGATGGGCTTTTACATTCAGAAAATAGAGAAGAAAAAAATCCAAATGTAATACAAATAATTTTTTTTTTATAAGTGGTTTTGCAAGTTTATCGACTATCAGGAAATCAAGAAGTCCAAAATTAGGCTCCATGATTTTAAGCCACAATGTTCCTCTATACAGATGCTGGTTTTGATTCCTGTGATCAGCTGTGCTACACCTAGGAACTACCTTGACCATTGCTTTATTATAGCCTTTGTTTCCAAGAGGCAGTCAATTGAGAATAATTGAATAACTCTACCAAACGGCAAAATCTAAGACTGGTCCAAACTGAAAGCATTTATAGGCAACAAAATACATGTGACTGAAGAAGTGAAATCTGTTTTGGGAAGGGTAGAAAACATTGTTGGAAAAGGAGAAAATGCTGGTAACCAGCATTTTCTCTTTTTTTCACTATGTTCTCAGAAGGCTTCTTTCTCAGGGTCATAAAATCCAGGGATTGTTTGGTAAAGGGTTAAGTTGCATGAATTCACAAATGATGTAGAAAATGAAAGTAAATGGTCTTAAAATTCTTAAGTGCCACAAGGGTTAAAGGTGGCCCGTCAGATTGTGGGACGAAAATTTTACAAAAATGCAAAAAAATCATCCTTATATTCCCAAAGCCATTTAATTTGCGTTTGTAAAACCCCAGTAGTCGAAAACCATCTAACAACATGAGAAATTAATGATTTATTACGGACCAGGTTGACACCAACGGGAGACACGTTCTATTTTTAGATGATCATTAGATGATCATTTCTCTCATTTAGATACAGGAAAACACAGACAAAGTTTCAATTATCCGTCTGAAGAAGACATTATGGAAAATAATTATTACATGTTTGTTATGTAATGGAATTTAAGCGTTACTAGTCACGTGCCAGTCACTTGACATTCCCACAATGCTTTATTGATTTTCGGTGCGAAATCTAAAAATAGCTTAAGAGGCTACGTAGCCTTTTAAGGGAATACCATCAAAAAAAATTTTTTTTGTAATTTTATGATTCTTAATTATTGATGATTTGTATTTCTTTTTCATATAAATTTCAATGATATATATATTTTTTGATTTGGTGTGATGTGAAAATTCTAAATACCCACCTTTAAAACCTGATTCCTGTAGACTAGAAAAAAACTGACCCTGTAGACTAGAAAAAAAACTGACGATGTCTATTTAGATAAAAAACAACTTACAGGTCGTGGTTTGAACAACAACATGCCATAAACTACAATCAAAGCCTACACAGACTTGCCTGTAATATTATAATGTTGCCAGATAAGGTTACAAGGAATAAAAAATCATGTTAAGACTTGAACACCCATTGGGAATTCAACTGTTTAGCCCTATATATCTACCGTCGGGAAGCATTGGAAAATCAAATAGGGACAAAGAAGGTTCCATGGATATCAGGTCTCTATTATGTTCATGATTGTTTCTGGGGTAACATGTTGATTATAGCTCAGCAGATGCCTGCTGATCATTATTGGAAATTTGGTTTACAGACTCTAATTATTAGCCACTGAATTAGTGATGGCTATTCAGCAATGAATTTCCTATATAATTATTTACCGATTTATCAAAAATATGGATCACAGTTAGTCTCTGAACTGAATGATTGAAATTGTATAAGTGAAAAAAATGAAATGATAATGGAAATTTTGGATTACTGATAGTGAAAAATGAATATAGTCGGGTAAGTATTTCCTTTTTTCATTTATCATTATCTCTAGAGAACACCATACAGAAATCTGGACTGTTCAAACAATGTCTGAGGTATTTGCTCAAACAGACAATTTCCATTTGAGAAAAAGGGTTTGAGCAGTACCACTGTAACAATCATTGCTCCAGCAATTAAAAAATAGCTGCTAAGCTGTTACCCATGTTGGAAAAAGCAATATAGATAATGTGTATTTATGAATACTGAATGTATAGTTTGTGGGTACAAAATATTGGTTGTACATTAAAGGTGGCCCTTCAGATTTTGGGACGAAAGTTTTACAAAAGTGCAAAAAAATCATCCTTATACTCCCAAAGCCTTTTAATGTTCATTCATAAAACCCCATTAGTCGAAAACACGAGAAATTAGAGATTTACTACGGGCCAGGTTGACACCAACGTGAGACACATTCTATTTTTAGATGATCAGTTCGCTGATTTACTTACAGGAATACACAGAAGAAGCTTCAAACATAGCGTCCGAAGAAGACATTATGAAAAATAATTATTACATGTTTGTTATGATAGGGAATTTAAGCGTTATGGGTCACGTGCCGGTCACTTGACATTCCCACAATGCTTTATTGATTTTTGGTGCGAAATCTAAAAATAGCTTAAGAGGCTACGTAGCCTTTTAAGGGAATACCGTCAAAAAAATTTTTTTTTGTTATTTTATGAATCTTAATTATTGATGATTTGTATTATTTTTTCATATGAATTTCAGTGATATATATATTTCTTAATTTGGTGAGATGTAAAAATTCTAAATACCCACCTTTAAACTTTCAAGTGTCATATAATACAAAAAGTTATCAATCTACTGATTGAATCTACTGGTAGCTCCAGGCCCACATTCATGCACAAGAACCAAAAATTACAATTATATACCATTTCTTCCACAAATTATGAAATGCCTCATTTGTTTTTTGCTGAATTTTAAGTCAAAGTGGACACAATCATGATGTGTATGGTATTAAAAAATACAAATTACAATGGGATTTTTGTTGCTTTAAGAAATAAAAATAATTCACCATTATTTTGTAATTTCTCTTGATTCCTCAGCAAAATTGAAGATACCTGGACAGTGTAAAGTTCAATTGGACTTTGATACTGACATTTAGTTTCATAGTGCATACCATGGGCAAGAATCATCCATGTCTAAATGGATTTAAAACATGCTAAATGTGTGCTGCCCAGGTAATTTTGGCTTTCTGTGGTGGTTGAGAGCTTTAGTTTAACTTGCTCTTACAGTGAATTGCTTTTATTTGTTTCCAGACTTAAAATAATGTTATGTTTCCAGACTCCGAATAAAACAGCAAAGCCTAAACTATTGTAATGACTGTTCCAAAACATTCTACAACATATCTCATGAAATATTTAAAGAAAATCATCAAATCAATCCTTTTGCTAAATGTAATCGAGAACTACACCTCAATTGGATTATCAAGAAGAAAGTTATTGACTCATAAACAGGGGCACTGTTCAAACAAAAATACATAGTACTGATTTGAACTTTTGATAATGAGTGTGACTACCATTGGCCTGTAGAACAGGGGTACGTCGCCTTCTCATGATTCCAATAAGTTGTTGAATGTACTGTAGTGGTAAAGCATTCTACTCCTATTGCAGCGCATTTCTTAATTGCCTCACATTGTCTCACTGTATCTCTCGAATTTTCTTTCTCAGAAAGTCCCACTTATGTTCAATAGGATTAAGATCCGACTAAAATACCAGCCAAGGGAGTCACAACATTGTTCTGTTGCAAGAAATTTCTTGTAACACGAGCAGTATGTGTTATAGTGTTGTCCTATTGCAGGACCATCCCAGGATGAGGTGCAAGTACCTTCAGTCTGAAGGTGTCTGCTCCGATGCTATTTTTGTGACTGGTCTTCGCTAACACCTTCATATCAGCCATTCATTGAACCTGTATGGAAAAAATACGATTTTACCCGCATCTTTTCGAACGGCTCTATGCGACAGAATTTCAAATGACAGCTAATAAAATGGGCATGGATTGTTAGATAAATGATTAATCTTTACAAAAAAACTGATGTTTGTTAATATCCAACTCTTACCTTTGTGCAAATCTGTACTTTTCAACGTAAATAATCGTTGACCTACTTCACCAGAAATCAAAACATGGTGATCTTTTCAATGCGCATGTCTCGGTAGAAATCGCAGTATCTCTGACATGTTACAGGATGGTTTAGTTGCAAATTTTGCTATAAAAAAAACGCACCTTGATCGAACTCAGCTGTATAGGGTTAGGGAACCAGACTGTACAAATTTCAAATTCCGTTGAGTGCGCATGCCTGACTAACGGAAGTCGCCGTGTTAGTTGTTTACAAATTATGCTGGATTTATTTACATTGGGAAAAAGGTAAATTCCCATTGATTTAATTGGTATTTTGCAGCATATTTTGTGTGCTTTTAAAGATTAATCATTTATCTAACGATCCATACCCATTTTATTAGCTGTCATTGGAAATTTTGTCGCATTGAGCCGTTCAAAAAGATGCGGGTAACATCGTATTTTTTCCAGAAGGGTTTAATGAATGGCTGATATGAAGGTGTTAGCGAAGACCAGTCACAAAAATAGCATCGGAGCAGACATCTTCAGACTGAAGGTAAGGTGCAAGGTAAGGCAGCACAACAGCTGGCCTAAGAATCTAGTTTATATATCAATCTGCCGTCAAGCCATTATGTTGCCTGCCAGTAATACGATGAGCACCAACAATCTGACCACCATCAATAAACACCAATAGGATGACACCATAATGACTAATTGCACCCCATATATGGATCTGATACCTAATTGATCAATTTCATATACACACTGAATCACTCATCCCTGGCACCGATACACATTTATTGCAGAAATCAGTTTGGACTCATCATGCTGCCTTTTTAGATATGGTCCATCCCCGATGAATGTAATCGACGTCGAACCGTTTTGAAACTCATCCTCTGACGTTGGCGACCATGCGTCATTCAACCAGTTGCAGTAGCAGCCTAAGATTGATTTCTGAGATGGCTCAAATGCATATGGTGGTCTTGTGGAAATATTGTAACGCGTGGCCTTTCCGTGCGAGGTCGATGGTTGACACTACTGGTAGCTCTGTGGTGGTGGTGGAGTCACTGATTGACACCAAATTTTGCAGCCACTTGAGCCTGTGTTCTTCCGACAAGAAACAGTCCTATGGCATTCCACTGCTTATTTGAAAGCACAATTCGACAGAGTTTGACATTTTTCAATATCTTTTGGCGTTTCTTCGTCGAAAACAATTGAATTTTTTAGTGAACCACATCAACATCCATGAAATTTTATCTTCACCGTGTACATGTTGTGCATGTGCATTTCGAGTGCGGCTTGATATCTCCATAACTGCTTTAAAAAATGGTCAATAACTAACTTGTTATAATCCAGTTGAGGTATTGTTCTTGATTGCATTTAGCAAAATGATTTACATGATGATTTTCATTCAATTTTTCATGAAGTATGTTGTTTGTAGAAATTTGAAAAAAACCTTTGTTGAAAAATTATGTTTTTTTTGCTATCAACTATATATTTAAATGGAAAGCTACTACCTTTTTGCAGACACTAAAAAGATTCAATGATATATACTGACATTCATAAAAAACGCCTCATCTCCCCCTGTTGCATCATATTTCATTAATTAATTATCGAATGCATGGTTTTGTAATTTAAAAACTGTCAATATTTCTTCACATGTCACATGACACACACATTTACCTAAATATAACACAAAATTTTACAGCTATTTCAATGAACTCACCCTGCTTAATTCACCAGTACAGTGTATGGCCTCCTTGACTTGCTATAAAAGCCTGCAGTTGCTGTCCCATGGACCCACACAGATTATACAAGAGGTAGTGTGGAATGCGACCCCATTCTTCAAGAATGGCATTTGTCACTTCTTGGATGTTTTGCGTCTGTGGGTTATGTCAATGTGAACAACGTATATGATGTCCCACATGTTCAGTTGGGTTTCTTAATCTGGAGAGTTAGCATGCCATGGAAGTAGGGCAATATTATTGGCCATAAGAAAGTGTCTGGTAAATCTGGCCGTTGGGGACTCGTATCGTCATTTTGAAATGTATTAAGGCAACAGTGTTGCTAAAACATGGGATCAACCACAGGACAAAAAACTTGGTTTACACATCATCTTGCATTGAAATTACCATTAATAACCAAAATTTTGCACCAAAAATAAATGAAAATCATTGTGGGAATGTCAAGTGACTGGCATGTGACTACTGACGCTTAAATTCCATTATATAACAAACATAATTATTTTTGATAATGTTCTCTTCGGATGCCATGTTTGAAGCTTCATCCATGTTTTCGAGGGTGTAAATGAACGAGTTGCTCATTTTAAAATAGACCAGGTTTCCCATTGGTGTCAATCTGCGCCATGATGAATTTCTAATTTCTCTTGTTGTCTGATTGTTTTTCAAAAACTGGGGTTTTATGAATGAAAATTAAAAGGCTTTGAGAGTATTAGCATGATTTTCGTCTCAAAATCTAAAGGGCCAACTTTTAAGTTCTGCACACTACCTACTGAGCTACTAGGTATAGATTACGTATATTGATTGGGAGTGATAGTATGTTACTTTCCAAACTGGAAGCATTTTTTTAAAGGCCTTAAAAAAAGTAAAAAGGCCTGCTTATAACATCAAAAGTAAATTTTGTTTTTACATTGGCGAAATGACATATGGTAATTATTATGATTTTAATGATATTTGAAAGTGCATTTCATGGAAGTTCCAGTCAATGGCACAAAAAAGAATTTTGAAATTAGAACAGATCCTACAATAGTGATGTAATAATGATGTAAATATACCACATGATAATTCAATGCATCAAAACAATACATTCATTCACTTGATTGTTTTGTCCCCATTTTAGGCTTGAAAAACTAAGTTTATCGACATTGTAAACAAAAACAACAACACAGGCTGACCATCACTTATTCGTTTATCACCAATACTCAGAGACCTAGTTCAAATATACACAAACAGTAACGAAGGTTGTGTCAATTAATGATGTCCCTGAAATTGGTGGGCTTCAAGATCTCCATGCATTTTCACACTCACATATTATAATTACAACCAAAGTAGTAAATTACATGCTCAGGTTTTCTCCGATCTTACATAATGTGTGTTGTATCAGTTATATTTTCAAATTATAAAGGGTAAAAATATGCTATTTTTAGCTCTACTGGCTTTCAGCCAGCAGAGCTTATGTCATGGCGTGGTTTCCGTCGTCCGTCCGTCTCTCTGTCCGTCCATACGTTAGTCTTTTTCTTGTTTACGCGATAAAGTCTTCATTTCTGATCAGATTTTCGTGAAATTTACACAGTTTGTTTATCTCACCAATAGCTTTAACCCTATTGATTTTGCAAAAAAATCCGACAAACAGTATGGGAAAAGTAGCCATTTCAAGTTTAAAATTTCCATTTTTTGTTTACGCGATTAAGTCTGTATTTTTGGTCAGATTCCCATGAAACTTGCAGAGTTTGTTTATCTTATCAATAGCTTCAACCCTATTGATTTTGAAAAAAAATCCAACAAACAGTATGGGAAAAGTAGCCTTTTCAAGTTGAAAACTTTCATTTCTTGTTTACGCGATAAAGTCTTCATTTTTTGTCAGATTTCTGTGAAACTTACACAGTTTGTTTATCTCACCAATAGCTTTAACCCTATTGATTTTAAAAAAAATCCAACAAACAGTATGGGAAAAGTAGCCATTTCAAGTTTAAATTTCCATTTCTTGTTTACGCGATTAAGTCTGTATTTTTGGTCAGATTCCCATGAAACTTGCAGAGTTTGTTTATCTTATCAATAGCTTCAACCCTATTGATTTTGAAAAAAATCCAACAAACAGTATGGGCAAAGTAGCCATTTCAAGTTGAAAGTTTTCATTTCTTCTTTACGCGATAAAGTCTTCATTTTTGGTCAGATTTCTGTGAAACTTACACAGTTTGTTTATTTCATCAATAGCTTTAAGCCTATTGATTTTGAAAAAAAATCCAACAAACAGTATGGGAAAAGTAGCCATTTCAAATTGAACAATTTCATTGCCTGTTTACATGATAAAGTATTTATTTGTGATCAGATTTTTATGAATTTTTCAGCTTGTTTATTCCATCAATAGCTTTTAACCCTTTTGAGTTTGAAAAAATTCAACAAACAGTAATGGAAAAGTGGCCATTTTGAGTTGAAAATGTCAACTTTTTTTTTCTTTTTGTGTAATGAATTCCTATGTATGCTTTATTTAAAAGCAAACTCTCTGCCAGTAGAGCATATTCAGGCCCTTCAGGGCCTTCTAGTTTTAACTTACTTGGGCTGTAACATGAGATTTTATCTAAACATCAATGGAAATGACAATAATCCATTGTTCAGAAGAGCTCTTGTCATAGTGTCTCTCACCTACTAGCGAGTTTCAGGTTTCTATGCTGTATTATACCTGTAAATATCAATTCTGAAATCAGTTACATTAGGTATATATACATGCAAAGTAGGCTAAGGGCTAAGGGAAAAAAAAAACTTACTTTTAGGTGGAAAGCATTGTGTCTTTGCTCATTACCATTCCGCATAACTCGGGCAATGGGTGTCATTATATCCCTCGGCTGTAACTGGCGGATTAATATGTGTCAGATCAATACATTCATTGCCCAGAAATATGCCGGTTCAATTGTCAGGCTACTCTTACAAAAGAAAACTTGAGTTTCAATTTTCTATCAAAATTTTACTAACTATATTTCAGTTGACAAACATTTTGTACATTCATTTTTTAACATGGTTTATCAGTTGAAGTTTTCACCAACAAATAGACAGATGTGAATGAATTCATCAAGGTTATTTATGTCGTTGCTAAATGACAGTAAGTGGCGCGCAATATATAAAATCATGTGATTCTCATTTCAAAATAGAAATCTCCTTGATATGGACGAGGTTAGATGTAGGTACAGGATCGGCCTAGATGTCATTACCCAACTTCATGTATCTGTAGCTTTAATACCTCTGAGGAACATGATTTTTGAAAATATTTTTGGGAAAGGCAGAAATGCTCGCAACAGTTTTTCCTTTTCCCATGTTGCTTTCTACTCTTTCAGAGAAAATTCTTTCATTTAGACCACTTTTCATTTGTTGTCTGCAAATGCTTTCAAAAAGTGCAAGTCTAAAATGTTATTATTTTCTGAAGACAGTAACTGTTTTACTACTTAATTCAATTTTGTATTTTTACCAATCTGTGATCATGATGGAAGACTGGAAGTGTGTTATGTAATTTTTGCAAAGAAAATCTTGAGTTTGTCCATTTCCCAAACAATCCCTTGTTTTCAGAAGAAAGCAGCCCTCTGAAAACATTGTGGGAAAAGGAGAAAATGCATGTAATCAGTATTTTGCTCCCTGTCCCACGGTGTTTTCTGCCCTGCTGGAAACAAATTTCAATTTTTGATTTATGTTTGGTTTGTTGTCTGCAAGTGCTTTAAGGATGGGTATTTAGATTTTTCACATCTCACCAAATTAAAGAATATGTATGATAGAAATTCATATGAAAAAACAATACAAATCAGTAGTTAAGAATCATAAAATTACCCAAAAAATTTGTTTTGATAGTGATCCCTTAAAAACTACATAGCCTCTTAAGGTGTTTTTAGATTTCGTGCCAAAAATAAAAAAAATCATTGTTGGAATGTCAAGTGACAGGCATTTGACTTTATGATGCTTAAAGGTGGGTATTTAGATTTTTTACACATCACACCAAATTGAAAAATATTTAAATATCACTGAACTTTGTATGAGAAAGCAATACAAATCATCATTGATTATGAATCATAAGATTACAAAAAAAGTATGGTATGCCCTTAAAAGGCTATTTTTAGATTTCGCGCCAAAAATAAAAAAAAAGCATTGTGGGAATATTAAGTGACTGGCATGTGACCAAATATGCTTAAATTCCATAATATAACAAACATTTAATTATTTTCCATAATGTCTTCTTCGGAAGCTATGTTTGAAGCTTTGTATATGTATTTCCGGTATATAAATGAGCGAGTTGCACATGTAAAAATAGATCGTTTCTGTTGTCGGTATCGACTTTGGATGTAGTGAATCTCTAATTTCTCTTGTCTGTTGGTTTTCGACTACTGGGGTTTTATGAAAAAAAAAATTTAAGGCTTTGGGAGTGTAAGGCTGTTTTTTTTTTTTGAACTTATGTAAAATTTTCGTCCCAGAATCTGAAGGGCCACCTTTAACTTCCATAACATAACAAACATGTAAATATTTACCATAATGTCTTCTTCAGACACCATTTTCAAAGCTTTATATGTCTATTTCAGGTATGTAAATGAGCGAGTTGCACATGTAAAAACAACATGTATCCGGTCAATGTCTACCTGGGCTGATGCAGTAAATCTCTAATTTCTCTTGTTGTCAGATGGTTTTTGACTACTGGGATTTCATGAATAAAAACTGAAAGGCTTTTGGAGTATAAGGATGACTTTCGTCCCAAAATCTGAAAAGCCACATTTAATTTGGACTAGTCTAAAATTTTATTGTTCAGTAAAGACTTGAGAAGGAAAATACTGGTTGTCTACAAATTTGTTGCCAATCCCTATATAAGCAGATAATTTTATCTTATATCTTTGCCTTCTCTGGAACACAGGTTGTGAACATGTGGCAACTGTTAAAGCTATTTGATCCTTTTGAACATGCAAGATTTCTGTCAGATAACCAAAAGAGCACCCACAAAAAGTTGAGCTCTTCTGATACATAGATCAAGATACAGCAGGATTATGAAATCTTCTGAATAGATCTACACTAGTTAGAAATAAACAAGTTGAAAAAGGTAGATGAAATTAACAAAGAAGTTTAAAGTCGATCAATGAAAAAGTGCCAGCCATCTTCCTTCACAAAGGTTCAGTGATTGGAAGGATCCTTTTATATTGCAATGCTCAATCCAATTAATTAAGCCCTTTAGCAGGCAAGTTCCCATGGTATTTCCTACATGTACAGATTATTTCCATGTACTTGATGTGTTTGAGTCTTCTATGTTTGTTCTTGTTTGAATGTCATTTACAGGTGGCTTATTATGAAATGTCACCATGATTCTGCAATCTTATAAAAGTAACTCCAGTATGTTTAGAGCTTCGAATTCAGCAAAAACAGTAGTGAAGTATTGAATCACCTACGATATTTCTGTTCACAGGTTGCTGATAGTTACCTAAAATTAAGATCTAAAATGCTTGGATCTATTGGCCTTCTTTGATGTTATTATGGAGGCCAAGAAGGCTGTTTGAAATGTCACTGACTATTAAAGCAGTGTAAAATTGACTCAAGTTATGCCATCAGATTACATGTTGTTATATTTTAAAGCTTCTTTACAGTAGTCAGGGCTTGAGAATAGGGGGTTGCTGGTTCAAATTCCTTGCTCTGCCAATTTTTTCCTAGGATTGAATGGTGATAGGACAGGGTTCGAATTTCATTTTTTTATCCACTTGCAAATTTTAGCAAGTAGCTTTTATTTCTACTTGCAAAATTAAAATCAGACTCGCATTTTTTTTTTCTTGCCCACCAAATAGTGCTAATGGTAAAGAACAATTGGCCGGTACGAACTGTTCAATTCTATTCTATTACGTAACCTGTCGGGTAGAGACAACAACCGAACAAAATGAAATGTTAATTGATATTAAAAGCCTCATTTAACCATCAATACAATTCCAGTTGAATTTCTGTTCTCAAACCAAGTTAAATTTATATAAAACTTACAATGGTGAACGATTTTGTAAATTAATTACGGACGTATCAGATCCGAATATCTGCGTGTCCGGTAACAGGTTTAGCGAGTCCATCACGTCCGACTCGTTTCTCATTGCTATTTGCTTATCTTATCTTTTCTTGAAAGATTGACACATATTTTTGTTTTGTAGTCAGAGATTGTATTCCCGTGCAGTTTTTCCTTATAAAAACGCAAAACCTCAGTATCGGCTGTGAGTGCAGACGAACGAACTTGGCTCATGAAACTTGGATAACAAACTACAACTCGGAGACTTCAATGGCGTCGAGGGGTATTTTCAGGGCGACATGACCGATGTTTATCCAGAACGAAGAGAATTTATTTCTATTGCGAGATGAAATTTAGTACATTTTGTTCACTGTTCTTCACTAATTTGCACTCGCATTTTTTAGCAAGTGCTTGAAATTTCAACTCGCATTTTCCAATTCTGACTTGCATTTTGCGAGTAAATATGTGGGAATTTCCAACCCTGATAGGAGTCATTTCTTTCTCATCACTGATAATTTTAGCCATTGGTTTGAGAAGAGTACTATGCCCGGTATTGGTAACAGAATTTTCAGGCTACTTGCACTATAGGGAAATGAAGAAATTCTTAAAAATTCTTCTTCTCAGACACCACTGGTCAGATTTTGAAATAATGTTACAGAGATGTTCCTTGGGTGACCCTTTTCAAAAAGTGTGTGACATTTTGATTTGTTAGGAAACATGGCTCTGGTGAATGGGGGCAACTTGCACTATAGGGAAATAAAGAATTTCTTAAAAAACTCTTCTTCTCTGAAACTACTAGTCAGATTTTGAAATAATTCCACGGAAATATTAATTGGATGACCTTTTTAAAAAGTGTTTGCGAAATTTTGATCCATCGAGAAACATGGCCCTGGTGAATGGGAGCTACTTGCACTATATGGCCATGAAGAAATTCTTTAAAATTCTTGTTCTCCGAAACAGCTGATCAGATTTCAGAATCATTCTACAGAAATGTTCCTTGGCTGACCCTTTTCAAAACTTTCTCAAGAAATTTTGATCCATCAAGAAACATGGCTCTGTCGGCTGTGGTATGGACCAGTACAATCTAATAATTACATGTCCTCATTACATTCAAACCTGCATGAAGCATTAGCATCACATTCCAACCTGCATGAAGCATTAGCATCTAATTAGTCAAATTTGCATTGTATAAGATGTATACATGTAACAGATATTATATCTTCTTGGAAACTCAGTAATTGCTTGCTGACGCCAATTGTTCATATGATGATACAATGGAAAGAATTGAGTGAAAACAGCGAGGATTAAAGGGGGGGTCTCACCCTATATGAAATTTACATAGGGACCTGCCCACGCCCAGAATTTTATGAAAATTTATGTGAAGGTAGTGTATTACATGAGGATTATATTACTAAAAAGAAATTTCTTCCATCTACCACAGTTTTTGATTTTTTGAATTTTTTAGAATTTTTGATAAAAAATGGGTGTGCCTCAATTAAAGGAGCCCACAGTCCTTCTGATTTTTGATTTGCTGACCAAATTTGTTCCTAAAATAATGCTTATTAATCTCCAATCATGTATGAACCTTTAGTTTATATTGTTATATTGAACAAAATTGACCATATCAATTTTTGATTGAAGTGACCCCCAAATTTCACATTTGTAAAATATTTTGAACAAATTGAATTGTTATTTTCACCATGTTACAGTTCTTGTCAACCTATGAAATTGATATTGAATTTGACCACAAATATGCTTGTTCTTATCCTAAAATATCAAGAAAAAATAAAACCGGTAACATAGTCTTTTTTTAATTTTAGTCTTAATGGTCAAATTTTCTCAAAATGTAAAATTCACATTTTTTTTTAGTTTTGTTTTAGGGTTTTTATTATTGTTTATTTACGCATGTTTATGATTTGTGCGATGTTCTGGTATAAGAAACTTCGCATACAATCAAAAGATAATGCTTTATTTACCAAAAAGAGTTTTTGCAGAAATAATAGCACCTTGTTGAACACCATAAAGAAAATCAGAAATAGCAATATTAAAACTCAATTGAAAGTCTGATAATGAAAATAGATCAGATGTTCTCTATTAAAACTGCTCCTATGCGGACTTCTGAGGAGTTTACTATTACTCAGTGCAAACAGATAATTTAACACTACTTATTAATGATTTTTATTTTGTTTCACTCTCATTAAGCCAATTCTATACATCTTTTCCATATGATACCATATGATGTCCTATGAACAACCTACTAAGGTGTAAATAATTAGACTTCTTGTCCTAAGTTTTACAAATAGTAAAATGTGTGAAAACCACAATGGAATTACCCAATTGATGTATAAATAATACCAAGTGTAAATTGATATGAAAAAGAAACACCGATATAAACAAGAGGAGAATAACCAAAGCTCAGAGAACCAAAGAGAGTGGAATACAGCTAAATAATGCTTAATCTTTTCTGTCACCCTTTTGTGAACTTCAGCCTTGACTGCAAATTGCTGAAGTCAAAAATGTATAAACAACTTTTAATAGAATTAAGTCTGTATTAATGTAGCTATGTTTTTTCAATTATTGGCAACTACAAAAGCTAGTATCAAATATGACAAAACATAGACTAAAATACATGTAATAAGTAAACTACTCTCTTAGCTGATGAAGTGCAACAAGGCAGAATGAAATGTTTCAATTAGAAAGTAGTTTAGGCATGAGTGTTACACTAGCGTTTAAAATGTGACTTTTGGAGTTACAGAAGAAAGCAGTTT
Organism: Tridacna crocea; assembly: GCA_943736015.1. Taxonomy (NCBI): domain Eukaryota; kingdom Metazoa; phylum Mollusca; class Bivalvia; order Cardiida; family Cardiidae; genus Tridacna; species Tridacna crocea. Next base: position 31,983,291 of record OX031056.1, read on the forward strand.
CAATGAAATACCAGTATGAGTACATGTACTTTTTGAAAAGCTATACAGTCAGACTTTGTTCAAAGAAATGAATTGTGTATGACTGCAGAAAACGGTTAACAAATATAGGAGTATTGTATAATGATGTAGAAGTGTTTTCTTGTTCTTTTCTGTTTAGTGGAAAGTGAATGTAATTGATAATCACTTTTAGTCTTTGTAGCCAGTATCAACCTCAAGGAAAAACAATTTGTTGATATCACGATGACTCTTGTTAAAACCATTCATATGTATAAAGAAAATCATCATTAAGGATGTTCAAATATATAAAAAAATATAAAATATGTTTTCAGACACAAGTATGTTTTGCTGACAGTTTTTTAATTCAAACTTCAAAGTTGTTGATATAGGTAACCTTACTAATTGCCAGGTACTGCCAGACCATTAACGTATGCACGAGTTGCATCTAGATGGTGTTAACAATATTGCTATTAGTATAATAATTGATTTACTGGTTGTCATCTGAATGTCTTTGTTAAGACATGCATATATCTATGGTAAAAGTGGAGCACCCTGTCTAATACTCTTTTAATGATAAGCCACTTTCTTCAGATGATTGTCCTATTGAAAATTAGAAGTGTAGAATATATTTTGGGATGAAAGGAATATTTGTTAAATAAAAATAATTTGTGAATTGGTGTTTTTTGGGGTTTATTTTCATACATGCTACTTTCTTAGGAAAATATCTGTATAATTACTGCTATACCTTTACAGAAGTCTGTTTCTGTATGTGAATCTTTCATTTATCATAGTTAGTTATGCAAAAATATCGATATTATTGCATTAGAAAGTGTTTTGGTAACCATAACACATTTTAGATGGACATTAGATTTTTGTCCAAAACACCACCTTTGCTCATATCATGCATAATATGAGATTGTTACCGGTTTTCAAATTTTATAAAATTTTGTGTGTATTATGTAGACATACAGGGCCTACTTTCCTAGCAATTTCATAGGTTGACAAAGACTAGAACTACCATAAATGTTTTGTTGAACTTTGTGTTTGGAAAATTTCAGTGTCAATTTTATCCATACTTTTTACATTCAAGTTTTTAAAAAACAGTCAAGTCAATACCTATAATAGCACAATTTGTATCTAATATCTCTATAAGGTGTACCTTTACTATTCATGTTAAAGTTTTAGGAAAATAATGAATTTCGATAACTTTGGACATAGTTTTTTCAAGGCAGGTACCAGCCAAAACTAGGAGTACCCCAAGGTGCCCTCCTGAGACCTACATGTCTTATTTGAAGTAGATAAATACATTTTTGCAGTTCATAGGCCAAAGGCAATTCGCTTGCAAAGTATCAAGAAAATCCATGCGTGGGCGCAAATGAGACCCCCCCTTTAAGTTTTTTCGGCCAAAGATGCTGACATACTACCGAGGATATATTGGAATCGTGAACAAAAATTGATGTGTATATTTATAGATGCACATTATCGGTTAAGAATGAGAATATGTTATGTCTTGTGTTAGAGATAGGGTAAGATCAACCCAATAGCTATCAACCCCTCCCCTGTTGGCTGTAAAAATACGGCAAATATCCTATCTACCCTCGAAGACAGTATTCATTTCCAGTCAAAAAAGGAAATTGACCAAGACATACATATTTTGTGTATGCATAATTTTTCTTAAAACCCACCCCTGAAAATTTTTACTACCCCCAATTTTCAAATTCCATGGGGACGCTCCCCCTCTTGGCAGAATTCCTGGATGCAACACTGCAAAGCATGGACAGGTCAGAATTTATTCATCATTATCAAGGGGGTTTATAAATGTGACAGTAAATTACTTCTCATCTTGTCAGTAGAAAATGAGCTTCTCATCAAATTGTGGGTTATCCTAAGTTCCAGGCTAGGCATTATGGTTGTTTTTATAGTCTTTACTTCATTAGTGTGACAGGAAAATTTCCTGGAAAAATGGCTGTAATACTGCTAATTAGAAATGGTCTTTTGGCTTGCCAGTAACATTTAGGAATACCAATGTATTATTACGTTTCTTTTACACTTCTATAAATTACCATGGATATTTCTGTTTTAAAGTTAAAGCACCCAAATAAAGCAAATTGAAAGGTCTTTTTGTTTTTTTTAATCCCCTGCCGAAGGCGGAGGGATATAGTTTTAGCTTTGTCCATCCGTCCTTCTGTCTGTCCGTGTGGCCATCCAGATGAATATCTCCAATACCATTGGACAGAATTTCCTGAAACGTTGTACATGTGTACAGTGACCCATTCTGCCTTGACAATGACAATTTTTTTGTCATTTTTATTCAATGCAAAATGGGAGCGATTTTAAGTTACAAGTCATGGTCAAGTACATTTTTCATGTTTTGAATCTAATCTGGAAAACTATAGAGTTTTTGCATTTACCATGTCACATGTATCAACCGCCATTCAAAAATGCAGAGAAAAAAGTTTTATCAAGATTGACCTTGAAATACCACAGTTACATACCCTTGTTTTTGTAATGCGGTGTCATGAAAAAAGGGAGCTTCATGCTATATTTCATTCCATTTCTTGTGATGGATTTGAATAGAATTTTCACAGAATGTTTCTTGTCATGTGACCTATTGCATATTGTCAAGTTTTTGCGATTTATAGCTGTGTCTTGGAAAAAGGTAGTTTCATGTTATATTTCATTCTATTTCTTGAGAATGCAATGCCTCCCACATTTCTTGACAGATTTGGATTGAATCTTCACAGAATTATGTAAAAAAAAAAAGCTGCCAATTTTGCCTGTTGCACTGTGAGGATTAACCCAGAAGTACCGAAATAAAGAAAAAAGAATTGAAATGAATTGAAATGATGTCAGTAATTCATGTCAGAATACCATATCTAATAAAACAGTAATTGCTACTGTGTTTAAACTCACGACCAAACTGTGTGTTTTTGCAGATTGATATTGATGTGGACTGTGGCTTAACCCTTTCCCAAACAAGCCCTGGTTTTTACGAGTCTGTAGTAAAAATCTTTTGAAAACACTGTGGGAAAAGGAGAAATTGCTTGTAACGAGCAATTTCTCCATTTCCCACAGTGTTTTCTGCCCTTTAAGAGAACTCTCTGCCATTTTCTCAAAATCTAAAATTGTCGTCTGCAAACTCTTTTAGTTTGGAAGAGTCCAAAATTTGTCGTTTTGGAAAGGTTTAACTCTTTTACAAACGATAAAATTTTAGACTGGTCTAAATTTAAAGTATTTGCAGACGACACTTTAAATTGATCTTAAATGATTATAATTGTCTGTGAAAGTGTAGAAAACCTTGTGGGAAAAGGAGAAAATGCTGGTTACCAGCATTTTCTCCTTTTCCCTAGAGGTTTTCCAAAGGCTATTTCTTCAGGGTCATTAAAACTTGGGATTATGTGGTAAAGAGTTAAGCAAAATTTTGCTTGTCTGGAAAAGGATTAACACTGTCATTATGACAAGTACTAGATTCTTCTTAACCAGTTACCACACAATCCCGACTTTCAAAGACCCTGAAATTAAGAAGTGTTCCAAAAACGTGGGAAAAGAAGGAGGAGTTAGTAACCAGCATTTTATCCTTTTCCCACAATGTTTTCTTCCATTCTACAACAGTGTATAAAATTTTAATCACTTATTTTGTCATCTGCAAATGCTTTGAATTTGGATTCGTCTAAATTTTTTTTTGTAAAGGGTTAATTGAAAAAATCATTCTGCAGATGACAATATCCAAAGTGCTAAAAATAAACAAAAGTTGTTTGACAAGGTGCAAAACATAATGTCCTGAAAGTAGAAAAGGTGGGTGATAATCAGCATTTTCTCCTTTTCACACAATGTTTTTAGGGGGCCTTTCCCTTAGGTAGTCTAAAATTGGGATTGTCTGGCAAAGGGTTTAATTAATGAACATGTGCAACTTAATTCTGTCCGAGGTACTGATTTAATTTTTTGATAAAACTACATTATATATGATATTCATTGAAATTGTTCATAATAGACATATTGAAAAGAAATGATGTCTGCTAATGAGAGTATTTTCCCTTGAGGGATATGATATTCTGTTTTGCTGAATAACTTTTAGTATAAAGTCTTTTTTAGTGATATCCCCATTTATCATACTGTTTTCACAATCAGGGGCTATTGCTGTCACGCTTTAATCAGTTAAATGTCAACAGAATAAAAAACTTAAAAATATTCCTGTATTTCGCATTTAATCCTTTACAAAACATTATTTTTACGATGCCAAGGTAGAATTTTGAAAAAACTTTGCTTGTTTCGAGCATTTTCTCCTTTGCCTGTCATTTCTACCTTGTAAAGAAGCTCCCATTACCACACTGGTAAACCCTATAATGAGATAACAGGGATGCTAACAATAAACAGGGACAGAAGTTTGAAATCATGCGATAGTGGGTATGTATTTCTACAATTTTTTATATCTTTTTTAATGCTACATGCAATCAACTTGAAAGGGTGGATCAAGGGGGTAACAGTGATGGTTGCTATATAATTTAAGTGCATGATAATCAAGTGTGGGATATACATTTGGTTCTGGATGATTAAAAAATGATGCATTTGATTGGAAAACATTGATTTTTCTAGAAAAATACGATTACGAAGTATTTTCTATGGCAAATATCTCGATTTTCGAATAGAATATTGTATAGCAACCATTTCTATAATCCAATTGATCCACACTTTCAAGCTGGTTGCATGTGTAACATTAAAAAAGATATCGAAAGTAATAGAAATACATACCCACTATCGATTTCAAACTTCCGTCCCTGTTTATTATTAGCACCCTTGCTATCTCATTATCAGGTTTACCGGTGTGATTACTTCAGCAAAATTCAGTATGTCCTGTGCAAAATTTAATGCTTTCAATGCAGAGAAGTCAAGAATTGTATTGTCTGGTAAACTTTAAACCCCTTTCCAACCAATCCTGGGTTTTCACAAACATGGGAAAGAGGACTATAGAAAACATTGTGGGAAAAGGAGAAATTGCTAGTATCCAGCATTTTCTCCTTATCCCATAATCATAGACAGAAATGATCATTTGAGCTACACTAAGTTTTTTGTCTACAAATAATTTCAATATGGACTTGTCCAAAATGTTAAGTGGTGAAGAGTTAATGATATAAGTGCTGCTGTAGGAGAGAGGAGGTTTAACTCATTGCAACACAATCCTGACTTTTAACAGCCTTGTGAAAGAAGCCTTTTGAAAACACTGTGAGAAAAGGAGAAAATGCTGGTAACCATCAGTTTATAACTTGAAAATACAGGGTGTCCGGAAAGTAAGGTAACACTTTCGCACGTCTATATTTTGGATTAGAATATAAGATAACGGCATGAAAAATATATATACATGTAAATTAAACATGTAAGTTTTTTTGTGTGATAATTTAATCCAATTTTCATTACATTTTGTGTTTTTATACAGATATTAATTCAAAGTTGCTTTTTCGGTCATTGGCGTCATTTTAATAATTGATGACGTTGTCAAAATGACGACTGATTAATTGCCCTTTCCTTCCCATGTATGCAAGATGAAATTTTCAATCACTTTAGCTTACCTATCAATATCAATCTTCTTGATTTCAATGTAAGTGTTCTTCAACAACGTAACTGTGCTGTCTGGTTTGGATTGTCGACCTTTGACTTCACATAACCCAACAGAAGGAAGTCGCACGGGTCGAGGTCAGGATAAAGTCACACAGATGTGCAAGAAATTGGTTGATGTTGGATGGTGCCAAGGCACACACATCTAAATCTGTGACAGACTTTTTATATGATACATTCAATGTGATAGGATAATTTCAAAACAATATTCTGGAGGTCACAGATTGCTGAACATTGTGGCCTGCACAGAGTCTCAACCGCAAGCAGTGTAACTTCTTCCTTTGCATTACTTTGAGATCAAAGGTTTAGGATCCCTACCCAGACAGCACAGACATGTTGTTTAAAAATCTTTCAAGTGAACTCAATATCATTGATATTTGAATGTGCCCTAAAGTGATTGACAATTTCATCATGTGTTTGGAAAAGAAAGAGTATAAAAGGCCGTCTAATTGATAACGTCATTAATTACTAAAATGATGCCAATGACAAAATAGTAGTTCTGATTTGAAATCTGTATTAATACAAAGTGCGTATTGTTGAGAAAATTAGATGAAATTACCACACAAAAAACTTGCATATTTTATATACATAAACATTTATTTCTACCTCTTTATCTAATCTTTAAAGCCATATTATAGATATACAAAAGTGTTACCTTACTTCCCGGACACCCTGTATAATGCCATCAAAACAAATAGAAGATTGGAGGAAAGCCGGACATGTCAGTTACTGCATTGGTTGCTATCCCGATGATATGTATATGTGTGCGAAAATGCATCGAGAAGCCCATCGATTTCAGGGAGGTCATTGATCAAGACAACCGTTGTTATCGTTTGAGCATATCCAAACAAGGCCTTCAGGAACATCCTGCATCTCATTCATGCTATGACGGGACACTTACTATTTACACTTCCGATATTATGTAATCGGAAGGTAAGATTGCTCATACTGAACCTGATTTGTTATTTCAATGTAGTAAACTCTTTCTGTATTGGTGGTAAACAAATAAGTGACAATCAGCCTGTGTCCTCGTTTCTGTTTACAGTGTCGATAAACTTGGTTTTTCAAGCCTAGAATGGAGAAAAAACAATCAAGTGAATAAAAGTTTTGTTTCAACGCATTATCACATGGTACAGTATTTACGTCATTATTATGTCACAGCAGAGATTTATGACAAAAAGTCCACTAATTGTTGGCCTTAATCGATGTAAACAAACAGTTAATGTGGCATGGTAGGACTTGTTCCTTTACTGCACTGCACCTTTACTCACTTTTTAACCCTTTACCACACAATCCCGACTTTTAACGACCCTGTTAAAAAAAGCCTTCTGAAAACATTGTGGGAAAAGGAGAAAATGCTGGTAACCAGCATTTTCTCCTTTTCCTACAATGTTTTCTTGCCTTCCAGACCCAAGTTTTAATTTATGAATCGCATTTATTTTGTTGTCTGTAAGTGCTTTCAATTTGTACCAGTCTAAATTTTTGTCGTTTGGCAAAGAGTTAAGTTATGAAAATTGCCATATTTTCACGTGGTTGAAAATGGAATTTACTTTTATTTTTATAAAAAGGCCTTTTTACATTTGGACTTTACTGAGACTTTCATAAAATTCATTTATTTTTGCACAAAAAATATATAAAAGCCTGGTTTTGAGCATTCTAACTGTACAAATATGCATTATATTTCTTCAAGGTAAGTGCAAGCTAAACCCTAATTACCAAAACATTATCTTTGGGACTTTCTTTCAGTGGCAGACATTACATCTTGTTTCCTTGCTTTTAGATACTACCATTTTTAGCTTTTTTATGCCACAATAAATTTCCTCTTGGAATTTTCAGACAATAAAAGGTATTAGTACATCTCTAGCAGAAAAATTATCATCACAGAATTTTTAGAAGAAAGGAATTCCAGATTTTCTCTCCTTCAGTTCAATCTGTGACCTTGTTTGCTATTGTAGGACTATATGGCCTTCAACATGCGTAAAGGGTCATTTAGATATTAATCAGTGTAAAGTATGGTCTTGGAACAGGCTACGCAGTCTGCACAGGCTAATCCAAGACGGGACTTTACAACTATTTTAGATTTTGTCTCGCATTAGACTTTCACAAAACAGAAAATTACATAAATATGGAAAGTCTTGTCTAGGATTAGTTTGCACGGACTGCGCAGGCTGATGTGATGGGACTCTTTATGAAAACATCTTAATGCCCCATTTCACATATGTATCAAGTTTGAGGATTATTCTCTTCTAAGGAGTATCAAATTAAGAGTAACAGAAAAAATGAAGAAAACTGATCCATGACCAACACTGTAAGAAAACTGCAGAATAATTGAAAAGTTCCAATTTGCAAAAAAAAAATGCCTGTCTTTGCCAGACTCTTTGAATAAGATGTTGACCACATACAGGTTTGCATTGGAAAAATTAATGGGAAGCAATTAAATAAACCTTGATGTATTGTATTTTCACTGCTATATACAAGATGTACTTATGTTTCCTTTGTAATATCTGAAATGTACTTTTAAATATTTTGTAAATTTTCTGAGTACAAATCACAATTACACTGTTGATCCATATTTTTTCATTATGTGCATTTTTTTTATACCTTTACCAATTTGATGATTCAAATTTAAGTAAATGAAAGCTTAAAGGTGACCCTTCAGATTTTGGGACCAAAATTTTTACAAAAAAAAAAATCATCCTCATACTCCTAAAGCCTTTTAATTTCCATTCATAAAACCCCAGTTGTCGAAAACCATCATTCTGACACAAGGAGAAATTAGAGATTTACAATGGCCCAGGTCGAGACCAAAAGGAAACACAGTCTATTTTTCCAAAGCATCGGAAGAAGACATTATGGAAAATAATTACATGTTTGTTATATTATGGAATTTATACATCAATAGTCATGTGCCAGTCACTTGAAAGTCCCTCAATGATTTTTTGTTTATTTCTGGCGCAAAATCTGAAAATACCTTATGAGGCAACATAGCCTGTTAACCCTTTAACAAAGGACAAAATTTTAGACTGGTCCAAAATGAAAGCACTCGTAGGCAACAAAATAAACATAACTCTGAAGTTGAAATATGTTTCCAGCAGGGTAGAAAACATTGTGGGAAAAGGAGAAAATGCTCCACATTTCGTCCTTTTCCTTTTTTCGTCCTTTTTCCACAATGTGTCCAAAAGTTTCCAAAAGCCTTCTTCTTCAGGGGTGTTAAGATTCATCATTGTGTGGTAAAGGGTTAAGGGAACACCATCAATAAAATTTTTTTTTTTTTAATTTTATGATTCTTGATTTTTGATGAGTTGTATTGTTTTATTTATATAAGTGTCAGTGATAGTGAATATATATTAATTTGTTGAGATTTGAGAAATCTAAATACCACCTTTATGTGAATGAAGAAATCAAAGATTATAAGCAATAATACCAGCTGCAATAATGTTATAAAAATTACTTTGAACACAATTTCAGTCGCAGATATCAGAAGTGGAACTTGTTGCATTAGTATTATAGTAAAAAGAAAATCTAGTTCAAGTTCTGAACCCTCCCATGACCACATAACTATTTCTATGCCCAGTTTTAGCTATGAGCTTCAGAAAACACAGAGGGGAAAAGGGGTAATTGCTATTGCTTGTTACAATCAAAGGTAAGATGTCTTTGGAGGGGTAGAAAATATTGTTTGAAAAGGAGAAATGCTGGTTATGGGCATATTCTTCTTCTCCCAAAACATCACGAATGCCTTTGTCCTCAGGGTCATTCAAACTCAAAGAGTCAGTGATCTCCTAGAAATAGTAGCTTTTCTTGTAAACTGATACCAATTCCTGCTACCTGTAATTATCATCCTTTACCTAACATCAAATTTTGCACCTGTCAGTATTCAAAGCTTTTGCAGTTAAAAAAATTAAATATGGCCAACAGCTAATTAAAAATTCCTCATCAAGAGGTTAGTCCAGAATATATTGCATTCTCCCAAAAAGTCTCAGAGAATCCAGATCAGACTGCATGCTTTGTGCAGCCTGATCTCCATTCTGTAAGTAAAAGTACATGAGCTTAGAATCCAAAGTGTTAATTTCATTATTGTTTCATTTTCAGGGTTCAAGAATCTGATGGTAATTTCTTTGAGAATTTCACAGCCCTATCGTGGAGACAGGAGAATAAGAGGCTGAGAGCTACAAATGAGGTATTTTAATTGGTGCATTTTTTGGTGCATTTTTTTTATCATTTACTCGTATAATGCCAGAGCAATCTGCTTGCATTTTCTTGAACACCACTTTACTTTAATTCTTTGTAATGCCATTGCTAGTTTTAGTGATCTAGGTAAAAGAAGGGATTTAGAAACATAGTAAAAGGAGAAAGTGCTGATTTCCAGCATTTCTTCCTTTTCCAATAATGTTTACTACCCTTTCAAAAAACAATGGCATTATTTGAGACCTGCTGTATTTGTTGTATGCAATGCTTTCAACCTAGAAGAGCATAAAATAAAGAATTAATTGATCTGTTGCAGCATATTCTTTAACCCCATCCCAAACAAGCCGTGGTTTTTATGTGTCTGCAGTAATTTAAGTCTTTTGAAAACACTGTGGGAAAAGGAGAAATTGCTCGTAAAGAGCAATTTCTCCTTTTCCCACAGTGTTTTCTACCCTCTTTGAGAACTTTCTGGCATTTTCTCCAAATCTTAAGTTGTCGTCTGCAAACTCTTTTGGTTCGGAAGAGTCCAAAATTTGTTTTTTGGGAAAGGGTTAAGATGCAGTTAGTAACAAATGTAAAAAATACCACAAAGAAAGAAACATTCAGTTCTTTAACACATTACCAAACAACAATATTTTAGGCTGGTCCAAATAGAAAGCATTTGCAGACGAGAAAATAAAAGTGACTGAAAGTTTGAAATTTGTTTTATGAAGAGTAGAAAACATTGTAGAAAAAGGAGAAAAGGCTGGTTACAAGCATTTTCTCCTTTTCCCACAATATTTTCTAAAGGATTCTTTCCCGGGGTCGTCAAAATTAGGGATTGTGTAGTAATGGGTTAAAAGGAAGGAAAATTTGGAGCTAAAAGAAGCACTTTTACTCTGTGGTTGGGTGCTTGAAGGTGTAGGAATCAAAAACTGGAAGCACTGGTTTTTAGGCACTTCCATTATATCGGTTTACTTGGAAAACCTTGTAACTCATATCAAGACCATTGCCCCCCAGGACCATTACCCCCAGAGGGCAATCCCTCGGACTATTTTAGGGGAAAAAACAATATTGGAAAAGCATAAAAATCTTTTTATGTGACTAAACGCAATCTTTCTCTTAAGTTGTTAAAATTTAAGGATGTGTGATACATGGTTAAAATCTTGTGTACAAAAAGATAAGCTTCGACATTGTCTTTGGATGTGTGACAGCATGGTCTGTGTCTTTGGATGTGTGACAGCATGGTCTGGTAATGTCACATTCAAAAGATAAAAAAAAGCTCTTGGGAAAAGCTAAACCTTTAACCCATTACCACACTATCCCTACTTTTGACGACCCTGAGAAAGAAGCCTTTACAAAACATTATGGGAATAAGAGAAAATGCTGCTAACCAGCATTTTCTCCTTTTTCCACAATGTTTTTTACCCTTTACTAAACAAATTTTAAATTTTCATTCATTTTTATTTTGTTGTCTGCAAAATGCTTTCGATTTGGACAAGCCTTAAATATTGTCGTTTAAAGGACAGTCTCATGTTTAAATGGAACTAAAAGATAAAAGCTTTTGGAAACATTGATGTATAAGAACATGAAATGCTGATAATCATTTTCTTCTTTTTCCACAATATTTTCTATCCTCTGAAGGACAGATCCCTATTTTTGAGCAACAGTTAATATGTTGTCTGCAAATACTTTTAACCCATTACCACACAATCCCTACTTCTGACGCCCCTGAGAAAGAAGCCTTTAGAAAACATTGTGGGAAAAGGAGAAAATGCTGTTAACCAGCATTTTTCCCTTTTCCCACAATGTTTTCTACCCTTAACAAAACAAATTTAAAATTTTCAGTCACTTTAATTTTGTCATCTGCAAATGCTTTCAATTTGGACAAACCTAAAACTTTGTCGTTTGGCAATGAGTTAACAAGTCTAAAATGTGGTAGTCTGATAAACAGGGCTTCAGATAAGAGGGAGTTATGGTACCCTAAATCCACTATTTCTCATCCAAACCCAATGTTGCGGGTACTCATAAGAATCATCATGGCCCATTTTTTAGGGTTTAGTGGAGAATAATTAATATTTTTAATTTTGAAATTAAAATCGCTCCCTCTATCTGGAGCACTCAGTAAATCTTCCAGGGGTGATGAGGATAAAGGTTTGATGATATTTCTGTCTTAAAAACATCAGGCTTAAAGTTATTCATTGCATGTGACATTTCTTTTCAGTCAAGAATAGAATTTCATCATGCATGCTGTGTAAATTATTTGACGTACATGAAGCTCTGTTAGAGCCAAATATGGTTTAATTGTCTTTATTTTCAAGTGAAGTGATACAGAGCCATCATGGCCCTCTTGTTGAGGATTTGGAGAAAAAATACAGTCATGCTTTATTTATATTTTGGTAAAAAATACAATCCGCAAGGAAAAGCTTTAGAACATGTTCTCCTTTGGCAGACATTTTGAAAAGTTTGTAGACAACTTGCATTCGATAGTCATAGTTGCATAGTTTCCAGACTACTCCCTACCTGGCATGGCAGCCTTATGGAATTTTATTTAATCTGACTTTTGTTGGCTGTCTGTGTTTAACATGACTGTGAATATGTTGAGTGAATCTAATTGGTGATTGCTATTTTTTAGCATCTGTAATGATTTTATTTCAAAGTCTTAAAAGTTTTACTGGCCTATGAGACTTGTTAATGTTATCACTATGGTAGTAAAATTTCAATTTTAAGCTGGGATTTACAAAAACGCTTATCTCCAAAGTATTGACATTTTATAAAGTTCTCTCTTTATGTATATCCATTTCTTCACTTCATGTACAAGATTAAAGACAAATTACTACAGGAGGAAAAGAGACTTTTTTTCCATTCCTGTTTAACTGATTTGTGAGAAAATAGTACAAAATGACTGGGATCATTTTGCAGGTGAAAAGGTGGACACCTTTTATTATGTAAAATCATAGCGGGCTATTTTTTTTCTCCAGAAATCAAGACAGTGCCTATGATTGAAGTATAGGTTTTCATGTCAATAAACATTTTTATCAGTGCTTCTTTCATTTTTTACTTACTTCAACATTCCTCCAAAGTAATGTTTTTACTTTATGTTTGCACAATTGTAATTGTAATTATGTAAAGTAGTTAATATTAGACATTATTTAATTATGATTTTTCCATGTTTTTGAAATCACTAGAGAGATTATAACTGAGGATACCAATTGTTTAACAATCTGATAATACATGATACAAGTCATATAAAACAAGTTTCCATTAACATTATTTGGCAGAATATTTCTCTGGAGATTAATAATTAATCCATGACTGTCAGTATTCCATTTAGGTGAAAAATGACAATAACTGCATATAGTTAAAAAATATTGTAGAAAAGGGTTTAAACCTTTACCGAACAATCACGACTTTAAATGAGCCGGAGAAAGAGGCCTATGGAAAATATTGGGGAAAAAGGAGAAAATGCTGATAAACAGCATTTTCTCCTTTTCCCACAATATTTTATACCCTAGCAAGGTCAGAAATGATATAATCAAAATTTAATTTGTTGTCCATAGATGCTTTGAATTTTGTCCAGTTCAATAATTTGTCATTTGGTTAAGACATAATAGCTTAACTCATTACCAAACGACAATATTTTAGGCTTGTCCAAATCGAAAGCATTTGCAGACGACAAAATAAAGTGACTGAAAATTTGAAATTTGATTTGTGAAGGGTAGAAAACATTGTGGGAAAAGGAGAAAATGCTGGTTACCAGCATTTTCTCCTTTTCCCACAATGTTTTCTACAGGCTTCTTTCTCAGGGGCGTCAAAAGTAGGGATTGTGTGGTAATGGGTCAAAGTAATTACTATTAGAAGCCTATTTTAGGGAAAGCAGGAGGGGTATATAGGGTTTTCCCTCGGCTTTGAAAATTGGGGGTCATTGTGACCCCCATCCTCATTAGTTGAGGGTCATTTCATTAATTTTGGGGGTCAAAAATATGGATTTCCTCGTCATCAACTTCAAGCACGATTTATAATGCATTTTACCTTTCAACGCCAACTTCCAAGACTGAAAAGTCGGTCGATCCTTTCTGACGGAAAGGCCGATATCACTTTTTGACAGACCAAACAATGAAAGATTTTCGTCTGAATCGCTGCTTGACGTGGCCTGATCGGCAGTTGTAGGAAGCAGACGATAGAAGAATGCTAGTTTTCCTTGTCATGACATTATTTTTCCGCTAACAGCACAGACCGGTAATGTGTACATTTATATACCGGAAGTCGTGTGAAATATGGTATGAAATACAGAGAACCTAACCACGACTTTGACTGGGCCCATATTTACAACACGCGTCCAATATACATTTCGGCAATAATGCGTAAACCAGTCTTATTCTATAAATAAATTACCGGAAAACCACTTCTATCTAAAATAAACCCTGTAGTTAAAAAAAGAACGGTGTTCGTATGACATTGAAGCAAGAACAGATTTGGAATTATGACGCTTCATTCAACTTCGTACATTATTTAGATTTTGGAAAGTTGCGTCACCGATGACGCACTGTCATTTATTTTGGGGGTCATTTGAATTAAAATTGCGTCAATGACGCAGGATTTGTGCGTCATGGAAAACCCTGGGTATAAAAAACATTCAATTGTTAGTGTGTTTAAGGTTAATGGAATAATGGCACAGGACACTGATATTATTAAATTTCTCTGTTAATCCTTCTAAATAAAAACTAATTTTATTTCAATATGCAGGCTGGATTAGTAAACCTAAGATAAATACAAACAGAGCTTTTCTACTCTCCGAAAAAATGAGAGAAGCTTTTTCTCATGTTAACACAATCTTCTAAATATTTCTCTGCTTCAAGATTTCAAACAGATATGTAAGAGGTATTAACACAATCCCAAGCTAAAATTGCAGAAGATAGCTTTTGGAAACATTTTGGGAAAAGGAGGAAAAGCTGATTACCAGTACTTTATCCTTTCTCTATAATGTTTTTTACCCTTTGAAAAACAAGTTTTATTTTAAGAGTCTTTTAACATTTTGTCATCTACAGATGCATTCCATCTTCGCGAGCCAAGTTTACGATCACTACGTGGATCTTACCTTGGCTGATTGAGCCCGATTTAGAGATACCTTCCATTCGTCCTCTATTGGATGCTGGTTGTTACTCCCCTTTACATCATGTTTTTAAAAGCAAATGAAATAACGTTCTACAAACCGCTTACGAAAACACATGAAGCGATAAGCAGACATCCACATGGATTTCCATGTTTTACCTTTTATTCGAAAGGTAGAGACCTTGTTCTATTTTAATCAAAGATGAAATGCTACGAGTGATTTCATTTGTTGCAGCTAGAGCTGGCTGCAACCAATGAAAAAGCGTATTGGGTGAACGTAAAATATCAAGCTCGATCTGGCAAGGGTAGAGTAAAGTAGTGAATCGTCGACTTTGGCTTGCGAAGATGGATACTTTCATTTGGGACAAGTTTTAAAGTTTTGTTCATTGGTATCGAGTTTAGCTGGCTGTGTACTGTCAGTGGTTGATACAAAAGCAGCAAAAGAAAGATCAATGGAAACTGTCCATGTTGGTGACATCTTTCTCTTACTTACCTTTATGCTGTGTAAATGGGACTCTTGTTTAGTCTATATGATAGAAACATTTTGGATAGAGGGGAAAGAGCAATTTCTCCTTTTATAAAATTCCACATTCTTGTATCTGATCATTAACACTCATTAGGCAACAAGACCTTTCAAATTGAAATCATTTGCCAATGACAAAAAAATGTATCTAAACGGGAGACTTGTAACGATAAAAAAATTGTAGGAAAAAGGAGAAAATGCTGGTAATCAGCATTTTCTCCATTTCTCACACTTTCCAAAAAGTGTTTTTCTTTAGCATCATTGAATTCTAAAATTGTTTGCCAGAGGGCTGAATTCGGATTGAGCATCAACATTTTCATAATGTCTTTGTAGTCCTCTGTTACAGAAAACGAGTGAAGCAAAAGTGGGAGAAAGCTGTGAACAGAACAGTTCCACAAAGTGTTAGGCAGTGTGGATCTAACAAACTGTTGCAAAGTGTGGATTGAAGATATGACTGAATAGTGCAAGGTTAGAAAAAAGTGAGAGATAAAAGGAAAGTACTGGTTTCTGGCATTTTTCCCTGTCTCCCACAATATTTTAGACTCAAGATTGTGTGGTAAAGGGGAAAACAAGTGAAGTTATCCCTAATAGACCAAGGGTTGAGCTCTGTATATTGTCACCTTTTGTGTGTGGAACTGTCACAAAAGAATCAATAGGCACCATGTTGCTGTTATTTTCTGTTTTGTTCCTACATGGAACCTCTGGCACATAACTCTTTACCAAACGATAAACTTTTAGACCAGTCCAAATTGAAAGGCATTTGCAGACAAATTAAATCCAACTCTAAAACAAAAATTTCTCTGTTGAAGTGTAGAAAATTTTAAGAGAAAAGAAGAAAATGCTGGTTGCCAGCATTTTCTACTTTTCCCTAAGGTTTTCAAATGCCTTCTTCCTTACAGGGTTAAAACTTGTGGTTATGAGGAGGAAGAATAATCTGCTTACTGAGCACAAACATAAGAAAGACTTATTTTAACCCTTTACCTCATATGCCAATTTTAGGCTCCTTCAAGTCAGCAGCAAATAAACTTATGATTTCAAAACATGGACACATGGGGAAACAATTATCTGATTGAGTGAAAAACATTGTGGGAAAAGGAGAAATTGCTCGTTACGAGCAATTTCTCCTTTTCCCACAATGTTTTCAAAAGCTTTCTTTTGTTGATGTGTCAAAATGAGTATCTATGGAGTAAAGGGTTAAAGGAAACTGAATAACTGAATTACCTCATACGAAGATCTTTTTACCTTTTGCAACAGATCAATATTTGGAAACATTGTGGAAAAAAAAGGAGTAGTGAGCAATGTCTACTTTTGTTATGTGTTTGAACATACTAAACCAATTGGCAATGCATATTTGTAGAAAGAAAAAAGATTTTTTCATGGCGAGTTAAAGTTTCCTCAAGAGAAAATCTTAGATTACCTTCTTGAATTATTAAACACTATTTATTGCTACAATTGGTTTTAGGGAGACACTGACATGAATATGCTAAAATGGAGGTAGACAATTTCATTAGACACAACTATTTGCTATATATAGACTGTTTTGAAATAAGCTGTGGACAGTTGAAGAAGGTTTGAAGCTGCTTTCAATAGTTACAATTGAAGTCATCTTATGGTGACAGCTCACTTATGTTGTTTGTTAATTTATCATAATTCTTCTGTTCCCTACCCAGGTGTTGGAGGCACCCATGGGAATATACTAAAATAGTTGTAGACAATTTTATAAGAGGGGTGAGCAGAAAGAATGAACCATTTGCTTAATCATAATTTGTTGTAGAAGCTTAAGCCATCATGGGATGTTTACTGTTTTTCAAAGTACAGTAAAACCTCTGTAGTTAGTACTGCGAGGGGCCAGCGTATTTCATTTGAACTAAACATAATACGAACAAAAAAGTGTAACTTAGTTCAGGTTTTTGCCGTTTATGCAAACAGACAATCAGATTTACGTAGCATGTCTTGCAATACCCTTTACTGGTACCAATTACAATAGCAGCATTTTGGATGAAATAGCTCACGGATCAAGAAAAAATGCCAAAATTTTGTTAGAGTATGTATAGAATCAGTTACAAAATCATCTTTAAATTTCATCATTTAATTAGCGTCATGAAACATTATCACTCTATTCCATCCAAATGTTTGTAAGAAAACAGACCTTTGGCTACATCTCTATCCTGTAGCCATTTTAAATGTGAATCACATGACTTTGCTGGATTGGTCAAAAAATGAAATGTGGTAGTTGGCAACCAATTGGAAGTGAAAATGTGCCATGTGATCTAGCAAATGCGTCATCAGTTTGCTAGTAAAACCTTGTATCAAAAAAGATTTTTTGGGTGGTGGGGAATAAAAGGTGTCAAGTAAGAAATTACAGATAACATCATTTTTGCTTCTGAATATTTCTTTTCATTCAAAGCTTGTAGTTGGGAGATAAATGGTGACAATGGAGTGATATCCAAGTCAAAGAAGTTGCAGTGAAAATTGAGTCCAAAAACTCGCGGCCCCTTATCTGCTGTTTTTATGTTTGTCATTCCTTTGGAGTGAATGTGATTTCCCTTTTGGATATCAAAGCACTTAGAGGGCACAGAACATTATCATTAAATTATCTCACTGCGGGTATTTTAAGGAAATTTTAGAAGCCTTCATAGTTGTTTTAATTGATTAATTGACTTTATAAACCAATTGATGCCTTAGATTACATTTTAAGTTCAAAACTGATTTGTAACATCAACATTGTCAATCAGCAGGTATTTAAATCAGGGTTGTTCTGGACTTTTCACACCTTATTAAGTTTGCAAGCGGATTGATTAACATACAAACCAAAAATATGAATTTGTATTAGAATAATACTTTAGAAACATGAAATATACTACGAACTACAAACCTCCAACATTCAATAATCCAGAGGAACTTAAGAATGATAAAGGATAGATATCTATACGAAAAATAACATACAGACTTTAACATAGCTGCGAACCAGCAAAGTGCAAACTAACGAGATTTCACTATAAATCCTATTGTCTTCTGTGCCCTTGTTAATTTTTTATTGCATTTGTCAAAGTTTGTGTGAACCTGTCACATGTCATTACTCTCAATAACCTGGACATAACATGCCCTCGTAGCATGTGTAATGTGGAGAATTTTTCAAAACAAAAAGTAGTTAAGTCTTATCATGCGGGGTCTGGACTATAAGGAAGATGGTCTAGTGATTCTGTGTTAAGCCTTGGCAAAGTTTGTTGTACAAGTTTTTGCTTTGTTAGCAAGGGGGTTATCTTGGTGTAAAATGATGTCCCTCTGTTGAAGTTCTGGCTGTTTTTGTATGGCCTACATTAAATTTATTTGAATATGTGGGCGTTTCACCAGTATTGACTCATACATATGTATAGGTAAAACATGATTTAGATAAAACACTGAGAAGAGAAAAACAAGATATGCATATTTTTACCAACTCACTTAGAAAATTTGCAATTAAAAGGGGACATCAGTGTTTCCATACACTGCATTGCAGTTTAAATTCAGGCTCATAAATGTGTACTTATGTTTTATTGCATGTTACATTACAATGAATTAAATTTGAACCCTCCATGATAATACATTCGAGAATTTCTGAACAGATTTTGACACAACTCCCATTTCCTAGGGTGTCAGCAGCCATAGTACCCACTTAACAAGACATTCCATGATTATCAGCTATGTAACTGGGCACTTCCATCATGAAATGCTAAAAGTGTCACCTATTCCCAGACAGTAAATCCACTATCATGCTTTACATGCTGCAATACATCTGTGATGATTTTTGTCTGCTTCTGATGTTGATGGAGAGCCAGATTTAACTCTGCAGCACCTTTCTCTGGATCAGTCTGATCTTAGAATTTGAGATTTATTTTAGTGCAGAGTCCCATTACACTTTGATAAAACAGACTTTAATTTCCAATTAATGTTTTTGAAGTTTTAATGTAAAAGTTAATGATTATTCTCTGCTCATTTAAAACATCATCCAGCTCTAATGCAGCATGTGATGTCATTAAAATGAGTCATATTTTATTTTTGCTTCATTGTAATGTCATTTGAAAGCTTTAGTCAATAACCAGGTAATCAATGCTCAATTATGCAATTTTTGAAACCCTGCATGAAGAAGTATTCATGATGACAAGGTGGTCCATGTTCTGTCTGATCATATCTAGTACTGTTCTGGTCCGTTCTTGTGTTGTGACAATCTGTGTTTCCCTGACCCCCTGTTTCTTTGGAATTGGACCCCAACATTTTTAAAATATCTCCAAAATCTATATGTTTGCCTACTTTTATTCATTTGAAAGGCTGGCTGAAATGATCTGTGCTTGAGAAAATGAAAAACAAATCATAAATAGTACTGGGGATCAGAATGATTGCTCATAGATAGTACTGGGGATGAGACTGATAACAAACTGCCATGGGTATTGGACAAAGAGTCTTACATCTTAACTATTTACCAAACAATTTCAAGGTTTTAATGACTCGCATAAAGAGGCCTTTGGAAAACATTGTGGGAGAAGGAGAAAATGCTGGTAATCAGCATTTCTCCTTTCCCCACAATGTTTTCAACCTTTCTCAGAACAAATTTCAATTTTTGAGTCACATTAAGTTTGTCTACTTCAAATGCTTTCAATGTCGGCCTGTCTAAAATTTTGTCATTTGGTAATACCCCCATTCCACTAGGCCGCGATCCACGGCGCTCTGACGGAGCGCCGTAGATCGCCATGCAGAGCGCCAAGAAAGCCAAGCACGCTAACAGATCTTTAACGGATCTCCAAGATCGCCTAGATCGCGACCAGTCTACTCCCTTGCACAAAGATCTGTGGCGCTCTGTTCAGAACGCCGTCACATCGCTACATAATCGCTTAAATCGCTATCGAAACGCAACTTGAACGTAAACATCGTAAATGGAGCGCTATCGGATCACTCAAGAGCGCAAATGTTCCTCCAGTATGCAGGTCATTGCGCTCCTATGTGATCCGATAGCGACCATTAGAGATGCAGTCGCGCTCTGTTGCGATCAAGTGGAGATATGATCGCGCTTCCATACGATCAAGTGGCGATATGGTAGCGCTCTGTTACGATCAATTGGCGATAGGATAGCGCTCCATTATGATCAAGTGGCGATATGATGGCGCTCCGATCGCGCTTTTGGAGGACTACATAACAGAGTGTCTGTCTCTCAGACCGGTAGTGCAGATGGACTTTCAATCCTGAGGCCCGAAGTTCGATACCTGGCCCAACCAGGACCTTTCTGAGACACATTGTGTTTCTCACAAGGTGGACTGATTTGGAACCCAGAGATAGCCTTGCGTGTATTGGTGCTTTACACTGGGCACGTTAAGGAACCAGGGAGATATATTTGAAGAAGAGCTCGGGCTTGTACCCGGATTTCCTTGTATCCGATTCTTTTTCTCTAATGGTCCATACCATATACTAGTATGCCTCGAGCACAGAGGGACCTTAATCCTACAAAGTCATCATATCATCATTTCGCATTTGGAGATCACCTAGTGTAGAATAAATTCTTTAGTGAACTACAGTATGCCACCCAGGAGAAGGAGCGAAAGGAGGGTCAAAGCCTCGGGTCGCTAATGGAGCGAAAACAGGTCGCATAAGGTCGCAACACCTAGTGAGGCTACGATAGTGACTATGTACTGTTCAATCGCTATCGGATCTCTATGGTCGTTACTTGATCGCCGTTGGAGCGTCATCTGGATCTGAGGCGATCTGTATGAGCGCACAGAGCGCCGTAGATCGCGGCCTAGTGGAATGGGGGTATTAGGAGTTAACTACCTATGAAAATCCTATAAGCCTTATACCTCACACTTGTGCCAACTGTTTAGCGCAGTCAGTAGAGTACAAGACTTGAGACAGGGGATTCCTGGTTTGAATCACCAGGTAAGTCAATTTCCTATTGAGGGTTGATGATAGTCATTGTTAAAGGAGGGCATTTAGATTTTTCACATCTCACCAAATTAAAAAATATGAATATCATTAAAATTTATACGAATTTATACAAATCATCAATAACTAAGAATCATAGAATTACAAAAAAAAAGTTTTGATGTGTTACCTTAAAAGGCTATGTAGCCTCTTAAGCTATTGTTAGATTTTGCGCCAAAAATCAAAAAAGCATAGTGGGAATGTTGAGTGACTGGCACATGACTAATGACGCTTAAATTCCATAACATAACAAACATGTAATTATTTTCCATAATGTCTTCTTCGGATGCTATGTTTGAAGCTTCTTACGTGTATTTCCGGTATATAAATGAGCGAGTTACTCATGTAAAAATAGTCGTGTTTCTGTCGGTGTCAACCTGGGCTGTAGTGAATCTCTAATTTCACTTGTTGTAGGATGGTTTTCGGTTGCTGGTGTTTAATGAAAGAAAGTTATAAGGCTTTGGGAGTGTTAGGATGATTTTATTGTACTTCTGTAAAATTTTCGTCTCAGAATCTGAAGGACCACCTTTAAAAGCCCCTTAGAAAGAAGCATTTTAAAACATTGTTGGAAAAAGAGAAAGTGCTGGTAACCAGCATTTCTCGTTTTCCCACGGTGTTTTCTACCATGCTGGAAACAAATATCACTTTTTGAGTTAGGTTTATTTTGTTGTCTGAAAATGCTTTCAATTTGGACGAGTCTTAAATTTTGTCGTTTTGGTGAAGGGTTAATTTCTACTCCAATTTTTTGGTCAAAATTTAGCATTAGTAGTAGAAGATATAGATCAAAGACCAGACTAAAATGTTCAGTGCCGTTTTGACTGATCTTTCTTCAATATGCACACTTTTGTAGGGGTATCAGTCTGAAATACCATGTCAGAGAGTACAGAGGAATTAACTCAAGTAAATATACTTGTTCTCTTTGTGTTATTGTTTCCTTTGATTTCCTGTTGGCTGTTTCAAGCTTTTACAAAAAATGTGACTAAACACCTTTTTTCAGTTAACCTTTTGCACACAACCCAGAGCTTTTTAAAACATAGTTGGAAGAGAAGATATTGATAATGTTACGGGAGACCACTCCTTCCTGCATGGCATTCTCCCGATTTAAATACAATACCTGGCTACTGCGTCAGAGATATCTCTTTGGCTCAGTGGTTAGGGTATTGGTCTTGCGTCCGGGAGTTCCGGGGTTCGAATCCCGCTCGGACCCTTATTTCTGCCATGCATTTATTCATTTGTTTCTTTGTTACGGACTTTGTTCGTAAGATGGGGGCTCGTCCGGGATTGGCCATTGAGCCATAAATCCCATTTGTTGTCCAAAATCGGACTTCCTGCCTAATACGGCTTTGAGTCATCAATAAATGATGACTTTAAGAGGGGGTGTGTTACGGGAGACCACTCCTTCCTGCATGGCATTCTCCCGATTTAAATACAATACCTGGCTACTGCGTCAGAGAGATATCTCTTTGGCTCAGTGGTTAGGGTATTAGTCTTGCGTCCGGGAGTTCCGGGTTTCGAATCCCGCTCGGACCCTTATTTCTGCCATGCATTTATTCATTTGTTTCTTTGTTACGGACTTTGTTCGTAAGAATAAACTGGTATTAAATCTTTTTCTGACATTGTTTTTTACTTATAGCTATTTGGAAAATATGGAAGCTCTTTAAGCCATTACCACACAATCCCTACTTTTGACTCCCCAGAGAAAAAAGCCTCCAGAAAACATTGTGGGAGAAGGAGAAAATGCTGGTAACCAGCATTTTCTCCTTTTCCCACAATGTTTTCTACCCTTCACAAAACAAATTTCGAATTTTCAGTCACTTTTATTTTGTCATCTGCAAATGCTTTCAATTTGGCCAAGTCTATAACATTGTCGTTTGGTAATGAGTTAAGTTTTTGAGATGAGAACTATTTCTTGATGGCAAGGGCCATTTGGAACTTTCGAAGGCCAGGGTACAGAGGAAAAATCATTTATGAATACATCTGCTCTAGTAACTAAGTTCATTTATCCATTTCTTTTATATATCATCTCTGAAAGGAGACTGGGATCAAATTTTCTTCGATTTTGTAGCACACCTTGTCTTACTATGTAGGATACAGAGGGAATCCCAATGTACTATTTATAGTAACAATGTCTGATAATGAAATTTCGTTATCCTTCAGAGGCATATGATGAAATTAACCATGACGCTGCAATACATTTGGTCTTATTTCCAAGGTGAAAAAGTCTGGTGGGTTTATTTTGCATTTCTAATGTTAAGTATCAACACAGTAGAACAGACATTCCTTATAATATTTTATACACAGTTATGCCCCCATTTTGATTTGAATTTTCAGTCGTTGTCTGCGCATGTCATATTCTTCGATGATTCGACCTGTCTATCATGCATCACTGCCCCAATATTGGGGGGATTATAGTAATACATGCTCTAAAGTAGCAGCAGAGAAAATATGGTTTTTATCAATGTTTGAGAAGAAATCAGGTCTGTTTTAGCTGCACTTTCTCCAAACTGCTGATCATAGCGGAATGAATGGCACCAGGTAGTGTTTTATTGAGAAAAATTTTATCGTAGTTTGAAGTTCAAAGTAACGGTTGGGGTTCTCGTGTAGGAAAGTCGTTCGGTTCTGTACACAGAATGCCCAAATTCGATAGATGTGTATTTGTATAATGTTGTCTAGGGGGAGATAATGTTTCACAGTAAAAGCAACTCTAGCTGGGCATTATCCTCTGCATATTGCTCTTGTTAGTATCTTCAGTAGACTTTTAAATACTATATTCTAAGAGTACAGATATAAAAGTGCTACTTCATTTACTAGGCAGCTTGAGTGTTTTTCATCATGGATGACTTCAAGCCCCAGTCTTGTTGATGAAAGCGTGAGCTTTTACTGTGAAGTTAAAATTGTTGTTGATAGCGCTGTAACAGGCAATCCAAACAAACAAACAAGCTTCTGATTTAGGAGTCTCTGTAGTAATAAATTTGTACTGTCCACCTAGTACTAGCTCAGGACTATTGATTAGTAAAAGCAATTAATACTGACAGTGTCACACAATACTCAGCCTAGTTGATTAATTTCGACTGAACATAATCCCTTTAGTGCAATGGTATATTTCATGTTTTATCGCAATAGAGAATGCCATTTCCTGAGAGAGACTTTTTGAAAATATTTGTTTTCAAACCTAGGTGAAATATTAATCAAACTATGGAAAATACTCATCAAATTCTTCAAACATTATCATTTTGATCAAGTAACTTACTGTAGGTTATCATGATTTAGGGTTGTTTTCTGGTGGGAAAAAGGAGAAAATGCTGATTTGCCAGCATCCCTTTTCCATAATGTTTTCAACCCCTTGACGACAAAGCCTTGAATTTTAGCAAATTTGAATTTGGAAAAGTCTAAAATGATGTTGTTTGGTAAATAGTTAAACAATTTTATTGAATGGATCTACTAGTCAAACTAAAATTTCCTGTTTCACACAAAAAAGGTTGTGTCTATGCCATTATACAGTCTGTTCTGTTCTGTTCTGTCAGAGAAAAAGTTTTTAACAACTAATCAAATACAAATTATTTGTTAGAAGTTGAAAGGCCAATTAGCATTTTGGGAAAAGTAGAAAATGCTAATTTCTATGATTTTGTTTTTTACCCACAATTTTGTCAAAAGCTGTCTTATTCATGGTTTTCCAGGTTTAATCAAGGGATTGTGTGGTAAAGGAATAAAGAAATCTTTCAAAGGGCATCATGTAATGTCCACAGTTGATAAACTAGGTCAGACTTTTCATTTTGAAAACAAATAAGATCAACTGTTGAAAGGAAAGTTTTTCAAACCATTTTTTTTTTTAATCTGGATGAAATTGAAACTGTTAGATTGCTTACTTTGATGCATTTGGTGCAGTTAAAATTGAATGTCTAAGGCAAACTGTCAATGTTACGAAATTGGGACAGAAATTCTGAGAGGCTCTGAAATAGCTTTTTTATTTGCGAGAGTCTTTCTTTCAATTCTCCATAAACTTTGGAATTCCCTTGAGCGCAATTTCATAAGATAGACTACAATAAATTTTTTCATTCATTCACAGGCATAATAGAAAAAGTAGACACCTTTTTCTTCACAAATTGCTGAAACTGAAAATGCGTTGTATCTTTTATGTAAGTCTAACTAAGCAACAAAAAATTTTGATGCCTCCAAATTAAAAGCCTTTTCAACCTTTTATCTCAATGTTTTCTACTGTATGAAAGGCAAATTTGTCATTTCAGCCAGATTCTATCTGCCATCTGTGAGTCCTTTCAATTTGGAAATCTAAAATTTTATTGTTTGGTAAAGAGTTAAACCTTTACCAAACAATCTTGACTTTTAAGGATCCTAAAGAAGAAGCCTTTTGAAAATATGGTAACCAGCATTTTCTCCTTTTTCTTACAATATTTTCTACCTTATCAAAGATAAATTCCATCTGCAAAAATTAATGCTTTCAAATATTGGACAAGTCTAAAATTTTGTCATTTAGGAAAGAGTTAAGAAGATAAAATAGTTTGTTGAATCCCTGTAATGCACAAAAAACACTGGTTACAACTCAGCTGCTTGTCCATATAACGGTTGTTTCCATTTGAACTGCTAATCACATGATTTTACACATGGTGGTGCCACTGTAAGTTGTTTAGCAATGACATAAATAACCTTGATGAAGTTATTCACATCTATCTGTCAGTGAAACCTTCAATCAGAACTGATAAACCATGTTAAAAAAAGGAATGTGTGAAGGATTTTGTCTACAGAAATATAGAAAGATTTCGATAGAAAATTGAAACTTGAAGTTTTCTTTTTTTGAAAGGAGCCTTTTGAACGGTAAAGTGGCATTTTTCCGGGCAATGAAATGTAGCAATCTACCAGCTCCAGCCTAGGTATACAGCTTCCATCACCCAAGGTATGCCAAATGCCACAAAATAGTGATCCCTGACTAAAGTTTTTTTCGGAAAGCGTATGACAAACTAGGCTTTATTTTTTGGCTGATTGGATCAATATAAGATTACTGATTGTGTTTACTGATCTTGGTCCACACTTTCCAATGATTTAAGATGCTTTGACTAGAACAGACATGACATTTTGTTTTTCTAACTTGAAATATTTTCCAATCTTATGACAGCCTGCATACTGTTATTATAATTCTTACTAACTTCATGGGTTTTTTTCATTTTGTTTAATGTTTTCATTAAATTTTGTTCCTTCTTTTCAAGATTGATAAAAAAATGGATAAAAATCTTTAGACCATGTCCATGGTGTAAACAGGGTATTTTAATGAAAATTTTGTAGATCTAGTTTCATTGTTTCTGTTCATCATTATTAATATCTTATGAATTTTAGATTACATTACAGTCATACCATAGTGTAATGATTGCTTAGCCTTAATTATTCATGGAATGAGCATATTGATTTGCTTGCTTTTGGTCAGCATCAATAACAAAATAATATGCATTGTATAGATCAATCATTGGCACAGAATTCACAAGCTGATTCTTGATCTGCACTGTAAATTTATTTGCTATATACTTGCCAAATGAGCCTTTAAAGTTCAGGCCCTGCAGATTTTGGGACGAAAATTTTACAAAAATGAAAAATAATATCATCCTTATACTCCCAAAGCCTTTTTATTTTCATTCATGATACCCAAGTAGTTAAAAACCATCCAAGAGAAATTTTTTTTTCATATTAATTTCATGAATATATATATTTTTGAATTTGGTGAGATGTGGGAATTATCTAAATACCCACCTTTAAAGTGAATAGTTTAAGTCATTGATTGGTCCAAACTGAAAATATCCATTTCAATATTTTGTTCAAGAGTATCGTTAACTATCAAAGTTGATTTGGTAAAGGATGTCTCAACAAAGCAGTCTCTGTAGATAAAAGATTGGACTGCATTTTGTGCAGTCTGATCCAGATCTGGACTGTCTGTAAAGAAGCTAACGTTGTGAAAGGAACAATTGGGGTTAATGTATTTTTTTGTGTGTGCATTGATTATCTCTTAATTCTTAATCTGCTAGATGTATAAAGCAGACTTATTACTGTGTTGCAGAAGTCTGATCTGGATGCATGATCACTACTGTCTGCACAAGCAATAAAATATGGCATGCAACACAGGATAAAGGGCTTTAAGACACTTGTGTAAAGTGTTATTTTGGACCAGCCTGTGCAGTCTGCCCATGCTGTTCCAGGATAAAAATTTCCAATCACCGTGTGATTTTCTGTTTCATGAAAGTCTACTGTAGGACAAAATCTAATGTTGATTTAACCCATTACCACGCAATCCCTACTTTTGACGCCCCTGAGAAAGAAGCCTTTTGAAAACACTGTGGGAAAAGGAGAAAATGCTGGTAACCAGCATTTTCTCCTTTTCCCACAGTGTTTTCTACCCTTCTCAGAACAAATTTCAAATTTTCAGTCACCTTTATTTTGTCGTCTGCAAATGCTTTCAATTTGGAACAGTCTAAAATTTTCTTGTGTGGTAAAGAGATAAATTGCTGTCTTAGATTAGCCTGTGCGCACTGCACAGGCTGATCTGAGAAGACACTTTACACTCATGTCTGAATGCCCCTTTGACATCTTGAAGGCCATATATCTTTAGCCCACAAAGAATGAACTTTATCATCAAATGTTGGAATCTAAGCTACATACAAACCCAGTAAAGTCTGGAGTGTTAAGGCCCCGAGTCCACGGGATTACCGACTGAAACCTCTGCTCGGAAAATTTCTTCCAGAGGGTTGAAGATAGTCATTATGAAAGGATTCATTTCCTTCTCACAGCTCATCATTTTATGAAGATTGTTGTATGAAATGAAAATTAAGCTAGTGGCTTAGGAAGATTGTTTGTTTGAATGGTGTTTTAAGGCGCTTTTCAACATTATTTCAGTCAATATTATCACCTGCAAAGCTGATATATTCACGTTTTCCTGGGTTTCACTGGTACTAGACTGGGGCTCTGAAGTGTCTTGCCCTAGGACACTCCTGTGAAAAACCCAGTGAAGCCAGTGAGGCTTGAATCTGGGTCCTCCAGGTCACGACTCTACACCTAACTACTGAGTCACATGGGACCTCTGTTTAGGAAGAATATTTTGGTATGATTGTACTGTAGAGAAACTTCTGGCAAGCATACAAAGATGTCATCACCATTGCAATATAGCTGAAACAATGTTGAAAATTATTTTAACTCTTTCAGACAATCACTGGTTTATACGACCCTGAGAAAGAAGCCTTCTGAAAAAGTGAGAAAAGAGGAAAATACTGGTGACCAGCAATTTTCTGCTTTTGTCACAATACGATAGCTTAAAGTAGAGTCCACAAATATTCTGAAATATCTTTGTTTTATAGACTTGCCTGAATAAGCTTGCTGTATAGACTGAGGATTAAACAGCACATTCTGTGCAGTCTGATCTTGATCCCTGCCAACCATTAAGTCACCTGTTTGTGCCTATTATTCTGAAAAGGTTAACCTTTTACCAGGGACATAACTACGGACTTGACCAAATTATATAAGGATTTCTGTCGTTTTTTGGGTGTGAAATTGTGAAAATAGGTGAAAATGCTGGTTACCTGCATTTTTTTCTTTCTTAACTCTACCACACAGTCCCCACTTTTAACGACCCTGAAAACCAAGCCTTTTGAAAACTTTGTAGAAAAAGGAGAAAATGCTGGTAACCAGCATTTTCTCCTTTTCCCACAATGTTGTCTACCCTTCCTAAATCACATTTCAATTTTTGAGTAATTTTAATTTTGTTGTCTACAAAACTAATGCTTTCAATATGGACCAGTACAAATTGTTGTCGTTTGGTAAAGGGTTAAACTTTTGGATTGCGTGATGAAGGATTGAGGAAGTATCTTCATGTTAAGCCACGGAAAATACAATCTCTGGGTTCAGGCTAAAAATTTGCATTTTGTTTATTTATTTTGTCTGAAGATTTAATTTGCTTATTTTTGTTTGAACTCTTTACCTAGCACAATAAGGAGTTTTTATGACCGAAGAAAGACAGCTTTTGAAAATAGTGTAGGAAAAGCAGAAAACGCTTGTTTTCTCTTCAAATAAAGTTTCCTTCCTTTTCAATGGTTGTTTTTATCATTCTGTTTTCAGCAGCATTTGATTTGTTGCCAGCAAATACTTTCAGAAAAGTTGCATCTAAAATTGTGGTGTCTGGTGCAGACTTAACCCTTTTAACTCATTACCAGACAAAATTTTAGACTTGTCCAAATTGAAAGCATTTGCAGACAACAAAATGAAAGTGACAGAAAATTTGAAATTTGATTTGTGAAGAGTAGAAAACATTGTGGTAAAAGGAGAAAATGCTGGTTACCAGCATTTTCTCCTTTTCCCACAATGTTTTCTAAAGGCTTCTTTCTCAGGATCGTAAAAACCAGGGATTGTTTGGTAAAGGGTTAGGGCCTTACCACACAATGACAACTTTTAATGCCCCTGAGATTGAAGCCTATTGAAAAAATCATTGTAAGAAAAGGAGAAAATCTTGGTAACCAGCATTTTCTCCTTTTCCCACAATGTTTTTTTACTCTATAAAAGAAAATTAATGTACCTTTTGAGCTGCACTGAAATAAGTGTCGTCTGCAAATCCTTTCATTTTGTCATCTGGTGCAGATTTAAATAATTCATCAGCTAACTCATAACTTTGAATTGTCAAGTCTGTTTTCATTTCCCAGATGGGATTTTTAGATTAGACTTTTTCACTGTGTATCTCGTAAGCTATTATCAAAAATAACTTTTCATGCTTGATTATCAAAAATGTTGTCAAAACCAGTAAGTTGCTCTGACTTTAGAATTTCCTCAAAATTAATATTTTATATCATGCTTTCCGGTAGGATATCGAGAAATAGCAGTGAAAATATTTTTCGATCTTACACTGGTACAACCAGTGAAAATACTGATTTTCATGTTCTTTTTGCCTAGGTAAATTGCGCGTGCCTAACAACCAGATGGGAAATATGACGTCATATACCTTACATTTCTCGTGCTTGACGTAATATTGTAATGCGTTGTTATGCGGGAGGGGTACGCCACGGGGAATAACGGAAAAGAACTGTACTGGATTTTGATAAAGCTCCTCCCAGAAAGGGTTAACAGCATGAAATAAGTAGAATATTTGTTTTTTTAGGTGAACACCATCAGTAATATTTTCACTCGTGGCTGTGCCACTCGTGAAAATATTACCGATGGTGTTCACTCAATGAAATAAATTTCGATATTTCACAAAAAAAACACAAATATCCTCTACATCATCCTTCTAAAAGATTGTATATTAGTTGCTAAGAATTGTAATTTTAATGTATTGTCTATTTACGAGGTCTAAATAGGTGTTTGAAAATAACAATTAACCCTTTACTAAACAATTCATTTTTCTAACCAATAAAATTAGGCAAATTGAAAACGGTGTGGGAAAAGGAGAAATGCTGGTAACCAGCATTATATCCTTTCCCAATATTCCTTTCCCTGTCAAAGACATATTTCAATCATGTTAGCCCTTGGGTAAGATCAATGTACAGAAGAATTTACTTCAACTCTTTTGTAACCAAACAATTCATGGTATTTTCAGCCCTGACAAAGAAGTCTTTTGAAAACATTGTGGAAAAAGGAGAAAATGCTGGTAACCAGCATTTTCTCTTTTTCCCACTATGTTTTCTACCCTGCTAGAAACAAATTTCAATTTTTGAGTTACATTTATTTTGTCATCTGCAAGTGCTTTCTTTTTGGACCAGTCAGAAATTTTGTCATTTGGTGAAGTGTTAAATATGCCCGATAAATTCTTAATTATCAAAAAGAAACTAATTGCAGCAGGGGGAGGTAACCATCAAAACATTTTTGAAACAGTTATGCCACTTTTTCGACTTCAGAGTTATCACAAAAAACACCTACAAAGGGTTGGTAGGCGCATGCAGAGCTCTTTCACAGATCCTATAGTAAAACAAAAAAAAATGAAAGCTTTGAGGAAAGGAAAGCATTCACACCGTGTGGTAAGCAATCTCTGTATATACTTGGGAAACTAGTTGTTTTGGCGGACTCAGTGATATAGAGTGGACACACCGTCCAACATTTTTGTCTGAATAGGCAGCTTACGATCCCTATAGGCAAGGGAATCTCTTGAGAGGGATTCCCTGGCCTAAAAACACATGAGAAAGGATGAGTAAAAATCGTTTTTGGGAGTATTATGATTACTATTTTGGGAATAGGAACATAATTACGCTTTTAGCAAATAATTTTTTTCTTACACACAAAGTTTTTTCAACATAGCCACTTGTGAAGCAGGAAATTTTATGTCTATCACTGTGGATTGTTGGGTTAACTCTTTACCAAACTGTTCATCTATGGGTTCGCCTGTGCATCTATCTGTGTACAAAATACTTGTGATGTTGTGTTGCGAACTCCTCCTACAGTTTTGCTGCTATTGTATTCAAAGTTTGTTGATACATTGATTGTATACTGAGGTTGTGCAAGACGCAGCTTTCAATAATCTACTCCCAATGATTCCAGGATAATCTCCTGTGAACTTCTCAGTTAAAGGAGAAACTGATTTTACTAGAGATACTGTTTATTTAGTTGGTTTGCTCTAACGATTATAAAGCAATTATAATTGATTGTGGTTTTAAACCAATTGCTCAACACTAGTATATTGTACATACTATCAAAACGCGATAATTGTGGCCTTTGTTTACAAACACTGGATCAGTTCAGAACATTCAAAAAGGGAATATCAGGGACTAAGTAGTTACTTATTAATAAATTTTAAATAGAATGTTCAAACAGCGCTGTGGTGCAGTGGTCTAATGGACTCTGCTTCTACCCAAGCAGATCAAGTTCGAGTCACAGAGAAACTTTTTTTTCAATGAGGCAAATGCTTTTTTAAGCTAAGTCAATGGTTACATTATTTTTTATGATATCACAGTGAATATTTTTACTTTCAATAAGTAGTTTCATTCATATTTATTTGACATCACATGAGATTGCACATTGATCCTTCTGAAAGTTAGGAAAAATGAACCAAGACATTTCTTGAACAGGAATTGATGCTAGAAATAGTCTTGTCTTTTAGACATCTAAGATGATTAAAGCCACAAATTTCTGGATACTAGTTTTCTTCCTGATTCATGGCTTTGACAGAAGAGACATGTCTACTCACTACAGCTTGGAACTTACGAAAATGCAGCAAGTACTGATACCGCCAGTGTACAGGATGAGAGTTGCACAGTTATCATATTATCGTTGTATCAGCCATATAGCAATATACCTTAAAACAAAAGAATAAAATGAATTAGAATAAAATGTAATAAAAACAAGAGAATACCAATGGCAAAAAGATGTACATGTCTAAAAGATGAAAGGATACAGAAAAGCCTTTAAAAAAAAAAGATGTAGGTCTGACGGCTAGAACCAGGATTGCCGGCTTGAGAGGCAGAGATGTTATCCATTACACCATTGCACGCTTAGTAGAATTGATAATCTGCAAAAACTTTTAAGCCTTTTCAATTTACATTTTAACTAAAACTATCAGATTATTTACCTGTTCTTCCCGTATACTGAAATAGAATGGTCTGAATTATTGTAAACAAGGGCTACGGTTACCGGGTTCCATTAATATCTATATGCATTGTTTACCATAAATAATTGTTCATGACCATACATGCCTTTTTGGCCAAATATCGATGACCTTCTGGACAAAAGCATTCTCAACCTATATCCTGCTACATAACTAAAATTAAATTTTCAATTTGATAGTAGCCTTTACACCATAGATACTCATTTCTGCGCATTGCTTGTAGGAGCCTTTTCAAAACATTGTGGCAAAAGGTGAAATTGCTCGTGATGAGCAATTTCACCTTTTGCCACAATGTTTTGTACACTATCAAAAAGTGTCATATACACATAAGAAACAGCTTCATCCTTGATGTTATTTAGAGTCAGTTGGAGATACCATAGAAATGCCTTATGGGGTAAAGGGTTAAAAACCAAAATATTGCCATTTCAAAGTTAAGTATTGAGGATTAATATCCTAATATTGGACAGTGTAGATCCAAGATCAGACTGCAAATTCTGTGCTGTCTGATCTTGATTTATAATCCGTGATTGGTCTGCAAGTCACGTTTTTCAGCTTAAGAGTTAAAACTGTTATTATTCTATTCCTGATGATTCAACTGTAAATACATTTGAGTTTGTTTGGGGCTCTAAGGTTTTAGACAGAAAAGGATGTCTATAGATCTGAATAATTGGGGAAACATTTTTCCTGTTTTCCATTCTAGGATTCCCTAAAGGGTCATACAGTTCAAGTATTTCCCCAGTTTGCCATAAATTGACCTCAAAAAAAAAAAAGGGGAATATAATCTTGTAAAGAATGTTGGCAAAAAAAGAGGCAGGAATAATGGCCTTGATGGTTTTACTTTCTGAAATTTAAATTATCTTTAACATTTATAAGAATAAATTAGATGAGCATTATTTCATTTCAGTGGGTAAGATCAAAATATTGCATGTCCAGAGAGTTTCCTGGTCAGAGTATCTCACAAAGAACTGGCCAGCTTAGATCCAAGATTGGTCAGATAATGATTTTCTTTGTCTGCAGAAGACATCTCCCGTTGCCCTATGGCCTCAGAACTGTCGTGTGGTGTTGTAATTCATTATATTTTCTTTATGCTGAATGTCAAAACACAAATCGTCTCATTACTTGTTATAAATGGCAGCAGCACATCCCACGCCATGTCCCCATAATTATCTGATATTTGGTCATTGTCTCATGCTAAAAGGTTTTATTCAGATTTTTACAAACATAATTCATGGTACCCTATGAAGAAATACGAAGAGAGCAATTATGTACTTCAAAAATTGATGATATTCCCTCGAAGGGATAGCTAGCCTCTAAATGTACTTTAGATTACACAACAGAATTTCACAGTCATGCGATGAAATGTCAACTGATCAACAACATGTTTTCTGGAAACATATTCAAATAGGTATGCTGACATCATATTTTAATGCCATAAGATACGACTGGTAGAGTTATAAATCATCCTGTTATTCAAACCTTACAGTTTCAGTTTGCTCTTTGCTGATTTTGATGGCCCAGTTTCTTTATGCTTCCACAGAAAAATATATATTTTTTTTTATCACTAATTGTCAGAAAAATTTATTACTAGCAAACCCTGTAATTCCTATCAAATTACAAGACTCGAGTTTCAAAAGACTCAAAGAGTCACGAAAAACAAAACTAAGTAGGCCCCTT
The DNA here is from genome assembly GCA_943736015.1 of Tridacna crocea. Classification (NCBI taxonomy): domain Eukaryota; kingdom Metazoa; phylum Mollusca; class Bivalvia; order Cardiida; family Cardiidae; genus Tridacna; species Tridacna crocea. Next base: position 32,017,892 of record OX031056.1, read on the forward strand.
TGATTCCCTTTCACAATACGAGGCTCGAGTTTCATTAGTCGATGCGCAGAAGTGTGTGACTATATTTTTAATAGTTTTTTGAGATAGGACATGGACAATGGGAATTTCCTTTATATAGGGGTGTCAAGGTTAACAAGGAATCTTTCTACTTCGCCTTAAACTGGCTTTTTAATTCATTCTAAAACTACAAAGTATATACAATACGATACTATTTTTGTTCTGTTAATACTTACATCATCAAAAAATCCTCCCAATTATTACTTATATTTTCGCGATTCGTGAGAAATGGACTCGTCCAAATAAATGCCTTGTTTCTGTTGGTCAAGGATGTACAGGTTTCCAGTTCATACCTAGTTAATTTCGTACCTAGGTCATTTCGTACGATTTTGGTCATTTCCTACCTACCTGTACTTTTTATTATCCCCCGCCGTAGGCGGAGGGATATAGTTTTAGCGTTGTCTGTCCGTCCGTCTGTCCATCCGTCTGTCCATCCGTCCGTGTGTCCATCACGGCAAATATCTCCAATACCATTGGATGGAATTTCGTGAAACTTTATACACATGTACAATGACCCAATCTCCCGAGACACTTTTTTTGTTTTTTTGATTCGATGCAAAATGGCTGACTGAGAGTGATTTTAAGTTTCAATTAAGTTACACTTAAGTACACTTTTAATGTTTGGAGTCTTCTCTTCAAAACTATACAAAGTTTTTACATGGAACTTGTCACATCTGCCAACCTCCATTAGGAAATGCAGGGAAAAAAGTTTCACCTACATTGACCATGCAACACCAGAGTTATTATGCCCCCCTTTCGAAGAAATGGGGGTATATTGCTTTGCAATTGTCGGTCGGTCCGTCGGTCCGTCGGTACGTCGGTCCGTCGGTCGGTCGGTCGGTCCGTAGACCAAAGTTTGTCCGGAGCATAACTCAAAAACTATTTAAGGTATCATCCTGAAACTTCATAGGTGGATAGATCTCATTAAGGAGAAGTGCAGTGCACAAGAACCATAACTCTGCCCATCATATTTTTAGAGTTATTGACCTTTGTTGATTTTCATACTTAATTTTTGTCCGGAGCATAACTCAAAAACTATTTAAGGTATCATCTTGAAACTACATAGGTGGATAGATCTCATTAAGGAGAAGTGCAGTGCACAATAACAACAACTCTGCCCATCATATTTTTGGAGTCATTGCCCTTTGTTGATTTTCATACTTAATTTTTGTCAGGAGCATAACTCAAAAACTATTTCAGGTATTATCTTGAAATTACATAGGTGGATAGATCTCATTAAGGAGAAGTGCAGTGCACAAGAACCATAACTCTGCCCATCATATTTTTGGAGTTATTGCCCTTTGATGATTTTCATACTTAATTTTTGTCCAGAGCATAACTCAAAAAGTATTTTAGGTATCACCTTGAAACTTCATAGGTGGATAGATCTCATTAAGGAGAAGTGCAGTGCACAAGTACCATAACTCTGCCCATCATATTTTTGGAGTTATTGCCCTTTGTTGATTTTCATATTTAATTTTTGTCCGTAGCATAACTCTAAAAGTATTTCAGGTATCACCTTGAAACCTTATATGTGAAAAGATCTTATTAAGGAGAAGTGCAGTGCACAAGAACCATAACTCTGCCTATAATATTTTTGGAGTTATTGACCTTTGTTGATTTTCATAGTTAATTTTTGTCCAGAGCATAACTCAAAAAGTATTTTAGGTATCATCTTGAAACTACATAGGTGGATAGATCTCATTAAGGAGAAGTACAGTGCAGAAGAACAACAACTCTGCCTATCATATTTATGGAGTTATTGCCCCTTTGTTGATTTTCATACTTAATTTTTGTCCGAAGCATAACTCTAAAAGTATTTCAGGTATTATCCTAAAACCTCATAGGTGGATAGATTATACTAAGGAGAAGTGCAGTGCACAAGTACCTTAACTCTGCCCATCATATTTTTGGAGTTATTGCCCTTTGTTGATTTTCATAGTTAATTTTTGTCTGGAGCATAACTCAAAAAGTATTTCAGGTATCACCTTGAAACCTTATAGGTGGATTAACCGTATTAAGGAGAAGTGCAGTGCACAAGAACCATAACTCTGCCCATTATATTTTTGGAGCTTTTGCCCTTTGTTGATTTTCATACTTAATTTTTGTCCAGAGCATAACTCAAAAGGTTTTTCAGGTATCATCTTGAAACCATATATGTGGATAGATCTTATTCAGGAGAAGTGCATTGCACAAGAACCATAACTCTGCCCATTACATTTTTGCAATTACTGCCCTTTGTTGATTTTCGTACTTATTTTTTTTTTCCGGAGCATAACTCAAAAAGTATGTGAGGTAAAATCATGAAACTTTAAAAGTTGATAGTTCACTTAAATGGGAAGTACAGTGCCCAAGAATTGTTAATTTATCATTAATAATTTTTGACTAATTACCCTTTGTTCGTTTTTACATTTTGAACGTAAGAGATTATAGGGGGGCATACATGTTTTACAAACATCTCTTGTTTGCCCTTGTTTTTGTAATAAGGTGTCATGGAAAAAGGGGGTTTCATGTTATATTTCATTCCATTTCTTTTGAAGGCAACTCATTCCACATTTCTTGATGGAATTGAATAGAATTTTGACAGAATATTTCTTGTCAAGTCACCTGCTGCATATTGTCAACGTTTTGCAATTTGTACCTGCGTCATGAAAAAAGGGGGCTTCATGTTTTATTTCATTTTATTTCTTGTCAATGCTACTAGTCCCATATTTCTTGACAGACTTGAAATGAATTTCACAGAATATGTTTCTCATCATTTGACCTATCGCATATTCTCAAGGTTTTATGATTTGTAGCTGCATCATGAAAAAAGGGTGCTTCATGTTTTATTTCATTTTATTTCTTGTGAATGCAACTCGTCCCATATTTCTTGACAGAATTCAATGGATTTTCACAGAATGTTTCTTATCATATGAGCTATTGCATATTCTCAAGGTTTTGCAATTTGTGGCTACGTCATGAAAAAAGGGGCTTCATGTTTTACTTTATTCTATTTCTTGTGAAGGCAACTCCTCCCACATTTCTTGGTAGATTTGAATGGAATTTTTACATTATCATGTGACCTAACACAACACCTCCCACATTTCTTGGCAGATTTGGATGGAATTTTCACATGATCATGTGACTTACGCCATATTGTCAACGTTTTGGGATTTGTAGCTGCATCATGGAATAAGGGGGCTTCATGTTATAATTTCATTTTTCACCTGTATCTCTTTAATTACTGGACATATCTCAACAGATTTGGACGAGATTTTCACAGATCATGCGACCTAGCACATGTTGTCTGGGTTTTGCAATTTATCACTGTATCATGGAAAAAGGGGACTTTATGTCAAATTTAATTTTTTGTCAGTGTATTTCCAACTTTTATGAGCACTTCAGATTTCAACTCCACTTTGTCGATTATTTAATCTTTGTCTCGACAAGTGTGTCCTTCCCACTACCTGGAAAACATCCCTCGTGTGTCCTATTTTAAAGAGCGGTGATCCTTCTATTGTATCTAATTATAGACCTGTATCACTCCTAAACACAATGGAGAAAGTACTTGAAAGAATAATTTACAAGCATATTTTTAATCACCTAAAAGAGACAAATTTTTTTACACCACATCAGTCCGGTTTCCTCCCTGGTGACTCTACTGTCAACCAATTGACATATTTGTACAATAAGATTTGTAGCGCCTTAGATAATGGCTTTGAAATAAGGATGTTTTTTTTCGACATTAGTAAAGCATTTGACAAGGTGTGGCACAAGGGTCTGATCTTCAAATTACATGCTGCAGGAATAGATGGTAAAGTTTTATCATTTCTGCAGGACTATCTGACTAACAGAACTCAAAAAGTCGTTCTTCCTGGAGGTTCTTCCGATTTATCATTTGTAAAAGCGGGAGTCCCACAGGGTTCAGTATTAGGTCCATTGCTTTTTTTGGTATATATCAATGATATTGTTCACGATATTGAATCCGGTATCAATTTGTTTGCCGATGACACAAGTCTTTCTATAGTAGTTGATACTCCAGATATATCTGGTGCTATTTTACAGTCAGACATAGATAAGGTTAGCAGTTGGGCAGACAGATGGTTGGTTAAATTCAATCCCTCTAAATCTAAATCTTTGTTAATATCTCGCAAACGAATCAAACCTGTTCATCCGGATCTTTCAATGTCAGATGTTGTTATCCCATTAGTACAGTCTCACAAACACCTTGGTATTTATCTATCTTGTGATGGAAACTGGGATCAACAAGTGCAGTGTACCGTTGAAAAGGCATGGAAAAGAATAGGTGTTTTAAGAAGTTTGAGGTACCAGCTCGATCGCCTTTCACTTCAAACCATATATTTTTCATTTATAAGACCGATTCTTGAATATGGAGATATTATTTGGGATAATGTTCATGAATACCAAAAGGAAGAACTTGACAAGATTCAAAACGAGGCTGCCAGGATTGTAACGGGATGTACTAAGCTTGTATCAATTGCAGACCTTATAAGAGAATCAGGTTGGGAAACATTAAGACAGCGTAGGAACAAACACAAGCTTATTCTTCTTTTCAAAATGGTAAATGGTTTAGTTCCAAATTACTTATGTTCTCTAGTACCAACCACTGTTGCCAGTAATACTACATACAATCTTCGTAATTCTAATGATTTATCAAACATCGCCTGCAAAACAAATCTTTATATGAAATCTTTTCTCCCTTCTACCATAGAGGCATGGAACTCTTTGCCACAGTCTACAAGGGAGACAGACTCCCTCTCATCCTTTAAACGTATATTAGATGAAGATAAGCCAATTCCCAACAAACTATTTTTTTATGGAGAAAGAAGACTGCAGATTTTACATGCTCGCCTAAGGAATAAATGTAGCGATTTAAAGCAACACTTATTTTGGAAAAATATTGTAGAAAACCCTTTATGTCGTTGCGGGGAAATAGAATCCAATAAACACTACTTCTTTGATTGCAAATTTTATCGTAATATTAGGACAGCATTCAGAGGATGTATTTGTGAAATATCTGATTATAATATTGACGTTGTACTTTTTGGAAATAATAATCTTTCCCTTGCTGAAAATGAAATAATCTTTAATGCAGTCCATGCTTTTATTGAGAATAGCGGTAGATTCTCCTGACTTTTAAGCTAAATTTAACGTTACTAGTGTATGGTACCTTTCTTTGGATATTGTACTGCATCAGACACACATATAACACGAGGCCTATAAAAGTTAATTTTACATTTTCTTTCTTAACTCTGCACAACCTCTGTTTTTTTTTTTTACATCATTCCTCATTTTTCACCGTTACTCTTTAAATTTTTCACTGTCAGTTCATTACTTTGGTGTCTCTATTTATTTTTGTTTACTGTAACTGTTATACCACGTGATTTTCTTTAGGGAGAGGAACTATATAAGCTTTGATGCTTTCGTTCTAATCCTATTCGTAATATGTTGTTGTACATGAATAATATCTGTAATTATATTGAATAAAATATGTTTAAACTAACTTTTATGAAATACCAAGCTCTGCCAAAAGGATACTTAATGTATAATCCTGTAATGGACCTTTTTTATGTAATGAAATCCTGTGCCATGGAACAAGGGAGCTTAATGTATAATTTCATCATGGACTAATAACAAAAAGGCCACATGTACATGCAAAACAGAATACCTCCTATACGTTTTTATCAAAAAAAGGTCTTTTTCGGTGGGGGATATCATTTCAACGAAATTGCTTGTTTAGGAAATTTTTTACCTGGTTGGTCATTTTGTACCCACCTTGATCATTTTGTACACAGGTTTAATTATAATTTTGATTATTTAGTACCTAGTTTTTTCCTACCATTTGTGCTTGTTTTGTTGAATGTCCTCTGCTAACATTGTACATTGCTGAAATTGTGTTAAATTCAGCCGAAGAACGAGTGCGATGGTTATGATTGTATCTGACCCTTATTGGTTACTTCTTTCTAAGATTAGTTGGTTTTTTTTTTTTCATTATTTAGAACTCCTTTGTTTTTTTCACACCGTCCTCTGCATAAATTTAATTTGTGGAAAAAAAATATGGACAGGGGCCAGTTTTTCGCTGTGTTGTTCATAAAGCGCGATGCAAAACCATGATTATATTTTAATACTGTTCACCAAACAGTATAGTTTTAGACTTGTTTAAATTGAAAGCATGCCATACAAACTTACGTCCTGTTGAATCATACTTTCCTAGGACAGCAACATTTAAGTAACTTAGCCCTGTTTTCAACACCTTCCCAAACAAACATGGGTTATCACATGTGTGCTGTCAAAATCTTGTGGAAAAGCATGTTGGATAAGAGAAATTGCTCGTTACAAGCAATTTCTCCTTTATCAAATACTTTTCCCCACTATTAGCGAATTTTCCACCATTTTTGTAGCTTTTGAAATTGTCTTCTGCCAACTCTTTGAATTTGGAAGAGTCCGATATTTGTCATTTGGAAAAGAGCTAAGACAGAGCTGTGCGAGGGTTAGATACTGTAACAGAAGACAAGTTTTGATATAGATTCACAGTCACATCAATTTCATAATGTGTTAAAAAATCTGCTGATGAAAACTGACATTTACTTACTTGCCCTGGTTTTCTTGAAGCATTAAACAATTTTTTTTTGCGGTGACTTTGATGCTTTGCATCAACTTTTTCTTGTCCTTATTTTAAGGATTTTGCAGTGTACAAAGTCAACTAGAGACACAGACTTTGATGATGGTATTTGTCTAAGTCAGGGGTAACAATATTGTTGGAAACAGGGAAATTGCAAATTATGAGCAATTTCTCCTGTTTCACCAACATTTTTTAAAAAGCTGTTTTTGACTGAAGAGTGAAAAGTTTGTCTGAATGACCTACTTTTTGACCTTACATGACTGAATGTTGATTTGTACTAGGTATCAAACCATCCTTTCTGAACAACATTCAAGAGTATCAGACTGCAAATAAGGCCTCAATATTGGACACTAGATTCTTTTCCTAGATTCATTCTTTTTGCCCTGATGTGAGCCAATTTCATATTTATCAGTGAAATCAAGAGAGCCTTTATAACTGTCAGGCTGAAAATTTAGCCTATAGAATTCACCCAAGGTTTCTTCTAGGATTTGGCCCAGTGACCTATTTGTTAACCTGGCATGATCTATTTCCAGTTTGTCTGAGATATCATCAAAACAAACATTCTGACCAGTTTCATTCACATTTGAATGAAATAGTGGCCCACAGACTGAACACATGTTTTTTCTTAGATTTGGCCTACTGACCTACTTTGGCCTAACATGATCCAATTTTCAAACTTTTCCAAGATATCACTAATACCAACAAACTCACAGTTTCATTGGTATCAAAGGGAAATGTAGCCTGTATAGCCCATACAAGATATTCATTGACAACTGCACTATCTGATTTTTTTCTTGCCAAGAAGAAAAACAATCAGCTGGTTCTTTAACTGTAAGAAGAGAATAGAAACAATCACACATTTCAACCAATTATTTCTCCTCTTCACAATACATGTCAATTATCTTCCTTCAGTGTAGAAAAGTAATTACAATAATTTTCAGGACATTTAAGATTAAAATTATGCTCTTTCAAGCAAATATTCTAGAGTTTCAGAGTTTTGACGAAAAATTGGTTATCCTTGTCACAATAGTGTTTTTAAGTGTGTAAAATACAACAGAAAATCCTAGAGGATAAGTGCCTTATGTTCATTATTCACATAAGAAGCTGAAAATAGGAATGTTTTGGTTGTAAAGCAGTCTCTTCAGCCCTTTACAAAACACTAAAGTTACCTCTTATTGAAATTGAAAATGTTTGCAGTTAACCATGCAGAATGTTGCTCAAATCATGGAATATGAATATGAAAGAGCAATAAAGATTGTGGGAAAGTGGCATTTTCTGCTTTTTTCTAAAATCTTTTCACTATCCTGCTGTCTCAGGGTCATAAAAACAGATTTGTTTGGCTTAGGGTAACTTTATAAAACTTCAGGCAATCATATTCATTAAACCTTTGCTTGTTATAACACTGCCCTGAATTTCAATGATGGTTACCATAAAGACTTTTGAAAACATAGTGGAACAAGATAAAAAGCTGTTAGGCAGCATTTTCTCCTTTTCCCAATATGTTTACTATTTTACCAAAAACAAAGACCATCATTATAGCTACACTGAAATTGTTTTCTTCAAGAGCTTTGAACTTTGAATAGTCCAAAATCTTGTTACTGGGTTAACAACCTTGAAAAAGTGGCCGTCTGAAAACATCGGGGGGAAGAGGAGAAAATGCTGGTAACCAGCATTTTCTTCTTTCCCCACAATGTTTTCTACCCTATTTCAGACGAAATAGTATCATTCAGCCACATTTGAATTGTTGTCTGAAATCAATGCCATCAATGATAATCACTGATCAGCTAATCGCTATGCTTTTAAATTTTAGGATGACAGAGACCACTCTAAGCCACCTCCATCAGAGATGCAGTTTGTTGCCAAACCTAAAAGTCATCAGCTCTCCAGGAAAGAGGTTTGTATTTGCCTTTGTCTCATTTTGTTAACCAAAATTTTTTTCAGCAGGTAAATGTCATGTTGGTAATGTAATCAATAGCATTCATTTATGACATAATTGTTGCAGCTGCTTATGTAGTATAAGAATGCTTTACACAGTTCTTCATTTTCCTTAAAATCAAAAGGATGTTGATAGGTGTATTATTGTATTTATGGAAAGTAGGGTAAATAGAATTGGATTGTGAAAGTATGTCTTACTTAGTTACGCAAATTTATCGGATTTTCCTGAATGGCCTTACCATATAAAATTCCTACTCCTTTTCTAAATGAGAAACATTGGATAAGGGGAATAGATGGTTGGTGTGTTGGACTGCAAAAGTGTATCATGCTTAGGTCTTGCAATTCATTTGATATGCCCTTGGCCCTCTGTATGAAATTGCTAAGCCTTACTCAAGAAACTTTTCCAATCTGAGACACCAAACATCTATTCTGTATGTACATGTAATTGTATATCAAACCATTATCTAGGTTGAGTACACTAGATTTATGAACAAAGGGGTTGCCAAAGCTTGTAATTGAATGGTGCAACTTTGTCTCTTGATTTAAAATATTGACTCTTCAGTTGCTAAACAAGACTTGAAGCACTTTTGTTGATTTTCAAGCTCAGACCACATAGGATGTGCACTGTCAGACACAGTGTGAAAATGCATCATCATTGGGAAAATTTTGTATCTAAATTTATGAGCACTGCTCTGGAAAAATGCATTTTAAATCCATTTTGTCTAACTATCAACATAGTCATTAGGTAGTATTGTCCTTTGACAGAAATATCACCAAGAACAAAACATTTTGACACATATCAGCCTGTGCAGGCTGACTTGGGTAGATAGTTTTTTCAGATGCTTTAAATTCCCTTTTTTTTCCACAGGGCATAGTTCATACATAATTGTAACATGCCTAGCATTTAAAATGTTGCATCATGTTGAGTGTTGCAACAAATGCTGTAAAGTTGGATCTCTCTATTTTAGTTTGAACTGCTGTATGTTGAGGTACTATATACCATCAAACACAAGATTGGGACAACCATTGGTGGACATTTACCTTTCATACAGGACCTATACCAATATGCGCAAGAAGCTTTTAAGGTTTCCCCAGAGGATCATGCCAGACTCTTGGCTCAAGCAACTAAAGAAAAGGTTAGACATGTTTTATTACATTAGGAAAGTTCTGAAGTGATGTAGATCTATATTCAGATGGGAGCTTAGTTAATTATACAAGATAGGCCATTAGTCATCCTTGTCCAGCTTGAAGTACAATATTTCTGTTGTTTTATACTGTTTTGCTACAGTATGCAGTACTATGATTTGTTAAAGTGTCTAGTTCAACCATTATTAAATGTTGTTGTTCATTACTAAATTACAATTACACTGTCTGCATTCTCAATTAACCCATTTCCACACAATCCCTACTTTTGACAACCCTTAAAAAGAAGCCTTTAGAAAACATCAAGGGAAAAGGAGAAAATGCTGGTGGCCAGCATTTTCTCCAATTCCCACAATGTTTTCTACCCTTCTCAAAACAAATTTCAAGTTTTCAGTCACATTTTTTTTGTGGTCTGCAAATGCTTTCTATTTAGACCAGCCAAAAATTTTGTTGTTTGGTAATGAGTTAACAATATTTACTGATGAAAGGTAGGTATGTTTCAGCTTGGCTCATCTTCTACATGACTGATGAATTGATTGTAATACACTGGTCAGAAAGACTGAAGCCTGTTGCTATACATTTTCATTTAATTGTCATAAGAATTATTGTAAAAGACATGGATATGTACAGTTGACTGCTGTCTCAGTGCTCCATGCTGCATTTTCAAGTTATTTGTCAAAAGACAGATAGAAAAATAATGGATATTTGGCTATAATAGAATACCTTCCCAACTATTGACCACACTAGGTCGTGAAATGTTTTATTACTGTGGAAACTTGTTAATGTTTTGTGAATTCAGATGGGAATGCATGTTTTTAGAAAATAAGACTAATGGTTTCTGCCCTTATATCATTAGTTGCAATAACTCATTACATCATGGCCTTCTTTGTGATAGAGAATCAACAAGGAATAGTGATATACTTGGGTCTCTTTTACACATGTAACATTTACATAAGCCATCATATTTTTAACAGTAAATCATATTAACCCTTTACCCCATAAGGCATTTCTATGGTATCTCTAATTGACCCTAAATAACAGCAAGGATGAAGCCGTTTCTTATGTGTATATGACACCTTTTGATAGCATAGAAAACATTGTGGCAAAGGGTGAAATTGCTCGTCATGAGCTATTTCACCTTTTGCCACAATGTTTTCCAAAGGCTCCTACAAGCAATGCGTAGAAATGAGTATCTATGGAGTAAAGGGTTAAACACATGCAGTCCTATATGGAATTGACAATGCTCATTATATTGTGTCGGGGTCCTGCATGGTTCAGTGGGAAAATGTAGGACTGGTATTTAGAAGGCTCTAGTTTTAGTCCTTTACCACACAATCACACCTTTTAATGACCCTGAGAAAGAAGTCATGGAAAACGTTGTGGGGAAAAGGAGAAAATGCTGGTAACCAGTATTTTCTCCTTTTCATGCAATCTTTTCTCCCCGGAGGATTGGTCTTTGCTCTCCTGTGGCATAAACAACTTTTCAACTCTTTACCAAATGACAAAATAATAAACTGGTCCAAGTCCAAAGCATGTGCAGAGAACACTAAAAGCCTGTCTTAACAAAGCATGAGCTTTGTTATTGGAAGGTTAGGTTTCTTTCCCAGGGTTGTTAAAAAGCAGGATCATGTGATAAGGAATTAACATCTCCTAAATCACTGGGTTGATTTGGATCAAACTTGGCTAGAATGTTTCTTGGAAGGTGCTCTGTAAAAAGTATTCACAGAATTTGATTCCATCAAAACAAATTTGTTGCCATGGCAACCAAATGGAATTTTCATACAAATTCTGTAGAAATCTTCCCTGAAACTGCTGATCAGATTTTGAAATCATGTCACAGAAATGTTCCTCTGGTGACCTTTTTCGAAATTTGGTCTCAAAATTTTTATCAGTCAAAAAGCATTGCCATGGTGGGGCAGTTGCACTCATGCTGTCTGGACAATTCTTTAAACACCTTCCCCTAAACCATGTGGCAAATTTGGACCAAACATGGCTGGATAATTCTTTGGGAGATCCTCTGTAAAAAACTTTTCACAGAATTTGATTCCATCAAAAATTATAGTTGCCATGGCAACCAAATGGAATTTTCTAAAGAATTCTTTAAAAGTCTCTGAAACTCACTGGTCCGATTTGGAGATCATTTCTCAGAAATGTTCCTTGGGTAAATCTTTTAAAAATTTGATCCACTGCAAAACCTGGCTGTGGTGGGGAGGCCGTTTGGACTTTAAGAAATTCTTTGAAATTCATTTCTTAAACCACTCTTCACATTTTGAAATAATTTCACAGAAATGTTTTTAGGATGCCCCTTTTGAAAAAGTGTTCGCGAAATTTTGATCTGTCATGAAACAAGGCTGTGGTGGTGGGGGCTATTTGCATCATATGGACATTAAGAAGTTCTTCTTTTATGAAAATACTGATTAGATTCTGAAATAGTTTCACAGAAATGAACTTTCAGTGCCAAATTATACCCCTTTTTTGTTAAGAATTTAAATTACTATCCAGCACCTAACAGCCAATCATTGGCACCTGTATGCTATGGTCCTCTTAAAAAATCAGGTAAGCAATCCAGAGCCATCTTTGCCCTCTTGTTTTCTTTTCCCATAATGTTTTCTGACGCATCCAATACAAGTTTCGATATTTGAGTTACATTATGATACATATTTTGGTGTCTGCAAATGCGTTCAGTTTGGACCAGTCTAACATTTTGTTGTTCAGCAAAGACTTAAGATGATGACTTTTTCAATCTTTTACCATACAATTTAAAGTTTTAAGAACCCTGTGACAAACAAGGCCTCTTTAGAACATTTTGGTAAAAGGAGAAAATGCTGGGTTCCTGTATTTTCTGCTTTTTCCCACAAAGTTTTCTATCTTTCTAAGGGGGAATTTTATTTTGTTTTGAATCATATTTATTTGTTGTCTGCATTAACTTTAAACTAGGGCAAGTCTAAATTCTTGTCATTTGGTAAAGGGTAAATAGGCTTCTTATTTCACATCTGTTTGAAATAGCAAGTTGTTTAATACAACTTGTTCAGTTCACTGGCATTGGAAGTAATTTCTGTCAGCTCTTGTATTGATATGTAAGCTGACATTAAAATGGAGAACTGGATTCTAAAAATGGAACTATTCTACACCCACACACAAAAGTCACATGGAAGCAATTGATTTCACAAATTTGTCGTGATGCACCAGTGCAGCAAAGCTGAAGAATACGTGAGAAAACTGATTAATTAAATAATTATCTATCAGATTAAGTTACTAGTGTTTAGATTTGTAAATTACCAATATTTATCGCCACAGAGAAAGCAAAGTTATTCAGAGGATTGTCTGTGAACCTTATCTTTGTACGTGAAGACCTTCACTGACAAAAAAGGAAAATCAATGGCAGGTAGTCATGACAGTTTAACACAGAATTGGCCTCAGAATGCTTGTAGGATACTACCATCACAAAGTAGATTTTTTTATTGCTATAAATAGGAAAAAGGTGTCTTAGTGTAGTAAAATGTCTATTCTTTTGTCAATCAACAATCCTTTTCAATGAAAATTTAAATGATATGCACAATTATTTACATTGCACTTCTTTTGTATCCAAAGATAATCCAGTTCACTCTCACTGTCTACTGAAAACATTCTTTTGTACTACATTGGCATTGAGTTTTTGTGATTATGTCTTTTGCAATAGTTGTATTTAAGCTATCCTTTTAACTTAAATAACTCAACTCCAGTGTTTTGCAAATAATTCATTGTAACCCCATAAAATACCAAATGAACCCAACTCCCTAAAGTGAAACTCTTAATATTACTTGAAATGTTAAGGGTGCTTTTGTCCAGTGTGTCAAGGGTGCTTTTGTCCAGGATGTCTCATTAAAGCTGACAGTGTAGATCAAAGCTCAGACTGCATATTTTGTGGGGTCTGATCTTGATCTACCCTGTCTCTATAAAGGCAACAAAAATGGGAAAGGTGCTTTTAAGGTTAAATCTGAAATCATGGAGCAGATAATATTTTATTGTGCTGGATGACATTTTGTGTGCTCACAGGCCAACCATGTGTTCTTGACGGGCAAGATTAAATAATGATATGTTTTTGTGGCATTGGTGCAAAAAAACTTCTTGAACCTTAAAACACCATTCAATATCAAATAATGTAAATCCTGTAGATCCATGATCAGGCTATGAAGAAGGTGCAAACTGATCTAAAATCTTCATCGTCCTCTAGGTTGGGATACATCTATTCAGATCATGTGTGTGTATCATCAAAGCTTTGACATTGCTAATCATTTGTCCATTTTTTCTGAACAGGAAATGTACAATTTATGAAGAAAAAATGCATGGTGTGGTGAATGTCGGTAAAATGAATGACCAGTGCGATTTCCCTATCCTTCACTAGACAATTCCTAGTTTAAATGGCCCTGGGGAAAAAAGGAAAGGCAAATGTTCTAGTAAGCAGCATTTTCCCAGAATGTAAACCTTTCCTTTCGCAGACATATAACATAAAAGTAGACACATTTAAGTTGTGCTCAGCATATGCTTTGAATAACTTGTTTAGAGTTGACTCTTCAAATAAAACCCCAGAGTTTTAACAATCCTGAAGAACAAGTTATTGAAAATATTATGGGTAACCAGCACTTTCTCCTTGTCCACAATCTTCTCAGCTGTTCCAAATGCTTTTGGGCAAGTCCATATTTCTGTCATTTGGTAGAGAGTTAAGATGTGCTTATCATTCAAGAATATGGAAAATTAATTAACGATTGTCTCTTATCATGAAAGTAAATGGCTCATTGGTTATAGATATGAATACATCATACTGCTGTTATTGTGCTCTGATAAATTGGCCCTCACCCTTCAAACTGAATGTTGATATTTATAAGATTCTAAATGGAGCAGTCCTTGTTTAATTGGCAGACATTTTTCGAAGGGATTGTCACTTCCTACCACATGGCAGGTTTTATTTTGGCAGAGCTAAATGTGCTGGCCTTTGACCTACTCTTTTGTTGTTGATGAAAAATGAATAAATAGAAATTTGTGATTTGTCAAAATTTTAGACATGTTTATTTAGGGGCCATTTTGTTGGCAAATTTATGCTCTCTACCTTTTTTAACCCATTACCACACAATCCCTACTTTTGATGCCCCTCAGAAAGAAGTCTTTAGAAAACATTGTGGGAAAAGGAGAAAATGCTGGTAACCAGCATTTTCTCCTTTTCCCACTATGTTTTCTACTCTTCACAAGACAAATTTCAATTTTTTAGTCACTTTTATTTTGTCATCTGCAAATGCTTTCAATTTGGACCAGTCCAAAATTTTCTCGTGTGGTAAAGAGTTAAACAAAAAGCATTTCTTGTGTACATTTCACTATAAACTTTATATGTTGGTATATCAAAATTTATTAGAACAAGTTTAAAAAGAATGCCTTTTTAACATTGATTAGACCATTTTGTAAAAACAGATATTTACGTTTGAAAAATAATTTCTCGAATAACCAAATATGCATTAAATGCTGTTTTCCCCCAGATCTGTAAAACAAAAGGACTCTATCAGTATAATCATAATTGAAGAATATGCCTCTCCAAGATGGCACATATATTATGGGATTGCTCTTCTTGTTTGGGCCGATGGGTGGGCACCCAGATGGCATCCATTTTTTTGTCCAGAGCATAACTTATTCTATCCAATCCGATTGACTTGAAAGTTTGCATTTCTGTTTGTTGCATTGATACAGAAGTCAGTGCAAAAAAAATATATCTCTTACCTTGTGCTGTCTTTGAATTATTTCCCTTTGATCGTCATTTTTACAGCATTTTCTACTTGTCCTCAATAAAATTTGTCATCTCTTGTCCAAATATCTTCGGTATATATGATTGTTGAAAAATTACGGAGTGCAGTGCACAGGAACCATTACTCTTCCTAGCACAAAATTTTGAGTTATTCCTCCTTTCATCTTCATTTTATGTAGCATTTCTTGCTTGTCCAGAGCATAGCTTTGTCATCTTAAGTAGGAATGACTTGAAATATTGCATGCTTAATTGTTGCAATTTTTGGAAGTGCAATATGCAAGAATTGTAACTTTACCTCATGCTGTCTTCAAGTTATTTCCCTTTAATAATCTTTTCTACAGCATTTAATGCTTGTCTGGAATATAACTATGTCATTTCGAGTCAGAACTACTGCATGCTTGGTATGCATATTTGTTGAAATACTACAGAGTACAGTGCACAAGACAATAAACTCTACCTAGCACAGATTTTGAGTATTCCACTTTTATCTTCCATTTTACAGTATTTCTTGCTTGTCTAGAGTGAAACTTTGTCACCTCAAGTCAAATTGACTTGGGACTTGGTAAACATGTTTATTGCAGTTACAAAAAGTGCAGTGCACTGGACCCATAACCTTACCTAATGCCCTTTTTGAAGCATTCCCTACTCATTATATTTTTTACAGCTTGTCATGCATCTCTACACTATAACTTGGTTTTTTCATGTTGGAAGGACTTGAAACTTTATATGTATATTTCCTTAACATTACATGAGACATTCATGCCTTTTTCAATCACTTACATGATTTCTGATGCACTACTGTTTTCTTCTATCTGCCCTTAACGGTTACTATTCCCCATCCACAACTGGTGGAGTAACAGGCCTACCTGGCAAAAATTTGCTGCTCTTATTTAAGAATTATCTTACCAAGAGAATTGTGGGCAAAGTAACAGGTCTATACAAAATCTATTTTCTTTTGTATGTAATCAAATTTATGTCCATTTTTTCCCTCCAAAAGTCTCAGGGGATGTGTCATATTGATTGGTTGAAAACACTCATGTCATTTTACTAAAAGTTTGTAGAACTGTTTCTAAAGTATGTGGTAGATGCCAAAGCTGAAGGCTCTTCCATATTGGAAGTGTTTAATCCTTTTTCACCAAATCCTCAATTTTAAGGACCCAGAAGTCCTTTTGAAAATATTGTGGGAATAAGAGAAAATGCTAGTAACTGCCATTTTTTCCTTTTCCCACAATATTCTGGACCCTGTCAAACCATTTCTGTTCATTTGTAGGACTTGCTGTCAGTTTGGAAAAATCTAGAATTGGTCATTTTGTATAGAGTTGGAGGTTTCGTAAAATGATCTCAAGTGATGTGCTTAGTCATGAAAACCATAGAAAACATTTTGGACGGAAGAAAAGGTGATGGTTAAATGCACTGTTGTATATCCCCAATGCTGACTTGTGTGAAGCTCAGTCAGTTATGTGGAGGTCTTGAAAACCAGGTAGTGTTCTGACTTAGTTCAAGATATTTTCACTTAACTCTTTTCCAAATATAGTCCAAATTGAAACCATTTGCAGACAACAAAATGAAAGTGATTGAAACTTAGAAATTTGTTTTGGAAAGGGAATAAAACATTGTGGGAAAAGGAGAAAATGCTGTAACCAGCATTTTTGCCTTTTTCCCATAATGTTTTCAGAAGGCTTCCTTCTCAGGGTCGTTAAAAGGTGGGATTGTGTGGTAAAGGGTTAAGAAGAATAAGTTTTCAATCTAAAGGTATGGATTTTAGGACTACAACTTTGCCAAGGTATCTGGACAGTGAAGACCACATAGATGCAGTTCAGGCTGAATAGAGAAATGCAAATTATGCCAAAAGTTTTTAATCAACCTAAGTCATAGTTACTTTATATCTTTACCACACAATCCTGACTTTTAACGATCCTGAGAAAGAAGCCTAGAGAAAACATTGTGGGAAACTGAGAAAATGCTGGTAACCAGCATTTTCTTCTTTTCCCACAATATTTTCTACTCTATAAAAGTATGAAATCATCATATTAACAAGATTGTATTTGTTGTCTGCAGATGCTTTGAATTTGGTCCAGTCCAAAACTTTGTCGTTTGGTAAAGAGTCAAATACAGCCTTTTGGTTGGTTGGTTGGTTGATTGGTTGGTTAACAGCTAAGGTCATATCATGGCAGTCGGTGACGCCTGGCTTTTTCAGACCAGTACTAACACTACTTTCTTTCCAAAGCCACTGACTACTTTTCTCACATGCTTCAGCAGAGGTGAGAGGCGAAAATACACCAGAAAGAAAGTTTGCTTCAACTGGGTATTGAACTCACAACCACCAGGTCATGAGTCCAACACGCTCACCACTGAGCTACCTGGGTGGGCCGACTTTTGGATGGCTAAGAATGATCTAGGATTTAGTGATCTGGGATGGATTTTGTCCAAAAAAGATTGTCCCTAATTTTTCAATATCTATGAAAGAATAGTTCTAACCCTTTACCACACAATGCCGAATTTTGACGACCCTGAGAAAGAAGCCTTTTGACAACAATGTGGTAAAAGGAGGAAATCCTGGTATTCAGCATTTTCTCCTTTTCCCACAATGTTTTCTACCCTTCCCTATACAAGTTTCAAATTTTCAGTCACTTTTATTTTGATGTCTGTAAATGCTTTCAATTTGGACCAGTCTAACATTCTGTTGTTTGGTAAAGAGTAACACAATTCTATCACACCTTGCTGGATCACTGCCAGGAGAGGCTGATTCAAATCCAAGCTCAGTCATATTCTTCCTCGGATACATGATAGTTATTTTGACAAAATTAATTCAGCCACTGAACATTGTCTTGATTGATGGCTTGGAAGGTAAGTTGTAGTAGTTCATACTGGTACACTTATGTGCATGTACAGTTGCTGCTGAAATATCACTCAATTAATGTTAAAACAGCACTTAACCCTTTACCTAACAATCCCTACTTTTGACGTCCCTGAAAGAGAAGCCTTTGGAAAACATTGTAGGAAAAGGAGAAAATGCTGGTAACCAGCATTTTCTCCTTTTCCCACAATGTTTTCTACCCTTTCCATATCAATTTTCAATTTCGATTTACATTTATTTTGTCATCTGCAAGTGCTCTCAAATTGGACAAGTCCAAAATTTTGTCAAATGGTAAAGGGTTAATACCAAAGAAACATACAAACAAAGTCCTTTCCCTGCTATATTTCAGGTCCTTGTTTCGGGGATCATATAAACAATTGTTTGGACCCACCAGAAACTGCATTTAGCCTTTGCCACACAACAAAATTTAAGACTTGTCCAAATTGAAAGCATTTGCATACGACCAGTTCAAAGTGTTTCAAATAGTGTAAGTTTTCTTTAAGTCTTTACCACACGACAAAATTTTAGACCGGTTCAAATTGAAAGCATAAATATTGCAGACGACAAAATAAAGGTGACAGAAAAATTAAAATTTGTTCTGGGAAAGGGTAGAAAACACTGTGGGAAAAGGAGAAAATGCGGGTTACCAGCATTTTCTCGTTTTCCTACAATGTTTTCAAAAGGCTTCTTTCTCAGGGGCGTCAAAAGTAGGGAGTGTGTGGTAATGGGTTAAAAGGGTAAAAACATTGTGGTAAAGGAGAAAATTATGGTTACGACCATTTTCTCCTTTTCCTGCATTGTTTTCAAAAGGCTTCTTTAGCAGGGTCGTTAAAAGTCGGCATTGGGCTGTAAAGGGGTAAATGGCATAGAAACTGCTGTAGGAACAGAAGATCTCTTTTTTAACTGATTTGGAAATCAAGAGGAGCAAACTGATAAAATTTAATATAGAAATGTTTCTTATTCATAAACATTTTCATAAAAAGTCTGTGGAAAAATTCTTGAAAAATTGTATGTGGACTGTCATGCCTAAGCTCTGCTGGTATTGAAAAGAAAGGAAGCTTACTAGTATGTGGAATTCTGAGCTACAGAAATAATTTGATAATCCGAGCTCATGTTTTATGTAAGGATATCTCTAGAGGAGTTTATAATTGAATGAGGAAAAGTTGAATTAGTTTTTATTTTCTCATTAAACAGCTTGAATTTAATAAATATCCCAGCTTTAAAAATTGAAGCATATTGCGTTTAGCTCATTTTGGACATGACTACAATACTTAGCTTTGTGTTTTGAGTTAAGATCTGCTGCAGCATTGATAACGAGGAGTTGGCAAATGTTCCATTTTATCTTGTACTTGGTACTCCTTAATTTTTCACCCTTTACCACATAGTGCCAATGTTGATGCTCCTTGAAAAGAGGCCTTTTGAAAACATTGTGGGAAATGAAAAAAATGGAGGTGACCAGCATTATCTCCTTTTCCAACAATGTTTTCTACTCTATTAAGAAAAATTACACCATTTGAGCCAGACTGAAATTGTTATCGGAATGTTTCAATTTGGACAAGGCTAAAATGGGTTTGGTAAACGTTAAAATGCCAATGACTTGGAAGGCTTAAGCCACCCATTTCTAACGGTATTTTCAAACCAGGGTCCTGAAAACATGGGATCGTCTTTTAAAACAAAAAGATATTCCAGGGGCTGTATTCACCAACCATTCTTAAAAACATTCTCAGTCTTTTCTGAGATGTTCTAAATTTTAAAGAAACACAATTTCTTTTTTGCTAAACCTAATGCTTTAGCTATTCAGAAGTTGTGTTACAGTTCCTAGCAGGAGAAGCAGGATAAATTATTCCTTTTCCCAAAATGTTTTCAACTGCCCTCTCACCAAGGTTTGTTTTAACTCAGGATTATGTGGTAGATGGTTAGGATTATTTTTTTCTGGCAAAGACAGGAGCTTTAATTGACCATACTGTAACAGACTGTCACTCATAAACCCATCAATACTTTCAAATAGTGTGAGTTACATTTGCCAATGGTTTGATCCCAGAGTTGTTTACTTTCACAGCTATCGGGCCTTTACTCATTACCAAACGACAATATTTTAGGCTTGTCCAAATTGAAAGCATTTGCAGACGACACAATAAAAATGACTGAAAATTTGAAATTTGTTTTGTGAAGGGTAGAAAACATTGTGGGAAAAGGAGAAAATGCTGGTTACCAGCATTTTCTCCTTTTCCCACAGTGGTTTCTAAAGGCTTCTCTCTCAGGGTCGTCAAAATTAGGGATTGTGTGGTAATGGGTTAACAGATTCTCTCCAAAGTATTGAAGAGCAAGGATCAGTGATGAGATTATTCTTACATGAATCTACTCTTTCTGAAAATGTATCTCATGTTGCCTGTCGGAGTCCAAGAGTTGAACTGCGGATTAGTGTGTTTATTATGTCTCCATGGTAATGACAACAAAATCAGATAGGGAACTGTCATATTGCTGTTGATACAGGATCATATTGCAGTATATTAAGATCACTAATTGCTTCCTTCAGATCAACCCATCACCACACAATCCCTACTTTTGATGACCCTGAGAAAGAAGCGTTTGTTGGAAAAGGAGAAAATGCTGGTGACCAGCATTTTCTCCTTTTCCCACAATATTTTCTACCCTTCACAAAACAAATTTCAAATTTTGAGTTATTTTCATTTTGTCGTCTGCTAATGCTTTCAATTTGGGCAAGCCTAAATTATTGTCGTTTGGTAATGAGTTAAAAGATGCTGTTGCTTTACCCTTTTACTGCAGGGCAGAATCTTCGTCTCCCTTTGCCACTATGTTTTCAAAAGTTGACTGCTGCAAATAAGAAATGATGTTTGTCATTGGTGTCACCAGTTAACCCTTAAAGGTGGGTATTTAGAATTTTCACATAACACCAAATTGAAAAATATAAATATCATTGAAATTTATATGAAAAATCTATACAAATCATCAATAATTAAGAATCATAAATTTACAAAAAAAAAAATGATGGTATTCCCTTAAAGGCTACGTAGCCTCTTAAGCTATTTTTAGATTTCGCGCCCAAAATTAATAATGCATTGTGGGAATGTCAAGTGACTGGCACGTGACTAATAATGCTTAAATTCCATTACATAACAAATATGTAATAATCCTTTTCCATAATGTCTTCTTCGGACGGATGTTTGAAACTTTGTCTGTGTTTTCCTGTATTTAACTGAGAGAATTGATAATCTAAAAATAGAACGAGTCTCCCGTTGGTGTCAACCTGGTCCGTAATAAATCTCTAATTTCTCGTGTTATTGGATGGCTTTCGACCACTGGGGTTTTATGAATGCAAATTAAAAGGCTTTGGGAGTATAAGGATGATTTTTTTGCATTTTTGTAAAATTTTCGTCCAAAATTCTGAAGGGCCACTTTTAAAACATTGTTTTGTGGACTATGAATATCAAGTTCAGACTGCACAAAACGTGCATCTGATTTTGGATATACGTTGCCCTGCTACTCAGCTATATCTTCTGACGAAATCATTCTCTTAGAAACTTTTGTTATTTGAACCATGTATATTGAACCTGTGTTTCAGAGTTGCAAAGGAAAAATTAACTTCTCCTCAAAATATGAAACTGGTTTAGAAAAATGAGAAATCATGGGAAAAGGAGCAAATGCTGGTTACATCTGCATCCCCCCCAATCTTTTCAACAGCGTTCTTCTATAGAGTTCTTAAAGTCAGGCCTTTGGGTAAAGGGTTAAGTAACATTTTTACCGGCTGGGTAAATGGACATGCCATTTTTCAGTTTCGAAGAAGAGCCAAATATTATGAACAGTCAATGCCAACTTTACTTGTATATCAGACTGTAAAAGTATATATAGGGAGGACTTTAAAAAACATTTTTGCCATCTTCATAGAAGTTAACTAGGTGATAACATGCAGAGACCGCATTTTTCATTCAGTTATGGGTTCTGAGTAAAAATCACTGTTATGAAAAATCTTCAACATGGTATCTTCAAAAACGTCGCTAGTGTAAGAGCTAGGTTTCTTAATATTGTGGTACATTTTTGTTTGTAAGTTGATTTTACTGTACTCTGAAATAAATGAGGATGGCAAGTGTCCAATATACCTGTCCAAGAGACTTGTTTAACCCATTACCACACAAGAAAAATTTAGACTGGTCCAAATTGAAAGCATTTGCAGACGACAAAATAAAGGCAACTGAAAAATTGAGATTTGTTCTGGGAAGGGTAGAAAACACTGTGGGAAAAGGAGAAAATGCTGTTTACCAGCATTTTCTCCTTTTCCCACAGTGTTTTCAAAAGGCTTCTTTCTCAGGGGTGTCAAAAGTAGGGATTGTGTGGTAATGGGTTAATAGCTAGCATTATGTCTGCACATGCACATTATAGACATGCAATAAATAATCATCTAAAGCTAACTAGTGCTCTCCTTTTCCAGTGGGAGTGCAAGATAAATCTACTTATTGCATGTTAAAGTGTGCTTTGCAAGATGACTCGCTGTATACAATACCCACATGACATAGTATAACTGCACCATCATCAACCTCTTGGCCATGATGTCGCGTGTTTGTCATTTTATGTCTATATAACCCATTACAACACAATCCCTACTTTTGACGCCCCTGAGAAAGAAGCCTTTTGAAAACACTGTAGGAAAAGGAGAAAATGCTGGTACCAGCATTTTCTCCTTTTCCTACAGTGTTTTCTACCCTTCCCAGAACAAAGTTCAATTTTTCAGGCACCTTTATTTTGTCGTCTGCAAATGCTTTCAATTTGAACCAGTCTATAATTATGTCAAGTGGTAAAGAGTTAACACATCTATATTTGTAGAAAGTGAAGATTGCTCACTTTATCATATGCAGTTCGAAAAAGTCATTGTACTATTTTTGTATCACATCCTGTATTATGCAAGGAAGCTTCTGCAGACAGCCCATATTAGTATCAAACAGCACAGAATATGCAGCCTGATCTTAGATCTAAACTGTCCAATATTTTGTAAACTTTAACTCCTTACCAGACGACAAAATTTTAGCCTTGTCCAGATTGAAAGCATATACAGACGACAATTTAGATGTGATTCAAATAATGCAATTTGATCTTGACAGAGTTGAAAACATTGTGGGAAAAGGAGAAAATATTGGTTACCAGCATTTTCTCCTTTTCCCACAATGATTTTAAAAGGCTTCTTCAGTAATGTTAAAAGTTGTCATTGTGTGGTAAAGGGTTAAACTTGATCAGAATGTTTTGAACTAGTAATATTTGTTGCAAAATTTTATTATTATTTACTGCCCTTTCAAGTGATCTGTTAATCTGTGACTTAAAGCATCAGAAATTATGACTTATCTTCAAAGCTGTTACTTTAGACATAAAAATAAATATCACATTTTAAATAGGAATGTTTCAAACTAAAAAACTACAAAATGAAAATAATGATAAAATATTAGTACCTGTAATTTGATCTTGATTGGACAATTGATGTGTACCAATGACATGGGTTTCTGCAAACTTATGAAATATTACTTTCCCTTTCATGAATAATACAGAATTTTGTATTTTATTTCAGCCACCCATTGTCATCCTGAACTGCACAATTTTGGAAGCTTGTAACTTGGAGGCAAAGGATGCTGATGGTAAGTGTAAATGCTGACTTCGATAACTCTTTGAATTGTGTAAAAAGTGAAAGCCCCTGTGTTTTGCAATCATGCATCATGCTTAGGGCCATAATTTATGCTCAAACCAGTGTGATAATAATTCTTTTTTTTTGACAGCGACTAGGGAATGATGCAGTTTTTATTGACTTCAAAGTCCTCCTTCTCTCAGTGGTTAAAACATTGGTTTTGTGATCAGAGTCCGTATTCACCAACCATTCTCAAGAACTCTCACTCTTATTCTTCAATTTCATCGTTGTAAAAGTAACAGAGCATCTGATTGGCTATTTGGTTTAGCCAATCAGATGTCCTGTTACTTTCACTGTCAGAAAATCTTGAAGAATAACACTAACAATGTTCTTGAGTATGGTTGGTGAATATGGACCCAGAACTTATTAGATTTGATCTCGCTGGAGGCACTAGTTACATGAGTTTGTACCCCAGTAAGGCTCCAATGAGACCCAGCCTAGTAATTAGGAAACCAGCAGAGAACATGAATAGATGGGCTATGAATGTGATGTTTTTAGTGTTGCTTGCAAAACAGTCAATTTTTAAACACCTAGCACCTTGATCATAAAAGAAGAAAAAAATCGGTAGCAGTACTTCTTTCAAAGAAAACTGGATTTGAAGCCCTCTGCTTGTTTAGTTGAAAAGAAACAAGCTGTAACTCCTTTTAATAGCCATTGATTTTGCATAATTCTGTCTTTCATATCAGAGGATTTTTTGTAAAATGATGGAAACCATCCAGGTTGTAATAATATTAAACTGTATTTCAGTAGTTTTGATAACATTTATGCATTAAAATAAAATCTAACCTTTTGAAAACAAACAAATAAAAATGGACAATTTCAGTGAGTTAACGAGACCAAGATAGCATAATGTAATTGTTTCACCAAAATAACCAAATAAAATATTTAACCCATTACCACACAATCCCTACTTTTGACGACCCTGAGAAAGAAGCCTTTAGAAGACATTGTGGGAAAAGGAGAAAATGCTGGTAACCAGCAGTTTCTCCTTTTCCTACAAGGTTTTCTACCCTTCACAAAACAAATTTCAAATTTTCCACCACTTTTATTTTGTCATCAGTCTGCAAATGCTTTCAATTGGGACAAACCTAAAATTTTGCCGTTTGGTAATAAGTTAACTGAAGAATTTAAATCAGACAATCTGCAAACTGTGCAGTCAAAGGTTTTATCTTGATCTGACTGTATGCTGTTTTATATAATGTCCCAGTTGTCCGTCTGTCGGTCCGTTTGTCTGTCCATTTGTCTGTCCATCATTTAGCAATTTCTTTTGTGTGCAACTGCTATGATGTGTAGTTGTGCTTGTGACTCTTTAGATTGGGATCTCTGCAGGTGTTTTAGATTTTAGCCCATTTCACTGACAAGTCTCTTCTGGCGTATATGTGTGGCTTTGCAAAGCTCTTGTTTATATAAAGATAGATCTCTTTAAATAATACATCCAACTAATATCAGTTCTTATAAGATTTTTTTTTATGCTAGTATGACACATACAAGAAGGGTATATCACTATTGCTCTATTGAAACTAAAAGGTGATGGTTTCTGGGGTCCTACTAAATACCACAAAGACACCCTTAATACCACAAAGACACACAAAGACACCACAATGACACACAAAGACACCACAAAGACGTTAAAACATGTAAAAAAGAAAGAGTTAGTTTTTTAGCTCACCTGAGCACGAAGTGCTCATGGTGAGCTTTTGTGATCACTCAATGTCCGTCGTCCGTCGTCCACAATTTCTTTAAACATCTTCTCCTCCTAAACCACTGGGCCAATCTTGATGAAACTTGGCAGGGATGTTCCTTGGGTGAAGCTCTACCAAAGTTGTTCAAGAGATTGAATTCCACCCATAATTCTGGTTGCCATGGCAACCGAAAGGAAAAAAATAGCAAAATCTTTGAAAATCTTCTTCTCTGAAACTAGAAGGCGTAGAGCCCCGGGGCTCACAAGTTTGAAACATAGGAATAAAGAAGGAAAACTTTAAAATTCTT
This sequence comes from Tridacna crocea, assembly GCA_943736015.1. NCBI lineage: Eukaryota > Metazoa > Mollusca > Bivalvia > Cardiida > Cardiidae > Tridacna > Tridacna crocea. The sequence continues at coordinate 32,043,954 of OX031056.1, forward strand.
CTTCTCTGAAACAAGAAGGTGCAGGGCTTTGATATTTGGTATGTAGCATCTCCTAGTGGACCTCTACCAAGATTGTTCATATGATGTCCCTGGGGTCAAAACTGGCCCCGTCCCGGGGGTCACAATTTTGAAACATAGGAACACAGAAGGAAATCTTTGAAAATCTTCTTCTCTGAAACTAGAATATGTAGAGCTTTGATATTTGGTATGTAGCATCTCCTAGTGGACTTCTACCAAGATTGTTCATATGATGTCCCTGGGGTCAAAAATGGCCCCGCCCCGGGGGTCACAATTTTGAAATATAGGAACAAAGAAGGAAAACTTTAAAATTCTTCTTCTCTGAAACTAGAAGGTGCAGGGCTTTGATATTTGGTATGTAGCATCTCCTAGTGGACCTCTACAAAGATTGTTCATATGATGTCCCTGGGGTCAAAACTAGCCCCACCCTGGGGGTCACAAGTTTAATACATAGAAATAAAGAAGGAAAAATTGAAAATTTTTCTTGTCTGAAACTAGATTATGTAGAGCTTTTATATTTGGTAAATAGGATCTCCTATTGGACTTCTACAATGTCTGTTCATATGATGCCCCTGGGGTCAAAACTTGCCCTGCCCCATGGGTCACAAGTTCGAAACATAGGAACAAAGAAGGAAAATGTCAATATTATTCTTCTCTGAAACTAGAAGGTGAGAGCTTTGATATTTGGTATGTAGCATCTTTTAGTGGACTTCTACAAAGTTTCTTCATACGATGCCCCTGGGGTCTAAACTTTCCCTGCCCAGGGTTCACAAGTTCGAAACATATGAACAAAGAAGGAAAACTTTAAAATTCTACTTCTCTGAAACTAGAAGGTATAGAGCTTTGATATTTTTTAAGTTGCATCTCCTAGTGTACCTCTAGCAAGTTTTTTTTTTCTTAGGATGCCCCTGGGGTCAAAATTGGCCCTACCCAGGGGTCACAAGTTTGATTTTACAGCTTAGTACTCAGGTGAGCGATATAGGACCATCATGGTCCTCTTGTTTTTAGTTGTTTGCATTATGCTCGGTGGAAAAATTGATAAATCATGCAAATCACACCTAGGTGTGTTAGGGCATCTGTGGAATATTTTTCTTGTTCTGCTGTTTCATATATGTGTATACCAAATATTTTCTCTAGTAGACACCATGATAAATGATTGATGATGATGATGATGATATCTACTTGCTTGCATATCGCTTGAAAACCTTCTATAAAGTTCAATTTTGCATATTCAAAGGTAAAGTTGACAATTTATCATTAGCCGTTTTTTTTTTTTATCTTATTTCTGCACTGCAAAATTGTAAGCTATTTATAAAATGACAAAATTATCAGACTCCTACAGACTCAAAGTTGGAGACCACCAATCAAGTATTGAAATCATGAAATTAGTTTCTGAATGATAGAGAACATTGTGAAGACAGGAGAAAATGCTGGTAACTAGAATTTTCTATTTTCTTCCACATTGTTTTCAAAGGCTGTCTTTGTCAAAGGATCGTTTAAACCTTGAATTGTGTGGTAAAGGGTTACAAGTACCGAACGTTCCTTTGGTTACTGTATTGTTCTTGAATATTTCTCCATTTGTGTTGTTTGTAAACGAGAATAATAAAAAGTTAAGAGGAGAAAATGAAGGCTGTTGTCAGTTATTCGTGAAAAATGTGCACTGAATACTGGTTTCCCGATAAGGGGGTCTTAGTCTGTATAGGAAAAGGTTGTTCATAGAATGTATTCTTTAATCAGAAATTGGATCTATCACGAATATATAAATAATACAAAACAAGAATTAAACATATTACTGTCTCCAATGTTTACCTTCTACAGATTCCAACTAAACGTTCCATTATATATCAATATGCCTCTCTTTCATTGAGACTCAATAAATGTCATAAATTTCGCATTATTCTCTTTCATCTTGAGCCTTACAAATTAGTCAATATATTACAATAAGTTGTCAAACTGTTACCCATACGAAATGAGATTGTCAACTAATTTATGGTCAAAGAACAAACTATGTGTCATTAACTACTATTTACTAATAAACAAAATTTTTACGGTGCTGACTTGATAAAGGGTATCAAAAGACAATTCTTTTTAATTACCAGAGATTAAATCATTAACAGGAAAAAAATTGCAGGAAATGATCCGGCGGGTGCTTGGACCTACATGTGTGTCTGCGCTATATTTTTAGCTCACCTGAGCACAACGTGCTCAGGGGGAGCTATTGTGACCGGTCATTGTCCGGCGTCCGTCCATCCGTCCGTCCATCTGTCCGTCCGTTAACAATTTCTTTAAAAATCTTCTCCTCCAAAACCAGAAGGCCAATCTTGATAAAACTTGGCAGGAATGTTCCTTGGGTGAAGCTCTACAAAAATTGTTAAAAGAATTTAATTCCAACAAAAACTCTGGTTGCCATGGCAACAAAATGGCTGAAAATGGAAAAAAAATCTTTAAAAATCTTCTTGTGACAAACCATAAGGCTGGGAGCATTCATATTTTGTATGAAGCATCATTGGGTGACCCTTTACCAAAATTGTAAGAATTATTTCCCTGGGATCATATTTGGGCTTTGCCCGGGCACACCCTATTTTACATAGAAACAAAGAAGGAAAGCTTTAAAAAATCTTCTTCTGACAAACCATAATGGCTAGAGCATTCATATTTGGTATGTAGCATTATCTGATGATCCTCTACCAAAATTATCAAAATTATTCCTCTGCTGTCATATTTGGGCTCCGCCCGGGCGCACCCTATTTTAAAATCTTTAAAAATCTTCTTGTGACAAAACATAAGGTTGGGAGCATTCATATTTTGTTTGAAACATCATTGGGTAACCCCTTGCCAAAATTGTTAAAATCATTCCCATTGGGTCATATTTGGGCTTTGCCTGGGCACACTCTATTTTACATAGAAATTTAGAAGGAAATCTTTAAAACTTCTTCTGGTGACAAATCATAATGGCTAGAACATTCCTATTTAGTGTGTAGCACTAACTGATGATCTTCTACCAAAATTGTTGAAATTATCCTTCTGCGGTCATATTTGGGCTCTGCCCAGGCGCACCCTATTTTACATAGAAACAAAGAAGGAAATCTTTTAAAAATCTACTTGTGACAAACCATGAAGGCTAGAGCATTCATATTTTGCATGTAGCATCATCTAGTGACCCTTTATAAAAATAATTAAAATTATCCCCTTGGGGTCATATTTTGGCTCTGTGCCCTGGTGCACACTATTTCACATGGAATCATAGAAGGAAATTTTTAAAATCAATTCCATTTAAAAAGGAGAAATTGTTTGTAACAAGCAATTTCTCCTTTCTCACAATCTTTTCTACCATGTAGATCACTTATTTTTCATTTTAGATTCATTTTAAAATGCCGTCTGCAATTTGTTTCAATTTGGAACGGTCTAAAATTTTGTCATCTGGTAATGGCTAAACTACAAGTCAAAAAGGGAACAAGACACTGTGAAGAGAAAAATTGATGATAAGCAGCAGCTTTTAGCTCCACTGGCCAAAGACAAAGAAGAAAATCTATAAACATATTTTTGTGACAAACCCCAGGGTATGCTTTATTTGAAAAGAATTAATAGCCTGCCCTTGATAAACCATATAAATTACAAATATACTCAGGTGAGCGATATAGGACCATCATGGTCCTCTTGTTTTTAAAAATGTTTTTACAGATTTGTGGTGTCTTTGTGCATCTTTGTGGTGTCTTTGTGCGTCTTTGTGTGTTTTTGTGGTGTTTAGGGTGTCTTTGTGGTATATAGTAGGACCATGGTTTCTGAAAGTTTTTGTAAAATTGGAAAATTATTGGTCTCAATTGTCAAAAAAAGAGCTTTGCATTGAAAAATAGACTACTTCTGTACAGTGTCAGACCAGAAAACCCTTTTTAAGAAAAACACATATTTTTAACCCTTCACCACAAAATTCTGTGTTTTAATGACTTGTAAACTATAGTGCATTAAGAAGAAAATGCTCATAACCAGCCTTGTACCCTTCCCTGCAATTTTTTCTATCCAGTAGGAGAAAAATTCTATTACTTGGTAAATACTGTTGTCTGTTAACCCTTTCCCAAACAATCCCTGGTTTTCATGACCCTGAGATAGAAGCCTTTTGAAAACATTGTGGGAAAAGGAGAAAATGCTGATAACCAGCATTTTCTCCTTTTCCCACAATGTTTTCCATCCATTTTTTTAATTTTTGAGTTACGTTTATTTTGTGGTCTGCAAGTGCTTTCAATTTGGACCAGTCTAAAATTTTGTTGTTTGGTAAAGGGTTAAAGAGTTAAGCAAAGTTAGACATATTTCATGCATGAATTTTTGCCAGAAGTAACTGTTGTTTTCTTTTCCATTTGAGATGGGTGTAATACAAAATAATCGTCTCAGTTCCTCCAGGAATAGATGGTAAAATATCTTTGTAAAATTGTAGAATTTATGTGACACAGAAATATGTCTGCCAGTTGGTGATAAGAGAGATTCTACTGGACAGATTTATCATGCATTTGGGCTTCTATGAACTCTTAACCATGCAATCAAATGACTGATTTAACGACCTTGAAGAAAAAGCCTCTTGAAAACATTGTGGAAAAAAGGGAGAGAATTTTGGGCTGGTAAACAGCATTCTCTCCTTTTCCCATAATTTTTTTTACCCTTCCCAAAGAAATTTTAATTTCTTTAAGTCACATATATTTTGCCATCTCCTAAACCTTTCAGTTTGGACAAGTCTAAATTTTTTTTGTTTGGTAAAGACTTTACAGATTGTATCCAAAGAGAAATTTGCAGCAGATGACATCCTTTTTCATGTATGGATGAAATAACAGGTAATTTATCTGTTGTCACAATATCTTGAAGACAGTGGTTTGGTACAAAGTCTAAAAGTTGTCAGCCAGAAGGAAGAAATCAACTCTTTAGCTCTTTACCACACAACAAAATGGATTGGTCCAAATTGAAAGCATTTGCAGACGACAAAATAGATGTGGCTGAAACATTGAAATTAGATTTGGGAAGGGCAGAAAATATTGTGGGAAAAGGAGAAAATGCTGGTTACCAGCATTTTCTCATTTTCCCACAATGTTTTCTAAAGGCCTTTGTCTCAGGGTCATTAAAAGTCGTGATTGTATGGAAAAGAGTTAACAAACAACAAAATTAAAATTCATTCAAATCAAAGGTGTCTGCCGATTATAACAAATGAAACTAAAATTCCCCCTTGGAAGGTTATTAGTATTTTCTTTTTTTCAACGATGTTTTCCAGAACCTTCTCCATCAGGATTGTTAAAACTCAGGATTGTTTGATAAATAGTTTACTCTTTACCAGAAAAGACTCGTCCAAATTGAAAGCATTTGCAGATGACAAAATGAAAGTAAGTCAAAAATTGAAATTTGTTTGGATAGGTAGAAAACATTGTGGGAAAAGGAAAAATACTGGTTACCAGCACTTTCTCCTTTTCCAACAATGTTTCCTTAAGGTTTATTTCTCAGGGTTGTTAAGAGTCGGAATTTTTTTATTAAATAATTAATTGATTAACCCATTACCACACAATCCCTACTTTTGACGCCCCTAAGAAAGAAGCCTTTTGAAAACACTGTGGGAAAAGGAGAAAATGCTGGTAACCAGCATTTTCTCCTTTTCCCACAGTGTTTTCTACCCTTCCCAGAACAAATTTCAATTTTTCGGTCACCTTTAGTTTGTCGTCTGCAAATGCTTTCAATTTGGACCTGTCTAAATTTTTCTCGTGTGGTAATGGGTTAATGAATGACTGTAGGCTTCAGTGACCCCTACTGCATGTTGGGCATCATGCCTGGGCGGCGCCTGCAGAATCCAGAGGGAGCAGAGAGTGGAAGCATGGGTTCATCTGATGAAGAATCTAGCCATTCTAGGGACAAGGACAGAAAAGGAGGCTTCAAAAAGTTTTCTTTGAAGAAGAAAGACAAGTCTGCAGCTGTGAGGGATCTTCTGCCAGCAAAATACATTCAAACAACAAGTGTGATGCCTAATACACTTAACCCTGTCTGGAACGAGAAATTCAGATTGTAAGCCAATAGCTTGATTTTTTCCGGACCAAAAATTGCTTCTTTTTTTGTCTTTCAATCCTTTACCCAACAAATCCTGGTTTCTATAACCCAGAGGAAGAATCCCTCTGAAAACATTGTGGGAAAAGGAGAAAATGCTGGTTACCAGCATTTTCTCTTTTTCCCCACAAGGTTTTCTACTCTTTTAAAGTCAAATTTCAATTTCATGAGTCACATTTATCTTTTTGTTGGCAAATGCTTTCAATTTTTTAGAAAAGTCTAAAATTTTCTTGTTTGGTAAAGAGTTAAATAATAAATATCAGCATGCCAAGGATAAGATAATCTTTCAATTGTAGACAGTATAGATTAAGATCAATCAGATTGCAGGGAACATGCAGTTTGACCATTAATAAATCAGTATCTGTACTTTCAATGACTGAAAACCAGTCTTTAAACTGGTACCTTAATTTATTGCCCACAGATAATCTTTGATTCATTTTCTTAATATAATTGGGGAAAAAAAAATAAACACAAGATTTTTCAACAATGTTTGCTAAGAGCATGTTCTTCAGGGTCGTTTTAAAACTCAGGATTTGTTGGTAAAGGTTTAGGCTATTACCAAACTTCAGATTGTTTGATCATCATTCTGTTCATGTTTTTCAAGCCTGGATTTATGTTTCTTTGTAGAGCAGATTTTGTTTGTAATTCCAGAAGGTTTTTTTTTTTGGTGTCCTGTCTTACAAAAAGATAGAAAACAGAAAAACTAGAAAATTGATGTTCAGAAGCAAGACATCAGAAATTGGATCACCTCTTTGAAAAATTCAATTTATATTTTGTCTGCTTGCCTGCACCATATTCTGATGTCATGATAGCAAATTTTGGAGAACCTAAAAAAATGCCAAGAAAATTTGTTGGTAATTTTCTATTGCTAAAGCAAAAAAGAGGAAAGTCTCAGAAAAAAAAATTGATTGCTTGAATTTCATCAGCAAATTAGAAAGTTACCAGGTTAGAGGGTATTAGAAGGTATAATCATCCCCAGCGTAAGAAGATAGTTTGCAATCACAAGGAGTCATGACAATTTTTGTGTGTTTGCACATGTGTGAATACAAAAATCTATGCTTAACTCTTTACCATATGACACAAAATTTAGACTTACTCATACTTAAATTGTTTGATACCACAAATGAGAATGGTGGAATTTTTCGGTGAAGGAGGAGAAAACATTGTGGGAAAAGGAGAAAATACTGGTTACTTGCATTTTCTCTTTTTAATGCAATGTTTTTAAAGGCCAGCTTTCTTTGATGTTGGTAAAACAAGTGCTTATTTGGTAAACGTTGACTTGTTTTCCCCAGACACTTATTAGCAGCAATGGAATTAAAATAAACTTTCTTGTAACAAAGGGATGGTCACCTTGAACAAGTTAAATCAGAGTCCATAAAAACTTGTGAAATATTTGGCTAAAGAAGAATGGCTGTTCTTAGACAACCTCCCTTTTTATGAATATATCACAGCTTTCAAGATCCTTTTCTTAACTCTTTACCAAACGACAAAATTTTAGACTTGTCCAAATTGAAAGCAGTTGCAGATGACAAAATAAATGTGGCTTAAAAATTGAAATTTGTTTTAGGAAGGATAGAAAACATTGTGGGAAAAGGAGAAAATGCTGGTTACCAGCATTTCCTCCTTTTCCACAATGTTTTCAAAAGGCCTTTATCACAGAGACGTAAAAACCAGGGATTGTTTGGTAAAGGATTAAAAGGTATTCCCCCCAATTTTGTGACCACAAATCAGGGTTTCCATCAAGTTTTATGACCTCAAGAAGTCCTTTATCTTATCTATATTTTTTCTTTCTTGGATGATGTCTCCAGGTGTACATCTAGTCTGCTACAAGGTGCACAAGGTCATCTGCATAGGGAAAGGAATTGTTTTATGTTTTATGTCCTTGACCTTTCAGTGACCTTGAGGATGTGTATACAGACAGACTTCACCTTGACATTTGGGACCATGATGATGAATTTTCTGTCATTGAAGCTGCAAAAAAGCTGAATGAGGTCCAGGGATTTAAAGGACTTGGGCGATATTTCAAGCAAGTTGCTCAATCAGCCAGGACTAGTAAAAGTAGCGGAAGCACTGTTGATGATTTCCTGGGCTGTGTGAACCTAGCACTTGATGTAAGTAAACAGTTTCCAACAAATATTTTGCAAGGTTGTAGCAGGTTAGTACCTGATTTCTACCTTTGCTGCAATGTTTCTAAAAGGGCTTTGCTCCATGTTGTCAGAACATGTTTTATATTTTTATATAAATCCAGTTGTTGCAAATTGCTGACCCTTTTCTAGACTACCTGAGTTTTTGGGACCTTGAAGATACAGTAAGAAAGGGAGAAAATGCTGGTTAACAGCATTTTCTTCTATTTCAATAATGTTTTATGCCTAAATTGCATCATATGAGCCAAATATAATTTATTGTCAGCAAATGTATCCAGTTTGGACTAGTCTATTCTATATTGTTGCCAGGTAAGGAGTTAAGAATTCAAGATATTCAGTGGAAATTCAAGTTGTCGCCATCCTCTTAATGAATCAGGATTATTATATTTGTAAGGATTTCATAGCTAGCAGTTCTGTTAGGATCAGTTGTTTAAAACCTATTTTTGCACAACAAGACGGTTACTGCTGTCAACAGCTTTTACTAAAATTTCAGTCTCTAGCAATCATTTTTCTTTTTCTTCTAAATAATTGCCACAGAATTCTTAACCCTTTACTCCATAGATAACCATTTCTACGCATTGCTTGTAGGAGCCTTTGGAAAACACTGTGGCAAAAGATGAAATTGCTCGTGACGAGCAATTTTACCTTTTGCCACAATGTTTTCTATGCTATCAAAAGGTGTCATACACATAAGAAACAGCTTCATCCTTGATGTTATTTAGTGTCAATTAGAGATATCATAGAAATGCCTAATGGGGTAAAGGGTTAAAGGGGGCTCAATCAAAAGTTGCATTTTGGCAAGAATATGACAGTGTAGAACCAAATCAGACTATAGTATGTTTTATGCATCCCACTCTTAAAAGCACCTGGAGAGAGTGGTAGACTGTCAAAGACTGCAACTTCCTTTAACTCTTTACTAAACAACAAAGTTTTAGCGTGGTCCAAGTTGAAAGCATTGCTAAGTTTTAGAGTGTTCCAAATTGACAGCATTGCAGAAGACAAAAAAAATGTGATTAAAGAAATGAAATTTGTTTTTAGGAAGGGAAGAAAACATTTTGGGAAAAGGAGAAAATGCTGGTTACCTGCATTTTCTCCTTTTTATCCCCCGCCGAAAGGCGGCGGGGGATATGGTAATAGTCTCTGTCCGTCATTCCGTCACTCCATCATTCCGTCATTCCGTCCTTCCGCTTTTTGTCCGGAGCATATCTCCAAAAGTATTTGAGATATCAATTTCAAACTTCACAAGTGGATAGATCTCATTAAGGAGTCGTGCAGTGTACAAGAACCATTACTCTATCTTCAGTATTTTTGGAGTTATTGCCCTTTGTAAATTTTTACTTTGAATTTTTGTCCGGAGCATATCTCCAAAAGTATGAAAGGTAGGAACTCGAAACTTCACACACATATAGAACTCATTGAGGAGGGGTGCAGTGCAAAAGATCCATAACTCTGTCTTCAGTAATTTTGGAGTTATTGCCCTTTGTAAATTGTAACTTTGAATTTTTGTCCGGAGCATATCTCCAAAAGTATGAACGCTAGGAACTTGAAACTTCACACACATATAGAACTCATTGAGGAGGCGTGCAGTGTACAAGAACCATTACTCTATCTTCAGTATATTTGGAGTTTGTGCCCTTTGTACATTTTTACTTTGAATTTTTGTCCGGAGCATATCTCCAAAAGTATGAAAGCTAGGAACTTGAAACTTCACACACATATAGAACTCATTGAGGAGGAGTGCAGTGCGAAAGATCCATAACTTTGTCTTCAGTAATTTTGGAGTAATTGCCCTTTGTAAATTTTAACTTTTGATTTTTGTCCGGAGCATATCTCCAAAAGTATTTGAGATATCAAATTCAAACTTCACAAGTGGATAGATCTCATTAAGGAGGCATGCAGTATACAAGAACCATTACTCTATCTTCAGTATTTTTGGATTTATTGCCCTTTGTACATTTTCTTCTGGAATTTTTGTCCGGAGCATATCTCCAAATGTATTTGAGATATCAACTTCACACTTCACAAGTGGATAGATCTCATTAAGGAGGCGTGCAGTATACAAGAACCATTACTCTATCTTCAGTATTTTTGGAGTTATTGCCCTTTGCACATTTTTCTTTTGAATTTATGTCCGGATTATATCTCCAAAAGTATTAAAACTAGGAACTTGAAACTTCACACATATACAAAACTCACTGAGAAGAAGGGCAGTAATCAACAACTATAACTCTGTCTTCAGTAATTTTGGAGTTATTGCCCTTTGTAAATTTTAACTTTGGATTTTTGTCTGGAGCATATCTCCAAAAGTATAAAAGCTAGGAACTTGAAACATCACACGCATATAGAACTAATTAAGGAGAAGTGCATTGCAATAATAACTCTATCTTCAGTAATTGTTGAGTTATTGCTCTTTGTAAATTTTCACTTTGGAATTTTGTCCGGAGCATATCTCCAAAAGTACAAAGGCTAGGAACTTCAAACTTTATACACTTATAGAATTCATTTAGGAGAAGTGCACTTCACAAAAACCAAAACTCTGTCTTCAGTAATTTTTGAGTTATTGCCCTTTGTTAATTTTTATTTTGGATTTCTGTCCGGCATATATCTCCAAAAGTATAAAAGCTAGGAACTTAAAATTTCACACACATATAGAACTAATTGAGGAAAAGTGCAGTGCACAAGAACCATAACTCTATCTTCAGTATTTTTGGAGTTATTGCCCTTTGTAAATTTTTACTTTGGATTTTTGTTCGCACATTTTCATTTAGATTCACAGGCTTTTTTCGACTGATTACCCTTTGATGAATTTCTTTCATCATGGACCAATAACAAAAAGCCACATGTACATGCAAAACACAATACCTCTTATACGTTTGTATTAAAAAAGTTCTTTTTCGGCGGGGGATATCATTTCAACGAAATTGCTTGTTCCACAAAGTTTTCAAAAGGTTTCTTTCACAGGGGTGTCAAAAGTTGGGATTGTGTGGTAGAGGGTTTAACCGTCTCTAAAGTGTCTTCATGCTCCATGATAGTGGTTTTATCATCAAACCAACCTTAAGCCTTTACCAGATGACAACATTTTAGCTTTGTCCAAATTGAGAGCATAATTATGCAGACAACAATTTCAATGTGGCTCAAATAGTGTAATTTGATAGGGTAGGAAACATTATTGGAAAAGGAGAAAATGCTGGTAACCAGCATTTTCTCCTTTTCCTATATTTTCCAGTGGCTTCTTTCCCAGGGTCATTAAAAGTTGTCATTGTGTGGTAAAGGGTTAAGCAGGCATTCTTGATTTGATTCAGTGGCAATGTTCGCGAAGGATTGCCCCTTGGCATGTCACTGTAGAGCTCCTGCCATGTATGATATAAATATAGATATGATTGAAAACTATTGAAAGCATTATCATACTCCATCCAAACAGAGAAATAGGAATTATTTTTTTATTCACCATTTATCTACTATAAGCCTGCATATTTCTTGTGAAGATAGTTTTAATTCTCCACTTGAGGCACACAAATATAGATTTTGGATTGTCTATCTGTTCTTCTGTATGTCCATTTAGCTGTCAGGACAGATATTTTCTAGGTTCCTGGACAAAAAATTGATGAATCTTCATACATATTATAGTAGTCTGCCGATATAGTTTTTTGTTTTATTTACTGTCATTTCATGGAGAAAGTGGGCTTTTTCCCAGGGGGATACCATTTCAATGAAGACCCATACTTTGTAATATTGATGCCACCATTGTGTTTATGAAGGTGTCTATAGATAAGCTGGGAAGCCATGATAACTATGTTTTGACAACCACCACTGGTGATTGTTTTTTGCTGGACTCCTTCACTAATGACAAAATTTTGCACTAGACCAAAATACTTTCAGATGACAGAAGAAGCTTGAATGATAATTTCTGTCTTTGATAGGATAGAAAACATGGTGGGAAAAGGAGAAAATGCTGGTTACCAGCATTTTCTCCTTTTCCCACTATGTTTTTGAAAGCCTTTTGTCCCAGGGTTGTTAAAAGTCGGCTTTGTATAATAAAGAGTTAAGCATCTTTTTATAACATCAAACTGTCTCCTACAGGAGAAGATGTTACACTATGTAATGTTGAGCTTGTTCAGATTTGGCTTGATTAAAAACAAATACAATGTCCTTATTTTTTTCTGTAACCATTATGAGAGAACTTTTATCCAGAGAACATGCTGGGTAGTAGCTGCCATGTGTAATTAACCCTTTACCACACAATCCCGACTTTTAACGATCCTGAGATAGAAGCCTTTTGAAAAGATTATAGGAAAAGGAGAAAATACTGGTAACCAGCATTTTTAGCTCACCTGAGCACAACGTGCTCAAGGGGAGCTTTTAGGATCACCCGGTGTCCGTCGTCCGTCGTGCATCTGTGCGTCGTGCGTCGTCAACAATTCTTTAACCATCAACTCCTCCTAAACCGCTGGGCGGATTTGGACCAAACTTGGCTGGAATGTTCCTTGGGAGATCCTCTTTAAAAATTGTTCACAGAATTTGATTCTGTCAAAAACTCTGGTTGCCATGGCAACGAAATAGAATTTTTTAGGAAATTCTTTGAAAATCTTCTTCTCTGAAACCGCTGGCCAGATTTTAAAATAATTTCACAGAGATGTTCCTTGGGTGACCATTTTCAAAAATTGTTCGCGAAATTTTGATCCGTCATGAAACATGGGTCTGGTGAATGGGGGCTTCTTGCACTATACAGAAATGATGAAATTCTTAAAAATTCTTCTTCTCTGAAATCGCTGGCCAGATTTTAAAATAATTTCACACAGATGTTCCTTGGGTGACTCTTTTCAAAAATTGTTCGCCAAATTTTGATCCGTCAAGAAACATGGCTCTGGTGAATTGGGGCTTCTTGCACTATACAGAAATGAAGAAATTCTTGAAAATTCTTCTTCTCTGTAACCGCTGGTCAGATTTTAAAATAATTTCACAGAGATGTTCCTTGGATGACCCTTTTCAAACACTGTTCGCGAAATTTTGATAGGTCAAGAAACATGGCTCTGGTGAATGGGGGTTTCTTGCACTAAACAGAAATGAAGAAATTCTTAAAAATTCTTCTTCTCAGAAACCACTGGCCAGATTTTAAAATAATGTCACAGAAATGTTCCTTGGATGGCCCTTTTCAAAAATTGTTTGTGAAATTTTGATTTGTCAAGAAACATAGCTCTGGTGAATGGGGGCTACTTGCATTATAGGGCAATGAAGAAATTCTTTAAAATTCTTCTTCTCTGAAATGGCTGGTCAGATTTTAGAAAATTTTCACAGAGATATTCCTTGGGTGACCCTTTTCGAAAATTGTTCATGAAAGTTTGATTTGTCGAGAAACATTGCTCTGGTGAATGGGGGCTACTTGCACTATATGGAAATGAAGAAATCCTTGAATATTCTTCTTCTCTGAAACGGCTGGTCAGATTTGAAAATTGTTTCATGGAAATATTCCTTGAATGGCCTTTTTCAAAATGTGTTCGCGAAATTTTGATGGGTCAAGAAACATGGCTCTAGTGAATGGGGGCTACTTGCACTGTACGGAAATTAAGAAACTCCTGAAAATTCTTCTTTTTTGAAACTGCTGGTCAGATTTTGAGAGGACTCTTACAGGTGACCTTTTAAAAATTGCTTGGCAAAATAATGACTTTGTTTCCAGTGTTTCAATACCTTCAAAAAAAAAAAGGCTATGGTCATCTCAAAAATTCAGGTGAGCGATCCAGGGCCATCTTGGCCCTCTTGTTTCTACAATGTTTCCTACCCTTCCCAAAACAAATTTGAAGTTTTGAGTCCTGTTTAATATGTTGTCTGCAAATGCTTTCAATTTGGACCTGTCTAAAATTTTGTCGTTTGGTAAAGAGTTAAAGGTCCAATAGTGGCTACATGTACACAATATGGGTTTTTGAAATGGATTTGATTTGGGGTCATACCTTGTACAAGTATAGTAATTATAGTGAAGATAAATCATTACTTTACAGTCAGTAAAAATGTTAGTTGCTTGCTTCAAAACAAATTTTAAAACTAAGTAAAAAGTTGACAGGTCCCTCTGTCTTTGTTTGCATTTCATCTAGCTTTAAATTTCATTTTTGTTCTGCCAGCAATAACCTTTGGACTGACTGTACAATAGGTTGTTACCTTCATTATGATTTCATTTGAAAACTACACAGTTGAGACCAAAATTTGGTTTTGGATGGTAAAGATTTAACCCTTTACCGCACAATCCAGATTTTTCAGAACTCTGATGGAAAAGCCTTTACAAAAATTTAGGGAAAAGAAGAAAATACTGATTCCCACAATGTTTTCCAGCCCTTGAATGAATGAGAAGTTCTATGTTTCAAGTTGCAGTAAATTGGTCTACTGCAAATGCTTTCAGTTTGGACAAGGCTAAATTTATGGTGACTGAACTAGAATCTTTCTTTTTGTGCTGAAAAGATTGTTTACATAGAGGATATTTGTTTTTTTCGATGAAAGATAGAAATTTATTTCATCGAGTGGACACTATTGGTAATATTTTCACGAGTGGTGCAGTCACAAGTGAAAATATTACTGATAGTGTTCACGAGATGAAATAAATTTTGATCTTTCACCCAAAAAAACAAATTTTCTATTTTTTTCATACGTTTAACCCTTTCTGAGGGGAACCTTTATCAAAATCCAGTACAGTTCTTTTCCGTTATTCCCCGTGGCGTACCCCTCCAGCATAGCAACGCATTACAATATTACATCAGGCACGAGAAATGTAAGGTATATAATGTCATATTTCCTATCTGGTTGTTAGGCACACGCAATTTACCTGGACAACAAGAACATGAAAATCGGTATTTTCACTGATGGAACCAGTGTAAGATCGAAAAATATTTTCACTGCTATTTCTCGATATCCTACCAGAAAACATGAAATAACTGATTCTGTTTGTAGGATATACCATCATCTGGTCATGACAAATGGTATCAGCTTGAAGGTCGCTCCGCAAAGTCCAGTGTTGATGGTCAGATAAAACTAAGATTGACACTTGCAACCAGGGAAGATCGGGGAATCCCAGAAGATGATAACTGGACTGATGTTCGACAACATGAAGATCTGATGGCTATATTTATAGAACATGAAGTCAGAAAATGTCAGGTATGCTAGATTAACTCATTGCCAGAGGACAAAATTTTAGACTGGTCCAAATTGAAAGCATTTGCAGACAACAAAATAAAAGTGAAGGAAAATTTGAAATTTATTTTGGAAAGGGTAGAAAACCAGCATTTTCTCCTTTTCCCACAATGTTTTCTAAAGGCTTCTTTCTCAGGGTCTTCAAAAGTAGGGATTGTGTGGTAATGGGTTAACCCTTTACCACATGAAAGTAGGTTAGACAGGTCCAAAATGAAGGCAGTTGTAGATGATAAATGCGACTCAAATGTATGGAAAAATCTAATGGTACTGTAGAGTGTAGGGCCAAGATCAAACTGCATATTCTGAGCAGTCTGATCTTGATCTACACCATCTGCAAGTGCACACATTAACCCTTATCCTGCTGTGTAAGTTAAACAATACCTTAAAGTGGATAATAGAAACTCAAGGGTTGCTATTTGAAAGTTAACTTTTGGGGAGAAATATTTCCTTCTCAGACAGTGTAGATCAAAGATTAGACTGCATGTTTTGTGCAGTCTGATCTTGATCTACACTGTCCGCAGAAGGTCAGTGAGTCACGATCAGCAGCCAAAAGGTTAAGCTGCAGCTTTAGGATTAAAGTGTCTCTATTTCTCCACTTGCACAAATAAAATCTCTGCTGCCTTTGATTAATAAGCTGAGAATTCTTGAATAGTCTAAAAGGCATATTAATAAGTCTTCAAAGCCACTTGTCTCCATAAGCCAATGTTATTTCTCTTTAATTGAAATCTTGGCTTTTAATATCATATTACCACACTTTTATTGCCCAACAGTAGATTTTCAAGAAGGCAATGAAACCAGCAATGGGTATTAATGTTTGATCTGTCATACATATTTTTGTAATTTATGCCATGATTAAAATAATTTTTAAACAGCAGTTTACTTTGAAACCTTCAAGAGGCAATAGTATTGGCTAGGCTTAACTCATTACCACACAAGAAAATTTTAGACTGGTCCAAATTGAAAGCATTTGCAGACAACAAAATAGAGGTGACTGAAAAATTGAAATTTGTTCTGTAATGCGTAGAAAACACTGTGGGAAAAGGAGAAAATGCTGGTTACCAGCATTTTCTCCTTTTCCCACAGTGTTTTCAAAAGGTTTCTTTCTCAGGGGCATCAAAAGTAGGGATTGTGTGGTAATGGGTTAAGACACTTGTGACAAATTTAGTGCATAACTTCGGGCTTTAGCCATTACCATTGAGTCACTTTATGCCCCTACATCATACAGCTTTAACTCATACCAAACGACAATATTTTAGACTGGTCCAAATTGAAAGCATTCGCAGACGACAAAATAAAAGTGACTAAAGAATTGAAATTTGTCTTGTGAAGGGTAGAAAACATTGTGGGAAAAGGAGAAAATGTTGAGATAGAGTGTCTGCTTCATAAGCACAAGTTTCAGGTTAGAATTCTATGATAAGCTGGATTCAGATATCACAAATTTCGGTGTAAATAGTGGCTAAGGTTTCCAGAAACCAATCTTCAAGTGTTTGATCTAAGTTTAAGAACTTGTTTCCCAATCAATGTAAAGTGAATAGATTTCACTTCTTACACTGAATAACTCTTTACTTAAGTTTACAATTCCTGGTTTTCACAACTCTGTCAAAGATTAGGGGAAAGAAGAAAATGCTTGTGACCAGCATTTTGTCCTTTTCCCACAATGTTTTCTACCCTACCAAAAACAAATTACAATTTTTGAGTCACTTTAATTTTGTTGTCTGTTAATGCTTTTGGACCAGTCCAAAATTTTGTTGTATGATAAGTTAAACCATCAAGGGATAAATAAACATACTTCACTGAAAATAAGTCAATTCCTAGCCCTTTACCACACAACCACAACTCTAACAACCCAAAGGAAGAAAGTGTCTAAAAATTTTATAGCAAGCAGATAAAATTTCTCTTTCTCCCACAATGTTTGTTCTCTAACCTTTCGCAAAAGATAGGTCTTTTTTTGAGTCACATTTATTTTTGTCATCTCCAAATGGTTTCAATTCAACAAGTCTATAAATTTGTCGTTTGCTAAAGAGTTAACTCTTAACCACACAATCCCGACTTTCAAAGACCTTGAGAAAGAAAGCTTTTGAAAACTTTGTGGATAATAATGGATACAAGCATGTCTTTATGATTTATGCAGGATGGATCCTACAAGTGGAATGGAGAGATGCCACAGGCTGCTGAAACCATCATTCACCAGCATGCTATTCAAGGGGATATAACACAAGTACAACAATCTGTGTGGTAAGTTTTTACAACAATCTAAGCACAGGTGACCCATTCATTTATCTTTAATGTTTTACCAAAGAACAAAATTTAAGACTTGTCCAAACTGAAAGTGTTGAATGACAATTACTTGTAGAGCAAAGTGTTGAATGACAATGAATTACTTGTAGATCAAAATATGACAGCTCTTTGAAATGGGAAAAAGACATTCTGGGAAGAATAGAAAATGCTGTTTGCTTAGCATTTTGTCCTTTACCTACAATGCTTTCTATTCTATCAAAAACAAGTGTAAGCACAAATGCTCTTAGTTTTCTACAAATCCAAAATTATTTATAATGATAAAAGGTTAAATGGGATATAACAGTGTTATTACAGTATTTCTTACCTAATATGATACATATTCAAATGTGATCCGTCGCATGAAAAGCGACAATCTAGGAATTTTTTACCATAATTAGATGAAAATAGATCAAAGAGAGAGCAGGTCTATTAAAGTTGGTAGTTCAAAAATGGTTGTATAGTAAGGTAGAATGACTACTTTTCATACAGAAAATGTCGTAATAGCGAAAAATGTCAACCCAGGTCAGCTTTGGCAGTCCGCGCAGTCTGAACAGGGTTGACAATTTTTGCTGTTCCCAGAAGGTCCCTTTTTACTTGATGGGTCACAAAATGTTACCTTCTTATCCACAATCATAATGAGTTTTTTTTTTGTAATGATTGCATTTGTTGCATTCTACATTTGGATAAATGCTATTTGCACTCATATATTGAAATAGTACATGGTTGGAATAGTAATAACACAGAATTATTTTAACTGTTGATTCAGATCTATGTCTACAATCTTTAACAAACAACAAATATGTAGACTGTTATCAACATTTGTGGCCACATGCAAATAGTCCTTAACAGGGCAAGGAAAATTGCAGGAAAACAAGGAAATGATGGAGACCAGCAGTTTGCCTTTGTCCAACAATGCTTTCAAAAGCCCTTTACCATGACTGTTTTGAAAAAAAGTACTGTGTGGTAAACAGTTAAATATATTTCAGTCGATGGATGGCATACAGTAGAAAACACTTAGAACATCCTCTTGACTATCAGCTATTGCTAAGTCTATTGAAAGATTTGGATGGGCTGTGGGAACCTACATCACTCTCTAGAGAGGAGGTAAGAACATAAGAAATGGAAAATAGATGAGTCATAAGGTAGACAAACCTTACATGACAACACATGCAGCCTTAATTTGTGCAGGGTATTCTGCTTGGCTCTTGACAAGAAGGGGAAATAAATGTACCTGTCCAAATACAAGCATTTGCACACAAGATTATATATGGCTTGAATGATGGAAAATGTCTTTGAAAAGGTAGAAAACATTTTTGGAAAAGCAGAAAATGCTATCTACCAGTGTTTTTTTTTTTTTTTTTTCCTACATTTTTTTTAAAACCTTTTTCTTCAGAGTTGTAAAGAAAAGGAATTGTTTGGTAAAGAATTAAAGAAAGCATCGCAACAAGATTTTCTATTTCTTACAACCTTTTCAAAAGCCTTCTATGGCAAAGAGGTCAAAGCAAACCTGGATCTGTTCTCCATGTATCACCCTGATTCAAAAAAGCTGACATTTTTCAAACCCCTCTGTACAGTAAATAGCTATTATTATCATTGTCATATTGTGGAAAAAGTGCAATTTGCTTTTGCAACTCTGGAAAAAAATTGCAAACCTGGAAATACCCTTTATGAATAGCTGATTGAAAGAAGTTTATCTATGATAAGGAATATCCACTAAAGCTCAGATACTTTGGTTTTTCAACAGATGCGTCTGTTTACCTTGGTAAGAGAATGACAGAAACTGTAGAATCACTAATTTCATGGTTTTTCACTGTAATACCCTTTAACTCTTTACCAGGCAACAAAAATGTAAACTTGTCCCTATTGAAAGCATTTGCAGACTGTATTTGTATGTAGTTCAAATGATGGAATTTGTCTTTGATAGACTAGAAAGGATTATGGGAAAAGGAGAAAATGCTGTTTACTAGCATTTTCTCTTTTTCTCACAATGTTTTCCAAAGATATTTTTCCTCACAGTTGTTAAAACTTCGGATTATGTGGTAAAGAGTTTATGAAACATGCGAATCAGGCATCTGATTTACTCATTACCAAACAACAAAATTTTAGGCTTGTCCAAATTGAAAGCATTTGCAGATGACAAAATTACAGTGACCGAAAATTGGAAATTTGTTTTGTGAAGGGTAGAAAACATTGTGGGAAAAGGAGAAAATGCTGGTTACCAGCATTTTCTTCTTTTCCCGCAATGTTTTCTAAAGGTTTCTTTCTCAGGGGCGTCAAAAGTAGGGATTGTGTGGTAATGGGTTAATTGACTGTTATGGATATGAGAGTAAAATATAGGATGGCTTGGTAAAGGGCTAAATAAAGAAAATCTTTGGATGCTGGAAGCGACTTAAATACAAGATATTCCTGATTTGTTTTTCTTAAATCTCATACAGTATTTATCAAATTAGTGATTCTGCAGCACAAGATTGTTTCTAGAAATGGATTGAGCCCCTGTATTCTGAATGCCCTATAAGCTCAGCTGTTTCACCCGAAGTATTGTCATAGCCCCGTCATCATCTGTTTTGTCATCATGTGTGACTTCTTATGTCTCTGGAATTATTGAAGTTATTTACCTGAACTTTGGTTAGTTGTTAATCATCAAAACAGAAAACCTATACAATTAGGGCAGACAACCTTGAAATATTTTTAACAGAGCTATGCTCCCTTTACAAAAGGAAAACAGCAACTGCAGCCAAGCTTTAGCACCAGCATGCTGTGCTCTGTTTCAACAGCTTTACTTGCACAGATAGCATGCCATGGGTGAATTTGTTCATCCTATCTCATAGTGTAGATCAAGATAAGGCTTTAGAATTTAAAGCCTGATCTTTGACCTACTCCATTGACACAGTTTTTCTTACATTTGGAGAAATATGGTCTTGCTTCCTGATGATAATTGTTCATTTCACATATGGCTGACTCAGGATCAAACCATGCAAAGATCAAAAGACTTATTGCTAGCAATGTGGTTTGTTGTTTGTAAAGCACAGTGATTACATTAGTATTGAAGTGAAACAGTATGAAAAGATTGATTAGCACAATTTACATACTCTTGTCACCCTGTTTATGGTATATGGAAGTACCTTCCTTTTGCAAGAAGCTTTTCTTGCAAAGCAATGTCATCCGACATAGGTTGTAGTCTTAAAGTATTGAAATATTTTGTCAATATGTTTTTTGTAGACTTTTTAGCTCATCTGAGCACAACATGCTCAAGGGGAGCTTTTAGGATCACCCAGTGTGCTTTTAGGATCACCTGGTGTCTGTCGTCAGTTGTGCATCATCAACAATTCTTTAAACATACTCCTCCTAAATCGCTGGGCCAATTGTGACCAAGCTTGGCTGGAATGTTCCTTTGGAAGTCCTCTTTAAAAAAAATCAGCAGAATTTGATTCTGTCAAAAACTCTGTTTGCCATGGCAACCAAATGGAATTTTTTAAGAAATTCTTTAAAAATCTTCTCTGAAAGCACTGGCCAGATTTTAAAATAATTTCACAGAGATGTTCTTTGGGTGAACCTTCCCAAAACTTTTTCGCGAAATTTTGATTCGTCAAAATACATGGCTCTGGTGAATGGGGGATACTTGCACTAAACAGAAATGAAGGAATTCTTGAAAATTCTTCTTCTCTGAAACAGCAGGTCAGATTTTGAAATAATTTCCCAGGGATGTCCTTTTGGTGACCCTTCTCAAAAATTGTTCGCGAAATTTTCATCCGTGAAGAAACATGGCTCTGGTGAATGGGGGCTACTTGCACTATATGGACATGAAGAAATTCTTAAAATTATTCTTCTCTGAAAGGGCTGGTCAGATTTTGAAATAATTTCACAGAGATGGTCCTTGGGTGACCCTTTTCAAAACTTGTTCACGAAATCATGATCAGCCAAGAAACATGGCCCTGGTGAATGGGGGCTACTTGCACTATATGGAAATGAAGAAAATCTTGAAAATACTTCTTCTCTGAAATGGCTGGTCAGATTTTAAAATTATTTCACAGCAATGTTCTTTGGGTGACCCTTATCAAACTTTGTTTACGAAATTATGATCCGTCACGAAACATGGCTCTGGTGAATAGGGTCTACTTGCACCATACAGACATGAAGAAATTCTTAAAAATTCTTCTTCTCTGAAACAGCTGGTCAGATTTCTTGAATGACTATTTTCAAAATATGTTTGCAAAATTTTGATCTGTCAAGAAGCATGGCTCTGGTGAATGGGGGCTACTTGCACTTTACGGCCTTGAAGAAATTCTTAAAAATTCTTATTTTCTGAAACCGATGGTCAGATTTTGAAATTACTTTTACAGGTGACCTTTTGAAAATTGTTTGGCAAAATGATAATTTTGTTTCCAATGTTTCAATACATAAAAGAAAAAGGTTATGGTCCTCTCAAAAATTCAGGTGAGCGATCCAGGGCCATCTTGGCCCTCTTGTTGTAATTTTGCTTTTAAGAATCTTTAAGTACAAATATCTTGTTTTTGTTTATTATTTTTTGTTCTAAAATTTATCACAGAAAGTAGCAATATTTTTTTCCATTGCACAGAATTTTATAGCATAAAGTTTCTTAAATAGTTTTCTTTTTTTTTTTGTTTCAATAGCACACTTTCTATACTTGTTTAGCCCATTAACCATTTCTTTTAACAACACTGAAGAAAAAAGTTGTTGAAAAACAGCATTTTCTCATATTCCCTTAATATTTTCCATCCTTCCAAAATAAATTAGAATTTTTGGGTCACTTTCATTTTGTTATCTGCAAATGCTTTCAATTTAGACTGGTCTAAAATTTTGTTATTTGGTAAAGACTTAAGATTTTGCATTTTGTTTTATGGCCATAGTCCTTGAAGGGTACTAGACCATTGCTACTGGGAGTCAGCAGTATGCCTATGATACTGGTTAGCGACATTTCCTCAATTTTCTCAAAAGCCTTCCACTGTGGGGCTGCAAAAAATGGATATTTACATAAAGGATTGCTGCAATATTTCGTATAGAAAACTGTTGATGGGAACAAGTTTCCAGTTGCCAGTGAGTTGAATGAGTAGCAAGGTATTATTAATTTCAAGACTGGAAGATATAAACATCTTAACCTTCTACAAAAAAATTTCAGGTTTTTACTACCCAGAAGAAGAAGCCTTCTGAATACATTGTGGGAAAAGGAGAAAATGCTGGAAAGCATTTTCCCACAGTGTTTTCTACTCTTCTTAAGTCAAGTTTTAGATTTTTTAGTAACATTCATTTTGTCATCTGCCAATTGTTTCAATTTGGACAAGTCTAAAATTTTGTTGTTTGGTAAAGAGTTGAAGGCCTGGTAGCTACCATAAGTTTACAATGCAGATGTTAAAAGCATTTAGATCTATGTATTTATAAGGGCTGAAATCATTGTGAAGATGACAATCTTTTATTGTAAAGTTGATCCAGGTGTGTCGTTCGAAGAAAAGTGAAATTCGAAACTAGGTTAAAAGTTGCCTTGTTGCTCTTTGTTTTACTTTTTACCTGATTTTAAAAACTCATTTTCCTGCCAGTGACTAATATTGGACCAATTGTATAATAAAAGATTGTCATCCTCACAATAATTTCTGTACTTTTAATTGGTATGATCTAAATTTAAATGCATTTTAACTTTGACACTGTTTACAATCGGCGTGTAATAGGCCTTTAACTCTGTCGGCACCGAATGTACACACTTGACCCTTTTCAATGGCTTAAGATACAATTCAAACCAAGGACATTTGAATCATGTAGGTTTGACTGGTCAAATCTCCATTATAGATTCTAGACTGCACATTCTGTGAAGACTGATCCTTATGTATGCCATCTGCAAAAGCCCATGTTGTTACATAATGCTGAAAAAGTTAAAATATATCCTGAACTGTATTTATCAAGGATTTAAGATACTGTTCATATTGTTTGTATTCCAAGACTATAGTCACCTGTCTGGCAGAATTGTTCATGGGGTGTGCACCTCTCACAGTAGCCTTTGACAGGCAATTTTGTTTTTGACGGCGATTTTCTTCTCCACAAAACACTAGATTGCTTAGGATTGAAATACTAATTATACAAATGCATGTTTTGAACAATAAATTTAATATTGCATCAATTTTTTAGCAAATTGCATGTCTCTGATCATTATTATTTCACAATTTTTCTGTAATAAAAGGAAACAGTGTCTTTGATTACAATTGAAATACTCAATTGTGACCAAATGGCCAATTTTTTGATCACTTAAATGTGACTCACTTAATAGCTTCACCCTTGAAACGATGGGGAAGGTTGTGGGGAAAAAAAAAGGAGAAAAATGCTGGTAATCTCCTTTTCTTACAATGTTTTCAAAAGGTTTTTGTCTTGAGGTGGTTAAAACAAGGGATTTTTTGGTGCAGTATGTGGTGGTTTATACACATGAAATATATCAAAATATTCTGAAAGTAATGATTACAGAGGGTACATTGATAAAAGTCTTCAGAATGAATCTGTTTGATGTGTGGTTGTACATCTCTTAAAATTTGGATCTCTATTGTTGTTCTAGATTTTAGCCCATTTTACGGTATCAGGACATTTGCCCCCTGGACATCTGCCCCCCTGCCCCCCCTGCCCCCTGGACATCTCCTCCTCCCCCCCCCCCCCCCTCCTTAACATCTGCCACCTTAAGACATCTGCCCCCTGGACATCTGCCAGCCAGACATTCGTCCCCGTAGGACATCTGCCCCTGTAGGACATTTGCCCCCTGGACATCTGCCTCCCCCAGACATTTTCCCCCTTAGGACATCCCTTCCTTTTGGTAGGACATCTGCCCCTGGATATTTGCCCCTGTAGGACAACTACCTCCTGGGAAACGATAAGCCCCTTCTAAATGATGTTGAAGAACTAATAATATCCTGATTTTTTGCTTTATTTTTCTTAAAATGCCAAAAAAAAGAATTTTTTATCGTGGTTTACATCAGGCGTGCCAGATGAGTAACTGACTGTATAGTTATCATACTGGAAGTTTGATATTAAATCTGAAATAAATTAATCAGCCCAAGATTTTCAACAAAATAGCACTTAACGATACAACAGCTGAGAGGTCTTTTTCATAGTGCCCGTCAAAATTACCATGTACAAAAACGTGTATATCTAAAAGTTGCTTTTTTGAGATTGTCCCTGAAAGGAGCTAGACGTCCAAGTTGTAAACAAACTGAAGGGGCAAATGTCCTAAGGGGGCAGATGTCCTAAGGGGGCACATGTCCGGGGCAGATGTCTTAGGTTGGCAGATGTCCGGGGGGCAAACGTCCAGGTGGCAGGTGTCCTAAGGGGACAAAAGTCCGGGGGGCAGAAGTCGGGGAGGCTAATGTCCTAGACCCCCATTTTACTAACAAGCTCTTTTGGGTGTATATGCGTCCATATAAGTGACTAATGACTGAAGATCTATGTGATTATGAAAATTCGACAAACAAGCGTATGTCTCAAAACTTAACCTCTTACCAAGTTATCCTTTATTTCAATGAACACGAAACGAGAAAGGGAGCTTTTGAAAATGTTGTCAGAAAAGGAGAAAACGTTGGTGATCATTATTTCCTCTAAAGACAGTCCCGTCATATGAGCAACCGGTATAATGGAAGTTTTCTACAGTGGTATTGACCTTGTTGGTCAAGATCAGCCCACACAATTTGTATGATTTGGAGCTTTTTTATGGACAAGTCCAAACTCAACTCTAAAGTTGTGTCTATTACTGTAAAGGTTAACTCTGCAATTACAAGTCATTGGAAAATGAGAAAATTCTAGTAACCAGTTTTCCTCCTTTTCAAAGACAGAGTTCATTAATTAAGCCACATTTCATTAAATTTTGTGGTTGGCAAATGCTTTTAACTCTTTACCAAACAAAAATTATTTTTGACTAGTCCAAATTGAGAACACTTGCAAATGACAAAGTAAACGGAACTCAAAAATTGAAATTTGTTTCCAGCAGGGTAGAAAACATTGTGAGAAAAGGAGAAAATGCTGGTTACCAGCATTTTCTCCTTTTCCCACAATGTTTTCAAAATGCTTCTATCTTGGAGTTGTAAAAACTGGGGATTGTTTGGTAAAGGGTTAATTTGGACAAGTCTTTATTTCTGTTGAGCGGGAAAGAGTTGAAGAATATCTTTGCCAATAAGATTATTAAACTAAGAGATTTCTAGTGCAGAAATAACTTGGTGTCCATAGAGATGGCAGCCTTCTATAGGAAAAAAAAGGAAATGCTGATAATCAAGCAATACAATTATATGGTCAAGATCAAACCTGAAGAAACACAGGAACTTTAAAGCTCTTTACCAAACGACAAAATTTTAGACTTGTCTGAATTGAAAGTACTTGCAGACGAGTGAATAAAAGTGACTCAAAAATTGAAACTTGACTTCAGAAGAATCGAAAACATTGTGGGAAAAGGAGACGATGCAGGTTACCAGCATTTTCTCCTTTTCCCATAATATTGTCAGAAGGCGTTTTTCTCTGAATCTTAAAAAAACTAGGGATTGTTTGGTAAAGGGTTAAAGACATGGATCTGAACAATGTGAATTCTTTAGATTCTATTTACAGAAAAGATCAAATGTAATTCTTCACCAGATTACTAAATCTTAGACTTGTTCAAATCCAAAGCATTTACAGACAACAAACAGAGCTAAAATGGTGGAAAATCATTGAAAAAAATGTCTTTGGAAGGGTGGAAAACATTTTGGGAGAAAAAGAAGAAAATGCTGGCAAGCAGCATTTTGTTCTTTTTCTCACAATGTTTTTAACCCTATCCCAAACAATCCCTGGTTTTTACGGGTCTGGAATAGTAGCCTTTTGAAAACATTGTGGGAAAAGGAGAAAATGCTGCAGGTAACCAGCATTTTCTCCTTTTCCCACAATGTTTTCTACCCTATCATAGACAGAAATCATCTTTTCAGCAAAAGTTGAATTGTCATCTGCAAATGCTTTCAATTTGGTCTAGTCCAAAAGTTTGTCGTATGGGAAAGGGTTAAAAGCCTTCTTCCTTAACTCTTTACCAAACGACAGAATTTTGGACTGTTCCAAATTGAAAGCATTTACAGATGACAAAATAAATGCAACTTAAATACTGAAATGTATTGTGGGAAGGGTAGAAAACACTGTGGGAAAAGGAGAAAATGCTGGTTACCAGCATTTTCCCCTTTTCCCACGGTGTTTTCAAAAGACTTCTTTCTAAGGGTCGTTAAAAGTCGGGATTGTGTGGTAAAGAGTTAAGGTACATGTACTTAAAACCCAAGATTTTGTGGTAAAGCATTCATGAATAGAATATAATATTAAAATACTGAGTTTAGTGTTGGATACCCACTCTTCTGTTGTACTAGTTATAAAATGGTGACCTTTTGGCCAAAACGATATCAAAGTTGAACAGTCTGGCTTTTTAACCTTGGCATCAAGTTTGGCGTCGCCCAGGGGTCACAAGTTATATGTGGGCTTTTACAGTAAAAACTATATACATTTTCTTGTGACTAACCATAAGACCTTGGACTAAACTGTCTCATGGGTCTCATGTTTTACACAGCCTTTTATTGAGCAAACTTGTTTTACAGGCCTATTACTTAGCAAACTTTGAAAATCTTCTTGTTTATAAACAAACATTCTAGACCTATTTTGTTTGGTATGGGGCTGTATCTTGTGGACCTCCACCAGTATTCAAGTAATTGTAGCTTTGTGGCCAAAAATGGCTTTGCCCTAGGGTCATAACTTTCTCATAGGATTTTATAGGAAAAGCAAATTGTATGGCTTCTACATTAAAACCAATCGGCCAAGTATTGCAATGTTTGGCTTGTAGTGTTTTGACTTATTAGCCAGTGGAGCTACACAGGGGCATCATGGCCCTCTTATGTGTTTACACTTCATGCAGGCATCTTTCTGCTATCTTTCACAGGTAGGGGAAAGGCAGTGCAGATATTGTACAGATAATTAGGGACTTGTGCATTCTTTGCACAGAAATGATAGGGGCTACATGCTGCAACTTTGTGATAATCTTGCTAGGGTTGTATGACTTACCTTGGTCTTCATAGGGCAAAATGACCATCTAAAATCATGTTTTGTTTGCAAGACCATTACCTAGCCATTGAACAGTGCCGCTTTGGGATTGTGCAATGCTACCATGATGAGATTACGGGCTATGGGCTTTCAAATTTTAGAATTTGTCATTGTTGAGACTGTAACAAAGTCATACATACTGTGGCCCCTGGGAAAGCATAATGATAATGGTACAGAGACTGCTAAGAAAGAGGGATAGGGGCATCCTATAGATGCACTCATCTTGAGCCAAATGTATAGAAGTTGATATCTTTTACGATGTAAACCTGTTGGGTGCCAAAGTCAGCTTAGGTTGTTTTTTTTTCAGAATGTGTTTTTCAGGCTGCATAATATATGTCATTTGATGTTTGAGGTAGGCTGTGAGCTATTACGTGAGAAAATCTTGCCAAAGACAGTCTTTAAATTGCCGCAATTCATCTTTTTACTCACTGGTAATATTTATCCCATTCATTTAGTAACTTAACTTTGAATATTTATAGAGACTATGAGTGACAATTTAGGAGGGGAAGACACTAAATGTATAAATAATTCATGGAATAGATGCCACATTTGATTTCTCAAATAATGGGTTCTTGACACTAGAGTAGGAAAATATTTGCTCTGATTTGGTTTGTTTTTTGTTCCATGTATAAAGAGAAATTGATATACCATTGTGCATTTGAATGAACATTTTCAATCCTTTTTATGTAAGCAAATAACAGAAATAAACTTGCTGATAGAAAGCAAATTGATTTGTTACTAAATAATAGTAAGCACTAATTTATATTTGCAGGTTTTTTTTTACAAAAGAGGCACTTAGTATTTCATACTATTTTGTTTTGGTGGGTTTTATGTCTTCACAGTTTTTGAAAAGCATTAATTATCTTATTTGCTGTAATCTGAGAAGTGGTTTATTGTAATGAAATTACATTACACTAACAAGACACTATTCAATAAAGGGCTTAATCTTATCCTTGGACTCGTAGGTGGCCAATTTCAGAGATCACATAGAATATGTATGTCTATGGAAAATTTCACATTTTTAGGTCAGAATTTCTGAAAACACAAGAGAAAAGGTGATAATGTCACATCATCTAGATGGTGATTGTTTTTAAATGAGATTGTTTAACTTAAGTCCCATGGGTCAAAACTACTATGCTGCATGGATTCCTTGTCTTGCTTTCGTTTTTGTTTGGAAGAATTTTCCATACATCATTTTCTCTCGATGTGCACGTACCTAACACTGGTACTTTGTATGTACCATCATCAACTAACCTTTCATCAAACTCATTCAAGTTACAACACCTGGATCAGAGGCTTCCTGTGCATTTAACACATCTGGTATAAGTATGGTTTCATTCCAGGGTAGAGTGAAGGATGTGGGCTAAGCTTCAATTTCTCTGTTTTATCTTGAAATTGTGTATGTATTATCAGCATCAGATATTGTAACAATGTTGCTTTGGCAAATGTGATGTGATTACTATATCCCCACAAAATGAATGGTTGGGGGGGGGGGGGGTATACTGGAATCAGCCTGTCTGTCTGTGTGTGTATACAAAATCAAAATACTAGCTATTGCTTGTTTCTGACAAAATGCTGCAGCTGGCAGGGATATTAAGTCACACTCGGTGACAGCTCTAGTTTTACCTTTGGTGAGCTGTACCATAACCTGAGGCATGCAGTATATAAGCAGCAACATGGTTGTCTTGTCTTCCCTTGATGGGAAGTGTTTGTTTCTTGTAATTTTAGAGAGACAATAGTGATATCAATATGTTCACCTAAGTATAAAGGTTAGTGATCTAATAGAAACGGGAAAGTGGATAGAAACAGGAAAGTGGAGTGATACATCTTGGGAGACATCCACACTTTTATTGATACTACACACACATATTAGCGGAACAAAAATTTAGACTTGTCAAAATTCAAACCATAATGCATATATGACAATATAATGATGCAGTGATTATAACTTTTTTCTATGGAGAAGTAGAAAGCATTGTGGAAAGAGGAGAAAGCACTGGTCATCAGCAAAAACATGAGAGTGTAGAAAATTTGTTGGAAAAAGAGAAAATAATGGTAACCAGCATTTCTCCAATTCCCAAAATGTTTCCATGCCCTTTACCATCCATGTATTTGTTACTACTCGGTACGGTGTGGTACAGTGTTAACCCTAACAGATGACAAAAACTTTCTCCATTACCAAAACTATTTTTCAAAAGGTTCCTAATTCTTGGGGTTTTTTAACCCTTTAACTACCAAACAATCCCTAGTTTTTAGCTCACCTGAGCATGAAGTGCTTATGCTGAGCTTTTGTGATTGCCCAATGTCCGTCGTCCGTCATCCGTCGTCCACAATTTATTTAAACGTTCTTCTCCTCCTAAACCACTGGGCCAATCTTGATGAAACTTGGCAGGGATGTTCCTTGGGTGAAGCTCCAGCAAAGTTGTTCAAGAGATTGAATTCCAGCCATAATTCTGGTTGCCATGGCAACCAAAAGAAAAAAATAACAAAATCTTTGAAAATCTTCTTCTCTGAAAGTAGAAGGCGCAGACCTTTGATATTTGGTATATAGCATCTCATAGGGAACTTTACCAAGATTGTCCATATGATGCCCCTGGGGTCAAAACTGGCCCGGCCCCTGAGGTCACTAGTTTGAAACATAGGAACAAAGAAGGAAAACTTTAAAATTTTTCTTCTCTGAAAGTAGAAGGCGCAGAGCTTTGATATTTGGTATATAGTATCTCCTAGTGGACCTCTACCAAAATTGTTCATTTGATGCCCCTGGGTTCAAAACTGGCCCGGCCCCAGGGGTCAAAAGTTTGAAACTTAAGAAAAAAGAAGGAAAACTTTAAATATCTTATTCTCTCAAACTAGAAGGCACAGAGCTTTTGATATTTGGTATGCAGCATCTCCTAGTGGACCTCTACCAAGATTGTTCATATGATTCCCCTTGGGTCAAAACTGGCCCGGCCCCAGGGGTCACAAGTTTGAAACTTAGGAACAGAGAAGGAAAACTTTTAAAATCTTCTTCTCTGAAACTAGACGATGCAGAGCTTTGATATTTGGTATGTAGCATCTGCTACTTGACCTTTACCGAGAGTGTTCATATGATGTCCCTGGGGTCAAAACTGGCCCCTCTCTGGGGGTCACAAGTTTGAAACCTTGGAACAAAGAAGGAAAACTTCAAAAATCTTCTTCTCTGAAATTAGAAAGTGCAGAGCTTTGATATTTGGTACGTAGCATTTTCTAGAAGACCTCATTCAAGATTTTTCATATGATGTCCCTGGGATCAAAACTGGCCCCGCCCCAGCGGTCAGAAGTTTGAATCATAGGAACAAAGAAAGAAAAATTTAAAATTCTTCTTTTTGAAACTAGGTGGTGGAGAGCTTTGATATTTGGAATGTAGCATCTCCTAGTGGACCTCTACCAAGATTCTCCATATGATGTCCTTGGGGTCAAAACTGGCCTTGCCCCGGGGATCACAAGTTTGAAACATAGAAATAAAGAAGGAAAACTTGAAAATTCTTTATGTCTGAAACTAGGTGGTGCAGAGCTTTGATATTTCGAATGTAGCATCTCCTATGGAACCTCTACCAAGATTGTTCATATGATGCCCCTTTGGTTAAAACTGGTCCCCCCTGGGGGGTCGCAAGTTTGAATTATAGGAACAAAGAAGGAAAACTTGAAATTTCTTATTCTCTGAAACTAGAAGGCGTAGAGCTTTGATATTTGGTATGTAATATCTCTGGTGGAATTCTACAAAGTTTCTTCATACCATGCCCCTGAGGTCAAAACTTGCCCTGCCCCAGGGGTCACAAGTTCGAAACATAGGAACAAAGAAGGAAAACTTTAAAATTCTACTTCTCTGAAACTAGAAGGCATTGAGCTTTGATATATTGTAATTAGCATCTCCCAGTGAACCTCTACCAAGTTTTTTCTTAGGATGTCCCTGGGGTGAAAACTGGCCCAGCCCAGGGGTCCCAATTTTGATTTTACAGCTTGGTACTCAGATGAGTGATATAGGACCATCATGGTCCTCTTGTTATGACCCTGAGATAGAAGCCTTTTGAAAACATTGTGGGAAAAGGAGAAAATGCAAGTTGCCAGCTATTTTCTCTTTTACCCACAATGTTTTCTACCCTTCTGAAAGCAAATTTCAATTTTTGAATTATGTTTATTGTGTTGTCTGCATGTGCTTTCAATTTAGACTAGTCTAAACTCTGTTGTTTGGTAAAGAGTTAAATATGGCATGGCTTTGTCAACCCTTTACCAAACAGTCCCTGGTGTTCATGACAGAGGAAGAAGCTATCTGAAAACATCGTGGTAAAAGGTAAAAATACTGGCAACCAGCATTTTCTCCTTTTCCCACAATGTCTTTAGCTCACCTGAGCACAACATGCACAGGGGGAGCTATTGTGACCGTTCATTGTCCATCGTCTGTCCGTCCATCTGTCCGTCTGTCTGTTAACAATTTCTTTAAAAAACTTCTTCTCCAAAACCAGATGGCCAATCTTGATAAAACTTGGCAGGAATGTTCCTTGGATGAAGCTCTACAAACTTGTTAAAAGAATTTAATTCCATCAAAAACTCTGGTTGCCATGGCAACAAAATGGCTGAAAATGGAAAAAATCTTTAAAAACCTTCTTGTGACAAACCATAAGGCCTGGAGCATTCATATTTTGTATGAAGCATCATTGGGTGACCCTTTACCAAAATTTTTAAAATTATTCCCCTGGGGTCATATTTGGGCTTTGCCCGGGCACACCCTTTTTTACATAGAAACAAAGAAGGAAATCTTTAAAAAATCTTCTTCTGACAAACCATAATGGCTAGAGCATTCATATTTGGTATGTAGCATGATCTGATTATCCTCTACCAAAATTATTAAAATTATTCCTCTGCGGTCATGTTTGGGCTCTGCCCGGGCACACCCTATTTTAAAATCTTTAAAAATCTTCTTGTGACAAAACATAAGGCTGGGAGCATTCATATTTTGTTTGAAACATCATTGGGTGACCCCTTACCAAAATTGTTAATATCATTCCAATGGGGTCATATTTGGGCTTTGCCCGGGCGCACTCTATTTTACAAAGAAACAAAGAAGGAAATCTTTAAAACTTCTTCTTATGACTAATCATAATGGCTAGAACATTCCTATTTAGTATGTAGCATTAACTGATGATCTTCTACCAAAATTGTTAAAATTATCCTTCTGCTGTCATATTTGGGCTCTGGCCAGGCGCACCCTATTTTACAATCTTTAAAAATCTTCTTGTGACAAACCATCAGGCAGAGGGCAATTCATATTTTGTTTGAAGCATCATTGGACAAC
Source organism: Tridacna crocea (assembly GCA_943736015.1). Taxonomy (NCBI): domain Eukaryota; kingdom Metazoa; phylum Mollusca; class Bivalvia; order Cardiida; family Cardiidae; genus Tridacna; species Tridacna crocea. The sequence continues at coordinate 32,077,026 of OX031056.1, forward strand.
CTCTTACCAAAATTGTTAAAATTATTCCCATGGGGTCATATATGGGCTTTGCCCGGGCGCACCCTATTTTACATAGAAACAAAGTAGGAAATCTTTAAAAAGTCTTCTTCTGACAAATCATAATGGCTAGAGCATTCATATTTGGTATGTAGCATTATCTGTTGATCCTCTACCGAAATTGTTAAAATTATCCCTCTGCGGTCATATTTGAAGCATCATTGGATAACCTCTTACCAACATTGTTAAAATTATTCCCATTGGGTCATATTTGGGCTCTGCCCGGGTGCACCCTATTTTAAAATCTATAAAAAACTTCTTGTGACAAACCATAACGGCTAGAGCATTTATATTTTGTTTGAAGCATCATTGGTTGACCCCTTACCAAAATTGTTAAAATTATTCCCCAGTGGTCATATTTGGGCTTTGCCTGGGTGCACCCTATTATACATAGAAACAAAGAAGGAAATCTTTAAAAAATCTTCTGATGACAAACCATAACGGTTAGAGCATTCCTATTTAGTATGTAGCATTATCTGTTGATCCTCTACCAAAATTGTTAAAATTATTCCTCTGTGGTCATATTTGGGCTCTGCCCGGGCGCACCTTATTTTAAAATCTTTAAAAATCTTCTTGTAACAAAAGTCATAAGGCCTGGAGCATTCATATTTTGTTTGAAACATTATTGGTTGACCCTTTACCAAAATCGGTAAAAATTATTCCCCTGAATCATATTTGGGCTTTGCCCGGGTGCACCCTATTATACATAGAAACAAAGAAGGAAATCTTTAAAAATAAAAAAGAAAAATTGATGATAAGCAGCAGTTTTTAGCTCCACTGGCCAAAGACAAAGAAGAAAATCTGTAAACATCTTTTTGTGACAAACCCCAGGGTATGCCTTATTTGAAAAGAATTAATAGCCTGCCCTTGATAAACCATATAAGTTACAAATATACTCAGGTGAGCGATATAGGACCATCATGGTCCTCTTGTCTACTATTATGAAGTCAAATTTCAAATTTTCAATCGTGTTTATTTTGTTGTCTGCTATGCTTTTACGTAGGACAAGTCTAAAATTTTATCGTTTGGTAAAGAGTTATGACTAATCAAAATTTTAGCTCACCTGAGCACAAAGTGCTCATGGTGAGCTTTTGTGATCGCCCAATGTCCGTCGTTGGTTGTCCACAATTTCTTTAAACATCTTCTCCTCCTAAACCACTGTACCGATCTTGATGAAACTTGGCAGGGATGTTCCTTGGGTGAAACTCTACCAAAGTTTTCAAGAGATTGAATTCCAGCCATAAGTCTGGTTGCTGTGGCAACCAAAAGGAAAAAAAGAGCAAAGTCTTTGAAAATCTTCTTCTCTTAAACTAGAAGGCATAGAGCTTTGATATTTGGTATGTAGCATTTCCTAGTGGACCTCTACCAAGATTGTTCATATGATGCCCCTGGGGTCAAAACTAGCCCTGCCCCAGGTGTCACAAGTTTGAAACATAGGAACAAAGAAAGAAAACTTTAAAAATCTTCTTCTCCGAAACTGGAAGGCGTAGAGCTTTGATATGCTGCCTCTGGGGTCAAAACTGGCTCTGCCCCGGGGGTCACAAGTTTGAAACATAGGAACAAAGAAGGAAAACTTTTAAAATCTTCTTCTCTGAAACTAGAAGGTGCAAATCTTTTATATTTGGCATGTAGCATCTTTTACTTAACTTTACCAAGATTGTTCATATGATGCCCCTGGGTTCAAAACTGGCCCGGCCCCAGGGGTCACAAGTTTGAAACATAGGAACAAAGAAGGAAAACTTCAAAAACCTTCTTCTCTGAAACTGGAAGGTGCAGAGCTTTGATATTTGGTATTTAGCATCTCCTAGTGGAACTCTACCAAGATTGTTCATATGATGCCCCTGGGGTCAAAACTGGCCCCGCCCCGGGGGTCACTAGTTTGAAACATAGGAATAAAGAAGGAAAACTTTAAAAATCTTCTTCTCTCAAACTAGAAGATTCAGAGTTTTGATATTTTGTATGCAGCATCTCCTAATGGACCTCTACCAGTTTGAAACATAGGAACAAAGAAGGAAATCTTTAAAAATCTTTTTCTCTAAAAGTAGAATATGCATTTTGCACAGTTATGTATATACCCTGTCAGAATTATTTGACTTTGAACTTTGATATTTGGTATTTATCTTCATTGTAGACCTTTACTGCTCAGTACTCAGGTGAGCGATATAGGACCATCATGGTCCTCTTGTTTCTTGAAACAAAGCTGCAGCAGCTGCAGGCAACAAATTAAATATAATGCCAAAGCTGACATTTGTCATCTGAAGGGTTAAAAAAAATGTGGAAATAGGATGGTATGGTTGTTGTTAACGAGAATTTTTGTCCTTATCCATGATAGTTTAAAATTGGGTTTCTTCTTTACTATCAATAAAATTTGTAACCCTGTTGTAAATGCTTGATCAAAACTGCTTATAGAAAATATTATTTATGCCTTCCTGAAAATATTATTTATGCCTTCCTAAACAAAGATAAGATAATGGAAGAAGCCTTTCAAAACATCATGGGAAAAGGAGAAAATGCTGATTACCAGCATTTTCCCCTTTTCCCATAATGTGTTTTCATTCTATCACCACTGTTTTTGTTTTGAAAGCTACTTTTAATCTGTTGTCTGCAGGATCTTTCAATATGGGTAGTCCTAAAATTTTGTCATATAGGAAAGAGTTAATAATCAATTTGTCTTTTTATTTATAGGAAGAATGTCTAGCAGAATCATTCAACAGTTTTATTGACCACTGCCTTGTGTTAATCCGCAAACAAAGGGAGGTTTTTCCGACCAATAACCGCCAAGCGTTAATGCGAATTGAGGGCATGCTGCAGTGCTTAGCACAGATTTATCAAATGAAAGTATTCAGGCGTACCTGTCCATTCCAGAAAGAACTTCACCCTGAAGTCACTTCGGTCTTGAAGGTAACCTAGCATTTTATACCTGTGAGACAGGTTGGCTGTTGTCTCCTATAATAGGTCAACTATGTATTTTTTGTCATAGAGCAAGGTTTTGGTATACATCAGTGTGATAACCTAATGATTTACTATCAGTTGTTTTCATAAACATTGTCAATTTCTGATTGGCTGAGAAAAAAAAACATAGCTCCAGGGAAAAAAAATGTTGTGGCAGAACCACTTGTACTTTCTCTGAAGGTTACTGTTGCAGGTCTTACTCACTCCTGTGTTGATGTACTTTAGTTAATTTTCAGTGTTGGGGATCTGAAAACTGCTTCCCTATTGTATTCTTGGGCCATACAAATATAATTGGAAGGGGCTTTAGAAACTCTGACACTAGATACAAAAATAAAGAAAATGAATGCAGTATGAATTATTTCCGTGAGTGTATGTTGTCTGTAATATTAAATTATAGGGAAAGAGAATTTTCTTTTTTTCATGGAGGTATGAAAAAGAAAATCTAATCACACTTTTGTATGAAACGGCTTGGCAGTTTGATACAGTGTGATAAGGGTTTTTTTCCCCATACCTCCATGAAAATAAATAAAATTCTCTTCATAGAAATGGGCATTCTCAGTCAACACAGAGCTGATCATTATTTCAATACGATTATATGGGAAAGAAGTCAGTAGCTTTGAGTGAATATTGCGTGAAGTACATGGTTAAAAGAAATTCCAGGAAGGCTTAAATAGGTGTACCGACAGCTGCAGTATAGCTGAAATGGTGAAAATGGCATAAATACTATACAAACAACTAGTGCTGCCGATACAGGTATTGCATTTTCATGATTGTTTTTGTCAAAAGCATTCATGTGGCAAAGTAGCAGATAGTGTAGGTGCAAGATCAGATTACATGTTTTATGCTGTCAAGTCTTGATCTACATAAGCTTCAAAGGCAACTATAGTTGTGATAGGCAGTTGAAAGGTTAAGAGTTAACTTAGACCTTTATAGTAAGGTGCATTGAGGGATGGCCACAACCCTCATGTACCGTTTTGACGGGGACAATAAAGTTTAAAAAAAAAGTTACACCTTTACAGGCTGTGAGTTCCAATGGTTATTTATTGCAGAAAAGTGCATATGATTGGTATGATAGAGTCAGGAGTCGCTGTCGACACACAAACCGGGCTGAATCAGATGAGGACATCATTCACGGGCTGCTAGAATTGACAAATGCCCTGAATGTTGACATGCATCATGCTGTAATTTTCTATACCAAGCTGTATGAACAGTAAGTCCTTTTTCTGATTTATAATTTCCTATGATACTTTTCCCCATTCAGTCCATAAATAAATAATGGTTAAATGAAACAGAGGGAAAAGGCATCTAAGAATATCTTGGGAATAGGAAAGTCACCTGGTTTTTAGCTCACCTGAGCACGAAGTGCTCAGAGTGAGCTATTGTGATCACTCACCGTCCGTCGGCGTCCGTCGTCCGTCCGTCCGTCGTCCGTTCACATTTTCTTGTTTACACTCTAGCATCTACAAAAATCAACCAATCAACACCAAACTTGGTCAAAATATATATGACCATAAGATCTCGGATGAGTTCGATTATGGGTCTAATCGGACCAGAACATCTTGAGTTATTTGCCCTTGAATTGGAAAAATTGCTATATTTCACTTTGTTTACACTCTAGCATCTACAAATATCAACCAATCAGCACCAAATTTGGTCAAAATATATATGACCATAAGATCTCGGATGAGTTTGATTATAGGTCTAATCGGACCAGAACATTTGGAGTTATTTGCCCTTGAATTGGAAAAATTGTTATATTTGACATTGTTTACACTCTAGCATCTACAAATATCAACCAATCAGCACCAAATTTGGTCAACATATATATGACCATAAGATCTCGGATGAGTTTGATTATGGGTCTAATAGGACCAGAACATCTGGAGTTATTTGCCCTTGAACTTGAAAAATTGCTATATTTCACTTTGTTTACACTCTAGCATCTACAATTATCAACCAATAAGTTCCAAACTTGGTCAAAATATGCATGACCATTAGATCTCGGATGAGATCGATTATGGGTGTAATTGAACTAGAACAACTGAAGTTATTTGCCCTTGAATTTGAAAGTTCTTTAGAATAGTTCTTAGTCAGGAGCATAACTTTGTCATCTCCAGTGCGATTGACTTGAAATTTGGTATTTGTGTTTGTTGCAATAATACAGAGTGCAGTGTGGAAGAACCATAACTCTACCTCATATTATCTATGAGTTATTTCCCTTTTATTATCAATTTTACAGCATTTTCTGCTCGTCTGGAATATAACTGTCATCTACAGCCTGAACATCTTCAAATTTGATATGCATGATTGTTGAACAGTTATGGAGTGCAGTACACAAGAACCATAACACTTTCCAGCACAAATTTTGAGTTATTCCCCCTTTGGCCATCGTTTTTATAGCATTTCTTGCTTGTCTGGAGCAAAACTTTGTCATCTTAAGTAGGAATTACTTGAAATTTGGTATGCTTATTTGTTGCAATATTTAGAAGTGCAGTGCCTAAGAATTTTAACTTTACCTCGTGCTGTCTTTGAGTTATTTCCCTTTGTATGTCACTTTTACAGCATTTAGTGCCTGTCCGAAATAAATTGTCATGTCAAGTCAGAATGGCTTCAAACTTGGTATGCATGTTTGTCGCAATATTACAGAGTACAGTGCGCAAAAACAATAACTGTACCTAGCGAGAATTTTGAGTAATTCCACTTTGATCTTCAAAGTATTCTTGCTTTTCGGGAACGGAACTTCCAAGTCCCAAGTTAACTTGCAACAATTTAATTCTCTTGTTTCGATATCATTTAGCCTTGAACCATGATATGTGGTAATTATCTTTATTTTAGACCTTTGCTGCATGGTACTCAGGTGAGCGATATAGGACCATCATGGTCCTCTTGTTTCCCTTTTCCACAATTTTGCTATCCTTTCATGGACAAATCTAATCATTTAGATACATTAAGCTGAATGAATTTGCTTGCATAGAAAAGCAGCCTATAGAGAGTTTTGTGTATAGAACTGAATCAAGAAACCCCAGGGCCCCATTTATTTCGCAAGGTAGTTGCGAAACAGAATTTACTTAACTATTTCCCAAACAATCCCTAGTTTTTGATGGCCCTGAAAAGGTTTTTTAAAACATTGTTGGAAAAGGAGAAAATGCTGGTAACCAGCATTTTCTCCTTTTCCCACAATGTTTTTTACCCTCCCGGAACAAATTTTAATTTGTGAGTGATGTTAATCTTGTGGTATGCAAATGCTTTTAATTTGGACCAGTCTAACATCTTGCCATTTGGTGGAAAGTTAAGTTTTACGTAACTACAGTATAGTGGCAGTAATCTGGTATGAGATACATGAAAACTTTCATGATCATTTTAGAAAACTATTGTGATAAATCAAAGTTTTCTGGAAACTTTATCTAGATAAAATGAAGAGATAAAATTTCCAGGAAACTTTGATTTGTTGCAATAGTTTTCTAAAATAATCATATGATAGTTATCTCGTATCTTGTAGGGATAGCAATTGTAAGGCTGGGTGCAGTGACGTAACTGCAACACTATGTAAGACAATAATATTTTGATTGAAGGGATAATAAGAGAAGATCTTAACTCAGTTTTAAACATGCATTTAGGTATATATCCTTGAGGTTCTGAAATATCATTTTAAAAATTAGACAACTCAAGATTTCAAATATTTGATTGTTTATTTTTATGATTTCAGAATATTGGAAGTTCAGTATTTCAAAATTATCTACAGGCAAATTGAAAAAATGGTGAGTATATGTTTTTCATTTTTTCTTTTTTCTTTTGATCCCATTGCTCATTATACTTTAAACAGTTTGAAAATAAGGCAGCTTGAGTTAAAACAAGGTCACTGGGTCATATCAGAGAAAAATATGGACTACTTAATGTATAACTTTCTCAAAACTGGGTATCAGCATTAGTTTGCATGGTTTTCAGATGATTGATTATTAGCTCAAGATTTATCAATTATGCTTTTGTTTTTGTTATCACCCGCCGTAGGTGGAGGGATATAGTTTTAGCGTTGTCTGTCCGTCCGTGTGTCCGTCTCCAATACCATTGGACGGAATGTTGTGAAACTTTATACACATGTACAATGAACCATTTTCCCGAGACACTTTTTTTTTTCTTTTTTTATTCAATGCAAAATGGCCGACTGAGAACAATTTTAAGTTTCACTTAAGTTACACTTAAGTACACTTTTGATGTTTGGAGTCATTTCTTCAAAACTATACAAAGTTTTTACATTGAACTTGTCACATCTGTCAACCTCCATTAGGAAATGCAGGGAAAACAGTTTCACCTACATTGACCATGCAACACCACAGTTATTTGCCCTTGTTTTTGTAATAAGGTGTCATGGAAAAGGGGAGTTTCATGCTATATTTCATTCCATTTCTTATGAAGGCAATTCCTTCCACATTTCTTGACAGAATTGAATAGAATTTTGACAGAATATTTCTTGTCATGTGACCTATTGCATATTGTCAACATTTTGCGATTTGTAGCTGTATCATGAAAAAAAGGAGCTTCATGCTTTATTTCATTTTATTTCTTGTGAATGCAAAATGTCCCATATTTCTTGACAGAATTGAAAAAAAATTCACAGAAAGTTTCTCATCAACTGACCTATCGCATATTCTCAAGTTTTTGCGATTTGTAGCTGTGTCACGAAAAAAGGGGGCTTCATGTTTTATTTCATTCTATTTCTCGTGAAGGCAACTCCTGCCGCATTTCTTGGCAAATTTGAATGGAATTTTCACATTATCATGTGACCTGACACAACGCCGCCCACATTTCTTTGCAGATTTGTATGGAATTTTCACATGATCATGTGACCTATGGCATATTGTCAAGGTTTTAGGATTTGTAGCTGCATCATGGAATAAGGGGGCTTCATGTTATAATTTCGTTTTTTTTTTCACCAGAATCTCTTCAATTACTGGACATATCTCCCCCCAATAATTTAATCACCAATAAAATGACTGTGTCAGTATTTTGCCGAATATTGCTAGACAATAATCGTGCATAAAGTGAATGAAATAATAGAAATTTTCGAGCAATTTAAAATAGTTCTAAACAAACAGCAGCAAGCCATGCAAATTTTTCTTCTACTTTTGTTGTCTAACAGACACCAAATGATTTCTGACGTCACATTTCATTCTGTTTGATTTTCTGTTTTATTCTTTCTCCAAATCCATAATTCACCACATTGTTGAACAATTTCCTTCTTTTTCGGTCATTGGTATTAGTAGGTGGGTTATTTCTCAATGCATAACCAAACACAATATATGTAAAATCAGGACAAGCCAATTCTAAAATGATGTTGGTGGCCCTCCCCCTCCAATCTAAAATTGCTTCCTACTGGCCTGTATATGAAATCCTGACATGGGTACTTAATGTTTAATCCTGTTATGGACCTCTTTTATATTTTTTTATGTAATGAAATCCTGTGCCATGGAACAAGGGAGCTTAATGTATAATTTCATCATGGACCAATAACAGAAAGGCCACATTTACATGCAAAACACAATACATATACCTCTTATACGTTCATATCAAAAAAGGTCTTTTTCGGCAGGGGATATCATTTCAACGAAATTGCTTGTTTAATCTACAGCACCAAATATTAATATGGTCCTTCAAATTGAACAAGTAACAGTTTACAAAAAAATTGCATCAAAAGCTGCTGTTTCCAAAACAACAACTTGTATGCCGAGCAATTGTCAAGGTTTCCTACTGTCAAGTTCTTAATGTTTGTACTATCATGGGTTCTGTTAGATCAGATTTCTAATGCTGAAAAATGCTGTCAAAATTCTTCCATGCTGACTGCATTTTATGCCAAGTAATAGATCTGATTGTTGTTTCTTTGACGCTAAAATTACTGGTTTTCCAAATCGGATTCTAGTTTGTCTCCTGTTCAAAATCAATTTCACTTAGAATGAGATACCTTGTTAGAGAGTAACCTGCAAATGTAGAGGGGCATAATGGAATTTGCAGCTAGAAACCCTTTAAAATTGGTGAAATTCCTTGACAATTATTTTTTTTTGGAAAATGGAGTTCAAAAACTCTGTAGAAAACAACAGTTATGAAAATTTAGTGGGGGAAAATTTGTAAAAAAGAAGACAAAAAATACTCTCTGACAAAATACTGATTAGGTCAAGATCAGCTGAGAATATGCACTATTTGTGATACCTTTTACTAAACAGTCCTTTGCTTTTATGATGAAAAGAAAGGTCTTTGTAAATTTCAATATTTTGATTTGTAGTCTGCAGATCATTTTCATTTGGAGAAGTCTAAAAAATTTTCATTTTAAAAAAAAAGTAATATATATATATACATGTTTATCTTTTTACCAAACAGTCCAATGAGTTAATGACTGTAAGGAGGAAGACATTAAAAGAAATTGTTGGAAAAGGAGAAAATGATGGTGACTAACATCTTCTTCTTTTCCCTGCTTGTTTTCTAACCTTTCAAAGACAAATTCATCATTTGATCCACTAATTATTAGCTGTCTGCAAATACTTCCAATTTGGAAGTGTCTAAAATTTTGTCATCTGTTAAAAAGATGTACATTTGTACTGTACATGTGCCCTCAGTAGAATAGTATTACACAGTACATGGCTTTTTACAGTTTTTCAGGAAATTTTCTTACTATTTTTTGGTTAAAATTGAATAGACTTGCAGACAGACTTAATTCTTTAGTCTTTAATTACTACAATTACAACTTATAACACTGGTTTTAAAGATATATGCATGCAAACCCTGCTATCAATGTCAAACACTCAGTGCTTTATATGTCTTGTTTATTGTCTCAGCTCTATACACTTGTCTTCAGGCTGCATCATAGATTTCTTGGACAGTTTTTATTTGGTTTGACTGACACATACAAACAAATTGACTGAAGACATCTTTGTAAAAACCATAGTGAAAAAATATGAATAGTTGAAAAAAAGCTTTGGAATAAAGAGAAAACGCTAGCTCCAGTTCCAGTGGATCAATTTACAGAGAGATGATGAAATGGTGTGCTCCACACTATTGCATGTACAAATGTGTTTAAAAAGAGAAATTTATTAATTTCTACATTTTGTATGCTGTCTATGTTAATTTGTACATACATCTTTAAAGGTTTTTATCGTCTTTCACCAAAAGCATTTAAATGTGAGGACTTTGGGTATATTGAAGTTCACTCATGCATAAATACACAGCCTTGTTTTTGACTTTGAACTAACAAGAACTGTAGACCTAAGGTAGATGTTCAAAAGCCATTATTTGGCAAAGTTAGAGTTGCCCAACTTTCTGGATGAATGAATATCAACAGCCTCACCCAGAATTATGGTTTCCTTTGGAATATAGGACACTCCTACTGTTGACCTGTGAAGAAAGAAAAATACTATTTTATGAAAATAGGAATATTGTGGGAAATTATGCAGTTTTTTGAAAAAGCAAAATGTAGAACTTTTTTTCCCGTAGCAAAAGAAACTACTTATTTTATTAAATTCTGATATTTCATAATTTGTTGTTTATCTTTGACCGAAATGTTGCATTTCATTTATTTGGCTTTCTTTGAGGTACTTTATTAATTAATAGAGTTCAAATATCAACAGCTTGCAGATGATGTCCAATCAGGTCTGACAGAAGAGGTCAGTGGACTTCTACATGTTTTACTTTTTTTCATATTTTTTCATACTTAGGGTAAAGTCCTTTTAACCTTTTAACCATAGATATGCCTCTGATCTGAAAATTAACTTCTTTGTAAGAGAGGAATTAACATTGCTACCTGAGTTTAGCTTCCTTTACACTGCTTGCCTATATATTTGTTTCTGGATTTTAAAATAGTCCTAAGTACGCAGAATAAAATGAAACAATTTGTTTAAATAGCATCTTTTCTTGCACCTAGTCAAGAATTATTCAGCACTTACTGTCCTGGAAAAAACTTTAATTGCTTGTTTTGGAAGTTGTAGATCAATATTAGGTTGCACAGAACATGCTGTCTGATCTTTGACAAACATAATTTGCATCTTTGTTACATTTCATAGTCAAAACGGTCATGTTGAAATGGCAATAATTTGGCCGTTTTTTTTCCCAATTGAAATGCCTGTCATTTTTCAGCACTCTACTATGATCTATTGCCTACTTCATTTAACCTGATCCTGACCTTTCTGCTGAATATATAGATGATACATGTGTTTTTTTCGGTGAAAGATCAAAATTTATTTCATTGAGTGGACACCATCGGTAATATTTTCACGAGTGGCACAGCCACGAGTGAAAATACAGTGCACTCCGGATACAGCGAGATCGCTGGGACAAGAAGTATTATCTCGTTGTAACCGGGTCTCGTTATAACCAAATCGGAAATCAAACATCGTACAGATACGTAAGGATACAGACTTTCATACTGTTTACTTTCGTTTACTGTTTACTTTCGTTTACACCGGAAGTAGCTAATTACCGTCTTTCTTAAGAGTATACAAAGACAGATAACTGTCGATTTACTGTACAATGTATTATATGTATTTACAAGATATTTACACGAATATTAGCATTTTAGAAATTAAATATGCATTTATTTGATGAATGCTGTTATGTTAGATAGCCTTTTTTGTTTTTGATTTTATCCTCCAGTAATTGTTCAATACTCGCTAAGTTTGAAAATGTGCTCTGTCCGTCTCGCACTCAAAGAACCGGCGTAAAGTTTTCATTTCATCCATCATAACTGGTCAGTCATAAGCTACATGTATAAACTGCTAAAAAAATGTGTGATAACATTTAATCACCTACGGATCAATTTAGCCCGTGGTGCAAACATATCCAAAACGCAACAATAGTTTAATGTTAGAAAGTTAATCCGATAATTATTCGATAATTGCCTTGCATGGTGACAAACTAATGCAGATGACGTATTTTATCAATAGACCTCGTTGTAAGGTGGGAAATTTACGTTGGGGGCCTTGACTATTTTTACGTTATAGCGGATATCTCGCCGTAACCGATCTCGTTCTACGAGGTATAAAATAAAAGAAAAAAAGAAGGGATTCTGCCAGGACTCAGCAAGATTTACGTTATAAGCGGTATCTCGTTGAAACCGATCTCGTAATATATGGAGCGGACTGTATTACTGATGGTGTTCACAAGATGAAATAAATTTCGATCTTTCACCGAAAAAAAAACCAACAAATATTCTATTTATTTCATGCTTTTAACCCTTTCTGGGAGGAGTTTTATCAAAATCCAGTCGTTCTTTTCCTTTATTCCCTGTGGCGTACCCCTCCCGCATAGCAACGCATTACAATATTACATCATGCGCGAGATATCTAACGTAATGACGTCATATTTCCCATCTGGTTGTCAGGCAGGCGCAATTTACCTAGGCAAAAAGAACATGAAAATCGGTATTTTCACTGGTGATACCAGTGTAAGATCAAAAAATATTTTCACTGCTATTTCTCGATATCCTACCGGAAAGCATGAAATAATATTATATTTTATTCAGAAAGTTACACATACATGGGAAGGTACGTGTAACCAGTTCAATTTGTACATAATGTACAGAATATTTCTGTGACTGTTGGGGACTAAACCAAAGGCAGTCCTGTGTGATGCCGAGGGTTAAAATAGAATTTTAAGTTAAGTAAATGATGTTGATCAGGGTCAGGTTAAATAAAGTTAGTACTGGTAATAGCTAAAATAAAATGCCTTAGGCCAAAACAAAATATACATGTGGTTCTAGATACTTTACCTTGTCCATTTTTTAGATCAGAGCTCAGCCTGAGCTTTTTTTGTTGATGTATTGATTAAAAGTATCCAATTAATATTTCGTCTGTTATAATTTGTCTTTTCATCTAATCCAATATCACAATTTTCATCTTACATATTTTCAAATGTATTTTTACCTTTCATTAGTCAAGAACTTATGTGCATGTTTTAATAGTAAATTCATGTGAGTTATACTTTGCTGCGTCATGATGAATTGTGTGACATCAGCAAATGGCGATTCAGAAAATCTGGAACCTTTTTAAATTCATTGCTTGGTGGCAATAGCTGGGTCAAGGTAGGGGAGACCGGGGCCGGTTGTTACACTTTTTCTTTTATGATCTGTCAACGCCAAGTTTACCGTCCAAATACAAATTCTTGGGTATTTTCAGAGAGATTTCGCTTAGCCCAATCTTATAAATACATTAAAATGTACAGAAAGTACATAGGAACCCAACAGGCCACCAATTTGTGTGCCAAAAATTTTGTATCAACATACCCCGTACATGGGGAACGTTGGTACATGTACCGGGGTAAGTTGTTATAGTGCGGAAAACTACCCAATTACAAACCATTGAAGTTGAAATTATATATTGGAAAAAAGAAAATATGGCTCAGTTGAGCAACGGCTTCTTTTTTGGGGGTTTATTTTTAAATCTCCCTACTTTGATTTCAGTCACATATATCAACCTTTCCACAGTAAACAAAAACATATTGCAGAAATTAAACTTTGCAAGAAACCTAATTCATTTTTTGGGCTCCATTACGCTTTCTAGTCAACCCAAAGCCATTTAGGATGAAAAAAATCATTGAAAAAGAAGTCATTACTCTGCCATGCATTAGACTGTCTTTGTAACATGTTCCTAAAGTCCTGAAAAATGGTCAGTTTTTTATATTTTTACACTTTTGAATGTTGCATTCCAAGATGTGTTTAGCTCCCTTTTCCAAGTGCACCAAGATCTATATGGTTCACCATTGTGCTGTAATCACCAATCAGATTAGTCGGGTTCATTATAATTATGAATCACAAATGATACAAATATATTCTCTTGTTCCAGGAAGGTCACAGCATTCTTCGTGTTCCCAGCCCTTGCACTGATAACACTGGATCCATTTTGCTCTCGATTTACTGTTTCAATATGTGTCAGCACATATGAGACAATGATATTCGTCTTCATTGGTGTACCTGTCGGTTGTTTGTAGTTTACTTCTTTTCTTTGACCTTTTTCTTCTGCAGATTTGTCTGTCTTAGAGTATTTCTAGCACGTTTTGACCCTTTCCTTTTTTTTCTTTCTCTGCATTTTGTCTTTCAATTTCTTATTTTTCCGCTGTGTCTGTTAGGATTGCCGTTTTTCGTTTCTTTTTCTGATTGCCTTCAGTTTTTCATGAGGAGGCTTCTGGGTGTGGTCGAACTGTTTCTTGGTAGAAAGCTGGCTGATTGATATTCTTGGATGGAATTCTTGTTCGGAGCTTCCTTGCCCAATTGTAGTGGGCTGATGTATCTGTACCATCGAGGGCAAGGTGAATGTCACCGCGAAGCTCCACATTCTCTCTGTCCGGACTGTATGCGAATACACTAATGACATAATTTCTAATACTATATATAATTGCGCATACACCTAAAAAATTGCGTTGGGCTGCCACAATTACGTCGCCGACGCTCGTGTTATAATTTTTGTCATGAATGTATGACTTCTCACTTTCGATAACATCACAATTTTCTAGGACATATTCTTGGTACATGTTTGTAAAATGCCCCATTTCATGAACCAATAGCTCACACAAGGCCTCACATCTTATCTCAATATTAAGTTCCTCTTTGAGGCTTTCAGAGAAGGCATACAACAAGCAATACCTATCCCCTCCGACAGCAATTATTTCTCTGCCATGGGGACGCAGGTATTCATTTAGTTTTCTCTAGTTTTCAGATAACATCCCAGGTATAATTTGCTCACTTGTACTTGGACCTTCTGCCTCAATAACATAACCAATTGGTGTTGCTATAAACACATCTTTCTGACTTTCTTGGGCAGTGATATGTCGTCTTGTATGTCTGTTACATAGCCCGGTGCGAAGCCTGCTTCGCTGAAGATGCTTGTGTCTGATGGGTGACTTACTGAAACTCTGAACTCATTTACAATTGTTTCTGGACTGGCAGCCTTCAGCCATGCCTGTCTCACTATACCAGGAAGATCATAGATGCTTATAGCTTTACCAGGATGTGTCCTCATCCAGGCGTCTTGTTCATTAGACACATACTTCTTCAATGGTCCAAATACAGACCTGTCTAGTGGTTGAAGTTTGTGAGAGCAGTGAGGTGGAAAAGACTAGATCATAACACCATTGTCTCATGGCAAAATCTATGATTTTAATACCAATATAAGAGTCGTGATTGTCTAACAATAGTAGGACTTTTTTGTCTTTAGACGGTTTCACGTGTTCAACAAGGTGCTTCATGAAGACAAGAAGTCATCCAGCCGGATGGGTGTACTGCCTCAGTACATCCTACTGGTCCATCGCGCACCAGTAAATGATCGAAGTGCCTCACGAGTGGAAATATGAATATAGGTGGATTGAGTTTCCAGTTGCACTTACAGCACAACACATTGTTACATGTGCGCAATGCTCTCCAGACGTAAGAGATCCAACCTGTTTTGACCCCTTCGGCGTAACGACACACCTTGTTTTTTGGACTGTTGTTACACCAGTTTTATCTACGTTCCAAATGCTAAAAGGTGTAATCTGATCATAGTCCATAGCTGTCATAAGTTTGGTGAAGAACGCACTCATATTGTGCCTGTTGAAACTGCTAGCCCCTGATAAACTCGTGATTTCTTGAGTCCTGATAGATAAACTTCATGTCTTTGCACAAAAAGAGAGAACCAGACAGGCCCCACACACAGTCGGTAGCGCACAGGATTTGAGAACAGGCGGTCTCTGGTTCAATCCCCAGCTCTGCCAATGTCTTTCCCAGGATTGATGATAGTCATTGAGACAGGATTCATTCCTCTCTCACCACCGACCATTGATGGTCATGTTGGAAAGCAGCTTGTATCTTGAATATTGTGCGGAGTACAAGTAAAAGAATCATTTGGAAGGTATAAATAGGTGCAATGGCCGCCACGATTTAGCTGAAAAAAATGCTTAAAACGGCATAAAACACCATACAAGTAACTGATCAATAAATTGATTTTTTCTTTAAGAAATGGTGTGTCAGAATTAAAGTTTACTACAAACTTGTTATGGCTCTCAAAATTATAACCCAAGTTTTACGTAAAATGAATCAAACCAATACATTCCATCAAAAGTTGTCTGGTTCTGGTTCTGTTTCAGCATGCTGAAGTTCAGACTCTTTTTGTACCAGAATAGCCAAAACATAACAAAACCATACTGACCATTTTTCTTTCTTGATTAACTATTTAGAAACCATGTAGATATATATATATCTGCTTGAAATAACGCGCCAGAGATAACGAGGAGACAATAGTTTCAGATAAAATGACATAATATGGTCTGTTATCAGCACTAATTATGGCAGTGTCACATTGCTATCCTGTCTGCCAGATGAAGCTGTATCTGTTCAGATTGTTTTACACACCATTTTTATGAGAAAACACGCAAATTCACAAATTTACAAGACCTCAAATCAACACGATGCAAACGGGGCACATTGTTACACCGTAACAATTAGCCCCAATGCTTTGTAACAATTAGCCCCAATCGCCCCGCACGACATAATGTGAATCCCACTGCCTCTGCAAGTACATAGTGCAATCGAAGTTTTGATGAAAAATAAGCTTATTCTATTACAAATACAAATGTCAAATAGGATTTGTAATATCTCAATACATTACAGAGAAATACGAAATTTTCTGATGCAACCAATATTTACGAACATAGTTGATTTTTCGGAAATTGTCTGTAATTTAAATTTAGTTACATTTCTTCTCCCAAACCAAAGCGGACAATGTGAAAAAAATCAAGGCGGTTAATATGATTATGTTTTTGACGTAATAAACCATTTCATCATGCCGTAATCTCAATTGTAACAACTTGCCCCTAGTATCAACTTGCCCCGGTCTCCCCTACTCCAGAAAAATCACTTGTAAAACCATTTGCATCAGTAACTAGGTGTATATTACCGTTTCTGGTTAAATATTATCTCTGAAAGGTGAGAATATACATGCACTTGTGATAACATAAACTTTTGGCATAATAAAATTTGTTACATAACTCGGAACACCTTTAAGAAGGTGACAGAATGGAAGACCAGTGTCTAATATTTTTCATGAATGCTCTTTAATGACCAAATGGATCATGATCTGCAGTGAAATAGGTATCCTGTGTTTAATACAGCTGGTTTTACAATGGGGACTGCAACACAGTCGGACCTGGCTAAAACCCAAGAATAAAAAATAGAATAATTTTCCTACATACCAACCCTAATTCTCAAAAGTATGTAATCAGAACCACATATTATGTTTTAGCCTAAAGTATATTGACCCTTTACCAAACAACATCCTGCTTTATAAAACCTCAATGAAAAAGGCTTTTGAAAACAATGTAGGAAAAAGAGAAAAATTAATGCTGGTTACTATCATGTCTTCCTTTTTTCCACAAGTGTTTTACTCTTGCATAGACAAATGACATACATGTACTTTGAGAAACATTTAATTTGATGTCTGGAAATGCTTTCGATTTGGACAAGAATAAATTTTGTCATCTGGTAGAGGGTCACAGGCATTTTAACACACAAGAACCCTGTTTTGCTAAACAATATCTGGTAACACCCGGTCTCACAGACCCTGGATCGATCCCGAATTTGAAAATTTCTAATTCTCAGTGAATCTGGATAGCTTTGGGAGATTCTTCATGCGTCATGAATCAAATCTGCCTCAATTTGGGCTCAAAACCACTTGGGGAAAAAAGTTTCAACATGCACAAATGTTTTGCTTGAATTCAAAATTGGAGCCAAATTGATCAAAATCGGCGAGTTTCTTCACGACTTCAGTATTTCATAGTGTTTCAAAAGTTTTCGGATGACTGATTCCCAACTATATCAAAGCGTTCAAAATGCTGAAGTGGTATTTGTCACAGAAGCCAGTGTAATTTGAAAGAAAAAGAGAAATATTATTCAAATATTTGCTTTAGAGTCAACCTTCTAAGCAATTGAATACTTTTTTTGGTTAAAGGGAGAATACTGATGACAAATTTAGGATTATTTGTATATTGATGGTTTCCTTTTGATCCTTAGGCAGATTTAGGGGCAAAGTCCCTTGACGGTAGAATGCATTATGGATAGAGGGAGAAAACAGGTAAATATATCAAATAGAATGAAGTACATGTATTTACCTGAAAATTATGATTTTGAGATATCTTTGGCCATAAAAATTTAATTCACAACATTACAATCAGTTAATTTGATCTGTACATATACATGCACTATCATATGGAGTAGCGTACAATCATGGGACGAACAAGGCAAGGTATGAACTTGTTTTTGAATAGAAAGGCCCAGGACCAAAGAATCAGTGGATAAATTTTGTGTATGTCATTATGCGAAGAGAAGGCTTTGAGCGTTTGAAGCTGTTTTCGATAAAAAATTAGTATTTCCACAATTGATGGCCCCAATCAATTTTTTTAACATGCTACTTCCAATTACATATCATAGTGCTATGGAAAAACTCATATGTCAGAGAAAGATTGAGTTTATTTGGATTTATTTCCTTCGGCTTTGCACAAAATATGATACAAGGTCTTCAGAATTCAATATTGAACACATAGTGGTATTGTCTTCGACAATTGCAACAAAAATGAAGAACTTGTATACTTGGCTGTGTCTCTTGTTTAAATTTGGATGCAAAGTTTTGGAGAAGATTTGAATCTCGTAGTACATCCAGAGGTATTGATGTGGTTCTTCACCATTCGTTGCACATTGTAGTCCTTGGTACATAGAAATTGGGACTGTACATGTGGATCAGTATGCTTTGTGGTGTCTCGACTCTAAAACTTGACATACGTGGGGGAAAAATCTGGGTGAAAGTAGATTGTAGTATGTTGTAGAATGTCATAGCACATCAAAAAAAAAAATAATCATTGTACTGCAGGAAATATACCCTGAAGATATACTAATTGACTTGTTTCTTGTGGTGATTCAGAAAATGTCGCTGTCTCCCAAAGAACTGCGATTTGTTTTGGGATTCAGGCTCTGTGAGACTGGGGGAAAAGTGGGGGTTATGATCAAAGGTCCTACAGAAAGGGGATTGCCTACCTGCAGACAGTTAAAACCATGAAGTTACATATTAAGTAAGAAAAAACAAGACCTAGATTATGCAATATATGACTGCTATTCATTGAATACCATACTAAATACAAGAATATGTTGATTCAATATTATTGCACATCTTTTACTGTCAGATCTTTACCAGCACTGTCTGCATGGATAACAAACTCTTTGCTACACAATCATGAATCTGAGACTGTGAAGGCTTTTGAAAGCAGTCTGGGAAAAGGAGAAAATGCTTGTAGCCATCATTTTCCACATTGTTTGCTAGCCGACGATTTACATGTACATTTGGTTTGTTATCTGCAAATGCGTTCAAGTGCCAGAGTTCTAGTTTGACAAAGAGTTTGTTTTGATTGGTTTGCCATTGCTAAGCACCATTCATGACACAAATCCGAGTTTTAACCACCTTGAGGAGGTTGTTTGAAACCATTTTGTGAGATGTGGAAAAATTGTCTCCTTTCCCTACAATTTTTTCTCCATTTTCAAAAGATGATCCAACCATTTAACCCAAATTTATTTTTCCCCAGGCAAATGCTTTGGGTTTTTGACATGTCTAGTTTTATTGTCTGGTTGAAGTAAATATCAGTTAACCCATTAAAGTTTTAATTACCTGAAGGAGGAAGCCTTTTAAAAACACTGGGAAAGGAGAAAATGCTAGTAACCAGCATTTTCTCCTTTCCCACAATGTTTTCCCTCCTATCAAAGAAAAATGCTCTTATTTGAGCACCATTTAAATTGTCGTCTGGAAATGCTGTCAATTTGGACAATTCTAAAGTTTTGTTGTTTGGTAAAGAGTTAAATCGGATGAGCCTGTGCATTAACAACCCTGAACAAGAGTGGTGGGAAAAGGAGAAATAGTGGTTATCAGTATATTCTCTTTTTCCAACTGTTGTCCACGGCGGGGAATCACGTGACACAACAACAACAACAATGACCGATATTTGAAAAAATTCCCCGACTTCAGGTAAGAAACTCTTTAATAATTCCGTTAATACATGACCGATTGGAATTTGGTTTGAAGCAGAGAAGGCGGAAGGACTCCAGGGATTTGTTTGATGTGTTAGATTTTTTAAACAACACCTGATAAAAAAGTTATTGACGAGCAAACAAATTTTTTACCCTGGATAATTTGTTTGCTCGTCAATAACTTTTTTTATCAGGTGCTGTTTAAAAAATCTAACACATCAAGCAAATCCCTGGAGTCCTTCCGCCTTCTCTGCTTCAAACCAAATTCTAATCAGTCATGTATTAACGGAATTATTGAAGTTTTTCTTACCTGAAGTCGGGGAATTTTTTCAAATATCGGTCATTGTTGTTGTTGTTGTGTCACGTGATTCCCCGCTGTGTTGTCTACCCCTTCAAATACGCATCTTGTCTACTGCAAAGACAAATCTTACCATTTTACCTACAATTGATTTGTTGCCTGCAAATTCTTTCAATGGAGCCAAGGCTAAAATTTCTTACTTGGTACAGATATTTTCTCCATCTTGCAACTTGTTTACAGAAGCCTTCATCAATGTGATAAAAACTCAATATTGTTCCATGAAGTATTGAATAGCTTTTTTATCACTTTATGCCATAGGCAAGCTTTAAAGAATTATCAGACCGCTTCTATACAGGGGCTTATCTTACATGCACTTTATAATTATGCATCTTTTATTATTATGCATCATTTTATAGCTTGTCAATCTTACCACAAAGCAACATAATGAATAGTAAATGATTTCATGTAGAACTTTTGAAAAAGTTTGGTAGAACTTTGAATTGTGTGGTGAAGGATTGTCGACTTTCAGCAAACCTGAGCAAAGATGTCTTTGAAAACACCGTTTGAAAAAGGAGAAAATGCTAGTGACGAGTATTTTCTCCTTCTCCCCAATGTTTTCTAGCCGTTTCATAGAAAATCTGCTCCTTTATGTCACATGTAATCTTTTGACTGCGAATGCTTTCAACTTAGACAAGTAAAAAATTTTGTCAGCTGCAGCTTCAGGGTTAAATCTTTACCACTTAACCACCTTGCGAAAGACTGCCTGTGAAAACATTGAGGGAAAAGAAGAAAATGCTGGTAACCAGCATTTTCTCCTTTACCCACAATATTTTCTATCCTCCACAAAACAAATTTAAAATTTGTGAATTTCATTTATTTTGTCGTTCTCAATTGCTATCAAGTTGGACAATTGAAAATTTTGTCTTTTGGTAAAGAGTTAACCACTCCTGTTTTTTTTTATGGCAGCTAATGCACTCATCCTAACTTTGACAGGTACAGATATTTATTCTTTCCTTTGCACCCTTAGGGGCTATGCCTCTGATTAATCTAGTTGAAATATGATAACAGTCTCAGCTGGTCTGTATGCTCTATTAAGACCTATATTAAGAAAATGTGACCTTGAACTAATAATTATCTTTCATCTATTTGGTCTATAAAGAAATAGCCCTATTTAGATGTAGAATGGAAATACATGTACTTTTACAAGCTGTGGCAGTAATTTTTAGAACTTCATTTCCTAAAATAGATTTTAGTGAGTAACAAGCTCAGAATTTCAATGCCAAAACTAATTTTCACAATAAGTCTTAGCCTGTAAGTTTATAAATTGACTGGTCTTGTGGTACCAAACACAAAGCTACAGAAGAGAAACAGTGGAATTACAAATAGGCTGATGATATTTACCCGACTGTCAAGTACACACTGAAGAAAATTCATACTGCGAAGCTGACTGTCTTGTACTCCATGAAGGAAAGCTTGGTGGGTGCCTGACGGTCGTGCCCAGACTGATGAATTATCGTCTTGGAGGCATGACTTGCATGCGCACTATTTTGGATTTCTTCATTCAGTACATGACACTGTCATGTCTGCACTGATGAATCAGACTCTTGTGTAGTACGTACACTTTGTAAATGGGTTGGGCCAAAACGCGGAATGGCATATGAATCGGCATGGCATAGATGGTCTTAGTGGAGCATATGGCAATAGTCAATGTACAGGGTATTACAGAACAAATGCACAGGCCTTCATTGAGTACATGACAGTCGTCCTCGCAGTATGAATTTTATGAGTGCTTACGCGACGGTCGGGTAAATAGTCACTTTGTAAGAAATATTATGGGACAAGATGCAATTACAAATGCACTCTGCTTCTTTCTCTCATCAAAACTCAGGATTGTTTGGTAAAGGGTGAAGTGTTAAGCTCAGATTGCACATTGGCTTTATTCTAATGTTGGATGTATTGTTTGGTGTATTCTTTGTGTTTGAGGAACATGATAGCCATAGAGCACAGCACTGCAATAATAATATCTTCTCCTATGACTAGAGTTACTTTTTCAAAGGTTTAACAGCAAACTACGCCATGTTAGACTTCTCCAGACTGGAAGCATTTGCAGACAACTAATTTCATGTGGTTCACATGGGGAGATTTTCCTTATTTGTGTAACTCTTTAACACACAATGCTGACTTTTAACACTCCTGAGGAAGGAGCCTTTTGAAAACATTGTGGGAAAAGGAGAAAATGCTGGTTACCAGAATTTTCTCCTTTTCCCACAATGTTTCAAATGGCTTCTACCTCAGGGTCGTCAAAAGTTGTCATTTGTAGTAAAGGGTTAACATGGTATGAATGTTGTGGGTAAAGGAGAAAATGCAGCTTGCCAGCATTTTCTCCTTCACCACAGCATTTTCAAAAGCTTTTTTACTAGAACTAGTACCATGAGGAACATTTGGGAAAGACAAAAAATGACTATCTATTATGTTCTCCAATTTCACACACCTCCTTTTCTACCTCAATAACAGCACATTTTAGCTTGAATTCAAAATAGTGTTGAGACAATTTATTGTTTTCGCTGAGACAAT
The DNA here is from genome assembly GCA_943736015.1 of Tridacna crocea. NCBI lineage: Eukaryota > Metazoa > Mollusca > Bivalvia > Cardiida > Cardiidae > Tridacna > Tridacna crocea. The sequence goes on from OX031056.1 coordinate 32,099,921, forward strand.
TTAGAGTCTCGCCAACTCTTTGTATATTCATAAACTTCATAGCTCTGAATAGATAGAAATAAGCATTTTCATTCGAGATTAAAGACCTCATAGAAGTTGAAGTTTACTGCAATTTTGAGATTATATAGAGCAGTTAGATCTCCTTTAAGTCACAAATCTGTTAAACAGTTTCATTTTCTAAATGTAGAAAGTAGGATGGGACATCTTTCCCAGTATAGTTATGTTACTGACTCTTTACCACACAATTGTGAGTGAAAAGCTTCCCAGGGGAGAAATGGTTTTGACAAAACTGTGAGTAAAAGAGAAAATACTGATAACCAGCTCCCTTTATTGGCATTGTTTTCAATTCAAAATCCTTCTTAACAGTTTACCAAACGACAAAATTTTGGACTGGTATATATTGAGAGTGCTTGCAGATCACAAAATAAAGGCAACTCAAATATTACCATTTCTTTTCCGCAGGGTAGATAACATGGGAAAAGGAGAAAATTCTGATCACATATGATTTTTAGACTTTTTTAGTCCACAATTAATACATGTACAAATCAAATCAAAGATTTATAATCTTAGTTTATTAAATCTCCTCAAAGATTTTCTTTTTTGTGCTGTGTACTTTACTTTTCCCTTTCTAATTACATTTACTTTTGCTTAGAATGTAGACAAAGATCAAGACTGTCCACAAACAAGTCATTGAATCAAGCTTAGTAGCCTAAGGGTTAATATTCTCTTATTTATGAGCAAAGGTCTGGTTTTCTAAATGGCAGATATGCATCAGTCTAGAATTTCACCCATTCCATCAAATACAGCCATATTATCTATGAAATATGCAGAACACATTCATCAAAAGCTGTCACTTGAAGCCAATTCCACTCATGCCACTATAAGCCCTCATAGTACTGGTTTAGTAAACATGTTACATGAGAAAAGTATTGATGAAATAATAGCTATTTCAAGACTGTTTTGGCCAAAGTGTTAATGACAAAACCGTTGTCGGTATACTACTAAGATCAGACTACATTTTTATATCCTGTCAGACCCTGGTCTTCACTGTCCATCAAAGGATCCGATGCTTTGAGAGAAAATAAAACAATGATTGATGGTAAAGAAACCTACAAGGAACCTCAGGCTGTCTTGCAGAAACTGTTGACAAAGATCACTCTTGGTTTTTGTTTAAGATTCCTTAAACACTTTACCACGCAACAAAATTTTAGACTGGCCCTTTGAAAGCACTTGCAGATGACAAATGTACCTCAATAATTGAAATTTGTTTCCAGCAGGATAGAAAACATTGTGGGAAATAGAGAAAATGCTGGTTACCAGGGCTATTTTCAGTAAAATGTCTAAACATAAAGGACATTTTGAACAGCTTTACCGCTTTGTTTTGTTGAACATAATCGCAGACAGTTGCAAGAGAAAATTGCTTCATTCTAGGTTCTTGTTACTAATTAGATAAGCTTTGTCAAGCAATTGTGCTTTCTCCAGATGTGTTATAAATAGTCCTCTTCCAGCCAGCAACATCCAGCAAATGTTAGATTTTGTGGAAAGTCAGTAAATGCCAAAGTTAATGGAATCTTATGACAGTCAAGAAAAACCTTTCACAGTTTTAGGAGTTAAGTAACCATAAGTAACCATTTTTGTCTTACTACATACTGTAGTTGACAGTTTAACTCCAAACAGACTGCAGAAAGAAAGCCTGAAAAATCTGTGGGAATAGGAGAGAATTTTGTTATTCAGCATTTCCTCTTTTTCCCAATATTTTTTGTACCAAAAGATTAACATTTTTTTTGAGTAACATTTATTGACATATATCACTAATTTTTCTTAATGTACATGCTAATTTTTTTTTTAAAACTTTGCACATACAAAGTTCATTATGTCTGTATGAAATCACAGTAAATAAATATATGGTTCACCATGCTGGTATATTAGAAATATGCCTTTGAAAATGGTATATAAAATTTAAAAAATTCAGCCTATATTCAATTTAACATGCTTTTCTTTAACAGGCATTTAAATATGAAAATTACATGAAGTAAAATACAGATATGCATCATTTGTGTGTGGTATCTGTGGTTGTGAGGTAGAGCGTCGGCCTCATAACCTAAAGGACCTAAGTTCAACTTCGGGATTTTTCACTGGCCCACATGTGGTGCGAGTATTGGTCTAGTTCCCAGGAAGCAGAATTGAGAGAGATTAGTATAAGTTGTAAGAACTTGTTTCTCAATCGATGTAAAATCAATATGTTTAAACTAATGCATCATTTTAATGAAAACCAATTTAGTTTTGCACAAAAAATACACGTGTATCTAATAGAGCTGGGGCGATATCATCGATGCATCATTGCATCATGATATTTTTGCTGGCGATAGTATATCGCGATACTTACTCACTGTATCGATACTTGGCGATACATTTACGTCGTGTGCACAGTGTGTGTGATCATGTTTAAGTGTACATGATTCGTGTATGAAATAGAAAAAAATACGCACAATTTGCCTCTGCTATACATACAAGAACATACAAACAACTCGCCCTAGAAACAATGAAATTCATAAAACTTTGCAATTCGGGGAATAATTTGCAGCGAAATGTTTAGTCACTCGCTCTTGCCTAGGGTTTTCCCGGTTTTAAATATAGATGCTAATTCGGAACACTTTAAGGTTATCATATTTTGTTCGTGCCCAAAAAGTTGCGGCTGTTTTGATTGGTTTGCCTCCTTAACATTTTTGTCACAAGGACTGTAAGATAAAATAAAGCATTCATTAACAAGGTCACTTGATTTACCGGACGAATATAAGCTGCAATTTGATTATTTGCTAGCGAAAGATAGCTCAGTTTGAAATGTCTTTGTTCTTTCTAAGTAACAAATGAATGAGCTGCGGATCGGCAACCGTCTTCTGAAGTTGACAATAGTGCGAGTTTTGACGCTGAGAAATTTGAAATGACGTCTTTGACGCTGAAAGTATCTGCCTAATTGTCAATCTGGCGCATTAAGTTATGATCTAGAGCTTCATATAATTTAGCTTTCTTGCATCCAGCAGAAATATGGGCTAAACACGATCAGCATAAAATGCAAAGGACACGCGCATGATCAGGAAGCTGGCGAGTCATTTATGACAACGTAATAAAGGTGTTAATACTCTTATCTAGTGTAAACTGACAGATTTTAAAGTTACCTACTATTCAAAATGGCAAACTGATGTCAAATAATGAAGTAATACTTCTCCAAAAATTAATTGTCACGAAAAAATAGATCGCCAAAAAGCCGTGAAAACCCATGACACTACTATGATCAGCGTGGCATCGGCCGATCAGAGGGACTTCAAACTATCTTCTCATTTTTAATAATGAAGTTAAACAGTGAAATTACAAAAAAACTATGAATAAAACAATAAGCTGGGGGCTAAAATTCTGTTCATGAGTGAAAATAATTGTTGTTTTAGGAAATGAAAATGTAACTCTACCGGGGGGGCGAATGCTTGAAATAGGTCAATTTTTTTTTTAAAAACTGGCTTGGAAATTAAAATTAGAGGACCAAAATGAATGATATTAAATAAAGCAAAAACTCTAAATGGTATTGCATTGCCATTGATTTTTGAAGTACAAAACACAACATCCTCATAAACTTAATATCATGTAGAGAAATTGTCTTACCTGCTTGTTTTAGCAAACATTTGGATTGATTTTGCCAAAAATGTTCGCACAGTTTAAGGAAAGGTTCCTAAAGTATTTGAAGAGCTTAATATACATGTAAGTGTGGACATTTAGATCTATCTATAAAATCTTGTTTGCACATATGGCATGAAAACAGTCTCTCTTTTAATAGGCTGTCATTAAGTATATCTGGATCAATTAAGTATCGTGATATTGTATCGTATCGCCTGCCTGGTATCGTGATAGTATCGCGATACATTTTTCTTGGCGATACCCAGCTCTAGTATCTAAAAGTATGGCTTTCGGCATAGAACGTGTACAAATATGTATGTTACGTCATAGACCAATTATTCAAAAAAGGAAATAATTCGTCCAAATTAAGGGTTAATCGTTTATAAATACATACTTTCTAAAGCTAGGTTCCAGATGTTGCAAGATTAGGTAAGAGAGCCATGATTTGCAATATGCAGCTTTTCGTGAAACTTTGGATTTTTTTTTTTTTTGGTTTGGATAGGAGATAATACAATTGGTAAGTGAGGAAAGATGAGTTGTGCTTGGATGAGATATACATGCAATTCGTCAATTTCAGTTCAAATTACCTGTTATGATCTGCTCATATGTTGGTATAGGCCTATGATCCATTCCAATCCAATGAGATTATCCCATTCAAGTTTGCAATTGAATCCCTATTTGATATAATTATCACGGACAGGGGTCAAAAGTTGAAAAGATGACAAAAGAAACAGATACATGTGGGTAAGTCTCGATATGTTTATCACAAAGCAGTGTGCTCTGTTTGGCTAAAATATTATTGTTCTTGTGACTTGTTTCACAATAAGATCTTAGGGAGAGTTGCAATTGGACCCTGTTGAGTATAATGTTCTGCTGCTGCTGCAAAGGTCGCCATGTTTCTAACATTGATTGACCTGATGTGAAGGAACAAACAGGAGGTCTTATTCTATGTTATATGGCAATCAAAACAGAGTGTGGCCTTTGCCTTGTTCAAGATTGATCCTGATCAACATGAGTTAGAAGTACGATATGATGCGATCTGCATTTTGCTATGATTCAGTACTAGTAGATGCGATGACTATGTTTGAAAATTAATTGTGTTGATCAAAGAAAACTTGTTAACAGCCAAAAAATTTCATATGATAAACAAGATTGCCACAAGTAACATCAAGTTCTGATATGATGTGATAGGATCATCACGACTTACGATGAAGACCACAATTTCAAGTGTGGTGTGGATCATGATAGTGGGAACCTAGGATAATGGACAGATTTTTCTTGAAACTTGCATAGTTATAGTATTTGCAATTCTAAACAATAAGAAAGAGTAAAAATGGCACCTACCAATACTTATTTACTCAAAAAACAGGAGATGCAGGTCCTTGTGGAAAATATTTTTTCAGCTAATAAAAGCTCTGCAAACACAGTGGGAAAATGAGAAATAGTGCTCATTAAGAAGCATTATCAAAAGCATAAACTTGATTACAAGCTATTTCTCTTTTTCCACCATGTTTTCAGAATCATTCTCTTCATTGTGTTGTGAAAAAGTAATTGTCGCTCAAATTATGGAAGTTGCCTTTCAGAGTTTTAAAAACATTGTTGTAACCAGCATTTTCTCCTTTTCCTTCTAACAGGCTAATTGAAATTAAGGATTCTTTCATAGTTGAGTGGAGAGTGATTATATTCTATTGAAGAACTTTTGGGTTGCTATGACAACAAAGCTTAAAGTTGTAAAGATAGCTTTAAAATTATTCTTTTCAGAAACCCCAGGTAAGACTCTTTCGTCTTTGGTATAAATTATTCTTGGCTAAAACTCTTGTCATGTTCACAGGGAGAACCTTAAATATTTCAAAGACATGACTGCTTTTAGCACAATTTTGTTGATTTGTCTAAATTGAAAATATCGATCTTTTTTGATTCTTCAGTCAAGATCTGTGATAGAATCCATTCATATTAAAGGTTTCGTTCAAGCAGCAAGTTTGACATTAAAATACGCTTTGATATTTAAGAGACTTTCCTCTAAGGAAATGTTATCTTTGATAGATATTCTGTTTCTTTTGCTCTTTACCAAATGACAATCTTACACTGATCCAAATTGAAAGCATTTGCAGACGAAAAAAATAAATTTAATACAAAAATTGAAATTCGTTACCAGCAGGATAGAATTTAAGAAAGCAATGTAGGAAAAGGAGAAAATGCTGATTACCAGCATTTTCTCCTTTTCCCACAATGTTTTCAAAAGGCTGATATCTCAGGGTCGTAAAAATCAGGGATAGTTGGTAAAAGGTTAACTTTTACGAAACGACAAAACCTTACAGTCATCTAAATTGAAAGTGATTGCAGATGACAATATCATTGTAGCTCATATGATGAATTCTGTCTATATGATAGGCTAGAAAACTTAGTGGGATAAGCAGAAAATGATAGTTACCAACATTTTCTCTTTTTCTCATGTTTTCGAAAGGCTTCTACTGTTGAGTTGTTAAAACTTGGGCTTGTACGGTAAAGGGTCATTAGATAGATTTTTGCAACTAGCATATGTGATATGAATACATGTATTATCATAGAACTTTACAGAACATAGTGAAAATCTGCCTATGTCATAATATATTGGAAAAGTTTCTGTGACAGATGACATATTTGAAAGTGGTAAAGTAGTACAGTTAACTCTTTACCACACAATCCTGAGTTTTAACGACCCTGGGGAAGAAGTCCTTTGAAAACATTGTAGGAAAAGGAGAAAATGCTGGTAACCAGCATTTTCTCCTTTTCCCACAATGTTTTCTACCCTATCACATACTCTGAAATTGTCTGTTTAGCTACATTCAATATGTTGTCTGCAAATGCTTTGAATTTGGTCGAGGCCTGAATTTTGTCATTTGGTAAAGAGTTAAATTGATGTTCTTAGACATGGTTGAAAACATAATGGGAAAAGGAAAATATATTGGTTCCAAAGGGTCCTTCCTCAGAGTCATTAAAAGCCTGAAGGGTGTGTAGTAAAGGGTTATAATGGCACTATTCTAGAGTTTCAGATAAATAGCTTTGTCTTTTTTGTCCTATAAATGAAAGGTTAATTGCTTTTTTCACTGAGACATCATCATGTTTATTGAAGGAATTACATGGAGAATGAGACAGATCATCTTCACAAAGTCTTCTTTAACCTTTACCATGACATTGCTCAATTGACTTGAAAATAAGTTAGAATGCTTGTCTTGATGAAATATAGGATGGGTTAAAATTGGGTTGCCTTGGTCAAAGTTAAGAAATACCTTGTTGGCACTCCAGAGGCCACATTTATTGCTCAATGTAAACTGTTCAGAATGTTTGTCTCAAAAATTTATTGATGAGTTCTAAATTGGTTCACATTAGGTGATAATTTAGGTCACTAGGTCAGCTTACAGAAATTCCTTGTGGATGCTCTAGCCTTACAATTTGTCAGAAATTGAATTACGTATGTGGAGTGAATTTAGCCGATTGAGTCAGGTGAGCGATCCAGGGCCATCTCCTCCCCCCCCATTAGGTGGAAATAGGTTAAAAGGCTAGTTACCGGCATTTTCTCCTTGTCATAGGATGGTTTCCAAAGAGCCCAGCAACAGGGGTTGTTAAAACTCTAGATTGTTTGGTAAGGGTTTAACCCATTACCACACAATCCCTACTTTTGACGCCCATGTGAAAGAAGCCTTTTGAAAACACTGTGGGAAAAGGAGAAAATGCTGAAAACCAGCATTTTCTCCTTTTCCCACAGTATTTTCTACCCTTCCCAGAACAAATTTCAATTTTTCAGTCACCTTTATTTTGTCGTCTGCAAATGCTCTCAATTTGGACCAGTCTAAAATTTTCTTGTGTGGTAAAGAGTTAAATTGGAGTTCAGGAAGACAAGGGTTAAGTCAGTGTTGGACTACTTGGTAATTGGGTGTTTTATTGTAGTTGTGATGTCTGACCACAAATTACATAACATTGGCTGACAGGCTCATAAAAGTACAGTCCTAATTTCTCCCTAGATACCTGAACTATTCCATTAGAGGTGAATCTGCTTTCTTTCCATGAATAAAAGTAAATTTGGCCGGTTATTACATGTGTAGTGGCAGCAGTAACAGTGGAAATTATTTTGAAGATGATAATATGCTATATGGTTGGTCCTAGTGTTAGTTGTTGGAAAAAGTTTACAGGTTGCAGTTTCATAATTTTACTTTGTATCTGGTTGTAAAATTCATTTTTCAGCCAGCAATTAACACTTGGACTGGCAAACAATAACAGGTTGATATCTTCAATGATTTCCATACTTTCAAATGGTATGAGTTGAATTTTCACATCTGCATTGTTTGCTTTTGGCCACTTCTGGGCCCTTAAAGAGGCCATAATACTCATTTTAAGCCAGTTTTCACACATTTTGTTTTTATCTTATCAAAATATAGTCATTCTTATATATCTATGCCAAATATTGCGCCTGATGGTTGCATGGTTGCTTAGATTACGCCTGATAGAATATGCATTTCGCGGACTTGCGGCCTTCAGTGTAAACATACTGGTTGTTACCGGATTTTGAATCGAAGATTTTCGATATCCGTTACACACTCGGGTAGATTCGTATGATGATCATGCATTCTGTAACGTGACTATATTTGACCTTGGCCTTGATGCGGTAAATAAGGAAAATGGATGCTTCTCTGTTGCAGCCTCTATTTTTAGACGGAGATCGAGGCCTATATATAAGTTACACAGTATCCGACTCTAGGCGGAAACCAACGATAAATTTCCGTGAGTCACCGCCATTGTTTACAACTTCGATCGTCAGCCAGTTTTCTTCTGGCCAATTTTCGGTTTTTCACACAAACCCCCGTGTTTCTTTTTTCATTTACACGATATATGTCAGTAATTTATCCTTGTGTACACAAAGAACAGATTTCTGTACCATTCTATATTTCTTTTTTAAATTTCTGTGTTTCTGCTCACCGGCTGTAGACAGGCATCTTTAAAATAGAATTTACCAAATGACAAAATTTCAGACTGTTCCAAATTGAAAGCAGTTGCAGACAATAAAATAAAAGTGACTGAAAGTTTGAAATTTCTTTTGGGAAGGGGAGAAAACCCTTTTCCCACAATGTTTTCAAAAGGCTTCTTGCTCAAGGTCGTGAAAAGTCGGGATTTTGTGGTAAGGGGTTAACACTTTTCCACACAATGACGACTTTTAACGATCCTAATTAAGAAGCCTTTTGAAAACATTGTGGGAAAAAGAGAAAATAATGGTAAACAGAGTCGTTAAAAGTCAGGATTTTGTGGTAAGGGGTTAACCTGTTTCCACACAATGACAACTTTTAACGACCCTAATTAAGAAGCCTTTTGAAAACATTGTGGGAAAAGGAGAAAATGCTGGTAACCAGCATGTTTTCTACCCTATCCAAATCAAATTGCAATTCTTCGGTCATATTTATTTTGCCGTCTGCTGATTCTTTCGATTTTGAAAAGTCTATAAATTCGTCCTTTGGTAAAGGGTTAAGCCAGTTTTTTGAAAAAAATGTGAAAGTGTTTTTTGTTAATTCATGAAGAATGATCTAAGTATGTCATTTCCATTGGACATGGGATGTCACACAGTGAAAAAAATATCTCTCCAAAGTTGAAAGTAGCAACAAGCATAATCACTGTAGTCTCTATTAGTGTCTTTTCAGTAAGCTCTTTTCATCTCCGTGGCCATTTTGGACCATTATCTAACTAGAGGATCCTCTGAATAGTAAATATGTTAATATTTTGTTTTTGAAGATTACACATTTTACTAGAAATGTGCATAAGGTGTTGTAGGACTTCTCAATGGACTCAGAACGAAGATAAAGAAAGGTCATGTGACCAGATGATTTATGTACAACAAGTTTCGATTTGAAATCACATGAATTACTGTATATAACCATCGTACACCACCAGGCAGACTTGTTCACTTGAATCTGTAGATCGCCATGCAGAGTGCCAAGAACATTAACAGATCTTTAACGGATCACCAAGATTGCCATCACTGTACTCCCTTGCACAAAGATAAGTGGCGATCTGTTCAGGTAGCCATTACATCAATACTTAATCGCTTAAATCTCTATCGAAATGCAACTTGAACGTAAACAGCGCAAATGGAGCACTATTGGATCGCGCAATAGCGCAAATGTTCCTGCAGTATGCCGGTCATTGTGCTTCTGTATGATCCGATAGCGACCAATAGAAATGCAGTGGTGCTCCATTGCCATTAAGTGGTGATATGATCGCGCTCCCATATGATTAAGAGGCGATTGTAGCGCTCTGTTACAATCAGGTGGCGATAGGATAGCACTCCATTACAATCAAGTGGCCATATGATGGCGCTCCGATCGCGCTTTTAGAGGACTATATAAAAGAGTGTCTGTCGCAACTATCATCATTTCAGGATGGACCGTTAGTGCAGTGGTAAAACCCCTGACTTTCAACCCTGAAGCCCAAGGTTCAAAACCTGGCTCAACCAGGACCTTTCTGAGACACCTTGTGTTTCCCATCCAACTAGAGGTGAACTGGTTTGGAACCCAGAAGTAGCCTTGCGTGTGATTTACACCGGGCACGTTAATGAACCAAGGAGATCTATTCAAAGAAGAGCTTGGGGCTTGTATGCAGATTTCCTTGTATCTGATTCTTTTTCTCTAATAGTCCATACCAAATATCTCTCAAACACAGAGGGACCTTAATCCTACACAGTCATCATATCATCATTTCGCATTTGGAGACCTCCTGGTGTAGGTACAATAAATTCTTTAGTCACCTACAGTATGCCTCCCAGGGGAAGGAGCGAAAGGGGTGTCAAAGCCTCAGGTCGCTAACTGAAGGACAACAGGTCGTATAAGGTCCCAACTCCTAGCGAGGCTGCGATAGTGACTAAGTACAGTTCAATCAGTATCGGATCTCAATTGTCACTACTTGATCGCCAGCGGAGCGTCATCTGGTTGTTATCTGAGCGGGAGTGTCATCACAATCACCTATCTGGCAGCGATCTGAAGCAATCTACAGCGCTCTGAATGAGCGTACAGAGCGCTGTAGATCGCAGCCTAGCGGAACGGGGGTTTAAGGACTGTTCAGGAATATTACACATATTTAGCAGATCTAGCAATATTTTCACCTGAACATGACTGTGTAACATTTAACTAAGATGATTTTGATCCTCACACAAAAATGCTTTGCAAAGGCTCCTTTTCAGCATACTGTACAACACATTGAAAGACAAAGATGTATCAGACCAATTGTTCAGTGCAGTCTGATGGTGATCTACAGGATTCATTAGTCCATTACCACACAATCCCTACTTTTGGTGACCCTAAAAAAGAAGCCTTTAAAAAACATGGTGGGAAAAGAAGAAAATGCTGGTAACCAGCATTTTCTCCTTTTCCCACAATGTTTTCTACCCTTCACAAAACAAATTTCAAATTCTTAGTCACTTTTATTTTGTCAGCAAATGCTTTTGATTTGAACAAATCTAAAATTTTGTCGTTTGGTAATAAGTTAAAAGCAATTTAGCTTGTAAGAAGCATTCCAAACTTAACCCTTCATTTACTAAATAAGTGATTTGATAGTGCTCAAATTGTGCAGTTCAAATGATATTTTTGGGATGAAAAATATCCCTGTATCAGATTGTGTCAATCCAAGATCAGACTGCATGATCGAAGCAGCATAACCTTGAGCTAGGCTGTCCCTAAAAGGTTCTTGAGTCTCGTTTAGCAGCCAAAAGTGAAATTTCTTTGTGATTTTCCAAGTTTTTGTTTTATACAGGGAATTATGTGCTATTCTTTCTTACTTGGGGTTGGTGCCCTGATTACAGAATCCTCTTGAGAAAATCATTTGAAATGTTATTATTGCATGCCTCTAATTAAGATTAATCATTTATCCTGTTTGCAATTTCCTGAATGCTTCCAAAAGATTCTTCACTAAACCATCCTGAGTTTAACTCTTTACCAAACGACAAATTTTTAGACTTGTCCAAATTCAAAGCATTTGCAGACAACAGAATAAATGTGACTGAAAAATTGAAATTTTTTTTTTAGGGTAGAAAAAACTCTGGGTAAAAGAAAAAATGCTGGTAACCAGCATTTTCTCCTTTTCTAACAATGTTTTCAATAGGCTTCTTTTTCAAGGTTGTTAAAAGTCGGGATTGTGTGGTAAAGGGTAAAAGAACCATGTGGAAGACAGCTTTAGAAAACATACAGGAGAGGGTACTGGCTGGTTACCAGAAGTTTCTCCTTTTCCTCAATATATCAATCAGTTCAATTACGATCTTGCTACACTGGTCACAATCCTGTCACATCCCGTCATTGCGCTTCTACAGTGCTTCCAAGATGCTTTTACTATACTACCACTGTGGTGCGGGATTTCAGGCTTACTATATTGCTGCTGTGACCTTGCTATGACGTGTGCACAGGAGCTGCTCTTCTGTTGCACTTTGGAACGTTTCAATATAGCAGCAATTCGGCTTTCAAAGGCAAGAGAGCCATTGGCCCTAGAGTACTTTATTGAATAAAGTCATCCGTGTTTGATAAAGCGGTTCCTGGTTTTAATTATGTTAAATGTGTATGTGTAAGTGATTGTAACTTTTTGGCCAACTTGATCTACTTTTGAACTTGGCAGAGGTATCATTGAGACAAACATTTTTATAATGTTTCATGATTATCAGACTGAAAATGCTTTGCTAGCCTGCGCATTAGGTATTCTGGGATTTGGCACAGTGACCTACCTTTTAATCTATTGTGACCCAAATTCAAACTTGTCATAGATTTACAAAAGATAACCTTTCTCACCAAGTTTTGTAAGTGTTAGGCTGAAAATATAGCCTTTAGAGTGTAAACAAGGTATTTTTCAGGTTTGGTCAAGCAGCCTTCTCTTTGAATGTCTAAAACTTCAACAAGAAAAATATTCTGACCAAGTTTCATGAGTAACTGACTGAAAATGTGGCCTCTAGAAGGCACACAATGTAAATGTTGAAGCCTGGATGACCCATAGTAGACACAGCACAATCACAAGAGCTCACTTTGACCTCTTTATGCTCAGGTTAATTATAATGGTTCTAATTACTGCAGGAGCTGTGCTCTAACATTCAGCATACCAGGGTGATGGGAGCCATCATATCCCTGGGCTGCAACTGGTAGATTGATATGTATCAGATTGATACATTCATCGCCCGGAAAATATACCTGTTTACCATTTTGAAAATTGTAAGGCTTAAGTGTTCTTAAGAATGGTTGGTGAATACTGGCCTCAAAAAGGCAAGGAACTTTGTAAGATTTACTTACGTTTAAATATATTTATTTTACATCGGTGAGAAACAAGATCTTACAACTTATGTTAATCCCTTTAGATTCTGCTTTTGTTTATTGGTTTTCTCCTTTCAAACAAAACACCTACCAATTGAGTCACATTTGATTAATTGCTGTACTCAAAATCTTTTAAATTGGGCAAATTTATAATTATGTGGTTTGTCAGTGAGTTAACACAGCCACTTTTATTTAACTAGGATGTTTCCATTGTTACTTACTAAAACTGGCTGCTGACAAAGGTTACCATGTATTAAGAAGTTTTGGTCAACGTAACCCCTTCTGATTTGATCTGAACCTGATCTATATAAGCTTCCATAGCCAACCTTGCCAATAGCAAACCTCTTGTCAAGTAGTCCCACTTTTACAAACTCCCCAAAAGACCATTAAATTTTTTCTGCTTTTCATTCAACATTTTGAAAAGCCATCTTTCTCAGTCGTATTAAAAATAACAATTGTGTGGTAAAGGGTTAAACACATTATTTCTATACTAAACAGTTATGAATTTCCATGTCCTGTGTGTACTTGATAAGCATTATAAATCTAGTAGAAAGTAATTACACTTCTTTCTCACAGTTTTTATAAAAAAGGAAATTTTCCCTCCTGCAGATTTCTTCTTCAGGTTTACATGTGAAAGTTTTCGGTATATTTAATAACAGGGTGTATGTTAACTCTTTACTCCATAGATACTCATTTCTACGCATTGCTTGTAAGAGCCTTTAGAAAACATTGTGGCAAAAGGTGAAATTGCTCGTGACGAGCAATTTCACCTTTTGTCACAATATTTTCTATGCTATCAAAAGGTGTCATATACACATAAGAAACAGCTTCATCCTTGCTGTTATTTAAGGTCAATTAGAGATACCATAGAAATGCCTTAAGGGGTAAAGGGTTAATATGTTTTACACTACTACATTTCAGGGTCATTCTGGAAAAAAGCTAGTTCAATTCATCTCCATTCACTGTTTAACCCTTTACCACACAACAAAATTGTAGACTGGTTCAAATTGAAAGCATTTGCAGACGACAAAATAAAGGTGACTGAAAAATTGAAATTTGTTCTAGGCAGGGTAGAAAACACTGTGTGAAAAGGAGTGAATGCTGGTTACCAGCATTTTCTCCATTTCCCACAGTGTTTTCAAAAGGCTTCTTTCTCAGGGGTGTCAAAAGTAGGGATTGTGTGGTAATGGGTTAAAGCAAGCCACCATACTTATAATTCCATGAAATCATTGTTGAAAAAGGAGAAAATGCTGATTACCAGCATTTTCTCATTTTCCCACAATGTTTTTGAAAGGCCTTTTCCCTAGTGTCGTTAAAATTCTGAATGGTGTGGTAAAGGGTTAAACCATTTTTTCAGAGATGGTTCAATTTTGTTGTTCACCATATTTTAGTTTGGAGATGATGTAACAACAGACTTAAAAAGAACACTATCAAGGATAGAGAGAAAAGAGAGGGAAGAAGGAGATGAAAAGCATGGAGTATTTGAGGCGATGGGGACCCAGCTGTTTGAGCTATATTTGGCAATACAGGAGTTCTGCAAATTCAAAGAACATTTACCTCCAAGGTATGTTGTTGTTTTGGGTGTTATCGAAGATGCTGGTTGATAGATCAGAATTATTTTCTTAATATTTTTCATATGCTTTATGATTACTTACTTTGTAACTCTTCTGTTCATCCTCAAAGTAACACATGTGGTAGAATTAAATAGTGGGTTGTGTGGGCCATTAGGTGGTCTGTAAACTAACTTGAATGAATTTTTTTAATACATTTACTTGTTCCATAAGATTCATAAGTCATCTGACAAGGAAACAAAAGTAAAATACTCATAACCGCTAACCAAAGGAGAGTAAGACAGTACAAATCAGTCTTCTCTACATGTATTCCCAAAGCATGTCACTTGGGAACTTGCTATCACAAAACAGCAGCTATGCAATCATTTGAAAACCCATGAAAATGTTACATACTATCTCGCTCTTAAGGAAAGCTTTAAAAAGAAAAAGAAAACCTTTTGGGACAGTGTGTCTCATGGCTTATCTCTTTACCAAACGTCAACATTTTGGATTTACCTAAATTAAAAGCATTAATTTTGCAGACCACAAAATAAATGTGACTAAAGAACTGAAATTTGTTTTAGAAAGGGAAGAAAACATGGTGGGAAAAGGAGAAAATTCTGGCTACCAGCATTTAAAATTCTGTGTAGTCTGATTTTGATCTACATAGATAGCCAAAAGCATGTAAATGTTTTGGAGTTTATACCTTTTATAACAAGAAAAAGTTTTAGACTCATCTATGCTGAAGGAATATAAGGGTAACCATTGAATTCTTTACAACGCAATACTAACTTTTAACGACCCTGAGAAATATGCCTTTTTAAATACATTCTGGGAAAAGGAGAAAATGCTGACAACCAGCATTTTCTCCTTTTCCCAGGATGTTTTCTACCCTGTCAAAAACAAATTTGAATTTTTGAGCCACATTTATTTTGTCGACTGCATATGTTTACAATTTGGACAAGTCTAAAATTTTGTTGTTTGATGAAGAGTTAACCCTTTGGACTAGTCCAAATTGAAAGCATTTGCAGACGACAACTCTTGCTGAAAAGATGATTTTCTATGTATGATACTATTCCAGACCCGTAAAAACCAGGGATTGCTGGGGAAAGGGTTAAATGATTTACTAACGCTACTGTTTTGTCCTGTGATATTCCTTCACCTTTTATAGACAATTATGCCATTGCTTGAGCCATATTGAACTTGTTGTCTGTGAATTCTTTTTATTTGGACAAGGCTGAAATTTTCCTGCATAATAAATAGGTTGTTTTTGTCAGAATATCAAAGAGGGAAGCAGTGCATTTAACGATCAGACTGCATCTTTTGTGCTGTCTGATTTTACAAGAGTAATCCCATACTGTCTGTATAAGCAACCATTTTTAGGTTAGCACTATAGATTTTTTTTCATGTATGTGTCTGATGGCATTTTTACGGCCTCAATCTTTTGCGACACCCTGGTGTCTCCAGACTCTTTATCTGTCATTGTCTCTGTCATTACTGACAAGTTATGTAACAGGGACACTTTTAGTAGATTGCTAGAAAGGTTATAGCCCCTTAACTGTTAAGGCTGTGCTAAAGACCTATAGAGAAACTTTATCACAAGCATACATAAAGGATAAAGGTACAAAGGAACTAAAGAATGGAACAATAGCAGAAAAAGAAGCAATTTCTCTTTCCAAGCTGTCCTGCTCAAATAGTTGAAATACAAAAATATTCTGAGCAAATTCTCCATGTACATTTACAATGTTTTCAAGAATCATCATGGAAAAATAACTGTAAAAAATGCCTCTAATTAGTATCTCTTGTACTAACAGAAATCTGAACGAATGAAAAAAATGTACCAGTAGCGCAAAATGATGTGATCCTCAAAGCCACAATTTATGTTCAATATCTAGTTTTTGTTAATTTGCCTTATTCCAAGATTTAAAGATTTTTCTTTTTAACTTTTCACAATTCAGCATGAAGAAAGATCTTACAGTTTGTAACTATTACAAATGGTTCAGTTTTGCTGTCGAGAAATGGTTAATCATAGCTAAACAGAAAGCTTATAGGAGAATAAACAAAGCTGTAGAGCTTGATAGAGTAAGTACTTGCATTAATACACTACTGTGAAACTTGATAAAGTAAGTACACACACAAAGCTGTAGAACTTGAGTAAGTAACTACATTTTCAAAGCTGTAGAACTTGATAAAGTAAGTACATACATAAAGCTGTAGAACTTGATAAAGTAACTACATTTTCAAAGCTGTAGAACTTAATAAAGAAAGTACATTTTCAAAGCTGTAGAACTTGATAAAGTAAGTGCATACACAAAGCTGTAGAACTTGATAAAGTAAGTGCATACACAAAGCTGTAGAACTTTATAAAGTAAGTGCATACACAAAGCTGTGGATTTTGATATTGTAAGTACATAAACTATACTTTTGAATTAGTTGAAGGATGCAGAGCTTGTAGAACTTGATAAATTGATATTGGCACAAAGCAGTAGACCTTGATATAGTGATTAGATTGTACATGCACAAAGCTAATGAAAGTTGATAAAGTATGCACAATTCACCTTCACAGAATGTAAGAGTGTGCTTAAGTACATAGATTATGTACATACAGGCTGTAAATTTTGATACAGTCTTGTGTAATGTTTGTATACAAAACACAGAAGAAAATATTCCCTTTACTCCTCACTTGAGGTGCATGGTTTGTCATGTTACCTTAACTCTGTTCCCAAACGGCAAATTTTGGACCACACCAAATTCAAAACATTTTGCAGATCACAAATTAACAGTTGCTAAAAAGATGATTTTTCTATATAATAGGGTTGAAAACATTGTGGAAAAAAGAGAAAATGCTGGTTACCAGCATTTTCTGCTTTTCCCACAATGTTTTCAAAGGGCTTCTATTCATGACACGTAAAAACCAGGGATTGTTTGGGAAAGGGTTAAGGAAGACATTTTAAACTACTAGCTTTGCAATGGTGACACCTAGAAAAGTGAGCTGTTCTTGTGATAAGACTGAAATGATTTTGAAAGCTCTGTAGATCACCATAGAATGATAATAATGATGAATGGAATAAAAACAAAACTGTAGAACATGATAAAGTATTTTGTTGCTTTTGCCAAATTTTTAGACTACTTCAAAGACTAACTGATCAAGGCATGCATCAAAATTAATAAGCACAGTGAGAAGATCTGTTTCCTTTAATTCTGCGATAAAAACATTATTGTAAATAAAAACTCTTCCAACTTCAAAGCTGTTGCAGATGGCACCTGTGACTCAAATGATGAAATTAAAATTTTGTCTGTGAAACAGTCAATACTTCTAGAAAAAGAAGAAAAGGCAGATTTCCTTTTCTTTCCCACAATGTTCTCAAAAGTGATATGCCAGAGTACTCTAAATAGGGAATTGTTAAGAAAAGGAAGAAAAGCTTTTCAAAGCAGGGATGCAAAAAGTTAAAAAAATTTTAAGTGATTTGACTAGTAGTAATGCTGTGTCACAACTTGTCTTATACTGTTGTTTGACATTTCAGAATGTAGATATCAAGAATGGTGTCAAATATAGCACATCAGCTGTGGATGTGTGCTGTTGTTTTTCCCAGGTAAACCTACTAAATATTTATAATTGAGAGATACTTATTTGCATTTTGACTCACTTTTTATAATTATGCCTGAAGGGTCGTATTATGTTTTTCCCCAGTGGGTCATATTTCTGTGCGTCCATCCATCCATTAAATTAACAATTTCTTCTGTGCGCAACTCCTACTGTTTCCATGGGAATAATTTCATACTTACCACAATGAATCTCTATGATTTGTATATGTGCATGTCACTCTTACAATTTTGATAAGCCCCTTTGGGCATATATGTCATACTTTGCAAAGCTCTTGTATTTTTGGTGCAGAAAACCCAGAGGTATTTTCATAGCCTTGTTATTTTTTGTGGTCTATTAGCAATCAGGATATTTACTTCAAACTTTGACCATTGTATACTGTCAAAGGGGGGACCTCAAATTTTGGCCAGATGTATACTATCAAAGGAGGAGTCTATAGTAGAACGGCTGCTAATTCTCTGACCTAGTGTTACGGGAGACCACTCCTTCCTGCATGGCATACTCCCGATTTAAATACAATACCTGGCTACTGCGTCAGGGAGATATCTCCCTGACGCAGTAGCCAGGTATTGTATTTAAATCGGGAGTATGCCATGCAGGAAGGAGTGGTCTCCCGTAACACTAGTTATGCCAGTTTTTGTACTGAGAATTTTCACTGAAAAGGCAGCCATAGCTACATCCTGTAACCTACCTGTGGTACTGGTGCTGTAATTCTTTTCCTGTCATTGAAATATGTATTTTCCATATCATTGTTTACCCAAGAGAGTATCCTTGTAGGTCTTCCAAGTGGTCATGATGCCAATGAGTGCGAGTTGAGTTTAACCCTTTACTACATAGATACTCATTTCTACGCATTGCTTATAGGAGCCTCTAGAAAACATTGTAGCAAAAGGTGAAATTGCTTGTGACAAGCAATTTCACCTTTTGTCACAATGTTTTTTATGCTATCAAAAGGTGCCATATACAAATAAGAAATGGCTTCATCCTTGCTGTTATTTAGGGTCAATTAGAGATACCATAGAAATGCCTCATTGGGTAAAGGGTTAAGGGCTACATTTAAAGATATGAAAACAATTTCAATTGCGCCTTAACTGATTTGTCAGATCTAAAACAAATTATTCTTTAACAAGTTTTGGGATAACATTTGATACAGAGTGATGATTGACATACTTATTCATACATGCAGTCAGACATAAGCATCACTCGAACAAATTTAGTCATACTTTTTTGAATGGATAACCTTTTATTAGCTCACCTTAGCACAAAGTGCTAAAGGTGAGCTGTTGTGATCGCCCAATGTCCGGCGGCGTCCGTCAACAATTTCTTGAAACGTCTCCTCCTAAACAACTGGGCCAATCTTCATGAAACTTGGCAGGAATATTCCTTGGGTGAAGCTCTACCAAAATTGTTCAAAGAATTTGATTACACCCATAACTCTGGTTGCCATGGCAACAAAACAAAAAAAAAAAATCTTTGAAAATCTTCCTCTCTGAAACTTGAAGGTGTAGAGCTTTGATTTTTGGTATGTAGCATCTCCTAATGAACCACTACCAAGATTATTCAAATAATGCCCCAAGGATCAAAACTGGCCCCGCCCTGGGAAGGAAAACTTCAGAAATCCTCTCGGAAACTTGAAGGTGCAGAGCTTTGATATTTTGTATGCAGAATCTTCTAGTGGACCTCTACAAAGTTTGGTCATATGATGTCTCTGGCGTCAAAACTGGCCATGCCCCGGAGGTCACAGGTTTGAACATAGGAACAAAGAAGGAAAATTTTAAATTTCTTTTTCTCTTAAACGGGAAGGTGTAGAGCTTTGATATTTGGTATGTAGCATCTTTGAGTGGACCTCTACCAAGTTTGTTCCAAGAATGCTGATTTGGTTAAAACTGACCCAGCCTTGGGGACAAGTTCGAACATTAGACAAAGAAGGAAAACTTAAAATTCTTCTTTGAAATTGGAAGGTGTAGAACTTCGATATTTGATTGCCCTATGTCTGGGATCTGTCACCCATCAACAATTTCTTTCAATATCTTCTCCTAAGCCACTGGGCCAGTATTGATGAAACTTGACAGGGATGTTCCTTGGGTGAAGTTTTACCAAAGTTGCTCAAAGAATTGAATTTAACTCATAAGCTATAGTCTAAGGTGAGCGTTCCAGGGCTAATGGCCCTCTTGTTTGGTATATTTTCACGCTATGCACGCACCCACTAGACAAATAACAACTGCGTTATGAGCCAGATGAAGGATGGCAATGAGAAAACTTTCCAAAGCCCAGAAATGGCAAATTGTGTAATGTTGGGTAATACTGGTCCTAGCATATGGGCTATTGGTGGTCAGTTTTTGTGATGCTTAACTTAGGTCTGACTGTATATGATTTACACCTTTATTAGAGCTCATGAGTGAACACCTTCTATCTCAACCAGTCACATTCATCTGTTTAGCCCATTAAGAACCCTTCACAGCTATTCTGCTTTTGGAGCTGTTTTAGACTAGATCAGTATTCGTATTTTCTGCAGGGTATCATTTACGAATCTCATCATTTTATGTAAGGCACATTGAAGTTGTACTATGCAAATGCTTTTACTATGAATAAGTTTAAAATTTTGTTGTCTGGTAAAGAACCTTTCATACTGACAGAAACCTGGTTTTATTTATTTCTTAACCCTTTTCCAAATAATCCCTGGTTTGTAGGGGTCTGGAATAGTAGCCTTTTGAAAACCTTGTGGGAAAAGGAGAAAATGCTGGTAACCAGCATTTTCTCCTTTTCCCACAATGTTTTCTACCCTATCATAGACAGAAATCATCTTTTCAGCAAGAGTTGAATTGTCGTCTGCAAATGCTTTCAATTTGGTCTAGTCCAAAAGTTTGTCATTTGGGAAAGGGTTAAACTACTAAAAGAGAGTATTATAACAGATTACAGAGTTCTGGAAGAACCTTGATTGGCCAGACTTGATTGAGGCTTATCCAATGGTTAAGAAGCTTACAGAAGATGTTTGTGGGGGAGCCATGCTCTATGCTGAATTGATTCATGAAAAATTGAGAAAAGCAGGCTATTATGATGATGAAGGCCAGTTTGATGTTACAGAACAGGTGATAATGTACAGTTTTTATTCATTTAAGTATCAATTTGCTATCCCTTGAAGCAAAATGTTGAAAAGACTTTGAAAAGATTCTTGTAATTTGTGGATGGTGAAGATAAAATGGGTAAACAGGTAGAAATATTTAGGCAAAAGGAGATACTGCTCAGTGTTTTAACTCTTTACCACACAATCCCGACTTTAACGACCCTGAGAAAGAAAGCTTTTGAAAACAGTTTAGGAAAAGAAGAAAATGCTGGAAACCACAATGTTTTCTACCATTCCTAAATCAAATTTCATTTTTTGAGTGGCATTTATTTTGTCGTCTGCAAATGCTTTTAATATGGACTAGTGGCAATTTTTTCATTTGGTAAAGAGTTAAATTGTGGTGACATTGGAAGACACGTAGTATTCTACTGGAGTTAATGAGTTGAAGTTCTACTTTTATTAATGTACCATAACACTTGTCATGTGTGAAAAGGGACTGAGTGCATGCTTGACAGTAAAATATGTCTTGGAGTGTAGCTATCTGACATCTTTATGAAATATCTAGGGCCAGTATTCATTAGATATTCTAAATTGCAGTTTTAGTCTTATTCAACATATAGCCTGCAACCAACACATTGAGTCATTTACGTAAAGTGTTGTCTCGGATCGGTCTGCAGTCTGTGCTTGCTAATCCAAATCAACACTTTCCATTTTTATTGAGTTTCTGTTTTGCAAAAGTATACTGTAGCACAAAATCTAAAGTGGTGGTAAATTGCTGTCTCACATTAGCCTATGTGACTGCTCTAGCTGATCTGAGACAACACTTTACACAAATGACCAAATGACCCTTTTAGCATACCATATGATCCGATTGGTTTAGTCATTTTGTAAGTCCGATCAGAAACTGTACGTTATATACTGTGCATTTAATATAGAAAATTGGTGATGATAAGAACAGGGATATTATTAATTATTAATGAATATATTTCCTGATAAAAGGAGTATCAAGGAGTAATCAGGGACCTTAAATTCATATGATACAGTCCTCAAAATTTGGATAAATTAATTTGTATGTATGAAGCTATCCTATCAATATTCTTTTATGTCTTCACCTAGCTGTGTATAACCATTAACAACATAGAGCAAGTGAGAAAATCCTTGATGCCTATACCAGAGATGTTACAGTTCAACGAGATTAAAACTGCACTGGAACATGAAGAACTACCCAGTAAAGCAAGGCCAGATCTGATGAAGATTCTGAATGAAGCTGATAGAGAAATGATTAACAAAATTAAACAAGTTGTAGACAGAGTAGCAGATAAGGTAATTTCTAAGTCCTTAGCCAAACGGGGTTTTTACTGGCGAGAGAGATGTTCCAAATTTTGTTTAAGCCTTTGGTTGCCAGTCAACAGTATCTTAGAGTGGTCTAAATTGAAAGCAAGCAAAAAAAAATAGATATGGTTCAAATGAGTATTGGATTTGTTTCTGAAAGGTTAGAAAACATTGTGGAAAAGGAGAAATGTTTGTTTTCAACATAGTCTCCTGTACCAAAATGCTTTGAAAAGTCTAATCTACCAGGGTTGTTATAACTCAGGGTTGTGTAGTAAAGGGTTAAAAAGGGAGAAAGTAGTGGTGATGATTTTCTCTTTTAACACTTGGTTTTCCACCATATCCTATCATTTAAGCAACATTGGCATTGTATACGATATCTTTTCACAAGAGAGATCAAGATCATCTTGTATTTCTACATTTTTGCAGGTTTATTGTCATGTACAGTGTTTGATATACAAGTATTTTATCAAACATGGCTTAATTGTTTGAGTGCCATGTAAATCTTTAGTTGCTTTTTATTGACATAGCTTAAGATAAGACTACACAGAACATGAACTGACTGATCTTTTACCTTCATTGCCTGATATTTTTGCAAAATATGAGAAAATCAGCTATGAAAGCTCAGTGATAAGTTCTTTTTTTATATGATCGAAATAGGGCCTTTGACCAAATAATGAAATAGAGACCTCTTATTCATTAGTTAACTCTTTACCAAATGACAAAATTTTAGACATTTCGAAATTCAAAGCATATACAGGCAACAAAATAGATGTTACTGAAAATTTAAAACTTGACTTTAGAAGTGTAGAAAACATGGTGGGAAGCATTTTTTCCTTTTCCCACAATGTTTTGAGAAGGATTCTACCACAGGGTCATTAAACCTGGGATTGCTTGATAAAGGCTTCATCTTTTGTAGCATATAGAGCATGATTGTTATGAATATAGTGCTAGAATAATACTGACTTTCTTACATGGGAAGAATATAGTTAACTCTTTACCACATAATCCCAACTTGTGAAGAACCTAAGAAAGAAATCTATAGAAAACTTTAAAAAAGGAGAAAATGCTGATAATCAGCATTTTCTCCTTTTCCAACAATATTTACTATCCTATCAACATCATATGAGCAAGATTTAATCTGTTGTCTGCAGATGCTTTAGATTAGGTCAAGTCCAAAAATTTGTTGTTCGTTAAAAGAGTTAAAGAAAAGTGTCAATGTTTTTGTTCTGATTTCAAAAAGTTGAAGAAAATATGACATTCTTTAATTGCAGATGAGACCCGATATCAAGAAAGATGTGTTTCACTTGAACTGGGCACCAGATGCTGTTCCAGCAGATGATGTAAGGGTTTGTTTTGCTAGTTCACTATTAATAACTTCATTCTTACCAAGAAACTCCATGTTTTGCGACTGAGGAACACAGCTTTTGAAAACTGGGGGTAGCCTATAACAAGAAATGCTTGTGTCCAGCAGACAATAACAAGAAATGCTTGTGTCCAGCATTTTCTTCTTTTCTACTGTGTTTTTTATCCTATCAAGTAGAGATTTTATTGTTTGATCCATGTTTGATTTCTCATTTGCATTTCTCATAATATGATAGTTTCATTGTTTTGAAATGTGCTGAATAATGTTCAATGCAGGGTAAAACAGTTTTCAATCAATTAAAGGTTTAACTCTTTACTAAACAACATTATTTTAGACTAATCAAAATGGGAAGCATTTGGAGACAACAATACTAATGTGACTCAAAAATTTAAATTTGTGACTGGAATGGTTGAAAACACTGGGAAAAGGAATAAATGGTGGTTACCAACATTTTCTCCATTACCTACACTGTTTTCAGAAGGCTTTATTCACAGGGTTGTGAAAAGCGGGGATTGTTTGGTAAAGGGTTAAAGCCATATTTTCTTTTCAGGCCATAGGAGATTTATTAGAGTATTTAGATAGCAACTTGCTTGTGCTCAATACCAACCTGTTAAAGGCCAACTTTGACAGAATACTGGACTCTATCTGGGTAGAATGTCTGGAGGAATTAAGGGAGGCTCTGGAGACAGAAGAAGCTGTAAGTTATGTGACAGTAAACAAGGACTTTCTTAGATGATAGTTCTTGGACTTTATAAATTAGTTATTTCCTTTAACAACAGATTTGCCCTCTTACAAGTTGAAAACATATGCACGGAAAAGCCCAAAGTAAGTTTTTGCACTCAGGATCAAACCCATCATTAGAAAAGAGGAAACTGCTGTTTACCAATATTTTTTCCTTTCTCGCAATGTTTCCAATAGCTTTTTTACACTGGGTTGTTTGATCTCAAAATTCTTTGGTAAAGAGTTAACAATTTATCTCGTTTCCTACACAGCTTTCTTGCTCGGGGTTGTCAAACCACAGGATTTGGTAAAGGATTAATTAATAATCCTTGTTTTTTTAAAACCATAAAAATAACAACTTCTAAAAATGTTGAGCAAGGAAAAAGAATGCTGTTCAAGCTCATTGTCTCTGTTTGCTAGAATGATTCTCACCTTCTTAAAGACATTTGTCATCATTTTAGTGAAATATCATTTGTTGTATCCAAACTTTTAGACAAAGTAGAAGATAGTGGCTGGAAAGTGACCAGAATGGACTCTGGTGACATGCTAACAGCGCTGTTGGTGGGATCGGGTCCCGATGTTGAGCAAGGAAGCAAGTCTTCTGGAGGTTCAAGCTAATAGCCTTGCTAATCTGTGGAGAAATGCTTCTGGGCATGTTAGTATCTGTGACATCATTAGCCCTGGGAGACATGCTACTATCTCTGTTGCGTCAGGGCATGTCACCAGGGAGCATGTCTTCAGGAGGAGACATGGTCTTTGTGGTCTTCTTGGAGTTGCTTACTGCACTGGGCATACTAACCCTGACCGGTTTCGTTCTCTAGTTAGAAGTCTTCAGAGGTGTAACCCAGCTAATATTAGCTTCTTTGGTAGTTGTGGATAGAGTATGACATATATTTGTAGTAAGTGGTGCCGGTTGGTCCAGGTGTTCCAATAAATAACTCCATATGAGAAACAGTGCCGGTCAGTGCAGGTCTGTTTTTTTTATTGCAAAGTGGTGCTGGTTGATGCCTGTAAAAACTGAATTTGCAACATATGGAGCATTCACGTGGAGCTACAATGGGGTAGACTATATCAGCTATGGATGAATGACAATTGAGAAATATAAATCATATTAGTGATTACTGAGAAAATTTACATTTGCATAAAGAAAGCAAGATTCATGGTGTTTACTACACGAATGCATCATCCCACACTGGTTGTTAAATGCAGGTTACGTTGCCAACGTTGTTGACGGGAATGTCATTCATGAGAGTTACAGACTAGATTTGTTTGTTAGAAGAATTGCTTTATCATCCCAAAAGGTGAGGGTATTCAGTTGTCTATTGTCAAGATCAGTTTAAACATGACATCCCCAATGGTCGGGAGACAGAAACAGATAACAAGAATAAAATGGCTGAATGCAGGTTCCCAGCTATCCAGAGACATAGATCCCTACCAGATAGAGAGTATGGAGAAGGTAGATCCAATGAGATTACCATTGCAGATTTGAGTTTGTGAGAATCTCTGTTAAAGTGGCTGCCTACAGTAGTGTCTTTATTTAGGCATACATGTATGTCCCTTATATATTCCTTGGTCCTAATTTTTTTGAACTTACGTAGTTTCCCCATGTATATTTGAGGCATTTGTTGCATGTTAAGGGATAGACAACATTCGTGGTTGTACTGTGTCTTTTTAATTTGCAATGGGGAAAATCTCAGGGACAGTTACAATGATAAGTGGCCAGAAACTGAATATCACACATATGATGGAGCTGTTTTCCTTGTCAAATATTAAAACTAATAGAAGAACTTCCATTCCACCTGTGAGCACGTCTTTGGTTAGAACTTGCTTAGTACTGAAGTATGATCTATGGAGGTTATTCTGCTATGGTAGTAGAATGGTAGTGATTCAACTAGCTACAGCGCTGATTAAATCAGGATCTGGTTCCATTGTGTTAGGAGTTCCATGTCCCGAACTTAAATTGGAGCTTCATGTAGTCCTCTGGGTGCAAAAATACTCTATTTGCTTGCAAAGAAGTATCAATTAGATGTTAACATTTAATGTACTTGTACAGGATCTTTCTAGTTACTCTGTAAAGGGTGATGCTGTAGCATTGATATAAATCTTGAGGAGGTCATCCCTTGTATCTAGGTTGATCTACGTTGCTTAAGGTTGCCTCAGCACAGTGTAGGTGCTGCTCAAGGGGGGACAAGGATGAGATTACGCATAATGGAGCTTGCGCTAGATGCACTCTTGGTGTGTGTGTGTTTTCTCAGTTGAGGTGGTGAGCAAGCACAATCCGTGGTCTCTGCTAAAGAAAGACAAAGTAGAAAATATTGGCTGGAAAGAGACCAGACAGGCTGTGCCTGTTGCTTGATTGGACTCCAGTGTCATGCACTTCTTTGGTCAGAACTTACTTCGTACTGAAGATTGATATATCGAGGTTGTTGTGCTATGGTAGAAAGGTGACAGTGATTCTACTAGGTGCAGCGCTCAAAGAAGACAGCAAAGACCAAAGCATCTATTCTAATGAAAACATGCTCCCTGGTGACATGCCCTGACGCAACAGAGATAGTAGCATGTCTCCCAGGGCTAATGATGTCACAGATACTAACATGCCCAGAAGCATTTCTCCACAGATTAGCAAGGCTATTAGCTTGAACCTCCAGAAGGCTTGCTTCCTTGCTCAACATCGGGACCCGATCCCACCAACAGTGCTGTAAGCATGTCACCAGAGTCCAGTCAAGCAACAAGCACAGCCCGTCTAGACACTTTCCAGCCAATATTTTCTACTTTGTCTTTCTTTAGCAGAGATCACAGCTCACCACCTCTACTGAGAAATCCCACACAGACCGGGAGTGTGTCTAGCACCAGCTCCAAGTTCATCTTTGCCTCCCTCTCTAGCAGCACCTACACTGTGCTTAGGCAACCTTAAGCAACATAGATCAACCTTCTCAGGATTTATATCAATGCTACAGCATCACCCTTTACAGAGTAACTAGAAAGATCCTGTCCAAGAGCATTAAATGTTAACATCTAATTGATACTTCTTAGCAAGCAAATAGAGTATTTTTGCACCCAGAGGACTAACTGAAGCTCCAATTTAAATTCAGGACACGGAACTCCTAAAACAATAGAACCAGATCCTGATTTAATAAGCACTGTAGCTAGTTGAATCACTACCACTCTACTACAATACCAGAACAACCTCCATAGATCGTACTTTAGTACATGTACTAAGCAAGTTCTAACCGAAGACGTGCTTACAGGTGGAATGGACGTTCTTCTATTAGTTTTAATATTTGACAAGGAAAACAGCTTCATCATATGTGTGATATTCAGTTTCTGGCCACTTATCATTGTAACTGTCCCTGAGATTTTCCCCATTGCAAATTAAAAAGACACTGTACAACCACGAATGTTGTCTATCCCTTAACATGCAACAAATGCCTCAAATATACATGGGGAAACTACGTAAGTTCAAAATTAGGACCAAGGAATATATAAGGGACATACATGTATGCCTAAATAAAGACACTACTGTAGGCAGCCACTTTAACAGAGATTCTCGCACACTCAAATCTGCAATGGTAATCTCATTGGATCTACCTTCTCCATACTCTCTATCTGGTAGGGATCTATGTCTCTGGATAGCCGGGAACCTGCATTCAGCCATTTTAT
Source organism: Tridacna crocea (assembly GCA_943736015.1). Taxonomy (NCBI): domain Eukaryota; kingdom Metazoa; phylum Mollusca; class Bivalvia; order Cardiida; family Cardiidae; genus Tridacna; species Tridacna crocea. The sequence continues at coordinate 32,128,185 of OX031056.1, forward strand.
TCTTGTTATCTGTTTTTGTCTCCCGACCATTGAGGATGTGATGTTAAAACTGATGTGACAACAGACAACTGAATACCTCACCTTTTTGGATGATAAAGAAACCCTTCTAATAGACAGATCTAGTCTATAACTGCTATGAACATCATTCCATTCAACAATGTTGGGAAGGTCACCTTCACATTACAACCAATGTCGGATAATGTCTATGTGCAGTAAATACCATGAACCTTGCTTTGATTTCTTTTTGCAAATATAAATTTTCTCAATAATCACTGATATGATTTATACTTCTCAACTGTCACTCTTCCATGGCTGATACAGTCTCCAGCATTATAGCTCCATGTGAATGCTCCACAAGTTGCATCAAAGCCAAATTCAGCTTTTACAGGCATCAACGGCACCACTTGGCTAAAAAATAACCCAGACTTGCACTGACTGACACCATTGTTCATATGGAGTTATTAATAGAAACACCCAGACCAAGTGGCACCACTTACTAGAATATAACAGCCGTTCTCTATCCACCAACTACCAAAGAAGCTAATCATAGCTTCACTACACCTCTGAAGAGTTCTAACTGGAGAATGAAACTGGTCAGGGTTAGTATGCCCAGTGCAATAAGCAACTCCAAGAAGACCACAAAGACCAAAGCATGTCTTCTGAAGACATGCTTCCAGGTGACATGCCATGATGCAACAAAGACAGTAGCATGTCTCCCTGGTCTGATGATGTCACAGATACTGACATTCCCAGAAACATGTCTCTACAGATTAGCAAGGCTTTTAGCTTGACTCCTCCAGGAGACTTGCTTCCTTGCTCGACAACAGGACCTGATCCCACCAACAGTGGAAACACAATGGAATAGGATCCTGATTTAATCAGTGCTGTACCTAGTAGAATTGCTACCATTCTACCATCATAGCAAAACAACTTTGATAGATCATACTTCAGTAAGAAGCAAGTTCTAACCAAAGGCGTGCTTACAGGAGGAATGGAAGTTCTTCTATCAGTTTTAATGTTTGACAAGGAAAACTCCTCCATCAAATGCACGATACTCAGCTTCTGGCCACTTATTGTAACTGTGCCTGAGATTTTCTCCATTGCAAATTGAGAAGATACTGTACAACCAAGAATGTTGACTATCCCTTGACATGCAAAAAATGCCTCAGATATAAGTGGGGGAACTCTTCATAAGTTCTAAATTAGGACTAAGGAACATGTCAGATCACCTAAATAAAGCCATCCCCATAGCCAACCACTTTAAGATTTTCACACACTCAAATCTGCAACAAGAATCTCATTGGATCTACCCATGCCATACTCTCTATCTGGTAGAGATCTACATCTCTGAATAGCCGGGAACCCTTCATTCAGCCATTTCTTCTTCATTCTTCTTCTTCATTCTTCTTCTTCAAAACTTTCTGACAGAAGAGTCAAATTTCGTTACCTAGTAAGAGAAATAAAATAGTTCCTATTCTAAACACCGGGACTATCCATCAGTTCCTTTTTTCATTTCCTGAATATCTCAGCAAAGCAGACTGTAGATAATCGATCAGGCGGCACAATTTTTGTACAGTGACTTTGCTTTACACTGACTTTTAAAAGTCAACAAGTTTTGATATGCATCTTAAGGGTTAACATGCCTAGACACATGAGAAAAGGAGAAAATTCCAGGTTACAAGCAATTTCCTGTTTTGTCTCATAGTTTTCTATCTGCCTACCTGATCACAGAGCTTCAGCCCATGTGATTCAGTTTCAAAATGGTATACAGCTTGATCTTCATTTATTCAATTTGTTGAATGTTATTTCTTTCAGAAACAGGTTATTTTCTACCAGAGAATGTATGATGCTTTGGGACTTCTGGTACAGTTTTTCAATGCAAATGACAAGGGACTTCCCATGCAGAACATTCTCTCGCCCATGTACAAGGTAACTACATTGTAATTACATGTTTTTTTTTTTCTATCACCCAGTATATGAGTTGTACTCTGTAAAAAGGGGAATTCAATGAATCTACATAAAGTATGAATTCATGTTGGCCTGCCCAAGTCTAGCAGGCCGACCTGGATCGGAACTTTTTGCTATCAGTCAGTTTTTTGCTTGTCAGGAAACCATTCTACCTCAAGCTTCAGTTGGTTGTTAGATAGAATGTTTTTTTAAATTTGTTGGTCTATAATTATGTGATGACTTGACTGGTATAATGCATCACAGAGATGCATTATACCACCTTTTGCCAGATTGCCAGTCGTATGATTGAAAATCTCAGGCCTTACATGTATATAGTTTCAAATAAAAGAGGTTTATATACTGACTAAATGTCATTTATATTGATATAGGACATGGGCTTTATAATATTGATATGAATTATTTGTACCACATGATTCTCAAAGCTTTTCTGATCAACGTATCCAATTCTTGGTACATCCAAACAGAATTGAGAAATACTCAAGGAAAAAAAATCAAAGGGGAAGTTATTCTCCTGGTCATTCATAGACAATGCTTTACTGCATTCAATGTAGGAAAGGTGAAATATCTTTCTGACAAAAAGACTTACTATTACTTATTTATAGGATTACTTTTAGTCTTTTATACTCCTGCAAAACCAATGTCTTCCTGGCTGCATTAGGCTATTACTTGCCTACCTGTCATTTTGTCTTACTGTACATATGTTGGAAAACTCCAGGGTAATTTGTATCAAACACCTGCACTGAAGTTATGCTGTCATAGTATTAAAATTTTGTACTTATTTAACTAAAAACTTAAAACCTGCAAAATGGAACTTCAGATTTCCGCTTTGCAGCACTGAAAAATTGACTCTGCTTGACCTTGAACATGTAATGCATGTCGGTTTTTAGCATATGGAACTGCTCAGGCATTCATTCATAAAGCATTTTTCTCAAATTTAGTTGATTTTGTGGCCAGTGTGGATTAAGATCAGATGGCAAAAAAAGTGCCCTCAAACCTTTGATCTATATTGTCAACTTCACTAAGATATTTTGAATTAGAGCAATCTTTATTAGATTGATTTTATTAGTGTCTTCTTTCTAGAGAGAGGGTCTTTAGTTTATTTAGCCTTCTAGAGTTTGAGCCACCTTGTATGGATAGTTCTAGTTTCAGTTTCATAGGAACTTTATTGCACTTTGTTTTCCTTTTCAGAAATTAAAAAAGGACCTGGAGCTTCATAAAATGGACACTGGAAGTTTGATTGAAGCCTTTTATGAGGAAAAGTTAGAAGAACAGGTATTTAAATTGCAACTGGACATCATGCTACTGCCAGAAAAAGCATTCACATTCAGGGAATATTTTGTTTTGGTTAGATCAAAAATATGAAAATTTATACCACAGCGAAAATTTGAGAGGACTAAGCTTTTAAATGAAGGAGGAATTACATATAAGACCAAGTAAATTCTGGGTGCACTTGTCTGTTTTAACTCTTTACCAAATGACACAATTTTTTTAACAACACTAAGTTCAAAGCATTTGCAGATGATAAATGTAGCTCAAATGATGATTTCTGTACATATGGCAGAATGCATTTTTGGAAAAAGAGAAAATGGTGATAACCAGCATTTTCTCCATTTCCCACAATGAAGTTTTCCATTAGGTGGGCATACATGTTTTACAAACACCTCTTGCTTTGTAAGTCTTTTCCTTTTAGGTTGTTAAAACATTATTGTGAATTTTTAGAAAACTGGTGAAGGAGAATGTTTGCATGACATCTTTCTTGTTTTGAAGATTGAAAAAAGAAGTTTCAATCACTTTTCTTTTTAAAATAGAAACAGTGGAATAATACAGAGTTTGGTGTTCTCAGTGTCCGAGTTTGGTACAAACAAGATTCACACACTATGTTGGTGGAAGGTGAGTATTTCAGTTGTCATGAACAGAAATATTAGGAGTTCGTTACCCTTGAAGATAGATCCTCAAATTCTTTACTTGGAGCATCTTCATTGCTCCTGTTGTATTGCAAAATGACTGAAAATGGTTGTTTGGTTGGTTATTTGCGTTTATTTATCGTCGCTACTGGTTGCCCATCTGAGCGACGCCCCCAGAAGACGGTTAGTTGTTACGGGGGATAGTGCAAGGATATAGGTTGAAACTACTGAGACCTTCAACGTGCTCGGCATATAGCACCGTCACACGGGACCTCTGTTTAATGTCTCATCAAAAAGACTATTAGAAATTTTAGTTGGCCAGCCGGGGATTCGAACCCACAACCTGTAGTGACCCGAAACATTATGTTCACGAGTCCTACGCTCTACCTACTGAGCTATATCGGCTGACTGAAAATGGTTGACTTGTTGACTTTCAGGTGCATTCAGGTGGAACTTTAGTTCTTTATGTTAAGGATGTGTGATATTATGTGCAATGGTCTATTCATTAACCCTTTCCCAAACAATCCCTGGTTTTTACGGGCCAGGAATCAAAGCCTTTTGGAAACATTGTGGGAAAAGGAGAAAATGCTGGTAACCAGCATTTTCTCCTTTTCCCACAATGTTTTCTATCCTACAATATAGAAAAATAATCTTTTTAGCGACTGTTAATTTGTCATTTGCAAAATGCTTCCAGTTTGGTCTGGTCCAAAATTTGCTGTTTGGGAAAGGGTTAACCCTTTACCCCATAAGGCATTTCTATGGTATCTCTAATTGACCCTTAATAACAGCAAGGATGAAGCTGATTCTTATGTGTATATGACATCTATTGATAGCATAGAAAACATTGCAACAAAAGGTGAAATTGCTTGTCCCGAGCAATTTCATTTTTTGCCACAATGTTTTCCAAAGGCTCCTACAAGCAATGCGTAGAAATGAGTATCTATGGAGTAAAGGGTTAATTAAATCGATACAACTTGGTTTTTTAGCCTTTTTGCGCGGAGGGTAAAAAAGGAGGTAAAACTGATCCGACTTCATGAAAAACTTAAATATCTGACTTTGCATAAGTTTAACAAGAGACTTTTGTTTCTGACCTAAAATGAGGTTCGATTAATGTTCTCAGATCCTTGGTTGACACAAAGTCTCAGACTCAACAAGGCAAAATAGGAGAACTTCTCTAATTTATCTGACTTAACACTTTGCCAAACTATCCCTGGTTTTTACGCCCCTGAAATAGAAGCCATTTGAAAATATTATCGGGAAAGGAGAAAATGCTGGTTTTTCTACCCCGCTGTTGAAAAATTTTCATTTTTTGAGTTACGTTTGTTTGCAAGTGCTTTTAATTTGGACCAGACCAAAACTTTGTTGTTCGGTAAAGAGTTAAGTCTGTTACTTTGCTGGTTAGGTCAGAGAATGAGTCCATTTGCCAAATTGAAAAAAAAGAATAAGAGACTAAGTCGTTTTGTTTTTTTTTTAAATGGAATTCTGAATATTGATCTGATTATCTACATTTTTTTAGTTCAAGAACCCTCATACGGTGACTATTACAAGAATTTTTGACTCTTTACCACATAAAAAATTTTTAGATTTGTCCTTATTGAAAAAGACAACAAAATGAGTTTGGTAAAAATGATACTAATTCTATGTAAAAGTGTAGAAAACATAGTGGAAAAGGTACAAAAATTGGGACATTTTACTTTTACCACAATGTTTTCAAAAGCTTTCTTCCTTGTCAGTTGCATAGTCATTATTGTGTGTTAAAGGACAACCGTTTACCAAACAATCCCAGGTGTTTACCACTCTGAGCAAGGCCCCTTCTGAAAACACTGTGGGAAAACAAGAAAATGCTGGTAACCAGTATTTTCTCCTTCTCCCACAATGTTTTCTTCTCTCCCAAAGTCAAGTTTTAATTTTTGAGTCATGTTTATCTTGTAGTCTGCAAATGCAGTCAATTTGGACCAGTCTAAGATTTTGCCATTTGGTAAAGGATAAATGAAGGACTGTAGTACTGTAAAGACTTGTATTTATCATTTAGACACTGAAAAGGCCTGCAAAGAGAAATGTTATAACCTTTCCTCTCCTTATTTAATCTTTCAGTTTTAAGTGCCAAGGATGTTATCCCACTGGATGCCAATGGTCTAAGTGATCCTTATGTTGTGGTGACGTTTTGTCCTGAGCATCTATTTCCAACCGTGCCCTCCCAAACAACAAAAATTGTGAAGAAGACATTAAACCCAGAATTCGATGAATCTTTTGAATTGTACGAATCTCTAACTCTTTACCAAACAATGAAATCATGATCAATTTTCCATTCAAGGTTGGATTGATAAAATTCATTGCAATAGAATTCATACTTTTTTTTACCCAACTGAAAGTTGTTTTGACATTGTGTATGCTGAAAAGGCAGATAGCCGATTACAACGAGTCTTTTATGTATTAATCATAACTGAAACACCCAAAATGCCAGGATCTGTACACTGACTGCTTTGATATAACAGAGTGCATTTGATGCTTCATGGTAGATAAAGCCAAACTATTTTGACAAGAAAATCTCAGAAACTATGGTACTAAGTAGATTCTAGATCGGACTGCATGTTATTTGCAATCCATTCTTAGCCCAATAGTCTGCAAAAATTGCCATAATATATGCTAAAGCAAATAAAGAAGTAAAGAGTTACCATTCCAACAGAATATTTCAAATTTGTTACTTTCAGTAATGTCTCCTTGAATCAGTGTCGAAAAAAAGGGGCTGCTCTAGTATTTACAGTGATGGACCATGACTACTTATTTGAAAATGACTTTGCTGGCGAAGTTTACATTCCTTTGGCAGAAATCCCAGGTGTTGACGGAGATGAGGTTACTGGCTATGAAGCACTCAGCGTTATCACATTGCCGCTCATGCAACCAAAGAAGAAAAGTAAGGCTCATCAACCTTCCAACTCTTTCGTTACTAAATAAATACTTTAATTTTCTAAAAGGCTAAAAATACATTTCCTTCGAAAGATCAAGAGTCCGTTCAGTCATTATCTAGAATATAGCAGTGGACAGTGTAGATCAGAGATCAGACTGCACATTCTGTGCAGTCTGATCTTGATCTGCACTGTCCACAAAATTGGTGTCGTCAATGGTGTAGAAAGAGTTTGGTGCCAAGTAAACATGGACATTTTCTTATTAGAAACAATATCTAATTAAGTTTAATTTCAAGGCTGTTTTTGTCCATACTGTCTGACAGTAGCAGACAGTATAGATAAAAAAGTCAGGCTGCACATGAGCTTCACCTATACTTGGATGCAATGGAAAATATAATTGTGAAATTCATTAAAAGGGGTAAAGTTTTATAAGGTCATAATAACTAACATGGTGAAATGTTTGATAGATAAAGGATATGGCATGAGTTGGTGTTTGAGATAAAATTTTATTAAATGAGACTGTGGAAGAATTATTAACCCTTTACCACACAATCTGGACTTTTAACGACCCTGAGAACGAAAGCCTTTGTAAACATTGTTGCAAAAGGAGAAAATGCTAGTTAACCAGCATTTTCTCCTTTTCCCACTATGTTTTCTACCCTTTTCAAATCAAGTTTTAATTTTTGATTCGCATTTGTCATCTTCAAATGCTTTCAATTTGGACTAGTCCAAAATTTTGTCATTTGGTAATGTGTTGAGTAAGCCTGTGGCAAACTAGATGCCATTTTTAGTGGATTAGTTTAATGAAATTTTACCTCAAAAGCCAACAAATGTTAGAATCTTGTTATCACATAAGTGTATTGCAAGAGTTATAATAGTTCATAACATGTTGAAACTTAGGTCTTCATGTGCATCTGTATTGAAATTTACATAAAGCTTGCTGGTTTCTTTGACACACACACAGACAAAAAATAATTCCGAAGAAACTTGCATAATTATAACAGTTTTGTTTTTCATCAAAAGATACGAAAATATGCAACTTTGTCACAATCATCCCTATTCCAATCTTGATCGGCAATGTTTTAGAAATGTAGGTATAATTTCAGTGTGGCCCATATGGTATTTTCACAAGAATGTCTGTATAACTATTTGTGACATTTTGAATAGTTTTGTATATCATTTCTTTTACATGCCAATACCACTCTTTGTCAACATTTCAGAGGTTGGTGCTTTAGGCGTATTACAGACTAGAACATGGGACAGAGCGGCTCAAGATTTTGTCAAACTGAGGACAAAGGTTCAAGAACAAAGTTCTTAAAAAATATTAATTCCAGGTCTTTTCATGTTTTAACTTACTTGTGAACATTTCATGATTGTGTCATCTTGGTTTGATGCTCAGAATTGTTGCACAGAATGGAGCAGTTTCCCTACAGGCTAATAATTATACATGGCACTGTTATAATTTATGTGATGAAAAGGATAGACATTTTCTCAGGAGAGGAAAGCCTTTTTGTGAATGTTAATTGGTATACTGTATGAAAAGTAGGATTCACTTGTAACATGCAGATTCTTCTTTTCCTGCAATGTCACACAAGGGAGAAGTCAACTGACATTTTAGACTAGTATGGAAACATAGTATGGAAAGGAGCAAGGGTTCTAAGTTACAAACTAGTGCTGTTTTTCTCACAGTGCTACTAAAAGCTTGCTGTATGTACCAGTGGGTCATGTTGAAGGTTGTTGGTAATTTCCGTTCGATTAAGAGGTGAGTTTCAAAGATGAATGTTGGAAAAAAAAGGTCTCTATCAGAATAGGCCAGCCTGTTTTAAGCACCTAACACCACCCAGCGTGTGATTGCTTCAAACAAGCTCTTGCTTAGTACAAGCGCATTTCAACATAATTTGTTTACTGGGAAATATATGTCTTGTATATATTTGATGAAAGCTGCTTGCTTAATAGAGGTGGTTATAAGCTCCATTTTGCTATTTTTATTTGTTGATAATTGTTGACAATTTTCGGTGTTGAAAATAGGAAGATTGACTGACCGGTCAATAAAATTAATATAACATGGCAGGATATTGCATTTTCAGGACTCTGTTAGCAAACAAAAACCAAATGAAGATGTAGTTGGCATTTCTGTATTTTAATTTTGTGATGAAGGTTGTTTTTCAACATTTTTTGTCTTGTTTTGTGTTAAATGCTTCTATATGATAGAGCTTTTAGCATAGTTGACATTATTTTTTTTGTTTAGCATGCATGACAACTCTTTACCAAATGCCAAATTTTTAGACTGGTCCAAATTGAAAACACTCGCAGATGTTTGCCAAATGATAACAATAATTACTTTTGGGGTCAAATTTGTCCAAAATGACAAACAAAGCCACTTGTGTACATAAAAGATCAAACTGCACATTATGTGCTATCTGATCTTAATCTACACTAGCCATAAAGGCAACTACAGTGGTGAAAGGTGCATCAAAGGTTTACCATTTTCCAAATAACCCAGACTCAAAAGAATAAAGCTTCTGAAAACATTGTGTGTAAAGGAGAAAATTCTCTCTTCTTTTCTAACAAAGTTTTAACCCATTACCTCACAATCCCTACTTTTGACAACCCTGCGAAAGAAGTCTTTAGAAAACATTGTGGGAAAAGGAGAAAATGCTGGTAACAAGCATTTTCTCCTTTTCCCACAATGTTTTCTACCCTTCACAAAACAAATTTCAAATTTTCAGTCAGTTTTATTTTGGCATCTGCAAATGTTTTCGATTTAGACAAGCCTAAAATATTGTTGTTTGGTAATGAGTCAAACACCTTTCACCCAGATTTTCTTCCTTCTGAGCCACATTAAGTTTCCTATCAGCAAATGCTTTTGATGTGGCTTGCAACATACAAAAAGGGGAATCTGGACATTTGTGGGAATATGGACATTTGCATAAAGTGTCATCTCAGATCTGCCTACACAATCCACGCAGGCTAATCCGAGATGGCACTTTATGACTACATATAATTTTATGCTGCAGTAGACTTGCTTGAAACAGAAAATTACATGAAATGGAAAGTGTCATTTTGGATGAGCCAGGGCAGACTGTGCAGGCTGATGCGAGACAACCCTTTACACAAGTGTCGGAATGCCCGTTTCGCATGTTGCAGGCCAATTATGGACTAGTCAAAAAATTTGGACTTTGGTTCAGGGTCAATTTTTTTAATACAGTCTGTACATGTATTTTATTATCATTAAATGGCATTAATGTTCTTAACCCATTACCCGACAATCCCGACTTTTAACGACCCTGAGAAAGAAAGCCTTTGAAAACATTGTGGGAAAAGGAGAAAATGCTGGTTACCAGCATTTTCTCCTTTTCCCACAATATTTTCAACCCTTTCCAAATCAGTTTTCAATTTTTGATTCACGTTTATTTTGTCGTCGGCAAATGATTTCAATTTGGACCTGTCTAAAATTTTGTCGTGCGGTAAAGAGTTAAGCAAGGTTAACTCATTACCAAATAACAGTATTTTAGGCTTGTTCAAATCGAAAGCATTTGCAGACTACAAAATATTGAAAATATGAAGTTTGTTTTGTGAAGAGCTTTTTTTAGAGTCGCCAGCATTTCCTCGTTTTGCCATGTTTTCTAAAGGCTTATTTCTCAGGGTCCTCAAAAGTAGGTATTGTGTGGTAATAGGTTAATCTGATTGATACATGTACATTGTATATAGTTAAGTTTAGCTTTATTTATTTGTAGATCTTAAGATATAATTATGTTCAGCTTTATTTATTTGTAGATTTTAAGATATAATAAATATGAGATGTGTAGATTTTTAACTGGGCTTTTTCCAAAAAAAAAACTAAGGTATTTTCAGAATAATGTTGTCAGAAACAAGGGCAGGTATCACTGAAATACTTAAGACACATTTATTTTCTTCTTATCCCCTCCCTACCATTAGAATGTCAAACAAAGCTGTTTGTTTCCACCCAATAACTTCACATTGTATGGTCCAATTCTAAAATAATTAGGTACAAATGATCACTATAGATAGATGAGGTGTCGCATGCAACAAACTTGTTGACAAATAAAAGCTTGACCCTGTCCCAAATGATAAATTTTAGAATGTCCCAAACTCAGAGTGTTTGCAGATGACAATTTTGAATTTGAGGAGAATGGCAGAAAGTTTTCTGATAGGCTAGAAAACACTGGGGGAAAAGGAGAAATTGCTCGTTACAAGCCATTTCTCCTTTTCCCACAGTGTTTTCTTAATACTTTTTGACAAACAACTACGACACCGACTTGAAAACTTCCTTCAAATACCAACCTGCAAACAAAGACACCTGTTCTTAGTCTAAATGCAATATACAATTGCTAATTAATTACAACAAATTATATGAATACTGTAAGAAAAGCACAAAACCTATCACTCGTAGCTATTTGGCATGGTTGCGGAAACTGCTTGAAATCAAGCGATTTTACGATAAACTCAAAGTGAAGCAGACAGCAGATTTGCTTTGATGGCCTCTAACTGGTATGCTTTCTGTAAAGTAAAATCAATTCAAAGTCTGTGGACATGCCAAAAAATACCATGATTCCAGCTACTTTTTCCACAATTTTATTTTATTATTTTCCATAATTTTATTCCCACCTTTCAAAATAAGCCTGCAAAAACAGAAAAGTCCGCAAACCTACCACTTTGGATTCCTAGAGGCACAGGGTACCGGTAAACTGTCGAAGGGTCATGATCTTTTAGTTTTGAATTTGCAAATTGGCTTTATTTCAGGTTTTGAACCCATTCAGGGCACCAGTATCAATCCTTACCTTCAAATCTGCAGTCAAATCTTGCCTTTTCTTGATATTTATAAATTTGACCATGGCCACTTCGAATATTCCATGCCTTAACATACACTGTTACATAAATAGATATTATTGTGGGAAAAGGCGAAAATTCTGGTTACCATCATATTCTCCCTTTCCTATTTTGTTTACAAAAATTTTCTTTCCTGGTATTGTTAAAACTCTGGATTGTATGGTTAAAGATTAAATACACCATAAAAATGACAGTGATATATTTATTTGTTGGTATACATTCTACATGTATGTGTACTTATATCAACTTCCCTCTGATCAAGCATGTATGGGTGTTTGTCTTTTCGGATGATGTATTATACCCTATCAAAGACAGAAATCATCTGCAAATGCTCTCAGTTTGGTGATATACAAAATTTTGTCATTTCGTAAAGAGTTAAACATACATTTACCAAAAAATTTAGCAGTGGTATATTTGTCCATTATGTCCCTGATGTTGTGTTCTAGGTCCGAAACAGAACTGAGGTCCATAGAGTCCTGATCCTTAAAGTCTTTCAGCCTACCAGATCTTCGTTTTCTGAATTACCTTATCATTTCCACCATTTCAAAAAGCTATAAACAGTACATCGTTTAATGCTGCTCATGTGTCAATTCCTTTCCTTCCAACCCACTTGTTTGCAGAGGCCCTACTATATGCTACAGAGTAGGAGTGATATCACCTCTAGGTCCCACGTGACAGCCCTGTATCTAGTACTATGTAGGTGTTCACACTTAATTGTAAGTGACCTAGATATCTACGCTAAATGTTGCTTATATTTTTGCCATTTATATTTAGGAATACTTACAGTCTTGGACATCACATCTTGCGCCCTGTAACTAGCACTATGTGAGTGTTCACACTTACTTGTTAGTGTACTAGATATCTATGCTACCCGTTACTTACTGGTATATTTATGAATACATGTACTTACAGTCTTAAACATCACATTTCAAACCATAATGCAGAATCTAGTCTTTTTGTTTAGTATCCACAAATTGTCCTTATGTTAAAAATAATTAGAAAATGTAGGAATTGTACTCTTGTCTACATTTATGTTTAGTAGGTCATTAATTATCATCATTAATTAGCTAATAATTTTGTAATTTGCATTTTTGTTTAACCTTAACCAAACAATCCCTGGTTTTATGACCCTAAAATAGAAGCCTTTTGAAAACAATTTGGGAAAAGGAGAAAATGCTGGTAACCAGCATTTTCTTCTTTCCCCAAAATGTGCTCTACACTGCTGAAAACAAATTTCAATTTTTGAGTTGGTGTTTTTTTTTGTCATCTGCAAGTGCTTTCAGTGTTGACATTTCTAAAATTTTGTCATTTGGTAAAGGGTTAAAATATTTCATTTACTTCAATTTCACTCTGGCACATATCTCAATTTTTTTAATATCTCTGAATACAGCTCTCTTTAAGCAGAATTAGGTTAACCCTTTACCAAAAACAACAAAAATTTAGACTTGTCCAAGTTGAAAGCACTTACAGTCAACAAAATAAACATAACTCAAAAATTGAAATTTGTTTCCAACAGAGAATAAAACATTGTGAGAAAAGGAGAAAATGCTGGTAACCAGCATTTTCTCCTTTTCCCACATTGTTTTCTAAAGGCTTCTATCTCAGGGACGTAAAAACCAGGGATTGTTTGGTAAAGGGTTAATAGTAATTCCTTGTATTCAAGCAAATGCTCATTTTTCCACAATAGTTTTTCATTCCTCAAATTGTTGTCATTTTATATATTTTGTTTTAGACATGTAAACTTTGCTTATCTACCTAATTCTGCGACAATCATTCTAGAAGTTATGTAGCATATTTCAACATTTATAGCTCAACTGTTTATGAAAAAAAAAAGCAAGTCATTACATAATTATAGATCCATAAAAACCTGTTTTATCTAAAAGCCATTTGAATGCTGGGGTAGAATGGCCCTTGGACATACAGAAAACTTACCAAAAGCTAAATGTTCCCTCTACAATGTAGGTTAGCCTGCATGAACTTGAGAAGCTGATCTGGTTCAGTACTTGTTGCAGATGCATTAAATCTCCATTTCACAGAGCAAGATAGATATGTTTTACATATAAGTATTGTTTAGAAGTATAAGATGGAGTTGACAATGATTAACCTTAGACTGAACAACCATAGCTCCGATAATATTGAATACAATAGCATTGAATGCTATCTACAAGGAATTTCTATTCCTACACTGATAACCATTTACCACACAGTTCCAACTTTTAATTACCTTGAGGAAGAAGCCTGTTGAAAATATGGTTGGAAAAGAAGAAAGTGCTTGTGAATTTCCAGAATTCTCTCCTTTTCCCACAATGTTTTCTGGTCTGTGAAATACAAATTTCATAATCTGAATTACATTTTATATGTCATCTGCTAATGCTTTCAATTGAGTAAGGCTAAATTTTTGTGTAGAGATAAGTATTTTTAAACTCTTTACCAAACAAAATGTTAGGGTTGTTCAAATCGAAAGCATTTGCAGAAAACAAAATAAAAGTGAAAATTTGATATTTGTTTTATGAAAGGTAGAAAACGTTGTCAGAAAAGGAGAAAATGCTGGTTACCAGCATTTTCTCCTTTTTCCACAATGTTTTTTAAAGACTTCTTTCAGGGTTGTCAAAAGTGGGGATTGTGTGGTAATGGGTTAATTCTTTACCACACAATCCTGAGATATAATGACCTTGTAGAAATCGCCTAAAAACTTTGAGGGAAAAGAAAAAAACTGCTCCATTTCCTTAGAGATTTTCTATACTTTCTTAGACAATAACCATCATTTTAGCCAAATTTGATAAGCTGTCTGCAAATGCTTTGGATTGGACCAGTCTAACTTCTAGACTTGGTAAAAAATTAACTCATTACCACACAATCCCTACTTTTGACGAGAAAGAAGCATTTAGAAAACATTGTAGGAAAAGGAGAAAATGCTGGTAACCAGCATTTTCGCCTTTTCCCACAATGTTTTCTACCATTTCAATGAACAATTGCACCATTTGAGCCAAATTGAAATTGTCGTCTGCAAAGGCGTTCAATTTGGACAGAGTTAAAACTTTTTCGTCTGGTAAAGAATTAAAGTGTTAGATGTACATGTTATACTTTTATCTGATCTGTTTTGCCTAGGATAGAGAAAGATCTGTATTGTTATGCTACTTGTCTACTAAAATTAATTGTGGTTTTGCTGTTAAATTAGTTTTACTTTATTTATCTTCTTTTACTTTTTCAGTGTAAACACAAATTTACAATAAATTTTCGTGAATTTTTGCTTGACTTGATTTCTGGTAAAAAACAATTGCGAAGTTAAGGTTTTTTTTGTCAACATACAAGCACCAAAGATGCTAAAAAAAGGATTTGTAACAATCCATTCTTTCATGCACTGACTTTCATTCAATATCAACGTGCCATCAGTTTTAACTCATTACCACACAGCAAAATTTTAGACCTATCTAAATTGAAAGCATTTGCATACGACAATTTCAAAGTGGCTCAAATGGTGCAATTTTGCTTTGATAGGGTATAAAACTTTGTGGGAAAAGGAGAAAATGCTGGTTACCAGCATTTTCTCCTTTTCCCGCAATGTTTTCAAAGGGCTTCTTTCTGAAGGGTGTCAAAAGTCGTCAAAAGAGTTAAACCTTAACCCTTTAGTACACAATGCCGACTTATAACAAATCCAAGAATCACTTTTAAAAATTTTGTGGGAAAAGGAGAAAATGCTGGTTACCAGCATAATCTCCTTTTCTCACAATATTTTCTACCTGTTCATAGACAACTTTAACATTTTTAGTCAGCTTCAATTTGGCCTCTGTGTATGCTTTGGGTTTCGAATAGTCAAAATTAAAAGAAAAAAACTCGGCATGTTATAAAGTGTGAAGGTAAAACCCGCTACCAGACAAGAAAAATTAGACATGTCCAAAATATAAACATTTTCACAGAGGACATATGAAATGAGACTCAAAGACTTGTCTCTAAAAGTAGTTACCATAATTTTCCCCTTTCCCAGAATGTTTTCATCAACCCTATCCACCAAGGCAGCCATCTACTTACACATACGGTACCATCCCTGATTAAGGTTATTAAAACTCGTGATTGTTTGGTAAATAGTTAACCCATTACCACACAATCCCTACTTTTGACGCCCCTGAGAAAGAAACCTTTTGAAAACACTGTAGGAAAAGGAGAAAATGCTGGTAACCAGCATTTTCTCCTTTTCCCACAGTGTTTTCTACCCTTCCCAGAACAAATTTCAATTTTTCAGTCACCTTTATTTTGTCGTCTGCAAATGCTTTCAATTTGAACCAGTCTAAAATTTTGTCGCGTGGTAATGGGTTAAATCCATTGTCTTAGTTGCCTCTGCAGGTAGTTTAGGTCAAGATCAGACTGCACAAAAAGTGAAAGCCTCTTTGATCTACACTATCCACTTTCCTGGATTAGTTTATTCTAGACATTTGCACTTTAAAGGTATGCTCTCACGAGTTGATTAACCCTGAGAAGGAAGCTTGTCGTATACACTGTAGAAAAAAGAAGAAATACTCTGGTTACACCAGCATTTACTCCTTTTCCACCATATCAAAGACAAATTCTTTCGTTTTCAAGAGACCAATTTAAATTGTCATCTGCAAATGCTTTCAGTTTGGAGCCCCATTTAAATTATCGTCTGCAAATGCTTTAAGTTTGGAGAAATCTAAAATTGTGTCGTTGAGTAGAGTTAGGAACACTATCTACATTTACAACCCAACATGTTATTATCTCCCGCTAGATGGCATTCTATAAATACTCATCTTAGACTGGTTACCGCCCCTGATACTACTACGTTGTATAGGTAATACACGGTATGAACTGGCCACCGTTGTATACCGTGTATTACGTATTATATAAGACAGTCGAATCTTCGAAGAATATGACATGCGCAGACAACGCCCAACATGTTATTTGCTGAATCGGGAGAAAACCAATCTAATCAACTTTACGAAGCCCCTCGTTGTCTTCGAAGATTCTGCTGGCTTGTATGACGCATCACTAGACCCGAAAGCGGGCAGACTGTAATATTACACTCTATAAAGGAGAAATGTTGAAATTAGCTTTTATCAATACGTTTGAGGAGCGATGAGACCTGATTTAGCTGCAGATTTCTCTAAACTGCTGAGCAAAGCTGAGTGAATTGCTCGAGGTAGCGTTTTGTTGAGTTAACCTTTATTTTAGTTTATTTTAGTTTGAAATTCAAAGTAACAGTTGTCGCATAGGAAAGTGGTTCGGTTCTGTACCCAAGATGCCCAAATTAGATGACTGGCTCGCGAAGATGTCTATTGTAAGAGGAGCTTTACAATTTTCAGAACTGCAAACCGGCGTATACTTTCGGGCGATGAATGTACCTCTGCCCAGGGATCCTGTATATATAAGATCCCTGCTCTGCCACATATGAATCTATCAGGTACAGCCGAGGGATATGAATCTTCGCGAGCCAAGTTTACGATCACTACTAGACTGGTTACCGCTCCTGATACAACGGTGGCCAGTTCAGATCACTACGTGGATCTTACCTTGGCTGATTGAGCCCGATTTCGAGATTCCTGCAATGCGCCCTCTATTGGATGCTGGTTATTACCTCCCTTTACATCATATTTGTAAAGGCAAATGAAATATCGTTTTACAAACCGCTTACGAATACACATGAAACGATAAGCATACATCCACGTAGATTTCCATATTTACCTTCTGTTCGAAAGGTAGCGACTTTGTTCTATTTTTTATCAAAGATGAAATGCTACTAGCCATTTCATTCGTTGCAGCTAGAGCTCTTTCATCCAATGAAAAAGCGTATCGGGTGAATCTAAAGATCAAGCTCGACCCGCCAAGGGTAGAGTAGCGTAGTGAATCGTCAGCCTTGGCTTGCGAAGATGGGGGATATAATGGCATCACCTGAGGAAGTCTATGCCGTATGGGCTCCCGTGGTCGCGTTTGGCGTGGGTAATACGTACGAATTCATGGCTACGCTACATGCTGCACTATCATTACGGCTCCAGTGCACTCGTCACAACTTGGCCGATTCCATATAGATCTACCTACATCTAACCTCGTCCGTTAAACTGTGTTGGACTCCAACGCCTATCTATCGATAAGTCCCACTTCCATTTGACCCCAAACCACAAAATTTGGCAAAAATTTACCCTTTAAGCACTGAATCTGGACTCGGTTTCTAGCGCAGACGATATGACCTAGGTCAATATCAGAATGTGCAGTCTGATCTCATACTTACACTGCATATTCAGAGATATTCTGACTCAAACTGTTACAGTATTCGTACTTAGTTCCGATTGAGTATGTTAATTTCAGTCGGTATTTTGCATCACTACGGAATTAACCCAGGGGTGCCTGACCACTAATGCCGTGACGTTACCGATCGCTTGAATGAGTCAAAACACAAAGAGAACAATAATTGAAGGTCATATATAGGCGTAACCAGCTCCATTCAAGTCATGTCCAGTTCCAACTGCCTGCATTTTTTTCTTGACTATACTGTCAAAGTTTAAAAACAATACACTAAACTGATAGGCTTCCCGGCTCACCCCTCCAGCAAAGCTGACTGTGGCGGCCTCAGCACTTGTCACAACTTGGACGATCCGTTTAATCCCTGTGTATGACGTATTGCCGGCCAAGAAATACTCTGCGTAGATGCATATCAAGCTACCATATACAGCGGGGGGATTTGATATCTCCCACCACCAGAGGTATGTCGAATGCTGGACTTAGCTATTTTTTTGAAGTGATAAAAAACGAATGAAAAGAAATTTCTAATTTGTAAAAACTTGTAGAAACATTTTTTCTAAGGGTCTCCGCCAATGTGCGGACAAATTTACGCCGTTCATCTTTTTTGAAATTGTATCATGTTACAGTCAGTGTTCAAACTCGTACATTTTTAGCAATGTTTTAACCATTCCTCGATCGAAAAGAATAAAAGATCTTAGTTCATATGATGATAACATAACTATGTGAAAGTAGAAAACATATCCAGTACTTTCTCCCTTTAATTTCCCCTAAAACACAATAGATCTATATTGAAAAGGCCTCATTCTCATGATGGATAACGATTAGAATATACAACATGGTAATAATCCATATTGTTTAGATTCTACCTTATTTTACTAAAGATATAGATCTATATGCAATTTTAATAAAAACAGTGTGATATATAAATCAGATATTGAATGTGGTTGTCTTTCATATGTCTTTCACGAATATTGCTGAACCAACGCTCACAGAGATTATCGATAAAAGGCGTTGCTTTATTTCTGCAGTATAGTTATCTAGGTTATAGCTTGTAAACAAGAATTACGCAGGCGCTTTACTCTACGGCGTCATAACCGAGTTATACAGCAGACGATACGCACACGTGAAAACGAATACACAGCAAAAGAAGTAGTTGCGCTTTAAATGGCTACTAGGAATTTGGGCGTTTTGTTGCGAAGATACTGGAAACAGCCATTTCAAATAAGTATGTCTGATTTTTTAAAAGGATTTCATTCATAAAATTAGCATAGATCTTCTGCAATGTCGATATCTAGATAGAGTCAAGACTCGCCAGCACTGTTTACGTTTCTATTAGAATATCACAAAATAATTCTTTTCACTCTTTAAGAGAAGGGAATTTTTTATTTGAAAGTTATATTCTCTTGATTTAAAATAGTTACAGGATAGCAGTAAGACTTGCAGTCATTTGAAATTCAAACATTAGATGTACATGTAGATTTACCAAAATTATTAGCATGAGATCTACATCAATTAAGATCTACTGCAACTTAGGCCTACTTGCAAAAGTGTTAATTAATGCGGCAGCTTATCGAATGTTGCAATTTGCAGACGACAATTTTGAACGATAGCAACTGTTCAATATTCGCACCAAACAAAAAAAGTGTAGATTTAGCTATATGTAAATGTTGTGTCTTTCATACTTCAGTTGCCTATGTCATATAGATCTAGTATGGTATGTGGTGCGACTGCCTGTATGGCCAGCCTAGATCAAGGTCAGACTACAAAACGTGTAGTCTCTGATCTTTGATTACCTTCAGTCTGAACACAGGAATTTGACATTCTATAACCAAAATAAATGATAAAATATGAAAAAAAAAAAATCTCCCCCATAAACAGTACTAGACCTAATGTAATAGTGTAATAATGTTTCTTGATATATGGAGGTAGTTCTATTTTTTTTACATATCGTATAGATCTAGATCTAGATCTATAATTTTATTATAAAATGTCAAATTGCTGTGACCTGAAGGTCTGCTGTGATGCTATTCTTGTTTCTGGTCTTCACGAGATGTATGCAAAGACCAGTAACGAAAATAGCATCGGAGCAGACACCTTCAGACTGAAGGTAATGTTTGATCTACATAATACATTATATGCAATGTCAAGAAATTCAAGTTAAAAGCAATCATGAATTTAAATCTATTTATATAAGAGTCTAAACCTTCAATGAAAGATCTTAAAGGTACATAATATTATACGATCCCTACTTCAATCCAAAGGACAGTTGTGGGGACACAGATGTTACTTTAGTGATTGTTTTGGGAAATTTTATTTTGTTTTAGAAACCAGGTTCAAAAAATGTCTATGCCATGTCTAGCAAAGAGATAGTTATAAAACTAGTCATAAAACTAGCATCAGAGCTAGATCTACATACCAAAATAGGCCAACCCTACTCCTATCTGAGCCTGGGACCAAAAATAACTTTTTTGTCACTCCTTACCTGGGTGGCCAGGTTACTGATAGTAATACATGTAATTGTTCAACCCTTTCTCAAACAGTCCAACTGTTTATTGACCTTGATAATCAAGTCTTTTGAAAGCATTGTAGGAAAAGGAAAAAAATGCTTGTAACCAGCATTTTCTCCTTTTCCAACAATGCTTTCTACCCTCGCAAGGATAAGTACTATCACTGGAGCAGCATTTGATTTGTCGTCTGCACATGTGTTAGACCTGTTCTGGTCTAAAATTTTGTCGTTTGGTAAAGAGAGTTAATCTGTTCATGTTATGGTGACTTTTAATGCTTGATCTCTACAGATCTTTGACTAATCTGTCTATCAGTTCAATACTTAGTTATTATTGGCAAAACAACATCAGAATATTACAGAAATATAAAAAAAATTGATGAGATTCCAACCCTGGCTATGCCAATCCTTCTATATAGAAATAACCAAATATCCTTATACCTATTTTAACTCTTGACCAAATGACAAAATTTTAGACCTGTCCAGTTTGAAAGCATTTGCAGATGACAAAATAAATTTGATTCAAGAATTAAAATTTGTTTTGGGAGTAGTAGAAAGCATTGTAGGAAAAGAAGAAAATGCTGGTTTCTTTTTTTCCCCACAATGTTTTCAAAAGCTTTCTATTTCAGGGTCGTAAAAAATCCGGATTGTGTGGCAAAAGATTAAGTCATTACCAAACGACAATATTTTAGGGTTGTCCAAATTGAAAGCACTTGCAGACGACAAAATAAAAGTGACTGAAAATTTGAAATTTCTTTTGTGAAGATTAGAAAAAATTGTGGGAAAAGGAGAAAATGCTGGTTAGCATTTTGTCCTTTTCCCACAATGTTTTCTAAAGCCTTCTTTCTCAGGGGCGTCAAAAGTAGGGATTGTGTGGTAATGGGTTAAAGGCTATGTAGATCAGTTGAACTGTACAGTGTATATCTAAAGACCATGTTAAGGCCATGCATAAATTTAGTGTCCCAAATTTGGGTCAGTTTCAGATATGGACCATTTTCTCATCTGTCAGCATTTTCTCATCTGTCAGCATTTTCTAATCTGTCATCAATTTTCAAAATGTGTGTATTTATTAACCCTTTACCACACAATCCTGAATAAGACTTTACGACCTTGAGGAAGAAACTTTTTGAAAACATTATGGGAAAAGGAGAAAATACTGGTTACTAGCATTTTCTCCTTTTTCCCACAATGTTTCTACTCTTGGCAAAACAAGCTTTAATTTTTTATTCCCATTAATTCGTTGTCTGCATTAATGCTGCTTGAGGTACAAGGTTTTTAAAAACATTTCGGAAAAAGAAGAAGATGCTGAGGATGCTAAAGTTACCTTTATTTTGTCGTCTGCAAATGCTTTCAGTTTGGACCAGTATATAATTTGTCTTTTGGTAAAGAGTTAACCCCTTACCACACAATCCCTACAGGCTACTTTTGATAACCCTGAGAAAAAAGCCTTTAGAAAACAATGTGGGATACGGAGAAAATGCTAGTAACCAGCATTTTCTCCTTTTCCCACAATGTTTTGGACCTTTCACACTTTTATTTTGTTGCCTGCAAATGTTTTCAATTTCGACAAGCCAAATATTTTAACATTTGGTAATGACTTGATGGTAAAACTGCATTTGTTGATTGAACATCATCTAAGCTTATACTTGATTGACTGTTTGGTGTTAAAGTTAACACCATTTTCTACAGTATTTGAGTTATACCGTGGCTGCCAGGGCAACTGTTCATGCTTTTTTGGGGTCTGTTTTACCAGTACTCTATAAGATTCTCTTTCCAAGCACAGGCTGCTTTCCCACATAACCATCATCTAGACAATGGTCAGGGATGGGAGAGGAAAGAGACGCATCGACTATTTTCAATCTCCAGAGAGAAATTATTGGCTGAGAAAGAGTTGCTTAAGTTTACTTTAAATTATTGAAAAAGTTTAGATCAACTTTTTACCAAACGGCAAAATTTTAGACTGGCCCAAATTGAAAAAACTTGCAAACGACAAAATAAACGTTACATTCCAGTATGGTAGTAAACATTTTGGGTAAAGGAAAAAATGCTGGTTAACAGCAGTTTCTCCCTTTCCCGCTATGTTTTTAAAAGGCTTCTATTTTAAAATCAAGGATTGTTTGGGAACAGATTGTTTGGGATTGTTTATTGAGTTTAGATTAGTGGAAAGGATTATATTACGCAAAACATGTACATTTATAATAATTGTCCAAAGTTATTGATGCAGAAGAAGAGCAAATAAGATTTTACTTGATAGTTTTAATGGCGTCATTTTGATACTTGAGAATACTTTTTTATACTCATGGATTTTGTGAACTTCAGATGAATAGAATTAATGGCACATATCTCGCATTATATAAAAACTAGGGATGCAGACAATAGTATTGCACAAATCCGTCACTATGTATGCTATCAATACAGCTAATGAGAGTACCCACAACAATACTTAACCCTTAACCAAACAACAAAATTTTGGACTAGTTCAGATTGAAAGCACATGCGGATGACAAAATAATTGTCACTAAAGAATTGAATTTGATTTTGGAAGGAAGAAAACATTGTGGGAAAAGGAGAAAATGCTGGTTACCAGCATTTTCTCCTGTTCCCACAATGTTTTCAAAAGGCTACTTGCAAAAGGGTGTTTGAAGTCTGGATTGTTTGGTAAAGAGCAAAGGAAAAATGTATTTGAACGTTTTTGGTCTTTACATTACAGTACAATATCCTCAAGACACTATAGATTATTTTTTGCATACAGAGGATAAACTCTTTGCTACCCTGAACACAATTTTTGACTTGTCCACAAAGAAAACATTTGCAGACAAAATTTAATGTGGATTAACTCATTACCACATAATCCCTATTTTTGATACCCCTGAGAAAGAAGCCTTTAGAAAACATTATGGAAAAAGGAGAAAATGCTGGTAACTAGCATTTTCTCCTTTTCCCACAATGTTTTCTACCCTTCCCAGAACAAATTTCTATTTTTTAGTCACCTTTATTTTGTCGTCTGCAAATGCTTTCAGTTTGGACCTGTCTAAAATTTTCTCGTGTGGTAAAGAGTTAAATGATGAGATTTAGCTTTGAAATGGTTGTAAACTTTGGGGAAAAAAATAAAACAATCTTTATCAGCAGTTCCATTCTGGTTTCAGAATCAAAGTTGGATTATTTGGTATAGGGTGCTGAAGTCTAGAGTTATCTCTCCCAAATGACAAAAACTTGCTATGTTCAAAACTGCAGGCAGTTGCATCTATAACCAGTTAAATGTGGTTCATATTTTTCTTTTTATCTGGAAAAAATGCTACAAAACATTTTTGGAAAAGGAGAAAATGCTGTTCTCCCGTTTTTCGACATTAATTTCATAAAGCCGTTTTTCCCTGGGTTGTTAAAACATGGGCACGCATCAGAAAAGGTTAACTTTGCTTCACCCACTTTCTTTCTGTTCACTCAAAGGTAAAAGACTTAATGCAACATACACCACCGCTGCTTCAGCAGCCCAGAGAGTGGAGACAGCCTATCAGCTTGATGAACCCAGCGCCCCACACGTTATAACCCCAATCCCCGGACCAAAATCTCAGAGACTTCTACAGGAACTAGACCAACTGCAGGTAAAGATTATAAAGCAGTATCATTTCTAATTCATTACAAGACAAGAAAATGTCAGACTGGTCAAAATTGAAATCATTTGCAGGAGACAAACTAATGCGGCACAAATGATGCATTAGATCTATACAACTCTTAAATGATCTTAAAGGTTGGTATTTAGATTTTTCACATCTCACCAAATTTGTATGAAAAAACAATACAAATCATCAGTCATGTAATTACAAAAAAAAAAAATTTTTTTTTTTTAATGGTGTTCCCTTAACTCTTTGCCATACAACAAAATTTCAGACCTGTCCAAATTGAAGGCATTTGCAAATGACTAGATAGGTGTAACTCAAAAATTGAAAATTTTTTTGGGAAGGGTAGAAAAGATTGTGGGAAAAAGAGAAAATGCTGGTTGCCAGCATTTTATCCATTTACCACAATGTTTTTCTAAAGGCTTCTATCTAGAGGCCATAAAAACCAGAGATTGTTTGGTAAAGGATTAAAAAGCTACATAGCATCTTAACTCATTACTAAACGACAAAATCTTAACTTTGTCCAAATCGAAAGCATTTGCAGATGACAAAATAAAAGTGACAGAAAATTTGAAATCTGTTTTGCGAAGGGCAGAAAACATTGTGGAAAAAGGAGGAAATGCTGGTTACAAGCATTTTCTCCTTTTCCCACAAGGTTTTCTAAAGGCTTCTTTCTCAGGGGCGTCAAAAGTCGGGATTGTGTGGTAATGGGTGAAGGTATTTTTAGATTTCGTTGCAGAAATCAAAAAAGCATTGTGGGAATGTGAACTGACTTGCACGTGACTAATGACACTTAAATTCCATAGCTAACATAAACATTTAATTATTTTCCTTAATGTCTTCTTCAGACACTATGTTTGAAGCTTTGTCTGTGTATTTCTGATATGTATATGAGTGAGTTGCTCATGTAAAAATAGACCGTTTTTCCTGCCCATGTCACCCTGGGCTTTAGTAAATCTCTAATTTCTCTTATTGTCAGATAGTTTTTGACTACTGGAGTTAAATGAATGAAAAGGCTTTGGGAGTACAAGGATGACTTTTTTGTATTTCTTGTAAAATGTTCTTCACAAAATCTGAAGCACCCCCTTTAAAGTAAACATCCTACTTACAGTAACATTCTTCATTTATTTCATTAATGAATACCCTCCCAAGTATAAAATACATGTATATATTGATCTATATGCATATTTGTTATACAGCTTTAACCCATTACCACACAATCCCTACTTTTGACGCCCCTGAGAAAGAAGCTTTTTGAAAACACTGTGGGAAAAGGAGAAAATGCTGGTAACCAGCATTTTCTCCTTTTCCCACAGTGTTTTCTACCCTTCCCAGAACAAATTTCTATTTTTCAGTCACCTTTATTTTGTTGTCTGCAAATGCTTTCAATTTGGACCAGTCTAAAATTTTCCTGTGTGGTAAAGAGTTAAGTGACTTACATGATGCAGATTTTTACTGTGCTACCATATATCTAAATTGTAAAAGCAAGAGTTCATGTGGCAGAATATCATCATTGAATAGATTCCTGCAAATTAACCCTTTACCATAGACAAAATGTAGACTGATCCTAATTGAAAGCACTAGCTATGGACAAAATAAACATAACTCTTAACCCTTTCCCAAACAATCCCTGGTTTTTACGGGTCAGGAAGAGAAGCCTTTTGAAAACATTATGGGAAAAGGAGAAAATGCTGGTAACCAGCATTTTCTCCTTTTCCCACAATGTTTTCTACCCTATCATACAGGAAAAACATCTTTTTAGCATTTATTATTTGTCATCTGCAAGATGCTTTGAATTTGGTCTGGTCCAAAATTTGCAGTTTGGGAATGGGTTAAGAGAGAAATTTGTTTCCAGCACAGTAGAAGACATTGTGAGAGAAGGAGAAAATGCTGGTTACCAACATTTTTCTCCTTTTCTCACAATGTTTTCAAAAGGTTTCCATATCAGGGTCGTAAAAACCAGAGATAGATAAAAATAAAAATTCCATTTTTGCTTATTTTGTCATCTGCAAATGCTTTCAATTTTGACAAGCCCAAAATTTTGTCGGCTGGTAAAGATTTAAACCATTTGACCACTCCATGCATATCAGTGAACTGTATTGATTTCTCATGTGTTAGTCATACCTCTATACTCAATGTCAATGCTTTATACTTGTCCTTCATATTTGAAACTTTTCAGACATACTTATCTCGGGCTCACATGATGGAAAATACTTTTTGAAAAGTTAAAAAATCTTTAAGGGAAAAGGTAAGAAATACTGGTCACCAGCGTTTTCTCCTTTGTAACATGACTGCTTTGGAAGAAAATGCTGTTGTATTGTCATAGCCCAGGGGGCATATTCACCAAAACATTCTTGAGAATATTCTTTGTCTCATTCTTCAAGATTTTCTAAATTTGAAAGAAACACAACATCTAATTGGGTACACCAGGCAGTTTAGCCAATCGGAAGTTGAGTTACTTTCAAATTTACAATACTATGGAGAATACGACAAAGAACATTATTAAGAATGGTTATTGAATATGGACTGAGTCACCTGCATCATAGATGTTGTTCAAAAACTGATATTTTATTTAAATTGATTATTATTTCGAAGTCAAGACTTGTTGCTAACTATCAACATGGCAATCCAAAGCAGAATGGCTGCTAACTATCAACATATTTTTGACACAGTTATGGCCCTTTTTTAAGTTGAGGTAGGATTTTCACTGAAATTCAATTTATTTCTAAAGGTAACTGCAGCCAAGCTTTGGCACCCACATACATTGCTCCTGTTCTGCAATGTTTTCAAAAGGGTTTATATAATAGATGATTTAATATTAGCCATGGTTTTTGTTTTTTCTTTCAGAATGTTGGTTCTGTTCAACTCTTCTGTGACTACAATAATAGTCAAGGGAACTACCTGGTGGACGTGGATGGAAACATTATGTTAGATCTGTACACGCAGATAGCTAGTGTTCCTCTTGGTATGTAAATGGTATATGTATTTATAAACACTTTTTTTTATTTATTTATTTGATATAATTATGACAAGTGCAGGCAACACTAAATTTCCAGGAAAATGATAAATGACAATCGAAGTATTTTCTCCTTGACATGACTGCTGTTTAGAAGGAAAAATATTACCTTATTTATATTTTTATGTAAAAGTTTTTGCAAGACTACTGGCTGAGAGCCAGCAGAGCTTACGTGTATGCCATGGCATGGTTTTCATCTGTTTGTCCATCTGTTAAGTCCTTTTCTGTTTTCACAATAAAGTCAACATTTACATGTATTTTATGGTTGAATTTTGGTGAAACTTGCACAGTTTGTTTACATTATCAATAGCTTGAAGCCTATTGACTTTTTAAAATAAATCTAAATATCAGGAAAGGGGAAAGTAGCCATTTCAAGTTGAAATTTGCATTTCTTGTTTACATGATCAAGTCCTTATTTGTACTCAGATTTTAATAAAAAAAAATGCACAGTTCCCTTATAATTATCAACACAGTAGTTTGAATCTGATTAGTTTGAAAAAAATATCCTATTAATGGAAGGGAAGAATAGCCATTAAACCCTAGTAAAGTCCAAATATAGGTAATTTTCACTTTTTGTAGATCAAAAAAATATCAGATAACCCATCACAATAATGACTTATTATCAGCCCGTTTTGTTGTCTGTTTAAAATGTCGATAAGCTTGTGTTTTTCAAGCCTAGAATGGGGACAAAATAATCAAGTGAATGACACTTTTGTTTAGTGTGTAGCCTTGAATCTTCATGTGTTGTTTATGTCACTATTATGTCACTCTCAACATTTATGATGAAAAGTTGGCTAATCGTTGGCGATCATCAATGTAAACAAAGTGATAATGTGACATGGTAGGATTTGTTCAAGTTTCAAAATTCTTATCTTCTGTTGATAGAACTTTTATGAACTGCATCTTTACACATAGTGAAAGTCATAAAATAATTGCTACATTTTTACATGGTAATAAAGAAAGTTACTTGTATTCTATAAATAAGCTTTTTATTCCTTTGGACTTAACTGTGACTTTAAGTTGAAAATTTACATTTCTCTAAACATGATTTAAGCCACATTTTTCAGTTGATTTTCATGAAACTTGCACAGCTGCTTTGTATTATCAATAGCTTTAACCCTTTCCCAAACAATCCCTGGTTTTCACAACCCTGAAAAAAAAAGCCTTTTGAAAACAGTGTGGGAAAAGCAGAAAATGCTGGTAACCAACATTTTCTCCTTTATCAACAATGTTTTCTACCCTTCCCAAAACAAATTTCACTTTTTGGGTCACGTTTATTGTATCGTCTGCAAATGCTTCGAATTTGGACCAGTCTAAAATTTTTATGTTTGATAAAGGGTAAAGCCTATCAGGTTAAAAAAAAAAATGGGAAAAATTGGCCAATTAGTTAAGGAAAAGTAGCCATTTAAAGTTGAAAATGGTTATGAAGTCATTATTTTTAATTCATTTCTTTGAAACTTACACAGATCATTTGTATTATTAAGGGATTAGACCCAATAAAGAATTATGGTGAATCAAGACTTTTTACTTTAAGTAAATTTCCTGCATGACAAAGAACCCTACTTCCTCAGGATTTAGCTGGATGTGATTTTACAGATCAATAGTTGTATGAAGACTTTCTTGGTATCATGCAGCATGGAGATGCATCAAACCACCTTTTCACAGATTATGATACAAACCTATGAACATTTTTGTTCAGTCTATGATATAACATTAAAAAAATTGCTCTTTCATGGTGGCCCTTGCACAGAAGTTCTCAGGAAGTAGAACAACGAAGAATGAAGACGAAACTGCATGGTTTGTGCAGTTTGATCTTCATTCTATCCTGACTGCAAGGGCAACCTAAGTTTTGAAAATACTGTTAGCATAAATCAGTATGTATAAGATCTTGAGATTTCTCCAAATTTGGCTGCAAGAAGATGAGAGCGCTCTTGGCTATTTCATCATGCAGTGTTCTTTTACCCTTTCCCTAACAACCTTCTGAAAACAGTGCAAGGAAAAAGAGAAAGTGGTTACTGGTACCTTGCCCCACAGTGAAATTTAAATCATGAAATACAAGTTACACTGTATGTTGTGTCATCCACATTTTTTGTCTCAAATGCTTTAACTTTAGCCAGGTACATTGGTTTGTTTCGTTTTGTTAAAGAGTTAATTTGCATTCTTAGGGTGAGGAAAAGGATATCCCAATCAGAGTATTGGAAGGAAAATACAAGAGCTGGGAATATTGTCTCCCAGAATTCATCGCTGGTATCATTGGAAAATGTCCAGGATCAATACTGCTTAACACTTACAGTACTACCGGTATATACACCGAAGTTCCTATAATGGTTAATTTAGATCAACATAATACTTCACTGATTTTACAGTCTGATCTTTGATCTATATCATGCAATGATGTGTAAGGTTTACTGATAGAGAAAGATATTGTACTCTTAAGATATTTTTGTCCTGCCTGTCAGTAATGTTTTCTTTTAACTTGCATTTTAAGGGTTAATCACAGTTCTTGTGTTATTGTCAGTGAGCTGTAGACATCAATACATGTATTTTCAAGTATGGTAGTTTCCTGGTGTAGGAGTATGTCTTAACTCTTTATAAAACAAAAAAAAATTTAGACTGGGTCCAATTCAAAGCATTTTGCAGACAACAAAATGAAAGCAAATGATAATTTGAAATTTGTCTTGGGAAGGGCAGAAAACATTGTGGGAAAAGGAGAAAATGCTGTTTACCGGCATTTTCTCCTTTTCCCACAATATTTTCAAAAGATTTCTTTCTTGGGTTGTTAAAAGTCGGGAATAATAAAGGTTTAAGAGTGCTGTCACAATACAGATTCTTTTTTGGGTCCATGTTTACCAAGCTTAATCCTAGAAAGTTCTAGTCTGATATTTTAATGGCACAAATTTCTGAAAATTATCTATCGCTGAATTAAGTAAGATGATAGCTGGCCAACTATGATGTAAAGAAGAAATACATTATGCAAGACAAAGTTTTTTTTTCTGTTTTATTTCCTCGGTTTTGTAATCTCTGAGGGAATGTTAAGATATTGCTACAGAATTTCACAAAGGTTTGCACTACATGTACATGTATGTAACAAGATCAGTAGCACAGATCAACTGTGGGGTTGTTAGTGTGCAACAAAAGGTCACAGAGAAAATGTTGATGCATTGCCATATAATTTGTAGGTTTGGCTTTGTGATGGTGCGAAAACTTTGATATTTTATGATATCTCTGTCATAACTTATGTCTGCAGTTGTGGATCGATTTTCATGAAACTTTTACTGTTTGTTTACATCGTCAATAGCTTGAACTGTATTGATTTTGAAAAAAAAAATAGGAAGGCTTGTAAAGGAAGTGTAGCCATTTAAAATTTAAACTGAACATTTCTTGTTTTATGTGATAAAGTCTGAATTATTTATCCAATTCTTCTGAAATCTGCACAGATCATTTTGTATCAGCCATCTAGGGATTATAATAACATGAAGAAAATGCAGCAACTGGGCTAGGAAAAGCAGCTGTTTTTACCCAGCTCAGTCCACATTATTGGTCACATTTCTTTGAAATTTGCAGGGATTGTTCGTTACAATGAATTTTGAAAACCAATGAAATTTAGCCAAATTTCAATAAATGGTTTTGAGAAATTGTACTTCAATTATTTCACTATTTGTCCAATCATCAGGCTAACTTATTGTGCTGTCTCAGTTGGTTTAAACCCAGTAGCAGCAATCCCCTCCCTCACCAATTTTTTGTGTTTGTTTTTATTCTTTTTTGCATCATGAAATAATGTTGTATGCTAGACAAGAGGCAAATTTACGGTCAGTAGTGCAATTCAGGCATCAAGAGCCTCTATTTTCTTTAAAAAAAGAATAGAACAGTCTCTCATGTTAATTTAGCAGCCAAAGGGTGCCCAAGGTTTAACTCTTAGCCACACAATCCCGACTTTTAAAGATCCTGAGAGACAGGCCTTCTGAAAACAGTGGGAAAAGGAGAAAATGTTGGTGACCAGCATTTTCTCCTTTTTCCACAATGTTTTCTACCCTGCTGGACACAGATTTCAATTTTTGACTTGCATTTATTTTGTAGTCTGCAAATGCTTTCCATTAATTTTGGGCTAGTGTAAAATTTTGTGGTTTTGTAAAGAGTTAAGGCAAAGGTCATTAAATTTCTTGAATACTTTGTGCTGTGAATTGTTTCATTGTTGGGCACAGTCACAAATGTTGAACACATGATTATAGTACTGATGTCACAATCTAGTCTGCTAGATAACATGTGTTTGCATAAAGTTATATAACCCTTTATGAAAAAAGCCAATGAAGAAGACGCATTTCTCAAAACATACTGAGAAATGAAGAAAATGCTGGTAACCAGGATTTTTTTTTCTCTGTTACAACTTACATGTATAATGTTTTATACTTGTTAAAAAGCACACCACAACCATTTGAGCCAGTTCTAATTTGTCATCTGCAGAAACATCTTCCAGTTAGAATGTGTCTACCATTTTATGGTTTGGTAAAGATTTAAACCTTGACCACACAAACCCTTTACCACAGGGGCTAATTTGGGTTTGCTGAAATTGAAAGAATTTGCAGAAGACATTTACAGTGGCTAAAAAGGTAGTATTTTTATCTATAAGAGAGGAAAACACTGTGGAAAATTGATAAAATGCTCAAAATGAGCATTCTCTCCTTTTTCCCACAGTGTTTTTAATGCCTTCAGCCTCAGAGCAGTAAAAACCAGGGCTTATCTGGGAAAGGATAACAGGCAGAGAATATGAGTAACCAGCATTTTCGCCTCTTTCAGCAATGTTTTCTACCCTTTTAAAGACATATTCCGTCATTCGAGCCGATTTAGTTTTTCTTCTGTATAATGCTTTCACTTTTGAAAAGCCTAACTTATGTCAGCTGGTAAAGAGTTTACCCTGTCCTAAAGGACGTATTTAAAGACTTGTCTATATGGTGTGCAACGCGCCAAAAGGGGCAATCGCACATGTGTGTAAAGTGTCATCTCGGATCAGCCTGCGCAGTCCGCGCAGGCTAATCCGAGATGGCACTTTTTGACTACATTAGATTTTGTGCCACAGTAGACATGCGCAAAACAGAAAATTGCATTAAAACCGAAGTGATCAGAGATGACACTTTACGCATATGTCCGAATGCCCCTTTTGGCATGTTGCCGGCCATATTGTAAGCCGTTGCAGATGAAAAATTAACCCTTGTCCTGCTAAAAAACTAACATGAAACTTTCAAGCCCATGGTAAAAACCCAATTTCTGCTATTTTGAAAGTAGTTTTGGGAGAAGATATCTTTATACATGTATTACACAGTGCAGATCCAACATCAGACTGCACATTCTGTGCAGTTTGATCTTGATCTTCACTGTCTGCCAAAATTCAGTGAATTGCGCTTAGCAGCCTAAGGGTTAATTCATTACGTCCTGTTTCAAACTCTTGACCAGAAAAGTACAGAAGATTTTTCTCATTGTGAGAGATTGGGGACCTGTTGGTCACTGATATTATATCCCCTGCAGATAAAGTAGAGGGGGGAATCTGGGATACATCAGTCCATCTGTCTATATATTGTTTCTGTGAGCTCAATTGGAGGTTCTTTGACCTGGGACCTGAAACTAAATGTAAGTGTTGTTTATGACCTAAAGATGTGCTCTATTATTTTTGGTCACATTAGTCAGAAGTCAAGGTCAAAGGTAAACTTTGTGTGAAAATAGTTTCATTGCACCAACTGTTATCTCTTTGACCTTGGACCATGAATATTTATACCAGTGTTGCTCATGACCCAGGGAGATACCCCATTGTGTTTAATTTATGTTGATCAAAGGTCAAGGTCACAGGTGATCTTTGTCTGAAAACTGTTTCTGTGCTATTACTCAACAGAAGTTTGACCTAGGACCCTGAAACTGTATACAAGTGTTGCTCATGACCAAAGGGAGTGCCATATTTGTTTGTGGGTCATATGGGTCAAAGGTCAAGGTCACTGGTGATGTTTGTTTTGAAAATCATTTCACTTCTCTGATTGTGCTTATTCTGTGACAACTGGTGCTGGTGGGGTGTATTTGTCCATTTTGCAACAGTTCTAGTCCCATGTTTTCCAATCCATTCACTGTCCAGGTTTATTCTTCACCAAACAACAAAATTTTTGGCTTGTTCAAATT
Organism: Tridacna crocea; assembly: GCA_943736015.1. Taxonomy (NCBI): domain Eukaryota; kingdom Metazoa; phylum Mollusca; class Bivalvia; order Cardiida; family Cardiidae; genus Tridacna; species Tridacna crocea. Next base: position 32,161,358 of record OX031056.1, read on the forward strand.
GAAAGTATTTGCAGAAGATAAAATAAACATTTTACGAAGAGAGGAAAACATTGTGGGAAAATGAGAAAATGCTGGTTGCCAGCATTTTCTCCTTTTCCCACAATGTTTTCTAGAGGCTTCTTTCTCGGGGTCGTCAAAAGTAGGGATTGTGTGGTAATGGGTTAAACAGCAAGCAACAGTTTGGAGAAAGGTTAAACCTTTACCAAACAAGAATTCTGCCTTCTAACAGCCCTTAAGAAAAATTGTTTTTGAAAAAAATGGAAGAATCGAAGGACATGCTGATAGCATGCAATTTTCCACATGCCTTATCTTTTCTAACCTTACAAATTTAGACACCTTCTAGAATTTGAATCACTTATATTTGTTGTCTGCATAATGCTTTTAACCCTTTACTCCATAGATACTTGTTTCTACGCATTGCTTGTAGGAGTCTTTGGAAATCATTGTGGCAAAAAGTGAACGAGCAATTTCACCTTTTGTTACAATTTTTTCTTTGCTATCAAAAGGTGTCCTATACACATATACACCCTTGCTGTTATTTAGGGTCAATATGAGATACTATAGAAATTTGCATTATGGGGTAAAGGGTCAAGTTGTTTGGTGAAGTATATGTTACAGGTATGATATTTTAATCTTTTTTTTTTTCATTGATCTGTTATCATTATAGATCTTTACTTTGTGGTGTAAGTTTCTAAATATCTAAAAGTTTGTGTATGTACTCAAACTTTTTCTTTTCATTTATGCACATAATGCTTCATATTGAAATTGGATCTCCAACCCTTGTGCTGCTAAATAATTGAAATAAAACTTTCAAGCCAACTGTAAAACCCCAAATTTTGCTATATACATATATCAATGGTATTTTTGGGGGGAAACATGTTTTCTGGACAGTGTATAGCCAAGATCAGGCTGTATGTTTTGTGCAGTCTGATCTCGATCTCCACGGTCAGGCCAGATGTCCTTGAGTTGTCCTTAGCAGCCACAGACTATATTATATGATGGCAAGAAAGAACCCTTAGTCCTATGAAATTTAATCAATGAATTAAGTGAACTTGATATAGTGAATTATTGTACAGGTGAGTTGCATTAACCCATTTCCACCCAATCCCTACTTTTGACAACCCTGAGAAAGAAGCCTTTTGAAAACATTGTGGGAAAAACATTTTCTCCGTTTCCCAGAATGTTTTATACCCTTTGCAAAAAAAAATCAAATTTTCAGTCACTTTTATTTTGTCGTCTGCAAACGCTTTCAATTTAGACAAATCTAAAATTTTGTCATTTGGTAATTAGTTAAATTGCAAACATTTTTAAGTAACCCATGTCAAGTAGTGTAAAATTCACTTGATAGTCTTAGCTAGATTTTATCTAAAAGTTTACAGGTCATTAATTTGAGCTTAGGTAGAAAATAATTTAGACTGGTTATCTGATTTCATTTAAATGTTTAGCATTTAGCATTATTTTAAGCCTGTTCAACAACCAATATATAGAGTGACCATTTAAAGACCAAATAATGAGCTCCAATTAAACGCAAACTGAAGATTTCTTTTGTTCTTATCATCTTAGCAAATGGACAATGTAGACCTTATGTTGTATGTATGCAAGTTTGTGGTTTTTTTCGAAGTTGATCATTATTTTCAAGCACAGCCTGTATGATGACTAATGAACCTTATACCAGACAGTTACAAACATTGTGGGAAAAAGAGAAAATGCTTTTAACCAATGTTTCCTACCCTATCAAAGACACTAATTATAACCCGCAAAGCAAATGTTTTTGGGGTATACTGGAATCAGCCTTTCTGTCTGTGTGTCTGTCCATGTGTTTATGTGTCTGTGTTTGTGTGTCTGTGTACAAATAATTTGCTCGTTTCTGTCAAAGCGCTGGCGGGGGTATTAAGTCACATTCAGTGACAGCTCTAGTTTCTCCAAGAAAGTTGTTAAAATATTATTGCAAATTGCTGAAATGACTCTAAAAGAGCAATTCCTCTAGGTTTCTCTCTGTTATCTTGATTGTCTCTGCATTTGACTTCAGGTAGCAACAATTTTCCTTCCCACCATGGAGATAGATGTCTTTAAGGTAATTTAATGTTAAGAATAAAAGAAAACATATTTTTATGAATTAGAAGAAAACATCATATCATATACGAATGTGAAGTTCCTTATGTTTAGGGTTGTCTTTTTTGCACAGATTGAAAACATTTAATTCCTTGCCAAGCCCCTTATTAGCTCTTTACAAAACAAAACAATTTTAGTCTTGTCAAAATTCAAAGCATTACAGCAAACAACTGAATTCACAGTGCTAAAATTGTAGTATTTGTCTCCAAAAGGGTGGAAAACATTGTGAGAATACAGGTTGGTAAAAATGCCAGTTACTAGTATTTTGTCCCTTTTTCCCTAATGGTTTTGACAAGTTTCTTCCTTAACTCTTTACCGCACGAAAAATTTTAGACTGGTTCATATTGAAAGCATTTGCAGACAAAATAATGGTAACTGAAAAATTGAAATTTGTTCTGGGAAGGGTAGAAATCACTGGAAAAAGGAGAAAATGCTGGTTACCAGCATTTTCTCCTTTTCCCACAGTGTTTTCAAAAGGCTTCTTTTTCAGGGGCATCAAAAGTAGGGATTATGTGGTAATGGGTTGAAGCAGTAAAAATTTGTAATAACGGGTAAATTAAACATGGTAACATAATTATGCAGTTTAAAGCTCAGGAATGACTGCTAATATTCCTATTGTTGGCAAAGTTATTTCAAAGGATTGAGAGTCATTGCAACAGGATTAAGTATTCTCTTACAGCTAAACATTGCCATTGTTTCATATATTGATGTGGGAAAGTAGCCATTGGCTTGGAAAATAAGCCCAAGGAAGGCACGAATAGGTGTAATAATTATGGTGAAAAAAGACCTGAACACCAAACACACAATCATGAGAAATAGAATTGCTGGGTTAAAGAAAGACTGACAAGGACCACTATAAAGATCTATATGAAGTGTTTACCAATGATTTTTAGACTGGTCCAATCTTAAAACATTTACAGCGAACAAAGAATAAACTTGTACAAATTTGGAAAATTTTCTTTGAAAGGGTTGAAAACTTTGTGGGAAAAGGTAAAACTGATTATCAGCATGTTCCTCTAATCCTACATGTTTCCAGGGGCTCTTTTCCTGTGGGTTACTATGTCATTGTAACATGGGGTTTTATGGTTATGGGTTAATCACAAGATCTATGATTGTCTATTTCAGGGTACAATCATCCGGCATTAACTGCAGTCTTCTCTAATCCAGAAAACAGGGTAAGTTGTTGTTTTCCATTAGGAGCAAAATTTTGAATTTGTCTAAATTGATAGCAATTGAACTGCAAAATAAATGCAATTTAAAAATTGAAATTTATTTTGTAGAGGGAAAAACATTGTGGGAAAAGAGAAAATGCTGGTTACCAGCATTTTATCCTGTCTCCACGATTTTTTCAAAGACAATCTTTGTTGTTAAAGTTGGGATTGTGTGGTAAAGGCTTAATCCATTATTAAACAACAAAATTTTGTGCTTATTTGTATCAGAAACAGAAACATAATTGCGTAACTTAAGGAATAGGATTTGTAAAAAATATTATTGGAAAAGCAGAAATGTTGATTGCCAGGATTTTCTCCATTTTCTCCATTACCACACAGTCCCTACTTTTGACGCCCCTGAGAAAGAAGCCTGTAGAAAACATTGTGGGAAACGGAGAAAATGCTGGTATCCAGCATTTTCTCCTTTTCCCACAATGTTTTCTACCCTTCACAGATCAAATTTTAAATTTTCAATCACTTTTATTTTGTCGTCTGCAAATGCTTTCAAAATGGACCAGTCTTAAATATTGTCCTTTGGTAATGAGTTAAATGTCTCTGAAAGCATAGAAATTTGTGTGGGAAAACAGGGGCAGCTTGGTTGAAGTATTTTCTTTCTTCCTGTAATGTTTACAAAAGGCTTTTCTACAGTATCACTGACCCTATACCACTACATCGGGACTTTTAATGACCCTGAGGTAGACAACCCATAGGAAGAAAGCTTTAAAAAACATTGTGGGAAAGGGAGAAAATGCTGGAAACCAGCATTTTCTCCTTTTCCCACAATGTTTTGCAACGTTTCAAAGAAATATCTCATAATTTGAAACACATTATAACCTGTCATCTGCAGAATGCTTTCAATTTTGATGAGTCTGAAATTTTATTGTTTTTTAAAGGGTTAAACAGGAAATTGTTTGGTTAAATGTTAATTATCTTCTTATGCTGTTCCGTTGTCTTTGCAGTCGTTATTCATCAACCGACCTGCTTTAGGTGTTTATCCCCCTGGAGACTGGGTGCAAAGACTACAGAATGCACTGGTTTCTGTAAGTATGTGTAGATCATTAATTAGTTTTTTAGCTCCACTGACTGAAGGCCAAAGGCTTATGTCGTGGCCTGGTGTCTGTCATGCGTCTGTCTGTGCAAGCATGCATTAACTTTTATTTCAAACATTATCTTTTCTGAAACTACCCATCCAAATTTGATGAAACTTCACAGAAATAATGCTGCCATGGTCCTCTTCAGAACCTTTTGAAAGAATTTGATTCCTTCAAGGACTCTGGTTTGCCCTGGCAACAAAACTGAAAAAAAAAATTATCATTTTTAAAAATCTTCATCTCTGAAACCACAAAGCCCAGGGCTACTGAATTTGGCATGAATCTTTTTTTCCCAAGAACTTTACCTTTCATGCCAATGAATTAACCTGCTTGTATTGCCTGACAGTGTTCATTGTTTTCGAAGGTCTCTTTTTCAAGGTCATGAACACTTCAGTTTAAGTGGTAAAGGCTTAAAAAGCCAGTGGAACGATACAGGGCCATCATGGCCCTCTTGTTGTTCAAATCCATCTAGACAAAGTGCTTATCCACAAAGTGCTCGAGGTGAGCTTTTGTGATAGTGCTGTGGCCATCATTCATCATACTTATCTGTCGTCAACTTTTACTCTGTGTACTCTCTTGAAGCCACATTTTCAGTCAATAATCGTGAAACTTGTGCAGAATGTTTGTCTTGATAATATCTCAGACGAGTTTGATATTTTGTCATATAAGGTCAAAAGCTAGGTCACTAAGTAAAATCAAGAGGCCACATTTTCAGTTTGATACTCATGAAACTTGGTCAGAATGATTGTCTCGACAAAATGGCAGACATGTGTGAACAGTGTGATAATGGGTCATGTCGGGACAAAAACTAGGTCACTAGGTCTAATCTTAGAGAAGCCTTGTGTACGCTCTAGAGGCCATATGTTCAGTCAAAACTTCTGAAAATTGTTCAGAATGTTTGTCTTGATTTTTTCTCAAATAAGTATGAAAATTGGCCATGTCAGGACAAAAAATAAGTCACTGTATCAAATTTTAGAAAAACTTTGTGGACACTCTAGAAGCCACTCCTGAAACTCCTGAATGTTTGTCTTGATGACATCTCAAACTAGTTTGTCAAATGGTAATGTCTGGTTAAAAACTTGGTCACTAGGTTAAATCCTAGAAAACCTTGTTTATGCTCTAGAAGCCACATTTTCTGTCCAAAACTCTTAAATATTAGTAAGTTTGTCCAGATGATATCTTGCACCAGTTTGAAAATGGATCATATCTGGACAAAAACTAGGTCACTAGGTCAAAATTTAGCAAAACCTTATGTACTCTCCAGAAGCTACATTTTCTGTTTGAAATTCTTCCATAGTACCGCAGACCAGTTTAAAAATGGGTCATGTTCGGTAAAAAACTAGGTCACTCGGTGAAATGTTTGAAAAACCTAATATATAATATAAAAGCCTCATTTTCTGTCAAAAAAAAGTTTGAAAAATGGTCAGAATGTTTTTCTTGATTAAACCTTTAGTGAGTGTGAAAACTGTCACATCTGATTATTAACTAGGTCACTGGGTCAAATCTTAGAAAAACCTTATATATACTTCAGATAACCAGTCCAAAATCTTGAAGATTGGTCAGAATGTTTGTCTTGATAATAGCTCTGACAAGTTCAAAAAGGGGTTGAAATCTAGGTCATGTAAGGTCAATTACTGTATGTAGGTCACTGAGTCAAATTTTGGAAAAGCCTTTTGTACGCTCCAGAGGCCACTTTTTCAGTTAAATGGTCCTGAACATTTCGTTAGAATGATTGTCATTATATCTCAGAAGAGATTGAAAATAGGTCATATTTGGTCAACAGACTCAGGTGAGCGACTTTAGGGCCCTCTTGTTTTGCCCTTCCTGTAACAACTCGGGAAGAAAACAGTTGAGGGAACACTTAATTGAAATAAATTTAAAATTTTGGAATAGTCAAAATTGGAAGCATTGGCAAAGGACAAAATTTTAATGTGAATCAAAAATTGAAATTAATTTTGAAAGGGTAGAAAACGTGGGAAAAGGAGAAAATGCTGGTTACAAAGTTGTTGTGTGGTATAGAGTCAAAAGTTAAACCTTTCTCTAACAAATTTAAATGTATTTATGAGTCTGCAATACAAGTCTGTTCAAAGCACTTTGGAAAAAGAAACTGCTTGCACAAAGCAATTTCTCTTTTTCCCACAATTTTTACTACCCCATTGGAGAACTTTCTGCCGTTCGTATTGTCTGCAAACTCTTTCAGTGTGGCAGAGTCTAAAATTTGTTATTTGGGAAAGGGTCAAAGAGCAATTCCACTGAAATAATAATTTTATAAAGTAAGGTGAATGACCTTTACTCTCATGGTAAACGACCAGGGATACTTAAAGGTCACTGGAGGTCACTTGTTTTTCTATATTGGCTGTTTACAAAGCTAACCACTGCAATGTAGAGTCAGAATATCAATGTTTATTTAACCCATTACCACACAATCCCGACTTTTGACAACCCCGGGAAAGAAGCCTTTTGAAAACATTGAGGGGAAAGGAGTAAATGCTGGTCACCAGCATTTTCTCCTTTTCCCACAATGTTTTCTATCCTGCTGGAAACAAATTTCAACTTTTTGAGTTATTCTTATTTTGTCATCTGCTAGTGCTTTCAATTTGGACCAGTCTAAAATTAAAGCTTCAAAAGATAGATAACCTTATTCATGGTCTGATGTCAGAAATGTTAAAAACTTGTGAAAGAAACTTGTAAATCACATGTTTGCTCCTATCTTTTATGACTACAACTTTGGTATGAAAATATAAGCTTAGCAAGCTAGTCTATCACAAATACTCAATATGGAACAGTGTCAGGTATAATTGATAACTCATGAACACCTCATGTAAGGGCATACACAGAGTTGCCTCCCTCCAGCTATTACCATGAAGTCTGGTGTTGAAAATGTATAAGACATTTTTAATCATTTACCAAACATTCTGATGTTGTTATGACCCTGCTGAAAAAGGCAAATGAAAAATTATCGTAGTAGGAGATAATGCTTGTGATCATAATTTTTCCTTTCTCACAATGTTTTCAACCCTTTGACGGGATAGAAATGTCACAAAGCCTTGTTTGATTTGTCTTCAGTAAACTTTAATGCTTATAATTTGAAACAGCATAAAACTTTGTAGACAAGCAAAGAATTAAAAGAAACTTCTTTGATCTATAGAACATTGTTGTATGCATACTGACTACAATGATAATTTTTTTGTGTTTTAACTTCATTTCAGGTTGCCCCGAAAGGGTTGAACAACATTCAGACAATGGCTTGTGGAACTTGTTCTGTTGAAAATGGATTCAAAGCCATGTTCTTCAAATACATGGTAAATTTTCACATACATTTTTACACTAAAGTATACCATAAAGGGACTATTGAGCATCAGGTGAATCATGGAAATGGTCATTCGGCCTACCTTGGGTAATAGCAGCCATCATATCCCTTGGCTGTAAATGTTGGATTGATATGTAGCAGATTGATACATTCATCTCCCAAGAAATATGCCTGTTTATATCATTCTGAAATTGTAAGGCTCCTCTTACAAAAGAAAACTTGAGCTTCAATTTTCTATCAAAACCTTTCTTACTATATTTCAGTTGACAAACAGTTTGTACATTCATTTTTAACGTGGTTAATCATATTCCAATTGAAATTTTCACCGACAAATAGATCCAAATATTTATTGTATCTGCACCTTTACCACACAATCCCAAGTTTTGAAGACACTAGGGAAGTAGCCTTTTGAAAACATTGTGGGAAAAGGAGAAAATGCTGGTAACCAACATTTTCTCCTTTTCACGCAATGTTTTCTATCCTTTCTGATATAAATTTCATTAAGTATGCCACATGTAGTTTTTTGTCTGCAATTGCTTTGAATTTGAACCATTCTTAAATTTCCTTGTTTGGTAAAGGGTAAAACATATTCCAGGCTTTGCTTGTCTGAATGCCTTTGACACCCTGTGCTGATCCTATTTTAATGTGTGAAAATTTCAGAAAGAGATGAGAGGTGGGGCGGAGCCCTCTGAATTAGATAAAGTCTCATGTATGGTGAACAAAGCTCCTGGTTCACCCAGTCTCAGTATTCTATCCTTCAGCAATGCTTTCCATGGAAGAACAATTGGTAAGTACACACAATATATAGATGTATTATATGTAACCTCTTTACAATTGGCAAAGTTTACTTTAGTCTGAATCGAAAGCATTTGTAGACAACAAATTGAATTTGGCTCAAAAAATCATGTCTGTCTGTGAAATGGTGACAAAGTGGAATAAGGAGAAAATGCTTGTAACCAAGTTCAAACAAGAATTTCATGAGGCCAAATCTTAAATGTATCATTCGAAATACTTTTAATTATAGATGATTGATGACCAGCCATGGGGTTCAAACCAGGACCAGCAAGTGGCCTTAGACTAACTGTTTACAAGTTTAATGCTCTACCACTTGACCATTTGGGGTTACCGTTTGCTTGTATGTATATGTAATTAACCCTTTACCCCATAAGGCATTTCTATGGTATCTCTAATTGACCCTAAATAACAGCAAGGATGAAGCTGTTTCTTATGTGTATATGACACCTTTTGATAGCATAGAAAACATTATGGCAAAAGGTGAAATTGCTCATCAGGAGCAATTTTGCCTTTTTCTTCAATGTTTTCCAAAAGCTTCTACAAGCAATGCATAGAAATGAGTATCTATGGAGTAAAGGGTTAATGTAATCATGTATATTACATTGTGTAGGATCTCTGTCCTGTACTCACTCAAAATGGCTGCACAAACTGGACGTTCCAGCTCTAGATTGGCCCATTGCAAGTTTTCCTGATCTCAAATATCCACTGGAGGAGAATGAACGTGAGAACAGAGCAGAAGAAGATCGGTGTCTGGCTGAAGTAAGTCAAGGATTTGGGTAGATCAACCATTTACAAAACAATTTAGTGTTTAATCCTTTACCAAACAACAAAATTTTGGACTGGTCCAAATAAACATATCTCAAAAATTGAAATTGGTTTCCGGCAGAGCAAAAAACATTGTTGGAAAAAGAGAAAATGCTGGTTACCAGCATTTTCTCCTTTTCCCACAATGTTTTCAAAAGGCTTCTGACTTAGGGTCGTAAAAACCAGGGATTGTTTGTGAAAGGGTTAATGACTGAATAGAGGCAAATAGACTGTTGAAAGAAAAGGAGAATGTGTTGATTATAAATACTTTCTCTCTTATCCACTAAGTTTTGTACTCTTTCAGAGTCAAGTACTGTAACTGGCATCGCATTTAATTTTTTAGTCTCCAAATACATTATGTTTAATTGGAAATTTTGATTGGAAATTTCATATAAAACTAACTTATCTTACGTTTAGAATTAAGTACTAGTACATATACTATATTCCTCTGTTTGATTCATTTAGGTTGAAGATCTGCTTGTGACGTACAAGAGAAAAGCAAGTCCTATTGTTGGGGTTATTATTGAACCAATCCAAGCGGAAGGAGGGGACAATTTTGCCACACCTTACTTTTTCCAACGTCTCAGGGAAATCACTAATAAGGTATTACATATTAATATTAAATCTTTTCAAAGGCACAGTGTAGTATATAAAATTTGGTACATATGATAGGTTGAATGAAAAAAAAAAAGATTGTTAGCAAAGAAAAAAATGCTTGATTCTGAAAAATAAATGAAATATACATTGGTTATAGGTGTAATGGATTTAGTGATCTTATTTCGAGGTTTGTTTTTTGTCCCGGTCAACTAGAAAGCTATGCATGGACTTGATAATATTGATAAGAAAAGTACATGTATTTAGATTTTCGGTGGAGGAAAAAAGTCACATATCTGAATAAATGCTGGCAGCAATGCAATTTTAAGTCACACTAAGTATTTTTAGGGTTTAACATTTTTGTACATTAATTCTCCTCTACAGTGAACATTTTTTGTTAGAATAACATGACACTTTCCCTGGTAAACATTTTAATCAATACTTTTAACCCATTATCAAACAATCTGACATATTAATGACCCTTATGCGGAGGTTTTTAGAAAATATTTTTGGAAGGAAGAAAATGTGGTAACCAGCAATTTCTTCTTTTCCCATGGTGTTTTCTACCCTTTGAAAGACAAATTTTGTGACTGGAGTACATGTAATAATTATGATCTCAAAATGCTTTAAAGTAGATTAGTTTAAAAATTGTGTTGTTTGGTTAACAATTTAAAACTGATAATACATTAATAGGAAAGTAGAATGTCCCTAAAGGCAGCATCCAGCAGAACCTTTACCTCACAAAATGGCAAAAAAAAAAAAATGAATATATACACATGATTTGTTTGGCACCTTTTCTGTTATTTGACAAAGTGGTAAATTTACATCTCTGTTACTTGCAGTACAATGCTGGGCTACTGATAGATGAGGTTCAGACAGGATGTGGTGCTACTGGGGTATTTTGGGCTCATGAGCTATTCAACCTGTCAGATGCCCCAGATATTGTTACCTTCAGCAAGAAAATGTTGACGGGAGGTTTTTATCATAAGGATTGTATGAGACCAGATAAAGTAAGTACATGTATTAGCTTTTACTTCGTGTCAGCTTACTTACATACATGATTTTAAAGGTTATCAATACTTTTTGTGTAAACATTCAAGACAGCATAACGAACAGGCAAAAAATACTGGTTAACGGTATTTTCTGCTTTTCTCATAATGTTTTTAAAAGCCTTCTCCCTCAGGGTCATTAAAAGTCGTGATTGTGTGGTAAAGAGCTAAAGAGCCTTTCACAACTAAATTGCCTTTGCACCCAATATAGATTAACCCATTACCACACAATTCCTACTTTTGACGCCCCTGAGAAAGAAGCCTTTTGAAAACACTGTGGGAAAAGGAGAAAATGCTGGTGACCAGCATTTTCTCCTTTTCCCACAGTGTTTTCTACCCTTCCCAGAACAAATTGCAATTTTTCAGTCACCTTTATTTTGTCATCTGCAAATGCTTTCAATTTTGACTTTTCTAAAGTTTTCTAATGTGGTAAAGAGTTGAGATCAGGCTGCACAAAATGTGCAGCCTGTTCTTTGATCTTTCTGCTGAAATACTCTATACAAAAGCAACAATGAAATCTTGATTATTGAGGTCTTATTTCTACTTTGAGTATTGAATGATTGGTTTATTGGTGTTCAAAGGATTAAAGGTCAGCCTTATAGATCTGTACTTTTCGACAAGAAGTAGGGGCAAGAAAGTCTTAATAATTGTATTCTACAATAACTTGGGGACAAGTGAATTATGAATACTCTCATTTACAGACAAGTTAGATTAGTCTTTAAAGATTAAAAATATATTTGGTACGACTACTTAGGATCTCATGCCATTAACCCATTACCAAACGACAATATTTTAGACTGGTCCAAATTGAAAGCATTTGCAGACAACAAAATACAAGTGACTGAAAATTTGACAGTTGTTTTGTGAAGGGTAGAAAACATTGTGGGAAAAGGAGAAAATGATGGTTCCCAGCATTTTCTCCTTTTCCTACAATGTTTTCTGAAGGCTTCTTTCTCAGGGGCATCAAAAGTAGGGACTTTGTGGTAATGGGTTAATATTGTTCTCTAATTTGCACTTTCCAGGGGTACAGAATCTTCAATACATGGGTTGGTGACCCAAGCAAGGTCATTTTGCTGGAAGAAGTGGTGAAGGTCATCAAGAGGGACAGTTTGCTGGATAATGTTAAGGTCACTGGAAAATATTTGATGGATGGTCTGAAAGATATGCAGGTGAGTCATTATCCAATGATGATTCATTCCAGCAGTGTTGTGTTTTAGCTCAGTTTAGCGCAAAGAGCTTAGGATGAGTCTTTGTGATCATGCTGTGTTGGTCATTTGTTTTATGTTTTGGTCATGTGTTACCTTTTGTAGGCTGTAGAGGCCACATTTTTGGTCTGATATAAATGGAACTTGGTCAGAATGTTAGGCTTGATGATATCAAAAAATGATTGCATCAAAATTTGGATCATTGGGTGAAAGCTTAGAAAAACTTGGTGTATACTCTATATACTGTATTTTATTTATATTCACTACTTATGAAAACTGGTTAGAATGTATGTCTTGATAATAATTCAGATGAGGTTGATAATGAACCACATTAGATTAAAAACATGGTCACCTGGTTAAATCTTTGGAAAAAACCTTTACTACCCTCTACAGTTCTCCATTTCTGTCCAATGCTCATGAAAGTATGTCAAAATGTTTGTTTTGATAATAGAAAATAGGCCTTGTTGGGCTAAAAAAGTAAATCACAGAGACAACCAGTTCATATATGTAAAGTCGAACCAATACCTTCGCTTAATGAAACAATCCCATGTTTTAAAAAACAGAAAAAGACCTTTGAAAACATTGTTGGAATAGGAGAAAATGCTTGTAACAAGGATTTTCTCAAGTTCCAACAATTTTTTCTGCCCGTCAAAAGAAGTGTTTTAATTCTAGAAGCACATTCACAGGTACTTTGTAATCTGCAAATGCACTGAAATTGGACAAGTCTAATAAAATGTTGTGATTAACAGATTCGAGCAAGAATACACCAAACGTTGAGAAGGATGCTTGTGTAGTGCAGGTACATTGCAACATGTATATTTTGTGTGGTACCTACAGTATGCTGAGTTTGGAGCCAAACTGTCAAATTAGTTGCGAGATACCTAGGCTTCTCACAAATCTACAAGAATTGCTGTTTGTCTTGTTACCTCTCAAGTTATTAATGAAACTGCCAGTTTATTTTCACAACTTATGAAGTAACTTTTCATTTCAGAATAAATACAGTCACATTTTGAGCAAGGCAAGGGGACTAGGGACATTTTGTGCCATAGACTTTCCTGATGGCACTACCAGAGACAGGGTCATCAGTGAGCTACGTCAGAGAGGTAAGGTGGTGTTTACCAATATTGCACTAATGAAATCAACCATATAGGATTTTAAGTTTTGATTTTACTGCAGTGACACATTACTGTAGACATCTTTGTAAAGATTATAGTATGATATAGATATTCAGCTTAAATGAGGGTTGAACCCTATACGACACAATCATGAATTAACAACCCTGATGAAGGAGCCTTTTGAAAACATTGTGGGAAAAGAAGAAAATGCTGGTACCAGCATTTTCTTCTTTTTCCACAATATTTTTTGCCCTTTCACAAATAAAAATTCATCATCTGAATCACATTTATTTTGTTGTCTGCCAAAGCTTTCAGCTTGGACAAGTCTAAAATTTTGTCATTTGGTAAAGAATTAATAGAAATATATGTATGTAAAGTTTGTTGCAAAAGCTCATCACATCCATATTTGGCTGTGCATAGATGCAGACTTTCCTCCTGTCAGGTCTGATATTTTTATCACCTGCATCTGGTGTATTTTGGCCCGAAAATTTGTAGGTAAATCATAAGTATTCTGTGTATACACCATATAAGTGTCAGAAAAGTTTCTTGGAAATCACTCCCTTGCTGGCTGTGTTTTCCATATTGTAGACCAGTGATGCTCTCCGTTTGTGAATTTGTGTACTTTTACAATTTATTAAAAAATGTAGTGTTTTAGCTCTACCAAACAAAAAATTTTTGGACTGGACCAAATTCAAAGCAGCTGCAGACAACACATTAAATCTTGTTAATATGGTTTCTGTCTTTGATAGGGTAGAAAATATTGTGGGAAAAAGAAAAAGTGCTGTTTACCAGCATTTTCTCCTTTACCCACAATGTTTTCTATAGGCTCCTTTCTCAGGGTCATTGAAAGTTTGGGTTGTGTGGTAGAGAGTTAAACACCCTGTAAAAGAAAGCTTTAGAAAAAAAAAATGAAAAGGAGATAAAAAAAGGAATCTGCACTTTCCATTTTATCCACATTGTTTTATACTGTATCAAATAATTCTGAATTATTTGTATCAGTCCAGGAGTATATTCAACAAACTGGCCGATTTACTTGATATAAGCATACTGTCGTATGCTCTGATCTTTCTTTTTACTATAGTGACCAAATGGATAAAATCTCTGTCTGTCTGTTTGTTTGTATGTCTGTCTGTCTGTCTGTCGTTCTGACTGTCTGTCTGTCTGTCTATCTGTCTGTCTATCTATCTGTCTGTCTCTCCTTCTTTCTATATCTCTTTCTTGTGTATTATAATTAGTTGTGGAACAAATTCATTATATTGTAGGGGGAGGGTTGATTTCTAAGTTGTTATAACTTGTGACCCAACCCCATTTCCATGTAAATTTGAGGGAAAATAAATATGTTTAAAACTAAACTATACTGTATCAAGGATAAAAATAATCTTTTGAGGTCCATTGACATTGGTTGTTTTTTCAAATGTGTTTAGTTTGAACTCTTATCTCTATAATTTTGTAATTGATTTGTGATGTACATGTACATTTGTTTTTGTCTGATACAAAATAGCAAAATTATTTTTGCACTTTTAGTAAACAATCAATTTTATTTTATGTTTTCTGTTTGCTTATAGGTGTCCATACAGGAGGATGTGGTGAACAGACCTTGAGATTCCGACCAACCTTGACCTTCAACAAAGGTCATGTGGACATATTCTTGGAGCACTTCAATGCTGTGCTTAATGATATGTCAAAGTAAAAGTGTCAGCATGGACTGGATAGCATATCTTGTAGCTTGTCGTGTTTTGGATCTGATTAGATAGCCATGGTATCCATGGAGTACTAATATTTTCAGTGCCATTGTGTAAACATGGGATTTTTGGAATGATGAAGATGGAGATCAAACTGCACAGAAAATGCAGTGTGATCTTACATCTTTCCCGTTCACTTGTTTACTCACACCTACAGGATAAAACTTTTACTGATTTTCAGTTGATTGTATTTACAGCTTTCAAAAGGGGTCAAGGTTACATAAATAGTGATGAAAGAAAGTAGGGAAAGGAGATGTTGTGATCAAATAGTTTTCTTAAGTACATGTATTATGTACATGTTTGATGTAAATGGAGAACAATAGCTGTGTTGTTAACAGGTTGTTCTTTAAACAAAGGTAACATAATCTCTTCAGCTAACAACTCATATCCTCATGTAGAACAGCCTAGGTTCCAGTTTCATTATTATTTTTTCCTTTTATACATTATAACATTACTTTATAAACAGTTTTTGCCACAGATCTGTTCAGGCCTGAGGAGACCAAAATAATGAGTGGTTACAAAATTGTTACAGCCTGAATACCAGCTACTTGCAGTAGGCTACTAAAAGAATAGTGAAAAGTGTTTGTTACAGCAGATTCTCCTTTTGCCACAGTGTTTACACTTATCTCTGAGAATTTCAAAAGTTGTAGAAGGGCATTATAAAAAAGTATTCAAGGAACAAAGGTGTCACCATAAACTAAGGAAGGAAATCAAAGAACGTCTGTGTTGGGGCATTTTCTCGGAAAACATAGGGCATATCATGAGGAACACTCAACAATTCTGTTTTCTTTTTCATAGAGTATGCTGCAAAAATAGAACAAAGTGATTTGAATGCTTTTTTTGTCAATCTGAAGATCTTTTAACTCTTTAACACACAACAAAAATGTAGGCTTGTCCAAATTGAAAGTATTTGTAGTTGACAAATTTCAGATAAGATTCAAATGATAGAATTTTCCTTTATGTAAGGTGCAAAAAAAATTGCAAAAAGAAGAAAATGCTAGTTACCAAAATGCTAGTTATCAGCATTTTCTTCTTTTCCCATAATGTTTCTAAAAGGTTTCATCATCAAGGTCACAGTGTGTTAAAGGCTAAGAATTATGCCAAGTTTGAACTATAAGCATTTTCTCCTTTTGATTTTTTTCCCACTCTCTCAAAACACACATTTCAGTTTTAATGTCACAATTAATTTTTCATCTGCAAAATTAATGTTTTAAACTTGGACAAGTATAGAATTTCATAGTCTGAAAGACTTTCATCACTGATTCATGTTAATGTTTTCTCAATATATAGACCATTTCATTTTTATCCTTTCACCTCGTCAATTCACCGTTGTTGCAGAAATAGTGCTAGCTTATTGATCTTTGAAAAGTGCTATCCAAATATAAATTGTTGTTCTAATATATTTTAATATAATGTTTATTTGTTATTTTTTTTCCTTTACAACTTACAGATTTAATGCTGCCAATTCCGCTCTACTTGCAATGCTGTTTATCCAATATTTTCATGTAAATATTTCAGAATTTGTTATGAAAACACAACTGTTACCTACAACTGATATAAATCCTTTTTTCTACAGTATTTAAGTTTTACTGATATCTTTCATGATAATTATTGTTGTTTAAATGTTTATCTACTTTCATACTGGTAATATATATAGCCTGGATATGGTTTTACTCATTCTCAAACGACGATGTTTAAGGCTTGTCCAAATTGAAAGCATTTGCAGACAAGAAAATAAAAGTGACTGAAAATTTGAAATTTGTTTTGTGAAGGGTAGAAAACATTGTGGGAAAAGGAGAAAATGCTGGTAACCAGCATTTTCTCCTTTTCCCACAATGTTTTCTAAAGGCTTCATTCTCAAGGGCGTCAAAAGTAGGGATTGTGTGGTGATGGGTTAACATTCTATGTACTGTTGTATAGTTCCTCACAGTGATGTAGAAATTGTCCTGTAAAACTTGGGGCTTTCAATAAAACAGAGAAATTACCATTTTCTTCATTCACTGCTTTAGCCAAACTTTTGAAAAAGGGTATGAGCTCCGCTATATACATGTAAAAATAGGGCTTGATTAATCTGCAAAACGTGTTGATCCATGTCAGACTGCGCAGACTCATATGGGCCAATACTCTTTGTTTTCTGTATATTTTTTCATGTTCAAGGACTGTTTGACCTAATGATTTTATTGGTTGTTTGACAAAATGGACTACGGTATATGGATCAACAATGATATGATGGCTTGCTTGGTTAAGGCATTAAGCCCCCTTTTCTAAAAGCATTGCAGCTGAGCCTCTTTAGCTCAGTCTGCAGCGTTCAGGACTTGTGAATGGGAGGTTGCTGGTTCCACCCTCTTTCCTTCTGACGATTGATGATAGCCATTGATCATGTGAAAGAGCCGACCGTGACTTAGAAAGAATATTATGTGGAGTACTGGGCTCGTATTCACCAACCATTCTTAAGAATGTTCTTGGTCTCAGTCTCCAGAATTTTCTAAATTTGGAAGTAATGTAACTTCTGATTGGCTAAACCAAATGGTTTAGCCAATCAGAAGTTGCGTTACTTTCAAATTTAGAAAATCTTGGAGAATAAGACAAAGAATATTCTTAAGAATGGTTGGTGAATTGGTCCCTGGTAACAGAAATGCCACAAATGCATGGATAGGAGTGGTGGCCGCCATGATATACATGTGACTGAAATCATGAATGTCAAAAACGGCATTAACACCTTCCCGAAATAATCCCTGGTTTTGACGACCCTGAGATAGAAGACGTTTGAAAACAAATTGGAAAAATGAGAAAATGCTGGTAACCAGTATTTTCTCCTTGTCCCACAACGTTTTCTTCCCTGCTGGAAAAGAATTTCAAATTTTGAGTTCCGTTTATTTCGACGTCTGCAAATGCTTTCAATTTGGACCAGTCTAAAATTTTGTCGTCTGGTAAAGAGTTAAAGATTATTCAATGAATTAACCCATTACCACACAATCCCTACTTTTGACGCCTCTGAGAAAGAAGCCTTTTGAAAACACTGTGGGAAAAGGAGAAAATTCTGGTAACCAGCATTTTCTCCTTTTCCCACAGTGTTTTCTACCCTTCCCAGAACAAATTTCAATTTTTCAGTGACCTTTATTTTGTCGTCTGCAAATGCTTTCAATTTGGACCAGTCTAAAATTTTGTCGTCTGGTAAAGAGTTAGAGATTTTTCAATGAATTAATGAAGAACATGGCCCGCTCAGGAGGTTACATTTACGCAGCATCTTTTTAATCTCTACCACTATCGTTCTGTCTCCCTCAATCGTTTTCTCTCTATCTCTCGTAATTGGCGAAGGCCAAATTCCCTATGACAGAGAACTGCTGTACATGTAATATCTAACACTTCAACGAGATTTGTTTCTCACAATTTTTTTGAAAAAGCTGTCAGTGACTTGTAAAATTGTGTAAAGAGCTCGGATTGCATGAATGAAAGCACTGGCTGTGCTAATATGTTTGAAATACTTTTGAAACGAGATTTTGTGTAATATACAGTTGATATTTTATTACTTAACTAGTTATATATGTTACAAAAGATTTCTGGAAGAAAGGTTCTACTAGTTTGAACTACACATAATTTTATGTTTCTTGACAACTGTCTAGCAATGTTTCAGAATTCGACTGAGTAACCTAATGTCACAGTGCAAATTAGCAGCACGAGACTACAGGATCTTGGAGTGCTGAATTAAATCTTCACTGAAATGACACTTTAAAACTTGAGATTTTGTTGAAAAAGATTAACCCATTACCACACAATCCCTACTTTTGGCGCCCCTGAGAAAGGAGAGTTGAAAACACTATGGGAAAAGGGGAAAATGCTGGTATCCAGCATTTTCTCCTTTTCCCACAGTGTTTTCTACCCTTCCCAGAACAAATTTTTAATTTTTAGTCAAATTTATTTTGTCGTCTGCAAATGCTTTCAATTTGGACCAGTCTAAAATTTTCTCGTGTGGTAAAGAGTTAAGCATAATATACGTGTCATTATGAAACATGTCGTTTTATTCGTCAACTCCAAGGTTATCGCCTCAATATTGTGCTGGTCTCTCAGTCCACTACAGAACTATTTGTTCATATAAGAGTGTGTACATTTGCAATCGGCTTTTGATTGGAATTGGTTCATTAGCAAGAACAAGAGCAATCTACTGGTACATTATATGGAATAATCTTCCACGAACATACCAATGTTGAACTATACTCCTTCTTACTTTGTCGATTTTTCCTTAAACGTTGTTTTGGTTTACTCCATATGACTGTTCTGCGCCTTTTACAGCGCCATCTTAGAATTGACATTTCCTTTAAACGACCAGGCATGCACGTCATCCCACTTGGCCACGAGCACGAGTGTTCCGATGTGCACAGCCCAGATTTGACGAACCTAGGCCAGAACAATTCTCCAAGATCGGACCATTCATATCGTACCTTACATGAGGCAATAGAAGACAACACGTTTAGTACTGGTTCCATGTTCGAGTCATTCAGAGTAATATTTCTCTCAATCAAAACAGCCTGTAACAGTTCACGATTTTCTTCGGATTTGACATCATTTCCAATATCCAGGACCGGGCTTTCTGACGTTGGTTTAGGACTGACGATTGCCATCCAGTTCTCATCAAAGTTGCCTCGGAGGCGACGAAGCAATTTTTTCTCTTTCAGTTGTTTGCCTTGAGGGTAATACCGTTTCGAGATGTTCGGTAAACGTGCTACGTGTTTCCTGTGATACCCATTTTTGCTCTCGCTTGTCGATGGCATTAATGGTGTCACAAACTTGTCATTGCACCATGTGTTTCCAAGGAAACAAAGCAAAATACAAATGAAGAGTAACTGCATCTGAAACGGAAAAGAGAGATTCGGTGTGGAAACTTCTGTTACATACATGTATTTGAACACCACAACCAGTATACATATGGATTTAAATAAGGTACGCGTAAAGGGGCATACAGACATTTGCGTAAAGTGTCTTCTAGGATCAGCCTGCGCAGTCCGCCCAGGCTAATCCGAAACAACACTTTCCGTTCTATGTTATTTCTATATTGTGCTAGTCTGGTGTAGCAGAAAAACTAATGTAGTCGTAAAGTACCATCTCGGTTTAGTCCGCGCAGGCTAATCCAAGTCGACACTTTACGCAAATGTCTATTTTCGCGTGTTGCAAGCCTATTATAGTGCCAGTGCTTCTTACTCAGCTCTTATATTGCCACAACCATATTATGCATAATTAAAAAGATACGTAGATTCGTTTATATTATCCACCTGGTACTTTCAACTCTTTCACTCTCAGTGACCACTAATAAAGCTTTTTTGGGAGTGTGTAGACAGTGAAGATCAAGGTCAGACTGAAAAGAACATGCAGTCCGATCTTTTATGTACCCCGTCTGCTACTTGAGGCGGAACCATTACCAAGAACTGTCATGTATTGAAGAAGGAAACTGTTATTTTGAGACCTTGACGGTGTCCACTGGTTTAGCCATTACCACACAATCCCTACTTTTGACGACGCTGAGAAAGAAGCCTTTAGAAAACATTGTGGGAAAAGGAGAAAATGCTGGTAAACAGCATTTTCTCCTTTTCCCCACAATGTTTTTCTACCCTTCCCAAATCAAATTTCGATTCTTCAGCCACATTTATTTCGTCGTCTATAAATGCTTTCAATTTCGACTGGTCCAAAATTTTGTCGTTTGGTGAGAGTTAACAGGGAAAGAGATCAAACTTTTAAGATCAATGGCGTTGCCCACATGGCTTAATGGTTAGAGTGATATGACAGCGCCCATTTCTCCGCAAAAGGGTGAAGAACTTCGTGGGAAAAGGAGACAACACTGCAGATCAGTATTTTCTCCTTTACACGCAATTTTTTCCCAAGCCTTATTTCAGTCCCGAGTCGTTAAGTCCTGGAATAATTTGATAAAGGTTTAAACTAGCAAAATTCATGGGGGGAAAAAATGTAGTTGCATACAGTTCGGTGACACTCAACCAGATACTAGTATTGCATTTTCCAACAGCATTTTATGTCATAATATCTTGAGATTCCAGATTAAATAACTGAGATGCCAGACGGTATACGAATAAGGTCCTTTCCTCTGAATAAATCATAAGCAAGCGACCGTATCTAAGACGCGTGCAAATTGAAAGCATATGCAGACAACAAATTGATTTTAGCTAGCCTAGAATTACTGGATCTGTTTTTGAAGTGATACAAAAGGTATCGGAAAAAGAAGAAAATGCTGGTAACCAGCATTTTCCTTTTTTCCGCAATATATTTCAAACTCTTTATACTTCAGCCGTTGTAATGCGGGATTGTATGATATAGGTTGAAGTCATTTCTCCTGCAGACGACCTTTTTCTTTTGCAAAAGATTGGGCAACATTGTGGAAAAAAAGGAGAAAATGCTGGTAACCAACATTCTCTCCTTTTTCACAATGTTTTCCAAAAACTTAATCCTGTAGGAGTCGTTCAACCCTGTTCCAAACAAGCCCTGGTTTTTACGTGTCTGTAGTAAAAGTCCTTTGAAAACACTGTAGGAAAAGGAGAAATTGCTCGTAACGAGTGTTTTCTACCCTTTTTGAGAACTTTCTGCCATTTTCTCAAAATCTAAAATTGTCGTCTGCAAACTCTTTCAGTTTGGAAGAGTCCATAATTTGTTGTTTGGGAAACGGTTAAACACATGTTCGTGTGCTGAAGGATAAAACCATTATTCCAGCAGACGGAAATTTTGACTGGAAGCCAACTATCCCACTAATCCGTAAAGCGCCATATAAATTCAGTGGGATATTTTTAGACCAGATAAAAGACCCAAAGAATTGCAAACTCAAACGATGGGATTTGTATCATAAACCTTTTCCAGATAAGCTATGGGTTTTACATATAACACTTCCTCCTTTTTCCACCATGCTTTCTTCACTTACAGTAAAAAATACCACCTTATTAGCCACTCTAAATTTGCCGTCTGCAAATTCTTTCAATTTCAGCAGACCAAAATTAAACTTACCTCATCTGGTAAAGAGTTAAAACATTGATAGAAAACATTGTGGGAAAAGCAGAGAATGCAGGTAAACAGGTGAAGCGCCAAAAGATCTTCACAGGTATTTCAAGTCTAGGGATAAGATTTAAAAAAAATTGCTGTTTCAAATTTTATTTTATGTCCTAGCATGATGAAAAGGAGTACAGATCAAAGATCAGGCTGCACATTCTTTGCAGACTGGTTTTTATCTTTTCTGGCCACAAAATCCTAAAACTGAAAGACGTTTTTACCCTTCCCCAAGCAATGGACTCCGATGGTCATATTGGACAGCAGCCAGTGGCTTGGAAAGAATGCTGTGTGGAGTACTGGTAAAAGAAACTCCAGGAATGCATGGATAGGTGCACTAATAGCTGCGAAACAAATGAAATATTGTGGAAAATGGCATTAAACACCATACAATAATCAATCGATAAGTTCAACGCTTTACCGACCAAGCCCTTGTTTTCCCTAAGATGAGGGATGAAAGCTTTTGAGAGATTGTGCGAAAAAGAGAAAATAGTAGCAACCAATCCTTCTCCCTATTCCTACTATGTTTTTACTATATTCCACAGACAAATCAAATTATTGAGCAATGAACATCGTCCGAAAACATTTAGAATTTAGAGGAGTCTAAAAAAGTTTTGTAGCTTGATATAGGGTTATGGGTTAACCCTTTACCATACAATCCCTGGTTTTTACGACCCTGAGAAAGAAGCATTTTGAAAACATTGTGGGAAAAGGAGAATATGCTGGTAACCAGCATTTTCTCCTTTTCCCACAATGTTTTCCACCCTGTTGGAAACAAATTCCAATTTTGGAGTTTAGTTGATTTTGTCATGTGCAAGTGCTTTAAATTTGGTCGTTTGGTGAAGAGTTAATATTATTCATGGCTAGCGGGAAATCTGTTAATACTTTTCAACTTTTCATTTGCTACTATGTTCTTGCATAAAATCATAAACTTTTACTGTTAAACTTACATTTCAAGAAAGTTTTCAAAGTCATCTGACGTAAAATTATTTCAAGAGGTAATTAAACTCTTTACCAA
Source organism: Tridacna crocea (assembly GCA_943736015.1). NCBI lineage: Eukaryota > Metazoa > Mollusca > Bivalvia > Cardiida > Cardiidae > Tridacna > Tridacna crocea. Next base: position 32,184,442 of record OX031056.1, read on the forward strand.
ACGAGAAAATTACAGACTGGTCCAAATTGAAAGCATTTGCAGACGACAAAATAAATGTGACTAAAAAATTGAAATTTATTATGGGAAGGATAGAAGAAAAGAATTGTGGGAAAAGGAGAAAATGCTGGTTACCAGCATTTTCTCCTTTTCCCACTATGTTTTCAAAAGTCGTCTTTCTCAGAGTCGTTAGAAGTCGATGCTGCGTTGAAAAGAGTTAAAGTATCAAGTATTCAAGCTCTGCACAACATTTTACGAGCGGGGAAAAAAATTGACAAACTCATTCACCGTAAATAAAGACAATAAAGTCAATAAATAAACTCACCATAACTTTAGAAGATAAATGTTCCGATTGTAGATAATCCACCACGATTGTGCATTGAATGTGTCTGGCTGTACTGGTCTATGACAAGACGCTCTTTCGAAATAGCTTTGTTCAAACTCCTTATGTTTCCTATTATCCTGTGCCTTGTGGGCTCACAGTCTGAGTCTAATCTCATTCGGTTTCGAATCGTTTAAGTACCCTGAGCTTTATGCACTCATGGTATTGTTATAAATGGGAAATTTTTCTACTGGGTATTTTTAACTATTCCATCACATGACAAGCTGTTCACATTCCCCTCTCTCTTTCTCTCTCTCTCTCTATATATATCAAGAAATTTGGACGGGTCTAAATCGATTTCGCAGCTAAATATTGAAATTAGTGCAATCCATTACCATAAAGGCCATTCTTTTTATCCGATCTAATGCCGGCAATTATTATCATATTGAAATCTTTGAGGAAAAAGAAATAGTTTATAGAATGACACTGACAAATACAATTGAAAAGAAAAGAAAATACCCTGTTTCCCACAATGTTTCCAAATGCTGTCAATTGCAGAGAAAATAAAAGTAATGCTTGTATGGGTTGCAGGTTAAAGACAACTATTGTTTATACCTATAACCTCTTTATTCTTTAGCCTCTTTGGGCTCGACCAAATGCAAGGCACTTGCAGGCGAAAAAAAAGTGTACTTTAAGCGCTAATTTCTGCCTTTGAGGATAGAAATAAGTGGGGAAAGGAATCAAAAGCTGGTTACCAGCATTTTCTCTTGTTATCACCATGCTTCAAACAATATTTTTTCTCTGTTAAAACTGTTTTGAAAAGGGTTAAGTTTGTAGAGACAATAGATAAGCGACTGGGATCCTATGGGCTAGGAAACATGACATTGTCATATAAAAACGGGACATAAATTCAATCGTTTCAAAGCAAACCTATAACTTACGAACGTTCTTTCTTTAGTTTATTTTTAAAAGAATTAGAACACTTAATTTGCTTGAAACATATTTTCGAATACAACTATCATTATTGTTCACTTCATTTACGTTTTTGTTCTTGGTGTACCTTTTCTTTATCTTGAAAAAAAAAAGTTTTAAATCCTGCGTGTGCAGTTTTCCTTTGAGATACAGGACCTCTTGCAAACGACAAAGATTTACGCTTAAAAAGTATGATAATATCTTATCAATAATTTTCAAAGTATGAAGTACTTAACGTTACTCAAGCACTTACAAAAGATGTAATGCGGGCCTATTTATAAATTAGCTTTTATATCATATTCGTTATAATTTGTGTTAAAAATATCGAAAAATGTTTTCTTTTTATCTGCTATCGTAAGAATTTACGAAATGGCTTCAACTACAAATGTACCGGCTATAGACAAAATGGCACGAATGTGGTTAGATGTTAAGTACTCTGGAATCAGATAATGTCATGTCGAATTTGTTTAGTTAATTAGCTAGATTATAAATCTCGAATCCATACCACCCAGGTCTGTGATGACAGAGAAGGACGAAACTGTGTCAAGATGGATAACTCTGGAGCTCTTGTGTGAAAATCTTAAAGATTCCAACTGACCTGTCGGCTAATCTGGTAAAAGATGACCTTTTCTTTACCAAAAGGTAATGGTTGTTGATCTTGTTCAGTTCTATATTGACTGTTAAGTCAGAGAAAGATTTTCTGGCTCAGTTTTCAAAGTTTGGGGACAGAAGTATGACAGTCGGTATGTGATACTAATAATGGCGTCGTGTGTGCTTTACAATCCATTTCTAGATACGCCAGTTTGGTTCTTATGAAATTCAAATGAGTCAGACTCTGTGAGAACAGGCCTTAATTCATCTGCAAATAGGATCGTTCTAGGTCAGCTTACCAAGTCCGCTCTGAGACGATATCTTTTGCTTTCGGTCATCGTCCTGCATTGAATAGTCTTTCCCATGATTCAAGCGGTCGTTAGACAAAATGGAATTTATGACTCCATAATTATGTGATGACCTCTTTGGTATAATACTGATACACAAATGTTAAAATCCTTTACCGGACAATCCCTGGTTTTTACGATCCTGAGGTAGAAGCCTTTTGAAAACATTGTGAGAAATGGAGAAAATGCTGGTAACCAGCATTTTCTCCATTTGTCACAATGTATTCTACCCTGCTGGAAACAATTTTCAATTTTTCAATTGTACGTTTATTTTGTGGTCTGCAAATGCTTTCAATTTGGACCTTCGTCGTCTGCAAATGCTTTCAATTTGGACCTTCGTCGTCTGCAAATGCTTTCAATTTGGACCTTCGTCGTCTGCAAATGCTTTCAATTTGGACCAGTCTAAAATTTTGTCGTTTGGTAAAGGGTTAAGACCTCTATGAGCATGGCTCAAGCATAAGTGACAAAAAGGAAAAGTCTAACACACGACAAAAACGTCCAAATCTAAAGCATTTGCAGTCGACAAATTAAATGTCACTAAAATGTTTCTATTTATAGTTGAAATATTAGAAAACAATATCGGAAAACGAGAAAATGCTTTGCAATGCATTTCCATCCTTTTCAACAAAGTTCTCAAAACTTTGTTTCCCCATGAAAACCTAGGGATTATGTGGTGAGGAGAAAAATGAAGCATCTTGTAATCATAGAAAAAATATTAGTGAAAATGAGTAATTGCTTATTACATACAACGTTTTTTTTTTTGCTGTAATGTTTTCAAAACCCGTTATTTCAACACCAAGGACACATTTATTTGGGAGGTTACGGGTTATAAGCAGTAACAAAGATACCATTAAGAGGAGAGACTCGAATCTTTGACATGTCGCCATGATAGAAATGATACTGTTGACACGAGGTAGAAACAATCATAATCACATAAAACTGACTAGGCATCCATACAAAAAATAAAGTGGAGAGGTCGACCGATCGGTATCACACATTCACACTCAACAGTGAAACACGCTTATTAGCCATGCAGTCAATTCTGTTTCATTTCTCTTTAGCCTAGATTAAAAAACAAAACTTCAATCGGCCACAGGAAAATATTACTTGCTTAAACCTTTGCCACATTTTATTTCATCAAATGACAGAATGCTTTTCGAGTTTCACCTTCACGCCCCCTATATAATTCGCCCTTTGCGTCACCACTAAAGCTACCTGGACCCGCCTATAAATAGACGTCGGATCACGAACAGTATGTTTAATCCCTATTTCAAAATAATTTCGAGTGAAGGAGGGAGGATGCTTCCGTACCCACCTTGGTTTACGTGCTCTTTTCAGTTCATTTCTTTTTACATTATTTACTCTAAATGACACATGTCCAGAAGGATTCATCAAGGGGATTAATAATTTATGTATTGCCAAAGAAAAATCAAAGGACTGATAGTCCTGAGAGTCGCCTGTAGGGTAATGGGTTAGAGGTTTTCACCCTTTTTTGTTCAAATCTATTAAAAGCATTCAACTTACAAAATAACTTAACCACAAAACAGTATTATATGCAAGCATATTTCTGAGTTGTCATCCTAAAATTCAAAATACCCGTATTAAAATTTACATTTAAAAAATCGTGGTGGAAATTAAAATTTAGGCACAGGACCAGCTTTAATAAGTTCAAAGTTTTTTACTCAAAGACAACAACCCTTTACAAATAAAGACCAGATTATCTTCTGGTATAGGATCTAGTGACATACTTTTAGACCAAAAATGTCCTTTTGCAACTCGCTCATATCTAATCTTAGCAGTCTGACAAAGTTTCATAAGTAGTAGATTGAACATAAATGGATTCTACAGCTCTATTAAGGTTTCGTCTGATTTGACCTAATGACAACCTTTAGGCTTTTTCTTTTAACCCCAGGTGGCCTAAATTCAGTTTTGTCAAAAATATCATTGAGCAATTTCATGATCATTGGACTTTGGAAATTTTTTTTTCTTGTTGTCCAGGTTGAGGTTTTGACCAGCAGTGGACTCTATGAATGTGGCTGCTACAACTCAATAAAATCTATAACCCAACAGCATGATCATCACCCTTTAATTATTGTCTGCGTTTTATAACGTCCCAGGGATTATAGTGCTTCCACACCGATCGAAAATTGTCTACATGTACAGCCACGTAGGAAGCATTTCAAGATGATGGGAGGCCAACTTCGAGATACTGAGATTTTTTTCGTGGTTTTTGCATTGTCCTAAAAACTCATATTTTAGTTACTATGATTTTCAAAATTATTGGGCCCCCAAACACCTCCCCCCTCCCCGCGTTCCTACGGGCCTGATGTATATTGCTTTGGTGTAAATTAAATGTTTTCGATTCGCTCTGTTACCCTTTGCAAAAACCCTTCACAAGATTACAAACACTCCAGTAAAGAACTTGTTGTTCGAGCGGGAAAACACTGATCTGTTCTATAATATTTGAATTATAGCGGAGTAAAAAGTCAATTTCTCAGATTGCTGCGTAGTGCAAATTCAGATTTTGGCAGTTACAAAAGCACCTTGCGTTCTAACACCTGCACTAATAAACTGTTGTTTAACCCTTTACTCCATAGATACTCATTTCTACGCATTGCTTGTAGGAGTCTTTGGAAAACATTGTGACAAAAGGTGAAATTGCTCGTGACGAGCAATTTCACCTTTTGCCACAATGTTTTCTACACTATCAAAAGGTGCCATATACATATAAGAAACGGCTTCATCCTTGCTGTTATTTAGGGTCCATTAGAGATACCATAGAAATGCCTTATGGGGTAAAGGGTTAATAAATACTAGATCTAGGTTAATCGCTCATTGAAAAAAAAAAACAGCAGACTTTAACAAATTTGGCCGTCTTTACGAACGAAAACCAATAAAACATAGTAAACTTCAAAGCACTCTCTCAACATAGGTCGGTTCGCGCTAAAAGTAATGGCCGGTTCAGTGACTGACTCATAAATATGTAAATTTATAAAGATTTCCGTGGTGCAAATGACGTTTATACGTCACGTGATTACAAGATCTATATTTGTCGCAAAGCTACATTCCAGAAAGCACCTGCAAAGCGATAACTTGGTACAGCCTAGAACCGTGTACATTGCATACGCTATGTACTCGTCTCTGGTGCACCTAGAATATGGGTGTGCAAAGGATCTACCGTCTAGATTAAAAGGCTGGGAAGAAGCCACGTGTAATAATGTCTTAGAAGGCAATGCAACCATTCCAAGTCGTTATAAATTTGTTAAAAAAAATAGCCTACTGTTCAGAAAAAAAGCTATAAGGCATCGCCTTTCTCTGACCAATCATAGGCTGAGCGTTGAATTGAAATAAGGCCTGCAGTTAGGATTGTAAGAGAGTGTACTTCTACCAGGTAATTATCAAACAATTTTCACTGAGAATTTTCCACAAATAGAAGCAGAAAAGATACTTGTAGTTGAAGATTTCTGAGCGTGTCCGCTGACTTGTTTAGTTCACGGCAGCTATTTTTACATATATACGTAATGCGCTATTTTTAGAGATGATGTCTTACACAGACATCAGGCTAATGTGTGTACCCTTGCGGACGAAATGTTTGTTTCAAAGGTTTGAACTGTTAAACACCCCAGTCTTTATAGACATATTCATTATCACAAAGGCACAATTGTAAATTATTTACAACAGAAAAAAACTGGGTTATTCACCGAATAATTAGAAGACTGTTTTATCTCGTAAACCGGAAATTGGGACAGGAAGCAGTACAAGGCCGGAGGTATGCTTACGTCACCCCATAGATCAAGACGATAACAATGAGAGCCTGTTTGCTACGCAAACAGGCGACTCAAAAACGTGCTCGCTACGAGCATTTATCCGTTTTCCCGATTGTCTCAAAAAGTGGCCAGCTGTAAGAGAGAACATAAAGTGGAGCCATGCTCTGGCAAAAGGGGATTTGGTGCTTCTCCGTAATTTTTGTTTCGGAAAAAAAGAGTAAAAGTCGAATCCCGTCGTGCGTTTCAGTTTGTATGGTGTTTTCAATATATTTTTCGTTTATATCGCGGCGGCAAGTGCGCCCATCCATGCTTTTCTGGGGTTTCTTTTGTGGATACTATTAACAATACCCGCCTACCATTGAAGGCTTGACTGCTTCCCAACATAACCATCGTCGATCAGCGATGAGAGAGTCATTGTCTGTTTACTTCAAAAACCTCGTAACTACAGCTTGTTTCAAGCTGTAGTTACGAGGTTTTTGAAGTAAACCGACGAAATGTATCTGGTTTTTTTGTCCGCGAAGACCGTCACCATTCCTCAAAAAGAAATCGGCCAAAACCGGATTCAAACCAGCGACACCTCTTGTTTAAAGATCTTTACATATAACCAGTTGAGCTGCCTCCTGGCTCGTAAAGTTTTGAAAGCGGATTAGTGCGCTTCCAGTGCGCAGTCCGAGAAGCTGAATGTATCTGTAGAATCGGACAAGCTTGACGGTGACGCTATACCTGCCACGGCAAGATCGATATTTGTGTATTGGCCTTATTTTATCAGCGGATATTGATCGGTGTGAACTTTTAGCCCATAAAGTGATATATTAGGTGCGTTTGCGGACAGTATAGATCAAGGTCAGACGGCACAGAAAGTGCAGTCTGATCTTGAATCCACACTGTCCGATCTCTTGAAAGCTATACTTGTAAAAATAGTCTTCAAATTTCTGTTTGTGAGGTTTGGGTTCCTCACCGTGGTAAGTGTTTACTTACCTAGAGGTCTAAGGGTAAAGTGTGCCGGACTATAACCAATAAGCAAGCGTTTGTGATTATTTGGTGTGGGTAATCAAGCTTTATTCCAATACTTTAAACGTGATCCCAACAGTCCTACATTCAGCTCATTTGCAGGTGTTAAATGTCTCTGTGAGGTCTTATGGGTGATACATGATTTCATATAAGCTGTAATATTTTTTACCATTTAACGGTAAATTCACCTTAAACAGTCAAAAACTTGTGAGAATAGGTCCTGGATATCTTTAACTTTGTTGAATTTTAAGAAACGTTTTTAATTGAACCATGCGACGTCTAATGGGGAATATCTTGTTAATTCCGCCTTAATTGTGTGGAGGAGGATTTCTAAAGTAAATGTCAGAATCGGTGACTGTTGTCGCAGAATCGTAAACCATGGCTGATGCTAAAACTAGGGGTGGGGGAGAACAGAATCTAACGGTAAGATTTAATCTCCCCATAGTTTATATTAATTAGCAATGCAGAGATCCTGATAAAAGGGGGTGATGGTATTCTAAATCCATTAATTCACTTTGAAACCCTATGTTGTGAGTACTCATTAGAATCATCTCCATGAGACTATTCTAATGAGTATCCACAACATAGGGTTTAGTGGACAAAAACTAATATTTTCAACTTTGAAATAAAAATCACTCCCTCTATCCGGAGCCCTGGTAATGCATTCTATGTCTCGTCACAGTGTAATCTTTGCGTCTCTAACGTTGTGCTTGAGCTGCGTCGTTACTGCCTTGCAAGCGCCAGACCTACGAAACATGTAAAGCCGTGTTCTGTAAAAAGGAGGCTTAATGCATCTGCGAAAAGTATCAACCCAGGTCAACCCAAGCAGTCCGCGCAGGCTGACCTGGGCCGAAACTGTTGGCTATTAATCAATCTTCTGTTTGTCAAAGGACCGAGCTACATCATGATTAAGTCAGTTATTGAAAAAAGTGGCTCCTATGGACCCATAATTATGTGATGATTTGGGCTAGTATTGTGTATAACGGAGATGCAGTGAGTTCCCTTTTGCCAGAGCGAGGCTCATTAAATACAAGAGGTTTCGTCGTGACGTGATAAGACTGAAATTGTGATAAAAGCAGCGTCAAGCGCTTATCAAACAAACGGATAACTAAACTTACAAACTATAATTTGGAACTCCTACTTACATGCTCGATCGAAGACCATCCTTGTTTATGGGTGTCTCCTTGGGCATGACACAACCCTTCCTTGCATCGATAAACATACATAAGTAAGTGAGCTGACGGGGTATATGACTGAAATAATGTTGAAAGCGACTTAAAATCCATTTACTCACATACCTGATTAGGAAAAGTGAAGGTGACGGATAAAGTATCAACGAGACGTTTATAATATTATAGAGCTATTCTAAATTGGCTTGCAATACGTGAAAAGGGGCATTCAGACCTTTTAGTAAAGTTTCGTCTCGGATCAGACTGCACAAACCGCGCAGGCTTATCCGAAACGACACTTATCGTTTTTATGTAATTCTCTCTTTGGAAGAAGTCTACTGTAGCACAAAATATAATGTTCTCTTAAAGTGCCCTCTCGGATTAGCCTGCGCGGACTTCGCAGGCTGATCCGAGACGACACTCCTTGCAAATGTTCGAATGCCCTTTTTTGCGTGTTGCAAGGCAAATGATGACAGAAACTGCATTGCTTATATACCCAAAAAATTTTGCTGATCTTGCCCATTACAATAGGAAGATTATAATTATGTTTTATCATTAGTTGTCATGACTGAAAATTGAGAAATGTTTTGTTTACAAGTTGTCAAGAGAGTAATTGATATGACATAAAACTCGCTCTTTATTAACATGGACTGAACTTACACGTCTATATTCAAAACGCACCCCTCGCACAGTCTAGAACCTTAACGCTTGTACTGTTGAAATCCAGCTGTAATTGGTCATAATGCTTAAATCTTTACACACAAAAAAATGACTTTTAACGACCATGAGAAGTAAACTTTTGAAAACAGTGTAGGAATAGGAGAAAATGTTGGTGACCGGCATTTTCTCTCCTTTTCCCACAGTGTTTTCTATCCTTCTCAAATCAAATTTCAGTTTGTAAGTCGCATCTATTTTGTCGTCTGCAAATGTTTTCAATTTGGACTAGTCCAAGATTTTGTCGTTTGGAAAAGAGTTACATCCATTTTAACCTAATACCGCACGGTCCCGAGTATTAAGGACGGGGAAGACTTTTGAAAACAGTGCTGGAAAACGAAAAAAATGATGTTTACCATTTCTCACGAGCTTTCTTTTGACGCCTGAAAATTTGATTCGGTAACACTCGGAAAGATTTCTATCTTGTAGAACTGACTAAATGAGGGAACGATTTAGTCTGATCTTGATCATAGCCTCAGCAATAGTCCGTCGGTTGTCAAACAAGAAAGAATTTCTTTTTGGTATCATGTTTTCTATTCTTTTATTCTGCAACGTACGAAAAATTGACTTTTTGTTTTGAAATATATGTTGTCGTACATACAGATTGTTGAAAAAAAAACAGACAAATCCAATTGTTCATTTTGAAAATTTAAAAAAATTGTCCGATGTGTTATATAATTATTTTTTTGTTTGTTCATCTACATATGTAAGCACAATCGCTTTTAAAATTCTACAAGAGCAGAATTTAATATTTGCTGCCATACGTACAGAATATTGAAAAAAAAGCCATATCTAATTGTTAATTTTCAAAATTTCTTTCATCATCATTTTTTTCTGATTGTTTTTCTATTTCCCTGTTTAAAAAAAAGTCCAGCTACATATTTACTTTAAAGCTCAAAATAAAAGCTATTTGTTCTGGTTCTATTTGAGGCCTGCTTGACTTCTATGAACCTATTAAAGGTTTGTTTGGATAGAAATATGTCCAAGCTACTGGTTGATCATTCCATTGACCCGCCGGAACAACGCAACTCTTAGAGTGCCAAAATAAAATGATTGGACTTTTCATTCACTCATAGAAGACTCAAAATGTTTTTATTTCAAGATTGCTTAAGACGAGAATACTTCACCCATGCACATCGGAAATCTATGCGATCTGATCTGGCTTAATATTGTCAATATCATTGAACATACAATGAAAATGTACGTCCTTCTGTAGACAAGTACATTGAAACGAACTTCTAAACGGCCATTTTTAAGCGGTAATTTCCCATAGACGATTTCTCGCGTCCTCTGCCTATAAAAGGAGCAGCTTATTTGGTTTCTTTTTTTTTCCCCAGAATAATTGATCTCTGAAAACATACCTTAGCCAAAATCTGAAGAGAATTCATTCAATTTTTATCCGGAAGAGACTTATTTGTCGTTCATTCACTCAACATTGTAAATCGAAAAATCAAATTTTTGAAAACTTCATGCTTAGTTTTTCGGATCACATTTTTTTCACAGAAAATAATTTTTATGCTTTTTGTTATTGCTTACAGAAGTTCAGTACTTGATGCTTTTCTTTTTTAAACTATTTTGCAAAGTAGACACCACGCATGCGCAAACAGCTTGTTTTCCCTTTTTTTTTAAAAAAAAAAGAGTCCTTCTGTTGGCAAAATCGAGAATCTTTTCATCGCAATATCACGGTTAACGTCCAGATATTATGTCACAATTTTTTTTGTTAATTTTTCTAACTTGCTGCAATTTTTCTAACTTGCTGCAATTTATAGGAGAAACAAAAGTGGCCGTTTAGAAGTTCATTTCAATAAAGACGACATGCAATACAATAAGACTTTGCAAAACTTGCCTCCAAAGGCATCTAGACTATCCGAATTCTCCAAAACAGCTGCAAAAAACATGCAACACCTTTTTTTTCACCTTTGAATTATTCATGCGTAACCGCTGCAGTCAAAGAAGAAAATGTGTTGGTTATGCTTCCCCACTTCGGTCAAATTTTTTCTATCGCTGTACCCGGTCGTCCAACAGGGAATTGTGTGACAAATGGTTAACTGAAACTGAAGACGTTGAAAAAAAGATGGATATCGCAAGGGCTGAACTTGACCAGATTATATCTCAAAAAATTTCAATGCGCAGTCCGATCTTGGGTCTTCGCTGTCCGCTATCCTTTTTTACTTATTTCGGCAAAAACATATAGCACCTCAGAAAGAGCCCATTTAAATAGTGAATTGTTCAATACCTTAACAGAGTTCAATACCGTAACATAACTAACCATCTTTTGGGGCGTCGTCCATATAGGCAACCGGTTGCGACGATAAATAAACATAAAATCAATCAATCAATCAATCAGTCAAGCAAGCAAGCAACGATTCCAATAATCATTTTAATAACAGCACCAAGTAGTCATCGTCGTCTTCATTGTCATCATTATCATCATCATAATCATCATCAACAACAACAGCACGAAAAGTTTAATAAGGGGGCGTGAATTAGATCTAGATTTTTGGTCATCTGACAATATTTTTTTTCTGTTAGAAAGCCATTAAGCATGCTTTATTTCTTTCAGTAATTTGGGGTTATAACATTTTACTGAAATAGTTCTACTTAGATTCTCTCTTGTAGAGAGGTGCTTTGATTACGCATGAGTTTACTGGGCTACATATGATCCGGATAGTACACTGTTATTAGCGCTGGGTTCCGTTTTGTGATTAAACGCAAATTGAGACGGAAAACTTTGATACTCTCTACAGAAGAGAATGTCATAAATGTACCGAAGAGGCTTTGGCTCAATTTTGATCCAGTTAGCAGGCGATTTATCCTTTTCTACGGGGTAATTATGTTTAAATATTACAGAACCATGAAAACAGTTTGTTCGCCCTACGTATAAATGAATTTTTGATAAGTAATAAAGATGATAAAATGTGCCAATTGTCATTAGTTCGAAAAGAGTTCTGAAGGAAAAACAAGTGGGCGAAATCGGGACGAAACCGATGAAAACGATCAAAGAGAAGGCTGTCTTTACGAGATCTGACTGCCATAAGACGGCCTTTTGATAAGATTTTGGGAATAACATGTCTATTACAAGCAGGATTTCTTACCCGTTTAGAGAAATTTCACCATTTGAGCCACATCTAACTTGTTATCTGCATTCTTTGTCAAAGGATTTGGACAAATCTAACAGAAAGAAAACAGCTGTCAGTTAAGATCAGCATACTTTATGATATTGCCTGATATATTATTTACCCAGACCTAAAATAAAACCACTAAATCATGAATTTCATCGTGTGAAAATAATATTCAAAAGTAAAAGTTTAAAGTCCAAAAATCAGCAAGATAATTATAAATTTTGAAGAATGAATAATTTGCAATTGAATCTATTCACATATCTTCTCACATGTCTTAGATAGACCTATATACTGGACATGTAGCTTGCATACAAGTTAAAACCATTTTTTTTTCTCCAAGTTGAAAATACCCTGGGACTCAATGAGCACTAGAGCAGATTCAGCTTTCTGATAGGCACTGAGTCCTTAGGACTCCATGAAGAAATGAAAAATGCCAACAGTGCATATTCATTACATTAGTTGTGGCTTATTGCAGTTTCACTTGAAGTACCTAGATTGACTGTAAGAGTAAATCAGACAAATGTAACATTGTGCTAAATATAAGCCTATATATCCAATTGAATACTTGGATAAGTATTATTATCATTATATTTACAAAACAGTATTCAAATATTTTTTTTTTTAACTACTGTTGGTGCACATAAATTGATAATTGGGAAAAGACAGCTTCTCGCCAATAGGAAGTCTTCACAATCTAGTGACAAGTATATGAAATTCAATCATAATCCATCAATTATCCTTTAACTTCACCCATAAGAAATAGATATTGATAGATAATTCTCAAAAGAATGGAATCAGCTTGCTTAATGCAGCATTTTTTTTCTGTGAAAAAAATTATTACAGTCAAATGCTTTTTTTTCCCCCCAAGTTGTCCGATTCCTTTAAAAAAAAAACCCTCTGATATTGTTGAGTAATGGGTAAAACACTACAGTATATTGAACTACTGCAATTACAATGTCAACACAGAACAAACCAGATCTAATTTCTATTTGCTTAAATTGTTTTCATTCCCCTTTTTTCTGGATAGTAGGAGTTATTTTTGGGTATCAAAATTAAGAATTAATTTTTTTTTTTTACCTTTTTCAACCTTTTCCTTAATCCCGTACCTGTGAGATAGAAATTGGAAATTTACATGATCCTTTATTTCAAGGCAACAAGCATCTCTGTTCATCTTCTTTCAGCCAACTTTTATTGTTTTCTCAAACAAGTCAGACCCCTAGTGTGTCATAAGACTCACAAAGTCAAAAATTATCCTCTCCAAAGTCAAACCAAGCAACAAGTACAACTTCTCAGCAACCATATGTAATCTAATCACAATGTACATTGGACACATTGTCATCCGCAGAATTCTATTCAACGCATAATTGAAAAGCAAGACTGATGATAGTGAGCAAATCTACTGTTGTGACCATGTTTTTACCAGAATTTATAAATTAAACCTAAGTCATTATGTTTGTCCCTATTTTACATGGAGTTTTTTACTTGCCTGCTGCGTTTTTATTCAACCATTAGGTTGCCTTTCACAACTATAGTTGCCTTTGTGTTTGGTGTAAATCAAGATCAGACTGCACAAAGCATGCATAGTTGAACAATGATTACTTCTTTTCATAGTAAAGTTAAACCTGTGTTAGGTGGGCAATTAGTTTTTTACAGAAAAGCCTCTAAAATGTAGATCCATCCATATTCACAGCAATTGCAGGTGACAAATTAAATGTTGCTACAACTGAAAAAAATTCTCTTTGAAAGATTTAGAAAAAAAACCTTATGAGAAAAGGATAAAATGCTTGTCATGAGTATTTTCCCCTTTTTCCACAATGTTTTTAAAAACCTTTCTCATGGTTGTTATGGGATTGTTTAGTTAAGGATATGATGGGATACTGAAAATTTACTTAATTAAGACAAGTGCTTGCTTCAACATACCCTTTCATGTGGAACTTGATCTATGCTTGCTTGTACATACAGGTGACCATAATAAGACAGGCTTGATTGTAATCCATATTAAGATTTTTCATTGTTCATACAGTGGAGATGATTAAAAAAAACCTATTAGATGCAAATAAAAATCATGTCGACATTTAAGGAGGAATGAAAACTTTGATTCATACAGAAAAATGTTGAATTGAAAAATCTTTTGTTTTGAGGGATTTCTTTAGTTCTCACTGTGTTTTTTTTTTAATTCTAGTAATGGGTAGAAGAAATCTCCTTCGACATGTCTGTAGACATGAGGTCTAGAGCTTGGAACTATCATATGCAGGGACATAAAAAGTGGTATTTTACAGTTGGAAAATAAAAGCACAATTTAGTGTTCATATATCTACATCTGCTTTATCAGGACACTCTAGTAAAAAGAGTTCACCCATTTTTGCTCAAACTGACTTTTTATTTAAACTATTGCTATCAACAACAATTGTTTGTTTTCCTGTGATGTTTTCAATGACATTTAAACAATGAAAACAACACCAACAAAAAAAAAAAACATTTTTCTTTCCTTTGAATATTCTTTTTGACTGCAAGTAGCCAAAGCATGTCAAAATTTTCTGAATACAGTGAAGAATCAACTGAACAATAATGCTCCAATAGATCAAAGATATATCAAAAACATTTAATATCTACCATCAGTAGGTGTGGCCCAATATTTTGTGGTTTAATTTGGACTCGTATCAAATTATATTCCAGTTTTTTTAGCATACTAGTTTTTTGTTTGTTCCTTACATTATCTCAGGACTGTATGGTACATGTATTCAGGACACAATATTCTTTCAAGCTGTAATAGTTTCTTTTGCTATAGCACAATCATAAGAGATGAGTCTGCTATATTTGTTTAGTTTACAAAGCTTTCTGACTTCATTTGTGGTATTTAGGTAACGAGAAATGACCTTTACTGATGCACTATTTATGAAATAAACCAACACCTCATGAACTTTGTCTTGAACAATAACAGAACATTAATTAATGACATTAACATACAGGTGCTGATACCATCATATTTGATTGGTTCATTAGTACACTTAGTATGTTTTTCTGACCTGCAAGGTAATGATAGATCAGATTTTTTTATTGTGATTCCCTGTGCCTATTGTGTTATTTTCAATGCCATGCCTATTGTTTAAATCTCATTTGGGTTTTGACCACATTATCAGACTATGATAGAATGAAAAATATGCAGATCAAACTGACAATTTTTTTTGTGGCAAATTAAAACAAAGTAACGAGGTAACTGGTAACAAGGGTTTTCTCTGTTGTCCGCAATGTTTTGTACCTTAACAAAGAAAAAATTGTGTACACTGTTTGAGCCACATTGAAACTGCCTGCAAGTGCTTTTAATTTGGACAGGGCAAAAATTTTGCTCTGTGTTAAAGGGTTAAGGAATGTTTTACAAAGCATAGAAACACTCTTTATCACAGATACCCATATTTATTGTACATCATTTCTTGCATCTCAGTGCAGTAAAAGTTAGAATTCTATATATATAACAAACTTCAGGAAGTTAAAGGTCAAACATATTGCCCTGCTCCGCATCCATTTATGACTTTATACGTATATAATTTACAAATGTCTTTAAATAGCCAATAAACCACTTCAGATAGTGCGTGGCAACAGTGACCAGTAAGAGCTCATGAGTAGAGTTAATGGTTTCCAATGAAACGGATAAAACAGGCTACAGTCTTATCTAAGTTGTAAGAAATCTTAGGGAACTCTTAATTGCATTGCGATCATGTAATAGTGCTTTGATCAATAATTGGGTTATGCCTTCACTAATCTCAAAAAAAAAGAAGAGAAAATTAAAAAATGTTTAAAATACTGAAGAAAGGATAAAAGTAAAATATTTTATATTAACTTTCAACCATACATCCCTAGCATTGAATGAATCTGAGGATGAAGGCTGTTGAAAACATTATGAGAAAATGAGAACATGCTGGTAACCAGCATTTTCTCCTTTTCCCACTATGTTTTCTGTTCTTCCAAAATTAATTTTCAATTGTTGAGGTACATTTATTTAGTCATCTGCAAGTACTTGTTGTTTGGTAAAGGGATAACATACAAAAATCATGCAGAAAATTGCATGTTTTTTAAGAACTGAGAACTATAAGAGGGTTGTACCTTTACCACACAAACCAAAGATTTTACAACACTATAAAGTACAGATTTTGAAAAGTTTGTTGGAAAAGGAGAAAATTTTCCAACATTTTCTCCTTAATCGTATAGTATATTCTACCCTTTCTCAGTAATATCTCATAACAAGATTAATTCGTCATCTGCAAATGGTCTCAAATAATGGACATGTCTAAAATTTAGTTGGCTCATAAATAGTTACGGTAGATGCTTAAGTTGTATAGCATGGGATTAAAACTTTCCAATCAATTGTATGACTATAGTTATGCAGGTAAATGAATTAGAATTCAACATTTTTCCCCTCAGTTTCCAAAGCTAGATAAAGTGATATATCTTAGGTTTTATAACTTGAATGTTAGGTTTGTATGACAATATGGTATCAATCAACAATGGCATTTCAACATGTCAGGGATTGTATTGACAATTCAAATAAAGCTCCTTTCATCTGCTGGCCATTATTGCTGCTTTATAGCAAAAACAGGCTTTGATGTAGACCACTTTTATGTAAAGGACCAATTTGTTCTTCTTTTTGTGCAAGACAAATGTTTGAGGGAAGATTTCATTTCAAACTTAGATTGGCTGTCAAATTATTTGTGGCAACTCCATCCTGGTATGTCCAAACATGAAGTTTTTGAATGTTTTTATCCAACACCTACCTCATTACTTAACTTTTAACAAAAAAAAGATGCATAAAGCTTGGGAAATAATAGGAAATTATTACATGTTCTCATTAATTACAGCTTCTTTTTACTCTTAGCTTGCGAGGGGAACAAACGATTCTGTTGTGTACACTTCTAAGATGTTATCTCTTTACTACACAATGATGTGTTTAGCAAACCTGAAGAAAAAGCCTTTTGAAAACATTGAAGGAACAATGTTTCTACCCTTCCCAAAACAAATTTCATTTTTGAGCCAAGTTTATTTTATTGTTTTTATCCTAAATTTTGTTGTGCGGCAAAGACTTATTGTAGATGCTAAGACTATTTTCTGTTTACTGTTTCAGGTTTGCCTACGTATAAGGCCCATGAATGAGGATGAGATTTTGTACAGTTCATCATGTATTGCTCACAAAGTTGAGGACAGGGTAAGTTTGTAATTTTTGGCTGTCATTTAAATTCTAAATCCTTGAAAGATTTTTAAAGAAAAAAACTAAAGCTTATCCTTTTATCCTACGACATATATGATCATGTGGATATATTTGGTACAAACTCTAGAAAAGATTAACTGTTAAGGCTGTTTTTACCGAAACAAAAATTTGTAGACCCTATTCAGATTGAAAGGCTCTGCAGAAGACAGATTTGAAAGTGATAAAAATGAAATGAAATTTTTAAAAGGGTGGAAAACATTGTGGTAAGTGGTAAAGGGTTAAAGGGGGGGGGGGGAAGAAAGCAATTGAAAACATTTTTGGAACTAGAAAATGTGCTGGTAATTCTCCTTTTCCCACAATTTTCTCTTCTTTTATAGACAAGTCCTGTGATTTGAATCCCTTTTAATTTTCTTCTTTTGTCGCAATAATGTCTACCCTTCCCAAAACAAATTCCAATTTTGGGGTCCTGTTTATTTTGTCGTCTGCAAGTGCTTTCATCTATTGTCTTCCATAATTGTGTATCTTCTTTTGGCCCCTTGCACTAGCTTGTATTGGTATGTCTGCATCAGCCCGGATTAAAATGAGTAATAAAGCAAAAAAAGTAAAGGCTTTGTCTTGTGCAATACAAGCATTTATTGAAGTGTCTCGGATCACTTACTTTTATCTCCATTGACCAGCATAAAGACAAAGAAAAACAAGAGCCAAATGCCCTTTGTTCCTATACAAACTAAAAACTTCTAGATTTTCGAAATTGAAAGTGTTTGCAGATCCTGGCAATATAATTTTGACTCCGAAATTTATTGAAACTTTTTTTGGAAAAGGTAGAAAAATTAAGGAAAAAGGAGAAAATGCTGTTTACCAGCATTTTCTCGTTTTCCCACAATTCTGTCAAAAACCCTTTTGCTCAGAGTCATTGTAAATTAGGATTATGTGGTAAAAGGATATCTAGGACGGATTAACCCGAAGAGCTCCAAATTAACTCTTTACCACACAATCTCGACTTTTGATGACCCTAAGAAATAAGCCTTTTGAAAACATTGTGGGAAAAGGAGAAAATGCTGGTAACCAGTATTTTCCCCTTTTCCCACAATGTTTTCTACCTTGCTGGAAACAAATTTCAATTTTTGAATTACGTTTATTTTGTTGTCTGCAAGTTGACTGCTCTAAATTTTGTAGTGTGGTAAAGAGTTAACCCAACAGACTGTACAAATAAAGGATCAACCAGCACACTCACTCTAGGGTTGATTTAATTTGTTAATATAAATATGTCAGTGAAGCTGGCAGTGTAGATCAGAGATCAGACTGTTCAGTTACTGCTTTCTGATCTTGTTCCTGACTGGCTGCAAAGGCTGTCATAGTTGTGAAAGGTGCTGATAGAATTACTGTCTGCTTTTTTCACCCCATAAATCAGGGCTTTACATAGGATGTCTCTGTAGAAGGAAATGGAGGATTCTTGTAGTCTCACATTTGTAGAGGCTCTAAGTAGAAAATCAAGTCAACATGTGTCTGAATTTCTTAGTTGTTCTTTGATGTTTCATTTCAGCTCATGCAAGCATTTTTCATAACTTGTCTTTGAGCTTGTAAATGGTGGACTGGTCTGTGTAAATCTGCAAAGTTGTAGTCAATAAATCTGCCTTTTTTTCCTTGTTGTATGTCTTTGACAGAGCAGAAAAAGCAGATTATCAGAAACCATGGCAAAGTTTCTTTTTTAGCTAAGCTGCTTTTTAACTCATTATAAAACAACAAAATTCTAGATTTTTCCAAATTGAAAGCATTTTGCAGACGACAAAATAGACATGGCTTAAAAATGAAAACTTGACTTTGGAGGAGCAGAAAAGATTGAGGGAAAAGAAGAAGATGATGATTTATCCTTTTCAAGAAAACGATGAGTTACATGTATTATTGTAGCCATGGTGTTTTTGTCCTCAAGGTTGTCTGTGTCATTGTCGCTGTGTGCGTCAAATACATCGACATTTTGTAACAAGACATTTTGCCTTGCACTTGTGCATAAAACAGGGTCTGGTAACCATCAAAGTATTCTTCACAGTTATGCCCCTTTTTGTACTTAGAATCAAGTGGCTGCTGCAGAACATTTGCACCAGTATGCAGTGCTCTTATCATACCTCTGAAGGGTCGTATTATGGTATGGCCCCACTCATCTGTCTATCCATCCAATAGCAATTTCTTGTATGCACAACTCCTCCTACAGTTTCCATCACAAAAAATTGAGACTCGCCTCAATGAATCTATATGATGTATAGTTATGCATGTGACGCTTAAAATATGGATCTCTGTAGGTGTTCTAGATTTCGACCCATTTCATTGACAAGCCACTTCAGGCATATATGTGCTGCTCTACAAAGCTTTTGCTTTAATTGTTGTGGGCTTTATCATTGCAGGATTTTCACAATGGGTTTTTTCTGAGGAAAAAATTTTCTATCTCCATTAACTCTTTACTACACAATACGACTTTTGATTCCCCTGTATAAGAAGCCTTTTGAAAACGTTATACAGCATTTTCTCCTTTTCCCACAATGTTTTCTTCCCCATCCAAAACAAAAGTCATTATTTCAGTTACATTTAACTTGTCGTCTGCAAATTCATTCAATTTGGACCAGTCTGATATTTTGTTGTTAGGTAAAGAGTTAAAATACGTCAAAGAGAAAATATATAAAAGTCCCACCTTTTGTTTTTACAGAAATTGTCTTAGGTTGTGTTTTTCAATGTTTTTACTTGAGGAAAGAATTCATTAGTTTCAACCATCAACTTGTATCACAAAAGATGGTTACTATCATGGTGATCTAATAAAAAATGTACCTGGCTTTCACTGCTAATGTCGACGGGCCTTAAAACACTATTCATTTATTCATTCATTCATTCATTCACTGCTGATTTTAAAGATGGCCCTTTCAGATTTTGGGCTGAAAATTTTACAAAAATACAAAAATCATCCTTATACTCCCACGGCCTTTTAACATTTATTCATAAAACCCTATTGGTCAAAAACCATCCAACATCAAGAGAAATTAGAGATTTACTATGGCCTAGGTGGACACCGACGGGAAACATGCTCTATTTTCAAATGAGCAACTCACTCATTTACCGTACTTACTGGAAATACACAGACAAAGCTTCAAACATAGCACCCGAAGAAGACATTATGGAAAATAATTACTTATCAGTTATATTATGGAATTTAAGCATCATTAGTCATGTGCCAGTCACTTGACATTTCCACAATGCTTTTTTTTTATTTTTGGTGCGAAATCTAAAAATAGAGGCTACATAGCCTTTTAAGGGAACACCATCAAAAAAAATTTTGGGGAGTAATTTTATGATTCTTTATTATTAATGATTTGTATTATTTTTTCATATGAATTTCAGTGATATATATAATTTTTTATTTGGTGAGATGTTAGAAATCTAAATATCCACCTTTAAGATGTTTATATTCCTATTTCTAATTACAAAAATATTCGCTGAAATACCTTGCATGTAGTGTGAATTTGTTATGGAAAATTAATGATATTATTATAAGTATAAAAACATGTACTTGACAAGTTTCCTCTTGATCTTGATTGGCCACATACCTAGGTATCAATACTTGTGAAAGATGCTTTTCTGATTAACCCTGTACCAAACAACATTTTAGACTTGCCTAAATTTAGAAAGGATTTGCAGACAACAAATGAAGCTGGTGTGTTGGAGTCTGTTATTGAAAAGGAAGAAAATATTTTGAGAAAAAGGAGAGAATGGTATATTAACAGTATTTTCTCTTTTTTTCCAAAATGTTTTCAGAAGCCTTGTTTCGCAGGGTCATTTAAATTTGGGATTGTATGATTAGTAAAACTTTCTTTTTTCATTTGCAGATGGTTGTACTTATGGATCCTATGGAGGATCCAGAGGACATCTTAAGGGCAAATAGGTCCCGTGAAAAAACTTTTGTATATGACGCATGTTTCGATGGCAGCTCAACTCAGGTAAGTTTATAGCGGCATTTCAGACCTTTATGGTTTTAATGACATTTTTATGAGCAGTGACCTTGGTTGAAAAGATTGTGGGTAATCTAAATACATGTATTTTGGAGACACTAAATCAATTTCAGCACTGGCTGCTTCGAGATATACCGAAAAGCAATAGAAATCAATATACAGGAGAAATCCAATGCAATTCCATATTTTTCTGTGTTTATTTCCATTGAGTTCAAAATTGGTATTTTCATTTCCTTGGGTAATGATTAACATTAAATGAAAATAAGCAGAAGAGAGCAACTGACAACAATATTATTTGAATTCGATGATATAACTATTTGAAAGAACCAACAGACAAAAAACAATGATTTCTAATGTGAAATAATAGATAATCAAAAACTTAAACTCGGAGCCAATCTTTTACCATATATTCTATGATAAGATATCACAAGTCATGGGCGGATCCAGAGGGGGGGGACTGGGTGTCCGAACCGCCCCTGGAATTTTGGCAAAAATGTGGTTATCGGATTTGTGAAATGGTACTGGTTTGATATTGCACAGCATTTATGTAAAATACAGTCATAAAAAAAGGTTCTAAATGTGGAGACCTCCTCATGGTTAGAACTGGAAACATTGACTTTTCTTGTTAACGGCTTACATCCACAGAAATCCGGAAATCAAAGTATCATATAATAAGACGAATGCGTTTTCGGTGGGACCCCGCCTGGAAAAGATATCTGGATCCGCGCATGCAAGTATGGTAGATCTATTACTCGAATGAATTGACTTGAAAACGGTAAATGTCAAGTTTGACCCTTGCTGTACCAAAGTCAAAATATGAGAGCTTTTATGGATGGCATAGATCAAGATCAGACTGCTCCGAAAATGCATCTTAGATCTATGTCTACTGCCATTTATTAACAATTCAAACCAACCAAATAATTTTTATCTCAGGTACATGTATTTTAAGTGTTCTTTATCCCATTACCACACCATCCCTACTTTTGACGCCCCTGAGAAAGAAGCCTTCAGAAAACATTGCGGGAAAAGGAGAAAATGCTGGTAACCAGCATTTTCTCCTTTTCCCACAATGTTTTCTACCCTTCACAAAACAGATTTCAAATTTCCATTGACTTTTATTTTGTCATCTGCAAATGCTTTCAGTTTTGACGAGTCTAAAATTTTGTCATTTGGTAATGAGTTAAATACACAATAAATCTATTAGCCGCCTAAAAGAGTTGAAATACATGTACCTTCACATAGTTCTGCTTGCAGACAACATTAGCCAAATCTAAGTCCTGACAATGATTCAAGTATGTAATGTAATTAATAGAGGTATTTTTTAATGTCAGTTTGTTTGAGTAATACAAACTGGACAAGAAACGTTATTGTGCATTCAATTCAGAAGCTATTTACTTCCCTCAGCAAGTTTAAATCTATTTGTAAATGTATTGGTATAGCCTTTTGACTATACCTATTCATCGCATAATATACATAATTATTAATCTATTTAATGTTACTGGTTGAACTCAGGCACATGTTTTGCCAGGTGCCTGCATACAGCATGAAAAGATATGCTGGGTCACATATTAATTTAAAAAATGCTGTTTTATAGATCATACGCGGATCCAGATATCTTTCTCAAGGGGGGGTCCCAACGAAAACGCACTCGTCTCAATATATGATACTTTGATTTCTGGATTTTAGTGGATGTAAGCTATTTACAAGAAAAGTCAACGTTTCCAGTTCTAACCATGAGGAGGTCTCCACATTTAAAACCCCTTTTTAAATTTATGACTGTATTTTACATAAATGCTGTGCAATATCAAACCAGTCCAATTCACATTTTTGCCAAAATTGCGGCGGGGGGTGGGGGGGGGGGTCCGGACCCCCGGTCCCCCCCTCTGGATCTGCCTATGTAGATGCATCTTTCTGTCAAAAAGAACTGTATATGAAAACTGTTTTCAAAACCTCTTATGTCCAGAAATAGGGAATGACAGCTTTTTCATTACCTCATAAAGGTTAGGATTTTAGAACATTAGATTTAACCTTTTCCCAAACAATAAATTTTAGACTCTTCCAAACTGAAAGAGTCTGCAGACAACAATCTTAAATTTAATGAAAATGGTAGAAATTTCTTATAAAGGGTAGAAAACACTGTGGGAAAAGGAGAAATTGCTTGTTACGAGCAATTTCTCCTTTTCCCACAGTGTTTTCAAAAGACTTGTACTTCAGACACGTTAAAACCAGGGCATGTTTGGGAGAGGGTTAACTTTACAATGTTAACCTTACAGCCTTTATCAGGCAACAAAATTTGATTCATGTCAAATTTGAAAGCATTTAATTTTACAGATGACAAAATGAAACATGGTTCAAATAATTGTAGTTTCCTCAGATAATGATAAAAAACATTATATGAAAAAAGATAAAAAGCTGTAATCAGCATGCTTCTTTCCATAAAATGTCATCAAAAGCTGTATTTCTTATATTTACTTATACAGGATTGTTTGGTAAAGGGTTGATTGTAAAGCACAAATTATTTTCTTCAAATACATGAGTTGTGCCCTATGAAAATGGGGAGTATTGTATCTGCGAAAAGTATTGACCCAGGTGAGCAAGTGCAGTCTATGCAGGGCCTAACCTGGGCGAAAATTTTTCACTCTCCGTCAATCTTCTGTATGTCAAAGGACTAGTGTACCTGTTAACTCTTTCCCAAATGAAAAAAGTGTAGACTGGTCTGAATTGAAGGCACTTGCAGATGGCAAAATAAACAGAACTCGGAAACTGAAAATAGTTTCCAGTAGGGTACAAAACAGTGTGGGAAAAGGGGAAAATGCTGGGAACCAGCATTTTCTCCTTTTCCCACAATGTTTTCAAAAGGCTTTTATCTCGGGGTCATAAAAACCAGGGATTGTTTGGGAACGATTAATATAGTTGGTTGTGATGTAAAATGGATTTTTTCGGCTCGATAATAATTATGCTGACTTGCTAGGTACATGTATAATGTATCAGAGAGGGGAATTCACTCATTACCAAACAACAAAATTTAGGACTACCGGTAGTCCAAATTGAAAGCATGTACAGACAACAAATTTAATGTGACTCAGTTTGAAGGTTGTTCTGGAAAGTGTAGAAAACATTGTGGAAAAACAATAAAATGCTGGTTACCAGCATTTTCTCCTTTTCCCACAGTGTTTTCAGAAAGGCTTCTTTTTCAGGGTTGTCAAAAGTCAGGATTGTGTGGTAAATGGATTATGCTTCAGTCCTTGCCAGAGCATGACTTGTATACTCTGACCATCTAAGGGTCTCTTTGTTCAGGACTCTGATTTTTGTATTCTACCCTATGTTACAGTGCCATATGAAATGCTTATAAATGCTAGAAAACTCATGAAGTGTAATCTGTAAGAAATGTTTCCATATCGTAACTGATAACCTTTTATCATTTTCAAACAAAATCTCTTGTTGTACGCTATCCATATAATTATGGCATAAATGGCATACACTTTCATCGGTGTTAAAGTCATTGGACAGAAAAAATTACATTGTATGTGTATCATCGCCATAATTATCTTTGAAAGGAATGAAGTAGCAGCACATCAGAGACAAATTGTAATGGCAGGTGGAATTAACATGGAGTCAATCAATCATTTACCACTGACATGTCTCACTTTCATAAACCAAGCCCACAGCATGCTGCTTATAGCTCTCTATCAGTACCTTGATTCTACTTTGGATTAGTTCATGATAACAGCATCCATAGGGTGGAAAATAAATATTGAAATTAATGACTAAAATAACTATTCAGGCATACAAAGTTAGAAAAAGTCCCAGCTGGGTTAAGCTCATTAGATTATTCCTAAATGTACATTTTGTGATTGACATTTTATTGATTTTTGTATTAAAAGGTATCAAGTATTGGATCAAAACTTCAATAACTCATTCCCTCCTGAACAGAATTTGCTGCAGGCAACTTTTAGAATATCCAAGCAAATACTACTGATGTCATGAAATAAGGTCTATAATCTACAAGGATATATCTTGAAACATTCTTGCAGAAAGGGAAGTTGCCTCTTTCAAGCAATTTCTCCTTTTACCACTTAGTTTTGAAAGTGTTTTGCAGCTATACGATCAGTTGCCTGCAAGAGATAGCATGTATAGAATGATGACAAGTGTGCGCCATGATATATCAGGGCATGGCCAGACACTTGGGTTTTATGTTTGAGTATATCCTTCACTTGGCAAGGTGCTTAAATTAGACTATTTTTCATGCTCCTTGACTTTGAAAGAATCAGATCAAACCATTTTTCAGCTCCATGACTGTGAAAAGAATTATGAAAATGTACCTTCTTTGGTTTGATAAAGCATTGAAACATTTACTGTCTCTTCAAATGATATGATGGGACAAGAATCTTAGGATTGTAGAGGACCAAATATTGTAAGACTCATCAGCGAATGTGACCAAATTACATGTACATGTATAAAATGAAAAGGCTATTTATTAACTCTTTACCAAACAACAAGATTTTAGACTGGTCCAAATTGACAGCACTTGCAGACAACAAAAAACCCTCAAGAATTGAAATTTATTTCCATCATGGTAGAAAACATTGTGGGAAAAGGAGAAAATGCTGGTTACCAGCATTTTCTCCTTTTCCCACAATGTTTTCAAAAGGCTTCTTTCTCAGGGTCGTAAAAACCAGGGATTGTTTGGTAAAGGGTTAAGGAGATCTCTCAAAATATCACATGGTCTTTACTGATGATATAGGTGCTATGATAAAAATGAAATATTGTAAAACATGGAACAAACACACTTACCTATGGAATTTGAAAAATTAGTAATGGCTTTGACCTTTTATTTGTCCAGGTCAAATCTTTGTGTCAGTGTATTGTTATTAGTTCTGGTTTTCTTTCGGCAAATAATTTGAGGCAATTATATCTTTGCAATGGGAAAAACTAGATGTGTTGAAAAGAGATTGGCACATAGTCAAACTAAGATTTACAACACATACACTGCACTTAACTAATAGTGTCAGTGGTTGTGAAAAAGGTCCTGAGTTTGATACCCTGGAGCTGGTATCATATTTGGGTTTTTTTGTTGGCTCACATGTTTGGCGCAAGTACTGGTGTATACAGTTTCTTTTGCTGACACAGCGACTTTATGCACCGACCATTCTTAGAACATTCTTAGTCTCCGTATTTGAGATTTTCTAAATTTGATACAACACAACCTTCGACTGGCCAAACCACACGATTTAGCCAATCAGAAGTTGTGCTGCTTTCAAATTTAGAAAGTTCTAATGAAGAAGATCAAGAATATTGGTGAATGAAGACTCTGAAATATATGACTTTTTAAAAAAGATTCATAAAAACATTAGATAAAATATACTGTCAATTTACATATTTGCAGGAAGAGGTGTATGAGTCCTCCACAAAGTTTCTCATAGAAAATGTCATTACAGGCTACAATGCCACAGTGTTTGCCTATGGTGCCACAGGTAAGCATTCATAATCTCTAACATCTCTTTCCCTGTGTGCAATATATATATGCAATTTTTTAAATCTTTACTAAACAATCTGACATCTTGACAACCCTGAGAAAGATTGTTTTTGAAAACTTTGTGGGAAAAAGTGGAAATGCTTGAAACAAGCATTTTTACTTTTCACACACTTTGTTCTTAAACCCTTTCAAAGACAAATTTTATGAGTAGATCCATATTTGATTTGTTGTAATTTGCAAATGCTTTGAATTTAGACCAGTCGAAAATCTTATCTTATGGTACATGCAAAAAGAGATACCGTAAGCTGTTGTGGACAGTGTAGACCTACGGTAGTTAAGACTGTATAGAACATCTTATTTAATTTGAGATCAAAACTCTCCAAAATGAATGATGATATACCATTGGCCAAAAGCAACCTTGAAAACACAAGACTTAGATTTTTTAGAATTTTTTGCCTGGAGTATGGTAATGAATAACCTCATTAACCCATTACCACACAATTTCTACTTTTGACGGCCCTGAGAAAGACACCTTTAGGAAAGATTGTGGGAAAAGGAGAAAATGCTGCTAACCAGCATTTTCTCCTTTTCCCACAATGTTTTCTACCCTTTACAAAACATACAAATTTCCGGTCACTGTTATTTTGTCGTCTCCAAATGCTTTCGATTTGGACAAACTTAAAATATTGTCATTTGGTAGTGAGTTAAGGAACAAAATGATTGGATCTGGATTTGGAAGGGTAGAAACATTTTTAACCCTTTACCAAACAATCCCTGGATTTTACAACTCAGAGGAAGTAGACTTCTAAAAACATTGTGGGAAAAGGAAAAAAATGCTGGTAACCAGCACTTTCTCCTTTTCCCACAATGTTTTCTACTCTTCTAAATCCAATTTTCAATTTTGAGCCATGTTTATTTTGTCGTTTGCAAATGCTTTCAATTGGACAAGTCTAATATTTTGCCATTTTATAAGAGTTAACCATTTACCACACAATTCCGACTTCTAACAACCCTTAGAAAGGTGCCTTTGAAAACACTGTTGGAAAAGGAGGAAATGCTGGTAACCAGCATTTTCTTCTTTTACCACTGTGTTTTCTTCCCTTCCCAAGTCAAATTTCAATTTTTCAGTTGCCTTTATTATGTCATCTGCAAATACTTTCAATTCGGACCAGTCATTAATTTTCTCGTGTGGTAAACAGTTAATTTGTCATCTGCTAATCTTTTCAGTTTGGACCAATCTGTAATTCTGTTATTTGATGAAAAGTTTGCACATTACTTTCAAAGCCTTCTTTTTTTTTCAGAAAAAAAAATGTTGGCATGTTTCAGGTCCATGAAAGCACTCAGTTGCTAAGCACAGAGCAACAAGACCCTTGTTTAGTTGTAATTTAATTTGGTTTTTGAGAGTTGAACATTTAAAATGTCATGCCAATGTTCCTGACTAATACCATTTACTTCTTTCCCTTGAAGGCAATAAGCAATATGTTAAGGCCTTTGCATAGCATTGTAGACAATCAAACAGCATTTCTATTTTTTTTATGTATTATGTCCAATATTTTGAGAGTACATGTACATGTATATTCCAGCCAAAATGATAGCTTTGAAATTGCATTACAATAGTAGGATCTTTTCAAGTGAATAGAAATTTAGTGTAGGTTGAATGTTATCTTGCCTTAACTCATTACCACACGACAAAATTTTAGACTGGTTCAAATTGAAAGCATTTGCAGACGACAAAATAAAGGTGACTGAAAAATTGAAATTTGTTCTGGGAAGGGTAGAAAACACTGTGGGAAAAGGAGAAAATGCTGGTTACCAGCATTTTCTCCTTTTCCTACAGTGTTTTCAAAAGAGTTCTTTCTCAGGGGTGTCGAAAGTAGGGATCGGGTGGTAATGGGTTAAATTTTATTTCAATCACTTGACAATCCTTTCAATGGCAAGATTAACCCAATTCTGTTTGGTATGATTTCCTCTACCTCTGCATAATTACAGGTCAATAAACTATTTTGAGAAAAGGAACAACTACCCTTTTTTCCACAATATTTCTTCTTCCGTTGATAAAAGATTTGTTGAAATGTTTGCCTGTTGTGTGATAGTTTTGGGTAATTCTAAATGTGGCTTATGAGGTAATAGATTAATCCCTTGTATGTAAACCAATCCTGAGTTTTAATAACCCCCAAGGTTAAAGGCTTTTTGAAAAAAGGTTGAAAAGTAGAAGATGTATTGGTAAACACCATTTTTCTGCAATATTGTCTTCCTATAAACAATTATTATCACTGAAGGTATATTTGATATGTTTTTAGCAATATGGAAATGTTTAAAACCTTGTTGCCTAGTAAAAAGTTAATTACCGGTATTTACCAACCGACACATTTTAGACCCTTCTAAATTGAGAGCATTTGCAGAGGACAGAATAAACATGGCTCAAAATTGAAACTTGACCTTAGAAGAGTAAGAGAAAGGTTGGGAAAAGGAGAAAATGCTGTTTACCAGCATGTTATCCTTTTTCCACAATGTTTTCAGAAGACTTCTTCCTCTTGGTCGTAAAAACCAGGGATTGTTTGGTAATGGGTTAAGAATATAATGGGAATTTAATCATAACATTACATAGATATCTTCATTCTTCTGCTCAATGAATGTAATCTGTGCACCCATTATGTTACAATATTGCCTTCTTTGAAACCCTTTGAATCTATTCTTCCTCTTTCATAATCATAATTATTAAATTGAGGATAGTATTTATGTAATTACTGAGGACATTGTGCAGAAAGATCTTGCTTCAAAAACGTCTGCTGAAGGTAAATGCGTTCAAGAATAGCTTTTAAGCACTACTGCAGTACTGGGCCTGTATTCACCATTCTGAAAAACATTCTCTGTCTTATTCTCCAGAATGTTCTCTTTTTGTGTGTAACACAACTTCTGATTGGCTAAACCATTTGGTTTGTCCAATCAGAAGTTGTGTTACGTACATACTTTGAAAACCATGGAGAATAAGACTAAGAATATTCTCAGAAATGGTTGGTGTGTACAGGCCCAAATCCATATTGAAGGAACTTTCAGAACACAATTCATATGTTTTCAAATGATTGTATTTGTCTTCGAAAGGATAGAAAAGATCACAGGAGAAAGAAAAAATGTTTGTTACGAGCATTTTCCACTTTTTTCACCATCTTTTCAAAAGGCTCCTTCTCAGGGTCGTTAAAGTTCTGGAGTGTATGGTAAAGGTTTAACTCTTTACCATACAATCACATCACAAGTGGAAACCAACATTTTCTCCTTTTCTTACAATATTTTCTATTCTATCAAAGACAAACTTCATCATCTTCAAATGAAAACAGTGTGGTAAAAGGAGAAAGTGGTGATTACCAACATTTTATCCTGTTCCTACAATGAATTATATCCTTTCATCAACAAATGTGAAGGCCACATTTATACTGTCTTTAGAGCCACATTCATACTGTCCTCTATTTAAAGACTTTTAGTATAGACAATTTTGAAATTAGATGAGAGATTTAACCCATTACCACACAATCCCTACTTTTGATGCCCCTGGGAAAGAAGCCTTTTGAAAACACTGTGGAAACAGGAGAAAATGCTGGTAACCAGCATTTTCTCCTTTTCCTACATTGTTTTCTATCCTTCCCAGGACAAATTTCAATTTTTCAGTCACCTTTATTATGTCGTCTGCAAATACTTTCTAGTAAAGTGTTAAGCTCTTTAGATAAGAGGCTACTCAACTTATCAGTAGTTTTTTGAGTAAAATCCATATATAAATCTTTAGTTTGATCGCCCAGTTTACTTTTTATGCTCGTCAAAAAATAATAATGAGATGATGATTAGTTAAAGGTTGTAACCCTCTCATTCTTTGAGGGTTTTTTGTGAAATTTATTCTGTCAGCAGAGCTCCAGATAGAGGGAGTGGTTTTGGTTTCAAAATTGAAAATATTTATTATTTATTATTCTCCCCTAAACCTTTTATTATGGGTACTCATTAGAATCGTCTCATTGAGACGATTCTAATTAGTACCCACAATATGGGGTTTGGAAGAGAAATAATGGATTTAGAATACCATCTCTCCCTCTTATCTGGAGTTCTGTGTCAAGATGATAGGTAAACTCCTTCACTGCCAGCTGAATAAATTTTATTTTAGGTCTAAAATTATAGTTCCTCTGGAATTGAATTACAGGTCATAGTTGAGTATTAGGGGCTGTGGATGATCTGGATCTAAGATCAGATTGTAGATAAACTGCAGTTGATCTTGTTTGGTGGGTTGGTTGTATTGGGGTTTAATGCTACTTTAACAGCTAAGGTCATACCATGGCGGTCGGTGACGCACATGTGTTTCCTGGCTTTCTCACACCGGTACTTACACTACTTTCTTTCCAAAGCCACCAACTACTTTTCTCACATGCTTCAGCAGAGGTGAGAGGCGAACATTTGCCGGAAAGAATGTTCGCCTCAACCGTGTATCAAACTCACAACCACCAGGTCACGAGTCCGACACACTCACCACTGAGCCACCCGGGCGGGCTTGATCTTGATGTCCACAGTCTGAAAAAGCAGTTTAAATTGCAATTAACAGTGGAAGAGTTTAAAAAAAGTTAGGAAATACTGATGGAAAAGGAGCAGTTACTTTTGAACATCAATAAAATGCTTATTATGCTTCAATGTTTTCAACACAGTTCAAATATGTGGCAGTATTTCTATGATACATTCATTAGGCTGAAATATTTTACTTATTCTAACCTAACAATGACTAGAGTTTGATAGGTCTTAAATTAGCCTGTGCAGTTCTTGGTGGTTTTGGAAGAACATGTACATGTATTTGTTTATAAATACATTTCTTCTTGTGAAAAATCAAGAACGACAGCAAATCCAATATCTTTTTAACTCTTTCCCAAATGACAAATTTTGGAATCTTCCAAATCAAAAGAGTTTGCAGACGACAATTTCAGATTTGGAGAAAATAGCAGAAGGTTCTCAAAAAGGGTAGAAAACACTGTGGTAAAAGGAGAAATTGCTCGTTATGAGCAATTTCTCCACTTCCCACAGTGTTTTCAAAAGACTTTTACTGCAGACACGTAAAAACCAGGGCTTGTTTGGGAAAGGGTTAAACAATCTTTCTGTTACAAGTTCACAGGGTTATTTTCATTTTATATACAATGAAAACATCATGCCACAAGTGTTATATTGAAACCAGCAAGCATAATTTACTTCCAGGTGCTGGGAAGACCTACACAATGTTGGGTACAGATGATGACCCAGGTATCATGGCCCGCACGCTCAACGACCTTTTCATCTCCATGGAGAAGACAAGGGAAGATATGAAATACAAGGTCACAATGTCATACCTTGAGGTAAAATTGAGACTTTTTTATTATATGAATGTAACAATTTTCACTAGAATGGAGTTGCAGGGAGTATACTGGAGTCATCTTGTCTGTCTATTTATCTTTCTAAGCAATTTTTTGTTTTCTTCTCCTGTAGATTCTACCAACTTGATGATAACTTTAATGAAAACCTTCTTACCATTTGTGCCCTTGCAATAACCGTATCGTGGTTGGTTTACTATTGCAAGAGCTATGGCCGCGCAAAACCTTAGCCTGATCCTGTTATGAGGCAATATGGGGGTAGTGGGAGTATTTTTCAGCCTGCCGTAGTTATGGTCTTACATACTTTGAGATATGCACTTTTTTATTTCAAAGAATGCTTCTGTGATATAGGTCAAACAAGTGAATTCTCCTGCCTCCTCCCCAAGTATATACTCTTCTGTCAAAGGAATGAAAAAAAAAAATTGATTCCTGAAGAAGGCGTTACGCCGAAACGTTGGATAAAATATGAAATGTTGTTAAACGTGTTGTTTTTTGTTTGATTCTTACTTAGTCAAAGGAATGGGTAAGACTTTTGAAAAATCATGGAAACCTCCACTCATTAATATGGTATTCTTGCAAACCATTAGAAGATGATTCAGCAGTTGATCAATAAAGGTGTTTTTTTTAAACCTGTATGCAGCAAATTTTGTAGAAATACATACAATCATTCATTGGATGTGCAAATCTAAGTTTCATTGAATTTCAATGAGCCTGTCAAACATCAAAATTTCTGAAATGGGATATAGATAAGGTTACTGTAAAATTAACTTAACTCTTTACCAAACAAAAAAATTCTACACTGGTCCAAATTGAAAACAGTTGCAGACGACAGAATTAAAGCAACTTGAAAATTGAAATTTGTTCTGGGATGTGTGGAAAACATTGTGGGAAAAGGAAAAAAAAAATGCTGGTTACCAGCAGTTTTTCCTTTTTCCATAAGGTTTTCAAAGAGCTTGTTTCTCAGAGCCATGAAAATCCAGAATTGTTTGGTAAAGAGTTGAATACCAATATCATGATGAAACATGGTATTCCGCTGATTTCAAGAACTTTTCAAATCTTGGTGAAGATCTTGGTGAAGGGAAATCACCATGAAGGTCTCTATATTTGTTTAAGCAGATGGTGTGCTTTTGTAGTATTGTCATTTAGGAGAAATTAATTATTTATATCTGAGATTTGTTGTTTTCCTACTGTCTTTGTGTAAGTGGGGTCAGATGGTGGACATGTTGAATGGTTCAGTAGTTTAACTGCCTATACAAAAGAAGAATACTTTTGTTTTTGAAAAGATACATAATTATTTCCAAAGAAGTACCCAGAAACATGCATGATGGTCTCGTAAAGGTCATTGAACTATCTGCTTTGTAAGCCATAACTGTTTTTAACTCTTTACCAAACGACCAGATTTTAGCCTGGTCCAAACTGAAAGCACTTGCAGATGACAGAATATATGCAACTCAAAAATTGAAATTTGTTCCAGCGGGGTGGAAAACACTGTGGGAAAAGGAGAAAATGCTGGTCACCAGCATTTTTTCCTTTTCCTACAATGTTTTTTAAAGGCTTCTTTCACAGGGTTGTTAAAAGTCGGGATTAATTGGTAAAAGGGTTAAACTTTACTCTTTACAAGACAACAAGATTTCAGACTTATCCAAATTAAATTTTAAAGCAATTGTAGACAATTTATTAAGTATGCTAAAATGAGGAAATGTGTTTTTGAAAGGGTAACTAGGAAAAAATTATGGGAAAAGGAGAGAACAATGGTTAGTAGCATATACTCTTTTTCTCACACTGTTAGCAAAAAGCCTCTCCTTTTTGGTTCTATCAACACAGTATTGTTCAGTAAATGTTTAAGCCATTGAGTTTAAAGTTGTATGTTATAAGACTTTGTAGATGAAACAGATCAGGTTCAGCTGCAAAGAACATTAACCCTTTACTCCATAGATACTCATTTCAACGCATTGCTTGTAGGAGCCTTTGGAAATCATTGTGGCAAAAGGTGAAATTGCTCGTGACGAGCAATTTCACCTTTTGTCACAATGTTTTCTATGCTTTCAAAAGGTCTCATATACACATAAGAAACAGCTTCATCCTTGCTGTTATTTAGGGTCAATTAGAGATACCATAGAAATGCCTTATGGAGTAAAGGGTTAAGTCTGATCTTCAGTCTACAATACATGCTTTTGTTTTACCTTGTTTATGTCAGAAAAAGCTGGAGAAAGTTTTAAATGTGGGTCAATTTTCTGAACTTAGCTCTCTCCAATAAAACCCCTGGTTTTCACGGCCCTGAAAAAGAAGGCTCTTGAAAACATTGTAGGATAAGGAGAAAATGCTGATAACCAGCATTTTCTCTTTTTCCTGCAATGTTTTCTACCCTCCCAAAGCAAATTTCAGTTTTTGAGTCACATTAATTTCGTTGTCTGCAAATGCTTTCAGTTTGGACCAGTCTAAAATTTTGTTGTTCGGTAAAGAGTCAGTGTGTCCATGTCACACACTTCATGTTTTTGTGGGTTCATCTTTAACACAACACAATGGTTGTGAAGATATTACGGTACATTTATTTCCTTTGAGCAGACCACTGTTACACTGTTTAAAAATGAGAAATTATTCCTTTTTCTCTTTTCAGATCTATAATGAAATGATCAGGGATCTTTTAAATCCAAGTTCAGGAATTCTTGATTTGAGAGAAGATTCTAAAGGTGGAATCCAAGTAGCCGGACTGACAGAAGTCAAGGCAAGGTCAACTGATGAGGTAAATGTTTTGCTATGTTTTGCAACTTAAGGTGTTTTTTTATGGATGATTTAGATCAAGATCAGACTACACAGAATATGCGGTCAAATTTTTGAGCCATACTCTCACTCTGTCATAACTATTTGTTTAGAAATAAGTAAGAACTCTAGCAAAAAAGAACCAGCGACATTAAAATCACATTTAATTCTTTCTTGTTTGAAAATATGATAATTGGCTACCATAGATCTTATATACCAGATATAGATTTTTAAAGGTGCAAAACATCTTTATTAGAGCTACTTTTCAATTGCAGTCAGATCATGAACTACATTAAAGCCAATACACCTTATATTCCCATTCAGATGTGAGTCTCTCATTAACTCTTTACCAAACAACAAATTTTGGGACTGAACCAAATTCAGAGCATCTGCAGACAACCATATAAATCTTGGTAATAAAAAATTATGATGATTTCTGACTTGAATGGGGTAGAAAATATTTTGGGAAAAGGAGAAAATCCTTGTTACCAGCATTTTCCCCTTTTCCCAGTATGTTTTCTATAGGCTTCTTCCTCAGGGTCATTAAAAGTTGGGATTATTTGGTTAAGAGTTAAATAGATAATTGCTTGTCAACATCAAAAACTTTTAGATAATTGCCATGGAAATAGGATGCAGTCAATGTTCATAGCAGAGCACTCTTTTAGATTTTGACTATTTATGTTTATCATTTATTGTTGGTTATTTCAAATTTTTTGAAAACAAAAAACATTAAAAAGCACATTTAAATCTATCACTTTTTATAGAAAATAAAGCTTAAGGGTAAAAAAGTAGTTGCTTATGACAAGTGTTTGCTCCATTTCTCACACTAATTTCTGCCAAGG
Organism: Tridacna crocea; assembly: GCA_943736015.1. Lineage (NCBI taxonomy): Eukaryota > Metazoa > Mollusca > Bivalvia > Cardiida > Cardiidae > Tridacna > Tridacna crocea. The sequence continues at coordinate 32,220,093 of OX031056.1, forward strand.
TATAGAAGTCTTATTTGTATTGTAAAGGGTTTCTATCAGTCATGCATTTCAGCCTGATCAAAAGTTTGATCATCAAAAATCATTTTGCATATATTTTATGTAGAATTGATGATGTTAGTGGAAGCATGTCACGTTAATTGAATATCTGACATATTTGATTAAATATTTCATACCTTCATTATTCCCTCACCACAGAACACAAGCTTAACCCATTACCACACAATCCCTACTTTTGATGCCCCTGAGAAAGAAGCCTTTTTGAAAACACTGTGGGAAAAGGAGAAAACGCTGGTAACCAGCATTTTCACCTTTTCCCACAGTGTTTTCTACCATTCCCAGAACAAATTTCAATTTTTCAGTCACTTTTATTTTGTCGTCTGCAAATGCTTTCAATTTGGACCAGTCTAAAATTTTCTCGAATGGTGAAGAGTTAAACTTGTTCAAGTTGAGACCATTTGCAGGTAACAAATCAAATGTGGTCTAAATGATGAGATTTTGAGATTTATCTTTGAAAGGGTAAAAAACAATTTAGGAAAAGGAGATTACTAACATTTAGATAAGGTTGCTTGGTAACCAGCATTTTCTCCTTTTCCCACAATGTTTTCTACTCGTTGAAAGCCACGTTTCATTTTTTGAATCATGTTTATTTTGTTGTCTGCAAGTGCTTTCAGTTTGGACAAGTCTAAAAGTTTGTTGGTAATAAGTAAACTCACCAATGGCAGTGGAAAAGTCATGAAGTGCTCAGCCCACAGCTTTTTGCTTTTGCAGACCGTGTTACCCATTACCACACAATCCCTACTTTTGACGACCTTGAGAAAGAGGCCTTTAGAAAATATTGTGGGAAAAGGAGAAAATGCTGGTAACCAGCATTTTCTCCTTTTTCCACTGTTTTCTACCCCTAACAAATTTGAAATTTTCTGACACTTTTATTTTGTCATCTGCAAATGCTTTCGATTTGGACAAGCCTAAAGTTTTGTAGTTTGGTAATGAGTTAATCAAGATCAGACTGTACAGAATATGTAACTGATTTTGATCCCCAATATTTGTCAGGACAAGAGACAAGAGTAAAGATATTTGTCTGGAGCTCAGGCTTGGTATTTAAGAAAGCTGTTGCCTTTCTAATTGTATATTGATACATAGCACAGCTATATAAGGAGAACACAACATTCAAGGGGAAAAAGAAGTAATAGGTCATTGTTTTTACATGCAAATGCTTTTTTTTTCCACATTTTTTCCCCAAGAGCATGATAAAGTTGCACCAGCACAGCAATTTATTCAATTTGTTTTTATTTTTCATGTAACAGGTCATGCGACTTCTAGTGACAGGGAATAAGGAGAGAACTCAGGAACCCACTGCTGCTAATAAAACGTCTTCGAGGTCACATGCTGTGCTTCAGGTCATTGTACGGCAACAAAATCGAGTAAAAAATGTGATGCAGGAAGTCCGAACAGGCAAGCTGTTCTTGATTGATCTAGCTGGGTCAGAGAGAGCAGCTAATACACATAATCGAGGGAAAAGGATGGTGGAAGGAGCACATATTAATAGGTCACTACTGGCGCTTGGCAACTGTATCAATGCTTTAAGTAAGTAAAATGATTAGTGCAGTACTCTTTACCAAGAGGCTTTGCACATTAGCAAATCTGAAATTCTGTTGTCTGGTTAAACCTTTACTAAACCATAAAATGATAGACTGGTCCAGATTGAAAGCACTTGCAGTCGACAAAATAAATGTAACTCAAAAATTAAAATTTGTTTCCAGCAAGATAGAAAACTTTGTGGGAAAAGGAGAAAATGCTGGTGACCAGCATTTTCTCCTTTTCCCACAATGCTTTCTACCCCTTCAAAAGCAAATTTCATTTTTTCAGTCACATTTCAATTCTTATCTGTAAATGCTTTCAATGTAGACCTGTCGAAAATTTTTTTGTTTTGAAAGAAGTTACCAGTAAGTGTAGCAAGTGCTTGTACAACCCATATACATGGACATGGGTTGTTCATGATCTAATTGGTGTGAGACTTGGTCCTTTTATCAAACAACAAAGTGTTCTATTTGTCCAAACTGAAAACATTTGCAGCTTTCAAATATAACACATAACATGAAATTTGCATCTCATACAGTAGCAAAAATTGTGGGAAAAGGAGACAAATGCTGGTTACAGGTCTTCTTCTGGGATACTAAAAGTCAAGATTGTGTAAGAAAAGAGTGATTTTGAAGTTTGATGTCTCTGAAAAATGTTAAATGAAGGAAATGCCCTAGTTAGAATATCTAAAGAATATTGGTTTCTGTTTTTCACAAAACATTATTTGTCTTGTTAAATATGCATGATCAGTTCCCTACTGGAATGCTGTAACCCTTTGACCACACAACTCAACTATTGGGAGGAGAGAATAATTCTTTTTAAATGTTATGGAAAAGGCGAAAATGTTTGTAAACAGCTTTGTAATCAGTACTTTCTCCTTCCCACATTTTCTACCCTATCAGAAAATTTTAGTTCATTTGTGTCAGTTTCAAGTATGTCAACTGCAGAATAATGCTCTCAATTCAGATGAGCCATATATTTATCCCTTTGAGAAAGCTTTCACCCATTACCACACAATCCCTACTTTTGACGCCCCTGAGAAAGAAGCCTTTTGAAAACACTGTGGGAAAAGGAGAAAATGCTGGTAACCAGCATTTTCTCCTTTTCCCACAGTGTTTTCGACCCTTTCCAGAACAAATTTCAATTTTTCAGTCACCTTTATTTTGTCGTCTGCAAATCTTTTCAATTTGAACCAGTCTAAATTTTTATTGTGTGGCAAAGAGTTAAGCTTTGGTGAGCAAAAATAGCCTTTTCCCTGTTTCAAGGCTAAAAGTACTATTCAACTAAAAATGAAAATAAAATCTTTTAGCCATTATCTAAAATAAAGAAGAATACTGGTATAAGAGCAAATTCAAGATCAGACTTCAAATCGTGTGCTGTCTTATCTTGGCCTTTGTTTACTGGGTACCTCACATTCAGCACAGAACAGTGATTAACCCTTTACTGCACAGTGATGAGTTTTGACAACCCTGAGAAAGAAACCTTTTCAAAACATTGTGGGAAAACGATAAAATGCTGGTGACCAGCATTTTCTCCAGACCTTTACCCACAATCATTTCTACCATATCAAAGAAAAATTGCACTATTTGAGTCACATTGAAACTCAGTCATCTGCAAATGGTTTCAATTTGGACAAGGCTAAAATTTTGTTGTCTGGTAAAGGGTTAGCTCTTTACTAAACAACAAGAAATTAGACTTGTCCAAATTTAAACCACATGCAGGCAACAAATTAACCCATTACCACTCAATCCCTACTTTTGACGCCCCTGAGAAAGAAGCCTTTTGAAAACACTGTGGGAAAAGGAGAAAATGCTGGTAACCAGCATTTTCTCCTTTTCCCACAGTGTTTTCTACCCTTCTCATAACAAATTTCTACTTTCCAGTCAACTTTATTTTGTCGTCTGCAAATGCTTTCAATTTGGACCAGTCCAAAATTTTCTCGTGTGGTAATGAGTTAAATGTCTCTTATATGATGAGATTTGTCTTTAGAAGGTTAGAATACATTGTAGGAAAAGGAAAACATGTTTGTTACTGGCATTTAACTCATTGTTGTAGAGATTTTATTTGCACATGCGAATTATTGCTACATATGGTAAAGAAGAGAAATACATAATGTTAAAAAGAGAAAATTCTTATGAGAAAGTTATGAAAATGTTGTGAGAGAAAGAAGAAATTGCTTGTAAAAAGTAAATGGTCCTTCACCCTAGAAGCTTTCAAAACATGTTTCTATCTGGAAGAAATCTAGTCTGGTACCTCAGAACTTAACACATCTGACTCATGACTTGGTGGAAGTGGGTTTTAATACTCATCTGCAGCAAACTTTCTATTTGGCAATTTTTTGCCAGTGACCTCAGATGCACATAAGAAAGCAGTCAGTGCCTTGGAAAGAAAGTTGTGTCAGTACTGGTGTGAGAAAGCCAGGAAACACATGGGTATGTGTACTGACCACATGATATGCTCTGAGATGTTAAAACTGATGATAAACTCCAATACAAACATACATAAGATTTATAAGATATTTTTGCATGGTAAAGGGTAAATATAGTGTAAATTAGATACCTCAGTCACTGACACCTTCATGGATTCCAAGAAAGGAATGAAGCTAGATATCTGATGTAATTAATCCATAATGCATAGGATAGTTATATATATTATCTGAAGTACATGGAAACTGAGTAGAACCTTGGAGGAGCTTCTCTTTTATTCCCTGCTAACTGGCATAAAATGTCATGTTTTAGTAGAAAGCAGGGGCCACTAACTTTTATTGAGCTAGAGGTCTTTGAACTCACTACCCTCTGAAGTAAAGTTACAGCAGACAAATTAGTACACACCCCCTGTGAAATATTAACCCTTTCCCATACTCTTCCAAACTCATGGCGTTTGCAGACCACGATTTCAAATTTGATAAAAATGGCAAAAAGTTCTCTAATTGGGTAGAAAACACTGTAGGAAAAGGAGAAATTGCTCGTTGCAAGCAATTTCTCTTTTTCGCACAGTGTTTTCAAAAGACTTGTACTGCAGACACGTAAAAGCAAGGGATATTTTGGGAAAGGGTTAATAGGCAACATGAAATAAGTTTTAATGTACACATATATATGTAAGTTGTGCTCTTTCAAAGGCAGGTAAGAAATTGGTGGGGGGTTTGCTTGAATCTGATTGTCTGCCTGTTTGTTTCTCCATCTATAGATGAAATTTTGGGTCATCCCTTTCTGTTAGAGTTTTCAACAGAGCCTCTTTGCCATGGGAACTTGTGCTCATGTTATTGCCATTGTGATGGTTAATTTTTAGCTCCACTGGTCAATGGCCAATGGGCTTATGTCATGGCTCGACGTCTGTCGAGCGTTTGTCCGTGCATCTGTCCATCCATGTGTGTGTTAACTTTTAATTCAAACATCTTCTTTTCTTAAACTACCTATCAAATTTGATGAAACTTCACAGAAATGATCCTACCCTGGTCCACTTCAGAATTTCTCAAAAGAATTTGATTCCTTCAAAACCTCTGGTTGCCATGGCTACAAAACTGAAAAAAAGGAATTAACATTTTTAAAAATCTTCTTCTAAGAAACTGCAAGGCCCAGGGCTACCGAATTAGGCATGTAGCTTTATCAAATGGATCTTTAACAAGTTTCTTCATATTATAGGCCTGGGGTCAAAATTGGCTTCATTCCAGGGATCACAAGTTTAATTAACATGGGCCCCTAAATATAGTCACTTCAATTTAAACATTAATCAGAGTAAAATAACTCTTTTTATAAAGGATAAAGTTTGTTACTGTTTACCTCCCTTGATTATCAAACTGCAGTCATACATGATTGGTGCTAGATTTTAAGTTTTTTGATAGAAAATGTTCTGTTTTCATGGAGAATGATTCATGTTGATGCTAATAGTTATGCTCATATGAATGGAATATTACACTCAGAGCAAGGTTTCTATCATTCAGTTTTTTTTCCATGAACTTTACCTTTCATGCCAATGAATTAACCTGTTTGTATTGTCTGACAGTGTTCATTGTTTTCAAAGGCCCTCTTTTTCAGGGTCATAAACTCTTCAGTTTGTGTGGTAAAGGGTTAAAAAGCCAATGGAGCAATACATGGCCATCATGACCCTCTTGTTACATGAGTTGTGTCATCCTTTTTCTCCTACAGTTTGAACAGAAGCATCTCTTCCATGGGATTTTGCATTTGTTCTATTATTATTATGATTGTTAACTTTTACATGAGTTATGACTCTTTGAATTGATTTTCTGATCAAATGGCAAAGCTACCAAAGGGGTTTATTTGTTGGCCTGCCTTAGTTCAGTCAGCAGAAATAAACCTGTTTTCTAATCCAAGCAGCTGGTGGAGGCTATTAATTTGATGGTCTTAACAATCTTAGACAGTTCAGTTAGCAAAAGTGAGCCAGTTGCCAAAAATAGAAAAGAAATGGAAAGTATTCTGGAAAAGGGGGCTTAATGCATTATCATAATGTATTACCAATCACTACCTAATGGGTTCATAAAATTGATAGGAAAATACATGTACTTTTTGTTGAAGCTTTTAACCCTCTTTTTTCACAGGATATGAGTCATATGGAAAAATGACAGAATGATAATTAAACTTATTGTGATGTACACTGCACAAAAGCAGAATTCAACGAATTTTCCCGCTAGACGGAATTCTACAAATACACATATATCTAATTTTGACATTCTTGGTACAGAACCAAACTTGTTATTTTCCAAACAGCTGTTAGTTTGAATTTCAAAATGAGAGAAACATTTACTCAATAAAACTTTACCTAGTATGATTCATTCAGCTATGATCGGCTAGTACGAAACCTATGCACAGGCTATTTATTAACCCATTACCTCACAATCCCTACTTTTGACACCCTTGAAAAAGAAGCCTTTAGAAAACATTGTGGGAAAAGGAGAAAATGCTGGTAACCAGCATTTTCTCCTTTTCCCACAATGTTTTCTACCCTTCACTAAACAAATTTCAAATTTTCAGTCACTTTTATTTTGTCGTCTGCAAAGGCTTTCAATTAGGACCAGTCTAAAATATTGTCGTTTGGTAATGGGTTAAAACAGCCCCTACATGCTTTGGTAATAGGCTAATAGTTTTGGTATAAGCCCTTCTTTTCCCATGTATACGTGAATGAATAAAGCATCATAGCAGACAGGTCAAATTTTGGTCTTGATGGGGTTAAAAACTTGTTAAGAATTTACCTTTCAGTCTGTTAGAATAAAGAAAAGCAAAACATATTATAAAATTTCTGTAGTATTGTATCTGTATTTTACATATATACATGTATTTTTTTAAAAATATAATCAGCAGCAATTTTTGTTATAATGAGTTCAAGAATAAAAACCCCTGTCAATTTTCATGCTGGTATTGTTGAAAACTACAAAAAACATAGAGTAAATGAGAATTGAAAACACAGTGTGAAGTAAGGTAGTAATGGAAACTGTCACTTCTGATACAGATACATTGCTTAGCAACAGTGTCAAAACAAATGGCCAATTAATAATTGACATTTGATTTACTGATGATATTCATCCTGTTCATCAAAATGTTCACTTATCCCCCCTCCATCCCTTGTAACATTGAGTCAATACTTAAATCTTTACCAAACAAGGAAATTTTAGACTGGTCGAAATTGAAAGCATTTGCAGATGACAAAATAAAGATGACTAAAAAACAGAAATTTGTTCTGGGAAGGGTAGAAAACACTGTGGGAACAGGAGAAAATGCTGGTTACCAGCATTTTCTCCTTTACCCGCAATGTTTGTAAAAGGCTTCTTTCTCAGATTTGTGAAAAGTCAGGATTTTGTGGTAAAGCGTTAAACATATTTGCAGCAGAAAACAGAATCTTTAATTTTTTACAATATTTCCAAAAGTGCTCTGAAGCATTACATAGAATTAAAACTCTTTACTACATGACAAAATTTTGGACTAGTCCAAATTGAAAGCATGATTTGCAGAGGACAAAATAAATGTGACTCAAATATTGAAATTTGCTTTGGGAAGGGCAGAAAAACATTGTGGGAAAAGGAGAAAATGCTGGTTACCAGCATTTTCTCCTTTTCCCACAATATTTTCAAAAAGCTTTCTTTCTTGGGGTTGTTAAAAGTCGGGATCGTGTGGTAAAGAGTTAGACAGACGGAGGTTCAGTTTCCATTTCAATTGTTCATCCTATTCAAAGAGTGTGGCTCATAGAAAGTTACAAAAAATGAAAAGGCAAGGTCAATGTAAAATTATCACTCTGGATCCATATTTTTGATGAAGTTCTAATATAAGCACTCAAGATCTGTTTGGTCTGTGTCAGCTTATGGGCTGTTGTTGTAATTCGTCATTGGAACAATATTTTGAAATTTCTAGAATAAGATGATAATTCATTAAAAAAAAAGATACATTTATGAAATATGATAGATTATGAGTGATACCAAAAAATTTTATTCCCTTTCATGAGACAGACATTGTTAATATTTAATGATTTGATATCCTGTCAAAGGTGTAGTTTAGAGGTTTTTCAATGAACAGGGATAACTGGTCCCATAGGACAAACATTTGTTCAGTTTTATTACTCTGAAATTTAATATGTAACCTGCTAGATAAATTAAATAAATTTTCAAACCCATAGTTTGTAAAAACCTGAATATTGCTATATTCTTAGTAACTTTTTGGTGGAAAATACCTTCTTATTGGACAGTGTGGATCCAAGATCAGATTGCACATTTTGTGCAGTCTGATCTTAGATGTACACTGTCAGAAAAATGTCCAAAAGTTGCACTTAGTAGACAAGAGGTTGAAAGGGGCTATCTGTACTTCGCCACTGAAAAGCATCTCTCTTGGGAGCATCCTCACATTACAAATAACTGGACCAAATAATTTTCTATTTGCCTTTTCCTGTCCTGTTGAGATAAAACAATAACTCATAGTCACTGATGAATGATTGTGCTTTTGATAGATAATGGAATGATTGCTAACCAATGACTTCATAAATATTGATTTGTTTGTGTTGTAAAACCACTCTTTCACTCTTTATCAAATGACAAAAATATGGTATCTGTGGTTGTGAGGTAGAGTGTTGGCCTTGCAACCATGAGGTCTCGAGTTCAATACCTGAGAGCAGGTATCAACTTTGGGATTTTTCATTGGCCCACACATTCAGTGCAAGCACTAGTATTGATGTAAAATGAATATGTTTAAACTGAACTAAACAAAAATACTTGTATACACTTGTGCAAGCCGAAAGAATAAATTGCAGATAACATGTAAATGTGCCTAAGCCTTAAGGCCCTATTATGGAATTGGTCTTTGAAACAGTAAGAACATTTAGGGAAAGTGAAGAAATGTTGGTTTTTACCAGCAGTTGCTCCTTTTCCCACAATGATTTCAATGATGTATTTAAAAAAAACCCAAAAACCTTTGATTCAAATGTTTCCTTGTGATAAGTACCAGTAGTGTACTTTATAAAAAGCACATACGGTAATGCAATTACTGATTGAAAAAGATACTAATTGGTGTGGGTTAGCCTTCTAAGACTTTTAGTTTCACATAAGTTAGATTTTTTTAGCAGGTAAAGCAATACCATTTTGTTTTTTTGTTTGTTTTAGAATGGTGAAATTAGTGATTTTATTTTGGTAACTATCCCCTATGTACATGCAGCTTTGATATTTTAATACCAACAAGAGCTGCTTTTGCTGCCTTATTGTGTAACACATGTGCCTTTTTTATGTCCTTGCAGTTAAAAACTTGGGCAATCAATAGAGGAAACATAATGTTTGCCTTTCAAATTCAATTTCTGATTTGTAGAATCAAGCTTTCTGACATATTAAGATATCTTACCCTTTTATGAATTCACCTTTGTGTCTCTGTTTTAAGGTTTTGATGCAAGTACAAGTAAACTTTGTAAAGAAGGCGAGTTTGTAATTAGACAAATTCCCAAGATTGATTACCACATTTTTTTTTCTATTTTCAGCTGATAAAAATGGAAAAGGCTATGTGAACTACAGAGATAGCAAGTTGACCCGACTTCTGAAAGATGCTCTGGGTGGCAACTGTAAAACAGTGATGATAGCACATATCTCACCTTCAAGTATCCATTTTGAGGAATCCAGAAATACTCTTGTGTATGCTGATAGAGCCAAACATATAAAAACAAAGGTTAGATTTCACCCTTTTTTTTTAATGTGCAGGTGTTTACATAATTGAAAATATATCATTAAAAAGCTAATGAATTCTTAGACTGCATATCAGAGGAACTTCGTTCCTTTGCAGACAGTGTAGATCATCATGTTACTTTTTTTTTTGAGCTTATACTTTATTGTGCACATCTAAATGGTACATGAAGGTCGTGGCCATCCCTCAGTGCACCTTAAAGTTTGCTATTAGTAATGTATCATCATATTACTTTATTGGAAATGGACTGTTAAATTTGTTTCTCAAATGCGTCTCAGTATCTTTTTAGCTCAGCTGTTTTGGAAATATTGACATCTGCATTGTTGTGTGATAACTTTGACTTTCTTTAAAATCTCTTTTACTACTTAACCCATTACCACACAATCTCTACTTTTGACACCCCTGGGAAAGAAGCCTTTAGAAAACATTGTGGGAAAAAGAGAAAATGCTGGTAACCAGCATTTTCTCCTTTTCCCACAATATTTTCTACCCTTCACAAAACAAATTTCAAATTCTCAGTCACTTTTATTTTGTCGTCTGCAAATGTTTTCAATTTGGACAAACCTAAAATATTGTCGTTTGGTAATGAGTAAAGGTATTTGCTCCAAATTTCAATTAGATGTTAACTGTCAAGAAGGGAACCTATTCAGCAAGAACAGTTAATTCATCACCAAAGGATAATATTTTAGGCTTATCCAAATCGAAAGCATTTTCAGACGACAAAATAAAAGTGGCTGAAAATTTGAAATTTGTTTTATGAAGGATAGGAAACATTGTGGGAAAAGGAGAAAATGATGATTACCAGCATTTTCTCTTTTCCCCACAATGTTTTATAAAGGCTTCTTTTTTTCAGGGTTGTCAAAGTAGGGATTGTGTGGTAATGGGTTAACCATCAAAATATTTTTGATGCAGTCATGCTTCTTGTTTGACTTAGAACTATCACCGAAAATCCAGCAACAGCAGCCAAACATTGGCACCAGTGTGCAGGTGCCCTTGAAATGAGTGTGTCTTTAACCTTACATTTTCTCTTGTTTCTGTTATTATTAGGTGAGGAGAAATGTTACTGATGTGGCCTATCACATTGCCCAGTATACCAATATCATCCAAGAGCTCAGAGAAGAAATCATGAGACTAAGGAGTAAACTGAACAACCCCACCCAAAGTGCTGACAGGAAGTCTAACATTGCTGATATACATTCCGTCCAATGTAAGTCTACCTTTCTTGATCTAACTGACACTCAAGAGGAAGACATTGGAAAACAGTGTAAGAAATGAAGAAAAACCATTATTTTCTCCTTGGCTATCAATATTTTCTACCCTTCCTAAATGAGTTTCAGTCACACTTGAATGCATACATGTATGGCACATGAGTTATATCATCGTTATATCAGCATGCTATATGGAGTGCAACACGCGAAAAGGGTCATTCGGACATTTGGGTAAAGTGTCGTCTCTGATCAGCGTGTGTACTCCGCACAGGCTAATCCGAAACTACACTTTCCGATTTTATGTGATTTTCTGTTTTACGCAACTATACTGTAATACAAAATCTAATGTAGTTGTAAAGTGCCGTCTCGGATTAGCCTGCGCTGACTGCGCAGGCTAATCCGGGACGACACTTTACGCAAATGTCCGAATGCACCTTTTCGCGTGTTGCACTCCATATGGCAGGAAAAAATGAGCATTCAGGTATTTGCGTAAAGTGTTGTCTCGGATCAGCCTGTGCAGTCCACATGGGCTTATTCGAGATAGCACTTTACAACTACATTTGATTTTGTGCTATAGTAGGCTCGTTCAAAACAAATAATTACATAAAAATGGAGTGTCATTTCGGTTTAAGCTGTGTGGACTGCGCAGGCTGATCACAGGCTGATCAAAGATGATGCTTTACGCAAATGTCTGAATGCCCCTTTTCAAGAGTTTTAGGTCATACATGTATTTGGCGTCTTAGATAGAATATTTTTTTTGCTGTGTGTGATTTTTGAGTCGCCTGTTTGCGTAGCAAACAGGCTCTCATTGTTATCGTCTTGATCTATGGGGTGACGTAAGCATACTTCCGGCCTTGTACTGCTTCCTGTCCCAAGTTCCGGTTTACGAGATAAAACAGTTTTCTAATAATTCGGTGAACAACCCAGTTTTTTTCTGTTGTAAAGAATTTACAATCGTGCCTTTGTGATAATGAATATGTCTATAAAGACTGAGCTGTTTAACGGTTCAAATCTTTGAAACGATCATTTCGTCCACAAGGGTACACATTAGCCTGATATCTATGTAAGACATCATCTCTAAAAATAGCGCATTACGTATATACATGTATGTAAAAATAGCTGCCGTGAACTAAACAAGTCTGCGGACACGCTGAGAAATCTTCAACTACAAGCATCTTTTCTGCTTCTATTTGAGGACAATTCTCAGTAAAAATTGTTTAATAATTACCTATTAGAAGTACACTCTAACTCTTACAATCTTACAATCCCAACTGCAAGCCTTATTTCAATTCAGCGCTCAACCTACGATAGGACAGAGAAAGGCAATGCCGAGTTAACATGTCAACAGTAGGCTAACTTTTTTTTAACGAATTTTTAACGACATGGAATGGTTGCATTGCCTTCTTAGACATTCTTACACGTTGCTTCTTCCCAGCTTTTTAATCTAGACTTTAGATACTTTGCACAGCCATATTCTAGGTGCACCAGAGATCGTACATAGCGTATGCAATGTACACGGTTCTAGGCTGTACCAAGTTATCGCTTTGCAGGTGTTTTCTGGAATGTAGCTTTGCGACAAATATAGATCTTGTAATCACGTGACGTATAAACGTCATTTGCACCACGGAAATCTTTATGAATTTACATATTTATGAATCAGTCGCTGAACCGGCCTTTACTTTCAGCGTGCACCGACCTATGTAGAGAGAGGGTAGGAAATTTACTATATTTAATTGGTTTTCGTTCATAAAGACGGCCAAATTTGTTAAAGTCTGCTGTTTTTTTTTTTCAATGAGCGATTAACTTAGATCTAGTATTTATTAAACAACAATTTATTAGTGCGGGTGTTAGAACGCACAGGTGCTTTTGTAAATGCCAAAATCTAAATTTACACAACGCAGTTCTAACATCCAGCAATCTGAGAAATTGACTTTTTACTCCGCTATAATTCAAATATAATAGAACAGATCAGTGTTTACCCGCTCGAACAACAAGTTCTTTATTGGAGTGTTTGTAATCTTGTGAAGGGTTTTTGTAAAGGGTAATAAAGCGAATCGCAAACATTTAATTTACACCAAAGCAACATACATGTAGACAATTTTCGATTGGTGTAGAAGCACTATAATCCCTGGGACGTTATAAAACGCAGACAAATATCAAAGGCTGATGATCATGCTGTTGGGTTATAGATTTTATTGAGCTGTAGCAGCCACATTCATAGAGTCCATTGCTGGTCAAAACCTCAACCTGGACAACAACAAAAACAAATTATTTCCAAAGGACAGGTAGATCACTGAGTCAAATATTTGTTTGTGCTCCAAAGGCTACAGTTCAGTCCAATGATCATGAAATTGCCCGGCTGTTTGTCTCAATATTTTCTTTAACAAAACTGGATATAGGTCACCTGGGTTTAAAAGAAAAAGCCTTAAGGTTGTCATTAGGTCAAATCAGACGAAACCGTAATAGAGCTGTAGAATCCATTTATGTTCAGTGTAATACTTATGAAACTTTGTCAGACTGCTAAGATTAGATATGAGCGAGTTGCAAAAGGGCATTTTTTGTCCAGTATGTCACTAGATCCTATACCAGAAGACAATCTGGTCTTTATTTGTAAAGGGTTGTTGTCTGTGAATAAAAAAACGTTGAACTCATTAAAGCTGGTCCTGGTGCCTAAATTTTAATTTCCACCACATTTTTTTAAATGTAAATTTTAATACTGATATTTTGAATTTTAGGATGACAACTCAGAAATATGCTTGCATATAATACTGTCTTGTGGTTAAGTTATTTTGTATCTTGAATGCTTTTAATAGATTTCAACAAAAAATGGTGAAAACTTCTAACCCATTACCCCACAGGCGACTCTCAGGACTATCAGTCCTTTGATTTATCTACATGCGACAACTGTACTACGGGCCAGAAAATGATTAGGTATGTAAAAATTTCTGTTGTTATTTTTACAGCTGAGGTGCTGGAGGCTAAGCGTAATGCTGATCGAGAAGAACTTCACAAACTCAAGGAACAGTTACTGATATCCTTCAAGGATCAGATGGAACTAAGAAAAAGTTTGATGGAATTGAACAATGCCACAATGGAGATTAGCCTCGAGACAAACAGAAATCAAATGATTATCAGCGAGTATGTCTTTTTTTACAAGCTTTTGGCCTTAAGTAAGTTTTATAATAAGTTTGTAACAATGTGAAAATATTGAAAAATTTTATTATGAACTGTTAGTGTTACAGATACACCCCTCCCCACTTTCAAAAATTTGAAAATGAAGATGAAATCATTTTTCAAAAAATATTGCAACCACTTCATTGAAAATTGCCAATTCTGTATTATCCAATCCGCTTGCTCAAAGCATTATCTCCTGAGATGATTGTTTAGATGAAAACTTTAAGATAATTTCGTTATTCATAAAATATGAACCATCAAACATGAATCTTAGAGCCTTACCAAACAATCCTGCGTTTTCATGACTATAACAAAAAAACATGTAGAAAGCATCATGGGAACAAATTTCTCCTTTCCAACACTGTTTTCTACTGTACAAAAACAATTGCTACAATGTGAGCCACACTTGATTTGTCATATGCAAAAACTTTGGCACATGATTTGGCAGGGTATATATATGCATTCAAGTAAAACAGAATATGACAGATGTGACATTTCAATTCACTATCCAGACTTTATATTCTTACAGATGGGAACTGGAAGTGGCAAGAGCAAAGAAGTCTGATAATCCTCACAAAAGTTTAGAGAGCATTCTTGAAGGTAGGCTTCTCATATTTGTGTTTATAGGTTGTGACTAAATAAGTTACACACTTTTCTGTGTACATGTATATGAGTTGTTTTACTATGTTGTCCATGTAAAGCTGTATCTTCTTAATTTCTTTTCCAACTAGACATATTTTACCTTTCAAAATCACTTTTAGCTCAGAGGAGCCCTAGATCCTGTATGCTACAGACTGTGCCGCTGGGACTCGGGGTAAAAATGTCAGATTCATTCATATTAAAAGTATTTCAACCACCAACGAAATGACCCTTAGGTGGTTGCCCTTGCAAATGTAGAAAACATGGTGGGAAGAGGAGAAACTGCTTACAGTATGTTACTGGTATATTCTCCTTTTCCATAAAAGATTTCAAAGAGCTTTCTTGCCAGGCTATTAACTGGTAACAGCACAACAATTTCAAGGTGGCTCAAATGATGCAATTTTGCTTTAATGGGGTAAAAAAACTTTGTGGGAAAAGGAGAAAATGCTGGTTACCAGCATTTTCTCCTTTTCCTACAATGTTTTCAAAAGGCTTCTTCCTCAGGGGGGGCATTAAAAGTTGTCACTGTGAGGTAAAGGGTTAAAAGATGATATTGTTTGATAAGTGGATAAAAGAATCTTCTTCCAAACCATAAGCATCTGTGGCTGTAATATTATTTATGTAGCATGATATCTTTGACTTCAATGAACTCTCTTAACCCTTTCCCAAACAATAAATTTTGGACTCTTCCAAACAAAAAGAGTTTGCAGACAACAATTTTAGATTTGGAGAAAATGGCAGAAAGTTCCCTAAAAGGGTAGAAAACACTGTGGAAAAAAGGAGATAGTGCTCATTATGAGCAATTTCTCCTTTTCCCACAGTGTTTTCAAAAGAATTTTACTGCAGACACTGTGCGGTAGAATGTTACAAAAAGATACAACAAACCTGTTGTTGTTTTCTACAGACAATAACAAAGCTTTAGAAATGGCTGGTGTTGGCACAGATGATTTGGAAGGTGCTGATGAGGTCAGGACAGCTAAAGAGGAGTTAAAAGTTCTTCATGAAGAGAAGCACAGAACAGAGAAAATAAGAGCCACTGTCAAGAAGGAACTGGAAATGGCTAGATCTAAAACCAGAAAGCTTGAGGATGTAGGTTTCAATTCCAGTGATTCTTTAACTCTTTACCACACAATCCCTTCTTTTAACGACCCTGAGAAAGAAGTCTATAGAAAACATTGTGGGAAATGGAGAAAATGCTGGTAACCAGCATTTTCTCCTTTTCCCACACTGTTTTCTACCCTTTCCAAATCAAGTTTTAATTTTTGATTCAGATCTATTTTCATCTGTAAATGCTTTCAATTTGGACTAGTCCAAAATTTTGTCGTTTTGTAAAGAGTTGATATATGACAAAGTTTTAGACTTGTTTTGAGTCATACATTCGCAGACAGCAGATTAGTTAAGTTCAGATTGTAGGATTTGCCTGAAAAGTGTAGAAACATTGTGAAAATTCTGACAATGTTTCCAAAAGCCTTCTTTCTGCAGTCATTCAAATAATTTTGTGATTGTGTGGTTAAGAGTTTAGAAACAGAGCTTGAATTGCTAGTGTGATGTTTCATGTTATCAGTGCAACAATTTTTTTGAAAACTTGGTAGTAAAAGAAACAATTTCTTCTTTCACAATGGAGTTATACAGGTTTTAACAAAATGTGAGGATTTTTTTGCAGCATTTACTTCTTCCTCTGTACTGTTTTTCATATCATTTCAAAACGATTCTTTCTTTTCTAAAAATGGTTTGCTTTTTTGTCACTTGCAACATTTTTTCATATAGAATTATCTGTAATTCATTATAATGAATATTTTACAGCCAAGCCTGGTAGCTCCATGGGCTTGAAATCGGCATGTGCTGCCTTTATTCCCATTTGGCTGAATTCTTTGCATTGGAAACTAACAAGATTTGTTCCCTTTCACAGCTGAATTATGTTAAATTGATCATTATAAGAAAAGCAGCCACTGGCATGGAATAAACATTGTGCCAAGCACTAGTAAAAGACAATTCAGGGTGGCTTGGATAGGTGGTCTGACACAATATGACTGAAATTATGTTGAATATGGCATTATACACCAAAGAAAAGTCCAACACTTTTACAGCAAACTATAATAAAAGTCCTAGAGAGGAAAAGCTCATTAAATAAACATTATGGTAAGAATATTTTTGTATCAAACTATACTCCTTGTTTTCATTATAGACTATTCCCCAGAGGATCAGTTCGGAAGATCAGAAGGAAGTCCTGAGGCTATTGTGTAAAGTGCATGAATTAGAAATTAATAATACAGAAGTTCAGTCATCTTGTTTACTGCGAGATTTCCAGATCAAGAAGAAAGATATGGTGATTTCTCGCTATAGACAACACCAAAGCTTGTGTGATCAGATAATTCATAAGCAGAAAAACTTGATGGAAGGTAGAAAACTTGTTCTCTAATTCATGGAACAAATTGATTACAGATTTTTTTTATTGTATCAAACTAATATTTAAAAAGTTTTGAGAAAAATACATACAAGTATTGCGGTTAAATCTTCACCAAATGACATAATTTTAGACCAATCCAAATTGAAAGCACTTGCAGACGGCAAAATAAACGTTACTCAGAAATTGAAATATGTTTCCAGGAGGAAAGAAAACATGGTGGGAAATGGAGAAAATGCTGGCTACCAGCATTTTCTCATTTTCCCTACCATGTTTTCAAAAGGCTTCTATCTCAGGGTCATAATAACCAGCGACTGTTTGGTTAAGATTTATAGAGCAAATTTTTGTGTTTTCATTTGTATTTTTTTTTTAAATTCATGTTGATTACCCTTGTTTAACCCTTTACTAGTAGAAAAATTTAAGACCTTTGTATAAAAGTGTTGGTGTCCTATTTCCATAAACGAATCCTCATTAGTATTTTTGAAAGAAATCAAATGATGTGAGAGATACAAAAGTTTTCTACAGGTACATGTTCATGCATTTTTTTAAAAAAAAATTTTTTTAGATGTATGCTGAAGTTATCTATGACACTTTTGATGTTAAAAAATTATTAGCTAATCTTTGAACTGCATATTTTTTTTTAAATGTGAATGATCAAATTTTAAAAGGTTGGAACTCCCTGAACAACTCCTAATTGGTTTATCTGACATTGCATGTTAAAACTCTCCATAATTTATGATTGCTCTCATTCACAACATGGAACAAACACATACTGCTGAGAATATGCAGACTGATCTTTTATCTACACAGTCTTCTATTGTGATAGATTATGTCAGTTGAACTTAAAATTTACAATATCTAAACCTTTATTCCAGTGGAAAATGTCTGTTTGTCTTTATTTTGTACTCTACAGGTCAATTTTTCAACTCTTTACCAAACAACAAAGTTTAGACTTGTCCAAATCGAAAGCAAAATAAATGTCTGGAAAATAAAGACTTGCTGAGAGAAGAATAGAAAACATTGTGGGAAAAGAAGAAAATGCTTATTCTTGTTACCAGCATTTTCTCCTTTTCCCACAATGTTTTCAATAGACCTTTTCCAGCATTTTCTTCTTTTCCCACAATATCTTCTACCCTTCAAAAGTAAAGGCCATCATTCAACTTGCATTAATCCATTACCACACAATTCCTACTTTTGACGTCCCTGAGCAAGAAGCCTGTAGAAAACATTGTGGGAAAAGGAGAAGATGCTGGTAACTAGCATATTCTCCTTTTCCCACAATGTTTTCTACCCTTCACACAACAAATTTCAAATTTTCAGTCACTTTGATTTTTTTATCTGCAAATGCTTTCAATTTGGACAAGCCTAAAATTTTGTTGTTTGGTAAAGAGTTAAACATGCATCGTCAACAAATTAACTCAAAATGTATGTGTTTAAAATTGTTACACCAATCAAAATGTAATGGCAGTTGTTTTGCTTTTTTTTCAGCAAACCATGTGAAACTGTCAAGAGATCTAGAGGAACTGATAGAGATGTACAAAATGGAGAAACATTTACAGAGGGAAGATTCTGATGCCAGTCTTGGTTCAGATTTGAAGGTTTGTACCTTTCACGTTCTCTCCTTTTATGTGCTCGAATGGTCATTATTATGTTAAGGCCCCGGTCATCCCTCTGTCCATCCATTCATCTGTCTGTCAATCTGTTAGTAATTTCTCCTCCTATAGTATTCATTAGAATAGGCTCAAACTTAATACAATGAATGTCTATGATATATAGTTTGCATGTGACTCTTTAATTTGGATAGGTGTTCTAGATTTTAACCCGTCTCACTGACAAGCCCCTTGGGGCATATATGCCCCACTTTGCAATGCTCATATTTATTAAATACAATATTTTTATATGTCCCTGTACCAGACTTTTGTTTTAATCTGCTTAGGCACTGTTTTAGAAACTTTAAGCCAAGTTCATGTCTCTACAAATATAGGTGAATGGTTTACTTGAGGTGGACCAGTTGAGTACACTGACAGAGGAAACAGAACCAGTCATGAGTAGGAGACGGAGACATTCTGACTTCCGCAGAACGTGAGTATAAAGTGAACTGTGTAGATTCTGATACAAAACAAAAATATTTTAAGCTCTGCAAATCTAGGCATCAGTAGAAATAAACTTCCATTTATCGTGCTGTAAGCCAAGAATTTCTTGAAAAAAGTAATGTGGCAAAAGGAGAAAACACTAACAACCAGCAGAATATCTATTTGCTGTATTTTCTGCATATATATATATCATACTGCATGTTTATATGTTTATATTTGTATTTTGCAATACAATTTACTGTAGTTATTTGCTTCATATTTGTCTTCGGAAGCAATTAGAACATGAAACATGAAAAGTCGAATTGTATTAGCATTATTTTAGCAGGTTTTTTTGGCCACAATTTTCTAATACATGATCTTCTTTAAGATTAATTATTTACCATACAGTCTTAATTTTTATCAACCCAAGAATGAAACCTTTTGAAAACATTATGGGTAAAGAAGAAAATTCTGGTTACCAGGTGATCGACATATTATGATTTAACTCCTTTACCACACAATCCCGTTTTTCTTTACCTTTTTAAAAAGATAGCTTTTGAAAACAGTATGGAAGAAGGAGAAAATGCTGGTAATCAAACAATACTTTTCATCCTTTTGAAGATGCATCTCAACATTCGCTTTATAGTTAGATTTGCAAAGTCATACATTTTGTAATCATATAGGGAGTTAATTTGCTCGAAATGAGCAACAGAAATTTTGTTGTGCATTCATCCTGGAAAGCAGAAGGGGGAGCAATACAGCTTTTAGCATTCTTAAGTATTAAACCCATTACAACACAATCCCTACTTTTGACGCCCCTGAGAAAGAGCTGCCTTTAGAAAACACTGTGGGAAAAGGAGAAAATGCTGGTAGCCAGCATTTTCTCCTTTTCCCACAGTGTTTTCTACGCTTCCCAGAACAAATTTCAATTTTTAAGTCACCTTTTTTTTGTCTTCTACAAATGCTTTCAATTTGGACCTGTCTTGAATTTTCCCGTGTGATAAAGAGTTAAATTACAGTGGAAGTGTTTTTCACATCTTGCCAAACTATCCTGTGTTTTGATGACTCATAAGATGGAGGCTCTCGAAAACATGGTTGAAAAAAGAGAAAATGCTGAAAACCAGCTGTTTTATTTGTCCTCTGCAAATGATTTTGGTTTGGAAAAGTCTATCATTCTATTGTCTGGCAAAGACTTTATTGGTTTGTTTTATTTGAACAGAAATTCTGAGGACAATTTGTTCCAAACACCAAGGAAACTTGACAATGCCAATACCAAGTATGGGGGCAGCAGTTCAAGGTTGAATGATCCACAACCTGCATCAGGTGCTTGGAGAAATCCCTCCAATCTCAGTGGTGAAATTGACCGAATAACACCAACGGGCATTCCTACTATACAAGAAACACCCCTTGCACCCTCAAGAATCTCAAACAGTGATAGAAATACTATACTCAGCAACACAAGAAGTATAGCTGCACTAGCAGCTAAGAAGCGCAATAAAGCACAAACCAATCTGTTGAATATAGAGAGACAAAATAATTCTGAGAACCGTTCTTTGTATAGACCAAATAATGACAGAAATGGATTTGAAGACAGAGATGCTTATCTTACTCCAAGTCGGCTTGATAAACACAATAAGAAATACACATCAGATCAGCAATTCAATTCTTTAAGTAAATCTCCAAGTGAGGATAGTTTGTCTGTGGTCACAAAGCATACAGCACTTTCAGAACATTCTCTACCTCCACTGAGAAGAGTTGGGGACAACATTGACAGAAATAGAAACATGAGACAGTGGGTACCGGTAGAGGCAGGAGCAAGGAAGAAAAAGAAAAGGGAACCAACCTACACACATCAGGTAAGCCTCAGATAGAATCTGTAGTTCTGTGGTGCTTTTCAGCCTAATTTCCAGTGTAAATTTTTCATCATACAGTACCAAATCTGTTTCTAAAGCCATAAAGCTAGGTGGTTTTGTTTTATTCCAAAGAAACATTTCATGAAGCCCTGTGAACATAGTTTCAGTTTATGTTGTAAAAGTATCTATATACTAACTCCGCCTGGACACAAAATACCAAAAGCTTATGCATCCCTGAGATATGGATAAAAATGAATCAAAACCCCTTGTTTACATCAGTAGTAAAAACAATGACAAATACATGTATATGGAATTCCTCAAATGGGCATTTGTGTTTTTGCATGGCTATGAGATATCTAACTGTATACCAAAAATCCTATGCTTTAATGATCTTAAGAAAGGAAGCTTATGAAAACTTTGTAGCATTGTGGAAAAAGAGAAAATGATGGTTACAAGCATTTTCTCCATTTCAGCCCATATTTTCTGTACTTTCTCCAAAAACTACTGCCATTTGAACTATGGTTAATTTGTCTTCTATTGATGCTTTCTTGTGTTAACTGATGATTGATATAGGGAAAAATGGGACTCAGAAGGAACTCAGATAGGTACCGCTATGCCATTCATTGGAACGGAAATATCATTTCTCCCTCCAAAAACCTTATACAACTTTAGTCTTTGTATTGGACAGTGTAGATCAAGATCAAAGTGCACAAAGCATGCAGTCAAATATCAAACTATAATATCCACTATGAGAGGATAATTTTATCAAAAGCAGCCTTGATCATGTAATGCATGCAACTTCTGTCTTAACTCTGAAGTAAAACAACTCTGGACTGAAGGTAAATTTAAATACTGTATGACTCACAGTGAATCTTAAAGGAAGAAAATTTTGTGGGGAAAAAAAAGAAATAGCCAGTTACCAGCCTTTTGTCCTTTTCTGACATTGTTTTCAAAAACGTTCCATTTCAGAATTTTTAAAACTTTGCATTGTGTAGTGAAGTATTTTTCAGTAATGGTCAATTTTGATTACCTGCACAGTGCTGTAAGCTTAAAGAGTTGTTATGCTTCCATTTCAGTTTTTGAAAAAGAATCAAGGAAAACATGGAAAGAATAGGAGGATAAATGACGATGGATACAAACAGAAAACTAGCAGTGATAAAGGTAAGATACCTTTAACCCTTTCCCAAATGACAAATTTTGGACTCTTCCAAACTGAAAGAGTTTGCAGACGACTATTTTAGATTTGGAGAAAATGGCAGAAAGTTCTCAAAGAGAGTAGAAAACACTGTGGGAAAAGAAGAAATTGCTCGTTACGAGCAATTTCTTCTTTTCCCACATTGTTTTCAAAAGACTTTTACTGCAGACAGGTAAAAACCAAGGTTTGTTTGGGAAAGGGTTAATATATTCTTCAAAGTATACCTGGAGCGAGTCATATGCTGCCAATTTCAGTTATAACTGTCAATTTTAAGTTTTAGCCTTCCGATTGGCTGAGATATACGTAATACGAGTCTTTAATTCTTTACCAGACTACAGAATTTTGATCTGGACCAAATTGAAAGCAGTCATGGATGGCAAATTAAATGTCAAAGTTATGATTTCTATCTTTGACAAGGTAGAAAATATTGTGGGAAAAGGATAAAATGCTGGTTACCAGCATTTTCTTCTTTTCCCACTATACTTTTAAAAGCCTTCCGTTTCACGGTTATTAAAAAATGTAGTTGTGTGGTAAAGGGCTTAATTTAGAGACAGAATGATTAAATTGGTATTTTCATTCGTAAGTTGTTCGCTGTTGTGCAAATACACGCTAGCATGTTTGACAGTACACTATAGGTCATGTAAGTATAATATGTTTGACTGTACACAATGGGTCATGTAAGTATAATACTACAGTCTTACATGGTTGATAAACCTTTAGACTGAAAGCTTTTACAGACAACAACTTGACTGTACCTTAGATGATGGGTTTTTTTCTTTGAAAAGGTACAAAACATTGTGGTTAAATGAGGAAATGCCTGTAAAGACCATTGTCAAATGTTTTTCAAATGCCTTTTTCATCAGGGTATTGTAATAAAGGGCTTAAGAGGTAAAGGGTTAAGCAATAAATGGTAAGAAATATTTGAATTTATATTCATTTTCATATGTCAGAAATTGGACTGTATAGGAAACTGAAAACTTATTACCTTTTGCTGATCAATTACCTCCTGGAAGACTATTTCAGCAGTGTTTGTTGTAAATTCTTCTTAAACTCTTTACCAAACAACAAAATTGTAGACTTGTCTAAATTGAAAGCATTTGCAGACAACAAAATAAATGTGCCTCAAAAATTGAATTTTTTTTTTTTGGCAAGGGTAGACCAGCATTTTCTCCTTTTCCAACAATGTTTTCAAAAGGTTTCTTTCTCAGGGTCATGAAAAGTTGGGATTGTATGGTAAAGAATTAAAAAGAGTGGTAACATGGATAATGATTTGGAGCAAAAAATTTACATAGAAATATGGTGACACGGGGAAAAACTGGTCACAGTTAACATTTTGTTCAATTTTTCACATCATATTAGTGATCTGAAGCAAGACAAAGAAACATCTTTACAATGTACATGACTTGTATATAAGCACTTAGCGAAGACTTGTTCTTATTTTCAGATTTTGATAGCATTTCCATGAAGAAACGAAAAGGTAAGTATGGTGTCTCTGTCTTTCAAATGATTTCTGTAACATTACATACTTGTATCATTAAGTTCATTTACAACTGTAATGTTGTTCAGCTTCTAAAATTAAAATTCATTACAGTACCTCCTACAGCATTTCTTTTTATGATTGACATAGTATTTGGAAACACACCTTATAGGAAAAAGTGACATTGTGTACTACTTTCCTACAATGTTTTGCACTTGAAATTAGTTATAAATATAATTACCCTTACTTTTTACAAAACAGCAGAATTTTAGTTGTCAAACTTGATAGCTACTGCAGACAACAAAATTAAATATGCCTCAAACTATCAGGATTGTCTTTAAAAGGGTAGCAAAAATTGTTGGAAAGGGGAAAATGGTGGTTAACAGCATTTATCCTTGATCATCAATAGTTTTCAAAAGCCGGTCCTTAAGACTGAAACTTTGTTAGGGATTTTGAATTGCCTAGAAGGTTTTTTTTTTAAGTTGACTTCATCTGAAAATAATGTTCCTAAAGTTAATGGGGTGGTGGAGGGTGGTGGTACTATTTTCTTTTTTGTCTGAAATTTTCTAAAAAGTCTGTATTATAGGAAAAAGTTTTATGAAATGAAGCATTCTCAGCTAGTAAAAAGGGCTCAAATATCACTATATGAAGACATACAGCAAGATGGTCTTTTAAAATATATATTTTGCATATCCAAGATCAGACTAGATAGTCTTACCTTGATATACAAGATAGATAAAGGTATTGGCCTTAGCATGCTAACAGTTAATCTGTTACCAAATTATCCTGTGTTTCAGTGACCTTTAGGAAACAGGTTTTTGCAAATACTTTATTGTGGAAGACAGAAGAGAGGAAAAGCTTGTAAAGGTCACTAGAATGTTTTCCCTACATTTTCTACATTGTCAAATGCTGATATCGTCATTTGAGCCACATCTGATTAACCCTTTACCAAACAACAAAATTTAAGAACAGTCCAAGTTGAAAGCACTTGCAGACGACAAAATAAACGTAACTCAAAAATAGAAACTAGTTTTCAGCAGGGTAGAAAGCATTGTGCGAAAAGGAGAAAATGCTGGTTACCAGCATTTTCTCCTTTTCCCACAATGTTCTCAAAAGGTTGCATTATCAGGGCCGTAAAATCCAGGGACTGTTTTGGAAAGGGTTAACCTGCAATTGCAGTCAAACAAGCTTTAAACTTTGACGCCTGGGTCTAGTAAAATATTTATACACTGTATATATTATATTTCAGGTCAAACATTTGTCCCAGAAACATCAAACAACAGCACACCATTGAGCAATGGAAAGTCTAAACGTCCCCCTCCCACTATTCCAGCGTATAAGAAAGGGGACATAACCATTACTGGATTCAGCTTACCTCGATACTGAAACAGACAAAGTACATATGCTTTAGCACTTGCATGGTATAACGAAGGATGCTTTTCTCTATAGATTGTCATTCATTATCTCAGCTCATGAGGAACATACAGTTGAATTCCAAAGAATTAAAAATTTTAGTGATCTTTGTATTACACTACTTCATCATTTTGAGGATCAGCCATATTGCTGGGTGTTTTTCTTTTTATCACAGACAAGTAGCATTTCAAAGAAAGAAGAAAAATTGACAGCAACACACTTTGTCTGCTTTTAGTTGTGCAAAGTTGCTTGTAGTTGCTATTCCGTCCTATTCAAAATATGTAAGATATATTTACATATCTAATATATAAGATATATCTACATATCTAAGGGTTGAATTACATGACAAAATGCATGAGTAAGTTTATTTCTGTGAGCATAACATATAATTCTTTTGAATGATTGTTACTGTATATTACTGTTAATTTCATTGTGATTTTCTGTAAACTGCTGATTTACTGAAACCTGTGATGGATGATTGATCATCAATTTATATTTTGGATGCTTATGTTGTGGTCAGATTCTGAAATTGCAATTTCATGTAGTTACCAGCTTTAACAGTTAACGTGGCATTACAAAAGTTATAGAACTACTTTTGACAGAATTTATCTCACAAAATGTCAGATCCCAAATCATTGGTAGTTTATTTAGTCATCATCAGTTTTGAAATCAATCACAAACCTTAATTCCTGAGTAAAGATTTAGTTTAACTCTTTACCTCATGAGAAAATTTTGTGATTGGTCCAAATTGAAAGCATTTGCAGACAACAAAATAAAGGTGTTTAAAATATAGAAATTTGTTCTGGGAAGGGTAGAAAACACTTTGAGAAAAGGATAAAATGCTTGTTACCAGCATTTTCTTCTTTTTCCACAGTGTTTTCAAAAGGCTTCTTTCTCAGGGGTGTCAAAAGTAGGGATTGTGTGGTAGTGGGTTAAAACGTGATCATGGAGCTAGTAGAAAGATTCTAGGACTTTTTTTTGTTCTCAAAAGTGCACAATCTACATGCTTTGTAAAGGATCTGCTGATGTTGTTATTCAGGTCAGTTGCAATATTTTGACATGACTGTTCTTCAGAAATCAGTGCTACGACTGTTTTTATTTTCTGTTGTTTTCTTTCTTTTCTGACAAACGTAATGAAATTGACTACGTGCAGAAAGAGTTTTTTTTTTTTGGTCACAATTTATTTCTGAAGCTTTTCTCTCTAAGTCACTCATCAAAATCTTTCATTCTTATGTCCTTATTAATCCATGCCACCGATAGTTGACCCATTCATTAGGCATTTGTCCACTTTTGAAATCATTGTGCCAAAAAGACATACTGTTGGTGAGGAGCAAATTCTCCTTATTGCACAGTTGTTTCAATTAATTTTATGTCAGATGATAAGACTTTAGACTTACCAAAATTGAAAGCATTTACATGTACATATGCATACTAAATTCAAAATGTAGTCCTAAATTGTGTAGTTCAAACTTTGATCTTTATTTGTGCATTGATTTTCGATTGCATTTATTTAACTTTAAATGTGGTATTTTGCTCCATCAGGACAAAAGTTTTTTTGCTAAGAAAACTATCAGGAAAATATTATGACATAATGGAGTAATACCCTCTTTTGGGAATAGTCTCTCCACCCATCTTTATACTATTAACCCTTTACCACACAGCAAAATTGTAGACCCATCTTAACTGAAAGCATTTGCAGACGACAAAATGAATGTGAATCAAAACTTGAAATTTGTTTTGGAAGGGGAGAAAACATTGCGGGAAAAGGAGAAAATGCTGATTCCAGCATTTTCTCCTTTTCCTACAATGTTTTCAAAAGGTTTCTTTCTCAGGGTCGTTAAAAGTGGTAACGGGTTAATGCCTGGAAAAGCTAACTAAGATGTTGCAATGATGGAAGAGTTTAAACATATGCCTCACAATTAGACAGTGCAAAGTGACAATAGAGAGATATTGAAGGTGGTAAAACTAATTGACAGAAGTATTTCTTCAAGAGGAAATGCTTATTTAGAAATCAAAATGCTCATTGTGTGGTTATAGATTTTAATAAGGCAGATTAGAAAGAAAGTAGAATTTTGCACATTTTCGTAGTGTTTACACTTTGTGTTATTTTCGGTGAGGCATTTGTTGGGTGATGGTTTATGTTCCATTTTAATTATCCCTTTCCCAAACAATCCCTGGTTTTTACGGGTCTGGAATAGTAGCCTTTTGAAAACATTGTGGGAAAAGGAGAAAATGCTGGTAACCAGCATTTTCTCCTTTTCCCACAATGTTTTCTACCCTATCATAGACAGAAATCATCTTTTCAGCATGAGTTGAATTGTTGTCTGCAAATACTTTCAGTTTGGTCTTGTCCAAAAGTTTGTCGTTTGGGAAAGGGTTAAGATGTTTTCTACCAACGCTTTCAATTTGTACAAAGGTAAAATTTTATTGTTTGGTAAAGTGATAGGTAATCCTGATACAAGAATTTCGAAGAATAGAACAAATCAAGATCTAAATGCTCAGAATGTTTGACTTTTGCAATACTTCCTCTAAAGCTATGACAGTATTTCAGTATCTCATCTGCATGAATCTCTTTGATAAATTATTCTTTTGTGTGATTAGTTGGTTGAAGCTGAACTGTGGTAGTCCATGTTATTTTGTTGTATATGGGAAGGGAGACTACTCATATGACTGTGATAAAGTCCTCAGTGGCAAATCTGTTATGTTGTTGCTTTTTTGGAAAGGGAGGCAAGCACAAGTGTGAAGAAAAAATAGTCAGAGCTGCATAACCCTTTATCCTATTTACCCTGTCCTAAACAGTCCCTGGTTTTCACAACCTTGAAAAGGAAGCCTTTTGAAATCATCATGGGAAAAGGAGAAAAATGATGGTAACCAATATCTTCTCCTTTTCCCACAATGTTTTCTTCCCTTCCAGAACAAATTTCAATTTTTGAGTGTAATTAATTTTGTCTTCTGCAAATGCTTTCAATGTAGGACCAGTCTAAAAAATATTTTGTTTGGTAAAGAGTTAAGACTACTAAATCTTTTACTACACAACAAAATGTTAGACTTGTCCTGGTGGAAACAATTTGAAGACAACAACTTTTTTCCAAACAAAGGGTGGCATTTCACTGAAAAAGGGTAAAAAACATTGCGGGAAAAGAAGGCATTTGCAGACGACAATTTGAAATTTGTTTTGTGAAGGGTAGAAAACGTTGTGGGAAAAAGGAGAAAATGCTGGTTTCCAGCATTTTCTCCTTTTTCCACAATGTTTTCTAAAGGCTTCTTTCTCAGGATTTCTTGTCAAAAGTAGGGATTGTATGGTAATAGGGCAATCTGTATCCAAGCATTCATATTACAGCAAGTTCTGTATAAGATACAGATATCCTTGCAGAATGACCCTATGGTGGCTTATTCACTCTATAGATCATGGAATACAAGTGACAGTAAATGCAGCTTTAACTAGACTCCAGACTAGAAACATTTACTTGTATTTATCTTGTAGCTACTTTTAGTGTTAAATTAAGAAAATGTATCTCCTGTGACAGATTTGCCAAGGTTGGAATCTAGTAAAACTTGTTCAATTGTAATTATACCTATGGGAAAAATTTAAGCATATTGCATCCCATACAGTTAAAACAATTCCTTTTGCCCAAATGTATTTTTTTTCTTTAATATATCTGTTTAGCGTTTGATTATATTTAAGTGAAAAGAGGAAATATACCAGACAAAATAAAGGCATATGCTGTGTTATGGTGGTCTTTGTTTACTGGTTTTCAAGGAATATAATATATGTTAACCTTTTTCCCATAGGTACATGTATATATGATTTTATATGTGATTTCAATGACAAATTTCATTTAATATATGCAATTTGTTACGAGAGATTCTGTTTTGTTGATGTCTGCTTTTATGCTCCTTTTGTTTAATGTTATATAAATCCGAGCCAATGCTTAGTTGTTAGCCCTTGTCTATGTCCACTATAACTATTACAGTTTACAAGTCTGCTTAACTCTGAAAATGCCGAGCTTGACTTGCTTTTGTGAACAGTGTAGATCAAGATCAAACAGCACAGTGCATGTATGTACAATCTGATCACAGATCTACATTACCTGATATCTTTCAATAAAATACAGTGATGTGTTTTTAGCTCATAATTTCTATTGTCATCCCCCTGACACTCTACATTAAAGTCAATAACTTGTTAACTCTTTACCTACCTACACAATTTAGGACTAGACCAAATTGAAAGCATTTGCAGACGTCACACTAAATGAAGTTTAAATGATAATTTCTGTCTCATACAAGGTATAAAGCAGTGCCGGAAAAAAAAAGAAAATGGTGGTTATTAGCATTTTTCCCACTATCTTTTTTTAACAACTCTCTCTCAGGGTGGTTAAAACTCATGATTATGTGTTAAACAGTTTAAAAACAAATAGTATCATTTTGA
Source organism: Tridacna crocea (assembly GCA_943736015.1). Classification (NCBI taxonomy): domain Eukaryota; kingdom Metazoa; phylum Mollusca; class Bivalvia; order Cardiida; family Cardiidae; genus Tridacna; species Tridacna crocea. The sequence goes on from OX031056.1 coordinate 32,249,697, forward strand.
AGTCATCTTTCATCTACATGACTATTGATCTTTCTGCTGACTGCACATTCAGTTGTTAGAATATGTATATATTTTAGAATGAATTGAAATAAACTATTCTCTGAATAACCAAGTGTCAATAGTTTATTTATTCCAGTAGTGTATCCTTATTTACCATAAGAAAATATTAGACTTGTCCTTATTGAAAGCCTTTGCAGATAACAAGATAAATGGCTAAAATTGTGAGGATAAAGTCTTTGACAGGGAGAAAACATTGTTGGAAATGGAGAAAATGCAGGTGAACAGCAATAACACAGTCACTCATCCAATCACTAATGGCAATTCACGATGCTCAAGTATCACAGGGAGTACTGTACTAACCATCATTACACAAGAACAAGGCTGATTTTCAGTGTGTATATTTCTGTCCTCCATGACATTACTTTCCCCTTCAAGAAATCTTGACTGCCAAAACTTATATACAAATAAAATGAGGACATAAAAGTGTAAGGAAGCTTCAGACCGGCAGTTGTCATTAATCCCATAACTGCTATACCAAAAAGATAGTGTCATTAACCCATTACCACACAACAAAATTTCAGACCTGTCCAAATTGAAGCATTTGAAGATGACTTGTTAATATGATTTATGTTTAACAGGATAGAAAACATCGTGGGAAAAGGAGAAAATGCCGGTTACCAGCATTTTCTCCTTTCCTACAATATTTTCAAAGGCATTGTGTGGTAAAGGGTTAAAATCAATCATGAAAAATTACATCAGGTCAAAATTGTGTACAATGATGGGCTATATTACTAGAGCCATTTGCATATTGGCTTAGTGGAAAAGTGTAGGACTTGGAACCTGGAGGCCCGGGCTTAAAGTCTCTCTGCATCCAATGGGTTTTTCCTTGTTCTTTGGTAAGACATTTTAGAGCCTCAGCAAAGTACCTTTGAAACCAATGAAATTCTTATGTAAGCTGTTCCTGTGATATGACTGGGACAATGTTGAAAGCAGTGTATAACGCCAACCAGCCTTTGTAGGCTGAAATGGACTGAAACTGTTTACTACTTAGAAATTTACCTTATAAGTCAATTGATAGTTAACTCTTTACCACACAATCCCAACTTTAAACGACCCTGAGGATAGAGGCTTTTGAAAAAATTGTGGGAAAAGGAGAAAATGCTGGTAACCAGCATCTTCTCCTTCACCCACGTTTTCTACCGTTGCCATAGCAAATTTTAATTTTTCTATCACATCTATTTTGACGTCTGCAAATGCTTTGAATTTAGACCAGTCTAAAATTTTACCGCCTGGCATAGTTAAACAAAATTGATTTTTATTAATCCTTAACCCTTTCCCAAACAATCCCTGGTTTTTATGGGTCTGGAATAGTAGCCTTTTGAAAATATTGTGGGAAAAAGAGAAAATGCTGGTAACCAGCATTTTCTTCTTTTCCCACAATGTTTTCTACCCTATCATAGACAGAAACCATCTTTTCAGCAAGAGCTGAATAATTCATTGTCGTCTGCAAATGCTTTCAATTTGGTCTGGTCCAAAAGTTTGTCGTATGGGAAAGGGTTAATTATGTAATGATTTGCCTGGTATAATGCACCACAGACTTGCATTTAAGTCTTTACCAAATGACAGTATTTTAGGCTTGTCCAAATCGAAAGCATTTGCAGACGACATAATAAAAGTGACTGAAAATTTGAAATTTGTTTTGTGAAGAGTAGAAAACATTGTGGGAAAAGGAGAAAATGCTGGTTACCAACATTTTCTCCTTTTCCCACAATGTTTTCTAAAGGCTTTTTACTCAGGGGCATCAAAAATAGGGATTGTGTGGTAATGGGTTAACCTTCTTTTGCCTGATTTTCACACATACTTCAGCAAACATGCATTGCGGACAACTTGAAAAAAATAGTCAAAGAAAAATGAGCCATGGTCTGGTAAAAGGGAGCTAGATGCATCTATGTGATCTGTGATACCAAGTCATCACAGTACTATGGATCCATAAAATCCACTTTAACCCATTATCACACAATCCCTACTTTTAAGGACCCTGAGAAAGACGCCTTTAGAAAACATTGTGGGAAAAGGAGAAAATGCTGGTAACCAGCATTTTCTCCTTTTCCCACAATGTTTTCTACCCTTCACAAAACAAATTTCAAATTTACAGTCATCTGCAAATGCTTTCAATTTGGACAGGCCAAAAATTTTGTCATTTAGTAATGAGTTAACAACTGACAAAAGTGTGAGGTACATTGGTCCTTGGACATGCAGAAAAATGACCGAAAGCCAAGATCGGCACAGGTCAGTCAGTGCAGGATGACCTATATCGATGAATTTTGCAAATGCATAAAGCCCCCTTTTCACAGATAATGGCTCAAATGATGCGAAGTATGAGCAATTGCTCCTATTCTACAATGTTCAATGACATCTGTTGCTTTTCTTTTCCCTTGAATTACTTCTTTACTCCATCTTGCCTTCCTTACTTGTGAGCGTTCATGAAATGAAAGAGATTTTTATAAAAATGAGCAAATCATGTCACATCAAAACAACTTGTACAGTTTGGAGCTCAAAGCCATTTTAACAGTATGTTTCTTCATCACACAGGCCAGTGCAGCTATCCAGCTATTCCAAGAGTTCCTGTTAAACATGTGACCTATCATGTAAAAAAGGACCTTCTAGAAACTGCAAAAAGTGTCAAACCTGATCAGACTGGTCGAATTGCGCATGCTGATCAGGGTTAAGACTTCGCTTTAATGACATTTTCTGTATGAAAAATAGTCCCTTTTTGCATGATTAGGTCACATACATGTATGTAATACCAACCAAAATAGCCCAAGCAATGGCTACTTTTCAGCATAAACAAAGTCTAAAGCTAAACACAATTTCTGATTAGGTAAATGGTTTAGCAATACAGAAATTGCATTATTATGAAGTTAAGATAACCATGAGGTTAGGGCCATGTCTAGAAAGGAAAAGGAAATTGTCTAGCCTAGGAGGGTCTATTAAAAATAAAAGATCAAACACTTTTAGTTTGTTTAACTTTTCTTAAACAGTGTAGAAACTGACAATTAAGACACAAAAAAACAACATTCAGCCTCTGTCAAGTCCAGTTTGCGCAGCATTTCAAAGTCCATGATCCTTGTTTGGAAACAAAATAATCCTGAAAAGAGTTTAGAACAAAAAATGTGTTTAATATTTTTCTTCCTCTCGTGAAAAAAGAATATGAGATGACATAAATATATTTTAGTGAAAGGAGAAAATGTTGAAAACATTACATTTGTTTCTCCACTTACTACAGTGCTTTTAAAATTGGTCTGCTGCAAGACAGAAACAGTACCTGCAGGATATATTTTGTAATAACACATTTGCAGGCGGGGCAACTGGAGAGCTGCGTAAAAGTAATCTGCAGCCTATATTCATATTTTCATGTATACTTTGATAATCTAGCCTTGAAATTCCTATAGCTTCTTTCATTTTACCAATGACTGACAATACACTTTTCTTTAACTCAACAATCAAAAGGATGTCAACAGTAAGGATGTAACAATGTTAGTCATGCTTGAGCATTAAAAAATACAGCTAATATATCATCATTATCTTACCACTTTCCTCTTTACAGTCTATTAAAAATATAACCTTCATATTGGCTGTGATGAATTATTTATTCAGAGCTCCATTAACGAGGGTGTGATTGTATTCTAAATCCATTATTTCTCTTCAAAACTCTATGTTGTGGGTATTCATTAGAATCGACTCATAAAGATGAATATCTAACGAATATCCATAACATAAAGTTTAGAGCAGAATGACTAATATTTTCAAGTCTGGAATCAAAATCATTCCCTCTTCCTCAGCTCTGTTTTTTAATAATACTATTTAGCAATATTCTACATGTGTGCCACAGAAACATGTTGTATGTGTGCGACAAGAAAATCATTTACAGACAATGTGGATCAAGATCTCACTACATAGATACTGATCTTGGATCTTCTTTGCCTGATGCAAGATTTAAGAAAAAACCTCTCACCTTCAAAATTTTCATGTTTCATATTAAATGAATATACCTTTCATACCAACAAAATACAATCACAGCAAAACAAAACAAGAAAATATAACTCACTCTGATGATTGGCTTTAATTCATTATCAGGAACTGAAGTTCCAAGCATATTTTCAACCTTCTTAACAAGGGACCTCTTGGAGGTTTTGTAAGTGGTTTTCAGCATTTCACTGATAGCTTGCCTAATCTGTAAAAAAAGTAAAAGGTAATGAAATCAAGAAAAGGATGCTGATAGTCAAGTATGAGAATATCTGATAGGAAAGCAGTTATTCAAGACAAATTACAAATTTAGCATAAAAAGACAACTAACTGTTTAAAACGGATTCCTTTAAACTCTTTACAAATTTACATAGGGAAATAATCAAAAAAATAGTTGGAGTTATGATTCATGTACACTGCACTTCTCCTCAGTGTGGCCTATCTGTATATGAATTTTTAAGTCACTAGCTATTTTACTTGGCAAGTTATGGCGTAGATAAAAATCCAGTTACATATACTGAAGACAGAGTTATGGTTCTTGTACTTTGCACTTCTTCTCAATGTGACCCATCTGTACATGAAGTTTGAAGTCACTAGCTTTTACAACTTGGAAGTTATGCCCCAGACAAAATTTTGTGACGCACGACAGACAGACAGGGTGACTCTAGTATACCTCCCTAAACTTCGTTTGTGGGGGATATAATAAGTCTATAGTCATATTGTATACAAATGTGATGAAATATCATACTGTTACGAGCAAATCCTAAATATGTCACAATACTTTCAGAATGGGAAAAAAAAAATGACCTGAACAGTATAATATATATATATTAGTAAAACAATTAAGAAAAAGTCTGGAAAGACCTGATATTGAATTTTAGAATAATCCTGTGTTTTTATAGCAACACTGCCAAAGATGGTTTTGAAAAAGCATGAAAAATGTTCTACCTGTTCCACTCAATTTTCTTCCCGATCAAAGACCATTCCTTTCAGCCATATCTAAATTGTTGTCTGCAAATACTTTCAGTATACTTTACAATAATTATTAAAAAACATAGAAAAAAATGTTTTTATAGCAAAAGTTTCATTATGGTTTCAGTACACGACGTGATACTAACCGGTTCTGTTTCATCTCCACTTTTTACATGTAAAAATACCATCTCTTGTTGCCACTGCAGAATAGAAATAGGCACAAGGTTAGAATATCCACAGCATACAAAGGCAGAGTATTTTGTGTAGACTGTTTGACATTGACAATGTCAATATAAGATAGTCCACTTGCCCAGGGCAGTCTATGGTTAAAATGTACATATTCTAATAAAAAAATACTGTGATTTAAATTGAAAAAGTTGAGCAATTGAATCATATTCCATGCACTAGGCTTTTGTTTAATTCCTTCTGAATATCTCTGTTTAACCCATTACCACACAATCCCTACTTTTGATGACCATGAGAAAGAAGCCTTTAGGAAACATTGTTGGAAAAGGAGAAAATGCAGGTAACCAGCATTTTCTCCTTTTCCCAGAATGTTTTCTACTCTTCACAAGACAAATTTCAAATTTTCAGTCACTTTTAATTTGTCATCTGCAAATGCTTTCCATTTGGACAAGCCTAAAATATTATTGTTTGGTAATGAGTTAAGTAAGCTGATGGACAAACCCAAACTAGACATGGATCTTCTTTTCCATTTTATCAAAACTTCAAACACATGATACAGTGTATTATCCAAAATTAACCCTTAAAAGGCCAACATCAACGTTAGTTTTTCAGCTCTTGCAGAGCAGACAAAGATCACAATGTATAGAACATGCAGCCAGATTTTTGTTCTATATTTTCTACACTTTAAGACCAATTCTGATTAATTATTAGTTGACCCGCCAGTGGGCAAGGCAATTGGAAATTTGATTATGGCTATGCCAAAGCATGCCGCTGCAAGCCAATGGCAAGATAGTGATATGATTGACAAAGCGCTCTGCCACCTGACTAGACAAAAACTTTATTATACTGCAAAGTTTCATCATTCCAATGCATGTTCAAGTGAATTTTCCTTTTAATGGTCTCATGAATCATGAAGTACACTAATTGTTTAGATATATCAAATTGACCTCTAATAAAGTGTGTGCAGTATACATTTAACAGAATCTATTTAATCTTTAAAAACAATCCATTCTTTCCACTTTATTGACAACCATTAAGGGAAACCAGTAACAATATTGTGTTCTCTGTATTTGTCTTTTTGATTGAAACTGTAAACTTAGATTTTGTATTGGAGTGATTTGAGTTGATATGTGACGGCAAGGGAAACTGTTTTTCCCTGGCCCTTACCTGTGTACAGCAATACATGTTTGAAGCATATTATTGAATAAAATTGTGAGATATTATTCCTTGCAGTACAATAGAGTATTTTCAACTTGACCATAAATTAAATAGTTAGTCTTGTAGTTACTTTCAAGCCAGGATGTAAACTTCAAAACACACACCTTTGCATTTAGCGATATGTCTCCAAGTTCTATCACAGCTTGTTCACACAACTTTTCTGTCACTCCACAACCTAAAACATATCCTGGTGGAGACTGGGATAACTTAATATTCAATAAATGTTTTAGTTCACTGTAAGACAACACATATCTGGTGAACAATTTTTCTCTTATAAACTCTCGTAGCTCCTTCCTAAGCTCAGGGGAAGCATCACCGAAGTTTGAAGATTGATCATCCGCAATCTCCATCATGGTTCCATTTATAGCACTATGATCATTTGGAATATTTTGACTAGATGCTTCTTTCAACACAAGATCGATTTCTGTCTCGAGTTCCATGTCACTGTGATCTGATATAGACCGTCCACTTAGTGTTCGTTTACGAGATCTGGATGATGTTCTGCGCCGTCTTGGTCTCTCTGCCAAAGCTTCAGCTGCTGCGGCCTCTGTAATAAGATTGAAATGATCATTTTCACTTTTTACCTCATGACAAACTTTTAGACCTGTTTAGCTCTTTACCAAACAACAAAATTTTAGACTTCTTCATTGAAAGCACTTGCAGATGAGAGAATAATTGTGATTGAAAAATTGAAACTTGACTTTAGAAGAGTAGAAAACATTGTGGGAAAAGGAGGAAATGCTGGTTACCAGTATTTCCTCCTTATCCCACAATGTTTTCTGAAGGCTTCTTCCTCTTGGTCCTGAAAACCAGGGATTGTTTGATAAAGGGTTAAACTGAAGTAAATTTACAAACAACAAATGTCGCATAAACAATGGCAATTATCTATGTGAGGCTATAAAATATTGTGACTAAAAAAAATACTGGTTATAAGCATTCTCTATGTTTCCCAACTCATTATCAATTGACCCTTCACCATACAATAAAGCTTCAAAACTTAAACCATTTAAAAAGTATTAGCAGACAACATAATGCCATATAGCTTGAATAATTAAGTGTTTTTTTTTAATCTTTAAAACACAATCCCTACTTTTGATGCCCCTCATAAAAAAGACTTTTGAAAACATTGTGGGAAAAAGGGAAAATGCTAGTTACCAGCATTTTTCCCTACTCTCGCAATGTTTTCTATCCTGCTGGAAACAAATTTCAATTTTTGAGATACGTTTGCTTGTCATCTGCAAGTGCTTTCAATTTGGACAGGGCTAAAATTCTGTCATCTGGTAAAGGGTATAGGAGTAAAAAGTATCGTGGGTAAAGGTGACAATACTAGTTACTAGCATGTTCTCCTTTTCTTAGAATGTTTTCAAAAGCCTATCTTTGTAGGGTTGTTAAAACTAGGGATTGTGTGGCAAACGGTTAAAGCTGTCCATAAATAGAATACAAACTGACTTATCTCTTTACCTTAGGACAAAATTTTAGACCTGTCCAAATGGAAAGCATTTGCAGACTACAAAATAAATGTGAATCTAAAATTGTGATTTGATTGGGAAAAAGTAGAAAACATTGTGGGAAAAGCAGAAAATGCTGGTTATCAGCATTTTCTCCTTTTCCCACGATCTTTTCTATCCTTCCCAAAACAATTTCCAACTTTTGAGCCATATTTATTTTGTAATCTGCAAATGCTTTCAATTTGGACTAGTATGCTTTCAATTTGGACTAGTCTACAATTTTTTGTTTGGTAAAGGGTTAAGCATCCACAAAAACAGATTTTGGCAAAGACCTTATGATCATGATGACAATGCCTCCCTACTCCCTTCCAATTCACAAACTAAAACACACTCATGGAGCTATGTATGTTTTCATATTTTGATTACCTCTTATCTTCTTTTCTTGTGCATCTGTTATCTTTAACTGTGAACTGAGTGTTTGATATTTAGCATCCCATAACATTTTCTGTCTGTCACAGATCTCTGTATGTCTAAAATTAGATAACAAGCACAGTAAGTTACTTAGTTTGAGGAATCTAAGTCTTTACCATACAATCAAACAATCAAAAGAGTTTAAATGTATACCAGACTCTTGGGGGGGGGGGGGGGAAGTATAATAACAACTCTTTTATCAAACAAAAAATTTTACACTTGTCCAAATGGAAAGCATATGCAGACAACAGAATACATGTGATTGAAAAATTGAAATTTGACTTTAGAAGAGTGGAAAACATTGTGAGAAAAGGAGAAAATTCTGGTTACCAGCATTTTCTCATTTTCCCACAATGTTTTCAGAAGGCTTCTTCGTCTATGACATCAAACCAGGGATTGTTTGGTAAAGAGTTACACCTTGACCATACATCAAACAATTCTACGGTTAAAAAATTTGAAAACACTGTCAGCGAAATTTTCTCCCAAACCACAATGTCTAGTACCCTTTTCCAGACCAAAATCTCATCAATTGAGCGATATTCAGCATCTGTCACTGATTCCAGTTTGCACTAAATTAGCTAATGTCCAAATTTGACTGAACTTACCTGTCTGTAAAGTCATAGTCATGAGAAAAAATGAATTCCCAGCCATGGTTTATCCGTATCCTTGACATTTGTTCCAATATCTCCTTCACATCTTCACTGGGCAGTTTGATGACGGTGGCTATTTCTTTACGTGTAACACAACGGGACTGGGTGAATCTCCACATCTGTCAAGTATATAGTAGGATGGAATTTGTTAACATTCTGCAGTCTGAAAATCACTCCGAAATGTAAGTGTTTTTTTTTTTCTTTTTAACTTCACTAACTACTCCAAAAAAGTTCACTGTATACTACAATGAAATGATTCCATGCAATCTGATTTTAACTCTTTACCAAACAACAAAATTCTAGACTAGTCCAAATTGAAAGCATTTGCAGACAACAAAAAGAATGTGACAAAAGAATAAAAATTTGTTTTAGGAAGGGAAGAAAACGTTGTGGGAAAAGGAGAAAATGCTGGTTACCAGCATTTTCTCCTTTTCCCACAACATTTTCAATAGGTTTCTTTCACAGAGGTGTCAAAAGTTGGGATTGTGTGCAGACAACTATTTCAATGAGGCTGTAATGATTAAATTTGTCTGTGGTAGGATTGAAAACATGATAAAGGGAGAAAGTTCTGGTTACCAGCAATTTCTCTTTTTCCAACAATGTTTTCAAAAGCTTCATCCTTAGGTTTTTATAACAATGACTGTTTAGCTCTTTACCAAATGACAAAATTCTAGACTGGTCCAAATTGAAAGCACTTCCTGCCGACAAAATAAACATAACTCAAACATTGAAATTTGTTTCCAGCAGGGAAGAAAACTGTAGGAAAAGGAGAAAATGTTGGTTTCCAGCATTTTCTCCTTTTCCCTCAATGTTTTCAAAAGGCTTCTATTTCAAGGCCGTAAAAACCAGGGATTGTTTGGTAAAGGGGTAGCAAAGAGATAACACAGTCTGGAGACATCTTCTTAGTGTAAACCATGTCAGGAAATTCAACATTCAACCATTAAACATATCTATATTACATTGATTGAGAAACAAGTCCTTAACAATTTATACTAATCTCTCTTGATTCTGCTTCCTGGGAACTACACCAGTACTTGTGCCGAATGTGTGGGCCAATGAAAAATCCCAAAGTTGGCACCTGCTCCTGGGTATCAAACTCATGACCTTTAGGTTATAAGGCCAACGCTCTACCTCATGACCACAGACACCACATTCAACTATTAAGTTTGAACTTCTATTTTCTGTTTGCTCAAATGTAAAAAGGAAACTGACATGTTGATAAATTGTAAGGAATGGTACAGGAATTTGCAGTTCCTTCATATACACTTCATTATTTTCACTTTACAAGGTTTGCTGCTGGATGAATAAAACATTCTATCTCTGCAGTTGACAGCATTTAAAATCATACAGAGAAAAGGGTACGTTATTTTTAAGGGCAATAGCTCCTTTCTAAATGTTTTTCATATTTTATAAAATATTTTCCTTTCTAACATGTATTTTTAATTAGAGTTGTTTGTAAATACAGTGTACTTCTAATTGGTTGTTAAACAGGGCTTTTGAGATAACTGATCATATAAAATCATACATACTAGAAAATCCCTGCCTCTGCACAAAAGTTCTGATGATATACCACTGTTTGGACTACATACTTCTTTAGGATACAAGATCTCACTAGGGAAAAAAAAGGAAAACATCCTGATGAAATTTTGAATATTGGGTAATTAACCAACAAACTACAGGTAATGCTCCTTACCTCTTCTGAAAAGACTCTCCATAAAAAAAATTTAAAATAGCAGAATGAGTTCAGTTTTGATACATTTATATAAGTAAAAAATATAAGGATAAATAGAGATAATTATGGTCAATTATCATTAATTTCTCCTTATTGTCACAACATTTTCGAAAGTAGTGAATAGTGACTAGAGCCACCTAGGATTTTTTTAATAACATCTTTACTACTATGCCACAATGGCTTTCTATGAAAATAAATAAAAATGAATTTAACCCTTTACCACACAATTTCGAATTTCAACAACTCGAGGCTTTTGAAAACATTGTATAAAAAGGGACAAAACTAATGTTGGTTACTAGCATTTTCTTTTTTTTCCACAATAATTTCTACCCTATAACACAAAGTCATCTTTTGTGCTGCACTCAATTTGTCAAATGCTATCAATTTGGTCAAGTTTTGTCATTTGGTAAGGGATTTAGACAACATAAGACGACAGTACCTTTTCACAACCCAACAGCCTTGTACTAAAACAGCAACATTCTGTAGAGCCCTCAAAGTGGCTACAAGATCAGTGCCTTGAGGAAGTAACTGCATCAGTTGACCAAATCTGATAACCTTTGCTGTAATTGATACATTACATGTAAATATGACTGACAAAATACAAAAAGTTTACCTATAGAGAAAACTTTCTATGAATGTTTTAAAGCTCAACATTTTGTGGAATATTTAACTCTATATTTGCGGCATTCCTTGTTTTAGACTTGTTGCTTTGCTATCAACAGTATTTCAGTAATGTGATGGCAACAGGTCACTCATTCCTGTATTTCTTGGGTTTCACAATTTTTTGCCTGAGGCTCTGTGGTGTCTTGCCAAAGGAAACTCCATTTGACTTGAGCCATCGTTTGTAATTAAAATCAGATTTCTGTATTAAATATCCAAAACCTTTTTTTTTTAAATAAATTATTCATCATAACAGGTTAGTTTTAAACTTGACAAGGCACTTACGGAGAAAAGCATCATGACAAAGTTTTATAGAGGGTTGACAAAAATTTTAGCTAATTGCTGGCTACAACAGACACCAGATTAATACTGATAACAAAAGCTAACTTGAAAACTCTGTGCTTTGCTATGGACAAAAACAGACTTTACTAGCTTAACATATGGTCAAAATTGAGAGAGATGTGGATTTCATTTTTTGATTCACAGTCATACTCATTTTAGCTGTTCTTGCAAAATCATCTTACAAAAATTTCTTCGTTACAGGTAATTCTTTTTACCACCAGTACATCAAAGATATCAATGATTTAATGTTTATGGGTGTTTTAGGAACTCTCTTATTGATTTTCGCCAATCGTGAAAGAACTTAAATCTCTGGATATACAGTCCTCAGCCTTATCACTATGCACCAAGGAATCCTCTACACATGTTGTGCATGACATACAAAACTATACATACCATTTGTAAGTAGAGCTTTTACTTGATCATGTAGTGGCATGGATTTCAGCTGACTTAAAGATAATACATTACTTGGTAAGGCTGGCTTCTCCCTAAAAAGGAGAGAATCTAAAAAATAGTAACAGCAATGGACATTACTATTCAACACAAAATCGTTTTTTGTGCAATCAAACAGGTCTTTTGTGCAATCAAACAGATGACCATTTTTGAAAAAAATAAGGCAGACGAAGAAAATACTGTCAAGGAGCACTTTTTGAGAAAATATTTTTGAGTATTTTGCTACAAGTTTATTTAAGAATGTTATGAGTCAATAAATGAAATACATGTAGATGAATTATCACACAGCCAGTGGAAAGCTTCTGTAAATGTTGTTAAATAGGAAAATGCAATGGATACCAGCATTTTTTTCATTTTACCACCATGTTTTCTATCCCTTTTACAAACAAAGCCATTAATTTGACCCACAGGTAAAAGGTTATCTGCAAATGGTTTGAATTTTGCCAAGTATACAATTTTGTTGTTTTTGTAGAACCTTAACCCTTTATCACATAATTCTCTGTTTTAACGACCCCAAGAAACAAAGCTTTTGAAAACATTGTCGAAAATAAGAGAAATGCTGGTAACCAGCATTTTTTTCTTTTCCAACGATGTTTTCTTATCTTTTAATATAAAAATTCCATTTTTATGCCACATTTACTATATCCTGTTGAAATGTTTCAAATTTGGATCTGTCTAAAATTTTGTTGTGTGGTAAAGAGTTAAACTAGAATATCAATCTAAACTAGCATATGATATAGAGAATACGTACCTAGTGTTGTAGAATATCAAAAATATCTAACGAGGTTGGGAGAATTGATAATTGTCGAGCCTTGGCGAGACAATTATCAATTCTCACAACCGAGTTAGATATTTTTGATATTCTACAGCACTAGGTACGTATTCTATTTATCTTTCAACGTCTGATTGGTCGGTTTCTGTTATTCCTGTTTATTATTCAACAAGAAAAAACACGAATTTATCGCTATATGCAAATTAGCTAATGATACAGCACGCGCTTTTAATCTAATACACAAACAATTTACTCATAGACGTACAACCCTGCACAATGAAAGAAGTTCAAGATGTTTCTTCGTTTTTGTACACAGTCAAACGTTTTCAAAAAAAACAAACCGACAGAAATTGAATTTTTGTCAATATTGTAACAGAAATCAAGTGTGCATTTGACCAGAAATACGTTGGATAAGCCGTCGCTTAAAAAAAATATGTCACGGGTAACCGGCAAACTGTTTGTGTACTTTCAAACGGTCGTGTAGTACAAACCATTGAATTTTAAACGCAGGAGAAAAGTACATAGAGTTTTTGACAATTCTATCGATCAGATAAGATTATGATATGGATACACATTTAATGTGCCGACATTTAAGACGGTTCCGTAGAACATTGGAGTTGTCACACTGCTATTCCTAGTGGAGATATTCAAGTTTGGAATATGCAGCTATTCGGGTATGGCGGGTGGAGTTACTTGGCCTTCACACACTGGATTTTCATGGACTCTAGCTTCATTTGTAAATGCGAATTGATTGGAAAGCTGAGATTGGGCTGTGGAGATTATAGACACGCTATTACCGGTTGGGGGACAGTGATTTTCAAGACCTGACAGCCGGTGAAAGGTACGTGTCACCGCTGCTTGTGTTTGCCAAAATGTTTGACCATATTTTATCCCGTTTCCACGATATTTTCTACATGTTTCAAAACTAATTTCAAGATGCGCGTTGAATTTGATTTGTCATCTGCAAATGATTTCAATTTGGACTGTTGTATAATTTTTGTAAAGAGTTACATTACGTATTTTTTCTCTGATATATTGAAAACAATGTGGGAATGGATAAAATGTGCACAACAAAATTTTTTCATCCTCCTCCTTGTACTGTTTAAAAACCTTTCTTCCCTATGGTGGATAATTTGGAATTGTGTGCTAAAGGGATAAATTGTTTTGAAGTATGTATGAGAAAGAAAATCAAATATGCCAACATATAGAATATCAAGGAAACTCTCCCCTCGAGTAGATTTGCCATTCTCATAGTCACTGTGCTATTCTGTAAATCTTCATTCAGAAAATCAAGAAAATGTGCTCATAACAAGACAATTTTCCATTACTGCAATGCTTTCTACTGTAAAAGTCTGCTTACTGTGAAAAAGACATAATTATGATGTAAAGGGTTACTCTGCTGATTTTCTTTCCCATAATTAGGCATTCAATTTATAATTCCTTTCTTCTAATTTCAGTGCAAGACAACTCAAAATTTTAGCTGAAATAAGGCATGGAGTTATGGAAGAAGTTTTAGTAAACATTTAAAGATTTTGGAAGACAGTCAGCATTTTACCTGCCTACAGAACTACACCAGACTTGCAGTGTGACATATTCTGTATTTGTTTAATTCAAATAAAGACAACAAAAGCACTTTTTTTGTTCTATAGATTTTTTTTTTTCTAGCGACTGAAATTGTCTTGCTTGGATTTGTGTAATGACAAAATGTCAACAAGAGGTCATGTTTTAGGTCGAAAGTAGTTCCGGCATGTGCTATAAATATCCGTGGTATATCATTGTTCTAAAAATAACCGTGGAATATCAAAAAAATATATCATGGGTGATATTGCATGGATATTCGCGTAGTTGAAAGATAAAATGAAAGACGCAGACAATACTAGTGCATGTATATCTCAAGAAACAAGTTACTCACTCTTGAATTTCATTAACTTGGGATGTTAGCATATTGAGGTATTCCACTCCATCAACATGAAACTCATTGCTCACTTCCTTGTTTTCTGTAATCAACATGCTGCGGGCCCTTTCTGCTCCGTAACTCTGTATCAAGAGAAATGAAGTTGAAATATTTTTCACTAATCATATTTTCTTTCACCCATTACCATACAATCCCTACTTTTGATGAAAGAAAGAAGCCTCAAGAAAACATAGTGGGAAAAGGAGAAAATGCTGGTGACCAGCATTCTTCCTTTTCCCACAATGTTTTCTACCCTTCACAACACAAATTTTCAGTCACTTCTATTTTGTCGTCTGCAAATGCTTTCAATTTGGACATGCCTATAACATAGTCGTTTGGTAATGAGCTTAAGGAATACCCTAAGTCTTTCACCACTGAATAAATTAATTGCATTTTTTCAAAGGTTAAAAATATATTTCCCCTGCATGATCAACAGTTTGGTCATAATCTAGGATATAGCTCTGGACAGCGTAGATAAGAGATCAGACTGCTCAGTCTGTGATCTTGATCTATAATGTCAAAACAAACTGCTGGTGTTGTCCATGGTATGGATAAAACAACAGATACATCATTTCCAGTTTTAAAATAAAAGAAGACATTTTTACATCTTCTTGCTGTCAAGTATTATAATGAAGTTAGAAATTGGAGACTACTCATTTACATACACAAATACCAACAATAATGTACTCAGATGTATTAAAGCTTAATGTGACATGAAATTTAAACTTTGCAATTTTGCTTGTGAATTACTGGATTTCAAATTAAACTCTTTACCAGACAAATCATATTTTATGTTCCAAGAAAAACAGGCTTTTAAAAGTAATTGTTGAAAAAGGAGACATGCACTTTCTCCATTTTTAACAAGAGCTTTCACAATTTCACAACAAATCCTATCATATCAGCCATGCTTATTTTTTGTCTGCAAATGCTCTAAATTGCATCAGTCTAAAATTTTGTTTTAAATAAAGGGTTAAAAATTGATTGATATACAGTTATCATGTAAATTTTGTAGTAGATACTGTTATTTTTTGTGCACTGTAATAATCAGCAGACCTTTCATAGACCTATACTTAACATTTTAGCATTAGCATTGGTCATGAAATACAACTTGCTACCTAGTCTTTCTCTTCCCAATAAATGGACTATTCATATATCCCAGCAAAATAGAGAATAGTGACTTGTGCCTATTTTTTCCTGTCAACATGCTGAAATAAAAATCTAGATTTCACGGAGTCCAAAAAATGTGGCTTTCAAACTTGAGAAATGACAGTGAACAAAATAGCATATTCTAAAAAGTAAGGTCCTAACTCACACAATTTCAGAAAGTTGTATCCTTTGTCAGAGCCTATTAATATGGATTGCAACATGCGAAAAGGGGCATTTGAACATTTGCCGAGGCAATATGAATGTCCGAATGCCCCTATTCGCGTGTGGATGGCCATTTATGAATTCAACCTGATTTGCCAGCTGAAAATATGATCCACTGAAAGCTCGAAAGACTTTCATCTTCAAGGTTTCACTGAACAAAAAAAGAGAGAAATCAACAATTTGACTGCATATTCTATGCAGTTTTAGCTTAATCTTTACTATCCACTAAACCGCCTGTTTTCCCTTATGGTACTGAAATGCTCCACTAGAGCTTACATGAATGTTATCATATCTGAGTGGTATCCAGGACTCTTCCTCCTGCTGCTTTTGTATATGATTGAAGGACGCTAGCCTTCTAGCCTTCGCTACTTCAGTTTCTGGTCGTACAAACTGTACAGTAACAGCCTGTGCCTCTTCTTCCCCTTCATCTTGTGATGAATCACCTATACACATAGATACAGAAATACTGATTGAATAAAGAATATTCCAAAAGTATTCTTATAAACACGAATGTTTACAACTACTGCATGGCTGAAATACACACCGTATCTGGTGGGACTTGAACCCATGACAGGCAAGTATCCTAGTTTTTTGAAATTTAACAATTAACTCATTACCACATGAGAAAATTTTAGACTGGTCCAAATTGAAAGCACTTGCAGACGACAAAATAAAAGTGACTGAAAAATTGAAATTTGTTCTGGGAAGGGTTGAAAACCCTGTGGTAAAAGGAGAAAATGCTGGTTACCAGCATTTTCTCCTTTTCCCACAGTGTTTTCAAAAGGCTTCTTTCTCAGGGGTGTCAAAAGTAGGGATTGTGTGGTAATGGGTTAATACCATAATGTCTGAGCCAAAGAGATATCTCCCTAATGCACATGTTAGGTATTGTATTTAAGTCGAGACAAAGCCATGCATGAAGGAGTGGTCTCCCATAACACACCCCCTCTTAAAGTCATCATTTATTGACAACTCGAGCCTTACTAGGCAGAAAGTACGTTTTTGGATAACAAATAGGATTAATGACTGAATGGCCAATCCTGGAATTAGAAATAAGAAGAGAATGGCTGTTGAACATGATCTCCTGATACAGATGGTGAATTTTCACTCCACTGATTAACATCTAAAAAATTCTAAACAGTGTACCAGACCACAAATTTTACCCTTGTCCGAACTAAAAGCATTTGCAGACTGCAATTCATGCTAAAATGCTGAATTGTTAAAATGGTGCAATTTTCTTTGATGTACTGTTGAAAACGTTGTGGGAAAAGGAGAAAATGCTTTAAAAGGCTTCTCTCCCAGATTCGTTTAAAGTTGGCATCGTGTGGTAAAGGGTTAACTATCTAATAGAAAACAGTATACCTCCCTCCATCTCCGCTGCTTTCTTGTCTATTTTGACATCAGCTTTGTCAAGGTAATCAAAACTAGGTTTCATCTGTAGCTGTGCATGTAATGGACTTAAATACAATTCTCCTGAAAATAAACAAATTGCACATCACTGGCATGCTTAACCAGTGCATCCTCAATAGCTTGAATTTGAAGATGACTGTGAAATATTTTTTATTATCTACCACTATAGGTTAGTGAAAAATCACATCTTCAGTTCAATGTTAAGGGCAACACAAATATTCCTTTAACCCATTATCACACAATCCCTACTTTTGACGCCCATCAAAATGAAGCATTTAGAAAACATTGTGGGAAAAGGAGAAAATGCTGGTAATCAGCATTTTCTCCATTTCCCACAATGATTTCTACCCTTCACAAAACAAATTTTAAAATCTCAGTCACTTTTATTTTGTCGTCTGCAAATGCTTTCAATTTGGACCGGTCAAAAATTTTTAGTAATGGGTTAAATGAAACTAAAATGAGCCATGCACCAGCAATAGGGGGCTAAATGCATCTCCTAGATCCATGGTATCAAGCAAGACATTAAAAACTTTCTGAGCCATAAAATCCACATTTTACACCACCTTTACAATGAGATGGACTGGATCTTGGATAAACAAAAGACTGACCAATGGTGACAAGTTTTGGCCAAGGTCAGCTTGCGCAGACTGCGCAAGCTGCTTATGCTTTCAATTTGGAACAGTAACCCAGTTGTCAGCACTTCATCCTTTTCCAACAGTGTATTTAAAAGCCTTCTTCTTCCTGGTAACATAAACTTGTTTGGTAAAGAGTTAATTCAAAACATATGAAGGCACTTAAAGGCAACTGTAATTTCTGGGAAAATCAGAGAACAAGGTCTGGTACTTAGGACTAAAAGTTAGATTTACTTTGTTGTAAAACCAAATACAGTAATGCAGCATGTTCAACATACCTTGTTTGTAGTAAGCAACAGAATATCTATTCGCACTGTCTGCAGCAATTGGACAGGAATCTAGAACTTGTTTATCCATCATACCACTGAATTGGAAATAAAAATGATAAAGTAAACTTGAAACAAAAATTCATCATGTATTTGTGCTAGAACTGAAGCTGGAGTTTTCTGAGGATTTGATCTACAGCAGAGACTCATATTGTTCAATGTTACAATAAGCTGGTTTAACAAATCAAGATAGCAATTTGTGCTTGCTCTGACAGTAACAGTATCACGATGATCTTTTGGGGGTTTACAGGCAGCCATAATTATTGGTAATATTTCCTGAGTCTTTTTTTTTTCATATGCACATAGATCAAGCTATTAATGGCATAGGCTAGTGTGGCAAGCTCTATCAAATAGGACCTCAAAGTTGCATCTGGTACATGAGATAAAAGACGAACTGAAAGAAAATTCGCAACCACACCATAAAATACCTTTACTTCTATCATGTAAGTTTTACAAGTAACTCATGCAGGTCTGTAAAAATATAAGATGCTTTAAAATCTTACAATCAAAAACAGACTATGCATATCCAAAGCCCACTAACTTACCTTGAATAAACTGAGGTGCCATCTGGATTTCTACCATCAACATTAATAGCTATCTGCTCCCCTTTGCTTGCCGCATAATGTCTACTGCTTGTATTGAGACCCACTTCTACCTGCAGCTGGTATGGGAAGAAAACAAACACAAATGCCATTGCTCTCAGATTGAGAAGAGCAACTTATTTCTAACATATAAGAATTTACAATCAGCAGACTGTGGAAGAAGATAAATCAACAACCGCAGTTTTAAGCAGTCTTTTGATCACAAAAAAAAAAAAGAGATATTATGAATCTGGAGTCAAAGTGTATTTGTAGTAAGGCATGAGTGGCAACTCTTTCCGAGCTGCATTTGATAGTAAAAATACAAAAAAATGTAAGTGAAACAATCAAAGAAGAGAAATGGAATTATTCTTGTTCAAAAGACTGTACTCAGATGTTCAGATGAATAATTCAGACAGCTGCTAAAACATTCTGGTCAAGCTCAGATTAACACAATGTCTTCCATCCTTGGATTTTTTGTTTTGCCCTGTTACTGAGATGCAAGACATGAGGGACTTTTTGTTTTGCCCTGTTACTGAGATACAAGGCATGAAGGACTTTTTGTTTTGCCCTGTTACTGAGATACAAGGAATGAGGGACTTTTTGTTTTGCCCTGTTACTGAGATATAACGCATGAGGTACTATTTGTTTTGCCCTGTTACTGAGATACAAGCTATCAGGGACTTTTTGTTTTGCACTGTTATGAGATACAAGGCATGGGGGACTTTTTGTTTTGTCCTGTTACTGAAATATAAGGCATGTGGAACGTTTGGTTTTGCTCTGTTACTGAGATACAAGGCATGAGGGACTTTTTGTTTTGCCCTGTTATGAGATACAAAGCATGGGGACTTTTTGTTTTGCCCTGTTATGAGATACAATGCATGGGGTGTTTTTGTTTTGCTCTGCTACTGAGATACAAGGTAAAAAGCATATGAGCTCTAAGATATATCCTTACCTTCTTCTGGATTGGCTTAACTTTTGCTGATAAAAGGTCAACACCATCATATGTCATGTATTTAGGTCTAACTGGATACTGAAACACAATAAAACAATAATGTGACATTGTCTCAAGCGTAAGTTACACTTATGTATAAATGGAAAACTGGGGGGAAAAACTGGTACTAAAGCATAGAAAAATGTTAACACAAATCATATACATTATGTATTATCTCAACTTATTTTCAGACCCTCTGATAACAGGACATGTCTGAAAAAAGTTTAAAGAGTAATTTAACTCTTTACCACACGAGAAAATTTTAGACCAGTCCAAATTGAAAGCATTTGCAGAAAATAAAATAAATGTGACTAAAACATTGAAATTTGGTTTTGGAAAGGTAGAAAACATGGTGGGAAAAGGAGAAACTGCTGGTTACCTGAATTTTCTCCTTTTCCCAGAATGTTTTCAAAGGGCTTATGTCTCAGGGTCGTTAAAAACTAGGATTGTGTGGTACAGAGTTAACTCAGCAGTGTACAAATATTACACATAACTTAAGTAACAAAACATTATTTTCTAAATGCATGATGCATTAAAACCTGTCACAAGTACTTTCTACCTCACAATCATATTTTTACAAATGATGGCTGAGAAAGTAAGCAACAGCTAATGACCACAATTTTCTCTAGACTTTCAATGACATTCCCATCAACTGAGCAACATTCGATTACATGTCATCATCTACAAAATGTTTTCATTGTTAAAAGGTCTTAAATTTTGTTCTTTGGTAAAGAGTCTAAAACAAGGATTAAAAGTCAATGCTTTATTAACCCTTTACAACACAATGCCGACTTTTGAGGACCTTGAGATAGAAGTGTTTTGAAAACATTGTGGTAAAAGGAACAAATGCTGGTAAACAGCATTTCCTCCTTTTCCCATAATGTTTTCTCTCCTCTTCGATACAAATTTCAAATTTTCAGCCACTTTTAATTTGATGTCTGCAAATGCTTTCAATTTGTACCAGTCTAAAATTTCAGTGTTTGGTAAAGACTTAACTCTTTACCAAACGACAAAATTTTGGACTGTTCCAGATTGAAAGCATTTGCAGATGACAAAATAAATGTGAGTTAAATATTGAAATTTTCTCTGGGAAGGGTAGAAATCACTGTGGGAAAAGGAGAAAATGCTGGTTACCAGCATTTTCTCTTTTTCCCACAATGTTTTCTAAAGGTGTCTTTCTCAGGGGCGTCAAAAGTAGGGATTGTGTGGTAATGGGTTAAACAAATTCATGTTCCACAAACCCTGAAAATAATGTTTTTGAGGGCATTAAGGGAGAAACTGTTGGTACCAGCATTTTCCCTTTTTCCAACAAAGTTTCCTGCCCTATAAAGGATAAGTAATATTTTTTAAGCCATCCTTAACCCTTTACCAGACAATCCCGACTTTTAACACCCCTGTGAAAGAAGCCTTTTGAAAACATTGAGGGAAAAGGAGAAAATGCAGGTAAACAGCATTGTCTCCTTTTCCCACAATGTTTTCTTCCCTGCCTAAAACAAATTTCAATTCTTAAGTCACATTTATTTTGTCATCTGCAAAGGCTTTCATTTTGGATCAGTCTAAAATTTTGTCATTTGGTAAAGAGTTGATTTGTCATGTGTAAATACTTTCCATACTGGTTGCTTGTAATATGGAAAAGAAGTATAATTATATAATATCAATGTAATTACCTGAAGCAAATACAGGTTGCTTGCAAGAGCCTTAGATAAATGGACATTTACCTGAAAAAGAAACAGGTAAATTTTTTTTCAGTAACACTGTAATTTAGTTTAAACATTTTTATTTCACATTAATTAAGAAACAAGGTCTAACAACTTTTACTAATCTCTCTTAACCCATTACCACACGATCCCTACCTTTGATGGCCCTGAGAAAAAGCTTTTAGAAAACATTGTGGAAAAAGAAGAAAGCATTTTCTCCTTTTTCCACAATGTTTTCTACCCTTCACAAAATAAATTTCAAATTTTCAGTCACATTTATTTTGTCATCTGCAAATGCTTTTGATTTGGACAAGCCTAAAATTTTGTTGTTTGGTAAGAGTTAATTCTGCTTCATGTTGACCCTTTCCCAAACGACAAGTTTTGGACTCTTCCAAACCAAAAGAGTTTGCAGACAACAATTTTAGGTTAGGAGAAAATGGGAGAAAGTTCTCAAAATGGGTAGAAAACACTGTTGGAAAAGGAGTAGTCTGCGGACGAGCATATTGCAAAAAGCCACTTGTCCGACGCCAAATTTACCCAAGTCGGACGTAGGATTTCTGTACCCCTGCCTTATTTTAATTTCTATGCAAGTGAACCAATGGCTGTTTACATATGGGGATTGCAAAAAGGTAACAGTTACAATTTGCTAATGTTAAAGATTTATGCCCAAGATTCATACATACATTACCACCCATACATTTGTTACGTTGTATATTTATAGAATTTTCTCACGCACCCGAGTTCCTTTCCATCTGAGTATCAACACAACAAATCAATCTGGCGAGTGTATGTCTGATTGACATTTCATTTAACCCTATCTTTATATAAAGTATCTTTGATCTGATTGAGTTTGCTTTTTTTTTCTTACCACTTGGGAAAAACAGTATAAATAAACCTATGCCGAGTTTCCATCTACTTTCTCAGTTGGATTAGGTGGAAGACATTTGATGAACTTAACTGTAGCATGAAAATTTACCCGGGAAATGACATCAGTTTGATGTTGTAGTCTGACCAATCAGAGGGAACGAATGTATGAGTGCTGCGCTTGAGTGATTCAGATCAAAACATACACCAGAAAAACAAAGTTTAAATTGTTGTTACGTTGTTTTTGCCAGATTTTTTCATGTTTGAGATCAGTAAATATGTCCAATGTCTTATTTTTCTCAAGTTTTATAAAATCATCTACCAAGCGATAACTCGCATGCGCAAAAATATGGTGTTAGAGTAACGAATGTATGGGTCCACAGGCTAATGAAGAACAATCATTATGCTAGCATTGAATCAAGGACCTTATTGCTAGCAGACAACTGAAAGATTGATCACTGAAGCAGCTGGTAAAAGCTTCCTTTCAGAACATGAATAAAAGAGCTGAGAAAACACAGTGAAGCCTAGGGTTATTTCCAGGTATGCCCAAGACTCATACATTCGTTACGTCCCATACATTCGTTACGTCGTATATTTATAGAATTTTTTCGCGCACCCGACTATCTTTCCATCTGAGTATCGATACAGTTTTTGCCAAATGATGAAATATGTATTTACATTGAAGAAGAAAGCTGAAATGCGTAAAAAATAGATACAGTGTGGATTTAAAATCGTACCTTATTTCGATATTTCTCTTTTTTATTGAGAAACGCGTTACTTTATGGTAAAATAACTCATTTGCCAATACCAAAACATGACGTAACCATTTTAGGTGCTCTCGTCTACATTCTTTTGCACACGGACCAAAGATACTAGAATAAAATACGGTTAAGTTCACCAGTTTTGATCCACCACGCAACAAATCAATCTGGTGAGTGTATGTCTGATTGACGTTTCGCTTAACCCTATCTTTATATAAAGTATCTTTGATCTAATCGAGTTTGCTTTTTTTTCTTACCACTTTGGAAAAACAGTATAAATAAACGTATGCCGAGTTTCCATCTACATTCTCAGTTGGATTAGGTGGAAGACATTTGATGAACCTAACTGTAGCATGAAAATTTACCCGGGAAATGACGTCAGTTTGATGTTGTAGTCTGACCAATCAGAGGGAACGAATGTATGAGTCCTTTGCTCGAGTGATTCAGCTCAAAGCATACACAAGTAAAAAAAAACACTTTAAGTTGTTGTTAAGTTGTTTTTGTCAGATTTTTTCGCGTTTGAGATCTGTAAATATGTTCAATGTCATATTTTTATAAAGTTTGATCAAATCAGCTACCAAGTGATAACTCGCTTGCGCAAAAATATGGTGTTAGAATAACGAATGTATGGGTCCACAGGCTACAGTGACAAGTTGTGCGAGTGTCCGATTCCGGTACCCTCCGATTCCTGTGGACCAACCACGGCAACTGATGCAACATGGTGTAATTTGTCGTTGAAAGTTAATAGACCCTAATCATGAACAAGTATATCAAAATCACACGACTCGCAGGTGCAAACTATGCTATTGATAGAGGAATGTCATCATAGTGATAGCTGTAGAATAGAAACAAAACCTCGAGCTCAACCGGGTCTTCGTCGTCTTCCATGCTGGTCCACTTGTTTCGTATTTTGTTCCTATCAGATCAGATGGGAAAAATTAAATCGATTAAAAATATTTTCCCACAATATATGAGTAATTCCTCAACATCATACTTTCATGTAAAATTTGAATTACGTGAAAGTATGTTGGATATAATCTTGATAGCCCTCTTTTAGAGAGTTATTTTCTTCTGCTGAAGAAAATTCTTACATGCTTTAACTTCCTCTAACACAACTATATGTAACTACCAAAAACGGCAAAGTATAATACCCAGTTCAAATCTTACAAATAGGCTTTACTTCCCGGCCCCAACGACCTGCAAATCAAAATCTTTTATCCATTATTTCATTCTATAGACATCAAGATCAAATTATAGCCTAGATATCAAACTTTCATATGGTACTAAATGGAATTTGATCATCAAAACTCTTTTTGAAATATCATCGATAAAAAAATTGGAAAGATTTTCATATTTTCTTTCAGCAGGGTATTTTTTGAGTTACACAAATTCAACCCCAATGCTAAATCCTTAATTTCTTGAAAAACATCACGAAAACTATTTCTAAATGAAAGTGTGTGGTTTTAGCTGTCCAAAAATATTGAAATAAGTTAATTCGGATTAAAAGAAAGTACCGGTAATAGAAATGAATAATATGTCTCTGAAATGATTGACCCACAAAGAAATTTTATGACTTTCCTCACAAACCTGGTACCTATGTTAAATCCTTTTTTTTTTCATAAAAAATGTCGAGAAAAAAAATCCTGAATGAAGGATTACCCTTTTAGCTGTTAATCAGAATAAAACTTACTTAATTTCCATGGAAAACAAAACTATAGATGAAATGATCTACCAGCCATGAAAATTTAATGAATTTTAAGGACAAATCTGGCCCCTATTCCAAATGCTTTTTTTTTCATGGGAAATATCGCAGGAATAATTTCTGTTTTTTAAAAACCTTTTATAGCTTTCCAAAAAGGAAAAAAAATGAGTTCTTCTGAAAGAAATTAAGTGAATATAGTAGGTCTTTGCAGAGATCGTATATATGTATATACAATCCCTGGTCTTTGAAATGAATGATCCATTTTGTAAATTTTATGAGTTTTCTCACCAATCAGGTCCCTAAATGAATATTTGGTGTTTAATTCGGATGAAATTAATTTCAAATGAAAACTTATATTTCATCTTTCATATTGCATAAAACACAAACTTTTTTTTTTTTATTTTCCATTTGAGATTGCATGTATCTATAGACACGACTATAGTTTGCTAGATCTTTTGGGCATTTACATGGTTTAGACAATGAGGCCCTTATCAAGAATCTTTACCAAAAAGGAAAAAAAATGAGTTCTTCTGAAAGAAATTAAGTGAATATAGTAGGTCTTTGCAGGGATCGTATATATATATGTATATACGATCCCTGGTCTTTGAAATGAATGATACATTATGTAAACTTATGTAAACATGTTACACATCAATGAATTTCAGTTCAAACGACTATTTTTGTTTTCGCGGTAGCTTTCCAACAGTAAAAAATTAAATTCTGACAAAAGGTAAAACTTGGCCGACATTTTCTTTTTCTTTTTATGACCCGATTTTAATATGATATCCTAAAATCGACCCCAAGTCTAATTCTATCACACTACTGAAATATAGATTGACACAACTCCAGAGCATATGAATGCAGATGGTCAAATCGTAGGATTTACCTTTGACAGAGCAGAAATCATTGTGGAAAAAGTAGAAATTTCTATTACTGTGACTGGCACTTTCTCCTTTTCTCGCAAGGTTTACAAAAGTTTCACAATCAGTAGATCTAGAATGTTATGAATTGAGCCTGAAATGGGTTCCAAAATATCATGGGAACAGTAGAAAATGCTTGTACCTAGTATCTTGGACTTTTTAGTATGTTATATGTTATTTCATGTAAATAAAATGATATAAGTTCTTTTAAGCCTTTAACCAACTTTTGTACTACTTTTTTACTTTAAATTCTCGTCTGCTGCTATGGCTTTGGATGATATCTAAACCATACAGGAAGACTACCGTTTTACCAGGGATCATGTATACTTATGTATACACAATCCCTGTTTTACTGTCTTTCACAGCTATTTGTCTGGTAACAAGGTTTTCTCAGAAGTCTAATACCGAGAAATCATATCATATGATAACGTTACAATACATGAAAGTGTATATATGCATTTAAGAAATATCCTTGGCTACAACCGTTTTTTTTTTTGTTAAATTAATCTACCTCTTTACCAAACGACGAAATTGTAGGCTTGTTTAAATCCAAAGCATACGCAGACAACAAAATAAAAGTTATTGAAAATTTAAACTTTGTTTTGTGAAGGGTAGAAAACATTGTGGGAAACGGAGAAAATGCTGGTTACCAGCATTTTCTCTTTTTCCCACAATGTTTTCTACAGGCTTCGTTCTCAGGGTCGTCAAAACAGGGATTGTGTGGTAATGGGTTACAGCGATTCTTTTGGATAAGGCTACCCACAAGCATAAGGGAGGCGACTCTTGTGTACATTAGGAATAACAATTAATACGAGTTACCTCCCTTTGACCATTTATCATTTATGCGTAGAATTATGTCCAATATAGATAATGAGAAGTTATTGCAGATATGTGATACCGAGTGACTTAATTCTGAGCGCTGCACTATTATGTACAGTATAAATCTAGATTAGCACCGAGAAAAAGCGGAGAATAAGTCCCTGTCAATTTTTTATAGCGGGAAAACGACCCAGAAGCAGCAATTCATCAGGAGCATTCGTCCCCTGGAATCATTGTCCAAAGAAAATAAACTTTTGGCGCAGTCCGTACATCGAAATGACCAAAGTTCCTACCCACTTGAGTTTGTATTTTTGTGTTTCGAGTTCTGTCATGTATATTGCTACCAAATGTTTCCAAAGCACATACTTCATCCGAAGTCGTAGCATTGGCTGCGCATGTTATACATGTACACATGTACCGATCTGGCTATTAGGTGACTGGACGTTTCGGCCCTTAACAATTTCGGCCCATTACAACTTCGGCCCATAACAATTTCAGCCCCTACAATTTCATTCCATGGCATTTTCCGCGTATATCTGCTGTAACAAAAATATGGCACATTCTTATTCATCTTTTTACTTATTGTTTGATGCCTAATTTTGGGGTAGTCTCAATAATGAGATGCTATGGTGATTTTTTCTCATATTTGGACTTTTATTGTCCACTGTACTGCCTCAAATCCATCTTAAGTTTCCTGGTAGCAAAGGTAGGGCACTATACTGCCCTTCTGTTTTATCGGTTTAATCTGTAATGCAACTAAATTTTAGTAACTAGCATGAGCAAAGACTGATTATGAAACCTTTTGTCACCTTAAAAGCTTGTATAAGTCGTTTATGACATGTAAATCTCAGAAAAAGCACTGACAAAATTTTACAATGGACATGAGATTGTATGGTGCACAACAAATGTCCAAACATGAAAAAAACAATCACAGTAGCGTCTCATTACTGACACTAGATGAATAACAGAGTTTACCAAAGTTTAACGGGTCTCCTCCTGTTAGTAATCAGATTATCAGCATCATCAGAAAAAACTGTAAAAGAAAAAAAAAAACTGTATCTACATGTAAATCTTATCATACCTCATTCGCTTGTTTTTGTGGGCAAAAGTCTGCATGCTCTCATTACATCATTCACTGTACGAAACTTCTCGGATTCCAATAGCTTCAGTCTGAAGGGGTGCTTCGATCTTATTTTTATAATTCTAGCGGAGAAACAATCACAAATATAACATCAGACCTAGTTCCCGAATCGCGGGTAGGGTTCAAATAACCCTGATATTTAGTACAGATAACTGTCCCCAAAGGTGATGTTACTTTTGACTGGTCACCACTGGGTACAGAGACGATCAAGATGAAACCATGTGAAAATTCCACACAGATTTTGTGCACAAACAGCACACAAAACTAGGATTTAAACATGCCTGGTGTTTGTGTATTTTATAATCTTTCGTTTGAAATATAAATATTTTCAATTCAAATGCTGAACATAAGAGAAAACCATGCATTTCATCTGTTATTTGAGTTGTTTACATTCCCAAAAATGAGCAAAATTTTTGTTAATTGAAATGAAGGGTTATTAACCCTTTACCACACAATGAAATTTTAGCATTGTCCAAATTGAAAGCATTTGCAGACGACAATTTCTTACTTGTGTATCACTGGTATCACTAGTATGAAGGTATGACTCTGAACTGTCTTGCAGGAGAACACTCCCACAAAAAAGAAACATGGTTCGTTGTTTGCAGGGAATTTAGAACCACCTGGTTACAAATCTTACACCTTCACCACTGAGCCATATAGAACCCTTGGGATATGACTGAATAGAATGAAATGGACCTGCAAAAACCCTGCATTCCCACTAGATTGATTTACGGGTATTTGGTTACCTGTCTCTGTTTCCCTGTTTTCCCATTTCAGATGTACATAAATAGACAAGAAACAAAGAAAATACATAAATAAACCAGTGTACTTAGATGAATGGAAGATGGCACATGCAAGCAGGCAAGACTTTATTTCAGATAACTCTTCAAGTGATGATGATTCTCTAGATCTGCCACAAATAAGTTTGAGAGAACGATTGGAAAGGAAAAGAGGAATTCAAATGCGAAGTTTTCTTGGACATGAAAACAGCAATGTGGGTGTTGCAGGAAAATCAATGTTGTCGGATGAAAGTAATTTGGACTCAATTAACACAGACAAGACACAAAAAGAAAACAGCTTCAAGAGTTTGGTAGAAAGTCAAGATCAGACTGGTTCAGTATCAAGGTATGCAGAAACAGATGCCTCCTGTGGTATTGGTGAAAGTTTAGAAGGGTCTTCCTCTAAAGTAAAGAAGAGAAGAACTCCTGATGAGATCGAAGAAAATAAAAGGAAAGCTCAGGTAATTATTAACCCTTTACTACACTTTCCCACGTTGTAACAACATTGAACAAGAAAGCTTTTGAAAACATTTTAGAGAAAAAAAAAAAGAAAATGCTGGTAAACTGCATTTTCTTCTTATCCCACATTTTTTTCCTATCAAAGACAGAATTGGTATTTGACATTTTTATTTTTTGTCAGGGAATGTTTTCAATTTGGCCGAGTCCAAAATTTTGTCTTTTGGTATAGAGTTATTTTCTGTTCAGGCAGCCATTCTTGGAAGTTGCCCCTCGCTACTAGAGAAATTAATATGTGCACAGAATGGGTTTTGATAACCAGTTTAATCTCATTTTCTCACACTGTTTTCAAAAAACCTCTTCCTTCAGGGATGTTGAAAATTTAATGGGAATGTTTTGTAAAGAGTAAAAGAATTTTTGATATAATGCATGCAAAAAATACCTTCCATTACTTCTTGTCTTAACCTTCAAACAATTGCAAAGGAATTTAGCGCAGCTCAAATTATTTGATTTGTCTCTGACAGGTAAGAAGACACTGTGGAGAAAGCAGAAAATGCTGGTTTACATTGTTTTCAAAAGACTTTTTTGGGGTCTTCAGAGCTTATGATTTTGTTGTAGAGGTTTACATTCTTATTGATATTTAGATATTTCTTTTAGGAAAGAAAAGATCAAAGAGAAAGGCTGAAGATGGCTAGGGAAGTAGAAAAACAAATCAAAAAAGCAGAGAGAGAGACAAAGAAACAATACAGCCTTGGTTCTTGTTTAAAAGTATGTAGGAATAGCTAATTATCTTACATATCCTGCAACACACAGAAAGGGGCATTCAGACATTTGCATTACATGCTATTCTGGATCAGCCTGCATGTTGATTTGAGATGATACTTTATGATTGTTTGTGATTTCTTTGTTACAGCAAGTCTGCTGTAGGAAAAAATGTAATGTTGATGTAATGTACCATCTCGGAGTAGCCTGCTCAAAGTGCACAGGCAGATCCAAGACAACACTTTACGCAAATATCCGAAAGGTTTCTCCTGTGTGTTGCTGACCATAATATGTTCTAGTATGTATCTAGATTTTTTTATAGAGATTGTTTTATTCAATTATCCTCTACATGTCAGAGGCCCAGTGGCAGCCAAAAGTAAACGATGTGGATGTTAAAATGCATTTAAATTCCAATTATCAATCTTATAGTATTAAAGCTATTGTAAAGAGAACAATCTAGTATTGTATGTTGGGGGTCAAGTGTAAGTCCATTGGTCTATCATAGGAGAACAAAGTTTTCTTTTTCGGACACTCACTATAAAAAGCTCATTTGAGAGTCCCTCTGTATCATATATGGCTTGTAACAAGCAAAAAGGGGCACTCGGACATTTGCGTAAAGTGTTGTCTCAGATCAGCCTGCGCAGTCAGTGCAGGCTAATTCAAGACGGCACTTTACGACTTCATAAGATATCATGATACATTGGACTTGCGCTAAACAGAAAATTACATAAAAACAGAAAGTGTTGTTTCAGATTAGCATGTGCGGACTGCGCAGGTTGATCCCAAACCATACTTTACCCAAATGTGCGATTGCCCCTTTTCATGTGTTGCAAGCCATATAGTTAAACAAAGTCGTACTATATATGATATAAAGGGATTTGCCAATGCGCTATTTGTAGAAACAGTTTTAATGAAAATTTTAGTAACTATTCAGTGATGTACAGGCTATCTTTTACTTTTTATGAGATGTTGGAATTAAATTTTCTGCCTCTAATTAACACTTTGAACAGTCATGCAAGTACAGATTGTCATTTACACAATAATTACCATACTTCTGAATTGTATGATTTAAATTCAAATTCCTGAGGAAGAAGGCTGTGAAAACATTGTGGGAAAAGGATAAAAGATTACGTAACTAGCAGTTTGTTTGTTTGTTTTCTCAATTTTGTTGCCTAAATTTTTGACAATTTGTTAAAATTTAACACTTTACAAAATAAAAAGTTTAGAGGCTTGTCCATAATAAAAGCTTTTTCAGATGACAAAATTTAAAGAGGCTGCAGTGATGGCATAATTATATCTTTGAAAAGCCAGAAAAGATTGCATACAACAAAATTTCAGAATTGTCCATATGCCATGCATTTGAAAATGACAAATATAACCAGGTTCTAATGGTGAAAGTTGTCATTGATAGGGTAGAAAACATTATGGGAAAACAGGAAATGCTGCTTACAGAGCTACACATAAGAGGGAGTGATGGTTTTCTAAATTCATTATATCTGTTCGAAACCCCTTGTTGTAGGTACTCAGGCCTAAAAATTATCTGTGTTTAGGGTTTCAGTCAGAAAATACTGTAGGTAGGGAAGGTAGGGATTTATTTTTTCTTTTTCCTAAAACTCTTTACATCAAACTTATAGTGAAATCACACCTGACAGGTAATTTTATTGTCAATCATGGCAAAAAAAGTTAAGGGTCGGCAGCATTTTCTAGGTAGGGTAGAGAAACCCTAAACCCAGATATTTTTTTCATGCCTCATTGGAATCGTCTCAATGAGACGATTCTAATGAGTACCTACAACATAGGGTTTACCAGAGAGTAGTTAATATTTTCAATTTTGAGACCATAATCACTCCCTTTATCTTGAGCTCTGTCTTATCAGTATTTTTCTCCTTATCCCACAATATTTTCAAAAGGCTTCATATACCACATTGGATTTTATGGTAAAGGGGGTAATACTACGGTCACATTCTACCATTTCAGTATATGACGGTTCTTGTTGATACTCACATTGTAAACACATGTGGGTATGGTATGACAGTGTTTAAAGCGTGTGAAGAGTTGGGAGTGGCCTGTCAAACCCAAGCACTACCTTCTCCGTTCACAATAATGTGGAAAAGAACTCTTACAGAGTGTTCAAGAGTAGATGAATTGCAGGTAAAACACTGTCACTCTTTTTTAGTTAACCATTACTACACCATCCAGACTTTTGACTACCGTGAGAAAGAATACTTTTGAAAACATTGTGGGAAAAGGAGAAAATGCTGGTAACCAGCATTTTCTCCTTTTCCCACAATGTTTTCTACCCTTCCCAAACCAAATTTAATTTTTTTCAGTCACATTTACTTTGTCGTCTGAGAATGGTTTTAGTTTTGGCCGGTCAACAATTTTGTCATTTGGTAAACAAAAATAAATTTGTGGTTTGATAAGCTGTGGTTATATTCTTTTGAAAAGATCGTGTGAAAGGGTAGAAAATATTGGTTACCAAGATTGCCTCCTTTTCTCATATTGTGCTCAAACCATTCAGAGACAAATCCCTTTATTTGAATCACAGATGGTATTTTATTTGCAAATGCTTTCATGATGCAAATGCTTTCATTATGGAAGAATCTGGTTCTATGGCTTAGCTATTTTCCAAATGACACAATTTTAGACTAATCCAAATTGGAAGCATTCACAGAAGACAACATGAATGTGACTCAAAAATTGTAATTTGTTTTGGAAAGGGAAGAAAATATGGTTACCAGCATTTTCTCCTTTTCCCACAATATTTTCAGAAGGCTTCTTTCTCAGGGACATGAAAACCAGGGATTGTTTGGGAAAGGGTTAGTAAAGAATTTAACTTTTTTTCAGACAAGAAGAACTGTCATGAAACCTTTATAACTCTTTAACAGCCGACTAGATTTAAGACTCATCCAAACTGAAAGAATCGGCGGAATTAGCAGAAAACAAATCAAAGCTGGTCAAAATGAAGAACGTTGTCCTTGATAGGGTAGAAAACATTGGGAGAAAAGAAGAAAATGCTGATAACCAGAATTTTCTCCTTTTCAGACAATGTTTTCAGAAGTCTCCTTCCTTGGGGATCGGTAAACAAACGGATTGTGTAACAGAGGGCTAACTCTATCTATGTACCTGACCTCCTAAAACAATTTAGTAGAGCAGTATCCTTGTTAACCATTTCCCAAACGACAAACTTTTGGACTAGACCAAATTGAAAGCATTTGCAGATGACAATTCAACTCTTGCTGAAAAGGTGATTTCTGTCTATGATAGGGTGGAAAACATTGCGGAAAAAGGAGAAAATACTGGTTACCAGCATTTTCTCCTTTTCCCACAATGTTTTCAAAAGGTTACTATTCCAGACCCGTAAAAACCAGGGATTGTTTGGGAAAATGTTAAATGTATGTCATTAGTGACACAGTATCCTCGTTAAATATACATCATTAGTGGAAAATGACTTTTTGATTTACATTTATTTATTTCTATACCACACATTC
Organism: Tridacna crocea; assembly: GCA_943736015.1. Classification (NCBI taxonomy): domain Eukaryota; kingdom Metazoa; phylum Mollusca; class Bivalvia; order Cardiida; family Cardiidae; genus Tridacna; species Tridacna crocea. The sequence goes on from OX031056.1 coordinate 32,283,275, forward strand.
CAGAGTTTTATAAGACTTGGAAAGAAGGCTATTTTAAACATTGTGAGTAAAGGAGAAAATGCTGGTAACCAGAATTGTTCCCTTTCACATATCTATAACTTGCAGAATTTTAGGCACATCAAAGTCATCTTGAAATGTATTAGTTTTCACACAAGTATTTTGTGTTGTAATGGGTTAAGTGTTAAAATGGGTTAAACATTTTATATCATATTTGCATTTTGCAAATGAAGAACTGCCTCCATATTATCACAAAGCATCTCATCTGCTAGAAAATATTAGAAAAAAGCCATATGAAGATGAAATGTTCAATATTTCTGAGATATCAAGATCTGATTTAACAGTATCATAAAATGTTAGAAAGAGTAGATCGAGATTTGAACCTAACCTAGATCTTTATTGTCCTCCACCCATTTTCCAAACAATCCCAAGTTTTAACACACCTGGGAATTTTGGCTTTTTAAAATATTGTGGGGAAAGGAAAGGGCAGGTAAAGAGCATTTTCTCAGAGCATTTCTCCTTTTCTCACAATATTCTTTCACTTTCCTGTGACAAATCCCATCATTTGAGTAACATTTGATTTATTGTCTGCTCAGGCTCTGAAATTGGTTGAGTGTAAAATTTTGCTGTGTGAGTTAGAGCAATTAACTCTTTCCCACGCAATCCCGGCTTTTAACGACCCTGAGAAAAAAACCTTTTGAAAACATTGTGGGAAAAGGAGAAAATGCTGCTAACCAGCATTTTCTCCCTTTCCCACTATGTTTTCTACCCTTCCAAAATCAAATTCATTTTTTCAGGCACATTCATTGTGTCCTCTGCAAATGCTTTCAATTTAGACCACTCAATAAATTTGTCGTTTGGTAAAGAGTTAAAGTTTTGCTTGGCATCAAAACTCCACGATTATGGTTACCACATCTTGGTAAGTAGTGGTAGTCTAGTAATTTGCTGTTCAGTTATGACATGGCCATCTTTTCCCATCTTTTTTCATTACAGGTACACACAACTCAAAATGAGGTTGATGAGGGAGAAATTTTAGCCATTATACCAGTCTATGATTTTGTACATATGGTTCACACATTTAAACAGGTGAGATGTGTTGGGAATGAACCACCAGTTAAAAATTTTAACTCTTTGCCACACAATGTCGCCTTTTGATGATCCTTAGGAAGAAGACATTGTAGGAAAAGGAGAAAATGCTAGTACCCAGCATTTTCTCCTTTTCCTGCAATGTTTTCTACCCAGTCAAAGGAAGGTTTCATCTTTTTAGCCACATTGATATTGTTGTCTGCAAATGCTTTGAATTTGGATGAGTCCAACATTTTGTTGTGTGGTAAAGAATTAAGGGGCTTGTGATGCCTTCCTTGGCCACAAAGAAGCTTTATGCTGACAAGACTTAGACATTTGTATACATGTATAGGGAATGGACACAGCAAAATTGATGCAGAAATTATTAGTTGTACGATCAGTTGGCAGGGGACTTGGAAACTTGTTCACGGCTGTGGTTAATCATGTCGCCCCGAGCAGAAGGCAAGGTGGCGACATGATTCACCACAGCCGTAAACAAGTTTCCAAGTCCCATGCCACCTGACTTTACAACAAATTTATTATACTGCAAAGTTTTACCCTTTCAAAGTTTGTTAAGCGAAATTTCCCTGTGTTACAATTTCACAAATCGAGTATGCTGATGAAATAGAAATTCCCTTCTGAGTGCCCTGATTCAATAAAAACTGACGCCACTGGAAAATGACGTCACTAAAACATGCAGTTTGGTGCATAAATGTGCAGTCTGGTGATCGATCGCCGCCGCCATTTTGGATGTTGTGTTGCATGTGATGTTTATGGGGCACTCAAAAGGGAAACTGACTTTATGTGATTTTTGCCAGGGAACATGATATATGTTCCCGGCATGTTGACCAATCAGGTCAAGAGAAATTTCTTTGCAGTATAATAATATTAGTTGTATGGTCATGTAGCAGGGAACTTGGAAACTTGTTGATGTCTGTGGTAAATCACATTGCCACAAGCTGAAGGCAAGGTGGCAACACAATTCACAACGGCTATGAGCAATTTTCAAAGTCCCCTGCCACCTGACCCTACAATGAATTTATTATACTGCAGAATTTTATCATTTCATCTTGTGTTTTACCTGTCTTTTGAGTGTGAGGAGGTAGAATTTCCCTTCTGCATACCCCAGTTCAGTGAAAACTGATGTCACTGGAAACTGATGTCACTGAAACCTTGGTAATATGTGCACTCATGTACTTTTGGAAAAAACTTGGAAGTATTTTCAACCTTGCAGTAATATGTCCCAAATAATTCCAATTTCATGGTTGCTTTTGTCTACAGATGTCTCTAAATGACCCTGAGAGAATGGCATTTAGAAAACAATGTGGGAAAAGTAGAAAATGCTGGTAACCAGCATTTTCTCCTATTCCCACAGTGTTGTCTACCTGTTCAAGACAAAGGTTATTATATTAAAAACATGCAGATTGTCCTCTCTAAATGCCATCAATATTGACCAGTCTGAAAGTCTGCTGTTTGGTAAAGGGTTAACTCTTTACCTCACAAAAGTTTGGGATAGCCTTAATCAAAAGCATTTGCAGACATTGAAATAATTGTGACTGTAAATAGAATTTTGTTTCCATGGCGGCCAGCATTTTCCCACAATGGTTCCAAAGAGCTTGTTCCGCAGGATCATTAAAACTCAAGATTGCATGGTAAAGGGTTAACAAAAGACCATCTTTGATTGTGGTTTCAGGTACAGAAAGGAGCCTCCTGCGGAGGTGTAACCCTCAGAAAGTATGTACAACAGCTTCAAAACATGCATAAAGACACAAATATCACAACAATTGTTACTGGAGTGGAACAGTACTTCAGGTTTGGTAATTTTGGTGAAACAGCTTTTTAGGCTTGGTTGCAAAGTCAGTGGAAACTCTGCTTAGTTACGGTAACCCCTATACCCAAGGGCAACAACCTAAGTCACAGGAAGTGATATCGGACCTGCGCATTTTTATAACTTACATGTATGTCTGCCATATTGAAAAGTAAGTACGATATGAAGATAAAATGAGGCTAGCTTGGGTGGATACAAATGGACTACAAAGACTCTCATGTATTTATCAAAGACATTAGATGAATACATTTAATATTCTGATGTTTTAGACAGGAAGCAGATGTCTGTATGCACAAACACTTTGACCAAATATCAAAAAGTGAGTGGGTTTTAATAGTTGGTCAAAGTCTATTCCATTATTATAAGTAGTTAACAAAGGCTTTGACAAAAAACAAAGTCCCTAGGCATTGTACGCTTTGGAGGTCTAAAGACTTTTTCAGATCATTTAAAGGAATGATTACAAAAAAAAAACAGTCTTACCAAACACGCACACTGACTTTATAACAAGGGTCCGATATCACTACCTGTGACCTCACCCTGACGTACGTTGTGAGGGGTGTATACCAAGCAATTGAATGTTTTTATAACTCTGAGGAGGAAGGTTGTGGAAGATAGAGAGAAATGAGATTGCTGCAAGCCAGCATTTTCTCCTTCTCTTACAGTGTTCTCTATCCTTTAACTCATTACCAAACGACAAAATTTTAGGTTTGTCCAAACCGAAAGCATTTGCAGACGACCATATAAAAGTGTCTGAAAATTTTAAATTTGTCTTGTGAAGGGTAGAAAATATTGTAGGAAAAGAGAAAATGCTGGTTACCAGCATTTTCTCCTTTTCCCACAATGTTTTCTAAAGGCCTCTTTCTTGGGTCGTCGAAGGTAGGGATTGTGTGGTAATGGGCTAAAGAAAAAATTTCAGAGGTTCAGTTGCATTTGTCTACGATAGCTTTTGGCTTCGATTGATTTAAAATTTTATAATTCGATAAAGAGTTGAATCTCCAGCCAAACTTGTGCACCAATTTAATGAAAATTTGTTTTAACAAGCTTTAGAATAATTTTTCTTTCATTATATCCATTTTTCTTTTCATTTGAAAACAGAATTAGTGGTACATGATATATATGAGATAATAGGAGCATATTCACAGGTTTACTGGCTGTCATACATAAGGAATCAGCATTACAGAATTCCACCTTGTACCCTTTATTGGATGCTTAACCTTTTACCCCATAAAGCATTTCTATTGTATCTCTAATTGAACTTAAATAACAGCAAGGATGAAGCTGTTTCCTATGTGTATATGACACCTTTTGATAGTATAGAAAACATTGTGGCAAAAGGTGAAATTGCGTGTCACGAGCAATTTCACCTTTTGCCACAATGTTTTCCAAAGGCTCCTACAAGCAATGAGTAGAAATGAGTATTTATGGAGTGAAGGGTTAATGAACACTTTACATAGCAGCAAAATTTTAGATTGGTCAAAAATGAAAGCATTTGTAGATGACATGTTAAAAATTGTGCTTATTAGAATTTCCTTTGGAAGTGTAAATATGCTGTTTACTAGATTTTTGACTCATGTCACTATATTTCCGTAAGCTTTTATCTCCCGTAGTGGCCTAAACATGGGATTGTTTTTGGTAGATCATTTGGTTAATCAATTATTAACTCTTTTTATCTTCATTTTATCACACTAAGACAATTTTTTTATCTTCATGCCAAATTTTTGTGTATTGGATATGCATGTAATGTTGAGTTTGTTTTACAGGGAAATAAAATCTCAAACCCAGAAGAAGCATAGAGATGCTGTGCAGTCCACAAATCCAAGTTATGTTTCAAAACTTGGGAAAGAGAACAAAGGCTTTGTCAAAGTAAGTCGGGTGGATATAGAAGAAGCATTAACTGACACTTTTCTTCATACTGGTTGTGGTAATTACATGACAGAGAGTCCAGAAGATGTTGCTGATCTTGTGAAGAGATTCACCAAAGCTGTGGCGGAGAAACCTGCAAAGTAAGCTGCTCATTTAATTTGACCTATAGATTAATCTTTTAACCAACAATCCCAAGGTTAAGCCACCTTGAAAAAAAAAAAAAATGAAAACATAAATGGGAAAAGGAGAAATTCCAGGAAATTCTACATTTCCCACAATATTATCTTCCTTATCAAAGACGAATTTCATTGTGTGAACCACATTTTCTTTAGTCATTTGAAAATGCTTTGAACTTGGACAAGTTCAAACTTCTGTCGTCTGACGAAGTGAACCCCTTGCCCCCTTACATGAAGATGGAGATTACTTTTAACCCATTACCACACAATCCCTACTTTTGACACCCTTGAGAAAGAGGCCTTTTAAAAACACTGTGGGAAAAGGAGAAAATGCTTGTAACCAGCATTTTCTCCTTTTCTCACAGTGTTTTCTACCATACCTAGAACAAATTTCAATTTTTCAGTCACGTTTATTTTGTCGTCTGCAAATGCTTTCAATTTGGACCAGTCTAAAATTTTCTCATGTGGTAAAGAGTTAAAAGATCCAGAAGACTTGAATAATCAATGAAATATGAATAACCAACATGCCTAAAAGTGTGGTATAATACAACAGATAAAATCTTAGTGGCAGAAAGAAAAGTTGCTTGTTTTCCCTTTATCTTTTATCAGAGTCTTTCAATTTTGATCCATTTAACTCTAAATGAACAATATTGCCAAAACCTCTTCATTTATCATTGTACTTTTTCTCCAGCAACAGTTTACTCAGTCGAAAATAACTGAAATGGAATGGTTCTTACTATCTGTTTAACCATTTCCCAACCAATAAATTTTGGACCCTTCCAAACTGAAAGAGTTTGCAGATGACAATTTTAGGTTTGGAGAAAATGGCAGAAAGTTCTCAAAAAGGGTAGAAAATACTGTGGGAAAAGGAGAAATTGCTCTTTATGAGCAATTTCTCCTTTTCCCACAGAGTTTTCAAAAGACTTTTACTGCAGATACGTAAAAACTGGGGCTTGTTTGGGAAAGGGTTGATCTGATACAAAACAAATTTTAGCCTCTTTCAAACTGAAAGCTTTTGCAGATGACAAATTCAGTAGTCATACAAATGAACTGAAAGTCTTTGACTTGGTTGAAAACATTGTGAGGAAATGAGACATTGTGGTTGAAAACATTGAGGAAAGGAGGAAATGAGAGAGTTTCAAAGTGTGGATCTTTGGGTCTTTTTAATGATGGATTTTAAGGTAAAGGCTTGAGAAAATTTTGAATTTGGTTTGTAAGAGACAAAGTTTGATATATGAATATAACGTAAAACAATGTGGCAATGGATAAAATTCCTGTTATGTTACAATATTTAACCCTTTACCAAACAACAGAATTTTACACTGGTCCAAATTTAAGTCACATGTAGATGACAAAATACATGTAACTCAGAAAATGAAATTTGTTTCGGACAGGGTGGACAACATTGTGGGAAAAGAAAATGCCAGTTACTAGCATTTTCTCCTTTTCCCACAATGTTTTCAAAAGGCTTCTATCTCAGGGTTTTAAAAATCAGGGATTGTTTGGCAAAGGGTTAAAGAATTGTCTACCTCAAGACAAGTAATCTACAAATGTTGAAGTGAAAAACTGTTACTGTTGAATCTAGGAAGGACAGATTTGAAGCAAAGTTTTCTTTCCATGAAGAGGGTGTGTCAGGAGTTAAAGTCGACAGAAATGGAGTAGGGCTGTTAAAAGTGTGGAAACAACAGTTGATGCAGCTGAAGAACGTCAGTCAGGATGTTGCACAGGCCTTAATTGCTGAATACCCTAGTCCACAGTTACTTGTTCAGGTACATGTAGGTTTGCTTCCAGGCTTATTTGGGGTTAAATTCAACAGTTTACCACACAGCAACTAAAACAAAACTGAAACTTGTTTTGGAAAAGGTAGAAGTCCTTATGGGAAAAGGAGAAAATGCAGGTTACCAACATTTTCCCTTTTTCCTGCAATGTTTTCAGAAGCCTTTTTCTTCATGTTCATTGAAATACAGGACTATGAGGGTCGAGCTTATTGGTTTACATAGACTGTAAAACAAGTACCAGAATTAAAAACTTAAACATTCAATTCTATGTTTAAATGGCCCTGATGAAAGAAGCTTTTTATGGAAATATTGTGGGAAAAGGAGAACATGCAGGTTGGTTATCAGATTTTGTCCTATACCCATGTTGTTTTCCAATTTAAAAAAAATGTTTTCACTCTTAAAAAGCTAAATTCCATCAGCATCATTTGATTATATATGTAGTTATGGTGTGTGATGTGGAAAAAACAGCATCTGAAGAAATCCCTAACCCTTTACCAGACAACAAAATTTTAGCCCTGTCCAAACTGAAACCATTTGCAGACGGCAATTTCAATGTGGCTCAAGCGGTGCTGTTGTTTATTGATAGGGTTGAAAACATTGTGGGAAAAGGGTACCAGCATTTTCTTCTTTTCCCACAATTGTTTCAAAAGGCCTCTTTCTCGGGATCGTCAAAAGTCGTCATCGTGTGGTAAAAGGTTAGTCGGTAAAGTGCCTTTCAAACCTACAGTTGCCTTTACAGACAGTATTGACCAAGATCAGACTGCACAAAGTCTAATCTGTGATCCACACTGTCAGGTTTGTTGAGACATTGTGGACAAAATAACCTTGAATTTGCAATTATCTTGACTTTGTATTTAGACTGAAAATGTCAGTTGGGTTTATTTGATGTCTCAAGAGCTAAAGGAAAACTCGATTTCTGTATATCAGCATTTTGGTTTCTAGAGCATGCAATCTGAACTGACATCAATGAGTTCTGATTGGTTTGGACATACTGACTTGTAAGGTTTCAGCAATAATTAAATTATGTTGTATGTCTTTGCATTTGAAATTGAAACAAGGGTTTAACACTTTACCGCACTTTACAGTTTTAACAGCCCTGAGGACAAAACTTTTCGAAAACTTTGTGGGAAAAGGAGATAATGCTGGTAACCAGCATTTTATCCTTTTTATCACAATGTTTTCCATCCTTTCAAACAAAATTAAGTCATACTTAAACTGTTGCCTGCAAATGCCCTAGATTTGGACAGATCCAAAATTTTTGTTGAGTGCTCAAAGGTTAAAATTGTTGATGACAATGAAGCCAGAGAGTTTTTTTTTTCCTTATGTATACTTGAATGGTATCTTTATTTTCTCTAGGCTTACAACAGATGTGAGTCGGAAAAAGAAGCTATAAAACTTCTAGAAAATGTAGTGGTAAGTCTTGTTATTTTTCTTTTACTCTTCATGATATTAGATGCTTTAGCAAATCAAAATCAGACTGCAGAGAACATGATTAGCTTACACAGGATATTCTGATGGAATGTCTTTCTCGTTCAATGAAAGTATCAATATGACTAAAATTTTGGATTTAATGTTGAAGGCTTGTATTTCAAGCTGTAGTCTTTCTTCAAAATTATAATTACTTGCTTAGTATATGCACATAATCATGGTTAATTACATACAAAATGGAACATTTTTCAGAACATACATTACTAGCAATTGGTAATATGAAATTGTTTGTGGTAAAGAGATTGCACGCAACATAATTTTCATGCTTATTTTTTTGTTTCAAAATTTATTAAAACTTTTGATAAATGCACTAGACAAAGTCATTTTGCCTTTTCAGATAAAAATTATTCACATAATTGATAAAAACTCCTTTCGCTACATTCTTTTACCTAGAGAAAGGTTATGTTTAGCCATTGGTACTTTTAAATATTTCAGGTACGAAGAGGAGCAGGTGTCCTTGAAACATCTCGTCGAATTGGAAAAGAGCTTTCCCGTAGACTTTACTCGTTATTTACTCAAGAGGATCCAGATTTTGTGATAAAATGAATTTTAAACACAGCTCTCATAAATACTTGTTTGGATCGAAGTGATTGAAACCTTTTTTTCACAAGCAAGATTCATGGGACCACATAGATTAATTAATCTTACGACAACTTTTCATGTTGCAGCAGCTCCTTCTTTCAAATATTGTGACACAAGAAGAAATTGCTCATTACAAGCAGTAACTTTTCAACTGCAATGTTTCCACATGTATATGTTTGTTAAAGCTGATTCATAGGTCACATGGATAAATTTAAAGTAATTTTTGTGTCAGAAAGTTATTAGTTGTAAAATGCAACATATGTTTTATTGTTTCTTGTATGAATGTTCATGGCTGTTGGAGATTTTAGTCACCATTGACCATTAACTTGCAAGTGACCGGGACTGCATTAACCCATTACCACTCAATGACACCTTTTGACGCCCCTGGGGAAGAAGCCTTTTGAAAACATTGTGGGAAAAGGAGAAAATGCTGGTAACCAGCATTTTCTCCTTTTCCCACAATGTTTTCTACCCTATCAAAGCAAAATTTCACCAATTGACCCACGTTGAAATTGTCGTCTGCAAATGCTTTCAATTTGGATAGGTCTACAATTTTGCTGTGTGGTAATGGGTTAACAAGACCTAACAAGCCAGGAGTTGATAGTGGAAGTTTACGTTATCATCTAGTCTTAATATGCAAAGAATTAATTTTGTTTCAACCTTTTGTTTTTCAAAATGAATTGTTCCTATCCCTTAACAACATGATAAAATGTTAGACCCATCCGAATCCAAAGCAAATGCAGACCCAAAATTTAATGTTGTTCAAATTGCAGTGGATGTCTTTGATAGGGTAGAAAATACTGTGAAAAAAGGAGAAAATGCTGGTTATCAGCATTTTCTCCTTTTCCCACAATGTTTTCAGAGGGCTTCTTCCTCTGGGTCATAAAAAACAGGGATTGTTTAGTAAGGATTAATGTTATATTAATGCAGGATTGTGTGGTAAAAGGGAAATTAATTTTTTATCTGTCTGATCTGAAATACAGAATTTAGCGAAACATCACTGATAGTGTAAAAATATCATGGGCCTTCAGTCATAAAGCTCTATGTCATGAAGACCTTTCAGTCAACCCATGCAGTTTAAAAGCTTGTGAAATATTGTGACAAATAGACATTTATGACTTCTTTTTGGCTTTTCAAATGACTCTGTTCAGCTTCCATAGTAGGACCTAAACATGCAAAAACCCCAACACTGTATATATGGTAAGTTATACCTTTGGGAAACAAACTTATGGTGTTATGACCTAGAGGAAGAAGACTTCTGAAAAAATAATTGGAAGAAGAGAAAATGCAGCAAACCAGCATTTGCGTAACAAGCATGTTCTCCTCTTCCCATAATTTTCACCCTTTCCCACATTGTTTTCGAACATGTCTGTGACAAATATCATCATTTGAGCCACATGAAATTTGTCATTTGATACTTGATTAGACCTGCGTGTACTTATTGAAATCTTCTGTGTATCTTCTAAATGACAAGGTTTCCTTTGAAAGAGAAGGAAAGATCATGGTAATAAGAGAGAAAACGCTTGTTTATGGTATTTTGTAATTCTACCAATATGTTTTCAAAATGAAACCCTCAGGGTTGTTAAAACATGCAGTTGTTTGGAAAAGTGTTACAGGGTTTTCTGTATAATTGACTACCATTATGGACTGGAAAATATCAGAATCAAATATAACAAATCAATAAGAACAATATAAACTTTATTGGTTCACTAACAACTTAACACAAATTCACTGACCTCCCATAGGCAGTGTAGATCAAAATCTCACTGTACAGAACATACAGTTTTACCTTGGATCTTCACTGTCTGATTAGGAGATGTGTTTCTCTAAAAAAAACAACACCTTTTAACTCTTTACCAAACAACAAAATTTTAGACTGGTCCAAATTGAAAGCACTTGTGGACGACACATTCAATGTAACTCAAAAAAAGAAATTTGTTTCCAGCTGTGTAGAAAACATTGTGGGAAAAAGAGAAAATGCTGGTTACCAGCATTTTCTCCTTTTCCCACAATGTTTTCAAAAGGCTTCTTTCTTAGGGTCGTTAAAAGTCGGGATTGTGTGGTAAAGGGTGAAATAGCAAAAATCAGATTTTTATCTCAGACTGAAAGTTTCATTAAACTTGCTTATCAGCTTAAGGTTTAACCTTTTACCACATAACAAAAAATTAGAATAGTCCAAATTCAACACATTTGAAGAGAACAAAAGAAATATGGATAAAATGATAAATTTGGTCTTTGAAATGGTAGAAAACTTTGTGGTAAAAAGGAGAAAATGCTGGTTACCAGCATTTTCTCCTTTTTACCACAATGTTTTCTAAAGGCTTAATTTTCAGGGTCATCAAAAGTAGGGATTGTGGTAAAAAGGAGAAAATGCTGGTTACCAGCATTTTCTCCTTTTTACCACAATGTTTTCTAAAGGCTTAATTTTCAGGGTCATCAAAAGTAGGGATTGTGTGGTAATGGGTTAAAAGAGTTGCAGAGTCTGCTGCAACTTCTTGTTCTTCCTTTAAATTCAGGTATCACCCAATTATGCAAACAAACATAAAGCTAAAATGGTATTTCTTATAATTTTTGTCTGCATGGTACATGAAAAATGAATTCACTGAACAAGAGGGCCATTGGCCCTCAAGTGTTCACCTAAGTAATTTTATCTATGGTTAATAAAGCTAAAGAGATCCTAGTTTTAATGATATGAAGGCATGTGTGTAAGTGTTCAATTTTGTGACCATCTTGACCTACTTCTGAAATTGTCAGATATATCATCAGGTTATATCATCAAGACAAACATTCTGATAATGTTTCATGAGTATCACACTGAAAATTTGGTCTCTAGACTGCTCACAAGTTTTCTCCAGCGACCTACTTCTTGATCTATTGAGATCCAGTTTCAAAATGATCTGAGATTTCAATAGGACAATATTGCTGACTTAGTTTCAAAAGTATCAGGCTGAAAATTTGATGTCTTAGACTGCACACAGGCTTTCAATTTGACCCAGTCACCTACTTTTTGACCCATTTTCAAATTTCAGGCCTCCTAGCAGGCCAAAACAAAAATAAAGGTTTTTATAAAGGCTCCAATGTATGAAAATAAAGGCCTTTTAGTGTAAAATATGAAAAAATAAAGAGTAAATAAAGGCTATTTTCGTTGAAGTTCTCATTTCTTTATCAAACCCACAGTCATACCAAAGTAATTTTTTTGATGTTATATATTGTTTGAATTATGCAATATAATACATACCTTATTTAATGTGTATTCCTATTTTCTCTGCATATTTATATCATACATAGCTCCTGTTTTACAGTGTAGGATCTACATCACCTTTGCTTTAAGCTAGCACGGCAACCAGTCAGAGCAAATATAAAGGTTTTGAGTGAGAATTACAGGCTATTTTGGCATTTTAAAGGTTTTCTGGGGAAATGTAAAGGTTTTAAAGGTTTGCTCTGAAATTAAAGGTTTTTAAAGGTTTTAAAGGTTTCACTAGGAGGCCTGAAATTTGCATATCATGAAGAAACACATTCTGACCAAGTTTTATGAGTATCTGACTGCAAATGTGGCCTCCAGATTGCAAACAAGATTTCTAAGATTTGGCCCAGAGACCTAATTTTTTTTACCAGAAATTACCTAATTTCAAACCTGTCAAGGACATCTACAAAACATATATTCTGACCTAGTTTCATGAGTATCAGAATGAAAATGTGGCCTCCTAGGGATTTCTTTTCATGAGTATCAGGCTGAAAATGGCCTCTTAGGAATTTCATTTCATGAGTATCAGGCTGAAAATGGCCTCTTAGGAATTTCTTTTCATGAGTATCAGGCTGAAAATGGCCTCTTAGTAATTTCTTTTCATGAGAATCAGGCTGAAAATGTGGCCTCTTAAGAATTTCTTTTCATAAGTATCAAGGTGAAAATGTGGCCTCTTCGAATTTCTTTCATTAGTATCAGGCTAAAAAAGGCCTCCTAGGAATTACTTTTCATGAGTATCAGGCTGAAAATGTAGCCTCTTAGGAATTTCTTAGATTTAGCCCAGTGACCCACTTTTTGACCCAACAAGACCCAATTTCAAATTAGTCTTTGATCTCATCGAGACAAACATTCTGACAACATTTACTGAAAATCAAGCTGAAAATGTTGCCTCCGTAGTCACACAAGCTTTTTCTTAAATTTAGTCTTAGGACCAATTTTATGATCTGACATGACTCAATTCCAACTTGTCTGAGATATTATTAAGGCAAACATTCATCATGAGTATTGGGCTGAAAATGTGGCCTCTAAAGAGCACACAAGCTTTTTCTAAGATCAAAAAGTTTCAAAAATATCGAACAAATTATGGCCTCTAAATAAGTGTTTTCTAAGATTAAGTCCTGTGACCTGCTATTTGACCCTGCATGAGCCAATTTCAAACCAGATATCAAGACAAATATTTTGACCACATTTCAAGAGTATTGAAAAGAAAATAAGGTCCCCTGGAGTGCACATAAGCTTTTTCTAAGATTCAGCCCTATGACCTTCATTTTTACCCAGCATGAGCTAATTTCAAACCTGTCTGAGATATCATCCAGGCAAACAATCTAAGCTTCAATGTGGCCTCTAGAGTGCACACAAAGTATAATTATGTAGATGCCTGGACAACACATCACAGCCTGATTGCAAAAGCTCACCTAGAGCAATTTGTGCTTAGGTAAACTAAAAACTGGGAAGGCATTTTTACTCTCTGTAGTACAGTTTTCAAAATGTTAAGACAATAATTTATTATCTGTTAAAAAATACAATTGAAAAACACACTGATTTTACATGCACTTAAATAACATGGACGGATACAAGAGGTATTACATGTTTACTGTAGAAGTTTATGTCTTTTATAAGATACATGTATCATGTTTAACAAACTTTTGCTGAAGTTTGCATATTAGTCCTTTCAGCTCCATTGGAAAAAATGGTGGCTCTGGTAAACATACAATATATAGAGATTAAACTGTAGAAGAAATGCAGTCTGACCTTGGATCTATGGTGTCAACTTGTGTAGTCAAGTCTACATTGTAAAAATCTTCTCAGTTGCATTGGATTGCTTTACAGAAGTAAGGTTTATATAATCTGGTGCTGAAACTGTTGCACAGTAAACAATGCTGAGACTCGGAATCATCTGAATGGACTCAATTTTTTTTAATAATATGGAATGTCCTTCACACAAGAACATATTTATTTAAAAAATATGAGAGAAACCATTCATCTAGAAAGTTCATGCTGATAAAAATGCAAATCATAGGATCAGAATGCAGTTGAATCCGAGTGTTTGCAAAACTTCAATGTACATAAACACAAAAAATTAACAATATCACAAAGTAAAAATACATTTATATTGCCTATTTAGGGATTGGACAAGTTTTTATGATGAACAGATGTAAACTAAACAACAAAAATAAGTACAGACAGTTATTGTGATTAAGTCCTCCACCAAAATCTAGGAAATACTTTTTTAACATGATCCTTTAAGTAATGCACATGGTAAATAAATAAAATGGAGGATATAATTATGGTTACAGATAAACATGCACATCTATAAGAAAAAGGAAAATCAATGCTCTTTTAAAAAAAAAAAAATTAGCCAAATGTCCATCCAAGACTGCATTGCACTATTTACCTTTTTACAAAAAAAATTCTTGATTTACCATGTCTGCCTAGGTATCTGAACTTGTGTACAAGGTTGCTTCGCAAAGGTACAACTTGTTCATTAATGGTACTTAGACATGTAAATATTGCATTTCATCAAAGTTATTTCCTGATAGGGGACTTTTGCATACTAACAGAAATTCCAATTCTTGCAATCAATAAAGAGATCTTAAGAAAAAATTATGAAGTATTTACATAAAAAAAAATTTGACTAGTGACTAACAATATTAATTCTATAATATTTGTAAACAGGAACAATCAGGTAAAATAAAATTTCATGTATCAGAATCACATGCTTTGGATGGTTTTCAATCTTGGCAATATAAACTACATACAAAATAAACTATAAACTTGTTTAGTTTGCTAGTGTTGTATGCAATCCTAATATATTTGAATTTATTCTTTAATGACAAATTGTTCATATTTCATGAACAATGTCAAATAGAAGTGGAGCCCTTCAAGTCGGAATAAAGGTGTATTGCACATTAAGCATGAAGACCTTGTGAACAATGAAATGCTGACATTACAATTTTGAGAGTTTATTTTAAGCTTTTCAAGTAAACTTTCAGGAGTAACTATACTGCAAGCAAATAGCTTTTGACAAAATAACCTGATGAAGAGAATTGTTCAACAGTAAACAATTTGAAATATAATTATGTTTTCCTGAAAAAACAACATCTAACAGTAAACGAGTGTTAAAATACAATTACGCTTAACTGAACAAGCAACAACAAAACAGAAACATTGTCCACCTGACTACAAAATATTGTACAAATTAATGGTTTTCTATGGTCTTAGCCACAGATGAAATCTTCTTGACAGCTCTTTATTTCAAATTACTGGTAATTGGAATCCTTCTAGGCCATTCTTCTCTCTTTATTATAAACTAAACATACAGCACAATTTCAATGTAAATGGTGAAGTGTCTTGTATAACTAGAAAAATGAAAAAACTTTTGTATTATGAAAAATGCTGTTAACCAATGCCATTTCCTATAAATTCTCCTTGCTGGAGGATTTTTTTATAGACTTCCTGTACTGTGCATCGAAAGGCAAACCAATATAATGGTAGTATGGAGTTAAACACAAAGCTTCAACACTAATCATGACCATGTCATCAAGCCCTTTCAATATAATGGTAGTATGGAGTTAAACACAAAGCTTCAACACTAATTATGATCATGTCATCAAGCCCTTTCCCAAACATTTTTCCAAATAATCTTCAATTTTCCAAGTTTTCATTTAATAAAGGTTTGACAATAATATTATTGAACACCGAAACACTGGTTTATTTCTTCAAATTAAAAAATTAAACTCATTACCAAACTACAATATTCTAGGCTTGTCCAAATCAAAAGCATTTGCAGACGACAAAATAAATGTGACTCAAAATTTGAACTTTGTGTTGGGAAGGGAAGAAAACTTTGTGGGAAAAGGAGAAAATACTGATTACTAGCATTTTCTCTTTTTCCAACAATGTTTTCCAAAGGCTTCTTTCTCAGGGTCGTAAAAAGTTGGAATTGTGTGGCAAGGGGTTAAGCCATATTATGTGAAAAAAGGGTGTAGTGGTAATCTTAATGCACCTGAAAAAAGTATTGATCCATAACCAGCTAGAGTAGGGTGACATGGGTCTTAACTTTCGTTGCTGGCAAATTTTCTGCATGTCAAAAGATTATTCTGTCTCATGACTTTGACAGTCAGTAGACAAAATGGACCTGCATTATGTGATAACTTATATGGCCTGCAACACGTGAAAATGGACATTCAGATATTTGCATATAGTGTCATCTTGTATCAGCCTGCCATGCTAATCCGAAATGACACTTTCCATTTCTATGTAATTTTCCGTTCTGCTTAACCCGTTACCACTCAACCCCTCCTTTTGACGACGCTGAGAAAGAAGCCTTAAGAAAACATTGTTGAAAAAGGAGAAAATGCTGGTAACCAGCATTTCCTCCTTTTCCCTTGATGTTTTATTTTCTTCACAAAACAAATTTTTAATTTTCAGTCAGTTTTATTTTGTTGTCTCCAAATGCTTTCGATTTGGACAAGCCTAAAATATTGTCGTTTGGTAATGAGTAAAAGCCTACTGTAGCTCAAATTGTAATGTAGTCGCAAAGTGCCATTTCGGATTGGCCTGCCTGAACTGTGCAGGGTGATCCGAGGCGACATGTTAGGCAAATGTCTGAATACCCTTTTCAAGCCATATGGTACATTGCATGACAAAGATGCATTAATTTAACCCATTACCACTCAATCCCTACTTTTGATGCCCCTGAGAAAGAATCCTTTAGAAAACATAGTGGGAAAAGGAGAAAATGCTGGTAACCAGCATTTTCTCCTTTTCCTACAATGTTTTCTATCCTTCACAAAACAAATTTCAAATTTTCAGTCACTTTTATTATGTTGTTTGCAAATGCTTTCAATTCAGATAAACCAGAAATTTTGTAGTTTGGTAATGAGGTAAACTCCCATTCTTTGGTGTGCCACTAATTTAATAACAGTCTATATAACCTGCCCTTATTACACATTTTCAAATGCCTGTTGAAACATTTCCACACATATTGTAAAAAATTTATACATTAGGATTGATAATTTAATACTAATCATTGTTAATTCAGTTACAATCCAACTTGTGGGTTGTTTCAAAGCTAGAAACAAGTATGTTATCAGCATTACAGAATTTCTATTATCACATAAGCGGTGGTACTACTAGTATATCAAAACCTAACGTGGGTTAGAAAACAATTTAAATTAATCCATCTACATGTATTATGATCTCATCTAATTTAGTTCAGCTTAACTCTTTCCCAAACAAGCCCTGGTTTTTACGTGCCTGCAATATAAGTCTTTTGAAAACACTGTGGGAAAAGGAGAAATTGCTCATAATGAGCAATTTCTCCTTTTCCCACAGTGTTTTCTACCCTTTTGGAGAACTTTCAGTCGTTTTCATCAGTTTAAAATTGTCGTCTATAATCTCTTTCAGTTTGGAAGAGTCCAAAATTTGTCGTTTGGGAAAGAGTTAACTCATTACCAAACAACAAAATTTTAGACAAGCCAAAATTGAAAGCATCTGCAGTCATCAAAATAAATGTGACTGAATAATTGAAATTTGGTTTGGGAAGGTTAGAAAACATGGGAAAATGCTGAAAATACTGATTACCAGCCCAGAACAAGAATACAATTTGTTATTTTATGTACCGGTATGTCAAAAACCAGAGGCAAAGACAGAAATGCTACTTCATGCAATTTCTCATTGTGCCTTAACTCTACCGAACGAAGAAATTTCAGGCTGGTCCAAATTCAAAGCATTTGCAGACAACAAAATAAATTTTTTTTTGAGAAGGGTAAAAAACAGGTAGAAAACATTGCAGAAAAAGCAGAAAATGCTGGTTACTGGCATTTTCTCCCTTACCCACAATACTTTCAAAAGGCTTTTTATTTGCAGGGTATCAAAACTCTAGATTGTGTGGTAAAGAGTTAATGTTTTCAAGGGTGGTCTGCTGCAAAACATTCTTCAGCAGGAGGAAATATGTTTACCCTTTACCCCATAAGGCATTTCTATTGTATCTCTAATGGACCCTAAATAACAGCAAGGATGATGCCGTTTCTTAATATGTGTATATGACATCTTTTGTTAGCATAGGAAACATTGTGACAAAAGGTGAAATTGCTCATCACGAGCAGTTTCACCTTTTGCCAAAATGTTTTCCAAAGGCTCCTAAGCAATGCATAGAATTGAGTATCTATGGAGTAAAGGGTAAAAGGACAAGATTCCTGAAATTTCAGCAATACAGCTTCATTTGTTCTTGAACTTGATCCATGCTTTCCATTCCAAACTTGTCATTTTGCTGTTCCATGAGTTTGAATATTTCTTCTAACTGTTTTCTTTGAGCTTCTCTTTCTACCTCCATGTCCTCTGCTGACAGGTTTTGTCTGATTTCACGAGTAACCACCCTTTGTCTTGCTTTTTTAACCTCACTTTGTATGTGGTCACAATATTCATATGGATGTGAGTCTTGCTGATTGATCTGCATGTTTCTGTCTCCAGTTCCTTTAAAACAAATAAAAGCAGATCTTTAATCACACACTGCACCTTTACACATATCGTCCGTTTACTTCCAAAACCTTGTAACTACAGCTTTAACAAGCTGTAGTTGCAAAGGTTTTAGAAGTATACCAACAATATGTTTATTGATACGCCAACGTTCTATCAATGGATTTCTGTTCTTAAAAGCCATATCATAGTCTCGTATTTGGCTTCTAGCAATGCTGCTTTATAACTGGCTTGAGAAATAATTTCAGTATCAGATCTATACTGTAAATAGCCAAAAGAACTTCATTTGAAAATTTGAGTTACTTGTAGCATGGATTCTGATAATGCATGAATACAGAACAAGTTCTTTAACTCTTTACTCCATAGATACTCATTTCTACGCACTGCTTGTATGAGCCTTTTGAAAACATTGTGGCAAAAGGTGAAATTGCTCGTGACAATCAATTTCACCTTTTGTCACAATATTTTCTATGCTATCAAAAGGTGTCATATACATATAAGAAACGGCTTCATTCTTGCTGTTATTAAGGGCCAATTTGAGATACCTTAGAAATGCTTCATTGGGTAAAGGGTTAAAAAAAAAAAAGCTTCTGAAATGATATCCACTGCCAAAAAAGACCTCTTTTTGATAGAAATATGTAACAGGTAAAGTACATAATGTTTATCATGCAGCATTTCATTAACCCTGCTGTGCATTCTTTTTCATCAGTGGTTTTAATCATAAAAATAAGGCAGCATTATAAATCATCAACTTGGTGGTGTTTATAATTAGGCATCAAAAAGGGGGTTAAGGGTTTCCTTTCCCTAGAAAATACTGCAGATTCTAAACTTTTTTCACCATGATTATAAAAAAAAAAATCAGTTGCGTGCGATTTCATTACATAGTTATATTATGTTCCATGTAAAAATTTTTTTGGAAAAAAAAATTCCTACCTACACTATCTCAAACTCAAACCCGAAATACAGGTATTTTTTTTAATTAGGCCTTACTACTCCATTTATCTTTTACCTTGTACAAAGAAAACAGACAAAATAAAAAAAAAAATGTAAAATGCATTGGTACAGTTTGACTTCGCATTGGGTACGTTTTGACTCTACCTAGGTACGTTTTGACTTTGGTACGTTTCGGTTTGGGTACAGTACATGTACCTTTTGACTGTAAACATTTCTTCCCCCCACCCACTTCTTTTACATTTTTTTATTTCCACTCAGGTTAGGTAATAACGTATTTGTTCCTATATGCTAAGTTTAATAGAATAAATACCTTTATCTTCATCAATTTCTCCTGGTAAAACTTTAACATCACCAATGTCAGGCGACGGATCTCCATCAGCACTTTTTGGTTCTCCCGCCTTCCATAGACGAGACAGGTTGTTCCAACTATAAATAATTGATAGTGCCACAATAACTAATGTCAAAGGTACTGACGCCACATAAAAGTATTCTTCCATAGTGTCTTACCAAGATGAATAAATATTTAGCGATTTCTCAGAAATTTTCGCTTACAGTCGGCCCTTCATTCTTTATACACAATCCGTAAGATTCGATAGTGATCGTATGGTGGCATATTTCCGCCGTGAGATGCGAGATAACTAAATTGCGAAATATGATGATAAAACTAAAAAATTCCAGATAAAACTGGTTCAGTAATTCTAACTGTTATCATGATTTTTGTGCTGTCGTGCCCACAACTGGCATTCATAGTAACTATAATTAGATACGGTTTAGGAACATCTTCGTCTGCAACCATAATTATGATTTCTCCTTTTCCATGAATGGTTTAAAAGTGTTTATAGTCCTGAGGCATTTCGGGTCGTCTTGGAGATTTTACAGACTTCTGTTCATTTCGAGTTGTGTCAAAATTCACCAAACAAGCTACAATTATTTATTTTTCGAATTTTTACTTATTGCAGTCTTGTGAAGTTAAAAACTATATACGAGTTGACTCAACTGATAAGTTTTCTTTTTATATATTTTGATAAATAGGAAGAACTATCACGATAATTTTATCTCGTTGTTGACATCAACTTCGTGCACGATTGAGAACTTTTGCGTGAAAAAATTAAGTTTCTAGATCTAAATCGTGATATTTTTTGTCAGGAATATTTTTCACTATCTCGATAAAATTTTCAGGAAACTTGAATTTATCGCGATATTTTTGTAAAATTATTATGATGGCTATCTCTTATCTCGTTGCAGAAATATGCCACCATATGGTCGTTTATCTTAGCCCTATACATGTACAGTCTTTTTTAATAAGATTACTTCTGTGACTTTGTTTTCAAAAGTTTGTGACTATTTCTGCCGAGAAAAGCTGTATTAATTTTGTAGTGTTGAATTTGTCACCCTAAAATATTTTTTATAAAATGTCTTCTTCTGCGGCTAGGCAGGCCTATGTTTTCAATATTCAAGTAGAAAAAGTTGAATTTGTAGAGTGCTGACTTTGAAAAAGAAGTAAGTGTTGTTCTCTGTATGTCGCTGAGTTACATTCAATCTATATTTCAGTACCAGACAATCATCCTAAAATAACATGGGAGGAGGCCTAAACTTGCAGACTGGAGGTAGGCTATTGCTGAATAGGCATGACGGTAATTGGAAAGAAAGTATCAGGGAAAAAAGTATCGATTTTTTGCTGGGAAAGAAAGTATCAAGGAAAAAAAAAGGAACCAGTTTCGGTAAATGTTGTGTTAATTTATTATGGTTTATTTTAAACCATATAATTATGATTTTGATACTTCGTGTAATTTCTTGACATTTCATCATACTCTACATGTAAGATCTAGTTATTTTCCTATTCCTACAGCATTTTCAAAGACCTTCTAATCATGTAAAATTCACAAATTGTAGGTAAATGAAAATTTAAGAAATGAGAAATGAAATAAAATGATGATTAAAGACAACATTATATTAATAAATAGGCAATACCAATATTTCAATCAAGGTTAAAATAAGGCCTCAATAAGGATTCCAGATTGCAAATTAAAAAATATACACAATTAATTAACAAAAATCAAGACATTTTAATTACTATTGTAAAACCCCAGTTTTTCTTCCTAATTTATAGCCAGAAAAAGTAAAAAGAAAAATGACTAAACACTGCCCCCCCTTTTTTTTTCAAATGTAACAGAATCAATAAATATATGGTCTAAACTTATAGTCTAAATTAATAGTTAGATACTTAATTTCCTTTCGGCAGCTGATACTTTTCTCTGATACTTTTTTTTCTGATACTTTATTATCTGAATTTTTTCCCTGATACTTTCTTTCCTACAATCGAAAAGGTCATAGATCATAGTTTATTGAGAAAACCATTAGTCAGATAACATAAGATGTGTTATTGAAACAAAATCATAAACATGAAAATGAAACTAAAACTAATACTTTATTATCTGATTTTTTCCCTGATACTTTCTTTCCTACAATCGAAAAGGTCATAGATCATAGTTTATTGAGAAAACCATTAGTCAGATAACACAAGATGTGTTATTGAAACAAAATCATAAACATGAAAATGAAACTAAAACTAATACTTTATTATCTGATTTTTTCCCTGATACTTTCTTTCCTACAATCGAAAAGGTCATAGATCATAGTTTATTGAGAAAACCATTAGTCAGATAACACAAGATGTGTTATTGAAACAAAATCATAAACATGCAAATGAAACTAAAACTAATACATTATTATCTGATTTTTTCCCTGATACTTTCTTTCCTACAATCGAAAAGGTCATAGATCATAGTTTATTGAGAAAACCATTAGTCAGATAACACAAGATGTGTTATTGAAACAAAATCATAAACATGAAAATGAAACTAAAACAATTAACAAGTGACAGCAGAGCGGGAAAATAAGAAATTGATGTCAAGCGACATTTTGCATTTTGCTTGCGATTTTTCTAGAACAGTTGCTGCAGCGGGAGTTTAGCTAAACCACTTAATTGTTCGAAAAGGGAACACTGCCTTTCATACATAAGACTGACAGGCTTAATTTAACTAAACTAAAATGAAAATTGTAACAAGATCAATAAATTTTAACGCGTTGCACCATTAAGCTTCCTTGGAAGACAATATTGAACCCTTTGCCAAACAATCCCTGGTTTTTACGGATCAGGAATAGAAGCCTTTTGAAAGCATTGTTGGAAAAGGAGAAAATGCTGGTAACCAGCATTTTCTCCTTTTCCCACAATGTTTTCTACCCTATCATATAGAAAAATCATCTTTTTAGCAACTGTTAATTTGTCATAGATCTGTAAAATGATTTCAATTTGGTCTGGTCCAAAATTTGCCGGTTGGGAAAGGGTTAAAATGAGGATTTATCAATTATCCATCAATCCGTCGATACGCTTCGGCCTGGTCTAATACGGTTTTTAAGTCCATTTTCATTCGATCCAGAGACCTTTATCCACAAAGACCATTTTATTATACTGCAAAAAAATCTTTCTTGATCTGATTGGTTAACATGCCGGGATATATCATGTTTCCTGGCAAAAACCATGTGAAGCCAGTTTCCCTTTTCAGTGCCCCGTAAACATCACTACACGTGCAACACAACATCCAAAATGGCGGCGTCGATCGATCACCATTCGGCATACCTCGGGTGGTGGGAGATGTAGGTACGGAATCGGGCGAGTTGTGACGAGTGGATCGATCCCATTCGGCATACCTCGGGTGATGGGAGCCATCATATCCCGTAAACATCACTACACGTGCAACACAACATCCAAAATGGCGGCGTCGATCGATCACCATTCGGCATACTTCGGGTGGTGGGAGATGTAGGTACGGAATCGGCCGAGTTGTGACGAGTGGATCGATCCCAGACTCCACATTTATGCACCAAACTGCACGTTTCATGACGTCAGTTTTCATTGAATTTGGGCACTCAGAAGGGAATTCTTATTTCGTCCGCACAGTCGATTCGTGAGATTATAGCACAGGAAAATTTCGCCAAAACGCGATTTGAAAGGGTAAAACTTTGCTGTATAATAAATTCGTTCTACGGTCAGGTGGCAGGGGACTTGGAAACTTGTTCACGGCTGTGTTGAATCATGTCGCCATCTCGCTTTCGGCTCGGGACGAAATGATTCATCACAGCCGTGAACAAGTTTCAAAGTCCCCTGCCACCTGACCGTACAACTAATATTATTATACTGCAAAGAAAATTCTCTTGATCTGATTGGTTAACATGCCGGGAACATATATCATGTTCCCTGGCAAAAACCAGGTGAAGCCACATTCGAAACAGCTCGGCCAATCTTTCGATCCAGCCTCGGATGTATGCCGACGGAATAATATGTTAAAAAACTTGACATGCATCGCCGGAAGCGGTTATTCGACAGATACTCCCCACTACATAGTTCTCGGGATGTTCTAAATGACGTCAACTAGTAACCATTTCGAATGACAACAAATCCTGTAGAATGACGGTAAGTCTAACTGTAGCAGCATAAATGGCTGAATTAAGGACTTGCATTGATTATGCACTTGAAAAAATGGGCTGGATCGAAAGATTGGCCGAGATTTTCCGAATTTTTGCGCGATAATGACGTCATTGTATTTCTTGTTATGGGGGTGTTATTGTTCCTTCCGGAAGTAGTCTGTCGGCATACATCCGAGGCTTGATTCGTAGAATTGACCGAGGTGTTCCGAATGGTGAAGCCAGTTTCTCTTTTGAGTGCCCCGTAAACATCACTGCACGAGCAACACAACATCCAAAATGGCGGCGTCGATTGCTCACTAGACCGTTGTCTGCGCATGTCATATTCTTCGAAGATTCGACTGTCTTATATGACGCATCACTACTAGCCCCGAAAGCGGGCTGACTGTACGCTCTATAAAGTAGCAATGTTGAAAATAGCTTAAATTACGTATCAATACGTTTGAGCAGAAATGAGACCTGCATTAGCAACAGACTTCTCTAAACAGGTGATCATAGTTTATTGGGTAAACCTTGTTTTTGTTTTAAATTCAAAGTAACGGTTGTCGCGTAGGAAAGTGGTTCGGTTCTGTACCCAGGATGCCTATATCAGATAGATGAGTATTTATAGAATGCCATCTAGCGGGAGATAATGCTAACTAGACTGCACATTTATACACCAAACTGCACGTTTTAGTGACGTCAGTGTCCAGTGACGTCAGTTTTCGTTGAATTTGGGCACTCAGAAGGGAATTTTTATTTCGTCAGCATACTCGCTTCGTGAGATTATAATACAGGAAAATTTCGCTTAAGGGCTTTTAAACGGTAAAACCTTGCAGTTTATTAAATTCGTTGTACGGTCAGGTGGCAGGGGACTTGGAAATTTGTTCACGGCTGTGACAAATCATGTCGCCACCTCGCCTTCGGCTCGGGGCGACATGATTCACCACAGCCGTGAACAAGTTTCAAAGTCCCCTGCCACCTGACAGTACAACTAATACTGTAAACGCGAGTTTGACACACCAACTAAGCTACAATTGTAAGTACATTTAATTCGAATTTCTACATACTGCAATCTCGTGAGCTGAAAAACTACCGAGCTGATTCAAATTTCGAATTTTCTATTCATAGACTGATACACAAGCTAAGGCTGACGATTCACTACGCTACTCTACCCTTGGCTGATCGAACTTGATTTTTACATTACCTCGATACCACGGTGGGTTAACGTACACCGGATTTAGCCGTCAAATTGAGTAAAAATAACCATGTCTTGTTGGACTGCAGGTACGAGATTTCCAAATATTTCTTAACAACAGCTTTTAATATACTATTGCCATGTCAACCCAGATTCTATGATGGTTATATAGATTGTTAGGTCTACAACGAATGTTGTTTTAAGCATGGAAAGTCTGAAAAAAATGTCAGAAAAGTCGACTGCTCACGGTGGATTTCGGAGATTTCTGGAAACAATTCATCAGCAAAGCCGGTTCTTTTCACAATACAAAAATCTGAGTCGACAAATTTCTTGATATTTTAGTCTAATTTCATTGTATGATTGCAATTTTGCTGTATCGGGTGAAAATTGCCAGAAAATACAAGTTTTTTGTCGACAGTGGTGTACCGAGGATAGCTGTTGTTTTGAAAGAACTGTACAGAGGATAGTAATTTACTGTACCGGGGATAGTATGGTTATGTACCGGGGACAGTATTGTTCCATTCTATAGTGTCATGTGAACTCTATATTGATAAACCACTGAATGTATTTATGTATGCTACACTTAGATTGGTGCCCAGTCTGGTTGAAAGGTTTTTGCCTTTGATATTTTATCATATCTTGATTATGCTATGTTTTCTCTTATTCAGATGGATAATACAAGTCCTTCTGTGGATACTTCGGGAATATCTTTGCACGGTGATTCAATGAAGGGTACTACCGCTAAATGTTTCGTATGTGAAAAATGTACCTACTGGATAGATAGAAGGGCGAACTTGACGCGCCAGTTTAGGTTTCAATATGCACACAATCAAAATTTCACATTCTCATGTTGCAGGTTTTTATGAAGAAATTACATGAAATTTGTCTTTTCGAAGACACACATCTATTTTTTCTTCTAATCCAGATGCATTTAAAGATATCAATAGCCAAGAGCTAACCTGCTTGTGTAAACTGCAGCCTAATATTATCAAGTAAAGATGCGCTTGCATATTGTACAAAGGGAATGCATAAGGCCGCTTCTTGCATATGCGACTGGCACAGGAAAGCATATTCATGGCGGTAACTTTGTAGAGGCCATAAATCCTATTGTAAATAGATAAACTAAGTAATACTAGCTGTTTAATCAATCAATCGTAAAATTAAGTTATCAAACCATGATGTCAGAGGTCCCCCCACACCCTATTTACATGACACTGCATTAATCGACGGACTACCATAAGATCATAAGAAACACACGTATAAAGTATAAAGTTCCATCGATTTTCGTCAAGGACTTCCTAAAGAAGATATCTGTTCGGACGAATGTACAGACATAAAGGATTCTAGAACAATTGCCCCCCTCCCCCCGGACTATTGCCCCCTGAGGACAATTCCCCCCGGACCATTCCCCACAAGGACAATTCCCCCTCCCCCCCCTCCCCCTCCCCCCTCCCCCCTCCCCCCCAGGACAATCCCCCCGGACCAATCCCCCCCCCCCCCCCCCCCGACGATACATGCAATTGCCCACGAAAACAAACAGGAAAGCAAATTTTTTTTTGTTGCTATTCGCTGGACTGGATCTTTCATACAACGCACATAATTTGAAATGAGAAAATGGAAAACTGCGACCGGTGTTGACTTACTGACAACAACTAAGGTCTGTATTGAGCAATATTCTATATTAATGTAGTTTCACTTGCCATAGATAATGCTCGAAATTAAATGAACCACGTTGCCTCTCACGTTGCCTATTCCAAGTGTCCGGGGGGTGGGAATTGTCCACGGGGTGGGGGATAGTCCGGGGGGAGGAATTCTCCTGCGGGGGCAATAGTCCGGGGGGCAATAGTAGGGGGGAATTGTCCTCAGGGGGCAATGATCCGAGGGGGGAATGTCCTCAGGGGGCAATTGTCCGGGGGGGGATTGTCCTGATACGTACATGAAGATGGTCGGATCAATGGACGGACGGAAAGTCGGACTAGATACTCCACATATCGTAAAATCTGCCAAAGATATATTCCATCATTTTGAGCTACATGTATATGTAGTTAGCTGTCCTTTGACTGTGCTTTGTCTCTCATATTGTTATAGGATTATTTGAATAGTTACGGATAAAAGATAACGAAAGGTCTTTGGTAGAAATAGTTTTCATTGCCATAACCGAAAACGGATTTTTACTGCAACATTAAATCAGATGCACATGTTTATACAGCCCAATCTTGGATCTATTCCGTCGGCTTGTTCAGTCTAACCTATAATATAAAACCGTTCTTAGTTTTATATTGTCATTGTGAAAAATAAACCACAACAACACGTTTTATATGTTACTGAAAATAGACACGATTACGTTACCGTAGCTACGGAGTGGTCGTAGTTTAGCCACACAATCCCTACTTTTGACGACCCTGAGAGACGGTAAAATGCTAAATGAGGGACTTAAGGTCGGTGTACAATGATCGTTACGACGTAACACTAACAGTGCTTTGAGATCTAGGGCCCGGAGTTTCAGCATTATCTCCCGCTACACAGCATTCTACAAATACACAGCAATCTAATTTGTGCATTCTGGGTATATGAACGGACTAATTTTTTAAAACGACAACGGCTACTTTGAATTTGAAAATAAAATAATCGTTTACAACGCTACCTGGTGCAATTTATTCAGTTATGATCAGCTAGCAGGTAACCTATGCACCGGCCATTTATTAAAACAGTCTCTACAGGCTGGGGTTCAGCTTTGATGTAAGCCCTAGTTTTCCAAAGTATCGGGGAATGGGTGATGCGTCATATAAGACAGGTCGAATCCTCGAAGAATATGACATGCGCAGAAAATGGGAGTTTCAGCGGATGTTTTTTTTTTTTCAGTCGTCGAAAGAAATCGAGTTTTATGTATCGGGCGCCGAGCGAGTGAGAGTGAAAGGGCACTTGCCGTATTTAAATCACAGCGCCAGAACAGTGCGTGAGAGAAGGGATAAGTAAATAAATGCTGTATATAACCAATTTCATGCAGAGACTACATTACAAGAAAATGGATTTTACTGACGGTAACCCTTGTAAGGTTGTATCTTCTGATCTTCGTGTCTGCTTGAATGTGATTGCTTGATTCATAAAATTTCAAGGTATACGTATATGTTACTATTTATTTGAAGAAGATATATGATAAAAAAAGTTTTATTGGATATCTTACGCTGGAATACACAGGAGGAAATCAGCAAATTAAAGAACTTTTACATATTTAACAATAAATTTATTTCAGAATCCCTGAATCTACTGTGAACATCGTTTTAGACTTTAGTCGACTTTAAGTCTGCAGAAATGGAGCAGATAAATGAATGGATTTCCGAAAATTTAACAACAGAATCAACAGTCAGAGATCACAGCATTGTAAAGTTATCATCACTGGTACCTGACTGGAGCACTATCAGCCTTATAATGTACATCATCATCGCGATGTTGTTAGGTTTGCCGGGGAACAGCCTAGTTTTGATTGTTATCACCAGAGTAAAACGGAAAACGTCTACCGACTGGTTTGTTATTTTCATTGCAGCATGTGACTTTATTTCCCTGTCTGTAAACGGGACATTATACATTTTATTCTTATTACCAGAAGTATGGACGGCGATATCATCAGAGTTTCTTTGTAAGTTTCAGTATTACATAATACACTGTGTATTTTTACAATCATTACTGCTGATAACCTGTTTGGGGCTTGACAGATATATGAAAACTTGTAAATTACATTCAGTATTATTTACACCGAACAGAGCTGTAAAATGCTGTTATATGATTACCATTGTGTCTTTTTTGTTCAATGCATCACAATTTTTCACAACAAAACTCAACATTTATGGCGAGTGTGCGCTAGATTCTACGAAATCTGCATTACGGAACTCCGTGTATGGATTCACTCTTGTCTTAATTTTCCTGTGCTCAGGAGCTGTTTGTGTAATGTATTGGAAAATTGCTCTACGGATAAGGAGACGAATGAAAGTTGGATTGTCTGAAATGACAAGCACAGGAGGTAGCATGTACCAAAATGAGGCCATAGTTCTCTCAGGGAGCCAAGGGAGTTGTGACAATGGAACACATCTACAACACATTGTCAGTTATCCTGGAGGAGAAGAAGGTGTTTCTGCCAGAACAGTTACCTCTGACAATGACACACGCGACAGTTCTGAACATGTTGTATATACTATAAACACAAAGAGAGTGACTTTAAACAACAAGACCAAACAACATTTGAATTTTGATGTTACAGCCAGCACTTCTACAAGGCACCAAGGAAATGAAAACCGAAGTAGTTGGGACAAAGTAGTTAAAAAACATGAAGATCATCGGTCAAGACAGATTAATAAGACGTCAAAGATTATGGGTGCAATCACATTCGTGTTCATAATATCTACAGTTGTACCAGCGGTTGCTTTAAGTATATTATCAGTCCAAGAAGATGTCAAAAGGGATCCAACTGCCCGAGTCATCATCTTCTTTGTCACCAGATTGTATTTGATCAATAACTTTGCCAATCCGCTGTTTTACATCTGGTTAAGTTCGGAGTTCAGAAAAAGGACCATGCAAACTCTGAATGGATGTAAAAGACGGTTTTAACCATTGGTGTTGAGAATAAGCATACACTTTAACCTTTGAAAATGTATACTCATTTAAAATTAGATCTCTTCGTTAGACTGTAGGTATAATAGGTTGCATAATTGTTGTATTTGTTAAACAGGACAGCCTCATTGAAAACGTAAACGGACCACAAGTAGTAAATACAGTTGATGTTTAAAATGCCAAGCAATATATCTGGTATCATGATACAGTGGTCAAGTCAGGTTGTCTGGACTATCGAGGAGGTGATTTTAGTCGGATTGACTGATCCACGCGAAAAGCAAATTTATCACGTTCGGTTTATATCAAAGTCTTTCTGGCATCTTTTTTTTTGTTGAAATTTATAATCGTTCGAAAAAAAGGTATTTCTTTACAAATGGAGAACATTTTAGACCTGCACTTATTGATAGCATTTATAAAAGACAAATTAAACATTTACTAAACCCCTTTACCTCAAGGACTTTTCAAAAGAAACCGTTTGAAAACAAAGAGTGGAAAGAAGATGCAGACAACTAGCACTTTATTATTTTTTTTATAATATATTGTTTTAATCTGTCAAAGATATAGAGGATATTTTTTTTTCCGGTGAAAGATCGAAATTTATTTCAATGAGTGGACACCATCGGTAATATTTTCACGAGTGGCGGAGCCACGAGTGAAAATATTACCGATGATGTTCACGAGATGAAATAAATTTCGATCTTCACCGAAAAATACAAATATTCTATTTATTTCACGCTTTTAACCCTTTCTAGGAGGAGCTTTATCAAAATCTAATACAGTTCTTTTCCGTTATTCCCCGTGGCGTACCCCTCCCGCATAGCAACGCAGGCAATATTACGTCAAGCGCGAGAAATGTAAGGTATATGACGTCATATTTCCCATCCGGTTGTTAGGCACGCGCAATTTACGAAGGCAACAAGAACGTGAAAATCGGTATTTTCACTGGTGGAACCAGTGTAAGATCGAAAAATATTTTCACTGCTATTTCTCGATATCCCACCGCAAAGCATGAAATAAATAGAGTTTATTTCATCAGCTTGTGGTTAATATGGGCAAATATTTGCCGAAAAAGGGAAAGGTATGCGAAAATAACGAGTGCTGTAAAGCACGAGTTATTTTCGCGGACCTTTCCCTTTTTAGGCAAATTTTTCCCCATATTAACCACATGCTCATGAAATAAATTATATATTATATTTCCTCTGACTGTTTTGTCAACGAATGCCACTTTCAAAACTAGTGATCTCAAGTCAATATTAATCGGATAACTAAAAAGTAGTACCGGATTTTCGGCAGGAGGAAAAGATTCACTGTGACGGGGAAATGATTCCCACCAGCTTAAATTATGACGTTTCTTTAGCCATAACATTTCTAATCAAAGAACTAACAGTAATAACAGACTAGGGAATTTGAAATAAGTGTCTTTAGTAAAGATAAAACTTGGTGGGCTTATACAAAATTGAAGAAAATTGAAAAATTCAGGTTTGAGTCAATTGCAGATCCGCCGGTGTAATGCAGAGAAATGACCCCCCGCTACGTAGAGGAATAACCCGGGTCATTATTCTACATACAGAAATGACACCAGAGAATAATTTCTCCACTAGAATAATGACCCGGGTCATTCCTCTACGTAGTGAAATGACTTGTGGTGTCATTTCACTACGTAGAATAATGACCCGGGTCATTTTGTAGGGGAGGGTCATTTCTCTGCATTATGTACACCGCCATGTATGGGACTTCGTGATTAGGGTTTCAAATGAAAACGACCATTATACGGAAGAGGTTTGATAAAGGTATGAAATCGGCCGAGTTGTGACGAGTGAGTATAGAGGGTGTCACCAATGGGCTATTTATAGTAACGGTGTTTATAGAAATTTCAGTACATTTTGTGTTATACAGGCGATGCACCAAGATACTATAATTCATGTAAGTGCTCATGGAAAATGTAAGTGTTCCGTAATAGACCAGTGGTGCTTCAAAATTCTGTGAACCAAGAAAGGTTGACGAATACAAGCCTCCTGGTTTTGTTGAAAGCTGTATGAAAAACAGCGCGAGCGCCGTTTGTGTAGTTTTAACGCGTGTTTTTAAATATAGTATATTCTCTAACACGTACTGAAAGGGGGTAAACATACCATATTCAAAACCAGAATATTTCAAAATGATTATTTACATTTCAAACCCATAATCCCATAATTTTACCACCCTAATTATTAACTCTTGACCAAACCATAAAATTTTAATTTAGTTTAAACATATTTTATTTGCAGATTCACTAAAATGTACAAGATAATTCACAAATACAGTTCAAAATTATGCAAAATGGATGAGAAGAAAAGCAGTGTTTAAAATGTTCTTCTCAAAGTCGATAGCCTAAAAAACCGGGGTACAAGTCATACATAGAGGATAATCTTATTTTTGATATAAAAAATATCTCGCGAGGATGCGTTGTCAGGCGTTAAAAAAAAAGAAAATAAGTGCACAGAACACTTACGACGCATCCGAGTGAGATATCTTTCATAAAAAAACTGTTGATTATTCTATTTATTATATACTATATATTATTAACATTATTACTTTTAATTTTCCGTTTGAAATCAATAATTTGGATAGAAAGAAGACATCAGGGACATAGTGCGGATGAATATATAATTTCAAAGAACAAAACTGAGAAAAGTAGTTGGATTGTCCAGTTGAAAATATAGAACTTACAATTAACACTATCTATAAGTGCTTATTGAAAAAAAAAGTAGTTCCTAAATTACGGCAGGAAGTGAAAGTCAAAGTCGTTATCGTCACTAGTGATGATATCAAAATTTAATACACTGGGAAATTTCAGGATTTCACTGCCAGGTATATAATAAATTTAAACTAATACACTATACAGTGAGAGAAAGATAATATCAATAATTGTTTAGGAATAGGAGAGAAATACGTTTTGTTTTAAAAATTGGAAAAACATTAAATGAGTTAGACTGAGAGGTACAGGAAGAAAAAGAGAAAAGATAAGGTAATGGTAGATAAGGTATAAAATTTGAGACTGGTCCAAATTCAAAACATTTGCAGACAACAAAAGATTTGACTAAAAAATTAAGAAAATTTTTCTGAAAGTGTAGAAAAAATAGTGGGTAACTGAGAAAATATTTATGTATTGTTAAAAAGATTTTTTTGAAAAGCCTTGTTCCTTAGTTACAACTCGGGATTGTGTGTTAAAGGGCTAAGGCGTTTAAAAAAAAAACAGAGAAAAAAAATTAATGCTGGTAAACAGTGTTTTCATTTCTTCCCACAATATTTAATATTCTATCAAATACCTACCGGTATCTCATCTTTTGAGGCAAATTAATTATTGTTTGAACTTTTGACACTAGCGTGCTTAAAAACTTGATTTATCTTGTAAGCGAAAACTAACGAACGTTCTCTAATCGCTATGGAAATGTCATCCATAAACAAGTTTACTAATTTTCCTTGGTTTTGTTCTCTTTGTCAAGAAACAAAGAAGTAGAATTAATTCAGTATTATATTCACATTGATGTAAATAATCTCTATAGATCCATACAAATGAACTGGAATATAAGATGAAAGCAAGACATATATAGCAAGACGTCATCACATGAATCAGTCTGCGTCAAGTTTCTCTGTAAGTTGTCGGGGAGAAAATAGAATAATATATCTTTATACATTTAAAATATTTTTATGTATAATATTTCGAAATAAAGACTACAAATATGATCACATTCATACTCTTTATTTAATTGTACAAAATTAATACGCGCGTATTACAAACACGAAAACAACACCTTTAATTTTCACGAAACATTGCCGATAGGAGGGGGCGTTTTACCCTTTTCCAGACGACAACATTTCATAAATTGCTAGTATTTGCAGATGACGGATGGACGACAGCTCAAACGATGGGATTAGTCTTTGAAAGGGTAGAAAACATTACGGGGAATGAAGAACATGCATGGTTCCTATTCACCAAACATTCTCAAGAACGTTCTTTGTATTAATCTTTAAGATTGTCTGATTGTAAAAGTAACAGAACTTCTGACTGGCTAAACCAATTGGTTTAGCCAATCAGAAGTTCTGTTACTTTTACAATGACAAAATTCTGAAGAATAAGCCTGAGAGGGTCCGTAAGAATGGTTGATGAATACGGACAATGGTGGTTCCCTGCATTTTTACCCTTCACTTACCATGTAATCAAAAGCCTATTTGCTCTAGGATTGGCTAGTAAAGAGTTACTACGCTATTTACAAAACAAAAGTAACAAAAGTAAAAAAAAAAGTATCAAGAAATAATTTCAAGATAGACATCAAAAGAACTTCTGGTTGGGTAAAAATGTCCAAAAGTGTTATGTGTATGAATCTGTATAAAGTTTATCAACGATCAAGAAATTTTATGCTATGCTGCACTAGAAGTATTACTGTTGTAATCATACCTCTTGACAGAATGAAGCAAAAGCCATGTGGATTTAGCTTTCCTTTTTCAATCAAAGCATGCGGATAGATTGGTTACCGTCGCTGATACAGTGCATACCGTATGTAGATTTCTTTGAAAGTGGTACCTTTAGGCAAATGCTATTATTTTCATATAGAGTCATGGTGTATTCAAGATGTTTCGAAATTCAAGTTTATGAAGGACAGCTAGTGCTGCAAGCAACACTGTTCAAAAGCACATCACCATTGTTCAGAATAAATACATTGTCTCGTGTCCATAGTAAAACCAGTCTTACAATATCGTCATCATGTTTTAATACGTTAAAAAAATAACAGAAATTTCTGTATCGGAACCGTGTGCTTGAAAAAATAATATAAAGACTAAAAACTCATACTTTTTCCATAAACAGATATAGATAAATAACACCAGTCAAATAGTTCAAAATTCTCTTAAAGTAGTGGCTCGCAAGCACTGGGAGTGAAACAGACCATACAGCACAATTATTCCTATCAATGCGAAAAATTCATGAACATGCAAGGAAACATTTCGAGGAAAAGAGAATGTATTAATATCAGAGCTCCACATAGAGGGAGTGATTTTGATTTCATAAACAAAGTATTTTAAGTATTCTCCACTAAACCCCATGTTATGGGTACTCATTAGAATCGTCTCATTGAGACGATTCTAATGAGTACCCATAACATAGGGTTTAGAAGAGGAATAGCGGATTTAGAGTGCCATCACTCCCTCTTATCTGGAACTCTGTAATATGTAGTAAAATCAGTAGGACAAGTATTTATTGTCATGATTGGTTAATTGTTTTCCGAAAGTATGTTTTCTATCCATGGGATAAAGGAAGCAACTCTTGTATAAACGCCGGGAGAATTCGCCTCGCCACACCCGTCACCGAATGATGTAATCCCCATCACTGTGAATTTATCTGTGGATTAAAAATAAAATTTGAATGTCCGAGAATCAAGTCCCATAGTCAGATGGACCCTTTCCAGGACAAGGGCCATCCTCAGGGTGTATCACAAATCATTCTTAAGAACATTCTTAATCTTATTTTCCAAGATTTTCTGAATTTGAAAGTAAAATAACTCCTGATTTACTTGACAAAATGTTTTAGCTAATAGGGATATGGTTTACTTTCAAATGTTCAACATTTTGGAAAATTAGACAAAGAGCAGTCCTAAGAGTGGCCGGTGAATACGGATCCTATGGGAGAGATTGCGGATGTCGCTTGTAGAGCCTGACACGTCAAAATTCTCGACTTGCTGATTTTTGAAAGTATGCTTAAAGACAATAAGTGATAACAAGATGAAATAGAACCGTCACTTTCTAATTATCCCACAATGTTTTCTTCCCTTGCTAAAACAAATTTCAGCTCTTTAATCACATTTATTTTGTCATCTGCAAACGCTTTCAATTTGGACCAGTCTAAAATTTTGTCGTTTGGTACAGAATTAATATACAGTCTTCCTATCATTGATGTAAAAAAGGAAGGATACTTACCATTGATTTCGCACACAAGAGGCCCTCCCGAATCCCCTGCACAAGAGTCGGTCCCTCCGACCATATATCCTGCACATGTCATCCTTGGGGTCAGGGAATACTTGTATAGCTTATTGCACTTGTCGAACGACACCAGCGGTACACGTGCAGCCTTCAGGTACGAGCTCTTCCGACCTGTATGTGTAAAAACTCAAAATCTACACCGTTTGTCCTAGTGCAAAGCTTTACTCTTTACCAAGCGAGAAATTTTGGGACTGGTCCAAAGTGCAAGCGTTTGCAGACGACAAAATAAATGCGAGTCAAGAGTTAAAATTTGCTACAGGAAGGATAGAAAACTTTGCGGGAAAAACAGGAAATGCTGGTTACCAACATTTTTTTAATTTCCACGCAATGTTTTCTAGAGCCGTCTCTTTCAGGGTCGTCAAAACTCAAAAGTGGTCATGGTGTAGTTAAAGATTAATATCAAGAAAATAGTTATGACTAGGAGGGTCCGTGAAGTTTGTTCAACGCACAGTAATCGACATTCAGCTCAACACCAGCCTTGTCGAGCCAGTCAGACATTCCAGCTCAATGGCCAGCTCAACAGCAAAATACATATGTATATCAAAATTAAAATTCGTTGTGTCAGCTCGACATTCCAGCTCAACAGCCAGCTCAACAGCAAAAATACTAGATCCATGTCCGTTGATCCAGCTCCACATTCCAGCTCAACCCTTAGCTCAACAGTAAAATTACTTATATATATGTTTCTATCAATGACTGTCATAGTCAAACTCCATTGAGCCAGCTCAGCAGTGAAAATACTTATACACATGTTTCAATCCATGTCTGTTGAGCCAGCTCAACAGCAGAAATACATATATATGTCAAAATCAAAGTCCGTTGAGCCAGCTCGACATTCCAGCTCAACAGCCAGCTCAACAGTAAAAATAAATATATATGTCAAATTCAAAGTCCGTTGAGCCAGCTCGACATTCCAGCTCAACAGCCAGCTCAACAATGAAAATACTTATACATATGTTTCGATCAATGTCTGTTGAGCCAGCTGGGCATTCCAGCTCATCCACCAACTCAACAGCAAAAAAAAAAAAAAAAAATATATATATATGTGTGTGTGTGTGTGTGTGTGGGTGTGTGTGTGTGTGTGTCAAAATCAAAGTCCGTTGAGCCAGCTTGACATTCCAGCTCAACTGCCAGCTCAAAAGTAAAAATACTTATACATATGTTTCGATCAATGTACAGCTCAACCACCAGCTCAACAGAGAAAATGAATATACTGTATATGTCAAAATCAAAGTCCGTTGAGCCAGCTGGACATTCCAGCTCAACCGCCAACTCAATAGTAAAAATACTTATACATATGTTTCGATCAATGACCGCTCGACATTCCAGCTCAACAGCAAAAATACATATATATATCAAAATCAAAGTCGGTTTAGCCAGCTCGACATTCCAGCTCATCCGCCAGCGCAACAGCAAAAATACATATACATATGTTTCGCTCAATGTCTTTTGAGCCAGCTCGACATTCCAGCTCAACGGCCAGCTCAACAGCATAAACATGTAATATATATATTGATTGAAACATATGTATAAGTACTTTTACGGTTGAGCTGGAATGTGGAGCTGGCTCAACGGACTTTGATTTTGACATATATATGTATTTTTGCGGTCGAACTGGCTCAACGGACAATGATCGAAACATTATGTATAAGAATTTTTTCTGTTGAGCTGACGGTTGAGCTGGAATGTCGAGCTGGCTCAACGGACTTTGATTTTGACATATATACGAGGTCGTATGTATTTTTGCTGTTGAGGTGGCCGTTGAGCTGGAATGTCGAGCTGGCTCAACGGACTTTGATTTTGATATATATATGTATTTTTGCGGTCGAGCTGGCTCAACGGACATTAATCAAAACATTATGTATAGGAATTTTTACAGCTGAGCGGGCGTTTGAGCTGGAATGTCGAGCTGGCTCAACGGACTTTGATTTTGACATATATATGTATTTTTGATGTTGAGCTGGCCGTTGAGCTGGAATGTCGAGCTGGCTCAACGGACTTTCATTTTGACATAATTATATATGTATATATATATGTATTATTGCTGTTGAGCTGGCCGTTGAGCTGGAATTTCGAGCTGCTCAACGGACCTTGATTTTGACTTATATATGTTTTTTTGCTGTTGAGCTGGCCGTTGAGCTGAAATGTCGAGCTGGCTCAACTGACTTTGATCGAATTATATGTATAAGTATTTTTGCTGTTGAGCTTGCGGTTGAGCTGGAATGTCGAGCCGGCTCAACAGACTTTGGTGATTTTGACATATATGTATTTTTGCTGTTGAGCTGGCCGTTGAGCTGGAATGTCCAGCTGGCTTTACGAGGCTGGGGTTGAGCTGAATGTCGATTACTGAGCGTTGAGTCAACTTCACGAATCCTGATTAGAATGGGTTAAAAAGTTGACATCGAAAAATAACATCTGGTCCACTGAAGAACTCTATTTCCTTTCTGTCTGTCTGCCCTTCCGAAAATACTTTTATCCGTCCGCCCGACTTTTCACCTGTCTCTCTACTTATTTATATCATTTCTGTCAATCTTAGTGAGATACATGATGCGCGATGGAAATGAATTGCATGTTTCACGTCCTAAGTACCACTATTATATAAAGGACTAATTGAATACCATCCAAGTAATGTTCTACATTACGTACCGCGCCGATATACTCCCCAGCCGGAAATGATGCACTTCTGACCTTCTTGATAGAGAGTACCCACGTCTGGCATACAGGCTGGCTGTACGTGATCATTGAAAACTACGCCACGCCCTCGAATAGGTCGTATCTTCAACAAGGCTATGTCATAGTCATAATCGTATCCTGCGACAGAAGAATTACAGTTTTGTAGTGATTAGATCTAATTCAATACAGAGTTGTCTTTTTTGTATTATGTATACTTTATTTTAATTAGACTTTCTAAACCAATGTTTCCTTGAAAAAATTCAAAACTTGATTTTGCAGAGTGAATTTATTATTTCAACCTTTTAGTGATTTTCGTTTATACGGGACTTTGGCAAAAGGGAATTTATTGAACCTACTGTAAGCAAAAAGTTTCGACGCCATGTCTGCCTGTTTGAAATGTTCTGGCTGGCATGAATCAATCCGTTTTGCAAGTGCATTAAGTCCAAAAAGAGATGCTCATAAAAGTAACAAGAAACCCGTATGAAACACTACAGGTCTATGCAAATATCAAAAAGTCGTGAAGATCTACCACACAAAGCTCTATAACGGTAGCTTGGCTACAAACCGTAGAGACAAATCTAATAAGAAAAATAAATCTGAAAACTGAAATAACATCATAGATTGCATAATTTGTGGTCAGTTACTTCAAATTAATGATGATGATGATGATGATAATAATAATGATGGTCATGATAAAGTTTAAATGAAGGAGGTGAGAGAAAAACCTTTGAACTATGTTCCCTCTATAAGGGGTCAATGATATTTAGGTACAGGCAATGATAATCATGATGACGATAATGCAGATGATTAACACGACAAAATTAAACTATTATCTCTATATCAGGGACTGTTAGTTTACAGATTATGTGCCCGGAGCTAGATTTCACTCACGCTTATAACGTTCATGTACGTAGAGGGCAGCAACTTGAAACTCTTGTTCATGTTGGTCACGTTTGTAGGAATGATGGTCACCAACAGCCACCACTATCTGCCCTTTGTACACATCCCTGTAATATATGTCAAAATCGTGATTATTCCTACCCAGATGTCAAAATTCAAACTAGTCCATTTTCAACCCTTTACCAAATGACAAATTTTAGACTGGTCCATATTGAAAGCGTTTGCAGACGATAAAATGAATGTGACTCGAGAATAAAGAACTATTTAAGGATGGGAAGAAAAATTCGTGGGAAAAGGAGAAAATGCTGGTTAACAGCATTTTCTCATTTTCTCAAAATGTTTTCAAAGGCTTTTTTCACAGAGGTGCTACAACTCGGGATTGTATGGTAAAGGGTTGAACATTTGCAGACCATAGATTAAATGCGACTGTGCAAGAAAAAGAAGAAAATATTGGTTACGAATTATGTTTCGTGACTTATAAGTGGCACAGTGGCAAAAGGGTGTTCAAAGCATTTCCGTGATGTATTCTACCATGCTAGTCATAGTAGTATATTTTGCCTCACAAACGATCGGATCAGGAGTTACAGTGGTCTTTGGACATGCAGAAAATTGACCAGTAGCAAAATGCTTTGTCACAGGTCAGCTCCTTTCCACAGAACATAGCTCAGTTGGTTGCATGTAATACGTAAACATCAAGATGACATTACAACTAGAGTAAACTACTGTCTTGCACCAGGGATCATACCCATTCACCTCTGCAGTTGGCACGTGATATTTTCGTCACATGACCATAACTCAAAATGGAGACACAAACGCCGGTGAAAGAAAGACCAATCGATTGTTTTGCATGCTGTTCAAATAGCATACAGTCAGACTTAGTGTCAGACTTAGTTCCTTTCCGAAGTCCTAGATATATCAACGCTTCACGTTGTTTAGGGTTTAACCCTAATTTCTTGTCTAAGACTGTACAATTTTGTGTAAATTGTCACCATTCACAAGCACAGCCATATTTTTACAATAGGTGATGAATGCACCTATAATCTATCCGGAATCGTATTTCCTTCATCTACGTTTATTATGTTACACATGAAACAGTCAAACAGTAACAAAACATGTTTTCCTCGGTTTGACAAGATTCTTGGCTAAATGCAGAAATGCATGGGGAGAGTAACGAACGACAACTCTGGTCGGAAAATGAGGGTAAACAGTAACTTATGCATAATATATCGAAAATTGCAAAAAGTTGATTATAACAGGGGTTTATATCGTCGGTTTACTTCAAAAACCTCGTAACTACAGCTTGTAACAAGCTGTCGTTACGAGGTTTTTGAAGTAAACCGACGACAAAGAAAAGATTTTCAGGTCAAATTTAGGTACGATTATAACTCATGTCTAAAACCAACATACTACCTGAAACAATGAGCTGCACTCAAAACCCAATATTCACCGATCAGGGTTCCTCCACAGTGATGTGAATGATCGTTAATATGTGACGACTCCTTCAGCCGTATAGAAACCTGCCACGGTATCATTCCATAGGACGCAGTGCTTCCACCAACTATTCTACCCTTCCTACGGTAGAAAGGATTATCGACGTCGTCCTCGTCAAAGTCGTCTTCATCAACATCACGACGAACTCTTGATTGAAGAGGTCTAAGCCCGCATGTAACATTGTACTTGAATCCACCTTAAACAGAGAATAAAAAAAGAATGAGACCAGACACTATCTTTCAGGTAGCATAGTATACTTCTACATGGTTAACTTAAACAATAAGTTTTTCTTTCAAATAATATGGGAAAATTGGCAATTGAAGGAACAATATGATATATTGACGAATAAAATTTCCAATCTTCAATCCAATCTTCAAGAATTAACCGCAAAGTGCAATAATTCAGAGAGCCACTCACGACGTCAGAACTTGCGATTTTTTCAATATTCAAGAGAGTCCAAGAGAAACATGGGAGCAAACGGAGGAGAAAGTGCGTGACTACACCACAAACAACCTGCAAATTGATTCAGAGAACATTCAAATAAAACATGCACATCGCCGGTAGAAAGCATCCACGACCCATCATTGTTAAATTTTCATTCTACAAGGACAAGGACAGGATTCTGCAAAACTACAGAGAAACAAATAGAGCGAATCGCAATCAACGAAATCATGCAAGAACAACAATAATAATAACAACATTCAATGTACATGTCAGTGAAGATTTCACGGAACATGTTCGAACTACCCTGGTGAAACGGGGTCCTGGTTTAAATTAAGATCTTTGATCTGTACCGTTTGCTTGTTTCGTCAAGTACATAATGTAAAAACACCCTTATGAATTTCACTGGCTCGTATCTTCAGCTGTCGACAGAGGTATTGTATATAGTTGGCGCATTAAGAGTTAAATTATGAAGGATAAAGTTTATAAAGACACTGGTGCCTATGCCATACACGGGGTACATCAGTACACATATGGAGTGCAACACGGGAAAAGGTGCATTCGGACATTTGCGTAAAGTGCCGTCCCGGATAAGCCTGCGCAATCCGCGCAGGCTAATCCGAGACGGCACTTTACGACCACATTAGATTTTTGCTACAGTAGACTTGCATAAAACAGAAAATCACATAAAATCGGAAAGTGTCGTTTCGGATTAGCCAGTGCGGACTGCACACGCTGATCAGAGACGACACTTTACGCAAATGTCCGAATGACCCTTTTCGCGTGCTGCACTCCATATAGCCCAGCATCAAAATCTTACCTCCGCATCTTGGAATGTCACAATATTCCCAGCGAGTATTTGAGTCAGTCGTGTAGCACCACGGCGTAACATCCTCA
This sequence comes from Tridacna crocea, assembly GCA_943736015.1. NCBI lineage: Eukaryota > Metazoa > Mollusca > Bivalvia > Cardiida > Cardiidae > Tridacna > Tridacna crocea. The sequence continues at coordinate 32,325,411 of OX031056.1, forward strand.
TCTGGAGCTCTACAGCGATTAAGCGCCTCCTTGACAGAGCCATCTGGAAAGGCATCATCTTCATGGTATTTATGGCGGTGTGGTAAGTCGCTATTCCAGTGTTGACAGGTCTTACCGGAATTCGTCTGTGTTTGTGTACCCTGATAGTCAGAGGCAATCGTGTAGCAGTTTTCTGAAACAGAATGTAGTAAGGATACAAGCTATAAGATTAAATTCTTAAACAGTGGTGCTACATTGCATACAAATATTTCTACGAAAGACATTAAATCTTAGACCACTGTACTCGAATAAATCAGACTGACATTTTCGTTCTACAGACCTCAACGAAGTAGATTTTGCAGTGTAAAAAAGAATTTTGCTCAGAATATATTTTTTTCAAAATAATCAATAACGATCTGAACAGTTTGACCTAGATCCAAAATGGCTCAAAAGCAATAAATGATCCGTTTGTGCTTAAAGTAAATGTACTCGAAGGTATAAAAGAGACACTTCTTTTTCTTTTACTATAAAAATTGCTAGAAATGTATGACATACAACACATTAGGTATTTTGTAAATCTTTGTTGTACGGATTTTCTACAAAGCAACTAATTTATTGTTCAGACTTCTTACATATATAGTTTATATACAAAGACCTTGGATGAACGGTATTACCGTTAATTTTTCAGTCTTGCAATCTGAAAAAAAAACGCTATATGAGGATATGTAAAGACCTTGCATGAACGATATATGGCAGTTAGTTATTCAGTCCTGCGATTTAAAATCAAAATAATTACCGTATGAGGATATGTATAAATGCCAACGAAAAATGGTTTTGATACGTACCAACACATTTAGGAATTTTACAGTATCCCCATCTTTCGTCCGGATCCTTCGTATAACACCAGGGTTTAGGGTCACCATCTGGGCTTCTACAGTAATTTCGGGCTTCTTCAACCGAACCCTCTGGGAACATAGAATCATCACGGTATTTGTGCATATGAGGAGAGTTTTGAACCCACAACTGACACTCTAGTCCTTTTTCGGTCTGACTTGTCGACCCTTTATAGTCTCCACCACTGAAGCAATCTGAATATTAAATAGACAAGGGATTTAGAATTACAAGGTGCTGTTCAGTTCCATCAACAAATGTCAAAAAATTGCCATTTTGTTAGTGAAACAAAGGACAGACATTTTGGAGCAACTTTCTTGACAATTTCATTAAATAGAAAACATACATGATATTGCTCTTATTCCGGTAATGATTTCAGTAAAGTAGTATTTTACAGGAACTTGACTAATGAAAACTGTGCTGTAAAATTTATATACAAATTCATACAGCACTTTAAGATCATTGCAGTGATGAAAACTATTCTTTAAACTGTCGCCATAATTTTTCCCCTCAATATACTGACAAGAAAAACACCACGCTGACAACATTAGAAGTACATTAGTCTTTATGACTTAAATAAGAATGGCTGGTAAATAGTCGTTTTCGGTATTCTTAAATATATCTTTATAAAACCATTTCAAATTCTCTTACCCGCCATTGTTGATGTTGACGGAGCTTCAGATGTCATCGGAGTCAACGTTGGAATCTGCGTCGCAGACGTTGACTCCTGAGATTGGCTGCATGAAACTCCAGCATCCTCACTATGGTCACAATCATGCACCAACCAATCGGAGTGCCTGCATTCTTCAATACTGGTTTCATTACCAGCACACTGAACATCGTCAAGAAAGATGTGGATAGTATCGCTCCCAGGACCAAATGAATTGTCAGCAACACCGCCTCTGTACAATAATGTTACTGGTATTTACTCTGTACTCTTCGCGGGAGATCTCTTTGGGTTGTAGACCATGATTTATTTTAAAGAAAAATACCTAAGAGAATTGTACTTTTCCATTTTCAAGAGTATTTTGGTCGCACCATGGCGGTAATTTCACCTAACAATCATTTTTAATTCTTGTTACGCACACCAATGGCTTCTTTCTGATAACTGAGGACTCAACAATTTTCAAAGACTAAAATGGGATGATTCTTATCGAAAGAGCTATCTTGAAACCGTTAAAAGAATTTTAGTCCATTGCTTATTCATTTCAGTTCAATAAGTTTTATATGTGTTTATCTAGCAGTCTAAAGGCACCCATTGAAGACATTACTGTTTTGCGTATTTTCAGTCAGATTTTCCGAGACACAATCATGAACAATTAGCGGCTGAAATTGTCATATTTATTACAGTCATTACCAAAACAACCGTTTTTTTCTCTATCCAATGCTAATACAACAGCTTTGATTTATTTCTTTGTCCTACTAAAGCTATTTTAGAACAAGCAATGACCTGAATCCAAGCATTTTGCAGATAACATCTGCATCAGCGTCGTCCCATTCGTCGTCGCATACAGTACCTCGATCACCATCCTTTATCAGCTCCACTCGGCCAGAATATGCATCAGGACCATCCACTAACTCAACTTGTAAACCTATAAAAAAAATTAGTTGGAGAACTGTGACATGCTTATTGATGACTTCTCCTAAAAATTTGGCATTCTACCTCAAAGAATCATTTAAAATCACAAACTTTTTACATCCACGATGCCAGATGTTAAAAATACAACGTTACCTTAAACGAAATGCAGAGCACTTGGTTTATCAGGCAAAGAAAAGAATGAGAAGCAAAAAATTGCATTTGCTTATCATATGAAAGTGAAACATATAAAAATGAATATTTTAATCGATTTTGATGCTGTAGTGTTTGAAAAGCCCACGAAATAGATCTAATTAATTCCGTTTTAGAAATGTCATTTGAAAAGATAACGACAAAAAGAACACCGCACCATTTTGTTCCCGACAAATGACTCCAACATCTTCATCATGCCCACAATCATTGTCCAGCGGCCCTAAATGGGGACAGTCAATAATATGCTCCTCTTGTCCTGTACATATTACATTGTCGATCCATACTATTCCTTGTCCGGGACCAAACAGTGAACTTTCAACAGCTATACCAGACCTAAGGTAGAAAACACTAGTTTAAGTTTAACCATACCACAATCCTTGGAGGGAGAGAGAGAGAGAGAGAGAGAGAGAGAGAGAGATATGAGTCGTTTGCAGCAAGTAAGTTTGCTTTGTTAGCAGTGAAAGTTGCGATGAAGATGTGTTGCTTTGTTTCCGTTTAACTTTTGTGTATCCTGTCAGAAAAGAGCATTCTTTGGTCTATGAACCAAATGTATCAGATTCACTTACAAGTAGCCCAAGCTCCTGCAGACCACACTGGCAGCAACGTCATCAAAATGGTCGTCACATACGGTACCATTTTTGTCACCGAAAGTTACATGAACTCTGCCTTCTGATGGTACTTTGCCTCCCACGAGTTCAAGCTTTAAATCTGAAGTATAAAGATATGAAAACTTCGTGCTTTTCGTTTCCTTCTTATACCTACTGTAAACTACTTTTCAAGTCTCATAGACGAAAAAAAAAACTTAGGCTAACATGACTGCATATGCTGTTGCAAGGCTAGAAAAAATGGCCCAAAATAGCCTAAAAAAATGCCTATTAATAAAGAGACGTGGGAAAAATCAGCCTGATCGTGGTATTCACTCTATCAAAAAAGTTTTACCCGTTTCAAAACTCGACCGTACAGTTTAATTTGAAGCTATCTTTTATGTATTGGTTGTGAAACCATTTTTGACAACCAAGATTAGTCACTTTCGATAATTGCTTCCTGAAAAATTTAACTTTTTAACAGTCAAATCACGGGTTTTAACCATCACGAGAAAGAAGCTTTTTGAAAACACTGTGGCAAAAAGAGAAAATTCAAATTTAAATTTTTGTCTGCAAGTGTATTAGATTTGGAAAAGTCTACATTTTTGTTGTGTGGTAAGCTGTTAAACAATACAATCAATACAATCAAAGGTGGATCCTCTGATCACGGCATTCGAGGCCGGAAACTCTGATGTGACAGACTTTCTTTCTAGCCCTACAATACTGTCTCCTACCATTTGTTTACTGACCCGTTACAGGACAGGAATGTACTTTTCATGTCCCTAGTGTTGGATTTGTTTTAAAAGGTGATCTACACCACTTTCATTCGTACTTCAGTCACATAATGGCGACAGCTCATGTACTCACGTCCTTCTTGGATTACACTGGTACCAGGTCGGGGGCAGTGCAATGCCTTATTCAAAGACTATCCTGTGGAACCGGCGCCACCATCGGAACGTTAGTAAGAAATGGTTATCATGGCTTAATATTTAATGTTTAATTTACCGCAGGAGTCTTCGTCGCTACATTTCGGACAATCACACTCAGTGTCACAGAATTTGTTCAAAGTGAGACAGGAACTGTCCGCTTCACACTGAAACTCTTTATTTTCTGGGCAGCCTAGAAGATGAATGAGTAAAACTTCATTAAATACTATACTGACAAACCAAAATTGATCATTTCTTTGTAATTAACAACATGATATACAATTCTTACCATTCTTGTAGATCAAATATACCTTATTTTGTACATCTTATTTTTCTGTATCATCGCAAATGCAACTTGTTCTCCACAAAGTCAAAAGTTTTCTATGTCTACAAAATGCAAATCCACTTCCACGAAACAAACTTAGTTTATCATCTAGTTCGGTATAGTGTAGATCAGAGGCATAGCTACATGTTCCATGCAGTCTAGTCTTGATCTAAATTTATATGAAAAAGGATAGTTTTTTTTTCAAAGAAAAAAAAAATAGGGGTGAGTTATATGTACCTCTTTACAGAATGAGAATTTCATGGAAAGATCCATTTGAGATCCAAAACGAATCCATCAGCATTTTAATGTTAAGTTAAGAGCTGAGGAAGCTACGCTGTCGAACAAGAATAAGAATAAACATACTTACTTTTTTCCACAGTGCAGCGAACACCTGCCGTCTCCCAAACGTAACAGTCATGCGTTTTCCAGCCGTCATGTTGACATTGTGCTATACTAGTTTCGTTACCCAGGCACTGCACCTCGTCAAGCATGAAACGACCATTTCCTGCTCCAAAGTTGGCATGGGTTAAAGCTTCAGATTCCCTGTAATGAAACGAACCTGACATTCACATAATATGATAAAATATCTCGTTTGGTTTGCTTTGTGTTTTAATTAGCTTTCAAAAGTTTTCAAGTTCTAACATAAGGCCACAACTCACTGAGCTCTTTCAGCCTCAAAGGAGAAAACGGGTGCTTTTGTGGATGACAAAGATTTAGATCAGACTGCTCTTACGAACGAAGTCCGTAACAAAGAAACAAATGAATAAATGCATGGCAGAAATAAGGATCGGAGCGGGATTCGAACTCCGAACTCCCGGACGCAAGACCAATACCCTAACCACTGAGCCAAAGAGATATCTCCCTGACGCAGTAGCCAGGTATTGTATTTAAATCGGGAGTATACCATGCAGGAAGGAGTGGTTTGTCGTAACACACCCCCTCTTAAAGTCATCATTTATTGATGACTCAAAGCCTTATTAGGCAGGAAGTCCGATTTTGGACAACAAATGGGACTAATGGCTCAATGGCCAATCCCGGACGAGCCCCCATCTTACGAACGAAGTCCGTAACAAAGAAACAAATGAATAAATGCATGGCAGAAATAAGGATCGGAGCGGGATTCGAACTCCGAACTCCCGGACGCAAGACCAATACCCTAACCACTGAGCCAAAGAGATATCTCCCTGACGCAGTAGCCAGGTATTGTATTTAAATCGGGAGTATACCATGCAGGAAGGAGTGGTCTGTCGTAACACTGCTCAGAACGTCCTCTCGTTAGTTTTACCTTTAAGATTAAAAAGAAAATCTCTGAATTTAATCAGATTCTACGCTCAGGTTTTCTCTTTCTTGCTTTTAAAAAATGTTTCCTGGCGCAAGAACGCTCTTACTTGATTCGATTCGCCAGCAGGGATTGGACAAGTGTTCCCTGATTACAAATCAAAAGCTTTTACCACTTAGCAGGACCATTTGAATTTTTAGAAATAAGTGTTTAAGATAACGTGAAATAGTTGCAGATCGATTCTTATGTACGAGGTCGAATGGTATTTTAAACGAATTAAGAACGAAAAGATAACTAAGAACTAAACAGTGTGTGAAGGGCAGCAACTGCTAATGCACATTTTAGAAGGAGCAATGCATTATTTTACAAAAAAATATTCTCAAAACTGGTCTGCTGCAAGACACGAGAAGATTATCTTTAGGTTGTTATGTGGTTATAGAATACTATTAGTTTCCAGTCATATTAGTACAAGTCAAAGCTGAGTCGACAGTTTGTTATTATCTGTATGACATGGCCGTGTCGTAAGAGACAGATATTATAAAACCGAACATACCCATGGTATCCAAGCATACGACAAATGACAGCAGCATCTTTGCCATCCCAACTATCATCACAAACCACGCCCCATTCTCCTCTGTACAAAACCTCGACACGCCCCTCGTGCTTACGCCCACCTCCCAGTCTAACCTCAACTGAATCGTGAACATCTGAATTTACATAGCATAACGATCTCAAGCTCAACATTATATGATTAAGCTATGCACTGGTGCATTACGCTAAGTCATCACTTGCACACAATTTTGGCCCCATGAAATTCATTTTGAGTGACAACCAAATGAATAATCAGGTAGAATGGTCCTTTGAAACTTTGAAAGGAAGAAAATTTATAAATTGCAAAACTTTGACCCATATTCGTCTGTGCGGACTCCTTAGGCTGGCATGTGACCATACCTTTTGCAAGTGCATTAATCTTTTTTCCATAGATTATAGCTAAATTAGAAAAGACCTTCAACAATACGCGTCATGTATTATATCAACTATTACAATATACTTGTGGCCGATGCCTAAAGAAAGCGAGCAAAAATCAAACGGAAAAAAAAAGGAATTGAAGAGAAATACAGATAGAATTTATCAATGATTAATACCATAAGGGAACATGTTTCCTCGTTAATCCAATTACATGTATCGCAGAACAAGTCATTCATAAATCTTGTAACTATGGAAACATTTTTGTCTTGAAGTTAGCGGTACGTAAATTGTAGACGCATTGCTTCAAACAGATACATCAAACCCCTTTTTGCTAGGGCATGGCTGAAATTAAAAATCTTTTCACTAAATTGAGTGAGACTAAGCCGATCAGGTTAATAGCCCTTGGTTATAGAAAAGTAAAGTTTACAAAATTAAGGCCGGTGAAACTGGGCAATGATAAATAGCACATTCTCAAAGAGATTGTTAAAAGGTTCCTACCGCATGAATTTTCATCAGAGAAATCTCCACAGTCATCAGTCCCGTCGCAAATCGTTTCGTTGGACACACAGCGTTCATTGTCACATTTGAACATGCCCTCGCAGTCTGCTTGGGTGAAAAGATAAAACCGATGATTGCCTCTGCAACAACATTTGTTGCAAGGTACCATTCATAGCTAACAGTTGTAAAGTATATCTAGATAGAAAAAGCAATACACGCTTTATGTTTTCACTATCCTTCACTTTTCATAGAAAAAATCATGTAATAGGATTTTTTTCTTTATGTTTCAAACCTTTACACTCATACTTAACGTTCTTTTCTGTAGGCCAAGCATATTCTGCGATGATATCCATAAGCTCTTCTGTTTTAGCAGGAAACATTGATTATTTGTGCGCAACAAAGTTAACAAGTGGTTTTGCATGCGGATAACAACTTTGGGAGTACTTCCACTAAACTGCGTAGATTTACAGATGTTTTAGGGATTGAATATACACACATATGATCCCTGATTTACCCAAAAGATTGATTTGAGCTGCTGTAATGTTATTCAAATATTTAATCAAATTTGCAATTCAGTGAAACTTGAATTCTGACTTGATGCTTACTTACCGAACCTGTTTACGTTCATTTTCTGTTTCTATCTAAATGCGTAAATTGTTTTTATACTATGTTCTTTAAAAAAAAAATTAGTTCCACTTCTTTCCAGACGAAAATACAGCGTATATCGAGGAAGCAAAAAGGAAACTAAATTCACAGCTAGCTTGTGAAACCAGTCAATTTGTTTTTTCGATTTCTGCTAATCAGGTCTTTCAAAAACATTGTACCAACATAACGTGGATTGTTCATTCATTCCTTTCTTTTCCGGTTTCACCATGCTGGAATTCTGGAGAGCAATGCTGGAGTGCAAGTCAAAGAACCGCCACCGGAGATTTATCCGATTTTTTTTTCTGACAACAAAGCCAGCGCCTTATTAACAGCACAAAGATAGAGTTTTTAAAAGAAAGCCCAAAATTCAAATTTAAACTGAGTTTCTCATCAAACCATCCTGTCAATTAACGACCCTGATGAAAAACGCTTTAAAAAAAAATGTGGGAAAAGAGAAAATGCTGGTTACAATAATGTTCTCTCTTTCTGACCTTGTTTTCAACTCTTTTAAAGACATTCAAATTTTCGTAAGATGCTTTAGTTCAAGCAAACCTAAAACTTTTTTTTTTCTAGTAAAGATTTCAATATGTTATTACCAAGTTGTGAAGTTAGCTCGTAGAAATTTTCGTGACGTGATGATTTTGTCTTGTGAGAGTCCGAGTTTACCTCCGACAAGAAACATTCGCGTGTCTTTGTGTTGTAGGAAAACGACTGACATACAAACTTTGTCGACTCCAGGCAATACTTGGCACACTAGAAAAACAATAAATTTTCACCCTTATCCTGCTGAATAACTACGATGAAATTTTCAATTTGACAGAAAAAGCGTAAATAATGCTAGTTCAAAGTTAAGTTTTGGGAATAATACCTCCTTATCGGACAGTGTAGATCAAAGACCAGACTGCTCGTCCGTGACTGCAAATTCTGTGTAGTTTGATCTTGATCGGGTTAAACAATGTTGTTACTATGTAAAAATGTTTTACAAGGTCAAGACGACTTAAATGTACAGGCAGACAAGTCGTCATCTGAGGCAAACATTTATACTGAAGATATATTTAATTGTCACGAAGTACCGATTGAATTTTAAAATCAAAAAGGAAATTTCAAAATACTAGATTTACGTACGGTTTCATTTGTGGCGCCTGCATACGTCTCCGTTGCTCGATGGCTTATGGTCCTGCCTTCTGTCTTTCGGAATGATTGAATTTTGTAATCTAAGGAACCGAACAAAAATATAAAATCCATTTAAAAGACAAAGATCACTGTTTTGACGGATTTAAAACAGTACTTTTGAGTACTTTCTTTTTTGTTGAAGTTTTTTCGGTTGAAGTTTCAGTGGATAATAGCAGCGGCAATAATACGAGGGTTGTCCTAAAACTACGTGACAAATTGTATTGTCCCTTCAAGTCAGATGAAATATTAGCTTTATTTTCTAATCAAATTTACCTGATTCACAAGCAGGTGTCTTTTCCCGGCGCAAGTCAATTTATTCCTTAAGTGTGTTTGTATATGAATTCAAATCATGCACGAATTTTCTTTTTTGTAATATTTTATGTAATTTCTGCTAAATATGTCGCGTAGTTGCTTTTTTTTTCCCGATACATGGACATCATCACAAAAAATGTGAGTGCTCATGTAAACAACGGAACTTTTACAAACGAAAGAAACAGGAAATCTGATTTGATGACGTCAGAAAATCGCGCTGTGCAGCAGACTGTTATAAAATTTTGTGCCGATCTCGGGATGAACCCCTTCAAAACTATGAAACAAATGTAACATATTGAAAGTTTGAAAACGTTTCTCGAGCACTGGTCTACAGGTGGCGTGGTCTAAAAACAGACTTACGAGCTGCTAAACGCCAGGAAAAGAAACAAGCACGTAATCTTATGCTGATTTCTCTATAGTCCATGAATCTACTGCTCTGGATGTTATTGATTCGGTCTTTAGAACAAAATACATTTATTTAAGTCTTGTGTTCCTTATTTATACATACCACAGAAATCCCCTTCGTCGTTCTTACTGCCACAGTCATGCTCCAAATCACAGTACCACAACAATGGAATACAGCTGGAAAAGTTGAAAGGATAGTTATCTTAGTCTAGGGCTTTTTTCCTGTAGCTAATTCAGTTCAATTCAAAGTTATCACAACTAATACATAGCGAACGTACAATTCGGCTAAAGCTGCAAAATATTAACATGTTAAGAGGTAAGGAAAAAAAAAATCCCAGCCAAAGTCACTTTATCTATGAGCGTGATAGTATATATCAACAAAAGATTTTATCAAAAACGATCATTTCAGATTTCAATTTTATCACAATCTCACTTGTTTTCAGTGAAATACAGCCAATTTCCTTATCTTACTCAGTCACAATGGTGTGACGTCATTTTCTAGCTGAAAAGAACCTGACTTTCGTGGTATTTGAAATAAAATCTTTTTAAATCTCTTAAAAAAATGTTAATAAGCTCGCCAAAGGCTTGATTAATGATATTTTTAGTAGACTCGTTTGATAAAATTATATCTCAAACGCCAAAGAATTCTAGATCCTATATATCATGGAAGCACTGAAAGGCAATTTCCTTCTTATTCTCAGAGAGAGAGAGAGAGAGAGAGAGAGAGAGAGAGGGACGGATGCTTTTTGAAATCAACACATTGTTGCATTACTCGTTTCCTGTACTTCTATACTTACCTCCCATTTTTGCATTTGAATTCGTCTTCTTTGCAAGCAGCCCCTTCACCTTAGAAAGAAAGAACACGTGAAAGCAATAAAAAATTCATAGATGACCATATGGTCAAAGACATTCTCAAATTTAGCGCTCTGTATATTTTTTTTGTAAAATGCTTTTTTAGTTTACAAAGCCTAAATTATGGAATTTTATAAACACAAATCCAGAATTAAACAATCTGTTTACTGTATTAGAAATACAATGAAAGTTCTTTTTTATCCCTTTCCAGTATGAAAGACATGAATGTATCGACCACAGCATGGACAGTCTTATTATTAAAGAAATCTTAATCTATGTAAAAATTACCCCCTACCACAACCCAACCTCTGGATCATTATCTTTCTGTAAGCCTATCAAAGTCGTGCTTTCAAGTCATAAACCATTCCAAATTGGATTAAATATATTGTATTAAAAACTCGGCCAAATTGACACCATTTGCAGACCACTGATTCACTTTCTATCACACAATCCCGAGTGTTAATGCCCCTGAAGAAGGGGGCTCTTCAAATCATTGTTGGAAAAGGTGAAAATGGTGGTAAACAGTAGCTTTAGAAAATAAAGAAATTTCTGAATTGGGTTAGCTGATCAAAAACTGCGTTAATTTGAAGTTAAGGAAATAACTGAAACCATCATTAAGAATGTAATAGAGAATGGTTTGTAATATATGAGCACGATGGAAATTTTATCATAAGAAAATCTAGATCCTGAGTCTGTACTCACAAACCATTCATTGTGATGTTCTTAGCCATACTCTTCAAAATTTTCCAAATTTGAAAGTGACACATCTTCTGATTGGCTAAACCAAATGGTTTAGCCAATCAGGAGCTGTGTCATTTTCAAATGTAGGAAATTCCTGAGAATAAGACTGGTAAAATTCTTGAAAAAAGTTGTTGACTACGGATCCTGGCCAGACTGGAATGAATGTATACCTGTCAAAGCCGCTTTTTCCTTGCACTGCGGGATATTACAGAAGTCAAAATTGTCTGCGCTTGTCCAACACCACGGTCTTTCATCGCTGTCTGGGTTACGGCAAAAAGTGTGATTTCCAAGACCCTTTAAGTGTACACATCTTCAGATTAACTTATTGTTCCCTCAATAAAATTATAAAACTTTCATAATATCCGTATTATTTTTAAGGATAATCACCATGAAGGCCAATCTTTGTTTTACTTAAAGGTATTTGAAAACATTAGGCTAAATCGAGAAAGTGCTTGTAACGAGCGAGACCTCCTTTTGCAACAGTTCTTTTTCAAAAGAGCTTTGTTCTATGGCTGGTTTGTTAAATGAGACTGACCAAGTGGAACAAATTTCTAGCCTAAAATAATATTTCAGCAATTTAAAACTCCTAACAGTAACTGCTAAACCTTTCATCCATCATTTTGGCTAAACCTAATACGGCTATATTCGATAAAATATGCAGTTCTGTGAGTAAATGGATGGTTGTTTTGTGATAAATCTATTTTTATTGCATCATATGTGACATCATCATGCTGATTTGAAAACGGATCCTTGTCATCGACGAGTTATCGATCATTAACACAAAGCTTTGCGAAACTCTGGCACTAACTTTGAAAAATAAAATAATAAAGAGGCTTGGTGGTCCATTTAGGAAATACCATTGAAATAATCACTTGCCTTCTATCGCCTTACTTACGTAATTCATGTATAGATCAATTTGTAGTATTATAAAAACATGAAAAGCTTCTTTTAAAAAAAAAGTAATTGACTTGTCCAACAAGCGGCAAGATTAAAATGCAATATTTGCCCGAATTATAATTTCAATACCGTGTCGAATTTGACCATTGCTTTTCGTGTAATTTCAAAAGGAATTACATGATTAAAATCTTTCAGGACTGCATGTCCTATTTTCTCTAAGTTTTATCTTTTAAGGTCTGAAAATGCAAATTGTACTTCAGTTTGGTGTGCTAATTCTCCACAATAATAAAAATATATACTCTGTCTGGATAAGTATCCGGATTTATGTCTTTGGCTTCTTTCCAGTTCATACACTGTATCCCTCCCTCTGTTTTGTTGGCGTTTCCTCTGTAATCTGTACCTATTCCGAGGTAGCAACCTACAGTTAAGGAAAACAGTTGACTTATGATAGAACACAAAACCCCTTTTAAAATATCTATTTGAAATTGTTATCCAGATATGAACTACGTGGATATACCGCGATAACAGTGCTAGCTCTTAATATTTTCATCTTAATCTACAGGGGTTTATTTGATTAATCTTGAGAGAGCTGACGGTAACTCATGAATATAGAGGTGATGCGCAAATGTGCTAATTTTGGTAACGGTGTTCGATGATCGAGCTATTAAAATTTCGTTGTTTTGTCATAGACCATTTGAGACCAAAGGCCTGTGGTCAGCAGTAATCCGTGAAAACAAATATATACATATTTAGCAAAAGGAAAGTACACTTTATTTCTGGCTCGCAACAACATTTTGAAGTTGGTTTATTGAAACAAATCAATCATGAACAGAAGTACTTTTGCAGGCTTACGTTTTTAATTGCAGTATAGGATTTAGTACTCACCAACATCCTCCTCAACTGTTAAGGACCGCTCACAAATGTAGTTAAAGCCTGACTTAAGTCTTTTTCGTGTACTTATACAGTTTTCTGCAGTCCAGAAAAGATAATCCATTGTGACATCACTACCGTTAGGATGTTGAAATGTTCTTGATAGGTACAGACATCTGTCTTTCTTTTTCTTTGATGGTTCTTTAGAATTATTTCCTGGTTGCCAACCTACAAAATTGTACACTATTGAGAGAACAAATAACAACAGTTACTACGAAGGTATCCAGCAATGCCGAGATGCTGCTAACAATCATGTTTTAAAGGCAAGTTGTTGTATATAGTTTAAGTTTGAATACTGAAATAAATTTTATCACATTCCTGAAACGGTCTTATGTTTATTTATATCAGTTTTGAAACACATTCTTCTACCAGTATCTATCACTATCGATAAATGCTTCCTGGAAAAATGTGCAGTCCTTGCGCAAAGGTTTAACCCATTACCACACGATCCCTACTTTTGACGCCCATGAGAAAGAAGACTTTTGAAAACAATGTGAAAAAAGGAGAAAATGCTGGTTACCCACGGTGTTTTCTACCCTTCTCAGAACAAATTTCTGTTTTTCAGTCACCTTTTTTTGTCGTCTGCAAGTGCTTTCAATTTGGACCAGTCTAAAATTTTCTCGTGTGGTAAAGAGTTAAATAGTGTCAATGTTTGACCATACTCATCATGAATTCGAACCGAGAAATGATGTGAGGGGCCTTTAGTCTGTCATGGTCTGGGTTTAAATAGTGTCAATGTTTTACCATACTCATCATGAATTTGATCGGAGAACTGATGTGAGGGGCCTTTAGTCTGTCATGGTCTGGGTTTAAATAGTGTCAATGTTTGACCATACCCATCATGAATTCGAACCGAGAACTGATGTGTGGGGCCTTTAGTCTGTCATGGTCTGGGTTTAAATAGTGTCAATGTTTGACCATACTCGTCATGAATTCGAACCGAGAACTGATGTGTGGGGCCTTTAGTCTGTCATGGCCTAGATTCGAAAGAAAATCAGCAAACAATAGTCTTCCTATTGAGCTATTTCTTGAAAAACTTAGAGGAAATTTAATACTGGTTTATGACATTTTTTTTACGTATTTGACTCTGTCAGTGCCAAATATAATTGACCCATCCTCTGTAAACAAGGGGGTTTAATGCATCTGCTAAAAGTTGTTGTCCACGGTCATCCTGCGCTGTCCGCACAAGTCGATTTAAGCCGCAACTTTTCTGCTATTGCCAAATTTCTGTATGTAAAGGTCCAAACGACCTTTAGATTCAGTCACATATTTGAGAAATTGATGTTGATAAATAATTATGTCATGGCTTGCTTGATTTGTTCAACCACGGAAATGCATGAAACCTCTTTTTCCAAGAGTGCCGCTCAGTCTATCTTTTGATTGGTCTAGTCAATCATAAATTGTTACTTTCAAATTAAGAAAATTCTTGAGAATGCGACTATGGATATTTTGAATCCTAGTTTGCTAAAAGTTATCCGGAGCACCTAGTGGATAGAGTGAAACAGTTTTAGAGTGCACAGAGCCCGTAGTCGTTTTTTTATCTTCACTATCCAATCGTTTATGAACATTTTTGTCAAACCACAATTGCAAATGAAACGCATTGATATCCGAAGAATTTAATTTTAATTGTCCATTTCATTTAGCCCACTTTTCAGTCTCAAGATTTAGCCTGCATAAATATTTTCTCTTGATTTACCTGGAAACCATTTTGTGAACTCGATAGGAAACTGAACTACTAATGTGCGCGCGTTTTCTTCCAGTGTGGCTTCCTCCATCTTTTCCCAAACCCAGAAGTTACCGGTACGAATCCCACCGGTAAGCAAAGGACCTGCAAAAAAATACCACATTGATATCATGGATTTATTGGTCTCTTGTGTCTGTGCGAGTAACTGAGGAAAAAGAATATCGTGCATACTTAGCTGTAGCAAAATGTTGATCTAATACACACAATCTTGTAGTAGATATATTTGTAAAAAAATCTTTTCTTTTTTCATTGACTATGTCGTATTGACTTTTTTAATTTAGTAGTTGAAACGCTGTTTTCACCATTATTTCAGTTATTGCCTTAATACAACTCTAGAGATTCTCTAATAAGAGACGAACTAGAAACACATGGCGATCACGGAAAAATATTTTTGAAAATAAAGCGAGATGAAAAGAATATTTTGGTAAACGGCATTTCTTTCATCGCTTTCTAACAATTTCAAATCTTCGTAACTCTTTACCTGACGACATCATTTTATTCTTGTTCAACATGAAAGAATTTACAAAAGACATACCGAATGGCTTTTTCTCAGTATTCTTAATATGATTTCAAATGCGTCCTTAAGGCCGTTAAAATATGGGAACATCAAATTTTGTATGAGGCTAAGTCCTTTTATTTGAACCACGTTTAATTCGTCGTTTACAAATGTTCTCTATTTGGGTAAGTTTGAACTTATGTCATTTGGTGAAGAATAAATATCGATTTCGTGAAGGATCCTAAGTAATGCCAAGAGATATATATATATTCTTTAATGATATAGACAACAAATTGGAAGAAAGATAGATAAACAATAAAGGGTAATTGATCCTCGTTATAGTTTCTCCACAAGAAGATGTATGAGATGACCAGTCTCATTAAAATAATGCTCGTGACAGGTGAGTTTAGTACCCACGTGTTGTCATGTATTTTGCTTCATATTTGTTTTAAGAAACAGATTGTAATTTGTAATACCATCGTTAGCAGGTCGAAGAAAGACTGCGGTCAGAAAATTGTGTTCCACTTCCGTGTCAATGTTCAGAAGATGGCCACCACGTGCCTCGCATTTCTTGACGGCAAACTGTCGTCTCGTGACGGTGTTTGGTGTGATCTGATAACAACCAGTTGGCCCTGCTATCCAACCTTCAGGACATCCTATAGAAACAACAATGTTAATGCCCACGGGTACTTGTCTCAAACGATCATATTTTACCTTTGTACTAGTCTAGTGTTATTATGCTGCAAAGGGCGAAATTCATGTTAAAACAATATTCTCTAAAATGAAGGTGCATAACTTGAATTATATCGGACTATACAGATATTTATTAGTCAAACAATGATGAAAATGAATATCGATGACAATATCACTTTCCACGAGTCATTATCGAACCTGCATATATCTCTTGTAAATAACTATTGAAAATCTGACATTCAACCTGATGGATCCACACTTTGTTTAGGATCTACTTGATTATTCTGATTAGCTTTAATAAAATTTATACATTTAAAGAAGAAGGTAGACAAATACAAAGACCTGACTCCTCTGACTACCTAACAATAACCCTCACTTACCAGGATTCGGCTGACATTCTATCCTCGCTCTCTTTCCTGTCGTACATTCCAATGACAAATTGAAATCACAGTCATGTAGCTTCGTATCAGAGTACTGACATCGGACTTTGGAAATCTTTGTTCGACCTTGTTGCTCTTGCCCAAAGGACACGCCTTCAAGAATCCTGAGAGCTCCACTGAAGTTAAACATTAACATTAATTCCTCTTTGGAAAGTCTTAAGTAATTCATCGAGGTTAAAAACTGTCTTATAACCCAGAATTTCGGATAGTCCTAAGATTTTTTTTATTGTAAAAACTCATTTTTCCACATCAGATGACATGAGTTACTCCTTTCCTACTTTTTAGCAGTTGAATGACTTTTGTGCTTTGCCTTTCTCGCTTTCGAAACGCATTACTTTGTTTTGAGTTTTTATCATGCATGATGTTTATGTTAATTGGTCTGATATCAGCAAGTAAATACGTCTCGCCCCTATGCAGGAAGTAACAAAACAAAAAAGCAAACATACAAGCTATGTCAGTATATCTACAAATATAGTGTAAGATCCAACATCAGACTGTATGGATCAATGATCTCTGAACTAGATCTACATTAAGCAAAGAATTAAGTGACAAAGATAGACCACAACAACCGCAGGAATATCCAATTGCTTTTCAGGCAACTTTTAGATTAAGTAAGGGCTTATCTCAAAAGACACAACAAACAGTTGAAGGAAAGCAAACAGTTTGTTCGAATGATACAGAAAACATTGTTTGAAAACTGAGTTGGCCTAGTTGGTTCAGGTAAGAAGTTATTCTCACACAAAAAATCTAATAGGTAGTCTGACGACGGGACGTTACTTCCTGACGTACAATGAATTCATTTTACTGTAAAGTTTTACCATTCCAAAGCTTGTTACTCGAATTTTACCTGTATTTTGGTTTAAAAAATGAGTCCGCTGACGAAATAGAATTTCCCTTCGTAGTGCCCCAGTTCAATGAAAACTGACGTCACTGGGAGATGACGTCACTGACACCTTGGTGATACGTGCTGAAACGTGCAGCTTGGCGTATAATCTTGATGTTAATATTGATCGACCCGCAATTTTAGATGTTGTGTTGACAGTATAGTCATGTATACAGGGCTCGAGAAAGGGAAACTGCTTTTACGTTGGTTTTGCCAGTGTACATGATATATATATGTTCGGGGCATACTATCCAATCAGATCGAGAAAAAATTTCTTTGCAGTGTAATAAAAAAAGTTTGTATACATGTGTTCATAAACGAATTATAAGTGGTAAAAACCAAATTTGTTGCAGTACCGCATAAAACCCAACTGTTTACAAGCCACGTTTCCGTCAATAAAATCCCAACCATCTGTACAAACAGGTGTAAAGCTGCCATCGAAAAAGACTTCTAGAGAACCGGAAGTCAAGTTTCCGCTGTCATTAGGGCTGAATCTGGAAAAAACAAAGAAACAAAAAATGGGACGTGCCAAGGGTGAAACGCAACAAGTGTTGCAATACCACACATATATCAAAGCTGTTCACATGTCATTTTGTACCTAATAAATCCCTGCCATCTGTAAAAAGGGAAGTGTTTACAAAGGTCTGAATCAAGTAAACTTGTAAGGTTCCGAAAGTCGAATTTCTAATTTTGTTCCAGGCAAACACGCAAGAAACACGTTTTACTTGTGCAAATGCTTCTGTTCTTCTTAGAACTTTCCTTTTCAAAGAGCATGCTTGTTGAAAGATATATCCTTCTCTATTTTGTGGATGAAAACGATTGTCCCATGTAAATGAAGAAACCTTGTCACATTATTTTATATCTACTCTAGCACATTTGAAAATGATACTGTAAAGTGCATTCATGATATTGCGATAACTTTTGCCAAATACTGTCATGGAGTTTACCCGGTAGTGTAAGGTGAATCATGGCGCTAGCAACTCTCGCAGACAAGTGATTGTTTTGTAAAGGATTTAGGAGTAAATTTGCATACAGAAATATAATCATTGATAACTTTTGCCAGAGATACATGCCACGTTATGTTTCTGTTCATGTAAAAACTGAGTTTATTCAGCATTCAGAAAATGCGTATTCACTCATAAAGACTACCTCTAGTTTGATTTCAACCCGTTACCAAATAATCCCTTGTTTTTACGACCCTAGGAAAGAAGGCTTTAAAAACATTGTAGGAAAAGGAGAAAATGATGGTAACCAGACCAGCATTTTTTTCATTTTCTCAAAATGTTTTCTACTCTTCGATAGTCAAGTTCCAAATTTTGAGTCACTTTTATTTTGTTGTCTGCAAATGCTTTCAGTTTGGACAAGTCTTAGATTTTGTTGTTTGGTAAAGAGTTAACCCTTTACTCCATAGATACCCATTTCTACACATTGCTTGTAGAAGCCTTTGGAAAATATTGTGGCAAAAGGTGAAATTGCTCGTGACGAGCAATTTCACCTTTTGCCACAATGTTTTCTTCACTATCAAAAGGTGTCATATACACATAAGAAAAGGTTGCGTCCTTGCTGTTATTTAGGGTTAATTAGACATACTATAGAAATACCTTATGGCAGTGCTAGCTCTGGCCCAAGTAAAATAATGGCCAACAATTTTTTCATACAAAAAATAATAGACAAAATAAGTGTGTGAAGTTGGTTTTAAAAAAAAATAAATATACACATGTAGCATTGAACAAGGTTTATTGTTAACTCATAGTTTCAAACTTTCATTCACATAATTTATAATCATGTCAATAATAATAAATCATCAACATGTATATTTTTAATCTTATATCGTAGAAATATTGGGCTAAAGAGGAACATTTGGACTATACCATTTCCTGGGATAGTGCTCATTTTCCCACAAGATTTGCATAAAAGCACAAAGACTGATTTCTTGGTTTCCTTTGATGAAAGGTTACTTTTTTAACATATAACACAATTTTGTTTTAATCTTACAATGTAGAAAATATTGAGAGGGGAAGGGAAATTTGTTAGCGCTACTTCCTGGGACAGTGCTCCTTTTATCACAATATTGCATAACAGCATAAGAACTTTTGAGAGTACTTCTTTACTAAACAACATTTTTTTTTTATTATCATAATAAATGATATGCACAAGTAAATGGAGAAAATTTTCTATTACATGATTATTTCCCTTTATTACATTTTAACCTCAATTATTCTCAAATTAAGTCAGGCAAGTCAGACTATGTAAACAAAAGTTATTCACTGTATAGTACATAAACAGTGAGGTAGACTTATATAAGTGAACAGTTATCCCAGTTGCTTTTTTTGTTTCAAAGGTACACTTACCCCCGGAGCTGTAAATCTAGGGGTAGGGGAGACCGGGGCAAGTTGATACTAGGGGCAAGTTGTTACAATTGAGATAACGGCATTATGAAATGGTTTATTACGTCAAAAGCATAATCATATTAACCGCCTTGATTTTTTGCACATTGTCCGCTTTGGATTGGGAGCAGAAATGCAACTAGATTTAAACTACAGACAATTTCCGAAAAATCAACTATGTTCGTAAATATTGGTTGCATCAGAAAATTTCGTATTTCTCTGTTATGTATTGAGATATTACAAATCCGATTTGACATTTATATTTGTAATAGAATAAGCTTATTTTTCATCAAAACTTCGATTGCACTATGTACTTGCAGAGGCAGTGTGATTCACATTATGTCGCACGGGGCAATTGGGGCTAATTGTTACAAAACATTGGGGCTAATTGTTATGGTGTAACAACGTGCCCCGTTTGCATCGTGTTGAATTGAGGTCTTGTAAATTTGTGAACTTGTGTGTTTTCTCATAAAAAATAGTGTGTAAAACAACATATACAGATACAGCTTCATCTGGCAGACAAGATAGTAATGTGACACTGCCATAATTAGTGCTGATAACAGACCATATTATGTCATTTTATCTGAAACTATTGTCTCGTTATCTCTGGCGTGTTATTTCAAGCAGGTATAGATCTACATGGTTTCTAAATAGTTAATCAAGAAAGAAAAAGGGTCAGTATGGTTTTGTTATGTTTTGGCTATTCTGGTACAAAAAGAGTCCGAACTTCATCATGCTGAAACAGAACCAGAACAAGACAACTTTTGATGGAATGTATTGGTTTGATTCATTTTACGTAAAACTTGGGTAATTTTGAGAGTCATAACAAATTTGTGGTAAACTTTAATTCTGACACACCATTTCTTAAAAAAAAAATAAACAGTTTATTGATCAGTTACTCATACGGTGTTTTATGCCGTTTTAAGCACTTTTTCAGCTAAATCGTGGGGGCCATTGCACCTATTCATACCTTTCAAGTGATTCTTTTACTTGTACTCCGCACAATATTCAAGATACTAGCTGCTTTCCAACATGGCCATCAATGGTCGGAGGTGAGAGAGGAATGAATCCTGCCTCAATGACTATCATCAATCCTGGGAAAGACATTAGCAGAGCTGGGGATTGAACCAGAGACCGCCTTTTCTCAAATCCTGTGCGCTACCGACTATGTGCGGGGCCCGTCTGGTTCTCTCTTTTTATGCAAAGACATGAAGTTTATCTATCATGACTCCAGAAATCACGAGTTTATCAAGGGCTAGCAGTTTCAACAGATACAATGTGAATGCGTTCTTCACCAAACTTATGACAGCTATGGGCTGTGATCAGATTACACCTTTTAGCATTTGGAACGTAGATAAAACTGGTGTAGCAACAGTCCAAAAACCAAGGTGTGTCGTTGCGCCGAAGGGGTCAAAACAGGTTGGATCTCTTACGTCTGGAGAGCGTTGCGCACATGTAACAATGTGTTGTGCTGTAAGTGCAACTGGAAACTCAATCCACCTATGTTCATATTTCCACTCGCGAGGCACTTCGATCATTTACTGGTGCGCGATGGACCAGTAGGATGTACTGAGGCAGCACACCCGTCCGGCTGGATGACCAGTGACAACTTCTTGTCTTCATGAAGCACTTTGTTGAACACGTGAAACCGTCTAAAGACAAAAAAGTCTTACTATTGTTAGACAATCACGACTCTTATATTGGTATTAAAATCACAGATTTTGCCAGAGACAATGGTGTTATGATCTAGTCTTTTCCACCTTACTGCTCTCACAAACTGCAACCACTAGACAGGTCTGTATTTGGACCATTGAAGAAGCATGTGTCTAATGCACAAGACGCCTGGATGAGGACACACCCTGATAAAGCTATAAGCATCTTTGATCTTCCTGGTATAGTGAGACAAGCATGGCTGAAGGCTGCAAGTCCAGAAACAACTGTAAATGAGTTCAGACCTTCAGGTATTCATCCATCAGACGCAAGCATCTTCAGCGACACAGAGTTCGCACCGGGCTATGTAACAGACAAACAAGACGACATATCACTGCCCAAGAAAGTCAGAAAGATGTGTTTATAGCAACACCAGTTGGTTATGTTATTGAGGCAGAAGGTCCAAGTACAAGTGAGCAAATTATACCTGGGATGTTATCTGAAAACTAGAGAAAACTAGATAAATACCTGCGTCCCCATGGTAGAGAAATAATTGCTGTCAGAGGGGATAGGCATTGCTTGTTGTATGCCTTCTCTGAAAGCCTCAAAGAGGAACTTAATATATTGAGATAAGATATGAGACCTTGTGTGAACTATTGGTGCATGAAGTGGGGCATTTTACAAATATGCACCAAGAATATGTCCTAGAAAATTGTGATGTTGTTGAAGGTGTGAAGTCATACGTTCATGACAAAAATTATAACACTAGCGTCGGCGACAGAATTGTGGCAGCCCCATGCAATGTTTTAGGTGTATGCGCAATTATATATAGTATTAGAAATTATATCATTAGCGTATTCGCACACAGTCCGGACAGAGAGGATGTGGAGCTTCGCGGTGACATTCACCTTGCACTTGATGGTAAAGATACATCGGCCCACTACAATTGGGCGAGGAAGCTCCGAACAATAATTCCATCCGCAAATATCAATCAGCCAGCTTTCTCCCCAGAAACAGTTCGACCACACCCAGAAGCCTCCTCATGAAAAACTGAAGGTAATAAGAAAAAGAAACGAAAAACGGCAATTCTAACGGACACACCGGAAAAGTAAGAAATTGAAAGACAAAAGGCAGAGAAAGAAAATAAAGGGAAGAGGTCAAAACTTGCTAGAAATACTCTAAGACAGACAAATCTGCAGAAAAAAAAGGTCAAAGAAAAGAAGTAAACTACAAACAACAGACAGGTACACCGATGAAAACGAATATCATTGTCTCATATGTGCTGACACATATCCAAACAGTAAATCGAGAGAAAAATGGATCCAGTGTTATCAGTGCAAGAGCTGGGAACACGAAGAATGCTGTGACCTTCCTGGAACAAGCGAATACATTTGTATCATTTGTGATTCAGATAATGAACCTGACTAATCTGATTGGTGATTACAGCACAATGGTGAACCATATAGATCTTGGTGCACTTGGAAAAGGGAGCTGAACACATCTTGGAATGCAAACATTCAAAAGTGTAAAAATATGAAAAACTGACCATTTTTCAGGACTTTGGGAAAATGTTACAAAGAGAGTCTGATGCATGGCAGAGTAATGACTTCTTTTTCGATGATTTTTATTTTCATCCTAAATGGCTTTGGGTTGACTAGAAGGCGTAATGGAGCCCGAAAAATGAATTAGGTTTCTTGCAAAGTTTAATTTCTGCAGTATGTTGTTGTTTACTGTGGAAAGGTCGATATATATGACTGACTTCAAAGTAGGGAAATTTAGAAATAAACCTAAAAAAAGAAGCCATTGTTCAACTGAGCGATGTTTTCTTTTTCCAATATGATTTCAACTCCAATGGTTTGTAATTGGGTAGTTTTCCGCACTGTAACAACTTGCCCCGGTACATGTACCAACGTTCCCCATATACGGGGTATGTTGATACGAAATTTTTGGTACACAAATTGGTGGCCTGTTGGGTTCCTACGTACTTTATGTATTTTCTAATTTGTTTATAAGATTGGGCTAAGCGAAATCTCTCTGAAAATACCAAAGAATTTGTATTTGGACGGTAAACTTGGCGTTGACAGATCATAAAAGAAAAAGTGTAACAACCGGCCCCGGTCTCCCCTACGATGTCATAATATGGTATGACAATAATTGTTCTCAGCTAGAGGTAAAGTAGTCAATATTAATGATTTGCTGCACAAAACTCTGTTAAAGTAAGATACCTGTGGAAATTTACTGCTTAAAGTCATTAAAAAGCTGAAAAGACGGTCTAAAATGACACTGATCGGTCAATGTCACAAGGAAGATTTTCGTTGTGTCATGGGTTTCCGTGTTTTTTGCATCGAACATTTTTTCACGTGTATTGATTTGTGGATAGGTATTTCCGCGTGATTTGACTATAATTATCAATAAGGGTTCCAAGTAACGTCAAATCTTGTCATTTTACACAAGTTATGTGGATAATGTTTTTTTTCTCCCCGTTTCTCCTTACGGGAGGTCTCGCGTGTAACCAAAATTTGTTACGTGAATTTCACTTCTATAATGTCAACCTAGTACCATCTGATTGGTTCCCTTATATCACCGCGTCAGTTAATGTGGTCAATCAAAATTTAAGAAGAAACAAACAATAATGGCCAATTAACGGCTTAGAGTAATATGACACGTGTTGTATAATATACCAGCCCACTGTGACCTGTTGATTGAACAAGTCTGCGTCCGCCGAGGTGTGAAACAAGCGATTACCAAACA
Source organism: Tridacna crocea (assembly GCA_943736015.1). Lineage (NCBI taxonomy): Eukaryota > Metazoa > Mollusca > Bivalvia > Cardiida > Cardiidae > Tridacna > Tridacna crocea. The sequence continues at coordinate 32,349,650 of OX031056.1, forward strand.
TTTCCGGCGCAAATTAACCTGTGATCCAGGTATGTAAAGGAAATTTTACCCGACTTTTTTGGGAATAAAATAATCGACAATTTTTATTGACAATTTGAAGAATTAATCGACATCTGAATTAATAAATCGACAAATGTCGATAATGTCGATTGGCAGCGCGAGCACTGCCTTATGGGGTAAAGAGTTAAACGGCTTACCTTATCAACTGACCGCTGTGAGGTAAAAAAGGGTCGGGTGAACGAATTCTCAAGCGTCGTTTGCTGTTGGCGTTGGCTTGGAAATACGACATCTGGAAAAGTGTTTGGTGTGAAAAAAAGTTATGTTCATCCAAGTTTGTTGTTTTACACTGTTCGCTGCCATACCAAATAGACAAGCTGTTAGTTCCAATGAGCAACGTCTTAACTCTTTACCACAGCAATACCAAGTTTTATCGATCCTAAAGGCGAACACTTTTGCAGATATGTTAAGCTAAAAACGGAAATTCATAGCAACGTACATTCATTCCTTTTTCCACAGTCCCTTTACTTGAGCAGGAACTCGTTGTCTGCAGAAGTTTTGAATCTGAAAGCTTGTCGTCTGGTTTACAGTTATACATGTACCTCGTCACACCAGACTCGTTCTCAGTCCGTTCCGAAATTTTTTGCCAAACGGACTTAAACTGTGTTCGGATGGAGTAGACGTAATAGTAACCTTTTACGATCTGTTAAAGAACTTTATGGACGGGTTAGGACGGGGAGGCCGCTCCAGAACTTTGAGCCTGCTCAAAATTTCTTGCCGTCCATCCCATCCTGTAATTAGACGGAGTGACAACGTATTTTAAACGAGATGGACGTACTACAAACGGAACTGTCGTGCTTCGATCCTAAAAGAGACGCAGTGCAGTCAGATATCAATTGGCAGAGCGTTTACCGACCTAAATTACACATCCTGTCCCGACTACAGATCGTTTTACCATTTTGGTGACCGGGGTAACACTTTCTAAGAAGAGGTTTGAGGGGTCAGGCATTATCAGGCAAAAATTACATGTTCTACCCCGACCGCAACCTGTTTTTCGATTATGTCCGGCCGGGGTAAGACGTTCTGAGGACTAATTTGGTGTGACGGGGGCTTTAGATAGGTTACTGGACGATGATTGCAGAGGTACGGCGTCAGAGAAAATGCGGTTAACTCTTAACAATTAAGCTGTCCAAAAAATCGAATTCATTTAAGTCATGCTCTGGCATAAGGAGGTTGAATGCATCTCCACACTTGTCATCACAGAATCGTAGATCCACAAAGTCCATTTGTCTTACAACTGGCTAAATCCTGTGGTAGAGCGGTCCTTTGATACAAATTTAAAAAAAAAAAGTTTCGACCAGGTTCATACTTTTTGTGGATGAGTTAGAGAGACGAATGATGAGACTATAATCAAGAGAGAGATGAAGAAATACTTACTCTATCCGGACGACAGTTTATATATTCCACATAGAATAAAAAGATAAGAAAGAGACTATATATTTTTTGAACAATCATTATTTCTATATTACAAGTTATCAACCTAAGCGAATGAGAGCACAAGTAGTAAATGAACTGTATTTTTGCGAGGCCATCTCAAGTGTTCGTTTTTCGAGTGACTAACAATATTAGGTCAACCAAAACAGTTGAGACATGCTCCATAAAAATGAGGCTTAATGCATCTGCAAAAAGTATCGACTCGTGTCAGCCTGCGCGGAATGCGCAGGCTGACACGGGCCGAAACTTTTTGCTTAAAGTAAATTTTCTGCATGTTTAAGGGTCATTCTACCTCTAGCTCAAGTCGATTGTTGCACAAAATGGATTTTATGGATCCGTTGTGTAACAATTGACGACTTGCTTTGCATAATACATCACGGAGATACATTAAGTCTCCCTTTGTCAGAGTATTGTAAAATTATGTACGTATGATCGTATGAAAAGACAAGTGGTTAAACTTACTCACTGCACTCTGTTAATGATGAGTCATAGATTTTTTTGAATGCATTTCTCGACTTACAGATTGCATTCAGGTATCCGATTGCCTTCATGGTCTGTTTGTTGATCTTCTCAGGTACCCGTTTAATCTCATCTTTACGAAACCACACTGTGCATCGTATAAACGCAAATACACGTACGATTATATGGCTTGCAATAGGCGAAAGAGGACTTTCGTTTATTTGCGTAAAGTGTCGTCTCGGATCAGCCTGCGAAGTCCACGCAGGCTTATCCGAGATAGCACTTTACGACTACATTAGATTTTGTGCTACAGTGGACTTGTGCAAAACAGAAAATTACATCAGGTATGAAAAATAGATCCAATGAAACTAACATGCGATGAATTTGTTTAACCTAAATAGGATAACAACGCAGCTTTGTCACAATAGTCAATTTTGCGATTTATTTCAGAGAAATCTAGGTCAGATGTGTTTGACCAAACACAAAACTACTTGCTTATCTTAAGTCAGAATGCAGGTCTGAGTTTGGTCTTCTCTCTCGGCAAAAACCAACAATAAATGCGTAAGGAAGGACAGGGTCTAAGTTTTTAGACTGCTTTAGGTGACTCTTGGTTTCGAGTAAAAGCTATTAAGTTAGTCATTCAAAGAATGTGAGTCGTACTCTAACAGAAGGGGGCTTAATACATCTCCGTGAAGCGTGATACCAAGAAATCCACCACATACCTATAGTTCCATAGAAGCCACCTCTTTTAACACTTTACTCCATAGATACTCATTTCTACGCATTGCTTGTAGGAGCCTTTGGAAAACATTGTGGAAAAAGGTGAAATTGCTCGTGACGAGCAATTTCACCATTTGCCACAATGTTTTCGATGCTATCAAAAGGTGTAATATACATATAAGAAACAGCTTCATCATTGCTGTTATTTAGGGTCAATTCGAGATACCACAGATACGCCTTATGTGGTAAAGGGTTAATTACTGACTTAATTATAAAGTACAATGGACTTAGGACGTACAGAAAAATAACCAATAGCGAAAAGTTGCGATTCAGGTCAGCCTGCGCGCACTGCGCAGGCAGATCTGGATCGAAACTTTTCACAGATGCATTAAGCCCCCTTTTTCACAGAGCGTGGCTTATGAGTATTTGACTCACAAACTCGAGTGTTTAAGTAGTACCGTTTCCGACCTCAAGTAAGAGATTTCTTCACCCTTAACTTACTAAATAAGTGAAATGAAACTTTCAGGTTGAAGGAAAGAAGCCAAATTTTGCTATATCGAAGTTACTGTTTTGGGAAAAAAAATACATCCTTGACGGAAAGTGTGGATCCAAGATCAGACTGCACGTTCTGTGCAGTCTGATCTTGACCTAAACTGTCCGCAAAAATGTCTTACGAGCCTAAGGGTAGAAATCTTGACGTTTACACACCCTTGTTGGTCAGCTAAAAAGAGTCCCTCGTACCGTACAATTTGTCACCGTATGCATGCTATAGTACTTGCCAGGATGGAAGTCAAGACTATAAGAGGTATGATTAACCCATTACCACACAATCCCTACTTTTGACGAACCTGAGAAAGAAGCCTTTAAAAAACATTATGGGGAAAGGAGAAAATGCTGGTAACCAGCATTTTCTCCTTTTCCCACAATGTTTTCTGCTCTTCACAAAACAAATTTCAAATTTTCAGTCACTTTTATACTATTGTCTGCAAATGCTTTTGGACAAGCCTAAAATATTGTCGTTTGGTATAATGAGTTAACATGATGTAATGTTAGAATAGTGTACTGATTTGACATCAAGAGAAGTTGTATGTTTCCTAACCATAATATCACCATCATAAGACAACTTTTATCCCTCAGCGAACCTTCAAAAACAATATGGCAAAAAGAGCAGTTTCTTTGTTTTTTTTGTAATAGTGTCGAGTGGCGCTATGAAAAAAAAGTGGGTTCAATGAATCTTCGTGATACATTATACTAAGTAACTTACATATTTTTGAGGATCCATAGATTGTCTTGGACCGACGTAATCATGGGGTAGAATGGTCATTCATTATGGTGAAAATTTAAAAATAGCAAAAAGTATCTTCCAATCCCAATATGCGCAGATGTCGATAATCTTTTGCTGATGAATTGTGGCATTCTCTCAGGGCATGCCCAATATACCGGTAACCTCAGAAGCAAGTAGATGTTGTCACAATTTAAAGATCTTCTATTCTTCAACACAATCCATTATTCATATGTATGGCCGAAATCATCACCAATGGTGGGGATCGAACGGTGATTTCGTGATTCCCATTCAAACTAGACTTCATGCATGAAGAATGCTCCTTTGGACGCTAGGTACATATGGCTGACAATGATGAATATAGAACTCGATCGTGCATGAACTAAAGTAAAAACATTCCACCAAAAGGAAAGATTGCTCGTTTCGAGCAATTTCTCCGTTTGTCGATATGTTTACAATAGTGGTCTGTTGCAAAAAGAAGAAAACAAACATATGATCACTAGTTATTGCTTACATCAAGCCAAAAAGCAGATAGCTAAGCAACGTATAAAAATATGTATTGACAAATAACACTACGTTGCACTCAAGAGGGCGTTTCCGAAATGTTTCATACACATGAGCCATGCTCTGGTAAAAGGGAACTTAATGCATCTCCGTGATCTATGGAACTAAGCAAGCCATCGCGTACAAATGGCTCCATAATATCTGTTTTTTTAATAGAAATGATTTCAGCATTAGGTAAACTGGTCCTTGAACATACAGAAATTTGACCAATAGCGAAAGGTTACGGCCCAGGTCAGCCAGTGTCGACTGCCATCGGTCGATACTTTTCGCAGATGCATTAAGCCCCCATATGCCAGAGCGTGGCTAATATATTATCACCACTGCGCAACCTTTTAAGTGGGAACGTTGAGTGATATCTCAACAAAAGGACAGTTTTCACAAGTGGATAGATGAAATGTAGTTTGCGTGGCAGCACTGTTTTTTTTTTTCTCACAATATGATGCTGACATCACTTTGTCAAAAAATTATAGAGGATATTTGGTTTTTTTTTTCGGTGAAAGATCGAAATTTATTTCCTCGAGCGAACATCATCGGTAATATTTTCACTCGTGGCGCAGCCACGAGTGAAAATGTTACTGATGATGTTCACGAGATGAAATAAATTTCGATCTTTCACAAAAACCCCAAATATTCTATTTATTTCATGCTTTCTGGGAGAAGCTTTATCAAAATCCAGTACAGCTCTTTTCAGTTATTCCCCGTGGCGTACCCTCTCCGCACAGCAACGCATTACAAGAATATTGTAAACGTCAAGCGGGAGAATTGTACGGTGAATGACGTCATATTTCCATCTGTTTGTGAGGAATGAGGTTTTTACCTAGGTAACTAGAATATAAAAATCGGTATTTTCACTGGTTCTAATCATGAAATATCGACAAATATTTCACCGACATTTCTCGATTACCTACCGGAAAACATGAAATAAAATGACGGAACTGATCTTGATATTTTCCACAGATCTTTACAGATCGCATACGGGGAACAAGTTGTGCATTTGACACACAATCCCGAGACGACCCCGAGAATGAAAGCTTTTGAAAATATTGATGACAAAGGGGAAAATGGTGGAAATCTTCCGTCTTGTACTTGAGACTGTCAGGTTATTTTTAATCCCTAAAAATAATGCTTCATATTTGGCTTTTAACCTTTTACCATACAATAAACGGCCTTTTTCGGAGAACCCTTTGAAATACATTGTTGGAAAAGGAGAAAATGCTGGTAACCAGCATTTTCTCCTTTTCTCATAATATTTTCTATCATTTCCCACTCTGCTTTTCCCTGTTTAACCAAAGCTATAATGTGCAAATACCTTCAATCTAGACAAATCTGAAATTCTGCCGTAGGGTAGAGTTAATGCTAAGACTTATAATATCATAGATGGAGAAACAACATTGCAATAGACGACATTGTAAAAAATTATACTTATAAAATAGAGACTCTCTACATAAAGTAATGTTTATTGAGTAAAATATCAAAGACAAAAGTCGACGAAAGTCACAGATCGCTAGACGGTTACAGATACCAAAAAAATCCTTCGGCAGAATAGAAAACGATCCAAGAGAGATAATCTATCGAATTTTTCCCACTGTCCTTTCTCCTGTCCACGTATGTCGATGAAACAAAGCGTCGGATTACTTGGCTGTAGGCCTTTAGTATGTTTGAAATATGATGCAAGCCTCGATCCCTTGTTTTCGACAAAAGTTGCTGCAAAGCTTAGTAATAATTTCCGGCTGGTTTCTTCAGCTGTTTTAATAGTAAGATACGATGCAGGGAGGATGTATTTTCAATATATCAAGTGTTTCTTATGTCAGGCTGCAAAGCCTGAGTGCTCAAGCTAAATAATGGCGTCAAATTTTACTATTTCGTTTCGTCTTTTTAGAAGTACACCTTGATTTAGATGGTAAAATCATTATTTAGACAGGACGTAATTAATAATTTAGATATTTCTTCAAAATTTTTAATTTTACGAAGATCATGAAAAACTGAATTAGTAATTATAGAATGTAATCCGATCAGCTCAAATTGAAAAGTGTGCACTAAGACCGAACATAAGCATAAAAAACGTAATCTTTACCACACAATCAGAAAGGAGACTACTGAAAAAAAAAAATGTGGAAACATGAAGTATGCTGGTAAACCAATTTTTTTTTCTGTTTTCCACAATATTTTCTACACAACCAAAGATTCCGTCATTCGAGTTACAGTTTTTTTTAATTTGTCTTCTGCAAATGTTTTCAATTCCAAAAGGTTAATATATATTTGTCGTCTGGTAAAGATTTACTGCCTCCTTTGCGGATCAAATTCCGTCCACAGTTTTTCAAACTCCCTGGAATAGCTGGCCACTAGTTGTTTACTGTTCACTATCATCAGATTTTCTTGGTTTCCAGATATAGCCTGTCTTGTCCAGTTAAACGATCCATTCAGTAGAACAGTTTTATCAATGATAACAAATTTGTGATGCATCAAGTAAGACGAGTGATCTGTGCGTACATTTATACCTGAAAATAGACAGCGTTGACTTGATGAACAGACAGCCTTTCTTGGGTAAAATGTTTTGCTGCAACCACGGAGAAGTAACTCTTTGACCACACCATTTATCAGATATCATTTGAATTTGTTACTGAAAATAAGGTTTACTGAACAAAATGAAGTCAAAAGTAATTACAACAACTGCTTTGGAATTAGTTAATTTTACATATAGAGCTTTACATGAAATCAACATGATAAAATCGATCGTGATAGGCACAAAACTCACAAATAATATATATCGCATACATGATGTTCTTTTTTATTCCTGGGTATCCATTATGCATTACCTGACACCGATGGGTCTGTAGGCCTAGAATGAAAGAGCTTTACCACCTGAACCATAACTCCATGGCAGATTAAACCCTTGGTCTTTGTAATCATACAGGCTTTAAAACACATATCTACAATCTGAACTCCTGAAAAGTGACTGATTCTTATACATCACTTAGTATTTAGCTGCAGTCAAAAATCCCTCTTTCTCTCTGTGCGTGTGTGTGTGTGGGGGGGGGGGGGGGCAGGGGGTGCGTGCGTGCTACGAGCATGCACCGCCGATATTCAAAGCACTGACAGTACAGAAAGCCAGGTACTTTCTTTTCGTCCAGTATAAACCGTGCATATAAAACAGGAAAAAAAATGTCAAATAAAATCATTTTTGATTGCAAAGAACACTAAATGAGATGTAATTTTCTTTGCATACATTTTGTTGATACTTTATCATGTTTCCTGCTGTTCAGGTTGAATGCCACATGTAATAACTGCAAACTACAAGTATATATAATTGTAGTATTAGTAACTGCTTTTGAAAAACCATATGCTAAATGTTAGATATGCTGTGTTTGTGTTTCTAAAGAGCTCAGTTTATAAATTTTGGCTGGCTGTAACCGTGTTAACGGGTCTAGATATACAATAACATGTAGATCTGTCCCCGAATAGATATCGACAATGGGAAAGTTCTTTTCATCACAAGAAATATTTCAATCAGTAGCTCTTGTTGCTGCAGTTACCTTATCATAGTATGAATGCTTTATATCATTAAAACGTGCAAAAAAGTTGATGTTTTTACCCTACATGTCGGACAATTTTAAACGCCTAGAATACAACAGAAAACTTCGCCGGGTTGTTTCAGCAGACACTGCAGATCGATATCAGGATAGATCGAAATGTCGAATCATTTTGAACCAATGATACTCACCTTCCTTTCGAAATTTCCAGATTTGTGACCCACTTAAGTCCACCTGCTCGTCATCACATATAATACGGACTTTCACACCTTTCTTATGTGCGTCTATGAGCAATTGGCCTAAATCCGCGCTGCATATTAGGAATACACAAACATCGAGACTGCTCCTAGCACTTGCTAGCCTTTTGAATAGTTTACTTAATGCATTCTCCTCGTGAGTAAATCTACATGTCAAATTGCTGCAACCTCTGTCACCAGCAAAAAAATCCTTACATGCAATTTGTTTATCTGGGAAGAATAACACATCGTCAACTAACCCGCCATTTCTACTTTCGGTTTGCTCAAAGTCTCTTGAACGTCGTGTTATCCTCTTGTAGAGTTGATAGATAATTTCAGATGCAACGCATATAGTCAGGAAAACTCCAAATCCTCTGAGAATGTTGTTCATTATCTCAACATTGGTGGCATTTAGATCTCATTGTCCTGTTACAGAGCTCAAAATTATTGTAGGTCTGTTCAACGAGATAACGAAAATAGAAGAGTTCGTCAGGTACCACAAAAAGGGATCTCTTTTTTCAATAATTGGATTTTACAGCAAAATCTTTCGTAAATGATATTTTCAATTTTCCTTCATTTATCTATTACAACTATTCTTAGACAAAACACACATGTAGTGATAATTAAAAGCAAACATCTAAGTCAATCCCTGAAAAATGTATTACTCGAGTATTTTTCATTGCGGCTCTGATTGAAGGCAGATGTAGTTTCCGTTTCCGTTTCCAACATGGCAGTAGGATCTAATTAAAACATATACTCTTCTGTCAAATTAGTGTTTGAGCATCACATCGGGGAACATTAAGTCGATTCTCACCATGGATAACAAGGATGATGTTGTCCTTGACTTTGGAGAGGAAGAGTTTGATAGAGAGAGAACTTTTAAGTAAGCTATTTACCGGGAATACATCAGTTGATCAGTGAATGTTTTTCCGGACGGCACTAAAAGACTGAGATAAGCATATAGGTTCACAGACATCATCTTTTTGCATAAGATACGACAAAAGATAGGCAAAAACAATGTTATGAAAAGTCTTAGATTGAGAAATAGGAATTTATTTTTCTGTTTCTGATTTTGATGTTAATACAAGACCTTTTTTATATATGGGAAATGTAAAAAAGTGAGATTTGAAACCTTTGTGACAACAGCAAGTGTATGCTCTGTGTAGGTTTTTTCCACCCCCAAATAAAAATTGGTTCCAAGTCAGCCTAATGATATTTCTTAAGATTTTTCATTGTAATAAAAAATCTCATAATATGCTGCGGTTGGATGTAATTCAATATGAGCTACTTTGCTAAGTATGAAAACAAAGAATTTAAACATTAGCACAAATACTTTCCCAAATCAAGTTCGAAAAACTGTGTTGTTTTGGCTTTAACAATTTCTGTAACTTGACTGGTTTTTAAAACCTGGTATTTAGGGTCGTTCTTAAAATAGTCAGGGTCCTATATTGGAAGGGTTTTTCTCATTGGATAAGTGAGGATCAAAGCAAGGCAAGTGTTTGTTTAAAGATGCCCGTCTACAGCCGGCAAGCAGAAATGCTGTTAAATTTTAGAATAATTTAATAGAATGGTACAGAAATCTGTCCTTTGAGTACATGTCAAGGATAAATTACTGATATGATGTAACTGAACAACAAAAAGGTAGAGGTTTGTGTTAGAAACCAAACATTGGTCAGAAGAAACCTGGCTGATGATCGAAGCTGTAAACGATGGTGGTATGTCACGGAAATTTATTGTTGGTTTCCGTCTAGAGTTGGATACGATGTAACTTGCATATAGGCCGCGACCTCCGTCTGAAAATTGATGTTGTAACAGAGAAGCCTACATATTCCTTTGTTTTCCTTTGTTTTCTTTGTTTCCTTTGTTTTCCTCAGTATACGCAGGGTGAAGGTTAAATATAGTCACATGACAGAATGCATGATCATCATACGAATGTACCTGAGTTTATAATGGATATTGAAAATCTTTGATTCAAGAACTGAAAAGGACAAGTCTGTTTACATTGAAGGCTGCAACTCAGCAAAATGCATTTTCTATCGATGGTAATCTAAACAACTTTGCAACTGTCACAGTGTTTATTCTAGAGCGGAATAGCAGGGCGCGCCGCCCTGCCCCTTTTTCACTCCGCCCTTCTGCCCTCAAATCTGTGAACACCCACCCTGTTGCCCTTATCAAATACATACCAAACTTGTTTGTGTATTGTTCTGGTTTCAGAACAAACCACCGGGCTACATGGGCAAAACACTCATCTTCAGTGTCTCGGCTCCATCTCGTCAAGCTTGCACAGTCACAAAAAGTCGCCATAAATTTCTTCCGACCTGACTATATTCATGAAATACAGCCAATCTAAGACTAAGGGTGACACTAATTATCCTTCATCAACTTCATCAGTTAAGACAGGACAGCAGGGTGTTATAATCCTTCTCTGTCATTAACTTGCTAAACCATCCCTGTATCCCTTGAAACCCTGACTTTTTTCCCCCACAGGTACTTTAACATCTGCTAATTTCTTTAAATGACATCACACAATCAGTGAAATTTATGAATACTTGAAGTTTTAAAATAACGCTGAATTAACTCTTATTGCAGCTGGGGATTATCATTTTGTATATTTTTTGCATAAATTACAACTATGGATGGTGAACCAAAGTTGCCAACTATCTTGAAAATACACGATATTTGCTATTCAAGCATCGGCAATTTTTTGAAAGCAAAATCTGCATTGCTGTGTTCTATTTTTAGCAGTCTAGTTATAAAATGGCTATGTTGTAGTACACTACTCCATCAGTCGGCCTCCCTACACATTTTGTAATTCTTTCTATGTAATAATAAATTTTTTTTGGTTTTTTTAAATCAAAATTATTGTCATTTCTTAAAACAGCTGAGAAGAAGGTTTTTTTTTTTAAATAATTACTCTGGACATTTTTTCTGACGAGAAGTTAGGTAGTGGACCTGTAATAGAAAACAGCTATTTCCACAATATTATTATCCTACAAAATTTGCTAAAATGAGTATTATTGTACTATTTAACCGAGCCAATTTTTCCTTTTTTTCCTTCCTAGAATTATTATTTATAAATCCAAAACCATTGTATTCTCATTACAAATCAAATTAATAATTACCTCCCTTTTCTGAAAACAAACAAAAGCATCAACAATTGTTTTTAGGAGACATCAAAGGCATTTCTAGTCGCTCAAAAAAATGCATAAGTATTTTATCTGTATAAATCCGTATTCATCAACTATCAAGAACTTTTATTCTATGCTACACCAGAAGTGTTACGGGTCTACTACATTAAATGCTACACCAGAAGTGTTACAGGTCTACTACATTAAAGCTAAGTGTGACAGTGCATCATGGGATCATAAATTACATGGCAATCAAAACCTGCATAGTCAGATTGTGTTGCTTTGAGTCTATGAGTTGATAAGAACCTTTCTTATTCTTTTCTTTAATATGCAATTCATATCCAAAGTTACAGTTAGAATTTGTTTCGAAAGAGTGAAGGACACTGATTTGCCTTTATCTGATACGAGAAGTCATTCAACAAGGCAATTTTCCTCCCTGCCCCTTTTTCCTGCCTCCCTGCCCCTTTTTCCTGCCTCCCTGCCCCTTTTTCCTGCCTCCCTGCCCTTTTGCCTGGTCTAGAATAATCACTATGTCAGGCACAATATTTGGCCTAAAGATATAGGAATGACTATATTTTGATAAAATAAAAACAAAATGAGTTAAAAACTTGCTTAAAATGAGTATAAGGGCCTCTTTAAAGTCACTTGTCCTGCAGGATGAGTGCCTTCTCTGTAAGTTTTTGCACCAAGGTCAGTTCTGATGTTGAGTGAAAATGTTAGACAGTTCCGACATTAAGTGAAAATGTAATATTTGTTGGCACTGACACAGCTTTTTGTGAAGCAATGGTACGACTGTTCCTGATTTCTAATAGCTTAGTTGTGATTAAAGTGACTACAAAAACAGAGTTTGAAAAGACCGTTTACTTACATCAACCAGGGTATAATTATTAGCCTAGACCAGGTTGTCTTGATTTAATATCTCAAAGTAGAGCTACAAGTATTTTGGTAGAAATTTTATCTCAAAAGACAACTACCGTTACAGTATATTCTGTGTCAAGTTCTCAATGAGACTGTGGGCATGATGAATGTATTGAATGTTTTTTCTCCTTTATTCACAGTTTCTTTTCTATATCATACATTCAAAGGCAAAACACATCTTTCTCTACAAATACTATAAATTTAGATCAGTCTAAAGTTTTGCTGCATTCTAAAAGATATAATGAAGATTTCAAACAAATTTGAAATAATAGTATCTCACATAGGGTATATTCCATTATGTTGAAACATAAATGGCAACATACATGTATATATTTTTTGTGTGTCTAAAATTTTACCCAAAGTGTCTGTTCTTCATTTTACTACTGGAATAGCATCTTCACAAGCCAAGGTGATGATCACTATGTAGTACAGATAAGATCTACATAAATACCTCACCTTGGCTTGTGAAGATGCTGGTACATGTATTGTCTTTCGGGGCAATTTTGTCAGTTTCTTTTTTTAAAATGCTTTTTACACATATCTGTGTCTTTTCAGGCATCCGTATACAGTGTTCTTCCATTTATTGTTCAGAGTAGGAGCAGTTCTGGCATTTTTGTTGTGTGGATGGTTTAGTAGTAGCTTTATAACAAACTTTGTTGTGATTGTGATTCTCTTGTCAATGGATTTCTGGACAGTGAAGAATATATCAGGTTAGTTGGGTTGTAGTTCAAACCCTATCTGTGAGTTACCTTTAATAGCAAGTTACTTTATTCATGTTGGTTGATTTTCTTTGTGGAAAATTAAGGTATCATGTTGCATTGACTAAAATGCCTGTAGAATAAGTACCGGTATGTATGGAAATTGAACTTAATATTTTTTGAGTTTCATGTACTGAAAATATTTTCAGATAATAATGGTAAATTTGGCCAAAAAAGATTGGATTTGTCTTTTAACCCATTACCACACAATCCCTACTTTTGCTGCCCTTAAGGAAGAAGCCTTTGGAAAACATTGTGGTAACCAGCATTTTCTCCTTATCCCACAAAGTTTTCTACGCTGTCTAAGCAAAATAGCACCGAATGAGCCACTTTGAAATTGTCGTCTGCAAATGCTTCCATCTGAAATCTGAAAATTTTGCTGTGTGGTAATGGGTTAAATGGTAGGAAATGTAAAAAAAAAAAGAGGGAATATCTGGTTATAATGGATATCATTACCTTCTTCCAAAGTATTCAAAAGACCTTTTCAGGCCTTTAGAAATAGGGGATTTTTTCAAGAAGGGATAGATGCAGATTTACAAAATTTAATAACAGGTGTATTAGATGGATGATAGATTTTAACAAAAGGACAGAAAAAAATGATATCAAGACTAGTTCTGTTATCTTATCTGCAAAAGTATAATACCATAATACCGGTATTTAATATTATTTCAGGGCGTCTTCTTGTTGGACTGAGGTGGTGGAATTATGTAGACGAGGATGGTAAAAGTCAGTGGGTTTTTGAATCTCGTAAAGTAAGTATGATATTGTTTTACAATCATATTACAAGGGTAACAACCTACGTCACAGGAAGTGATATCGGACCTGCGCATTTTCGTAACTTAGGTCAGCCATATTGAAAAGCAAGTACGATATGAAGATAGAATGATGCTAGCTGGGTGGATACAAACGGACTACAAAGACTCTCATGAATTTATCAAAGACATAAGATGAATACATTTAATATTCTGATGTTTCAGACAGGAAGCAGATGTCTATATCCACAAACACTTTGACCAAATATCAAAAAGTGATATGGATGTTAATAGTTGGTCGAAGTCTATTCCATTATTATAAGTAGTTAACAAAAGCTTTGACAAAAAAAAAGTCTCTAGGCGTTGTACGCTTTGGAGGTCTAAAGACTTTTTCAGATCATTTAAAGGAGCGATTACAAAAAAAAAACAGTCTTACCAAACACGCACACTGACGTTATAGCAAGGGTCCGATATCACTACCTGTGACGTCACACTGACATACGTTGTGAGAGGTGATATTATGTTTGTAAAATAATTTCTCTTATGCCTTAATTTAACCCATTACCACACAATCCCTACTTTTGATGCCCCTGAGAAAGAAGCATTTTGAAAACATTGTAGGAAAAGGGGAAAATGGTGGTAACCAGTATTTTTTCCTTTTCCCACAATGTTTCCTGCCCTTCATAAAACAAATTTCAAATTTTCAGTCATTCCTATTGTGTCGTCTGCAAATGCTTTCAATTTGGACCAGTCTAAAATATTGTTTTGATAAAGAGTTAAAGTGCCTTTCATAACTTTAGTTGTCTATATGGATGTGTCCTTGTGATCTCTTGCAGATCAAGATCAGGCTGCATCTTTGATCTACTCTGTCAGTTTTGCTGAATCACAGACGAAAGCAATCTTGATATTGTGATTATTTTGATTATATTTCTAGACTGTGAATATCTCTTGGGTTTATTTGGCTTGCTAAGGATATATGTTTTAAAGAATTTTTTATTATTATAATTCATTTGTTAGGACAAGGTAAATAGCCTTTATTATATCAGTAAGATTTGATAGCAGAGAATATTCTGTTTCTAATCTTTGGACTTTTATATGCAATATGCCCTGTGATACTCTGGCTATATTTCCAACCAAATATTGTTACCGTTTACTAAATAATCCTGTAGTTTATGCCCTGAAAAAGAATGCCTTTGAAACTTCATTGGTAATTGAAAAAAATATCTGTAACTAGTATTTTCTTTTTTTCCCATAACTATTCTAGTCTTCCAAAGTCAAAAGAATCTCATAATTTGAGCAACATTTACATGTAATATTTTGTCTGCAAATACTGTCAGAATTGAAACCTCCAAAATTTAGAGACAAATTCTATATCATTTTAGGTACATTTAGTATTTACTTGCAGTGGCCTTTTGAAATATTTCTTTTTTCTGATAGAGTTGACATTGTTGCACAACTTTTTCCTCGTCTGTATTTCAGAGTAGAAAAGCCACAATAACTGCAGCAGAATCTAGGATATTCTGGTTGTCTCTAGTTGCTTGTCAAGTATTGTGGATTATATTTTTCTTTGGCGCAATTTTTCTCTTCTTTAAATGGGCAGTAAGTACAGTTATGTTACATGTACCTCCTCATTAGTGCTAGTGGGTATCTGGCTGAAATAATATGTTATTGTTATGTCTTTTATTAACTCTGACACATGTCAGTCTTGAAAGCATTTGCAGAGATTACATCAAATATGGCTGAGGTGAGGTTCGTCCTTGTGTAAGTTGTGAACATTTTTGGAAAGTGAAACTGGTGTTAATTAGCACTCTCAAACAGTGTTTTTCTATTATATCATTGAAATACCCATTATGTATTCATTGTTTTGGTCAGGCAGTTTTTTGTGTTGCTGTATGAACTAGATATGGTGATCTCTTTACCACACAATGATGACTTTTAACGATCCTGAGGAAGAAGCCTTTTGAAAACATTGTGGAAAAAGGAGAAAATGCTAGTAACAGCATTTTCTCCTTTTCCCACAAAGTTTTCTATCCTATAAAAGCAAAATTGCACTATTTGAGCACCTTGAAATTGTTGTTTGCAAATGCTTTCAATTTTGATAGGTCAAAAATTTTACTGTGTGGTATCGGGTTATTAAGTATTTTAGTCATTTAGGTTAGGTGTCGTAAGCACCTTTAAGTTACAAAGTCATGATCATCTGGATTTAGAAAACTAAAAAATTTTGAAAAACAACAGGAACTAACCTTACGCTCAATAAAACACTGTTGTTTAATTCTTTACCAAACAATCCCTGTTTTTTCACAATCCTGAGATAGAAGCCTTTTGAAAACATTATGGGAAAAGGAGAAAATGTTGGTATCCAGCATTTTCTCCATTTCCCACAATGTTTTCTACCCTGCTTGAAACAAATCTCAATTTTCGAGTTACCTTTATTTTTTTATCTGCAAATGCTTTCAATTTTGACCAGTCTTAAAAATTTTCGTTTGGTAAAGAGTTAACAGTTACAAAAACTTATCAAACATTGTTCAAATGTGGGTTTGTTTTAATCATGTTGTTTTATGATAATAGAATTCTACTCCCAATGATAAATTGATTTTAACTTTGATTGATATCGTGGTGGCTTGTAAACAAGAGGCTAGTACCAGTAAATCAACACCTCTTTTCAGTAGATGTCAGTATATGTGTTCGGCAATAACATGTTAAAGAATTCAAATGAATTTCCCCAGTTTTTTAACACCTTTGAGACATTGTCGGAAACAATTTTGTACCTTGTAAGAACATTGTCTTATCTACAGGATTTTAAGATGCTTGGATGGGAAAGGTTAATCTTTATGGTAATTCAACAAGTCATTTAACTCTTTACCGAATGACAAAATTTTAGACTGGCCCGAATTGAAAGCATTTGCAGACCTCAAAGTAAAATTGAATGAAAATTTGAAATTTGTTTTGGGAAGGGAAGAAAACATTGTGGGAAAAGAAGAAAATGCTGCCATTTTCTCCTTTTCCCACAATGTTTTTAGAAGGCTACCTTCTCAAGGTCGTTAAAAGTTGGGATTGTGTGGTAAAGAATGAAGCACATGTATGGCATAGTAAACTTAAAAGCAATTTGACAATGGTGCATTGCAAAATATGGTCCTCTTAGATCAAGGCCTAGCGAAAGTCAGATTTATATTGTTGTTGTTGCAATAAAATTTATTCTTAAGCCTCTTCAGTATGATTATATAATGTTTGTATTAGGGAAAAAAAGGGTCTTTCCTTGGATACTTCTGTATAAAATTTCTATTATTTTGCAATCTCTTATCTTTATGGGAATCTTCAGGTTTAGAAAGTCACCGACTATACTTTCAAAGTGCTGTGTTAAATCTAGCAGTTTCATCTATCACTGCAATGACGGGTTGTTGATATGTCAAATCCTGTGAAAGGATTATTTAAAGGAAAATTGTTTGAATTGTGAAAGGATTATTTAAAGGAAAATTGTTTGAAGGAAGTGCAAATATCTTTCTATAACTCTTTACCACACTATCCCGACTTTTAACAACCCTAAGAAAAAAAGCAGTTGAAAACATTGTAGGAAAAGGGGAAAATGCTGGTTACTACAATGTTTTCTACTCTTCCCAAATTAAATTTAAGTTTTTCAGGTACATTAAATTTGTCGTCTGCTGTTTCAATTTGGGCCAGTCTATAAATTTGTTGTTTGGTAAAGAGTTAAATGAAATAGAAAATATTCCCGCTAGAAAATTAGCAAATGCTTGTTACTGATACATGTAGCTCTTTCCCTGGCTTGTTAAGTCATAAAATTCATAAAATATTGGATAAAAATAATCCTTGGCTATCAAAGAATGCAAGTTTGTGACTTTTGATAGACTGAACAAGTTCATTTGGTTTTTCTGTACCTCATATTTTAATTTCAGATCGTGGCTATAGTTGGAGTACTCATGAATGGTGCTAATTTGGTTGGCTACATTCGATGTAAATGGGGATCTCGAGAAAAGGCAACTTCCATGGCTAAAAGTTTCCTAACTGCTCAGTTTGTAAAATCAGTAAGTAACTCTTTCAGACTGTTGTACAACCATTGGTTTTTCACCAGAACTTATTCTGTGGGTACTTATATGAAAAGTCTGTATGACACACTTATATTATCCCTTTCCAAAGGTGGAGGGATATAGTTTTTAGTGTCCGTAGGGTGGTATACTGGAATTGCCATGGCTGTCTGTCCGTCCACCGGTCTGTCTGTAGACACAAATGTGTCTGCAGCAATACTTACACAGTTTTTCTCATACTTAACTCAAATTTATACATCAGCTTCATATATATATATACATATATATATGAAGTTGTGCTTGTGCATTTTTCATGACCCTGCTGCGATTTCATCATTTGTTATGGAATTATCTTCCCTTGAAATTTTTTCAACTCTTATTTTTGTACTAAACCATTCTGAATTCTGTGACAAGGAGCTGGTTGGGGGTATAATAATGTAGGCACCTTTAGAGCCATGTCAACGTCCAGAGAGATGTCTAGAAAGAGAAAAAAACTCAAATGGGCTGACATTGGGAAAATAATGTTTTCGAAAGGCTTCTATCTCAGGGTCGTAGAAACCAGATATTTTTTCGTAAAGGGTTAATTATCTCATAAACAAACAAGCAAATATATAATTATTATCTCTTTTCAGATGTTCATGTCCTCAAAAGATACAGGAGCAGAGCAGACATCCAGATAGTACATGTACAAGGAGCATCCTGGTACAAAACTTACACAAATGAATGCATTCAACAGAAATCCAGTCTTAAACTTGAAAACATTCCAGTTTCCAGAGTTCTATCGCATTATTGTGAAATTTTATGACTATCATGAGGTGAAAACAAAAGTGAATATTTTACATAGTAAATTTTGAAATAAGACAGTCATGAAAACATGGTAACAAAACAATCCTGAAAGCATAGTAACACATGGAGAAAATGCTCATTCTGAGGAAGTTCTCCATATGTGAAAATACTTTGATATTTTAGGAAATGAAAATGTATTGTATAAAAGGGATAGAAGTGCATGCTGTTGGGAGATTATTTTACACTGATTTTTCAGATCAAATTGATTGGGCAGCAGATTTCTGAAAGTATAGTAGCACATAGCATCCAGTGATGCATAGAGTATTGAGTCCATATTGATAATTTTTTTTAAGCATTCTCAGGCTAATTCTAAAAAATCTTCTGAATTCAAAGTGACGCTTTTTCTGTTTTGCTTAACTTAACTTATTGGTTAAGCCAATCATAAATTTCTAGAATTTCATTAAATGCACATTTTGAAATGGTTAGTAAGTACAAACTTGAGTGGTAACACTCGACCTAGAAAATTAACCAAGCTGTATTTAGTTGTTTTTTTTTTTTAATTTTTTTCTATAGTAAAATTTGCATATTGAATTATGAGGTGCCACAATCTCAGTGCTTGCATTTAATTTACTGCACCTTTACTTGAGAGATATACTGTAATGCAATTCTATCTTTATTCTGAACGGGTATGTGTTCAACAGAAATGTTCACAGGTATGAGTTGTGCTTGGATAGTGGAACGTGTGGAAAGTATAGCGTTGATGTCAGACAATAAAAAGACCTCCTTTCAAAATCAAACTTTTGCTTTTCTTCATCATGTTTAGCTATTTATGGTGATAGTATTAAGTCTGGTCAATCTGGTCAATCTGTCTGGGTTATTTATGAGCAATTTTATTTTTCTTCTTGTGTTTTGTTGCAAGAAAAAAACCAGAACATGATATGGGGCTATGCTCTCTGAAAAAAACCCCCACATTTTCTGCAACTGTAAAACAGTTTGCCCTATGTCAATGTGGGCATTCTGCCTAGGCTGACACAGGTCAATATGAAATTCTATTGTCAGATTTTCTGCATGTCAAAGGCTCACTCTACCTTATGGTTCAATAAGTTGTTTGAAAAATTTGATTTCAAGGATCAAGAATTATGTAATGTCTTGCTTGGTATAATGTGTTATGAAGAAACATCAAATTTTCTTTTTCCAGAGTGGAGCTCATACATGTGTAGGTCATTACTTGAAAGAATTTTTCATATAATGCTGTAAATTGACACTAAGTGAGATTATGTGCTGCTAGAGAGTAACAAAGAGCATATATTCCTATGATGTCTATCTTTATTTATTGTTTCATTGTTTTTTCAGGGTGTTTTAACTCTTTACCAAATGACAAAATTCCAGGCTGGTCCAATTTGAATGTATTGGCAGAAGACAAACTAAAAGAAGGCCCAATTGACAATTTGTCTGTGCTTTGATAAAAGAAACATTATGGGCAAAGGAGAAAATGCGGTTTACAGCATTTTCTTCTTTGCCCACAATGTTTCCAACAGGTTGTTAAAAATCAGGTTTTGTTGTAAAGGGTTAATGAATATTTTTTGGTAAAGGCTTTTTTGTTTTGTAAATAATTTGGTTCATAATATTTATCTCCAAGTTGTTACATATGTTTTTTCACACATGTTTGTGCATACTATTTCTGGGGATGCTATAGATTTGAGCAAATATATAGCTTTTGTAAAAGAACATATTTAAATTCTTGCGAATCTGCCTCACCAGTTTGCATGAAATAGGCAACTGTATAGTCATGAAAAAAGGTTTCAAAAAGAATTCATTTTTGGCTGTGATTCATTGCTATTGAATGGAAAAAAGTTTACAGTCAGTTAATCTGGACAGAACCATATGAGATATATTTTCAAATTCTTTTGATATGCCTAGTACAGTTTTAGCTGCTTCTGTGCATGCAAGATTTATTTTCAGTCTGCTAATATTCATCTGTAATTGCTTCTATACATGTGCTCACGATGTCGAAGACGTGGAACATAATCCTTTATGCTGTCAAGAAAATGTATATTTACATGTGATATAGGGGAAACTATCCAGTGGAAAGTTTCCTCATACTGTTGCCCTGAGAAATAGCTCCCAAAGAAACTGCTGTCTGGAAAATTATCCTTGTGGGACACACACCCGGAGCAGGAGAGGATGTATCTCTTCCCCAGTAACGCCCCACTTCTCTATAAAAGCCTTAGCTTAACCCTTTCCCAAACAATCCCTGGTTTTTATGGGTCAGGAATCAAAGGCTTTTGAAAACATTATGGAAAAGGAGAAAATGCTGGTAACCAGCATTTTCTCCTTTTCCCACAATGTTTTCTACCCTACAATATAGAAAAATCATCTTTTTAGCAACTGTTAATTTGTCATTTGCAAAATGCTTACAATTTGGTCTGGTCCAAAATTTGCTGTTTGGGAAAGGGTTAAGTTGTGGATTTCATTATATGAGCCTGCTGTTAGTTACATTTTTTGTGTATTTAAACTATTTCTTAGCAATGATTTTGCTTTTACTCTTATTTATGAGACTCGTAATCCTTTACTTTAATCATATTTGTTTTACACCAGTTGAAAAACAGGTCTTTTAGCATATACTAATCTCTCTTGATTCTGTTTCCTAGAAGTGACACCAATACTTTCGCCAAAGGTTTCGGCCAATGAACAATCTCAAAGTTTGTTCCCACTCCTTGGTATGGAACTTGAAACCTTATGGTTACGAGACTGACACTTTTCCACACATAAGAATGATTGGGAAAAGGGAGAATTACCTTTTTATATGCAGGAAGGGTTGTATTATGTTATGGCTCCGGTTGTCCATCTGCCTGTCCATCTGTCGGCTATTTCTTGTGTGTGCAACTCCTCAAGCAGTTTTCCACTTGGGTAAATTTCCAGAGGGCAAAAGTCTAGGATAGTTGTTCCCGCAGACAATTGTTCAACGTGTATATGAACTGCTGTTTTTTAAAATCTTTGGAATTTAATACATCATGTAAAAAATCATGAATTGTAAATTTTGTAGATATACTGCCTTTTCTGGGACTTTTGCTGACGGTATTTCTCAAACTTAAAGGGGGTTTTTCTCACAATATATGCAATGCTCTGTGTAAATAAACCTGTGATATGGATATTATATGTGTTTTTAATTTTGCTTTTATAAACACGTATATTGTGTGGTTTGTTTGGTTTCTAATGCCGTTTTCATTCTTCACTCATAACTTACCTATAAGAAAATAGTGTTTGTCTATATCTGAGGGGCACATGATTTTCTTTACGAAGTAAATTAAGATCAGCCTGTACGACCTTGCAGTTTTATCTTGATCTGCACTCTTCTGACACTGAATAATTTCTTCAACATTTACTCCATCCTTTACATTTATCCGTAAACGGATCCAAGAAAGAACAGATTTACTTATTTACATTGCATTTAATACAGTGAGATTAAAGTTAATATCGGCTATTGAATTATATGAGTGTTTTTATATTACAAACATAATTTCTGACTCGATCTGTTTCTTTGTGTAATCAAATCTTGTACTGAAGAATCTACAGAAGGAAACGTTTTCGATATTGTTCAAGTAAAGAGATTTGATTCTCTGTATTAAATGTTGCTAACTTATGATATATTGCTTCAAGTAGCCTTTCTCTCATATATGTAACGGTTAGCTCCCCTGAGCATGATGTGCAAGGCTAGCCGCAGGAGAACGACTAAATGCTTTCATGCGCACTCATCTGCTTAGCAGCATTTTCTTTTTTTCCGAAAATAGTTTCAAAAGCGTCCTTTAGGCAAGTTAAAATATGGTACTATGATGTAAGAGGTTAAAAAGTTACTTCAATGAACTTAAAATCAATTGATTCGCCATGTGGATGTCAAGTTAAAAAGTGTTTGTTTACCTGACGGATGGTTGCCAGATGGTTGCTATTTCGAATAGCGATTTTAGTCTTGAAGTCGGAATTGATATTTGATATCATGGTACAAGACGTGTGTTCATACTACGTTGACCTGTACTGTTTTACAGATGGGTCAAACCTTCGGCCACCTGTTTACGAATAAAGCACATTCGACTACTTGTTTACATGTCAAATTATTTCCCTGCAGTTTTAAAAGACTCTGGCTATTTTGGAACCGCCATACGTTAAAGATTAATATTGTTGACCTTTTTAATGGCAACATTTTGGTGGGCTCTTTCAGATCTGCCCAAGCTGTAGTCATTCGATAAAAATGGTCGCAGAAAAGTATATTCTCAAAATTTATGCCAGAAACGCAGTCGGAATGTTCGTCTTGGCCAAATCTCGGGCATTTTCGAAATTGGGTCTCGTCGGGTCAACAAGTAGGCACACAGAGCCAAATCTCAGAAAAATCTTATGTGCGCTGTAGAGACTACAATTCTCAGTGTAATGCTCTTGAAAGTTAATGTGAATGTTTGCTCTAATGATATCTCGAATAAGTTTGAAACTGGATCATGTTGGCTGATAAAGTAGGTCACTGGGCCAAATCTTAAAAAAAACAAAATATTGTGTCCCCCCTAGAGGCAACATTTTCAGGCTGATACTCAGAAATTAGGTCACTTGGATAAATCATAGAAAACCCTTGTGTGTTGTCTAGCGGCCACACTTCAACACGAGGATCTTGAAACTTGGACTATTTTGATAAATGATATCTCAAACAAATATGAAACTTCGTCACGAAGTGCGTCCTAGGGCCAAATCTTTGAGAAACCTTGTTTGCAGTTTAGAGGTCATATTTTCTCCTTGATACTCTTAAAACCTTGTCAGAGAGTTTGTCTTGTTAATATCTCGAACAAGTTCAAAATTGGGATATGTTGGGTCTAAATGTAGGTCAAAGAGCCAAGTCTTAGAAAACGATGTATGCACTCTAGAGGCCAGATTTTAAGCTTGTACTCATGTTTGTCTTCACGATATCTCGGATGTGTTTAAAATTAGGCCACATCAGGTAAACAAAAGAATGTTTCTGGGCAAATTCTTTGAAAAAAACCTTATGTGCATTCTGGAGACCACATTTTCGACCGGATATTCATGTAACCTGGTCAAATGTTTGTATTAACAAGATTTGGAACAAAATTGAAATAAGGTCACATCAGGTCAAATAATGTGTCACTGGGCAAAATTAAAAAAGAAAAACAACTTTATATATATTTTAAAGCCTGATACTCATGAAACGTCTGAGCCATTTATTTGAGAAATCTTGTAAGCACTCTTAAGGTAACGATTTCAGTCTGATACTCGTGGAAGTTGGGCAGAATCTTTATCTTGATGATATCTCAGACAACTTTGAAAATTGGGTCACATTAAGTCCAAGAGTAGGTCAATGGACCAAATCTTAGGAAAACCTTGTGTTTGCACTGGTGACCACATTTCTAGCCTGATACTCATGAAAGTTGACCAGAATGTATGTCTTGATTATATCTCGGACAAGTTTGAAATTGAGTCTCGTCAGGTCAAAAAATAGATCACTGGGGAAAATCTTAGAAAAACCTTGAGCATTTGCACTACATTGACCATATTTTCAGTATGATACTCATAAAACTTATCAGAATGTTTATTTTCATGACATCACTGACAAGTTTGAAATTAGGTCACAACAAGTCAAAAAGAAGGTCACGCAGCCAAATCTTAGGAAAACTTTTTGTTCAGTCTAGAGGCCATATTTTCATTCTGATAGTGAAATATGGTAAGAATGTTTGTTTTAATGATATCTCAGACGAAAAATAGGTCACTAATACTTAAGTATTGAAGATCACCGCAGTCGGAATCTCTTCAGCTTTATCAACCTTAGATAATTTTGCTCGGGTCAGCGGTTTAGGGCCAATGACCCTCTTGTTTTGATTGCAGCTAACCTTGATTCTGAAATTGCCATTGGCTACATAATTGTATAGACTATGATCAAAATGCTCGTGAAGTTCTTTGAATCTACATCAGTCTGCACTTTGACAATGAATTAATCTTGCTTTGCAAAGAGGTTTCATTTGTAGCGATCGTGAAGTACCAGTCACTATACTTGTATAGTTATGTAACGTTGTTTTCAACGGAGGTAGCGCATCTATATGTGCGTTAGCCAGACCTGGGGCAAACGCCTTTTCCAAACCTATGGTCGCTTTCGTATATGAACAAAGCTGAATTTGTTAATTTGGTAGCGACAGAGTTAATCCTGTAAATTGAATAGGCATCGGCAATACATTCTAATAAAGCTACTCCTGTACATGCAAGAAGTAAACATTCTGATTAACTCTTTCGGTCCCACAAGCGAAACATATGCTTATTGCGGACAACATAGATCAAAATTGGAATGCACAGAAAGTTCAGTCTGTTTTGGGATCTACAGCGTCTACTTGTTAAGTCTTTCTAAGTTTCTCTGAATTGTATTTTTAGCCGTCGGAGGTGGTAGAGCATTATATAGCTGATACTAAAAGAGTTAAAAAGGAGAAGCTTTGAGTCTAGTACAAGTAATTTGTCAGACCAGTGGAAATTCCAATTCGAAAAAAATAGTACGTGCTGAACCAATTTTCACCTAGGCGAAATCTGTTGATGATTAGAAATAGGCAGATTATATGATGTTCCGTGTATGTGCAAAATATATAGATTTTCCGTATAAAAGTAGAGTTATAAAGTTATTCACCCCGGCGTATTGCAAGCAATTACAAAAGCTTCGAGACGACTTTGGTACAGTGTGTTATATGAGAGCAAAGAAACTTGAGGGTAAGATTTTTCGGATTTGTTTTAGTTTGTATTTTTATCTTTTATGGTAATTTCTCTTACTTGCGATTGCTTAGGTATCAGTTGTCGTAATCAAAGGTATCCTACGTTATATCGGGGACCTTTAAACGCGTTACAAGGTAAAGCACGTCTGTTTTTTTTTTTGTCAAAGTGTTACCAAATCCCTATCAAAGTAATTTACGTGTACTTTCAAATACGCCACTTCCCATAACGTTAGTCCTCTTGCCTGGGTTGTGCGAGGAAAATATTTTGTGCACAGCAATTTTCTACAGCCAACTACATTTTTTCCACAAATGTAAGTTTAAATTCAGTTTTGCTTCAGTAAATAGCGTTGAATTTGATTGATTCGAACATATTTATTTTCATTTTATTTTCTGTGTCGAGGGGGCGAAGCCATTACTTGTTGTTTAGGTTGGCTTTGATATGAATACATGTTCCATCCCGTTCTTCAATGTTCTGTGTTTACCTTTATTTCATTATCGTGTGAAAATAAGTAGTGCCGCAGTGAGTTGCAAATTGTTTGTCTTTTATACCTCAACCCTTTACCGAACAATCAAGTATTTTAACGTCTTCTATAAAAGGACTTTCGACCACGTTGTCAAAAAGAAATTGCTAGTGACCAGCATTCTTTCCTTTTCCCACAGTGTCTTCTGCCCTTTAAATCTTTACCAAACGATAAAATTTTGGACTAGTCCAAATTGAAACCATTTGCAGACGACAAAATAAATGTGAATCAAAATTGAATTTTGACTTTGGAAACGTAGAAAACATGTGGGAAAAGGAGAAAATGCTGGTTACCAGCATTTTCTTCTTTTGCCACAATGTTTACAAAAGTTTCTTTCCAAGGGTCGTCAAAAGTTATCATTGATTGTTAAAGGGTTAAAGCAGAAACGAACCATTCTAGGCACATTTAAGATTCCTTTTCGCATTTGATTACCCTTTGGATATTTCTCAGCGTTTGTTGTCTGGTCACAAACCTCATTCATGCTGTAAACTAAAAAACCAGTAATTCCGCTGGCAATATCATACTGCAATATGAGTTCAACTTGGCGAGCGATTTTTGTTTCATTTGGCACATAGCTTTCTCGTCTACCCTGCATCGCAATTCTATTTTTCCACAGTAAAATGGATAACCCAGCTGAAATCTTACCCATAAAATTCAACGTACACTTTGTACAACTCTATAGACTTGCACAGATTCTTTTATTGTGGTCGTTGACTCACGTTATCTAATGAGAACCAGCGCTGTTGTGGTTTTGTATGCCATTATCTGTCTTTGAAAGCTTGATTTTTTTTATGCTAACCAATCTCAATTCCAGGTAAAATTTGTAGACGAGAAGGTGCTTTTTTTTTTCAGCTTCATCGCAATAAAATGCACAATTTAAACTTAGACATCTTTATTGGCGTTTACTGCACAGTTTGCACGCAGTTGTTCAGAAAGGTAAATTGCGCAGTCATCCATTTTCTGGACGGAGTAGCCGTCTAAAATTTTTCATGATATCGTCGGTTTACTTCGAAAACCTCGTAACTACAGCTTGTATCAAGCTGTAGTTACAAGATTTTCGAAGTAAACGGACGATATTTGAGTAATGCTTTGTGGAAAGAGGGTTTCATGCTTTTGAAAAAAAAATCGATTCAGGTCATCATGCGCAGTTTGCTCAGGCTGACACTGGTCGAAACTTTTTGCTATTGGTAGCTTTTCTACTTGTCCAAGAACTGTAAACTACCTCAAGATCCAGTCAATTGTCAGACAACATCACTTTAGCGGATTTTCAATGCGACAAACTTCTTTGTTTAACCCTTTATAGCACAATACTGAATTTTAATGATCCTGAGGAAGAAGCCTTTTGAATACATTGTGGGAAAAGAAGAAAATGCTGGTGACCAGCATTTTCTTCTTTTCCCACAATATTTTTGTTAACCCTATCTAGTACAAATTTATTCATTTGATTCACTTTTAAATTGTCGTCTCCAAGTGGTTTTAATTGGGATAAGTCTACATCTTTTTTGTGTGTGGTAAAGGGTTAATGCATCAAGGGGATACATTAAGCCTCCTATTTCTGTAAGTACGGCACATTTGTACTGCGCAGTCTAAGCTGTCGTAGACACCACTCTTGTAAACTATACACACCAAAAGTTTTAAATGAGTCCAAACTGAAAGCAATGGCAGATGATGAAATAAACGTGACTCAAAAAATGAAATTTTGTTTTTTGACATGGTTTGAGAAAAAAACTAATTTGGGCATTCTGGGTACATAACCAGATTGCTTTTCTACGCGACAACCGTAACTTTGAATTTCAAACTAAAATGAACTTTTACTCAGTAAAACGCTACCTGGTTCGATTCATACAACTATGATCAGCTAGCATGTTATCTATGCACCAGCTATTTATTAAAACAGCCCCCTATAGGCTCGGGTAATAGCTTCTCTGTAAGCCCTACACGTTTCCCTAGCATATTGAATCCGTGATGCGTCATAGCAGACAGGTCGAATCTTCGAAGAATATGACATGCGCAGACATCGTCTTGAATTTATATCTGAAGCATGAGAGGGGGAAGACCGTGTTTCTTTGAATGATTTTCTTTAAATAAACAATCTGGTTACTTTGTTGTGGTTGATCACGTACCATACAATCCCGTACTTTAAAAAACCTCAGAGAAGAATGCTTTTGAACATATTGAGGGCAAAAGAATGAAATGCTGACAACAAAAATTTTCTTCTTCTCCACCTGTGTTTTCTGCCCTTCCAATACAACACCCTTGATTGAGCCACATTTAGTTTGATATCTGCAAATGCCTTGAATGTCTAAAACTTTACCTATGGCAAAATGCTAAAGTGATAGTTCCGCAGTACTGTTTAAACTATACTTGGAAACCGTTCTTATTCGAACTATTTAGTCTTTCGAACACACCGACCAAATTGTATAGATATGCAAAGACTGGACAGATGTTTCCAGCAAAATAGATAGAAAATTATCGATGTATGATTGAAATTGAATTGTATAATTTTGCGACCCATCATATGCGTTACAATTTTTCACAGTGAACTAGCCCATTGTATAACCCCTTTTTATAGGATTCATTTCAGAAGACTGTTCCAAAGCAGAAGCATCTGCAGAATACAAAACCGGAAGTAGAACAAATGAATTGAAGTTCTTACACAAGGTAGATAACATTGTGGATAGGGAGAAAATGCTGGTTACTATGTGTTTTAGTCCCTTTTCCGCAGTGTGTTTAAATGTCTTGTTCCTAGGGGTAATAAAACATGGGGTTGTTTGGTATAGAGTTAAAGTACATTGAGGCTCAGTGCTCGCGGTTTATCCACACCATATGTACTAAAATTGAAGTACGACAGCTTGTTTATGCCAACACAAACATTTGACGATCAAGAATAATAATTGATAATAATAATAAGTAGTATGATTCATGCGTAAACTGAAATGATGAAAATATGATTAAAAAAAACAGTTTCGCACAGATTAACGTTAGAATGTTTGGGATCTGCCAAACTACAATGAAAATATCCTCCACCTAGACAATCCTCACACAGTGCAAGTCCAACCTTGGATAAATTCCTTCCACCATTCACATTTCAATTTGTCCATTCACCATGGACAATTCGTTATTGGAGGAGGAAGCTTTCCCGGAGCATTGTTATAGGGAAAATAATCGGGAGGGATGAATTTCTTAGAACCATTTAGAACTCGAAAATAAAACTTGGAATTGTCCCATTATTCCCACAAAATACCCATAAATACCTAATGTAATGACTAACGTATAACTAGGTAGGGTGGTGTTCATTTGGCAAGCTCTCCACAGAATTTACATTTAATAAAGCTATAATCCATTACCACACAATCCCTACTTTTGACAACCCCGAGAAGGAGCCTTTAGAAAACATTGTGGGAAAAGGAGAAAATGCTGGTAGCCAGCATTTTCTCCTTTTCCTACCACGTTTTCTACCTCTCACAAAACAAATTTCAAATTTTCAGTCACTTTTATTTTGTCGTATGCAAATGCTTTCGATTTAGACTAGGCCAAAATTTTGTCGTTTTGTAAAGAGTTAAAGCAGTAACAAACTAATTTCATAACCTGTAAACCGCTCAGGTATTTCCCTAGGATGGTACTTGTGCCTGTCCCATGGTTTGACTTTATATTATACTTGTATGTACGTATGCATTGTCTTTCATGAATGGAAGTCTTTCGAACATACATACATACATACATAAAGTATACCTGTGTCGCTGTTTAAACTTATTAAAGGCAATATGATTCAATATTATATTAAATGTTTTTATTTTTAGGAATATTATGGGTAAAGAAATGTCGTAATTTAAGCTGGGTGAATTATTTTTCCGTCACAGTGAATATTTTCCTCCTACCGAAAATCTGGAACTACTTTTTTTGTCTACTTTGCTAATATAGTTTTAAAAGTGGCATTCATTGACAAAATAATCAGAGGAAATATAATATATAATTTATTTCATCAGCTTGTGGTTAATATAGGATGATATTTGCCTCTAAAGGGAAAGGTCCGCGAAAATAACTCATGCCTTACGGCACTCATCATTTTCACATACCTTTCCCTTTTTCGGCAAAAATATAAAAGATATTTGTTTTTGTCGGTGAAAGGTCGAAATTATTTCATTGAGCGGACACCATCGGTAATATTTTCTCGAGATGAAATAAATTTCGATCTTTCACCGAAAAAAACAAATACTCTATTTATTTCATGCTTTTAACCCTTTCTGGGAGGAGCTTTATCAAAATCCAGAACAGTTTTTTTTTTCCCGTTATTCCACATGGGGTACCCCTCCCGCATAGCAACGCATAACAATATTACGTCAAGCGCGAGAAATGCTAGGTAAATGGCGTCATATTACCATCTGGTTGTGAGGCACTCGCAATAAACTTAGGCAACAAGAACATGAAAATCGATATTTTCACTGGTGGTACCAGTGTAAGATCGAAAAATATTTTCACTGCTATTTCTCGATATCCCACCGGAAATCATGAAATAATTCCCCATATTAACCACAAGCTGATGAAATAAACTTTATTTCTATAATGTTCTAATGACTCCATACGTCTAAGTATTTTTCTCCAAAAGACATATTTTCCCTCTTAAGTTAATTTTGTATTGCCAAGACATCTGGCAATATGCATTATAAAAACGTTCGTATCGAGTAATATCAATTTTCTCAGAAGTGCCAATTAGAGACACGCAAAATAACAGCAGTATTGCTTATCTAGAGGGCAAAACACGTCATGCATCGACGTCAAAATTGCACAAAGAACAGCAAAGAAAAGAATGAACAGGCTACAGAATAGAATGTGTCAAAAGAATACACGCTTTCTGCTAATAACAAAGCTCCTTTTATCTCGCGGTAAGATAGTGTCAACATTTTTAATCCCTAGACTTCAATCGAATTTTTATCGACATCTTCAGTCAATGAAAAAGGACTAGGTCATTCTAATTTTATGAATATTTCTGAGTTGATATTTCTTTTCAATTCGAACAGAGCAGATCCAAGATCAGACTGCATGTATATGCAGTCTGATCTTGGATCTACAGTGTTCGCAAAAGTAATAGAATTTTGCATGCAGTCCCAAGGGTGAGGATGCAACAGTCTGTGCATGCTAATGAAAACTCTCCCACATATTCCCTCTTATCTGCTTTCACCATTTCCACCATCAATGCATTCACGCATGCTTCGTTACATAGTATCACGTTTGGAAAATATATATGGTTTGCAACACGCGAAAAGGGAAATTCGTACCTTTGCGTAAAGTGTCGTCTCGGATAAGCCTGCGCAGTCCGCGCAGGCTAATCCGAGACGACACTTTACGATTACATTAGATATTGTCCTATGGTGAACTTGCGCAAAACAGAAAATTACATAAAAACGGGAATTGTCGGTTCGGATTAGTCTGCGCAGAATACGCAGGCTGATCCGAGACGACAATTTAAGCAAATGTCTGAATGCACCTTTTCGCGTGACGCAGGCCATATGGTAAAGAAGGGATTTTGCGTATTTTTAGCAAGTTTTTTTTTTTTAAACTCTTGGCACCAAATAAATAAACTGTACTTCTTTCTACGGTTCGAGAAACAATACATTGGAACCTACACAGATTTTGATTGTATATACTTGACTTCACAAGACCAAAGACCAGACTGACTGTTATGTGCAATCTGATGTTGATCTATACCGTCCACAAAAAGTCACTGTTTTCGGCTATGGCGCCGAAACGGTTAGGTATTATTTATATCGCTGATTTTTACGTCAGACTGTACCCATCTGTGCTATGTATATTATTTTTCCATGCTCATAGCCTTTCATTTCAACTTTTTTCATAGCCTGCATGCAAAATAGATCTTGCAATACCTGGCCAGTTTCATATACAATGGTTATGTTTAACTCTGTTGCTTTTTAATACGATATCAGTTAATGCATTATGTAGACAGCCAAATTACTGTCAATTTGTTTTGGTACATGCGTATATTGCTTTTGAATTAAAATAATTATGTCTAGTTTTTAATTTGATAGAATCCATTTCATTCTCTCGTCTGGAACGTCTTTAGCAATCGTTCTTGGTAGAAAAGTTTAAAGTTTTGCTGATGAGGAAAGCCTTTGTCAGCACTTATTAAACAAGAAAATGTTTCCAGCGCGCATGACATTTTCTTCGTTAAAAATGGCGCAGTCTTGGAATAGATATGTTTGAGAATGAAAAATTTGTATTGAGGCGTAACGCATACTGCAGATAAATAACAATAACTGCCAAATTGTTGG
Organism: Tridacna crocea; assembly: GCA_943736015.1. Classification (NCBI taxonomy): domain Eukaryota; kingdom Metazoa; phylum Mollusca; class Bivalvia; order Cardiida; family Cardiidae; genus Tridacna; species Tridacna crocea. Next base: position 32,381,865 of record OX031056.1, read on the forward strand.
TGAAAATTATTTTCCTGCGGTCAGATAAAAACATACTTGTCATGTATAGAAGATGCAATTAGCAATAACCAAAGCACGCTAAGTATTTTGCAGTATGCTTTGTGGTTCTATGTAATCAGCGTTTACATGATAAAAACTTTTATCGCCACATGCCAGAGTTTTTGTGTGTGCACACAGACATACATTTTATCATTTTATGAAGTTTGTACATTTTCCTATTGGATAGATATGAGTTTTGACAAGAAAAGCGAGGGAGGAGAAATTTTCAACATAATCAGTTTTGTTCAAGTTTTGTCAGTCCTTCATCTCTACCAAGCGCCCTGCTGACGGTGAAGATATAGGACCAGGGCCCGTATTCACCAACCATTCTTAAGAACGTTCTTTGTCTTATTCTCCAGAATTTTCTACGCTTGTAAGTAACACAACTTCTGATTGGCTAAATCATTTGGTTTAGCCAATCAGAAGTTGTGTTACTTACAAATTTAGAAAACCTTGGAGAATAAGACTGAAAATAGTCCAAAGAATGGTTGGTAAAAACGGGCCCAGGCTAACTAAATTCTATTTGGCCTGCAACCCGGGAAAAGGGGCTTTCGGACATTTGTGTAAAGTGCCATCTAGTAACCAGCGTTTTCTCCTTTTTCCCACAATGTTTTCTACCCTTCACAAAACAAATTTCAAAATTTCAGTCACTTTTATTTTGTCGTCTATAAATGCTTTCGATGCGGACAAACCTAAAATATTGTCGTTTGGTAACGAGCTCAAGAAAATGTGTTACTTCATTTAGCTATATTTCGGAAATTCTAATATTCTGCTGATTTTTTCACCTTGACGATCAAAGAGAGATCATGATTATCTTAATGGCATGAAGAAGAGGTTTTAGGTCTGTAAAGTAAAATGACAAGCAAATAGTGAAGACTGACATCAGAAAGCACATTTGTACAGACCGCCTTAATTGGTCTACAACCTCCAAATACATGTATACATACAAACTGTCCTGTATAGCAGAATAGGTCGCTATGGCGTGCAGTGTAGATCAAGATTAGACCCTAGAGAATGTGTAGTCTGATCCTACATTTACACAATCGGAAACTGCAGGATTATTGTGGCGACGAGAACTTTGAAATAGAGATTTTTAGATTTCTGTAACTGGGTGCAATTCCCCATTTCAGTTACACAGGGGTTAAACATAGAGGTTAAACATATCTACAAAGAAATTATAAATGAGTCAAGAACAAGCACGAAAACGTTTGTTTTTCACTGGATTGTTGATTGATTGATTGATTGATTGTATGGTGTTTAACGCCCTTTAAACATTATTTCGGTTATATCGCAGCGTCCAGTGCACTAATCCATGCTTTCGTGGAGTCTCCTTTACCAGTACTCCAAACAATTTTCTTTCCAAGCCACTGGCTGCTTTCCCACATAACCATCATCGAAACAATGGTCAGGGCGGGAGAGGAATGAATGAGAGGAGTCGCAATGACTATCATCAATCCTCGGCAAGAAATTGGCCAAGCCGGGGATCGAACTTACGACCTCCTCTTTTCAATTTCTGTACGCTACCGACTGGGGCTCTCTCTGTACTCAATATTAACACAAGCCATAGGAACGCAGGACTGAAGCGAATTATCGGCGATTATTATCAGCATTCCTCCCACTACAAACATGCCCAGTATACAGCTGATAAGCCCTCAGTGCATACCTGTATATATGCTGAGTACCAAAACACCGATCACGTAGATCCACTTCAACTGTCGAATTAAATCTATTTCTACCTAAATCTAATGCCCGGATCATTAGACTGATAACTACTTCAATATAAGCCATCCTTTAGGAAAGTGTGTGTGTGTGTGTGTGTGTTGGGGGGGGGGTAACTCTTAGGCTGCAAAGCGCCACTCGCTAACCTTTTGCAGACAGTGTAGATCAAGATCAGACTGCACGTTCTCTTGCATCTACACTGTCCGATAAGGACACAGCTTTGAAAAAAACTGACCTTTTGCGGACAGTGTAGATCAAGATAAAACTGCACAGAACGTGTAATCCACATTTTCCGATAAGGAGATACTATTCGCCAGAATCTAGCTTTGAAAAAGCAATATTTGGGGTTTTTTACAATCAAACTGAAAATTTTATTTTTGTTATTTAGGATAAGGGTTGAAGGCATCCCCATGGTTTGCCATACCAAGGAAGTAGACAGATGATTATTGACCCATTAAAATCCATGTAGTCAACCAATTGACTGAACTTTGGGGTAAAATGTCCTTGGAAATGCTGAAAATTTACAAATATATAAAAAAGATCGACCTGTGTCAGACCTAGGTCGTGCTGTCATTCAGAACTGCACGGGCTGACATAGGTCGATACTGTTGGCATTAAGCCCCATCTCGCAGAGTAGAGTTATTTTTTTTTTGTGGTGTTTGTCGGAGACAATAGCACTATGAGTTCAATATTGAATTATGAAGACCTTGTATCGTATTTTGTGCAAGGCCGAAGGAAATAAACCCAATTGAACTCAAATTTTCTGAGACAAATGAGTTTTTCGGTGGCACTCAGTTATGTAATTTGATATTATGTAATACATTAGGCGAGGCCATCGATCGTGGAAATACATACTAATTTTTTGTTGAAAATAGCTTCACTCGCTCAGGCCTAAATTAAAAAATTGTTTGTTTGTCCTTTACCTACCCAGTATTTCAGTCTTGGGTAGGTAGGTAGGGAAATTATTATATTATATTTTGTGTTCTGTAGAAAGCAGACAAATAACATAAATAAAAGATTTTCAAAGATTTTAGCCACAGAACTTGCTGCTTGCATAGCCTTTTATTCTGCATCTGTTTTTCATTGAATGGGTTTTTTAAAAACATTTTTAACCTTGCTTTCAATGCCCCAGCATCCTCGGATACCCAGGGGTCTCCCTATTTGCTACGCTACATCGACCCCTGGGACAATTAATTGAATTTCCCTCGCTTTACCGCTGGCCGAATGCTGGCTTTTCATTGGTTCCATCATCATTTTGTGATGGGTGAGTCAATGTACGCTATGACGTTTCGTATCGATTTTCAGCGGCTGATTCAAAGTTTTATCAGTCAATTGTCCCAAGGGTCGATGTAGCGTAGCAAATAGGGAGACCCCGGGGTATCCGAGGATGATGCCCCAGTATATACATATTAAGCTAAAGGTTGTAGTTTAGCACTTTCATGATGAGCACTAGTATTACTAACCAAATATCTGTAGCATGTGTATGTCTGACCTAACCACACCTCAGTAGAATAGATGTAAACCTTTATGCTTTACCAACAGCTTGTAGATGAACCGCAAGATCATAAATATTAGAACAAATGCAATCATGAGCAAATAGTCTAGACCTAGACATGACGTTCAATATAGCAATGACATTTGAACCTTACAAATGCTTGATTAGGATGTTAAAAAATATTTGATCTTATTGTAGCATATGCTGAGTATGTTCCAAATTTTTAATCATTATGGTACTTCTTAAATTTAGCTTATATTTGGTTTCTGGGAATGTAATTTTTGTGTCATCATTTTTTATGATGTTTTCATAATGCTTTGCACTGCACCTTCAACAAATGTTAAATACTGACAAGAAAACATTTGTCTTTATTATTATCTACAAATACAAATCAGGAAAAAAAAATTCTCAGAGGCCAATCTAAGCATAATAGCTGTCTTGCCTTGCTTGTGATTTCTGTTGTATTGTTAGGGTCCAAAGTCTCTAGAAAGTGGGAGGTTGTCAGGAAACAAGAGTATTATAAAAGTCTGTGAACTCACCTTTCACTCTATTTGGTGGTGGGGAGAGATCAAATGATCATTGGAGAGGTTATCAGACCTCTCCAACAGTGGTGAGTTTAAAAGGCAGAGTGCCTCAGAAATTGCTGTCTAAATCCAATCTTTGTAGGGGAATTGTTCTGATACACAGTCTTTTTTGTCATGATTTTATCAAATAGGAAATAGACGTGGTTTGTTTTTATATGGCGAATTTCAACAAAATTGTAAATATTTGATAGCATATGACATTTTTTTTTTCAGTTTTGTATTAAACAGTTAAATCTAAACAAAAAGGAAAAAAAGAACAAAAAAAAATCTTAAAATAAAAAGGAACACAGCCAAAAAAATCATGTGACGTTAAAACGCGGGAAGAAGGTCATGTGACTCACAAAAATTACAAGGACAGATGAATGTGTATTTACAGCTGAACAGATTTCAAAGACCCGTTTATTGCCTTGCTTGTTTCATTACATGTACTGAGATATATTTATTTTGAAAGTATAAAAAGTATTTGAAAAAAAATTGATTTCTTGGCTCTTTTTCTAAAGAAACAACTTGTTTTTCTATTAGTTTGATCTGTCAGATATTCTTTGATCTAAAGAAGGGGCCTTAAATCACCAAAACATTTGGTCAGAAAAGAAGAATGAATTCACAGCTACTTAAATGAATTAAATCTCTAAGGATTGTCAGCAACAAGAACATTTTAATAGCTTTTCTTTTTGATACAACCAACAAAAAAAAATCAATTCTGCCATAAAACTTTGGATAAAATCTAAAATGTACCAATAAACTGAGTAGAACTTGGGAAGTCTTGTGTGCATACACAGTGAAGAAACTGCTATGGCGATTTTGTCCATATACAGAGACGCAACTCTTTTAACCAGTTACAACAGCATGAGTCAACTAGCAAAGAAGAGAATCTGGATTTCAGGAACAGCTTTATATTTCAAATTGAAGTGCTTGGCATATAATATCACAATTTTTCTATAAATTTGCACATCCATATCTCTTTACCATATGACATAGTACTAGACTGGTCCAAATTGAAAGGTTAGATGTGCATAAAATGTTAATATTAATTCTCTAACAAAAGTAGAAAATCTGGTGGGAAAAAAAATTGCTTGTTACCAGCATTTTCTCCTCTTCCCACGTTTTCGAAAGCCTACATTTCTTTAGTCAAGAAAACCAGGAATCGTTTGGTAAAGGGTTAATAACCTTTAACATTACAAAATATGTAGACTGAATTGCATAAAAATGGATCTAAAGTTAATGTCCGATGGCTTAATGTGCATAACATCATGAATGGAGAGAATTTGCTCGTGGCCATTATGTTTCTTTTATCCTTAAATTCATTTTTTTTTCATATCCCACAATAATAGTTAACTCTTCAACCATATTAAATTGTCGACCCGAAATGTTTTGAAATTGACAAGTCCACATCTTTCTCCTGTCTACATATTTTGTCGTTTAAAGAAGTAATAGGTGAAATCAGTGCATGTATTATTCAATTACAGGAATTTCACAACAAGAATACTTTCGCCATGGCCAAATAAAGTGCAAATAAAGTTCAAAACTGATTTTTTTTCGATGTCTCAGTAAAAACGTTCAAGAACAAAGAGGAAATTACACTCCTAAATTATTAAAGCAAACAAAACATACACCCAATAATACAAAAACAAAATATGAAAACTGGAGCGAGTTCCCTCTATTTCTCAACGATTGGGCCGAATCTTCTCCAAAAAGGGGATGAGAAGTACGGTCCTGAGAAGTACACCACTAAAATCAACTAATAATGGCGTTAGCAAAACACAGTAATGATCTTAACGTTATGCAAAACCACATGTACGGTATTCACATGTACGATTAATCATTAAGATTACTTTAACGTTTCAGAATAAATAGTCCAATCAGGTAATTTTACTGATAAAATCAATCTATACAACCTGTGCCAAATCTTCTCATCCTCGGGGCCGAATCTTCTCACCTGCTGGGCCGAATCTTCTCAAAAATCGCTGGAAGGCCCTGAGCCGAATCTTCTTGGGTCCGAATCGTGACTTCCGTTTTGACGAGTGAACCCTATTATAGACGGGTTTTCGTGTTATTTAATGGAAATTGTAATCTTTCTGTCTGAAAATTCTCCTAGCACAGTCTATCATCTGTCTTGAGCGTAAGAACGCTTGATTATACATATTGATGTGACAACAAAGCTTCGGACAGATCAAGAGGAACGAACGTCTATGTCTGGCATCGAACTACCGAGTTTGTTTGATAAAACCGGATTCCTTCCAAATAACCGGATGTTTCGGCGCGAACGATAAAAATATTTTGTCCTCACAAGAATGCAATATAATTTTTTGAGTCGGGGGGTAAATTGTGGGTCGGGCGGTCGAGGACAAACAAACAAAATTTTACTTTCAGCCTCATAGTCCTCTTTTGGCAGAATGATACGAAATTAGTCTATCGATCGCGTGGTCCTGGGCATTTTCGTTTCCAAACCAGTTTGTCCCATTGTTTGTTCATCCTATGATTGCACACTACTCCATTTGATTCAGCATGAATATTTATATATCGAGATAAATTATTGTTATGTGTGGAATTAGGCCTAAATGTTAACGGCTCAAGATATTTCAAAATCATAGTTTCAGGTACTTAATTCTATTAGATATATTCACAATTTTTTTCTGTCTTTCCATCATGCACCCTTCTGTCAAAGGACGTTACGTCTGACTCCTCCTAATGATCAAAGGGAAACCACCAATATTCAAATAATCCCAACTTTGTCATGAGAACTTTCCCTTCATCCGAAATGGCATTTATTTGCTTAGTAGATTGACTTTTAAGCCAATATTGGAACAATATTATCTTTTTTATTTCAAATTATTAATTCCATACAATGAGTTCCTTGACACATACCACTTCAGCGTTCTCAACGCTTTGATTTGCTTTCGTGTCCATAACTAACATTCATGGTATCTATTATTAGATACGGTTTTGGAACATCTTCGACTACAACCTTAAGAAATTTCCTTTCCCTAAATGGTTTTAAAGTTGCTCGTAGGCGGCATTTCGAGTCGTCTTCGTGATATGACATACCTCTGTTCATTTAGGATCTTGTTAAAATTTACTAAAAAAAAGTACAAAAAAGGAAAATCTTACAAAATTTATTTAACCTATGTGCAGTTGTTAATGAATCGAAATTTCACTCACTGGAATTTTATGAAAGCAAAAACTACCGGGTTAATCCAAATGATAAATTTTCTATTTATAGATATCGAGAAACGGATGAAACTCTCACGATAATTCTATTTGGAATGTCAGCTTCGAGCACGATTGAAAAAATTCGCGATAAAATATTAAGTTTTTCGTGATACTGATTTCAGGAAACTTTCACTATCTCGATAAATTTCCAGGAAACATTAATTCATCGCGATAGTTTTCTAAAATCATCATGATAGCTATTTCGTATCTCGTATCTCTTGGCAGAAATTTGCCACCATAAATTTTAGTTATCTTGTTTTACTTTCATTGGTAAAATATCTTTAAAAAATCTTGCATTCAGGCAATAAAGATTAATACATAGAACTGCAGGTTCTTTGCAGTCGGACCTTCTCTGTCAATATTTGCAAAAACAAGTCAAGTTGCTATTAGTACCCCAAGGGTAAATATCAAACAAGCCCTTGGCATGGTCAATGAAAAAGGATGAAACGGTGTAAATGATGTTTCTGCAAATGACTGTTTCATGATTATTAAAGGAGGGGTGAAAAAAAAGCTTTGTCGGAATCACGTAAAGACTTGTAACAGCTGTGTTTTTCAGATCTTTTTTATAGGTATGTGATCAAGCACGGTTACTGATTTTATCAAGTTGTATGTTTCACAGCACGTTTTGTTGAATCTAAGGAAGCGATTATGAGATTTTACAAGCATTTACCTGTTGAAATCGACATCACACGAACAAAAAACCTTCAAGATGGATAGATAAAATAAGGGTTGTTATTTATGCGCTTGGAAGCAAAAAGCTAAAGTGAACATGATATTAGCAAGAGATTGATCAATTATAATATATGTGACCCGCCATGCAGAAAGGGACCTTCTGGGTACTGCGAAAAGTGTCAATCCTGGTCAGACTGCGCGGATGCGCAGGCTGATCAGGATCGACACTTTTCGCAGCTTTGATATTTTCTGTATGAAAAGTGGTTATTCCACCTTACTGTACAGTCATTTTTTAATTATCAACTTAAATTGACAAGCACTGCTTTCGATCTGTTTATATCTAATTGATGTTCGGAATTCCGAGATAGCCCCTTCTCGTGTTACGGGTCACATATGATTAATGATGATTGCTGATCATTTTGAACGAAGAATTTGAACGGCTTCGACTGAAACAAGTGAAATGTAATTCTTCAGTAGTTTCAAGTAAAATATTTTTGATTCATGATTCGAAGAGCAAAGTGAAGATAATTTCAACTTCTAAATAACTTCGATTGCAGTAAATTGATGATGACCTATTTTGCAAAACTGAGATTATCTAAAGCATAAAATATACTTATCATAAGGTTACATGTACATGTATTACGCACTGCAACAAGCTAACAAATTACTCGTGTGGCAAATAAAAGAGCTATATAAACTGAGCGATGCTCTGTGAAAAGTGGACTTAATATATCTGCAAACAGTATCGAACCGGTCTACCTGCACAGTCTGGATCGAGGCTTTTTATGATTGGTCAATTTGCTAAGGACCATTCTACCTCATGATTTAGCCGGTTTTTATACAAAATAGATATTACTGATCCGTAATACTAACGCTATGTTGAGCTGTTTGGTATCATGCATCAAGGAGATATATTAACTCTTTACCAAACGACAATATTTTATATTAACTCTTTACCAAACGACAATATTTTAGACAGGTCCATTTTCAAAGCAGACAAAAAAAATGTATGGAAAAAATGATGGGATTTATATCTGATAGTCTAGAAAACATTGTGGGAAAAGGAGAAAATGCTGGTTACCAGCATTTTCTCCTTTTCCCTTAATGTTTTCAAAAGGCCTGCTTAATATTAAGGTCGTTAAAACTCGTGATTGTGTGTTACAGAGTTAAGCCCCTATTTCAAAGGGTACTATCAACTTATTATTTCACAAATGGGCAATTAAAATTGCACGTGGCATTAGATGAAATGAAATCTGAATTTATCGATACATGGTTTGAGGCAATGAGAGATTTCATGCAAGATAAATGAAATAGTGTTGTGGGTGTTATTTGCCAAGGATACATGTAACTCTATGCAAACATTGTGAGGTACATTTTGATCGATAATTTGTGAAAATAGGCATTATGCTTTTAATTAAGCGGTTTTATGCATGAAAATATGTGCTGCAATGTTTTCCCCAGCGATCTGCAAAACAACAGAAGTCGTCTGCGTGTGTGGCATTGTTGTCATAAATTTACGTTTCGATTAACTCTGTACCATTCGACAAAATTTTGGACCCAACCAAATTCGATGCGTTTGCACACGACAAATTAAATGTAGCTTAAACTGCGATTTCTGTATATTTAATAGGGTAGAAAATATTGCAGGAACAGGAAAAAATGCTGGCAACCATCATTTTCCCCGTTTACCACACCGTTTACAAAGATCATCTTCCTTGGGGTCGTAAAAGTAGCGGTATTGTGTCATAAAGGGTTAAGATGATTTCATGTTTTCCCCGTCGTGGTTTATCTGGGCCAAGTATAGACGTGGGGATATGTTTGTTATGTTTCGGTATATTGTGAAATGTTGCTTATCATAACAAACAGTTAGGCAGCGATAGCGTAATCTTTCGTGGTTGGTACGTCAGATACACGAGCCCTTTTGATAGATTCTAGGACAATTGCCTCCCGCCCCTTCCCCGGACAATTGCCTCCCACCCCTCGGACAATTCCCCCCCCCCCCCGAGGACAATCCCCCGTACTATTGCCCCCCTCCCCCGCGAGGACAACCCCCCAAGTTACCATGAAGCATTTTCAAATTATCCTGTATCATGGTTTAAACTGTGTCCTTTATGTGCCCTTTATGTTGAAGACAGCAGTGACATGTTAAACATTAAACATTTCAAACTCTACACAAGTCTTAGAGCGGCGATATTTTATATAGAACACTATCTCGTGGTTACTTTTAACAAGAATTTTGGAATAATTACCCTTACGTCCATAATGAGAATGCCACAGTTTGAAATGTATAACGAAGATGAAAATTGGAAATATGAAAATACACATGTCTGACACCGAAAGGTTAATAATTTTAATGTTTGTTTGTTACATCATCTGTATGCCCCTCGTTAAGTTTGTCACGGCCATGGGTGACTTAAGGTAATGGACCCGTTATAGAGAACATCTATTTCCACAACAATATTATCCTACCAAATTTTCCAAGATAAAAGTGAATAATTCATTATTGCACTGCTTTACCGAGCCAGTTTTTCCTACGTTACCTTCTTAGAAATATCACTTATAAATCTAAAACTAAAATATTCTCAATACGAAGGGAGATAATAATTTCCTCCCTTTTCTGGAAACTAACAACAGTATCAATAAATAATTTCAAAGTAGATATCAAAGGAATTTCCGGTTGCTTAAAAATATTCAAAACCATTATACCTGTATAAATCCGTATTTATCACCTATTAAACAATTTTATTCCATGCTGTGCTAGAAGTGTTACTAACAACAGTATCAATAAATAATTTCAAAGTAGACATCAAAGGAATTTCTGGTTGCTTAAAAATATTCAAAATTATTATATCTGTATAAATCCGTATTCATCACCTATCAAACAATTTTATTCCATGTTGTGCTAGAAGTGTTACTTTAACCCTTACCAAAACGCCACATTTTGGACTCTTCCAAACCAAAAGAGTTTGAAGACGACAATTTTAGATTTGGATAAATTGGCAAAAAGTTCTCAAAAAGGATAGAAAACACTGTGGGAAAAGGAGAAATTGCTCGTTACGAGCAATTTCTACTTTTCCCATAGTGTTTTCAAAAGACTTTTACTGCCGACATGTAAAAACCAGGGTTTGTTCGGGAAAGGGTTAACCAACATTTGTTAATGGTATAGATCGAGAAAAGACTTTAACGAACATGCAGTCTTCTCTTGGGTATACACCACCAGCAAACAGATACTTAACTGTGACCAGAATCATCATCAACAGCATCGGATGTCTCGTTTCAGATTTCAGAAAAGTTGAATACATTTAGTCGGCAGCTAGTGACATAAACTTGTACAATTAGTTAACTAACGGTCAAAGATATCCCTGCAACTAGTAACAGTGGCATTTTACACAGCAACAACCCTATTTTAAATTAACCCAAGTTAACATATAAAAGTATATACACATGTATGTAGCTGAATCTAAATTGAGCACAATCAGTCAGTTTTCATACAAATTAACGTTACAAGAGTATAAACAAATTTGGCGTCACTTTCACTTTCAACTCAAATTTGAGTTGAACTCGGGTATACTACCAGCAGTTGCAGTCTTCATTGTTATATGGAGTGTGCATACATAATAAAGATTCGGGTATATACACCTATATACATGGGAGTTACTGACACACGGGCTAAAATTAATTTTGATTGTGCAAACCAGATTAAAAATTTTAAACAAGGGGTTAGTATAGTCTGAACTCAGTTAAGGTTTGGTTTGCCTTCGGTACTGGTAGTTATGTAACAAAACATAATGGGGTAAGTTAAAATTGAGAAACATTTGAAAATTCCAAAAAGAAAGGATGTTCATATATATGTTCCAAGGTTGGGGGGGGGGGGGAATCACCACCGCACTTTGAACCGTGTCTTAATTATGTCACATCAGCTAGTTCAACTACCCATGCTTTCCCAAATATTACACAGCTCTCTCTCCAAATCACAGCTGCTTTAGTCAAAACAATATTTAGTGAGTGGAGAGATATGAATTCTGCTGCGATGGCTGTAGTCATTCCTCGATAAAGTTTTTATGGGTAGGGATTAAAACTCACAATTCCTGGACCAGTAGCCCTATATAGGTAACAATTGAGCTGCTGAGTTCCGGCGACCTTGGTGTGGAATGATTACGTCATCCATTGCGAAATGGATCTGTATGACTGATTTCTAAATTTTCCGCCATGTTTTCTCAAGATGCTCATTGCAGACCGGTCATATTTGTCGCCATGAAGTAATCATTTATTCAGACATAGCTTCAGATTTTACCACCATGACTGTGTGTTTGTGGTTTTTTTTTTTTCATAATTTTCACCGGTAATAACGTTTTTGAGTCTACAGTAGATTATTACAGATCTAAGATGTTTGATGAAAGAATATTCTTGTATTTCATTAGATCGCTAAATAGAGGAAACAAAGAGTTCCCCACTTCCAAATGTAAAAGTCCTATTCAGCCATTTCCAGTGCTTTTTTGCCGGATCATCACAATATGAAACACAGTCAGGGGCGTGCCTGCGTGTACGCAAAACCGCAGTTGAGTATAATTTTCAAAAAAAGAAGGAATGTCACCAGAGGCCACCCAATAGCTTCTGAAATTCAACAATTTTCTTGGGATAAGATCCTTCACACCCTCCTAAAAAATTCTCCACTCCTCTCTCGACCCTTCGCACACTACAGAAATTTTAGACTGGTTAAAAGTGAAGATATTTGCAGACAATATACTAAACGTTACAGAAATTAGAACTTTTTCTTCGACATAATTAAAAAAACAACAACATTGTGGGAAAATGAGAACCGGGAAGATCAAGATCAGACTGCAAAGAAAAAAGCTATCCGATCTTGGATCTACACTATTTACTTAAAGTAAGAGTGACGCCTTTGCCAAAACGGCTTTGAAACTGGAGTACTTGGTAGTTATTGGTGGACGAACATCATCCTTTCGCTTATCTAAAGCTGCAAGCGGTGATAAAAGACACTCCAGTGTTTTAATGAGGAAAGGTATACAATAAAATATTAATTCTAATTATAAGGAATTATTTACAACAGAAGTTTAAAGAAGCAAGTTGAAAACGTGTTTCATTTACATACTATTTACTCCCTATTTAGTTAAATATGACGCAAAATAATGGCTCATTGCACTTTGACGAAAGGACCTACGTATACACAGCGACTTATAATGTTAGTTACTATTTTATCATGAAATAAAACAGGTGTTTTGAGGTTTATGATAAGTGCAAACATGCCCTTTTAGACCTTGTAACCCTTGTAATATGCATTTTATTTAAAAAAAAAGGGGGACTTAAGAGAAGATATTAATATATATGTTCGGCGCAAAGTAAGAATCGGGACAATTCCGGAATTGTACTGCGCAAAGTAGGAATTCTTACTTTTTCCGCCGATTCTGGAATTGTACCGGACAATTCTAGAATTGCGCAGGGGAGATATATCGTTTTATGGTCAGATATGGTCTGTGCGCAAAGTAGGAATAGGCTTGGACAAAGTAAGAATTCAAAGGGCAGTGCAATGTGAGAATAGTGAGAATAAAACAAAGTAAGAATAACAACAACAAAAAAAAATGTAAATGGATTGTTTTGCAACAGAATATGTTTCTTCATTGCCACATAAAGCAGCTATGCTTAAGAGACTATGAAGGAACAGATCAAATCTTTCATGCTAAAGTATGAAAAACGGTTTTCAACAGTTTACCTTTTTTCCATAACGTTTTCTTCTCTTTTGAAGACAAATTCCATACATAAGCAGCATCTAACTTGTTGTCTTGTAAATGCTTTCAGTTTTGACCAGTCAAAAATGTGATTATGTGGTAAAGGGTAAAACTACAAAATATTGCAATGTGAAAGTTCTTTTCACCGAGGAAAATCTCACAGTATCAGACAGTGTAGATTCAAGATCAAACATCAATAACAAAAATAAAAAACAATGATGAAAAATGAAAAAGAGAAAACACTTATTCTTACATTGTCCCCTACTTTGCGCAGGAAAAATAACAGATTCTCACTATGTCCCACTTTAATTCCTACTTTAAGCAGGGACAATTCCGGAATTGAACCGCGCCAGGTAGGTGTTCTTACTTGCCCGACAAAGTGAGAATTCCTACTTTGCGCAGGACAATTCTGGAATTGTCCCGATTCCTACTTTGCGCAGAACATATATATCAAAATTTGTAGAAAAGGGATCATTTAGCTTTTCTTGTACATTTAGGCTACCATGCGCTACGAGTACCGTTCTTGTCTTCCTAAGATGAACCCAATTCAAAAAAGTAGAATTGAAAATTAAAGAGGCTCGGTGATAATATATATACACCAGAAGTGGATCCAGATTTAAAATATTACAAAGCTTCCTCCGAAAATTAATGCCATTTGAGACAAATCTTCGCGGCTTTTTACATAATTGAAGTTTTATTACTTTTAAAAGATCTTGAAATAGTAAAGTTACTATTAATCAGTTGAAGATCTTTTTGTTTTATTTGTATTTTTATTACATTGCCTCCCACCTAAGTCTTCAGTGCTTACTGCCCAAAATACACCCTTAATCCGCAACATAGTGTACGAAATTTTATTAGGGAGAAACTTTCATTGGTGTCGCAAATGCAAAAAATAAAACATTTCTCGACACAATGACACCTAAACGATTTATCTCCCCTGAGTGCACTGTATAAATGCCAATTGCCCTCGGACTTCCCATAAATAAACTGTAGTCATTTTCTCTTGGACATTTACTAAGTGTTTTGTTTTAATTACTGGCTATTGATTTCCACCGGATTTGAGTATAGGAAAGACACAGATACTGCTGTAGCGGATTAGTTCTTTTTTCATTAGTCATGTTTTGCGAATCTCTCGGAGAGAAGCGAGAGCCAGTGGCGTTGTTTCCATGCGTCTCGTATCCAGCGTAGTGTTCAATCGATTTTTACCGTGGTATGTTCATATCGACGAAACGCGGCTCTGCTCAGCTTCGTTAAAGATATATATACATCCAGTGGCCGCTCATTATCAGCGCTGAATTTATTGTTTCTTTAGCATGGGTTAATCAAAGAACGCTTTGATTTAGTATTCAACGCGTGCAATTGAATGATATATAATTCAAAAGAGCGGTTTGTACGCTTTTAGGGAACAGAACTATCGGGAACTTAGAGAACACGCACACGAGAACGAAATTAACTCTGGTATTTTATTAGGAAACAGGAAACAATGAATTCAGTTTTGGTTTTATATAGAAACACAGTTGGAAATTTGTTTTGAAAAAAAACCGTGTTGCATTTTTTCCAAAAAGTAGATTTTTACGGGAGGATATTTTACGTAATTTGTGAATATGAATGGACTGATAGTGTTGTAAAGATGTTCTTGTAAATAGCTGTAAATAGTTTAAGAAAGGTGATTATTATATTATTCTTGAAGGTGCGACGGAATTCAGCGAGGAAGTAACAATGTTTGGATTATACGATTAGAAGATATGGACGAAGAGGACAACCCGACGACAGGTCAAAGTGACCCGGAACCAAAGCCTAGCTCAGATGACGTCAAACGCGATTCCAACGCAACGCCAACGTATAACAGCGGAAACGAGGGGGATGACAGCGAGGAGGAACTTCCGTTTCCGGGGTTTGTACCTAAAGTGTTTGGTTGTCTTGAGCAGACAAATAGGATACGTTTTTGGTGTTTGCGGACCATTACTTGGCCATATCCTTTTGCTTTCTTATTTCACACAAACCTAAGTAATCAATTTATAAATGTTTGTAGGTGACTCTGCTTGACTTTCCTTTTATAAAGCATAATTCTAAGTAATGAAATGTAAAAAGAATGTTTTGCCTGGTATACTTATCACTTTACCAAACAAGGCCCTGTTTAGTCGACCCTTAGGATGTCGGCTTTTTTAAACAAAGTGGGAAAATGAGAAAATGTTGGTGTCCAGATGTTTCCCATTTCTCCACAATATTTCTATAATTGAAAAAATATGATTTGGGTCACATTTTATCTGAAATCCGCAAATGCGCTGAACATTGACGAGTTTAAAATTTTGTTGTCTGGTAAAGAGTTCTGAATCACGAGTCGCTAGCATGTGCCTTCTTGTGAATCTGTAATGTTCTTTACTACAGATCGGGCCTCGGTAGGGTTGTATTCTTTCTTTGGCGCGGAAACGTGGTATACGTTTTATTTAGACCATGGTGTAAATCATACCAAAGTTTTACTGGTTTATAATATGTGCAATTAATAATAAAAATAAAAATAAAAAAAAATGATAGTAATGTCGAGATAAGGCTCGTCACGCCAAAAATGGACGAGTTTAAAATTTTGTTGTCTGGTGAAGAGTTCTGAATCACGAATCGCCAGCATGTGCCTTCTTGTGAATCTTTAATGTTCTTTACTACCGATCGGCCTCGGTAGGGTTGTACTCTTTCTTTGGCGCGGAAACGTGGTATACTTCTTATTTAGACCATGGTTTAAATCATGCCAAAGTTGTGCTGGTATATAACGTGTACAATTAATAACAAAAATAGAAAAATATGATAGTTATGTCGAGATAAGGCTCGTCACGCCAAAAATAATTCAGATGGTAGATGTCCAGATAACTAGACTTCTTTAGGTCATTTGTTTTCCCATCGTTCTTTACTCGAATGGATAATGCTTATATGTCGAATATGATTCGTATTTGTATGAGTATATATATTTAAGACCGAACCATTTTTAGAAAACTCTAGAGTGTGCTGTAGAGTCTGAAAGTTTATTGAAACATATGCCGTGAACCGTAGTGCCTTTTGTTTACCCCTTTTTATCAAGTAACATTATCCGGTAAAAAAGGTTGCAAAGAGAAAAGATCGATAGGATCAATTAATTAAGTATTACCTACATGCTACAGTCGGATGGGCACTCCGATGCAACATGGTATAATCGTATCGACGTGTAAACTCCTACCTGAATTTAGCAGATAATTCCATGCAACAATGATAAACGATATATTGTGATTTTTAGATTATTTTTGCCTGCACAATTTCACTGTATCAGAGGCTGTAGTTTCAAGATCAGACTGTATAACTCTGTGAAATTCCGTAAGTACCAACGATTCTGGGAAACTTTAACCCTAGAAGTGCTGAATTAACTCGATACCAAACGACAATATTTTAGGCTTGTCCAAATCAAAAGAATTTGCAGACGACAAAATGAAAGTGACTGAAAATTTGAAATTTGTTTTGTGGAGGATGGAAAACATTGTGGTAAAATGAGAAAATGCTGGTTACCAGCATTTTTTCCTTCTCCTACAATGTTTTCTATAGGCTTCTTTCTCAGGGTCGTCAAAAGTAGGGATTGTGTGCTAATCGGTTAATACAGGAGACATTTTTACATAGGAAAACACCTGAAATATTACTGTACCAAGGTTTTTTTTTTTTCAAAAATATGAAACAAAATAGTTGACAGTGTAGATCCAAGATCAGACTGCACGTTCTGTGCAGTCTGATCTTGATCTACACTGTCCACAAAAACAGGTTAATTTGGTTCCAGCGCTTTAACCCTTTACTCCATAGATACTCATTTCTACGCATTGCTTATAGGAGCCTTTGGAAAACATTGTGGCAAAAGGTGAAATTGCTCGTGACGAGCAATTTCACCTTTTGTCACAATGTTTTCTATGCTATCAAAAGGTATCATATACACATAAGAAACGGCTTCATCCTTGCTATTATTTAGGGTCAATTACAGATACCATAGAAATGCCTTATGGGGTAAGGGGTTAAGGGTTAATAGACTTTATTAGTCTTATTCTCTAGAATCCTCTAAATTTGAAAGTTACAGAAATTTTGATCAGCTGAACCATTTGGTGTTGCAAATAAGAAGTTTAGTTGTCTCTTGTATAATCTCACATAAAACTGAGAAACATTTTAGAATGTTTGGTAAATACGGATCTAGAGCTTGATTGACAAGATGTCTTTGTATACGTTCAGCAACTTAACCCTATCACCCTTTAGTGTACGACAGAATTTTATATTTTTCTGAATTGAAAGCAAATGCAGATGACAGTTTCAATGTGGCTCATACCAAGTTATTTTCTTTGATGGAGTAGAAAACATTGTGGGAAACGGAGAAATTGCTGATAACCAGCTTTTTCTCCTTTTCCCACAGTGTTTTCAAAAGCCTTGTCTTTCAGGGGCGTTAAAAGTCGTCATTATGTGGTAAAAGGTTAAGGTGATTTCAAACTCAAAACATCTGCGGACGACACATTCAGAACTGGTGCAAAGGAGCTGAAGCTCTCTGATAGAGTAGAAAACATTGCGGAAAAAGGAGAAAATGATGGTAACTAACATTTTCTCCTTTTCTCAAAATGTTTTCAAAGGCCTTCTTTCCCAGGATCACGAAAACCAGGGATTGTATGGTATAGAGTTAAGGTTTTTAGGTAGGTGTCAGTTTATTGGAGATTAATATGGAAGATCAATAACTTGATACAACGCACCACGTACATGTAAGAAGTCGATGCACAGAGATATTTGATTTTTACAGTACTGATTAGTATACAGAGAAGTCCAATTTTCCTAACATACATCAGTCTAAAATCCCATTTAACACTTTACCAAACAGTCTCAGGTTTTAACGACCTTTTAACCCTTTCCCAAACGGCAAATTTTGGACCAGACCAAAATGAAAGCATTTTGCAGATGACAAATTAACAGTTGCTAAAAAGATGATTTTTCTATTTGATAGGGTAGAAAACATTTTGGGAAAAGGAGAAAATGCTGGTTACCAGCATTTTCTCCTTTTCCCAAAATGTTTTCAAAAGGCTTCTATTCCTGACCCGTAAAAACCAGGGATTGTTCGGGAAAGGGTTAAGGGAATCCCTTTGAAAACATTGTGGAAAAAGGAGTAAATGCTGGTAACCAGCATTTTCTCCTTGTCCCAGAATTTTTATTTCTAATCTATTAAGGATAAATTTCACCATTTGAACCATCGTTAATGTTATGTCTGCATATTTGGACAGGTCTAAAATTTTGTCATTTCGTTAAGAGTTAATTCCCAACACTTTTCTTGTCGGGACGTACCTCGAGAGTATGCAGTACAGAAAAAGCTCTTGTTGGTCTCACTTGCTATAACAGTTGCTGCTCCAACATTATTAAGGGAAAAGATAGCTTCTATGGAGCCACGGCCTGGAAAAAGGTGGTTTAGTACATTTTCGTAATGCACGATATCAAGTAATTTTCTGTACATTAGGGATCGATTTTTGTCTACCGTTCATCTAATCCACGAAGTGAAATGCTTCTTTGACAAGCAGACTTTTTTACCTATAGTAAACTATGCCTAACCAAGTCAGTCTGCGCGTACTGTGCTGGCTGATATGGATCGGTACTTTTCGCAGATTTATTAAATCCCCCATTCAGAAAGCATGGCTCATATTTTGTAGGATACATGTACGGCCAATACACCAAAGCATTGATCCCTTTCTCGCATTTTGAATATTAGCCTGGATTCTTTTATAATCCTAATACCGGCAGTTGTTTACCGGGCCCGAATTCACCAACAATTCTTAGTCTTCTAAATTTGAAAGCAACGCAATCTTTGATTGGCTAAACCAAAATGGTTTAGCCAGTCAGAGGTTGCGATACTTTCAAATAAAAAAAAAAATCCAATCAGAGTAAGACTGAGGACGTTCATGAGAGTAGTTTGTGAATACGGTCAATGATAATCTAAACTTATGTCTTATACCATCTCGAACATATGTTTCGAGATCTCAGTGGAAACTCAATTACAACATTGATAAAATATGTATTGAGATACGTACATGGTTTAGTTTTTGACAGCACTGATAACGTGTGGTAAAATATGTATATATAATATGTATATACAATATGAATGCGGTCCCTGATAATCTAATCTGATGTCCTATTACCATCTCGAACTTATGTTTCGAGACCTTAGTAGACAACCAGTTACAAATTTAATAATAGATGTATAGAGATATGTACATGGTTTAGGTATATGCAGCACTGATAACGTGTGGTAAAATATGTATATAAATCATGTAGGTCTATATTTTTTGATAATACCAAACGTTTGTTATCGGTCTTGATTGCATCCATGGCTTGCATTTTCAGGCTATTGATCAACCATAGCGCCTCATGCGAAAATTGGAGCTTTTACAGGCGGTATGGATCAAGACAAGACTGCACAGGACGTGCAGTTTGACCTTGTATTTGCACTGTTTTAATTCTAGATGGAGTGTACTGGTCAGCCGACAAAAGAGTTCGAGTAAAATTTGTCTATGAAAGAGTTAAAATTTAGTAATCTATAGGTTCTGGGTTCGACACTTGATGGCGTCAATGCTAGAATGGGAGTATCCTTGGATATGACACTGCAGATTTGCAAGCTCCTGTGCAGAAGAGACTCAGAAAAAGCACGATCAAGATTTAGTATGTTGATGCAATGATATTATTGAGACACTGTCGAAATTGGTGTGAAACATAGAACAGTTTGAAAAAAAGAAATACAGTTGTAAACATGGCATTAAACTTTATGGTGATCTCTATTCAGATAATTGTTTTGTCATTGAAGCAGTCAGGTTCAAGGGAATCTCATTTTCCTCTTGTAAAAGTAAATTGACGCAAGAGATACTGTTGCTACTGGAAACCTCCCAGTATTAGTATCGTCACTACATTATCAGTGCATGTCCTATAAATATATTATAGTTCACAGATTTGGCTAACTTTGAGGGACAATTAACTACTTTTTCTAAACCCAATTAATCATTTTCTCCAACCCTCCAAAGATTCCAACCCTTTTAGAGAGAAAAATAATAAACATATACACAAAAGGTTGAATTTAACGTTAACTTTAAATAGGATCTTCCACATCGAGATGAACCCTCTATTGTAAAAGGCTTAACTACGCCTTTTCCGGTACAGTTGGTATCACTCAACCTGTGGATAGTTTAAGTATACATATTCCCTACAGTGTTGAATCGTGTAAACTAACGTTATATACAATGATTTGCGCATTAGACTATCTTATAAAATATTTACGTACAGCTATTGAGACTTTGATTCACAGAAAAGGGTAAATTTTGCATATTTAAACTTGTGATTTACCTCCTTAGAAATAATTCCTGTCGTTGTACACACATTAAAAAATGAGGTCAAGAAAGGGGGCTATAGGGGTCTTGTAACGTATTACAAAACTACCTTCAGAAAAGAATGGTACTTGGGATGCCTGGGCTCATTGTTTTTTTAAATCCTCTTATCGTATTATTTTACGAGTATTATTATCAATAATGTTCAAGATAGGGGAAAATTGATGTTGTGATCGTAATATGTAACGGGTGTTTTATCATGTATATTTTCAATAGACAATGAAAAAAACTCTATCATAGAAAAAGATAACATCTGTCTGATAGTCTGACATTTTCAATTCTTCAAGGATGGGTTTAATCTGACATTTTCTTCTTGTTACGAGCATTTTTGTGTTCCCTGAGCGCCTTTGATTGTGTAAATTCACATGGGACCAATTTTCAGACAAAATTCATATTCAAGCAGGAATCCAATATGTTGTTATAGAAACCACCTTGAGTTGAACCAAGGATTTATGATCGTGTGTAAAGAAATAAAGTTAACACGATGCCAGTTGTGTTTGACAGGTTATTGGTAACTCCTACATGGCGCCAAAAAATCACCTAAACTATTTAGATTATGGCGGAAAACCCCTGCAATCTACACACAACATTGTTTATGGGGGCTTTTCTATCATAATTCTCATTACCACGTTATTGATTATCTCTGTGTCTCCAACGCTGTCAGTCTTGATGTCCACATGTCCGTATCTATGAAAAAAGAAAACAAAACAATGCCAGCTAACGGGTTTCCGTTTTTTATCAAATGGTCTTACTGTCGGATGACCCAATATCAAAACGTGCGTTAAGTTTTAGGGTTACAGTTTGAATTGAATATCAATCAAGAAAGAAATATGTACAGCAGACTATGTTCGCTGGAACTCGGTGGTACACGTGCTGAAAATTGGAATCATGGTCCGTATTTAACTCTTTACAAAACGACAAAATTTTACACTGGTCCAAATTCAAAGCATTTGCAGACGACAAAATAAAAGTGACTGAAAATTTGAAAATTGTTTTGTGAAGGGTAGAAAACATTGTGGGAAAAAGACAAAATGCTGGTTACCATTTTCTCCTTTTCCTACAATGTTTTCAAAAGGCTTCTTTCTCAAGGTCGTCAAAAGTAGGGATTGTGTGGTAATGGGTTAACTCAATACCAAACAATCTCAAATGACAATCTCAAATGGTTAAGCCAATCAGAAGTTCTGTTACTTTCACACTGACAAAATTCTGAAGAATAAGACTAAGAATGTTCTTCAGAGTGGTTGGTGAATACTGGTGTTGTTCCCAGGAACCGAGAGTGATTAGTACATGCTGTTAGAACTTGTTTTTCAATCGATGTAAAATAAACATGTTTAAACTAACTGAATTATTATATATTTTAGCTGTCTGCAAAGGCTTTTTCCTTACAGGACGAAATAAGTCGCCTATTAGTGGTGGATGTAAAGTGGTAAAAGATTTTAGTATGATATTACTTGTATGCCTTTACAACATATTTATACGGTAACGCCTTGACCCACAAACATAACTTCAATGTAATTCATTTTTTTTGTAGTTCGAGATCAAACCACCTTTTTTACGCCCTGTAGATCAAGTCTGGACACGATAGAATGCACAGACGTTTCCTAGAACAAAAGGGGAGAAAATTACTACGTTTTGGTGTGTTTTCCGACGCGAAAAAATCCATTTCATTTAATTAAGGCTTTAATATTCTGTTCGACGCGGGCGTAGATCAGGTATCAAAGTACTGAAAGTACAAAAAGACAGACGCCATTTTCTACCGAAGCGGAACTCACGGTCGTGATATAATGTACAGCTGTAGGTCTATAACGCCACATAGATTTAAGTTTGTGCACACAGTTACATTCTTTAGACCACAAAATATTTTTTAGTTTAGAATGAACACTGCCAATACAGCAGGCCAAACAAAGCCTGGTTGAAAATACACATCTATCAAAGAAAGAGTTTAATAGTACGTTTGTACTGAATGCAAACTTTTACCCATCAATAGTTAATGGGGGAACTCAGTGTCTGTATTATTACCGTGGTATAATTATTGGAATTGTGGAAAAAATCGTCTAATTAAGGCTAGCATCCTTTAATTACTTCCAGAAACTAAAATCAAAGTACGGCGACTGCGGCCATTACTCATTTCTTCTTCCCGGTACAGTGGGAGCTTCTTTAGGAATCGTTGTTCTCTTTCTCGATACCACTTTTGTATACAAAATGACGTCACATGGAGTGAAAGTGTACATCATATTTAATCTTAAGCATATAAAACATCTTTATTCGACACTATAAAGCCTAATACTGTAAAAGTCAGTGCTGTTCTGCTCTATTTTACATTTAGACAGCACTTGGTGGCCACAAGATAAGACCGTTCCTTGTATGAATTCAGATCATGGTCTACAACGTTAAGATTACTGAATGTTAGCTTTAGCATGGAAAGCGTTAGAGTGGTACAAATCCGTAAGAATAGATCAGTGTGGAGTAGGATATCTTTAATTTCTAAGACAATTTTCTCGTCATAGAATCATGATTATAACATAATATATCACAGTAAATCGGAAAGTGTTGTATGAGGTTTGTGCAAACTAATCTTGATCTACACTGACCACAAAGGAGGAAATAATAATACTGATAATAAAGTTATCGATAATAATGATAACTCTATTGGTGCCGCCAGGGCTAAAGACAACGGTTGTAAAAGTGGAAATATGGAATATTTTAACCCTTACTCGGATTCATAAATGATATGAAATTTTTAAGCCGACTTAATTGATAACCCCAAATTTTGTTACTTTAAAGGTATTTTATGAGAAACCGTCATCTCCTTATCGGACAGTGTAGAATAAGATCAGACTGCACGTTCTGTGCAGTCTGATCTTGATCTACACTGTCCGCCAAAGGCGTTAGAGCCGAGCTAAGCAGCCTTAGGGTTGAAATAGAGTAAAATTCTTATTGCGATCGTATTTCTTGAAAAAAAAATCTCTCAGATTCTGCAGCTTATAGTTTCAATTTTATGGCCTATCTATACTCCAAATATCTATCCTGGAAGCCTCAGGGGTCCCACGTAGCAGAAACAGGACTGAAACTCTCTCGAAAAATGTCGTGTTCAATATCCACCTCTCCTGCCTTGAATTGTCAGACCTCGATAGATTTACAAGTTAACCCGAAAAAATTATAAGTTCTCATGTGTCAGTGGCAGTAAATACCTTCACAATGGACTTCTTTTTTTTTTTTATAAAATTTGTTTGATATGTATTTGCTGCTTTTTCGACGTTTAACTATAAAGAAGACTTCTTTTTAAATTTTCTTTACCGTCATTTGTAACCGATGTGTTTCAAGATGAACTCATGTGCGCATGCCATTGCGTGTTTCGAGAGCCTTCTTTTTTTAAAACTGTCTAAATTCTACATAAAGGTTGTTTCTAACTACAAAAGGATGACAAAATCTTGGTCCCAATTTACTAACCTTTCTTATAAACGTTCTTTGTCTTATTCTTCAAGATTTTCTGACTGTGAACGTAATAAAACTTCTGATTGGCTAAACCATTTAGTTTAGCCAATCAGAAGTGTTGTTTCTTTCACATTGATGAAATTCTGAAGAATAAGACTAAGAATGTCCTTTATAATGGTTGGTGAATATAGACCCTGGTTGTAAGTGACTTAAAACGGAGTATGAGGGCTAGCAACACAGCGACTTAACAATTTTTTTTGTACGGAAAAATTGAAACGCGAGTCAAAAGTTTCTCTTGATGCCAAAGCTTGGTAGGGATGGAAGTATAGATACGTATTGTACGCTACATTAAATTCTGCACTGTGAAGAGAAACAATAATGCAAAGTTTTTCGCATTAAATCATTGCATTCCTAAGACATATGTGCCATGCTGCGAGAAAAGGGTGTTTAATGCATTAAAAGAAATTGTCTCGACTCATGGCAGCCTGTGCAGTCAGCGTGGCTAACATCTGTCGAAACCTTTTGCCACTTTTTTCTTTATATCACAGACCCATTCTACCAAAAGATTTAGTCTCTTGCTAATCAAAATGAACTCTATTGAGCCCCGTGACGACACGGTCGGTATAACCTATCAAGGAGAGTCATTAAACCCCTTTTTCCAAGAGCATGGTGATCAAATCCTCTCGAGGTCTGTTAAAGTGTAAGAACCGCTATGAAATAACGGTACCTTGTGTCTGAGGCGAGATAGGATTCTGTGCAGATGTAATTCTCATTTTATCATTTTTCATTCTCAAACAGAGTACTTACGTCAATCACTTTTCATATTTCACACATGCAACCCGGGTGAAATACATTCACGTCTGATGAGTACCGACATTTATCCCCCTGCAATACTGACGTACAGGAATGCGAAAAACATTCGTCTTGGAATGAAAATAATTTTCAGTATTTCAACACATACTTGTAAGTCTCAGACAAAGAATGCGGTGTTAGAAGCCTGTATCATACAGAAACCTTTTACGTCTTTCACGTAATAAAATCACTCTGTCCTTGGTAACTATTCATATTTGACTTGCAACACACGAAAAGAGTATTCGGACATTTGCGTAAAGTTTCGTCTCGGATCAGCCTGCGCAGTCCGAAACGACTCTGTCCGGTTTTATGTAATCTAATATTTTGCGCAAGCCTATACTGAAGAACAAAATCGTACAGTGCTGTCTCGGATTAGCCTGCGCGGACTGCACAGGATTACCCGATATTACAGAAATATCCTAATGCTCCTTTTTTCATGATGCAAGCCATTTATTCTTGAATCCTGATCAGAGTCGTTTATTCATACTTTACAAGATCTTTTACAGTCGTCCTTTTGAACGTTGTTTCTTGCGCTTTTCTTGCTGTATACATTCGGTAAAATCCAAAATGGCTAAAGGCAGGTAAAAGGTGAAGATGAATGCCGAAGTTCATTATTTTAGTGGTGTATTATAATCTGTTAGTTCTTTTAATGTTTTGGACATCATAGAATTCTTTCGCACACAGTGCAGGTCAAGGCCAGATTGCACAATCTAATTCATTTTGCGATCCGCTATTTACAAGATTCTATTGCCAAACAAGTTTATTTGAAATATTTCGATAGGTTTGTAAACAAATTACTGTTAAACTTGTCTCAGTAACCGCCTCTATTAAGCAAGTAAATTGACCTAACTTTAACACGCGTGCTTACGAGGGCTGATTGATAAGTTGTAATCCATATATAAAAGGAGTTAAGCAGAGACGTCCTTTTTTCAACCCTATCATTCCCTGACTTATACCATCAGGCCAGTTTATGTGCATAAGAAACCAAGGTACATTGTACATGTGTGTGACAATTGAAAGGTGTGTTGTTTCACTGAGACCATGTAGCAAGTCTGTCATTTCCAAATGGCTATCGCTAAAGATTGACATCCGCCTTATTTGTTGGACCAAACTTTTATCTAAAAAACCATTTCCGGTACCCACCTTTCATCAGATGATGACGAAATGTATACAGTAAGGGACTTAACGACCGAGAAAAGATTTCATTAAAAGTGGCATCTAGGCGTTCATATATGGCTAGCAAAAGTGTATGAATAACGAAGAGGATTTTGTTGGAAATTAATGCAACGTGTCCGCAAAAAGTCAAGTTCTTAATTATGTGACTCACAAATGATCAATCAGCCCTCGTATATAGGTTGGACTGCGCAGTAATCATTGAAGTAGCTCTCTCCATAAATTCTACTATTAACCCTTTACCAGACGACAAACTTTTAGACTTACCCAAATTGAAAGGATTGGCAGACGACAGAATAGACATGATTCAAAAATTGCAACTTGACTTCAAAAGAGTGGAAAACGTTGTGGGAAACGGAAAAAAATACTGGTTACCAGCATTTTCTCTTTTTTCCACAATGTCTTTAGAAAGCTTCTTCTTCTGGGCCGTAAAAATCAGGAATTGTTTGGTAAAAGGTTAAACATCTTTGACAAGTGATTTGTTGGACACGTAAACATTAAACCAATCAGTTCTTCTGTAACACTTTCGAAAAAAAAAAACATACGAAACTGTATACAATTTCAACAGTAACTTGGAAAACGTCGTGGTATTGTTTATTACTGATACAAGTATTTTACATTCGAGATATCAATTTGAGGAATGGAAATGTCGAGAAAGCGAGATGTCGAATTTTTTGCCGACAAAAATAAAATGCACGGGTTGTTGAGATTACGATGGGTGTTGAAAAGGAAGCTGAAGTGAATTAATTGAATGTCGCTTTTTTTATTACTTGATTCAATTACCAGAAGCAGAATATAAATATCCTTTCGAATTCAAAAGAAAATAAACCATTGCATAAAGCCCTCTTGGCGCCACATAAATTAAAAGAATAATTGGACACTTTAAATAGACTGAATATTTCCGGCTATTTTTTTTTATTTAGCATAGAATATTTTACAATATTTCGGACAGTGTTGATTTAAGATTAGACTGCACATTTTGTGCAGTTTAATCTTAATCTAAACTGTCTGCAATTGCAGTTTAGCTTGCCCTAGATGCCATGAAGGGTTAACCAAGTCTGTGTGCCACAGGTGTTTTATATCATTGAACATCACGAAGCTTGATCTAGAGCACTTGAACGTTTATTTGTTCTGTGCAGGAAGTAATGACGATTGATCAATGAGCAGAAGTGTTGTTCTACAATGGGCGCATCGATTAGTGAAACAGCAGCACATGAATAGGTTTATTTGCCGCTGCGAGAGAGAAAGATGTCTTCCTTTTCTGCAGTGTTTACATATCTATTCTTGTATTTCAACCCCATTCAGGCGGATTAACTAGATCTACAACTATTTCACAGAATGCTTTTCAAAGTCTCGCGTTCATTTTGTTTCTGTAGGCTATAAGTTTAACAGGTAATCTTTCGGCTGCAACGTGTGCCTAAGGACGCGGAGTAGATATGCAGTGTAGATAAAAGTCAGACAACCTAGAACGTGTGGTCTGAGTAAACTTTACAAATGGTAAGGACAATCAAATCGCTTTGTTTGGGGTTCTCCTCTCACGTGGAAGTCCCATTTTGATATATTTGACCTTTAACCTACCACATAAGTTAAATGAAACTGTCAAGCCGATAGTGTGAACCAATATAATGCCATTTCAATTTTTTTTTTTTTGAGGAAAAAAAATGACTGCCCTCGGACAGTGTAGATGCAAGATCAGACTGCACTTTCTATTCAGTCTGATCTTGATCTATACTGTCCGCAATAGGTCATTGAGTGACGCTTAGTACCGTACGAGGTATAACCCTTTACCACACGGCAAAATTTCGGACCTATCCAGTTTGAAAGTATTTGCAGATGACAATTTCATAGTGGCTAAAATTACACAATTTTTCTTTGATAGTGTAGAAAACTTTGTTGGAAAAGGAGAAAATGCTGGTTACCAGCATTTTCTCCTTTTCCCACAATGTTTTCACAAAGCTTCTTTATCACGTTCGTTTAAAGTCATCAATATGTTGTAAAGGGTTAAGAAGTAAAATGGCTCTGAGATATCAGTTTTAAGGATGGATCGTATTGGACATGATAATGAAATAACAAAACGATATCATTGTTTCTTCATATTACGAAATACCAAGTGATGTGCACTAAAGATTTGTTCAATACTTCCATACTTGTTGAAACAATGCAATGTTGAACGTTCAACCTAAGGCTAGCGAGTATTGATTAACCTCAAGAGTGCAAAAGGTCAACTCACGTAGCCTTTGCACAGACAGTGTACATCATAATGCTCAAAACATGCAGTCTGAGAGAGGATTTTCAGTGTCCGATATTTTGGAACCTTTTTCTGGATCTGCCGGAAAATCTGACTCTGAACTATTCTTGGTGAATCTAAATAGCCTTTTCATTATTTTTTTTTCGGGAGCAGTTTATCCTATTACAAACGGTATACTTGACTTTTACACCACTGAGGTGCACATCCTTGAAAATGTGCAGTTATGTGAAAGAAGCCAAATTATGTTCTATAAACTGTTCCAAAATGATATTTTACTTACTTGAAAAGTTTTGCATCTCGAGGAATTGATAGTATTTATTTTAGGTCTTAGTATTAGTTTTATGACGAGGTAAGCATTGCCTACGAGCTACTTGGAGTCGTGTTAGTTTCAAGATACATCAGCCATGCTTTGTCAAAAGAGAGTTACATACATCTGGAAAAAGTATCGAACCTGGGTCCGTATTCACCAACAATTCTTAAGAATGTTCTTTGTCTTATTCTTCAAGATTTACGGAGTCTGAAACGGTTTAGCCAATCAGATGTTCTGTTTCTTTCACACTTACAAAATTCTGAAGAATAAGACTAAGAATGTTCTTAAGAATGGTTGGTGAATACGGACCCAGCTGGTCAGCCTGCACAGTCCGTGCAAAATTTCAAACGGCCATTCTACTTCATGAACAAATTTGTTGTAAGACAAAATGGAGTCAAGTGATACATTAATATTAGTTGTACGGTCAGGTGACAGGGGACTTGGAAACTTGTTAAAGGTTAATCATGTCGCCCCGAGCCGAAGGCGAGATGGCGACATGATTCACCACAGCCGTGAACAAGTTTCCATTGTCCCCTACCACCTGACCACACAACGAATTTATTATACTGCAAAGTTTTACCCTTTCAAAGCGCGTTAAGCGAAATTTTCCTGCTTTATAATTTCACGAATCGAGTATGCTGACGAAATAGAATATTCTTTTCCGTGTGTCCCAGTTCAATGAAAACTGACGTCACTGGAGACTGACGTCACTAACACGTGCAGTTTGGTGCATAAATGTGCAGTCTGGTGATCGATCGACGCCGCCATTTTGTATGCTGTGTTGCACGTATAGTGATGTTTACAGGATACTCAAAAGGGAAATTGGTTTTACGTGGTTTTTGCCAGGGAACATAATATATGTTCCCGGCATGTTAACCAATCACATCACGAGAAATGTCCTTGCAGTATAATAAAATTATACGGTGACTTGGTCAGCATGATGCATCACATAGATGCATTACCGGTAAGCCCCCTTTTGTCGGAGCATAGCTCATATACATGAGCA
The DNA here is from genome assembly GCA_943736015.1 of Tridacna crocea. Classification (NCBI taxonomy): domain Eukaryota; kingdom Metazoa; phylum Mollusca; class Bivalvia; order Cardiida; family Cardiidae; genus Tridacna; species Tridacna crocea. Next base: position 32,411,755 of record OX031056.1, read on the forward strand.
CCTTTCCTTTCATAGAGATTTCATTTCATTCCCATCTTATAATAGTTAATTTAAACCATAGCATCAGCAGTAATCTCGCTCTGTATGAATAGTTTCACTTTCGCATCATTTCTAATTGAACTTTACATCATCTAGATGCACTCTTCACTCATCGATTTCTCGATTATCTAAATATACGCAATAATTAAAAAGCTTAGTTCAAAGTGGCACGTGTAATTGACAAGTACACGGACATGCTATCAGAAATTTAGCTACATTGTTTCTGGATGGTTAAGAACTTGTTATCATGTGAAAACAAACATGCAAAACAATACGTCTTGAGATACCTGGCCTTCTGACGGGTATCAAACTTTTGAGGTATACTCGGATGGCTTGAACAAAATTCTCTAGTCCTTTCTCTAGTCCTTTTGGTTTCGAGTTACAATTATTTTACTACATTAATACTATTTAGGTTTGTTTGAAAATTTGAATAGACTTTAACACTGCATTCAAAAGGGTTTCGGTTATATCTATTCAGGTGTTTTACTTACACATTTTCATGTGACCTACTACACAAGCGATGATCAAACCAGGACTTTCTTGTCATAAATCCAGCTCTTTAACAGCTGATGTAGGGTGGACCCGTATGAAGTAAAAAGGGTATCATGGAAGCTAACGTATGCCAATCACCCAACGTAGCAGTCAAAAACGATCATCTGCCAAGGTTTTTGTTTTTGCTTGACACAAGTCAAACTGGTTAGATGCATCGAGAGAATCGTTGGAAATCTAATTAACTCGCTGTTTATCTTACGTAACCAAAACGTCAAACTGTTTGTTTCCTTTGCTCGACTAATTTTCTGCATTTGTTAAGTCAATTTAGCATTTGGCGCGATATTTTTAAAACATAGCATAAAACACTATGAATGCTTCTGTAATTGTTCAGATACAGTTGTTTTTTCTTTATTTTGGCGGACATCAAAGTCAATAATGGGTTAAAAAGAAAATTAAAAAAATGATACAGAGGGGCAATGACTTTTTGTAGAGACAGGACCGGAAGACAATTCACTGAATATTGTAAAATTCAATCAGATTTCAATCTTTAAGACTATCCGTATGATTGACAGATAAAAGGCCTCGGGTAATCAGATGTGGAAACATTGTGGGAAAAGGACAAAATGCTAGCATTTTTTTTCCTTTTCCTATTAAGCTTGCTACCCTGATATGGGCAAATTTGGCTCTTGACACATGTGATTTATTGCCAGTAAAACCATCTAGATTGAGTGAATCCAAAAGTTTGATGAGCAGTAAAGGATTAATATAGAACGGAATTAGACAGATGGGCTCCCAAACCGCGGTGTTCGAACAGACATGTATTCGATGGGTTAAGATATTTTACGAAAAAAAAAATGAAAACCGATTAAGTTTTGGCGCATACTGATTTGTTCGTCCTTGACAGCTGCCGTCTTACGGTGCCGCAGAATCTCGTATCGGCATGCGAGAAGTTAATCAGGAGCTAATTGATTATACTATTAGTATTATTATTCGCGTGCACCTGGCATCGACCCTGGCAAAAGAGATTAACATTTACCCTGCTGCTATAACCGGAACAAACTATTGTACAGGTTCATTTTATTGATTTTACATTGTGTTAATGTAAAGGTAATGCAATTAATTTGCAATCAAAAGGCAGCAAACAAAGATCTGATTGTATGGATATTGAGTATGATCTTGATCTTTTCTCTGCGTCTTCTCTGTGCAGAGAAGGTTATAATATGCGATATATGACAAGATGTGGATTTGAAATGATAGGATTGGTTTTTTTTTTGGCCTTGAGCTGGCACGCGCGTATTTATTATGATAGATTAGGTATTTTATCTTGGTTTCTTTTTTATGTGATTTAGGCTCTTGAATTCCGGAAGGGCTCTTTTTTTCTTTAGAAAAGTGTGCTCGGATTGAAACAAGACTTAAAAAAAACACCTTTGGTTACGCACAGGCACTTTAACCAATGGATTGCAAATCGTAATCTTAGTTGGTTCATTTGCTTTCTTTACTTTTTTTTCTTTCTTTAAGGGAGTATATATTATTTGCAGTATTCATTTTCCTCCCACTTTTCGACACTGCTTGAAAACTAAGTACTAATATGAGAAAAGAGGTAATGGAGTTTGTGTGTATGGCGCAAATAAGACCTGAAAGTAAAAGCAACAGAAACACACGTTCCATATTAAATCTCTCTCTAGTAAGTAATTTTAACCCCAAATCCCTGCCCTTGCCCCTAAAAAACAACAGCAACAACAAAGAAAAAAAATGCGGGCGACAGACAACCATGTTGCCGATCACACTATGTTTAACTATACTTTTTGTAGTATTCATTATATATATGGTCTATAATGCTATTAAGGCCACTTTTTGAACACTAAGCATACAAAGAGAGATCACCAAGCACGCAGTTTGATCTCGGCACAACACTGACCGACAGGCAGAGACATTCTGGCAAAATCCGGATTCCAATTCTAAATATTTGGAATTTTCAAAAAATATTCAGAAAACGATTCACGTCATTCACTCGGCATGAAAATTATTAACTAATTAAATCTAAAACGTTTTTTCTTATCATTTAAGCTCACAGAATTACTTCATAACTTCAATTTACTGACGATGTTGATAAAGATGTCATTTTACTTACTTTAGAATTTAGCACTATTAAGATGGTAAAATCCCTTATAAAAAAAAAACATTGAAAGTCACTTGCAAATCTAAAACCTGAAATGTGCTTTTTACACGTTGCGTCATGAGTGACACGTAAGAAAAAGGATCAATCGATTCAGTGATTTTAACTCTTTACCACACGATAAAATTTTAGACTGGTCCAAATTGAAAGCATTTGCAGACGACATAATAAAGGTGACTGAAAAATTGAAATTTGTTCTGGGAAGGGTAGAAAACACGGTGGGAAAATGAGAAAATGCTGGTAACCAGCATTTTCTCCTTTTCCAACATTGTTTTCAAAAGGCTTCTTTCCCGGGGGCGTCAAAAGTAGGGATTGTGTGGTAATGGGTTAAACCATGAAAAGGTGGCTTTTAAAATGTTTGTGAGGTAACAGTATTTCTTTTCTTTTTCGACAACGTTCGCTACAGTTTCAAAGACAAATTCCACCATCGTAGCCATATTTACAAAAACTTGTCGTCAGCAATTTTTTTACATGTACAAGCAGAGCTCCAAGTATTGGGAGTGATTTTGATTTCAGACTTGAAAATAGTACTTATTATCTATTGAATCCTATGTTGTGGATACTCATTAGAATTGTCTCATCGAGACAATTCTAATGAGTACCCACAACGTAGGGTTTCGAAGAGAAATAACAGATTTAAAGTACCATCACTCCCTCTTATCTGGAGCTCTGTACAATGTATGCAGCTGCACTCTTATACAAGAGATTTTAACATATTTCTTAGATGCATTACCCAAAGCAAGCCATCACATAATTATAGATCCATAAAGTCCGTTTTGCCTGACAACCGACTGAGCCATGAGGTATAGTGATCCTATGACACGCAAAAAATCCAAATAGCAAAAACTTATCTACCATGTCAGCCTGCACAGACTGTGCAGGCAGTCCTGGACCGATCCTTTTTGAAGATGCATCAAGGATTTATTTTTACAGAGCAGGAGTTGCATACAAGTTACGTCATTTCTTAAAGAGAAAAGGGTTTCGTACTTCCTGTTAACCTGAAACTTTACTCAAAAGTTCCATTTAAAAGAAAACAACTGCTGTACATGTGCAGGGGATCCTAGTTTATTTAAACATGCATTTGTTCGAGTAAATCATTGAATCCTCTACCACACGACACAATTATTGTATGGCTTGCAACACGCAAAAAGGTGCAAAAAGATGCATTTGGGCATTTGCGTTTAGTGTCGTCTTGGATTAGCCTGCACAATCCGCGCAGACTAATCCGAAACGACACTTCCCGTTTGTTTCTGTAATTTTCTGTTTTGCGCATGTCCACTGAAGGACAAAATCTAATAGTTGTAAAGTGCTGTCACGGATTAGCCTCCGCGAACTGCACAGGCTAATCCAAGACGAAGCATTACGTAAATGTCCGAATGTCTCTTTTTGCGTGTTGCAAACTAATTTATTTATACCTAGACTTGCCCAAATGTAAAGTATTTTTATTGCACAAAGAATGATTTCTGTCTCTGTAATGATAAAGAATAGTGTGGAAAACAGAAAAAAATAGTATCTCCTTTTCTCGGGGAAAAGCTTTCTTCCACAGGGTCTTTAAATCTCAGCATTGTTCGATAAATTCTGTTAAATCAGATGTGATGTATTGAAATGAATTTCAGTTTTATCTAAATTGGCTTCCATTTCCGTATTAAAACAAAACTCCTGTATGATATTCAATTGTTTTTGCCAATTAACAACAGTATCTGAACAATTAGCAATATCATCGGCAAACATTAGACAAATAGTATCCGGTATATTTTCGTTTATATAGATACCATTTTTGCAATTATTCTGTAATGTTGTACACAACTGGTTAATGAATAAGATGAAAATTATACTACTATTGCCTCCTTGTCTGGTGCCAACGTTACACTAAAAGAATCCATCAAGCCATTCTCTGTTTTTATACACGATGACAAATGAAAGAATACGCCATATTTTCTCGAAATTTCAAAAATCGATATTTTAAAATTTTTAAAGTTTTCTTGCAGGCCAAACAAATAATCGTAACAGTGTAGATCTAAGATCTGAGTGATTGAACTGTCTGTGGTGTCTGATCTTGATCCATATTGTCTGCAAAAGCACACAGGGTGCTGCTTACCGGCCTAAGGGTGAAGGTAAACTCAAGAGATACCATAAATAATTTGTAAATAATTTATTGTTTTACGGACTTAACCTCGGTATCTAGACGGTATTTCTTTCACAGAGGAGGAAAATCAAAATGGCTACAAATAAAACTCGCTCACTTATTTCATTAGAGGAGGGGGGAAGACATAAAAAAGAATATAATTCAATTTTCTAAAGATATCGAAAATGTTCCAATGGTATAGGCATACGAATGATTAGAATTAATGAATTTATGATGTAAACATGCACATCCTTGATCTTTGAGGCGTCACTGCGTACTTCAGTCAATCAGACAAAACTACTAAATACTGATAAACATGCATCTCTCTCTCTCTGAGTCAGTAAGTTACTATCTCACCGGTTCCTGTAGTGTGGATTTGTGATTGATTGTTTCATATGATAATGTGACATCCATCAAATAACGATGAATAGCCGTTTAGCAGACAATGGATTAAATGCATGTGTCCATCTACGTATCAATTGCGAATTTAGATCGTTCGACCACGGACATTTTGGCTACGAACGTTCAGTCCAGCTAAAAATACAAAGTAGAATGTCTTGGCAAGATGCTAATTTTGTGAATTTTTGCCTCAATAAAGATTATAAAAACATTTTTAGGAGAATGAGAAATTGATATACTTGACATATTTGGGATATTTCATTATTTTTTTTTAGATTTATCATTGAAGTTATCAAGAGGAAACTTCTTCAGTTTTAATTGATTGGTATTACAGATCAGAGTTACTCGCTGTCAAGTGTATTTTTGCTTTTATACTCAACTAAAAAGACGAAATTGTATTTGGTGATTCCTATAATTGCCAACTTACCAACTCTATAAATTAATGATGATAATGACTCAGAAATTCTATTTGCAACAAAGTATATATATAAAAAAAAACTAAGCAGTTTGTTATAGAAGATTGCATATAGTCATACTTTGTGGGAAAGGGGTTTGATTAATCTTTGTAATGCTCTTTACCAAGGACGTTGTTGCATCAGGTAGACCGATTTTACCTAAAGATCGACTGTACCGCTAGGTAAAGTCAGGTACAATGATCCTTTTATAGGCAGAAAGTTTTCAAAATACCTCGGTTAGTAGAGATATTGGTAGTTTTGAGCTCTATCTTTTTTCAAATAGGTTTCTTTTTTTTCCTGAAAAGGCCATAAGAAATATATGCATTTGAAATTAAATATCAAGAAGAAACCTAAAAAAAATGACCTCCAAATGTTGTTTTCAAAATCGACTTAAGTTACCATTACTGCGTCCAGATGAAAGAGAAGGATAATTAGAAAGCACTGCAAGAAGGGAGAATCCTCCAATCTTTCCTCATTTCCCTCTGCAGTGCATGATTTAGTAATTATTGTATACTCCATAAATCATGGTATAAACTGATACATCAGAAAATGTTCTTCAAAGCTCCCAGAAAACCACGATATACGAGAAAATAATGATGTTGGCAAGAAATATTTCATGATTAAAGGTTCATATAAATTAAGCCTACTTTAATTCCGACAAAAGCGGTATTTCTTTGTTTAGAAATAGAGCTAATTTGTGGGTACTCTAGAAAATTGTCTCGAAATAGAAACTTAGATTAACCATTATGCTACCGTCCGCCACTATGGATAGCTTTTGCAGAGGATGTACACCAAGATCTGTCTGCACATACGTACAGTCTGATCTTACTCTACGGCCTCGGCTGCTTTATCGGGAGCTTTGGTGAGATAAGGTAAGCCCGTATATATTTAGCAAAATATATTTTTGTAATCGTCAATAGTTTTTATCTGGAAGTATAAAAGTTAAACAACTAACATGATCTTGACTTCGTGAATCCCCGAAATGCATACCTATGCTCAGCAATTTATGTGTTTATTAAAAAAACCTTCCCTCTCACGGTATCTCAGCAACAACTCTTAACTCTTTACCAAACGAAAAAAATTTAGACATCTTCAAATCGAAAGCATTTGCAGACGACAAATGAATATGACTAATTAATTGAAACTTGAGTGTAGAAGATAAGAAAACATTGTGGGAAAAAGGAGAAAATGCTCCATGGTTACCAGCATTTTCTCCTTTTTTATACAATGTTTTCAGATGGGTTATTCCTGTGGGTGATAAAACCACGAATTGTTTGGTAAAGGTTTAAATTTGAATTCTTATATCAAAGATCAACCCTTTCCCAAACAATCCCTGGTTTTTACGATTCTGGAATAGTAGCCTTTTGAAAATATTTTGGGAAAAGGAAAAAATGCTGGTAACCAGCATTTTCTCCTTTACTATCAATGTTTTCTACCCTATCATACACAGAAATTATCTTTATAACAAGAGTTGAATTGTCGTGTGCAAATGCTTTCAATTTGGTCTAGTCCAAAAGTTTGTCGTTTTGGAAAGGGTTAACTGTCTGATGAACTAAGTCAGAACATGTGGTTTGATCTTGTCTAATGAAGTGTTAAGATCAAGATCTTTTAGAGTTTTAGTGGAATGTATTCTTGGCCAAAGACAGAGTTCAAGCTTATATATTTGGCGCCGAAGGAGTTCACACCAAAGACTGTCCTTAGTATCCCTGTATGTATGTCTGTGTACTTTTTATCAGCAATTCTTACACCTGTTGCATACGAGGCATGTTGAAATCACACCCGAGGAATAAACAAGTACTTTGACTAAATTACATGTTTTTGCTTCCCGTTACCGTGTTGAACATTCTTACTTAAAACCCTCCCCTCCCACACACACACCAATACACACACATACGCAAAGTCACACAGTCTTGCGATTCTTAAGGCAATTTTGGCTGCCTTTTGTTGAACATAAAGACCAAAATCCGACATCCGGGCCGATTTTGTGATCTATAGTGTTTATGAAATGCCAAGTTAAATCATTAGACATCTTTACAGATGACGAGTTTCCCTGGCTTTTGCAGTCCAGTCCACGGATTTGAATTTGATGGCTTTATTCACGAACACTTTCGGGCAACCAGCTCCGCTGGTGATCGAACCCGGATTTTTGGATTTCTGCAAAGCCAGTATCCGACCATTGAGCCACTTGTGCAGTAGTTTTGCAAATAAATATCGTGCTCTGCCATGGAACCACTCAGACAATATGAGATAATGATCTAGGACAAAAACGATCTCTCTCCGGAATTGTAATGGCTCTGCGAATTATTGTTCAATTTGCAGTAGCCATTTAGTTAGTAAATGAATTCGTGGTCAATTTCATCACATAATCCTTTGTCAAACGACTCCGTGATATTAAGAACAGGAGTGAGAAAGCCATTGAAAACATTGTGGGAAAAGGAGAAAATGCTGGTAATATCCTTTTCCCACAATGTTTTCTACCCTTTCTAATATAGGTTTAATTACTTGTGCTATATTTGTCTCTACCGTCTATAAGCGCTGGCTGTGAGGAAGATCGTCAGCCTCTTAACCATAAGGTCCTTAGTTCGATACCTGGGACAGGATGTCAACTTAATGATTTTTCATTGACCCACACATTCGGCGCGACTACTGGTGTAGTTCCCATGAAGCAGAATCGAGAGAGATCAGTGTAAGTTGTAAGAACTTGTTTCTTAATCGATGTGAAATGAATAGGTTAGTATTATTCTAATCGAAACAGCTATTTCCACTATAATATTATCCTAAAAAAGTTGCTATGGTTGAGTTTTTTTTGACTACTTTGACTGTGCCACTTCATCCATCTTTGACTTCTAAAAATTATCATCTATAAATCTAGGGCCACTCTATTCTCATTTCAAAGGAATATAATAATTACCTCCCTTTTCAGAAAAACCAACAAAAATATCAACAGATAACTCCAAGATGGACACCAAAAGAATTCCTGGTCGATTAAAAATGTACACAAATATTTTATCAGTATAAATCCTTATTTATCAACTAAAAAGAAATTTTATTCCATGTTGCACAAGAAGCGTTAGAATGGCAATACCTTAACTAACATGGCCGAATCTAAAACTTTGCAGTATGGTACATCAAGTTGGGCGTGTGCACGATATATCATACACAGAAAGTTGTTTGGTCTATTCCTTTTTTTTTTGCCACGTGATTTTATAATATCTGCAATTTACAGAACAGTAACACTCAAGTTTTCAAATAAATCTGATAATTTGAAGTCTTTGTAAGGATATACCATTGAAACTCCTCTCAGCACCAAATATACGAAGTGGACGTGTTCAAACTTAAAAGACGCACTTGTAAAACCGAAATTATTTCAGTTGAAATCCCGACGTTGTCAAGGATTTCGCAGCATGGCGGACAGTGTGGGCCGAAAATCAGAATTCAAGTTTGTTCAGCTTTATATTGACAATGAACGCTACAGCAATTCCAGTCACGTTAAGGGTTAGAAACAGTGTAACAGGAGTTATCGAAATAGTATAATTCATTCCCTTTTAACTCTTTACCACTCGACAAAATTAAAGACTAGTTCAAATTGAAAGCATTTACAGACGACAAAATATGTATATCTGCAAAACTAGAATTTCACTCCAGCAGGGTAGAAACATCGTGGGAAAAGGAGAAAATGCTGGTTACCAGCATTTTCTCCTTTTCCCACAATGTTTTCAAAAGGCTTCTATCTCAGGTCGTATAAACCAGGGACTTTTTGCTATAGGGATAATAAGTACGAGCAACTAGCTGATGAGACAATCACAGTCATTAGGTTACTTGGTACAAGTATCTGCATGTATCCTTTTTGTTCAAAGACAGAAACTGTTATTTCGACTGATAATGTCGCAGATCCCTGCAATTTTACTATGCAACTTCTTTTTTTGTCTACCTCCTTGTGTCCTGCAGACGACTGGTTAGCAAATCACCTTAATGAACACTTTGACGTAATGAGAAATTAATCTAAACGAGATGTTTTAGGAAAATCGCTTAGTATAGTATCATTTATATTGGCTCTTGACCGGCCCGAATGTACTCTGTAAGAACATCCGTTTGCAAACAGCCTTTAACCCTTTACTCCAAAGATACTCATTTCTACGCATTGCTTGTAAAAGCCTTTGGAAAACATTGTGGCAAAAGGTGAAATTGCTCATCACGAGCAATTTCACCTTTTGTCACAATGTTTTCCTTGCTATCAAAAGGTGTCATATACCCATAAGAAGCGCCATTTCTTGCTGTTATTTAGGGTCAATTAGAGATACCATAGAAATGCCTTATGGGGTAAAGGGTTAAGCTGTACACCTGTCTGATCGAAATGTCGATTTCATATACATTTTTTTTTGCCCAAACACCCAACCCATTTCAAATCATGTACAGGAAGAAGGCTTTTGAAAACAATATTTTGAAAAGGAGAAAATGCTTGTAACCAGCATTTTCTCCTTTTCCTACAGACTTTCCTTTTACTGTTTTTGTTCCTTTACAAATTCACTGTAATTATTTTAAGCCATATTGTATCCGTCGTTTGCAAATGCTTTGAATATGGATTGGCCAAAGGTTGTGTCACGGGTTAAAAGGGTAAGTCATAGGAAATTAGGAATGGTCGACATTCCATGTCAAGGTGTCAAACAACACCAGCAGGTGCACGGAAATGGTCCTTGTCGGCCGATGACGCAATAATGAAATCAGCGGCAGAATGTTTTGTTGAGACTATGTACATTGCAGCCACTAGGATAATAGAACAGAACAGAACTGAAATATTTTTTTGACACATCATAACGATTGATAACAATTAACAGTTAATTACAAATGCAATATATATAACATATTTCAAAAATAAAGAAGAAAATTAATTATTTCAGTGATTAGGTGGAAGTTCTGTTTAGGTATCTTAAAATGTCAGAGTGCTTCAAAAACTATTAATCTTTTTCCTGCAATGTTTTGTATCATTAATCGAATTTATTTAGTTGAGAGCTTTCGACAAGTTTTGACAGGATTGAACGTTGTGTTAAAAACATAAGTGTATCTTAACCATCACCCATATTCCTTGGTAGCACCATGAGAAAAGCTAATGCACTGCATTTCAGATTCATTTAACAATACAGATTAATATACCCATTCCTACGAAGATACGACATTTTGTTTTTGCAAGTTTATGAAAATGATCAGGGTTCATTTCAGCTTCATCCTTGTTGGCTAATTTTGTCCTCATTATTCTGTCAAATAAATAACTAAAATAGGATAGATTTAGCTAATTTAAAATGTTTCTTTAGAGTTAAAACAACGCTGTCATAAAATCGTCGACAGTGCTGATAAAAGATCAGTATGGTGAAAGTATGCTATCTGATCAGGATGCAAGGGTTAACTTGTTTCTTTTTTTTTTCAATTATTTTCAGTTCCAATGTACAGACCCGGAGTGACGTGAATGCGTATAAAACTTCATATTTTGTGATTATTTTTTTTTTGCGATTCCTATAATTTTTTGATGCCTCGTTTTCAAGTTCAAATACATGTATATATGAGTCATGTTCTGTAAAATGGGGTCCTAATGCAACTGCGAAAAGTATCGATTCAGGTCAAAATGCGCAGTCTGCGCAGGCTGACTTGTGCCGAAAATTTTCGCTATCTGAATTTTTTCTGCATGTACCAGGACCAGTCTACCTAATGATTAAGTCGGTCGTTAAATAACTGTCCGTAAGTATTTTATGTCTTGCTTGGTACCATGGATCACAGAGATAGATATCGTTTAAAATCATATCAAAATTTAAGAACAGAAGCACGGTATTTCGCAAACAGTACAAGGGTATTCGTGTATTTTGTTCTAGAATTACCAAGCAATTAAAGATGATTTATCTGAAAGATAATCCGGTATCTGTTTCCTTGAACTCAATAAAAACAATGCAGTTGTCTGCATCAGATAGTGACAGCTATTAGCCAATAGCTTATTTGCAGTGATATGTGCACTTTGTTGAGCGCAAGTCCTTTTTTGGCCATTTCGTCGGTTTACTTGAAAACATCGTAACAACAGCTTGAAACAAGCTGTAGGCACGGGTTTTTTGAAGTAAACCGACGATTTTCTAGACATCCTAGTTTTTTAATATCACCGACGAAAAAAACCGTATGAAAATATCGAAGGAGAATTAGAAATTTGTTTCTCTTCTTTCCAGAAGACTTGCAGAAGTATTGACGGAAAAGGGGAAAATGTTTGTAAATGTCTGAACCAGTTTTAATTTTTCGTCTTTCAAAGCTTTGAATTTGGATCATTCTAAATCTTTTCTTTCAGTTAAATAAAGAGCGAAAGTACTATTCTTCTATTGCAACAATGTTTCTTGCCATTTCAATGAAAAATGACAGCAACTTTACCACGTTTGATTAGTCGTTTATCAAGCTTTCAATATGGACTCGTCTAATCCAATGAATCTTTGTTCTTTACGACATACGCCCTGTGTTTTGCATACCAGATCTCTCTGGCTACGAGGACCTGTGCTCAAAAGCAATTCTATACTGTGCTTTACCCTTTACCACACAATCCCGACTTTTAACGACCTTGAGAAAGAAGCCCTTTAAAAACATTGTGGGAAAAGAAGAAAATGCTGGTAACCAGCATTTTCTCCTTTTCCCACAACATTATCTTCTTTTCTCAAAACAGATTTCAACTTTTCAGTCCCCAAATTTGTCGTCTGTAAATGCTTTTAACTTGGACCAGTCCAAAATTTTGTTGTTTGGTAAAGAGTTAACTCAAAAAATGTAAGTTTCAGTCCTAGCCACCTGTTTGGCAGAGATGTTCCTGGAACGGCCAAGAGCATGGCTTACATTGAAATTAGAAATGAATTTCCAACTGCTCGTGAATACCGATCTTGACTTCATCTTTCTGATTATGATAAAAATAATTGCACAAGTATCATAAATTTTATAATTACAATATACGTCAAGAAAGGGTTGCACATCCATATTAAATATAAACTACATTTTTCATCGGTGTTTGAAATGGTATTTATTTTGACGCTGAAATTAATTAACACTCAAGGTATGAAAGATACTTATATCAGGAAGAAAACAGTACAGGTTAACTTACTGTTTACAACAATTTTATGAATTATTATTCGACTTAAACTATATTACGGTAGTTTTTGTCTCACAACATCACAATAACGAGATCGACAAGTGACACTTGTATTTTTCCGAGGGAAATATAATTGTTAAGCATAAATTGCTCCCATCCATGGGCATATATGATTAATGTATTTGTAACGGTGGAATGGTTTATTATATAACAGGAACCATTACACGCATGTTCCACCCCTGCATATCGCAGGCGTTTTTTCCTAACCCGTATAATAAATGGCACAGAGGGCAGATCATATCTCGAGCCCGCACCTCTACATAATATTGTATTACGACAATGTCGTTATCGCGAATCAACAGTTTATATTACAAAAATAGAATATCTTGTCAACAATATGAGAAAACGGATATGAAACTTTATGCTTTGTTGCGCATGCATATTCTAGACGTAGATTACTTTAGCGCTATCAGTTAAACAGGAAATTAATTATGCCCAAGAAATATTCCTTGCACATAGGCACCTGTTGTCCCCAGTTATGTGATATATAATAAATCATTTGCTTTACTGATGTACCTGTCAGGTAAGGATCCTATGGCTTAGAACAAATCTGTCTGAGAAACCACCGGTTAAAGGTGATTTCTCGTCTATGAACACTATTAACAATAACGTAAGAATGCAGTATAGTTCCTCTGCAATGAACAATCAGCGAAAAAACACCACCTGCCTTTTCCTTAAGGCTGATAAATTGACTCTTACCATGGAAGTCCCGTGCATTTACGGCGCGTTAGAAAGTTCGTTTCGGAAAAGCAGAAAGTGCTGCTAACTAGGCCATTTCTCACGCTCAAAGAACAACCAGAGTTATACGTGCGTGTACAACATAGCTCTAAAGTATGTAACATAGCTCCTTCTGTCTTTTGAACTATTCTGGTAAATCACTGAAAAATTCTTTAGTGAAATACAACTTTTGCAATACCGAGAAACTTTGATAAAACTATTTCAAGATATACATGTATGTACATGCGCATACACAAAATGGGGCCAACAGCCTGCAGTGCTTACGACTTTTAAAAATACAATGTATGCAGTTGACCTTAAAATCCCTTTTGACTGTTTTCCTGTTTTGAGCTTCCCTGTATTTGATTAGCGAAGACAGTAAAGCAAGACATACATGCAGTCTGACCTTACTCTACCCTCTCCACTGCTCTAGAAGAAATCTCCTTCATACAACCCCTATTTATTCACAAATCATTTAACTCTTTCAGCGAAAATAAATAAACTTGACCTCTTTCTACGGCTCTAAAAAACAATCCACTAAAACCTAACTCTTTAACACACGAGAAAATTTTAGACTGGTCTAAACTGAAAGCATTTGCAGACGACAAAATAAAGGTGACTAAATAATTGAATTGTTCTGGGAAGGGTAGATAACACTGTGGGAAAAGGAGAAAATGCTGGTAACCAGCAGTTTCTCCTTTTCCCAGTGCTTTCAAAGGCTTCTTTCTCAGGGGCGTCAAAATTAGGGATTGTGTGGTAATGTGTTAAACAGATTTCGACTATTTAGGCTTGACTTCACAAGCGGATGGTATAGATCAAAGATCAGGAGGCACGTCCTGTGCAGTCTGATCTTGATCTATGCTGTCTGCAAAGTCACTGTTTTCTCCTGTGACGCCAAAAGGGTTAAAGTTTATTGTTGTTACCGTCACAAACGGTAAATTCGACGGGATAAAGTTGAAAATTCGACATGTTAAACGTTACAAGCGCATCTGTCTTTTGGAGGGTCTTCTGCTGCTGGTCAGACAATACACAAAACACGGCATTAGATTCATTGTTCACTGAAACATACAAAAGGGGCAGAAAGCCTTCGGAGGATCAGACAATCACGCAAAGACATAAACCTAAAAAAATATGAAACAAATAGTGAGCACATGTATACATCTCACATTCTTGTACGTTGATTGGTTCGTCTCCATTTTTATCTGCCTTTTTATGTTTTAAAGTACAATTTTAGTGTCAATTTTCAACCCTCCATCCAATTCTTCTAAGAAACCGTTATGAAAAAGATTACAAATACTATATACTCTAAATACCGGGTATTCCATTAGTTTAGTCGATAATGAGAAGATAAGGAGGTGGAAAAATCGGATAATGAGCTAAGTGAGCACCTAGATCAACTTATACAGGTTCATGTAGGTCACCGATAAGATTTACAACAAAATATTTTCTGCTGTGATTTCCATACCGAAACTGTCGGCTATTGAAAAACGAAGTTAAGTGTGTGTGTGTGTGGTGGGGGGGGGGGGGGGGAAAGAGGGGTGGAGTGGGTGGCAGGGGTGAAAGAATGGTAGTTATTTTCTAAACTTTAAAACGGTGTAAAACATGCATTGGATAGAAAAGATGATAGCTTAAGAAACGATTGGAACATAGAGACACTTTAATTTTGTAGGAAAAGTCTCTTATAGAGATATGACACAGTGGTGGTAAACTAATATCCAACGTGCTGGCAATAGTAATGGAAAGAGATGCTGGGTTAGGGTAAACATACTAGGAGGTATAACAACATGATGAAGGGATGTAAGGGCATCGCACTTTTTCTTCTATAAGAAAAAAAGGCAACATAGTTCGAATGTCAAATTAGATTCTTTTGTTTTTGAAATATTTAGCTCTTTTAAGGAAAGAGAAAGAGTCATTAACTTACGAAATTTTAGGAGCAACATGTACATGTACCTTTGCAGAGAATATAGATTCGAAACGTGGACTGCTAAAAGAGATCAGTCAGATCATGAATCTACAGAAAATAAAAACTGCTGCATATTTTGAGATACTAAAATTCTGAAACACACGCTGGCTGTTATTTTGATAAAATTGTTCGGCGCTCTGGCAAAAATGGGTTTAGTGTGATTCACTATACATTATACCTAGCATGTCATCAGATAACGGATAACCATGAATCCATAAAGCCAATTTCGTTTAACAACCGACTCGATCATGAGGCAGAATGGTCCTTTAACTCTCTACCTTACGATCCCGACTTATAACGACCCTGAAAGAAAAGCCTTTTGAAAACATTGAGGGAAAAGGAGAAAATGCTGGTTACCAGCATTTTCTCCTTTTCCCACAATGTTTTTTTACCCCACTGGAAACAAATTTCAATTTTTGAGTCACCTTTATTTTGTCGTCTGCAAGTGCTTTCAATTTGGACCAGTCTAAGATTTTGTCGTTTGGTAAAGAATTAACATGAAGAATTTATAAATAGCAAATAAGTATCGACCTATGTCAGCCTGTGCTGACTGCACAGGCTGACAGGGGCCGATAGTTTTTTGCAGATAATTTAAACCACTTTTCAAAGAGCAGGACATAAATGTTTTTTTTTTATATTAAAGCTCTGTTGATTTTCTGATGTAAAGTCTCCAGTCTATGTATTAAGTCTTTTGAACGGATCAATCATGCCTACGATTCAATTAACGAGCAATTGGTGCGATATTAAGGTGTGTGTGATTTGATCAAATCTGCTATGACGCAGATTAAACTATAAATACTAACTAATTATTTTAGAAATATATTTTATTAGCCCTATACAATTATACTGGCAAAAAGTGAAGAGAATGGAGAGCGTTTACAGAAGGGATATTAGGTAAGGATTCAGGGATAACAAAAGCCTCTGGAACTGCTGGACTTTTTTATTCTGAAAAGAAAAATTCAGCTTCTTTCAGCCGTATTCTGCTGGATTCGACTGGAACGATAGCTTTTTGATTGTTAAACTTTTGTTTAAGGTTATAGGAAAGCTTTAAATACGAAAGAAGTTAAAGGTTATCACAGGGGACAGGAGAAATCAGACTGGACATATATGAAGGCTGGTGTTTGTCTATCTTATGCGTAAAATACTTTGACGGTCACGGTTTGGAAGAATCATGTATTGGCTTACTTCAAATTTTCCCGTCAGAAGTACATGTACTACTACATGTAAATACATGGAAGGAGGACAGGGAAATAGACAGACATTTCCAGACCTCTGAAGACAGGAAAGATGACCATTCGAAGCATAGTACACTTTATCTTTTGAGTGAACTTGGAAAACAAAGTTAAGAAAAGAAGCAGATGCTCTTCTTGTAGAAATATTTACAAATTTAAGCAAACACACCTTTCTCTTCCTTTGACACCAAAAACACATATCAGATTGGCCATGCCTTAAGGGTGTAACAGAAAAAAAATGAATATATATAGCCAATTGAGGTAACCTGATTAGCGGCGTTGTGTAACCGATGGCTGGGACTATATCGATATTTTCTTTGACGTCATTTAGCATGTCTTCCGTATCTGAACTTTTCATTAATTTGTGTATCGGGCCGGTGGAAAAAAATTCTAATCTCTTGAACAAAGATGTAGGTAAATCTAGATCATGCATAGCATTTTAAGCGTTCAAGTTTTAAGTCAATGTTTTTTGACTTACTCAGAACACGATTTAGTCTAAATAAACTTATGTTATCGTTTTTATATTAGATTCACCTTGAAGAACTCATGACCACAGAATACAATAAAATCATTTTGAGTCCGCTCACAAACAGAATGTAAAATCTGTTTCTAAAGACCAAGCATGCTCTAACTGTTCAAAGTCTATATGTAGAAACGGAAATCGATATCTTTGTTCGAAACAAACAAAGCAAATGAATAAAAAAAGAAAAATGACAATTACGACGGTTTAAGTCATGCTCCGGTTTTTGAAAGCACTGCGAAGTGTTTCGTATTTTGGATTAGTGATACGGAAATAGCGATCGTTTTGCAATTTGCAAAATTTCCTTCCGACTTTGGAATAATAACTTGATTTGGATGAAGAAGTTACCAAAACAGCATTTAATTAAGTCCTTTCACGCTTTAGGTGTTTAATACGTTTTTCGTTTATTAATCGAGGAAAGGCTATGACGCACATACATGTTGCGAAATATTTGGTGATAAATTTCCATGGTGCTCTACGAAAACGTGGTAGAATGGATCTGCTAAAAGTATTGACTCTAATCAGCCTAAATTTGCACTTGGTAACTTTTTATTACAACGCGAGAATCATCCTACTTCATAATTCAGTCGGCAAAATAGATCCATACTAAGCCACTACTTGCTACGAAGCTATATCAAACCTCCTTTTCCAGAGTAACTGTTCATAGAGCTTTCGACTCTTCGAGATTATCGTTACTTAACCCTTTGCCCCACAATGACACCTTTTAATAACCCAAAGGAAGAACCCTTTTGAAAACATGGTAAGAAAAGACGAACATGCTCGTAACCAGCATTTTCTTCTTTTCCCACAATGTTTTCTATCCTTTCTAAAATCCCATTCCAGTTTTTGATTCATATTTATTATTTTGACCGCAAATGCTCTCAATTTGGACTAGTATTAAATTTTGTCGTTTGGTAAAGAGTTAATTATTTCGGGATGGTGATGAATCAGATAATTGTACGTAGAACATGCAGTCTTACTTTCCTTTTCTTGAATTTTTTACTTTTAGGTGAGTTATTAAAGACGGGGCCTGAAGGAAGTCCATGGTAGTAATGGGTTTTCAAAAGCAGCTCGATTGCCGTGGAATGTAGCTTTCCAAATATGGGAGCACCTGCAGATGATAACATTAAAAGTGATTCAAACGACTTTAGATGCCTGTAGATGTCTGTAGCCCAAATGATGTTTTCTGGCCTTTAAAGCGTAAAAAACGTTGTGGGGAAAGGAGAAAATGCTTGTTACCAGCATTTTCTCCTTTTCCCACAGCGTTTTCAAGAAAGCCTTTTCCCTATAGACTGTTAAACCTGGGATTGTTTTGTAGAGGTTTAAGGTCATGATACAACTCTATTCCCTGTTTTGTAAGTGTCATTGTTAATAATGTGCATTTCGTTGTCTTATCCACGGAAAACGAAATCAAAGCCTTTTGGCGTCAATGAACACAACTTATATTGAGAAAGCGTCTCTATTTCCTACACAGGAAGACCTCCAAGTTCCTTAAAGCTATATAATGGCTTCACGATGACTGACCTTCTTAAATCATGAATCATGGCATAAATATTGAATGAAGACAGTTTCAGAGATTTGTCTTTGGAATGGTATTTTCTGCACAAATTCTTTTTTCCCTTTTCAACAAGACTTCGGTAACACGGAACTTAGAAAGGGAGCCAATCGTTTGATGGGAAATGAGTTGACCCTTCTCCCCCCACCACTTTGGGAAGGTGGAGTTAGGGGGTAGGGAAAAGTTAAAAAAGCCCAATAGACCCCTAGAAGAGCAACTGGAGCCAATGATGACGTTATGGTTATAAAAAAGAGTAGGTCTTGCTTTTGATAATGTACCTTCTCTTTGGTTTTTGCTTAAAAGCCTTTAAAAGGCTTGTCATGTCCAAACATAGTCAGTCTTTCCCCAGCGTTTTTTTTGTTCTATAGAAACATCTAAGCATTTCAGTCTTTTGAAGTGCCGCTCTGTCTTACAGAATGAGGTACTTTTTCAGCAATATATTGTAGTTTTGTAAATAGGAGGGCCTTAGATGCACTGCGTGCAGTCTGGTGCACGAAACACACACTCACGCGAGATGTGTGTGGTGGGATTGCTTTACTTCGCGTGCATCACGACAAGCTACTTATCAAAGATGTTTAAATAAGTGGATAGAGATGATGTACAGAACGTTTCATGTTATTTATTTGTGTTGTCAGTAGACATGAAATAGGTGTTTAATTAGGAGGCTGAACGCCATCAATCCCCATTCATCAGAACAAGTATCGCACCTGTGCTTAATGGCTGTGTTATCAAAGTATTAGTCTCTCATAGAAGTATATTAATTTATTTGCAGCTAGATAAATAAGATTTGACTGCCTTTTTCCAAGAGCTGCAATACAAACTGAAAGTTCCGCGGAAAAGCAAGATGACGATCATTATCAAGTATCCAGCTATAAATGTTGTAGATCCAAGTACATTTCTTGTCCCGTATTCAGCTGTATGTGCTACTCTTTATACTGGTAACATTACATTTGAGACACACTGAAACTGTCGTCTGCAAATGCTTGTAAAGCGTCAAAATGGTGAATCTTGGGAGCGTATGCATCATGTAGAACTATTTCTTAGTCACTAATGTAATTTGTTGCAATATGTGAATCTAAAGGCGATCGGATTTATTATCTGCTAGTATATTAAAACAGTGGTAATGACGAATAAATGGTATAAATGTATACTAATATATGTAAATGAGAGAAAACAACATGTGACTTTATATCTCAGAAACAAAAAATAGACTCGGTAAAGTATACAGTATAGGCAAAATAAAGTACAGTATATTTGATCTGCTCAAAGTATTAATTCGATCAGGACTGCACAGTGCTATTTGGCGATGACAAATCATGATAAAAATGCGAAGAGGTTGACAAAGGATCAAAAGATCTAAACTAAACAACACTGTGAAGAAAAATCTTGCAGGTAAAATAGATCTCATAAAATCACATGTCGTTTCACGTTTCTTGTCTATAAATTGACCGTACGTAAAAAGTTCTTTCCTTCCCATGGAAACAGATTACTTGACAGTTCCCAGCGCAACGACATAAAGAGCTGTTTAATGCCATGCGAAAAATAGTTTTCTGTCTACCTTATGGTATTTGTCCGCGGTTAACCTTTACACACAATCCAGACATCAAACGACACTTCGAAACCGTATAGAAAAAAAAGGAAAAAGCTTGTAACCAGTATCTTCTCCTGTGCCCACAATGTTTTCTGCATGTTCACAGAAAGTTTCATAATTTGAGCAACATTCAATTTGTCTTCTGCAAATGTTTTCTATTGAGATTGCACTATTTTTTTTGTCGTGTGGTAAAGAGATAACTCTCAAGTGTGTACCTATCGATTTTGGAGTTTTAACATTTCACCGCAAATTCGATATTTTACCTGCAGATGGCAACTTTCGAAAAGCAATCCTGGAATGAATCGATTGTTTGTTATCAAACAGCAGCTAATTATTCACTTATTACATTTCATTTCGAATGAAAATAGACAAGTTTCTTCCCTTCAAAGTATTCTCCTTTTTGTCACAAGTGCTATTCAGTGCTATGTTTCACAACAGCATGTACACGTATTGTGATGGGTTAGTTCTAAGAGATTTCTACAGATAAAACTCCTATACATTTTACACAGGGGACACCATGGCAAATTTTCAGCTTTGTTTTATGTGATTCACATCGATTTTTTTTCTTTTCAGAATTCGAATCCTTCATGATCTCAAAAACAATACGATCAAAGCTTTCAAATTGAACAGACAAACATTTTGTAGCCTTAAGGGCATTCTTTCGCTGCTGATAAAAAATAGGTAGCCTGTTGTATTTAAAAAGTTCAACGTGAAATTCAAAAGTCATGATATGTATAATGATAAGTATAATGTCTTATAGTGTCAATTGTCGGAAAATTATCTTATATAGAAACTCTGAATTGAATAACTGATCTCACGTATGTATCTAGAAAAATCTTACTGAAATTTAGTTACATCTGCCATTCCTTACGCCCCGTTTCGCTGCTTAAATAGTGCCGTTTTTAGTCCCTTTTGTACTTTAATTGTTGCTCGTTTCCAGCCATTTCAATTTTCAGTTGTGTCAGGCAGACATAAACAATGCCTCTCGCGGTAGTTTGGAAAGAAGTCGACTCTAATTCTGAAGTCCAAGAACATATATGACGCTTCATCAATTGAGACAATACACCGCAACTAATCAGATGCCATGAACGTTTGGAATTACAGTTGGAAATATATATTTACAGGGTTGAGATTCTCAGCCTCTTGGACTTCGGAAGACCCAGGAAATAAATGTTGGCTACTACTTTTCATCTTGATGCACGTTGTCCATCACTGTTTTTACTTTACTTAACCCTATAAAATAGAAGTCTTTATCCTGATCCTCCAAGTGCTCATTTACTGTATTTATGACATCTTCATTGCTTCATAATTGTCTACTTTGAAGCTTAGTTTTCAGCTTTGGGAAAGGATAGAAGTCAGAAGGGGCTAAATCAGGAGTGTGGTGGGGGCAGTTGTGAGGAAGTAATAGGTGCATTGTTCTGAAAGAGTAGATCGCTTCGAGACAGTTTTGTCAGTTTTGTCAGTTTTACACATCCTCATTCTCTACATACTAACTTCCTTGTGTAATCAAGATCATCGGATTCTATTCACTGAATCTATGAGTTTCAATAAGATTAAATTGTTGACTGATCGGAAGTTTGTGTCAATGCATCGAGTCTTATTTTGTTGGATCAAGAACTATTTGATCGTTCCTCGAATCTACATTGGAAGAATTAACGTGAACGTAAAAAAAAACTTCATACCAAATTTTATAACGCAAGTGCCGAGCAGAAGCTTGTTTGTATTTAGTACATGCTGTAAAAATTGCAAACCTTCCAATGATGATACTAGAGATTCCAGGTGTAGGCTTAAGTAACGGATGCTGATATCCGCTTGTAATTATTTGAATATAATGTGCAAGTGCTTGCATGACGTAAATCGGAGCTCCAGATAGTGGGAGTGATCCTGAATTAAAAATATTTATAATTTTCAGCCAAAACCTATGCTATGGGTACTCATTGGAATCGTCTCAACGAGACAATTCTAATGAGTACCCACAATACAAGGTTTGGAATAGAAATAATGGATTTACAATACCATCGCTGCCTCTTATCTGGAACTGTGGTAAATATTAACCCTTTACCAAACAAACCCTAACTGTTAACGAACCTGAGAAAGAAGCCTTTTGAAAACATTATGGGAAAAAGAGAAAATGCTGGTAACCAGCATTTCTCTTTTTTCCACAATTTTTTTCTTTTTTTCTCAAAATAGATTTCACTATACAGATCACATTTACTTTGTCGTCTGCTAATGCTCTCAGTTAGGACTGGTATACAATTTTGTCCTTTGGTAAGGAAAAACAATAACTTTTCACCTGATCTGAGTCATTTTGAACTATCCATATAGAAAGCATGTGTTGAAAACATTTGAAGGATGTCGAAATGGAAGTGGTCATGAGTTGTGTGGTCAAATAATGGGTAAAGGCAACAAAATATCACCTTTCTAAACAACGATTACGTAATCACTGTTTCAGTGAAATTGGTTTTATACTGTTTGGATTTTTTTTGATGCGCCATATCACATTTTTTCCATTATATTTGGTTTCGCTAGCGATTTGTCTATGGAATTTTTCTTAACATGAATCGCAACCTAAACATATAGTTTAAGGACACAAAATTTTGCTTTATTTTCACACAATTTATCCCTTCTTTTTCGTCTGAAGAGTCAGAAAACTGCATTCAAGTGACACATCTATTTACTTGACTAAAATTGTCTGAATCTTTAAGTATGGGCATACATTGATTGGTTGTATTATGCTTTTCGCCGTTTTCAACATATTTCGGTTATGTTTCAATATTGTTTCAAAGCCAATGGCTGCTTCCCACAAATCCATCGTCGAAACTATTGTCAGCGGTGACATGGGAATGAAACCTATCGCAATGACTCTCACCGATTCTCGGAAAGAAATTGACCTGGCAGGAGATCGAACCAGCGACTCCTTGTTCCTAAGTCCTATGCACTACCACCTGAACTACCAGGGCTTGGCATGGTTAAACATCTGAATTCGAATTCTCAATCAGTGTAAGTAATGAAGAAAAGATCAAATCAAAAATTGTGTCACGAGTTGAAATCTTTCCGAAACGAGAAAATCTTCACTTGAATCGAAATTGGAATCAATCGAATTGAAATTGGGACAAATGAGCTAGAGTTCACTGATAAGGTAGAAAATATGAGAAAGAAAGAGGAAATAAATGCTAGTTATCATCCTCTTCTCCTTCCTCCACAATATGAAACAAAAAAGAAAAGAAAAAGTGTTGACTATGCCATGTCCGTGTCAATCATGAATCTTGAATGATTCAACTGGTTTGGTCGTACCCAAATGTTGTTGGCCTCCATAGATAAATCTGAGGGAAATCATATCGGTACAATGCAATGCAGAAGAAGTGAAGATAATATTGGTTATGGAAGGATAACGTTATAAGAGCTTGCACTGGGTTACTGCACTGTGCATTGATTTGTTTTTGAATGATGTTGCGTAACATATGGTAGTGTGTAGTCATGTAACGCTTATGAAATTGTATGCTCGTTAACAACACACAAAAACATTTGATTAGGCGTACGGGGAAAGTGCGAACGCGAAATATTCTCATCATGTTTTCCTGAGTTATAGTTTTAGTCATTCCTATTGTGGTACGTTTTTGCAAATATTTTCGTTCTTGAGTGTACTTTGCACTTGTAATGCATTTTCTCATGATGCACTTTTCTGCTGTGCCTTACGTCTTTGTAAGTCGTTTTCATTCTAAGTGTCCAATCTTTATCAGACACCGTTCATGTTACTTAACGACTTATACTCTTCAGACGACTTCTGGATTTGCAAGTACAAACGCAAGGAACTCAAGAGAACTCAAGTGAGCATCATTTGAACAAAACGAAATTACCAATTATAAATTGCTAGGTAAACAATGAAGACAATATTACATCTATTGCTTGTAACAGGTAATTGCAGATTTCTCGGAAAAGTTTTCAAATTGTTTTTGCAAGGACCTTAATGGCGACTTTTCATGGTAATAAACTGTATGTGACGATATGAACCAAGGTGATTTCAAATTTCATATTTGTGACCTGGTACACAAAAAGGGACCATCTGGGATTTTCGTACATCAATTGAGTGAAAAGAGATCATAGATAGTACAGTTCAATTTAAGCTGGTAGTTCAAAAATGATTGCATAGTAAGGTAGAATGACCACTGTTCACATAGAAAATATCAGAACAGCGAAAAGTATTGACCCTGGTCGGCCTGCGCAATCAGGGTCTACACTTTTCGCAGTTCCCAGATGGTCCCTTTTTGCGTGACGGGTCACCTTTAATCAATTTGCCAAACCTATCTTCTCGGTCCAAACATTTTTATCGGAGCATTAGAAAAGTTAATCAGGAATTTTAGATGCAGCTGTCTGATATTAATCTGCAGTGTTCGCATATTCGTATTGAATATCGTTGATTAGCATTCCTTTAATCACTAACGAATTCTTCAATAACAAATTTCACTAAAAAACTTCAATATCCTAGAAAAAGGTCAGTATCGGAATATAGTTTTGGTCGAAAATTACAATTAACTGAGAGACCTCTAAATAAATGCTAATGGATGGAATCCGAATGTCATCAAAATGTAGAAAGACGGCCTAGGTGAATAAAAAAATGTACTCATTGTAAATAAAGTACTTGACAAATGCGAGCAACTTTTAAAACATGTCGATTATTTTTTTCAAAAAAATAAAAGCCCAATAATTCTTTTAAAAATGGAGAACCATTCCAACCCAAATATAAATTTTGAAAAGGGCAAACGAACAAATAGTTAGTTTTTTTTCTTTAACGAATTAACATTTTGTTATTACAACCATTTGGTTGATGAAAAAGTTAAAATCTATGAGCCGTAATTGACAAAAAAGGCTTCATCATTGTATTGGACAAATTTGATCACGATTTCTATACACATATTGGATAGAGTCACGATCCTGAAGAATTTACGCTCATTTTTTTTTCTAAAACAGATTTACACCTTGCGTAAAATTCACTTACGTCGTACTTAAGTTTTCCAGGTTAGAATAAATCAACATGTTTATTATGCATACCTTAAATTCCTTTCCTGACCTCAAGTAAAGTTTGAGTAAAAATTAGGCTCCTGATGGGAAACATATGTACATGTTCTCTTTAAAGAAAAGATAGCGAGGTATGTGTAAATATAATTAGATTTGTAAACCTCATAGACCGGTTGGAAGTCTACAATCCTATATTGCGATATCTGGGTCCGTATTCACCAACCAAACTTAATAACGTTCTTAGTCTTATGCTCCAAAATTCGCTAAATTTGAAAGTAACACAACTTCTGATTGGCTAAACCAATGGTTTAGCCAATTCGAAGTTGTGTTACTTTCAAATTTAGTAATTCTTAAAGAATAAGACCAAGAATATTCTTAAGAATGGTTGGAGAATACGGACCCTGCGTTATCTATGGACTACTTTAGGTGGTTTGATTGAGGGTAAATGTGCATGCATACGTGTTCTACTCATTCTTTGATCTTTCGCATAACAGATTGAAGATACAATAGTGACTCATATTTTAATCGACGGATTTATGTTACGTATTACGTATAGTCGCCAGTGTAGGATCATTTGAATATCGATCACTAAAGAGTCATACTTGATTACAGAACATAACAGTTAAATGTTGAGAGTATCTTATTTCATAATTATGACCATTCTCAGTTGTGTAAAATTATTTTTGCTGGCAAATATGATAACACGGATATCTTAGTCACAGACAAAACATTCACAATGTACGGGCTTGTGTATATCCTGCACAGAAGGAGCATCGGACATTTGCGTAAAACGTCGTCTCGAATAAGTCTGCGCAGTCCGCGCAGGTTTATCCGTAACGGTACTTCCCATTCTTGTGTAATTTTCCGTTTTGCACTAGTCTACTGTCGGACAAAATCTAATGTTGCCCTAAAGTGATTTGTCAGGCCAGACTGCGCGAATTGCGCCGGCTGATCCTAGACGACACTATATGCGAATGTCCAAAAGCCCCTTTACGCATGTTTTTTTTTTCTAGTTTAAGATTCTGATTTTGGAAAACTCGAGTTCTAACTGTCATGTGCACAGAATTCGACGTAGAAGAACATTATTATAAATCTAGAATGTTTAACGAAGATGGGACTAAGGTTGTCCAGGTGTATTACATATTTCAAGGCCTTTGTGGCTGCTTTTCAAAGAAAATAATCTCATTGCGTGCTGTTAGTAGTTATAAATCTGAAATCTGTCGGACACCGAGCTTTGTTCTGCAAGAAAACTAGATTTACGACGGGTTGTTTTTTCCCTTTTCGCAATTACCTTCAAAGAGGCCACAATCTTCTTGTCACCCGCCATTTAAATAAAACTCTTCTAGTGTTTTTTTTTTTCAAAACTGACAACGGCACTTTCGATCGCACCTTACGGTATCCGCATTTTTTCGAACAAGCGTGTGCATGAAATATTACTTCATGGAAGACGAACAATTTCGTCTTGTTGCTTTTATATTGAGGTCTAGTGTCAAAGTGGACATTGCCTGTATGTTATAATTTGATCTTATGTCGTTTCTTCGTATTTGCATTTACTCCCGCATTGAGACCATATTCGTTAGTATTATCCATACTTTACTAAAATGTGGTGACAGAATGATTGCCACAAAACAGAACATGCACACTTTTACACAGCTTACCAGTATTTACGTAACAATTTACCAAACGACCAAATTTTTGACGGCACAAATTGAAAGCATCCGCAGACGACAAATTAAATATTGATTCAATGGTGTTATTTCTGTATTTGATTGGCTAGAAAAAATTGTGGAAAAAGGAGAAAATGCTGATTTTCAAAAGGCTTCCTCCACAAGGTCTTAAAAAGTTTATGCACTGTGTGGTACATGTAAATGGTAAAACACTCTGAAGGAGCTAAGTCTAGGATGCAGTCGTTCATTTTACCTTATCGATGCGAACTGATTATATTCCATCTTGTTTAAAATTAAGAACAGTGATAGTTTTAACATTTTGCGCCGTGAAAAATTGAACACGGAGCTTTTTTTCACATTACTGGATGCAGCCGTGTTAAAAATTAAATGACTGTAATTGAATTCAACTTAAGTGTGGCAGCTGTGAGATTCTATACACTGAATTCAACTTTAGTGGCTGTAGTGTAATTCTATACACTTTGCAAATGAATTCATTGTATAGAGTTATGATTCGGTTTCAGTTTATTCAGCATAAATTTACACACGTTGTAGCTGAAAGGATGTAAATACAATCAACATTTGCCTATGCATTCAAAAAAAGAATATGAACAATATACATGCCCATGATTTCTTTTGTTACCGAGTAGCGACAGTAACAGACTTCCTTTTTTTTGTATAATAAATCATTCATAGGTGTTATCTTGGGACAAAAGGCAAAAGGTTGGAAAAAAGTCAATGCCTTTCACGGTCATTATTTTTCAGTTCCTTGGCGTATTGGGTCATAATATTATTTTTGGTGGCTATTCTTCATCATGATTTGGGTAAATTATCAAGACTTAAACTGCGATTGAGCATCTTTGTTCAAATACAACTTTGTGAAAGATGAAATGTACATAAATGAAACAAAAAAGCTGGAGAGTTCACCTTATAAAGCAATTTAACAGATACATGAGTTTATAGCCCTCTCCATAAAGTGCAATCAGTTTCCTGTTTACCTGGCGCTTGCATTATTCATGAACTGACCGCACTATATGGCATCTATGGCGAAGGTAGATCAATAACCTTGAGATGAGGGTCGACTAGTGAATTCCATAGATGTTATCGTAAGACTATTCACTTGTAAAAACTTCAGCTTTATCGCAGCATAACGACTATTGATGAAGTTTTATAAGAGGCAGCACCTGCCTCTCTTGAACTTCTTTCTTATTTCTGGTATAAAAAAGAGAGAAATAATGTTCACATAAAACAGAAATCGTCAATAAATGTCAGATACCAATTTGTGCCGTCATATGTAGTGTAAATCCTTCTGTTTTAGATGATTTTAAGGGTTTATTTGTTTAGAGCCTTCTTGCAATAATATACTAAACATGTATCACGGCGACAAAGGCAACTTCACATGCGTACTATATACTACCATGTACATTGCATGTGTCTACAATTAGTTTACGTGAAATCAAAGACTAAAAAAATACACCATACTTTTCAGTTTGGACAAAGATATTTGTGTGGGGATGGGGTTTCATGTGCAGAGAAAAACGGAAAAGGGTTCAAGCAGGGAGGTAGCCATAGCCATTCCCCCTGCAAACAAAATTAATTTTGAACTACAGTCCGTGTTTTCTGCTCTCATCTCCTGAGGTTACCCCTACACCCTCCCTCCCCCCCCCCCCCCCTCTACCCTTTAGAAATATTGTGCGCTGGTCCAAGATAAGTTTTTGTATTCCATATTCGATGAGAGTTTTCATTCTTCCGTCTCCGTTGAATGGTATTATCTAACTTTTGCAAATGCATTTGGTTGCATCTTTGTTCTTCATTAGACTTTCGCAAAACAGAAAATTACATCAAAACGGAAATTGCCCTCTCTGGTTAATCTGCACGGATTGCACAGGCTGACCCAAGACGACACTTTACGAAATAGTTGTGAGATACTGAAGCTGAAAAAGCACCATAAATTGAATGTTCACGTTACAATCTTATCTCGTTTCTGACGAACACAATAAATTGATCTGTTTTTCAGAACATAACATTTCAGACAAAATCACGGCTTTAAGTTGATAGCAAGTGCTTACTCTAAAGCATGCTAATTGATTCAAAAGTCTATGCTGAATCGATCATTTGAAACAAGAGAGGTATATGTGTTGAGTTGTTTGTCGCATAAAAGGCCACAGTCGTTGTTTTATGCTCCATATAACGTTTTATTAGATCATAACCCATGTCTTTTGCCCTGGTTGTAAGTTATAGTTTAGCATCCTACTTTACTGTGATCTTTTCCTTATTTGACAGTACAGCAATAACTTTTGTGACATTTTCAAATGGCGCTTGGTCTCCTTTCAGCGGCATATCAGTTATTTTTACTGCTACGGCCTACTGGTTGAAAAGACTTACAGGGCTTCACTAGATGATTATATAGTGCTTTGTTAGGCTCTTTATTTCCAGCTTACATGCCAAAGAATTCAGAATCGAAACTAAGAATCATACCTGTAACCTTTGTAATGAAAAAAAACCTCTTTAAACCTTTTAATAGACGTCAATATTTCAGATCGGGCCGTTGCAGTGGACAAATATAAATTTGAATTAAATGTTGAAATATGTCTCTGAAGTGTTAGGTGACCTTGTGGGAAAAGGTGAAAATGCTGGTAGTTACTTTCTCCTCTTCCCAACAGTTGTTTAAAGGCTTTTTTTCTAAAGGTCATCGAAATCCGGAATTGTTGGTAATAGGTTCATCACAGACAAGAACATGCTATTCTAGCATATCGATTTAGGATATGTTTCAAACACAGAGAGTGAGGGACAGAGAGAGAGAGAGGGAAGGAGGAAGGGAGAGGTATATTACCAATATTGCTAGAACTGTGTTTTATGGTGATCTAGGGGACATGATTTTGATCTGTACATGCGGATCAATATTCGTTGAATATTATGGAACGTCCCCTTGTAAAATGTTGTCTAGCAATAAACGGTGTCGTCAAAACAGACACCGCTGTCTGTTTGGTTAATCTCACATCTCAAGTGTTAAATCCTTAGGCTGCTAAGCGCGGTTCGAAGACCTTTCGCGGACAGTGTAGATCCAAGATCAGACTGCACAGAACGTACAGTCTGATCTTGGATCTACAATGTCCGATAAGGTAATGTTATCCTAAAAAATAACTTTAAAATAGCAATATTTGGGTTTTTACTATCGGTGTGAAAGTTTTGACTTACTTAGCAGGAATTGAGTTAAATGTACTAACGCTTAGCATTCTGTACGCCACTATCCGTACTCTAACAAACAGTACAGACACATGTAAAGTGTAACATGTACGTATCGTCCGTTCCTTGGTATAGCATTGCTAGATGATTTATGCTTGGGCATGCAATTTTTGGGAGTGGGTAATATTTGCATTTCATTTGTAAAGGAGCCAGCGAGTACACGACCACGAGGAAGAATTCTTTTGAAAACACGGTGTTTAAAGGTGTAAATGTATAGATAAAAAGCAGTTCGATTTAACATTTTTTGTAATGTTTGTCAAAGAGAAACGGCATTCTTTAAACCATTTTTCGTTTGCTGTCTGCAAATACTTTCAAAACGTACGGCTCCATTTCCTCTCTTTTACCCATTATCATCAGGTATTTACTGATGTACAGGGTGACTCTAATATATATTGTTAAGTTTCAATCCTTAATACTGTTTTCTGTCGGCACACATCTTGTCATAATTCATAATACAATATTCTACAACAACTACAGTTTCGTTTTATAAATAGTTTTAATTACTTTGAGTACGTACACGTTTGAAAAAGTACGTCAAACTTTTTCACAACAATTAAATGATATGATCTATATGGCGTCCATTCTGCGCTATTACGACGGCAAGCCTCTTTCGAAAGTTTGCTGACTTCGATGCACTTGTCTGTATTATTCTTTCTTTATTATCTGAATACCTTTATTTGTAAGCGAATATAGACCAACATCATCTTCGAATGATATTTTTCAACAAGAAATCTAGATTAAAATTACGCCATTTGGACGTGACAAATGCTCACTGGAAAATATCACTAGCGTGAGACCAATCATTTCAATCGTACCTAATCATCATGATAGTAACTAAATAGGGAATTAGTTAAAGGCATACACGTACTGAATCAAGTGACAATAAGAGGCACCGATCTAGGTACTAGATTCATTATGAAAATTAGATTTTTTTATTACCAAGGATCATGAATTTATTGAAGCACGAAGTAGGCATGTCGAGAATACCATCTTGCATGTGCTTCAGGTATTTGACTTCCTCTTACTAACTTCTATATGGCTTAAATCAAGTAATCGAAGGAAGCGAGAGAATTGCAGGACAGTTGTACTTTATTCTACACAATAACTACATTAACAAAGTAGAAGTTCTTTTTTTTTTGCAAAGAATACACGTCGCGTGTTTTTGTTTGGTAAATCGGACAGCATAGATCCAAAATCGGAATAAACGTTCTTTGCACTTTAGATCCGAACATACATATATTCTTAATTTGTGGCGGAAGTTACCATTTACCTTTTAAGTATGTTTCGCAAATAAATCGAGAAGCTCTTCATATTAAACAAAATACCCAAGTTTTTTACATATCATTATTATTATTGCCTCCAACATTACATCCCTCCCCCGAGAAATAACCCGTCGACCATTTGTAAAATAGTTGTAGAATGCATGATAAAACTTTTAAATTATTGACCTTTGTAAAACATGCCTGTACCCAATAGACTTAGTACACATGTATTCATCGTTATGGTCAGGAACATTGCAAGTGTTAAAGATTAAATAAAGGGTGGAGAGTGAAAGAATACAGAGGGATGTTTTTTGGTAAGTAAAAGAAAATTACTCGTGTTGAATGCTGCGAATATTCTGGAACATTCATCGCTTTTTATAATCACCAGTAACGGTAGTATGACCTTAGTATAGAAGATTCGAAACTATATATAGCAATAGCGATATTTATAGTGGTTACAACCCTGACAGGAACTCAGAATCGCATGATTGTTTTTGAATATTGAGAATAAGATCTCAATCTTGACATACCACACTCGCGGCTCAGAAGAAATATTCAGAAGATCATCGATCTAAAGTACTTTAAAATGCTGACAAGTGTAGCCCCTTCCCCCCCCCCCCTTTCTGTCATAAAAAATATATACCGTGTACATATTTATTACATTGGATTAAAGAAATCGCAGAAGACTAAATGTAAACGGCAACGTTCCTTTGCCAGGTAAAGTGACAGCTACGCCTGACAAGTGATTGATTTTTTCCTGTGCGGATCGATTGCCCATTACATAAATAGCACAGGAGGCCTTAATTCAGCGCAATTGTTTTTGTCTAATACTTTACGGTTCGTGTCCATAGATATTCAGACATTCTGTGTTTTTATACTTTCGTCCGTTTTTATTGATTTATTTTGCTAGTACCAAACATGATACTGTAACTAACTGCAGGTTGTATTAAGAAATTCATGTGACTATAGTGACGTTAAGTAGAAAAACTGGGCGCAAAAGAGTGAATTTGGCAAAGAAGGAATATTTTAAAATCGTTTAGAAAATAAAAACATAGGAACGCAGCAACTGCCTGTTACAGACAAAAACCTTGTAAAGCTGGCATCAGTACGATCGTATATAGCAATTAAACCGTGATCGGTTAATCCACCATTACTTAGCGTATAGTTTTGTCTCAGACACATTTAAGTCAGCATAAATTTATAACGAGAAATTCATTAACTGTAAATCAGATATATATATTAAGCTGTGAAAAAAGGTTTTATTCCCGCTACAAGTAACTTTGCCTAATGCTTTATTGCTATGGTTGGTTTGTCATAAGTCTTCGAATAAGCACCTCAGATGCATTACCATAGTTTATCATTGGATAGACAGAACTGTAATGCGTTTACATAATGTTTGCTGGAGATCCGCTCGGTTGTTGACACATAATTGTAAGAATCGAACACCATCCTAGTTAGATTTTTCTGAACGCAAGAGATTTTAAAATTCAAAGATTGTTTTACCATAGTATACGTATTAATCGTTTGTGATTGGGTTACGATAATAGTCCTTTGTCAAAAGGTCGAGATATGCTAGATTTAATCTCTTTGAGCTCAGCAAGTTCTCTGGAATTGGAAATTTAAGCTTTTAAGTATTAAATTTACTAAACGTTTGATACTATCAAGCCGACTTCAAGTCCTTTACCAAAGCCATGTGCCCGTTGTATGTATGGACTGTTACGTTCAGTCCAGTGTATTAAATGGAATTAAACAGCCATTTATTTACAGAGACTCTACTTTGTTAAAGATATCATTTATCTAAACCATATCCAACAACGTGGGAAAAGACAGCACAAACTGTTTGCCGTCAGCCAAGAAGGTCTATGAACACATAATTACGAAGAAATGGATAAAACAGAGAAGACTGCATTAAAAATGCATAGCAGATATGTAATAATTAACTATCAATATGGGTTCCATCATTTTTGCATGTAATGTGAAGGCCGAACGCTTTGTCGGATCATTTAAGCATGTAATTATGTTAGAGTGTTGTCTGTTTGAATTGAGATCTAACGCTGTGGAATGCCTGTTTTTTTCCCTTCCTAAAGTTTTGTGATTATTGACTGACAGTGTCACAGCTGGAAATATCGATCACCCTCAGCTCTGAATTCAGAGATTGATATTTATCTGCTCGTCGTACAGACAAAATGTTGGTCATGAACGAGCAATCCGTTATTTCTCATTATAATCTGATATTATTTGATCCAATAATTTAAGGTAATAGAGTTTTGAATTTTAGAGTAACTGTTTTCAATTTTCTAAACGTCAAGAGATACAAATATATGAACAGAGGGGCAATACAAAACAACAGCAGTTTCAGTACATTTCTCTGCTCGATGCTAAAAACGATTTCTGAAACAATGGCGTATCATGTAAATCGGTACATTCTCCAAAACATGCATTTTTAGCTTTGACCTACACAATCTAATATTTGTCGTACCATCTTTTCTGTGTAAAGGAGCGTCCAAGTTTGAATATCAGGGTCCTTCTGTGCAACCGACGATAAAGAAATTGAGTGATTTGGCGACCTACATTAAGGAGTGCAGGGTTTAATTTTCTAAAGACGACTGGGTCACGCACATCGACAGGAATAGGCGAAAAACAGATTTACTAAAAGATAGAATTCTTTACACTCGATAATTACGTGAATGGAAAAAGGAACTGAGAGACTAGGTTTTTGAGACAACTGCTTTCTGATCTCGCAAGGCGAAAACAACAAGGTCATCTGAATTGTTTAAGCACCAAATAAACCCACCGGCCTTTCAGTCTAGAACAAGACCCAGATGACTGCAAGTATAGTTTCGTAGTTGATTTTGTCTGTGCGCAAAGCGGACATTGTGGATAAAAGATCCAATCAGACGTTTTGTGCAGTCTGCTCCTGATCCACACATGCCTCAAAGACAATTATGGTAGTGAAATGCGTTATAGGATTTGATAATTAGCCCTTATCCTGCTTAATAAATCGAATGAAATTTTCAAGCCGATTTTCCCAGAGCCCTGCACGTTTCTTTTATGATAGCCCCGTTCGTGGCTTAGTGATAAAACAGGAGATTTATAATCGGTATGTTTTGGGTTCAATTCCAACATATGGCGCTGACTGAGCGGTGGTATTAATTATCTGACACAACACTTGGTACAGGTGAGGTCATGACCCCATGATGTAGCTGTATTTAATATACCTTGAAAGGAGCACAAATTACCGTACTAGCAAGCAATCAAACTGACCGTCGTCCTTTCACGATATCTCCTTTTGATGATTTACAATACTTTCAATGCTACCCTTTAGCACCCTCGTTGACCCAGTTTCGATTCATTCTGTAATCAACCCTGGGTTATTTCGTTGGCGTTTCCTCGATATAATGAATTATTCATGACGCATTTTGATTGGCGATCTCAGTCTTTCTTTGTCAAAATTTAAACTATTTTATCACAAATACGCCGTCATTTATTTGCTTTTAATGTTCGATATCCAATCACATCATTCGTTGCAAATCAAGCTAAGCGACACTTTAAATCTGTTGTCTCCCATCAACACCACAATCGAGAAACTTTTAAAATAAAAAAGATTTTCGGCGTAACATCGAGAGAATTAAAATCGTACCGAGAGATCGATAATAAGGTCGTCTCTGTATTACAGAATGACATCTCACAGGAGACAAGCACGCCGAAGGGCCATATTTGTTGACACCCTCGGTTTCTTTCCAGAGTGGGCACGGTTACTTTTTGTAACGAAAGAAATGAAATTGTCCACTCTACAAAAAAGTGTTGACCATTATGTTATCGATCTTTTGATTGGCTATTGGGGTACTTCCCTACCATATGCTAATTCATAAGAAATGACGAATTGCTAGTCAATTATCCCAGGGGTACATGCATGGAGAGTAAACGTAATGCTTCAAATCTGGGTTCCGAGGACGCCCTTTGGATGCACAAAGAAAATTGATATAGCGATATGTCATGTTAGATTACTACTCAATTGCGATATAACAATTATTGACCTTAGAGTCAACAAGATGTATCCTTTGAATCTTTCGAAACCTAGTACTGACCATAGACTCTTAGAATTAAAAAAAAAACCGACTTTGATTTACTGTAAATACGGGCACACAGGAAAGTAATAAACGCAATGAATAAAACTTTGGATAAAATAGATTCAATTAGATAAGTAAATAAAAATAGGCAGGGAGATCTAATTTTGGGGATTTTTTTTTAAGTTTGATTGAACGTTGAAACAGTAATAAGTGTAACGGTTTTATTTGATAATAAAATCCCGGGATAACTCAATCTCAATAATTTACCGGATTGTGTCAGGAATATTTCAATCTCAATACATAACTGGATAGTGTCAGGAATATTGTCAATATAGATCTAGAAAAACTGATTCTAGTTATTCAAAACAATAACAAAAACAAACGACAACGCCTATGATTATAATAAACATATAACGCATGGGCAAAATGCCGGTGTAATGCAGAGAAATGACCCCCATAACAAAATGACCCACGGTTATTTCTCGACGTAGAGGAATGACCCATGGGTCATTTCTCTACGTCGAGAAATGACCCATGGGTCATTTCTCGACGTAGAATAATGACCCGGGTCATTTTTCTACGTCGAAAAATGACCCATGGGTCATTCCTCTTCGTCGAGAAATGACCCGGGGTCATTTTGTAATGGGGGTCATTTTTTTGCATTACACCGGCATTGATCGAAGATACAGAACTGAATACTGATACGAACTTTTACAAGTTTCTATGTTTGAAAGATTTTCAGATATTCCAGAGAAAAACAAGATATCGTGTGACCCTGAAAACTTTTACTTTTCTTAACATATTTTTAAGTTTCTAGTGATATTTCGAAAATTCATTGTTAATACGATTTTGATTCCTTTGCTTACTCTTTTTTTGGGTGGTGGTGATGGGGTGGGGGGGGGGGGGTTCTGCCTACCTTAAAAATAAGATCGCAAGACTTTTGGAACCCTCTGAATGCACTATGGCCCCAATACATACATAGACATTTTTTAACAATATTATTATGAACAATATTAACAGCACATGCTCTTGACTTGGTTATAACCCCTCCCTCAATACCACTTCAAATCTTTGTATATACGGGTCTATGTCTTATAGTGCAAAGCATGATATTTTCGTGGTAAGCTCTGAAACAATAACTGGAAAACAAGAATGATGGATGAAATATATAAGTATTGAATTGGAAACCTCAAAATTGGTAAAAAAGAAATGAAGCAGTTTTCGGTAAAGTCCTTTCCATGTCCATCAGATATGTTAAGGTGAATTTTGGATGGATATTTCCTTTATATGGCCATAAAATTTGAACATAATTTGCTATTATCCTAGGGCAACAATTTGTCCAGATGTTTTGTTGTGCTAATGCATTGAACGCCATTAGTAGGGAGGTCAAATGAAGGACATAGGATCCGCGATTACCACTGTCAAAGTCAATAATCACAGACATAATGATTTGTTGATGTATTTCTAAGAATGAAGTGTCAAGGGAAGGGCATAGATACTATCCATTAACGGAAATGTGGTTATGAATACGGGCGTTATTACTACTATAAATGCGCAATACAGAAGAAACTAAGTATCCCTTTCCCGGTATCTTCACACACACACAAATAATAAATAGGGTATATGGAAGTTAATAGATTTACAGACATAATAGATGAAGTGATATTGAGGTTTCGGCCAGGGTTTCGATGACAAAATACCCTGTTGAACCAAACTTCATTTTAGTATTCTGGGCAACCGTAGTATGGATTATCATATATGTATTGTCAGCAACATCATCGCTAAAATATGTTTTAATTTTTTTCTGTCATTCGGTCTATTTCAACTCGTCCTTCGGTATATCCTTAACTCCCTCGTTCATATCAAAACAATTTCATTGCATGCCTAGAACAGTTCTTAGAAATGATCTTCTGTATGGACCATTGCCTTCTCTATGCTGTTGTTCCTGAACACAAATTTTGCACTATCTGCGTATCGGAACGACACTGTATGCCGGTGAATTTACAAGCAAACTCACACTTACTTCGTGACATATGTTTCCATTGCTAAATTATAATGAGATAACTGCATTCGTTTAATACTTTTTGCCACACTATTACCACCTTGAGATGGGACAAGGTGTTTTGTAATCTGTTTAGCGTGTTCACCTCTATTAAAACTGTCCCATGTGGAACATTGCAGATGCTCACATTTCACTTTTAGCGGAGTCGTCCAATTACACTGAGGTGTAAATATCTCGTTTTGTACTTCGTTTTTGCAAATATGATGTATTTGTTCTGACATGAATGATTGGTGAAGGCTTCTACCGAAGGCAAAAGAAAAGGTCATCTTTTACTCTTTCAAACAGTTCCTATATTTAGATGATGGGCCACCAAAACTTTATCTGTTTGAAAGAAAAAGATAAAGTTTTCTTTTAAGTGTTGAAACGATTTGAGGTATGATACCAAAGAGGCTGTTGCACCGAGGAACAAGCCTTTTCAGTTGCATCAAGCATTGATAACCAGCTTCCTCAACCCTTTGAAAAGTCTCGGGTAAGGATACATTGCAAAACAAGAACATTATGTACAATAGCCTCGAAGGTCAAGCGTATTATTCCACAGGGTAATATCGCTGATAAATTTGACTTAACTTTCGTATCAGTCAGTCACGAAAGTCAAGCAACATTGTCGAACTATCGTAATTACAGCAGTCTGTCGACATAATTTTCTAGCAATTACTAACTTTTCTAAGCTTCTAGACGTGTTATAAGATGCTGAGATAATTCATTTGGTAAAAAGGAATATAATATTAACCCTCCTTAAAACCGATTTCAGTTTTAAATATACAAACAGCAGTGATTTAGACATATTCACGAAAATAAAAAAGATACCCAAGTGGCTGCCTAAACGCTGTTTAAGTCACTATAAGCACAGATCAGGTTGTTCGGTATAGTTTTTATACACAAAAATTTCGCAGATTCGTGTAGTTGCAATTGACATTTAAAATACAACTCAATTGTTTAGGTCACTTGAACTGGTTTGAATCACATAGTTGGTTCCAAAAACATATGTTGTAAAATTCCCTTCGTCATGAAGAGTTCTTATCTAAACAATGAAACGGGAGTACATGAAAATCAAGCATAATCCAATGTAGTAGTAATCTCATAAACAATGATTAAAAGAAGGATCTACCAGTGCAGGCGCGGAGAAATTTCTTGAATAAGTAAGTGCAGGCGTGGAGAAATTTCTTGAATAAGTCAAATGATGTGAAAAGGAGGAGGAATTGAAGGTGAAAGTCTGATAATCTTAAATTCCATTTCCCGTGGTTTTGTTGTCTTTGTTTCGACCAGTGTGCCCTAATTTGATAGGGCTAGCGTGTTTACGGAATCTCGTCTTCTAATTGGTCGACTATTTTACATGTTTTAATCTTAATAATCAAAGTACTTCTACATCATATCAAAGCATCTGAAAAACGATGCAAAAGCCAAATAAAGAGGTACTATGGCATAAATGCATTTATGTACCATGGAATGTATTTATGTTTCCTCGGAAAGTTTAACATGCGAGCTGGATATTATGTATGCTGGACTAGTAGGCCTATATTATATGTAAAAAAAAAGTAAAGAAAAATAATAAGAATTGTTTTAGATTGAAATTTTGGTATTTATTGTATGTAAATGCCGACTACCTAATACTTTATACGATCACGTGTAACATAACTGTGGCATTGTAAAAGGAAACGCAATGGAAACGCCACAGTGAAAGAAGACCCTGAGTTGCCCTCGGTTATAACCAAAGATTCAATAGTTTCGGAAACCAGCAATAAAATGTATTTCCAAATATAAAAGGAATATGAACTTTACACCAGCCCCACTAGAAATATCTGTAATTGTTTGAACAGTCTAAATATTTAATAGCTAAAGTGTAGAATTTCCCATAGGCAAAAAGTGGATAATTGTATTTATAAAGATAGGTTTCCTGAAAAATAGTGCCGTCTCGTCTATTTCTGATTTCTGAATGCAGATACCAATGCTTACATGATGTTCGCTTTTGATTATCAACAATAACACGTGCATAACCCTTTACTTTTTACCTGACAAACAATTGAATTTTCTAGCTTTTAAACGAATCGCTTTGTAGAGCTAGTTTTTGAAAAACAAACCATATTCAGATAAGATTGTCCCTTTTATATGAAGATTTCTTAAACCTTTCAAGTTCAGTAAATCATTGAGAAATAATTATAACCCCCCCCCCCCCCCCGAAAATTGTAGAAGACAACCTATACAACCCCATAAACAAACCCATATTGTTTCAACATATTTTACGACTGGATACCGCTTTAAAAACAAAAATAAATGCCTGCTTGTATGACCTTTAAATTATCGAGTGATAGCGTAAAAATTTAAATTGTCTTTTCGAAGTTTTTGTTGATAAAAAAAAAAAAGAAAAGAAGATGCTGAAATTCAATAAAGAAATACAAGAAGCGTATAATCAAGCTCACTGTAAAGCAGATTTGAGAAATACAATGATCACCTATATATAGGTATGTATAAACCAGAATAAATATTTACATTAGAAATAGGAAGTTTCTTGTATTTCTCTGTTGCAGGTTTTTTTTTTAATCTGTTTATCTGAAAGTAGTGAAGAATAAATCAACGGGAATTATCTTACGTTTCAAGTGTTCGTGTGATTTCTGGATGATTGAGGACAGACAGAATGTAAGTGTTCTCTCAGCGCCTGCTTCAGGCGTTTCGAGACTTGGCAAGACAAAAATATACGGGTCATATTCTGTGAAAAGGAAGCTAAATGCATCTGAAAAAGTTCGACCCAGATCATGTTGTACAGTCTGCGCAGGTTGACCCTGAGATCGGAACTTTTTTAATTTTTCTAAATTTTCCGCGCGTCTGAGGAACTCATGGTGCAGTTCGTTGTTATATAAAACGGGTTATATATGGGTTCCGTACTAATGGGATGACTTGGTTGGTAACGTACATAATACAAATGCATTTAACCTACTTAACCTCGTGCAATCCGTGTAATAAAATGTCAAACTTCAATCTAAAATGCATCATATAGCTGAGTAATTAGCAAATAAGCAAAAGTACTGTTTCCTAAGGTATTAACTATATATTAACTATATCACGTGTAATATGAAATTTACGTATTTGTGCTATAATTATATTGGTCATATATGAATAATCTTGTTAGATTTAAGAGAGGATTTTCGCAGAGGACAAACTCCTTGGCGGCATTAGACCTCTTGCTTACGGTGTATATTAATGTTTGATATTTGATTTTACAAAATCTTTCAAGGGCTGTATCGGTAAAAGCATTGTTATGTCTCCTGTTAAACTGCATATGACAAGACTAAGTAGAAGATAAATATTCAATTTACTCCCTTTAGTAAAAAGGCAAGGTCAAAGCGAAAAACGGATTAGGTGGGTCAAATCAAGGAGGTGTTTGTTCCTATTGACAGCTTGGGGTCAGGTTAGATTAAGTATCGAAGCCTGCAGTAACCCTGATTCTATCCTAACTGAGAAAGCAGTGGAAAATTCCGAAGCTTTTGAACTGATAGTCTTCATTATTAAATTGTCCTTGCTGTAGTTAAAACTGCCCTGCAATTGATCCCTTGAAGGTCAAGAACCTTCTGTTTAACTACTTGCAGCTTTAGCTTCAGGTATTTTCTAAAGTTCCGATCTTGCATGAGTTTCGCACTTCAGAAAGCCAAAGATATTTTGAGGAACTAAGTTCCTGAAGTAATGTTTCGGTTGGGCTTCTCAAAAATTAGACGTAAAACTGGTAAGTTTAAGTAATCCTGTGACAAAGACTGCAAAATGTTTGAGTGTTTTAAATAAGATGAATAAACTAAATGCCGAAAAATGGAAAACGTGGATAATGAGCCGGAACGGTTCAAGGTTACGTGAAATAATAATGATCCTAGCATGCATAAGACTTTTACAGGTATTAGCACTTGACCATTTACTTCCTTGATAGATACATAACCAAGTGATGTAATGTTAATTACACTGCACTACGGATATTCTTTAGTCAGAGTTCGTCTCCTTTAAGATTTTTGCATTTTTCCAGGTATATAGATAACTATTTATTTCATATTCATCGTCACTTTAACCCTTTACTCCACAGATACTCATTTCTACACATTGCTTGTAGGATCCTTTGGAAAACATTGTGGCAAAAGGTGAAATTGCTCGTGA
Organism: Tridacna crocea; assembly: GCA_943736015.1. Taxonomy (NCBI): domain Eukaryota; kingdom Metazoa; phylum Mollusca; class Bivalvia; order Cardiida; family Cardiidae; genus Tridacna; species Tridacna crocea. The sequence continues at coordinate 32,453,629 of OX031056.1, forward strand.
CGAGCAATTTCACCTTTTGTCACAATGTTTTCTATGCTATCAAAAGGTGTCATATACACATAAGAAACAGCTTCATCCTTGCTGTTATTTAGGGTCAATTAGAGATACCATAGAAATGCCTTATGGGGTAAAGGGTTAACTTCCTTACAATAGACAGTTGTATAAAATTATCCTTTCATACAGTCTTTAAACACTGTTTGAAACTTTGCAATCCTTTTATCCATGCCTTTTCCTGTAATTCACATTGTGATAAGTTTGAAGGTTCGGGGGAAAAGTGGATTAGCCTCCAAATGCGAGGAAAAAGGATCTCTTAACTATGTAAGAAGAAGGAGAGACCCGCTGGCTTACAAAGATAGCCTCGAATTACTTTCTAAATCCAGATTTAAGATTGTTTAGGTTGATCTGTCTAACAAATGTAAATAAGACCGAGTTTCACTTCGATCTCTTCAGTATGGAAGATGAAGCATCCTCGTCTACCTGTAGTGCTGTATTATCTATTTCCCACGGGCTATTCACAGCATTTTGTTTTAATGAGATGTAGAGCGGCTTTCAACAGTTTTACAGGCATATCATGGAATCAGCTCCTTTATTCATGTTTTATCTGGATTCATTTCCCACAAAAACTCTCTATTAGACTAGCTTTACTGGTGTGGTTAGAACTAGGCTTTTAATAGTTGTTTTGCAATGCACTGCTTGGAGAAAAGGATTCGGATTGTCACAAGTCTTCGGAATAGTGATCTTTGATAAACTGTATGCTGAGCTTCTTGCTACAGTGTATGTAGATTGGACCCACCGTCCTGATGTTGTCTTTTTATCTAGATAAAGGTCTGGGCTAAAGTGCCAGAGCTAACAAATCGTGTTACATTTTAGCGTTCGGTTCTTCAAGCATTCAGTAGGGATTTGGCTGGTTGAAGTAGTTTCGTCTTTGATGCATTGATTTAAAAAAAACCAAATGATCTGCTGGAAATGGGTTAGTTATACGGTAAACATTCTAAGCTGGTGTTTTAATGGTTTGCTTCCTAGTATGTCGAACTATTTGGATTTACACATATTTTGATATCAAAGCATCTCATTCAATACTTTCAATGCAAAATTAACTATGAAACTTTCAAAGAAAAAAATGACAATGAAAATTTGGGATTTCAGAATTATTTATACTTAAAAATCTCATTGTATCGGACAGTGTAGATTAAACATCAGACTGAACGTTTTGTGCTCTCTGGTCTTGATCTGGTCTCTGCAAAAGCGCTTTGGTTCGAGCTCACTAGCCGAAGGTTCTAACGTGAAATACATTGGCCTTTTGTTCGCACTCACTGCTATAGTGGAGCAATACAATGTGTTAGCGGTTGGTTTCTTGACTAATGTGTACGCTGTAACCGTTTGGTATGTGATAAGCGGCTGCACTTTCTTCAATATGGCAAGCAACACGCGAAAAGGGCATTCGGACATTTGCGTAAAGACCCGAATGACCCTATTCGCGTGTTGCAGAGCCATATAACCTAAGCTTCCCAACATTCATGAATAAATAGGATGCTACCTTGGTACAGATAATAGTTTCTTAAGAGATGAAAAAGATTCGAGACAAAATTATTTTCTAGTTCAGCCTATGTAGTACAAGTGTACTTAAAATCACCCACAGTTGATTATTTTACATGCTTGTATTCCCAACACTGCTCCAGGAAGGTTGATATATTACATACCAAACCCCTACGAAAAAGGAACAAACCTCGAGCTGATTAGCTGCACAAATACCGTAATTGCAGCATTAATTTAGATAAAAGTTCAATGTAGTCATTTCAAAGGTTCTTAGAAAGTTTAATACATACAATTACTTGTTTCTCCAGCTGAAATAAGTATAGATTTTCCCGCCTTTTCCAGACAAAAGCTACGCTTTGTTTACCGATTACAGAAGATTTCGATAATTAGTTCATAAATTAGAATTAGTCGGGTCAGAAGAGAAGCTATCAGATAGAGTAATCATCTGGTAACTTTGCGTGTTGATTTAGTTCTAAAATTGTTACATCTAACTTACCAAGTTTAAGGAATCTTTTTGTTTTTAATTTGTTGCAATAATGGTACAAAATAAAATATATATCCGGCAAAGCACCAAAACAATAGATCTATTTATTGTTTTTCCTGCACGCGGTACATGATAAATTATTGAAACATCCAAACAATTGATTATAGTCGGTTCCTTAAAGTATCGACTAGAACGAATGTGTAATTGGTATTGTTTTGTAACAGCAGTTTCGATTGAATATACTTAATAATTGTTTCCATTAAAAATATTTGGTATTTTAAATTTCGAGTTGTTATGATATATCCAGTTTTCATTATCTTTGAAACACCCATCTTCGAATGAGCGAACTGCCATTGTATCCTCGACATCAACGGAAATACATGAAAGACGAATTCTTCCAGTAAATGAAAGCAACTAAAGTCGAGAGACCACAGACGGTTCTTAGTTTGAATTTCATAATAAGCGGGCTTAACTATTCAAACTGTATGCACCACGGGCAACACAACCCCTTCAACAAGTCAGCTTCACAGACTCCAAAATCGCTTTAAGAAATTAATGAAGGATGCCTTCACAACCCCATCAAAATAGTTTCACTGGCTCATTTCTCCCTGCAATTTTGAGTCAGCTTAAAAGTTCTCGCACTCCCTCCAAACAAGGTCAACTTAACAGTTTCTGCAATCCCCCAATCGACTACAGACCACACACTCCCTTCAAAAACAGCTTAACCTCACGTCTTAAACACACTTTACAAAAAGCCAGCTTTTACAGTCCTCAAGTCTTTTTTTACGATTGTCTGGTTCTCTGATCCATTATCTTCATTCTACATGTTCATCCTACTTTCAAATCTAAATTTGCTATGAGCAATGCTCTCTAGAAAAAAAGGTCTAATGTAGTTGCAAACAATATCGACAAAGGTCAGACTACGCAGTCTTTTTAGATTTCTGCATATCAAAGAAGCATGCATGATTTCGTAGGTTGTTATACAAAAAGGATTTTAAGGATGTACAATACTGCGATGTCTTACTTTGTATCATGCATCACAGAGCTTCATGAAGCCAACTTTTCACATAGCAAAGCTCTTAAATAGTAAGTTTGTAGGAATAGTCAAGATTTTCCAAATGTAGATGAAAGAAATCACAAATACTCACAAAATATATTGTACAAATTAGGTTCCAGATAAGATGAAATATTCTGTAGCGTGTGAGTATGATATTAGAAAAACATCTTAAATGGCCTCTTGTGCCAAAGGGATTTAAAGAAAAATCTTTTATGAATGAACCGAAAATTTACAGAAAAAATCAGAATAGTAGGTGAATGGATAATTAGATGGACGAATAATATTCCGGTAAATAGGTCAAATCAAGGCAGACGTTTCCCCGATATGAAACCCCGCCATTATTTAGTCAAAACTGTTTGAGATGTCATTGTGTGTTCACAGATATTTCCTGGAAAAACTGACAATCTGTTAGGCAAACACTCTCGTCAAAATGAGGAAATTGTTTGAGGAGCCTCTCGTATTGAATATCAAACACTCTTGTGTGCTTGTGTAAGGATGTGTAAATCTTGGGACAAAATTACGTGATACAGTCTGCATTGATCTGCTTGTTTTTGCGTTATAAATGGGATGTCTGAGAACACAAAATCTCCATAAAACCAGAAAATGCTGTGAAAGATTTTTTTAACCTTACTGTAATCAACTAAAGGTTATTTTTTAACTGGATGTGTAGGGCATATTACAGTTTGCAAAATGTTTTAGCCCAAAAGAAAGCGGTTTTAAGCTTGAAGAAGAGTGGCTTAAAATTACTGTATGAAAAGCAAAGACTTAATGTCGGCATTTTCTCATTTTCCCCACTTTGTTTCCAACGTTCTGAAAAACAGATTTAGATCTAGTCATTCGATCTTTATTCAACTTGTCGACTGAAATGCTTTCAAGCTGGCTGTCTAAAATTTTGATATCCGGCCATAAAAGTCTAAATTGCTTTTTATAACCCTGCAAAACGAATGTATTCGGGGGTATACTGGAATCAGCCTGTCTGTCCGCAAGTTTGCCTGTGTGTCTGGACACACACCGTGTGTCCTTCCGTGTGTCCGTCTGTGTACAAAATTGGCCGTTTCTGTCAAAGCGCTGACGGGGGTATTAATTGATATTAAGTGGCAGCTCTAGTTTTTTTTCAGATTTTCTCTATTAACTGCTGTAATTGAATACAAATGTAGTTGTTTAACCTCTTATCAAACGACACAATTTTAGGCTAGTCCTACTTTAAAGCATTTGAAGACAACAAAATAAATATGAATAAAGTTTTTAAAATATGTATTGGGAAGGATAGAAAACATTGTGGGAAGAGAGGAAAGGGTACAGGTTAGGACAATCCTAAAGTGTGGGATGGATTCACATTCAAAGACCGAACAGTTTTCTATCACTCGATATAATAGAACATGTAGAGCTGGACCGTTATCAATACGACAATATTCTAGATTTGCCCATACTCAATATAATTGAACCATGCTCTGGCAAAAGGGTGCTTAATGTATCTCCGCGATGCATGAATTGAAGACAAATGAAATTTGCATCCGACAAATGAAATTTAACTAAGTTATTGAGATCTGCTTTTGAAAGAAACTCTAGGTTGCCAAAATGTTTAGGAAGCTCTCTAGTCTTCGAATATCCTGAAACATGTGTTTTTTTTTGTCCTTATTCTTTGAAAGATGATTGATCTCTAGGACTTATGCATCTCCATTGTCTATCACAGAACATCAAAAGTTTCGGTGGCCGATCATCGAACATCGTTCCGAAATACAGGGCAATGGCTCGTCTATACATAACCTTTTTCTAGATCCCGAGAGCAGCCATCTGATTGGCCGAGACGAAATATCTATGCCAATCAGAAGACTAGTCTCTGAATCTGGAAATAAAATCAAATATTGAATGGATACAATATAATTAGCACGTGGTAGTATTTGTCTCTCAATTTTTGTTATAACTGCACTTTTCTTTTCAACAAGGAATCTAATGCAGATCTCAGATGTATAATTTGCAAAAATGACCATGTAAACAGTGAAATATTGTTTTAATTTACGAGTTTTTAGCTTGTTTCCCCATTTTAAAAAACACTAATTTTAGTATAAACCGAAGACAGAGCTCCAGAGGGTTATAGTGGTTTCAAAATTGGAAATCTCACTTATTCTCCACTAAACCCTATGTTGTGAGTGCTCATTAGAATCGTCTCATTGAGACGATTCTAATGAGTACTCACACCATAAGGTTTCGAAGAGAAATAGTTAAATAGAATACGATCACTCCCTTTTATCTGGAGCGTGGCGGAAGACTTACAAAAAAACAAGAAGTTTGCATGGTAAGTATAATATACTGCTAAAAATTTGCTAGGGATCATCCTAAAAGATTCACCCTAAATCTACATGAGGTATGTATCATGTATGGTTTTACAATATGTTACATTGCTACACTGATCAATAAAGTGACCAGTGGAATTGGATCTTTAAGCCTTTACCTCACAATGCCGACTGTTAAAGACAATGAGAAAGAAGCCAGCATGGATACCAGCATTTTCTCCTTTTCCAACGATGTTTTCTACCCTATGACAGACAGCATATGTTGCATATAGTTTTTGGTCAGAAAATGCTTTTAACTTTGGCAAATCTAGAATTGTACAGTATGGTAAAAGTAATCCCTATCAAAGTTTTAGTAGTATAATTCTAACGAGCACAAAACTTTCTAATACCTTACCTTTAGACAAATGTTAACGAACTATACATAAACGATACATAAAACAATTGCATATTGAATTCATGACTTCGTTTTCTCATGATGGCAATTTCTAGTCTAACTTGTTTCTAAGGCAAATGTTAATTAAACTGTCAGAAAAAGACGTATTAGCTAACGTTTCTATTCGATTGATTCTTTGTAATAGACTCGCTCCGTCCTTTGTGATGAATAGTGGGTTTGTTTAAGCATTTAGGTGTTGGAAATTCTAAGTGTTGCACAAAGGCACAGATAAAACGAATATTTTAGCGTTTGAAGAAGAACATAGGATCGTTGCTCATCCCTAAAACCTATATGTTGGTCGTTCATTTCAGTTGTTCTTGTCAAAGCGATAACGAATAAACCTCCCCCCCCCAAAAAAAAAAAAAAAATAGAGGTTTAACCTTTATCCTGCTAGGTAAATAAAATATTTTTTTATTTCGATAGTAAAAAACCCAAATATTAAATACTTCAAAATCTTGTAAAACGGAATCATATCTCCTTATCGTACAGTGTAGATCCGAGATCAGACTGCATTTTCTGTGTAGCCTGATCTTGATTTATATTAACCCTTTCCCAAACAAACAAACTTTAGGAACAAACCAAATTGAAAGAATTTGCAGACGACAATTCAACTCTTGCTGAAAAGATGATTTCTGTCTATGATAGGGTAGAAAACATTGTGGGAAAAGGAGAAAATGCTGGTTCCCAGCATTTTCTCCTTTTACCACAATGTTTTCAAAAGGCTACTATTCCAGACCCGTAAAAACCAGGGATTGTTTTTGGAAAGGGTTAACGGCAAAAAGTCAGTGAGTCGCACTTACCAGCCAAAAGTTTAAATGCAAAACCATTGCTATAAAACTCTTTACCAGACAACAAAATTGTAGACTTGTCTAAATTTGTAGTCTTTGCAGACGACAAATGAAGTCTAGTGAAAACAATATTTTGTCTCTAACTGGATGGAAAACCTTGTAGGAAAAGTAGAAAATGCTGGGTGCCAGCCATTTTCTTTCTTTCCTTTACAGTGTTTGACCAAGTGTACTTCCATAATACTTCCATTACCTAAAATTATTACGAGATATATTATCGAGCAGGCGGTTGCTGAACCCTTTTGATGGAAAGGTATTCGTAAATAAATGACTCAGAAAAAACTACTATCTTGGCGAGATTTGACACCATAAAACCACTGAAATTTCTCGGAGTAATCTTAAAATATGTAAAGCGAAAAAGGAGCCCTTAATTACGAAAGTATTCTTTTAGCTGCGTAGTGCAACTTACTGTGCATTTACGGACGGTATAGATTAAGGTCAGACAGCAAGGACTGTTAAGTCTGATCTTGGATCTACACTTTCCGATTTGACGAGATTGTTTTTGCGGCTGCCATTCGATTTATTTATCAGCTAAAAGTTTTAAATGGTACATCAGGCTCTTGACCGACTGGGACTTGGCGCTATATGGTGATCGATGGAAATATACTTGATTGTGATTACTTCGTGATGGACGCTCTGAGAAGTTTCACGGAAAAATAATTAGAAACAATCGGAATTACAGTCAATACCTAAGTTTCAAATTGCAGGGAGTTTATAAGAAAAAAAAAAAAAAAAAAACCAAATAACAACAATATTTTTTTTATGGATTTTCTTTCAGATTTTACCCAAAAGAAATCTAGTTGCAAGTCGCCCTAACTCTTTACCAGACAACAAACTTTTAAACTTGTCCAAACTGAAAGCATTTGCAGACGACAAAATAAACGTGACTCAAAAATTGAAACTTGACTTTAGAAGAGAAGAAAACATCCTTCTCTGTTTCGTAAAAACCAGGGATTGTTTGGTAACATCCTTCTCTGTTTCGTAAAAACCAAGGATTGTTTGGTAACATCCTTCTCTGATTCGTAAAAACCAAGGATTGTTTGGTAACATCTTTCTTGGTTCGTAAAAACCAGGGATTGTTTGGTAACATCTTCCTCTGGTTCGCTAAAACCAGGGATTGTTTGGTAACATCTTTCTCTGATTTGTAAAAACCAGAAATTGTATGGTAAAGGGTTAAATGAAACAGTTATGTAGAAAAAAATTACAAAACCTGGAAACTCTTTCAATCAGGACATTATGCTAAAAAGCCCTAGTTAACATACTTGGACACATGCTGTGTCCAATCACTTCTGGTTTTTCTTCGCAATCTAATTCGGTTTTTCATTTTGTATGCTAGGGTCCACAGCAGGTGACGTAATATTAAAAATGAGACATTTGTTTTGTTAACAGCATGTCTTAATGGCCACCACTAGATCTGTTTATTTACTTACGACATAATTTTGGAACTTTAGCACATTGAAAAACAAGGAGATAATGCCGATCACCAGCATTCTCTTCTTTTTCTCCAATATTTATAAAAGCTTTCTTTGGGGTTGTTGAACTCGAGATTGTGTGGTTAAGAGTCAAACATGCATACTAATGAACAAGTTACTATTACCTTTACGTGAGTTTTTGGGGGATGTGCTGAAATGAACGTATATCAAGAAAAGATTTCTGAAGCAAACACATGTGGGTGTCCGCTTGGTTTGATCCATACGGGTGTGCTGTCTTTCAGAGTATTGACTAAGGCTAATTTTACAAACCGATATAGCCAGCTATTTTTATGTGTGTCTTGCAGCTGGCAAACTTTAATAACACTGGGATTAAGTTTTGCATAGAAACATTAGGGAAGACCGTTTGAAATTGTTTATCGACAAAAAAAAAAAATGCGGTCAGTTATGTTTGATTTTCTTTGCCGCTGTCTGCGATGTCTGTCACATAAAGTCGAGTAAATCTTTCCGAGAATTGATTACCTTGGACAGCACTCGTCTTCAATTTGAGGGCTAATTTTGGCAGCCAGAGCTCTTGTCTGTTTCTCCTGTCTTTTTGACTTCAGACGCATATCAATCCTGAGTGTTCTTTGTTATTTTTTCAACCAAAAGTGTGATTTATGAACACGTGACATAAAGCTGTGGATCATTGTTATGCTTTGCTGTTCAAAATGGCGTTGACCGTATTGTGGTACTGTCTCTTAACTCTTCCAACACGAAAATATTAAACCAAAAGATTTAACCCTTTACCACACAATCCCGACTTTTGACGACCCTGAGGAGGAATCCTTTGAAAACATTGTTGGAAAGGGAGAAAATGCTTTCAATTTGAACTAGTCCAAAATTTTGTCGTTTGGGAAAGAGTTAACCTTCCTGCTAAATAACTAAAATGATTTTTTTTTTCATTTCGATTGTAAACACTAGAATATTACTATTTCAAAGGTATGTTTTGGGGATAAAATCTCCTTATCGGACAGTGAATATTTAAGATCAGACTGCACGTTCTGTGCAGACTGATCTTGTTCTAAAGTGTCCACAAAAGGTCAGTGACCTGCCCCGGGATTATGTACACTTTATGTATAGTCCATGTTCTGTAAAAAGGGAATTTAGTGTATCGGGAAAAATGGCGACCATGTCAGCCCGCCCAGTCCTTCGAAACCTTTTGCTTTTTTCGCAGTAAATCATCTGCATGTCCAAAAAGAGATTAATAAAACTGACTTATAACTGTAAAATAAATTTCATGTTCTGATTAAAAAAAGGGGCTTAATGCATCTGCGAAAAGTATCGGCCCAGGTCAGCCTGCGCAGTCCGCGCAGGCTGACCTGGGCCGAAACATTTCGCTATTGGTAATTCTTAACTGCATGTCCAAGGATATGTCTACCTCATGATTTAAACAGTTGATAAAAATAGTGGCTATCACGGATCTATGATTGTAAGATGGCATGATGGGTATAATACATCACAGAGATGCATTAAGCCCCCTTTTTGCCGAAGCATGTTTCAAATAAATTTTTCGTTGCTGTCAACGTCGAAAACGTGGAAAGGGGGGGGGGGGGAAGAGAGAATAATCTGGATTGTAGAATCTCTAGGGTAATGCTTTTTTAACGTTATTTAACAGTAACTAGCTAGAATAGATACGTAATGCTGTTACCAGGCAACCACTGACATGATGCAGAGCTCTTTAAAATCAATATCTAGCAAAACGTCGGATAATGAAAGGTAAAATCTAACAATGGTGATTAGCCCTCAGATGTTCTGATATGTAAACTATTCCAGCGATTTGAATTCATCCACTACCCTCATATACGTCATCGACTGTTTAATCCTTTACCAAACGACAAAAAAAAATAGACTGGTCCATTTGACAGCATTTGCAGACGACAAAATAAATGTGCCTCAAAATTTAAAGTTTGTTTTGGGAAGGGTAGAAAACATTGTGGGAAAAGGAGAAAATGCTGGTTACCAGCATTTTCTCCTTTCCCACAATATTTTCAAAAGGCTTCTAATACAGGATAAAAAGTCGTTAATGTGTGGTAAATATAAAGCCCACAAAATCCACACATTTTACGACCTTGCAAAGCTTTTGAAAATATCATGAGAAAGCAGATAAAATGCTGGTAACCTGTATTTTCTCATTCTCCCACATTGGGTTCTACCGTTCCAAAACCGACTTTCAGTCTCAGACCAAAATCTACCTAGTCGTGCACAAAGGTTTTGATTTTGGACCAGTCTAAAATTGTGTTGTTTTATAAAGAGTTTAAGGGTCAAGCGAAATTCGTGTTAAAATCGCAATATTTGGGATGAATTATTGTTTGGAAATGTTCATTTGTTTATCTGTATATACAAAGCGTAAACAAAGCGGTGTACTTAATACGTTAATTTCACTACCAGCAGATCTTTTGCTACTTCTTTTAAATGCACAAGAACTGATCTCAATTTCATAAGACGAAAGCCAGTGTAGAGGAACGAATCGCGATCTTGCGAACAAGCCGTTTGAATTGTGTCGATCATAACGTCAGTTTACTTCAAAAACCTCGTACCTACAGCTTGTAACAAGCTGTAGTTACGAGCTTTTCGAGGTAAACCGACGATATGACCTTGTTGGGTATGCTAGCATTCATCGAAAACTATCGTCGGATTTATTTCATACTCTGTCAAATATTATGAGCCACACGGGCAACGGAATTAGCCTACATTAGTTTGAGGGTTTGACGATGATAAAGAAAATTAATTAAAATAAGACAATGATGTGGTGCTTCTGATCAAAAAATGGCTTCACCTATGATGTGTGATAGCACGATTTAACCAACAATATAACTATCATCTTTTTAGGCTTGACTTTCATGGAAGACAAAAACATTTGCTCGCTGAGTCGTCTATCGCATTCATTTCATTAATATCAATATACGAATATTGTCTTTGATTTTAAAAGTTGAGAGAGAGAGAGAGAGAGAGAGAGAGAGCACTATTTCCCTCAAGGAGGTAAGCACTAAGCGTTAATGCAATTTTAGAATATTCATTTATCCCTTAGCGGTCATGTATTGGAGCCGTTAATTGCAGTTGTCTCGGGAAAAATGTGATGACACATTTATCTAATGATTAAACTTGTATACGACCGCTTGTAAAAAGGTTTTTACTGCGTTCGTACGCCCACATTTCAAACTACACTATACATTGTCGGTTCCATAGGCGATATAAAGTACACTTTTGGGCAATCAGACTGTTAAGGAAGCGCAGTTGCACACCGACAGATTAAGATATTTTTACCTAAATGAGTTGAATTTTGACTGTACACATGATTTTCACAGGTTTCTGTTTCACTCATTTTCAAGCTCAATTGTATTACTTAATTGTTGTGAGCAGGCTTTAGACAGCTATATAAAAGTATGTTTAGTAAAAGAAACTGAATATGTGCAGGATTCGCTGTTCTTTGTGCCAAATTCAAATCAAATTTTGCGGAGTATGAGTTCATGATCAGAAAGTACGTTAAAGCTAGTGCTTGTTTAGACGACTCAGTTTCCTAACCAGTAGGGTACATGTTAAGGGTTATTTTCGGCAATGAAGCTTTAGTTTATAAACCGCACGGCATATTTGAGTGCTTTTATTTATGGTTCTATTTAGTGTAATCATAACTTCAAAACATGCATAGTAACTCTTCAACGAACGCCAAAATTACTACCAGCACTTTCTCCTTTATTCCCATATTGTTTTTAACAGGCATCTTTCTGAGGGTCGCTAAAAGACGGGATTGAGTGGTAAAGATTTAATTAATTAAGCAAAATATACGTAGGCAAAGATCAGTCTGCATAATCGTTAAAGCATATCTTTGTAAAAGATTTTCCTAGATTTCTTTTTAGACTTTCAATTCTTTCATTCATTTTGAAGTTATATCTGGCAAAGGCAATCAAATACACTTGAACAGTAGAAAGACGGTGACATTTAAAAAGGAAAGGTCCGTAATTGTTTGCTGGGTATATAAGGTGTTGCAGAATATTAATAAGCATCACACACCTTGATAAAATGTGAAAGAAATCCATAATTGGCTTCGAAAACAGAAATAAGCACGCGGGTAAGATAATGTCAGATCGCCGGTGGTAAGATGTCGTGTTTATTACAAAGAACATTACGCATGCGCAGGACATAGTCCTCGATCTTTCTAGAAAATCTTTCTTGTCTGTCTGCACTCCCACTTCGTTTTGATAAAAAACCATGAGATCTCCTAAAGTAAATGTCTTTTTAATTGTTTCTATTACCATGGCAACAGATGTCCGTCTCTGTACCAAGTGCAAAGAATTCAATCAGTTCCTCACAGAACTTGTAAGCAGTGGATACTATGTAGTAATGTGGGCTCTGCCGAAGATCTTCGTTGGGGTAAATTTGGTTCTTTACAATACGATCCCGAGTTTTAAGGATTTTGAAAGAGAAAGCTTTTGAAAACATTGTCGAGGAAGGAAAGACACGTTTTTGTTCTTTTTCCAAAATGTTTTAAACCTGTCCCAAAACAAATTTCAATTTCTTAGGTTTATTTTATCGCCTGCAAATGCTCTGAATTTGGATTTGTCGTTTTGTACAGAGTCATTGTGACAGAGACTCCTTTTTCTCTTTCTGCTTATCTTTGTAGACTTTTTCTACTTGACTCTTTACTAGACGACAATATTTAGACTTATCCGGATTTAAAGCATTTGCAAACAACAAAATAAGTGTAACTGAAAAATCAAAATTTGATTTAAGAAGGTTAGAAAATATTATGGGAAAAGGAGGAAATGCTGGATGCTCCTTTTCCTACAATGTTTTCAACAGGCTTCTTCCTTAGGTTCGTGAAAACCAGGGATTATTTTGTAATTATTAACCCTTTTCCGAACAATCCCTGGTTTTTACGGGTCAGGGATAGAAGCCTTTTGAAAACATTGTGGAAAAAGAAGAAAATGCTGGTAACCAGCATTTTCTCCTTTTCACAATGTTTTCTACCCTATCATAGACAGAAATAATCTTTTCAGCAAGAGTTGAATTGTCATCTACAAATGCTTTTAATTTGGTCTAGTCCAAAAGTTTGTCGTTTGGCAAAGTGTTAAAGAAGCTGCCAAACACATGTAGGGAATGTTGTTTTTGATATTTCTCCATACGGTAGAAACAAAATTTAATGTACTCTGGAAGTTAAGAATTAAAGAAATGTCTTTCAAATGTGCTCCAAAATAGAAGTAAAAAGACAACCGATTATGATCGTGCAACTTTTAAAGATGAAAATAAAATTAATATGCTATTTCAAAAGCAAAATCAACAATAAAAAAATGAGCAAGAAAATTGAAAATTGAAAAATAAAAGCATGACAAAGTTGCTCGTTGAGCAAGAAGACGTTATTAAACCATATCCTACTAAATGAAAGCGATGAAAATTTCAAGCCGATATTTCGTTATGAAAGGCATTTTAGCAGGGGGGTGGACAAATATCACCTGTTCGGACAGTGTACATCGAAGATCAGACAGCTGTCTGACCTTAATCTACACTTTCTGAAAAAAGGCGCTGGAGTTACGCTTTGCAGCGTAAGGTATAAATACAGAAATATCAAGACTAAGTACGGAAGGACACCCCAAGTAGCTGATCACCCCAGAGAGCATCGTCTCTGCATGCAGTAAATTCTGGTATGTTCTGGGTCCGCAGAAACACAGGCATTTTCAAATGGTACTCGAAGGGTTTATCTTATAATCGATTTTGTCACTGCCTGTATCTTAACCCTTGTATGGATATCTCATAAAATGAATTATTCAGCAAGTAGGGGAAATAATATATATATATATTTTTTTCAATTTAAATAAGACTTTGACCAGATTATACTAAATAATTGAAAAGTATAGATCTGAAATCAGCCACAATACTTTGTCTAGTCTAATCATGATCCAGGCTGTCCGGTAACATTTGACGAAGTTTTGGCATAGCAGTTTAAGAGTCAATATCTCAAAGACTTCCTCATAAAGCTAACGATGTAATTACGAAAAACATTTCCCATGGAATATCTTGATTGGAGTCACTGTAATCGTTGAGATAGTTCCTGACGAACTTTCTTGAAAAAGAATTAACAAATCATCAAACGTCCGTTTTAAAGGCACACTGTTTTCATCTAATGGCCGCAAACTCAGTTTTGGAGTATGTGAACTCTGCGTATTTTAGGGACATTCTGATCAATACACTCTAGAATTTCAAAACTTTCCTAAACTCTTAATCTTGATCTACACTGTCCACAACAAGTTCTCGAGTCGCGTCTTAGGGTTGAAAATATTACTGATCAACTTTAAAGTATTTTTATAAAGGTATAACGCTGGAAGAGTAGAAATAACTACTTATCTCATATTGAACCCTTGGAAGTTTAGCTTTTTCTGCTGAATACATAAACGTCTTCCGTCGGCTTATAATACAATCCTCAGAGATACAGAATGATTTTTATAGTTGAGACTTGACTGAAAAAGCTGACAGTATAGAGTATAGATCAGACTATACACTGTGTTCCGCTAAAGGCTACGTTTTTGCTTATTGCGCTGAAAAAACTTAATGTAAAGTTAAGATAATAATGGTGCAAACAAAATTTACTTTGTAATGGTATGGTTACATCATCTGCCAAGATGGTTTTTTTATGCTATAATAAGCATAGTTAGGGACGCAGATGAACTTTGTAATCCATTGTGAATATAGATCCTATCCTAAAGATTTCGAGAGACACTCTCCAGACAAACAAAGTGTCTTGCATAAATGAGATAATCAACCGAACTATCAGTGAATACAATTAAAGGAACACAAATGGATGGGAACACACCTTTGTGGTGAAAAACGTATGGGAAAAATAAGAAAAAACGTGTTTTACTATATAGTATATGGGGAAAAGTAGGTGTGGAAGGATGGAGGGGTTATGAGCAGAAAGAATGCATATAGTGTTTGATATATCGTCGGTTTACTTCAAAAGGCTCGTAACTACAGCTCGAAACAAACTGTAGTTACGGATACATTTTTATTGGTTATCGGTAATACATTTTGCCTTTGACCATTTACAAAAAAGGTATTGCAAAGAATGATATGAAAAATACAACATACAGACACATGTTTGACAGGATAAGCAAAGATATTTCTGAATGGGAAAACAAACACAAAATAAACTATACAAGAGTATGATAAAAAACAATAACACAAGTGACATGAGGCATCTGAAAATAATTGGGCTGAAATTTAGGCAAATAAGACAGAAATTAAGGGTACAGTATTTGCTTTTTCAAGGATTCCTCCCTTAATAAAAGTGCACTGGATATATATCGGGCTATTCTTATTTGAGAATTTTTATTACTAGAAGACATCAAGTTATAGAACATATGAAGAGAGGGCCACGGGACTCTACCAATGTATTTTTTGCGTAATTCCTTATATCGCACAGGAAATGACACACGGATAGTGTGTTTGACAAGTTGACTTAGTAGATTTTTTTGATGAAAGTCAATCCTCTTCTAAACTTTTCATAGCGCTGTAATTCTATTAGGTAATAACTTGATAGATCATTTAAAGGGCTGCAGTACTACATATAGATACAAAACATGATCTGTTCAGAGTGCTTCTTGCAGTCAACTTGTAATTAAGTTGCGTAGCTTTCATTTTGTAGTAAACTTTAAAACTATGTCCAGTTTTTAAAACTGTTGTGTAAAAGCAAAAATCTATTTCGGCTCCGTTCTAAATTAAAATTAGTTGCAAAAGCACCCTTCTAGTTATGATCTATTTCTAAAGGAAACAAACAAACAAACAAACAAAAACGGTCAAAATCATACTTTTTAAATTAAGTATGTTTTACGCATGGAAAAATGCATTGACCAGTGCTCTTATCACTGCAGTATTATTATAAAGATACAGTCAAACCTAAATCGAAAAATGCATTGACCAGTGCTCTTATCACTGCAGTATTATATTATAAAGATACAGTCAAACCTAAATCGGTTACCCGAGTCAAATCAACGATTCGAATACTTGTACATAAATCAGATCGATCACCTGCCTGTAAAGGAAAAAAACATGTACAAATAGTCTAATCAGACAGTTCAATTCGAATGCATACCGCCTTAGCTTTGAATAAGGACTTCGGATATAAAAAGAGTAGTTAGACTTTTTTTCAGCCTTTCACTAAGCGAATTGTTTAGGTAAAATTTCATCTCTCTATCAAATCATTGTCTTCACTGGACACACAAATTTCTTTAAACCACTCCCGCACAGAGTTCCTGATATTTGACATCTGCCAAGGAAGCACTATCACAGAATCGATGATTTTTCTTTTTGTATCACGGCTCTTTTATGGTTTCTTGTCACATAGCCTTCCTATTTGCGTGTCTAGACTTACAGCGTAATTAGACATTCTAGCTGCTGAATGAAACCTAGTTAGCGCATGCGCACTGTTATCTTAAACTGAATCCGTTTTCATTTTCAAAGAAAAGATAGATGCTTAAGTTAGCCATAAAATTCAAAATTAAATGCATCATTTACACATATTTGCTCTATTTCACAAACCCGCATTTACTTTATAAGAGCTCTGATCTGAAACTGTCGGAGACTAGAGAACATTGCTTCCTGTATTCCTTCCTTTCTTCAGCTAGGCAATACGACATGAAACAAGGATCACACCCTTTAGGCTCTGTCATAATTAATCTATGTTTTTCATCTGCTAAAAAGTACACTGAATCGTCCATATTCAAACGAAGCATGCGTAGCTTTGTTTTCTAATTCCGAATTCTACGCTGGTTAAAATTCATCATCGGAAAGCGTTTATCAAAGAAAACGCTTCAAGCTCGAGCTTTAAGCTGAGAAAACGCACAACTTCAGACGGTGTAAACAGGGAGCATTTTAGTCATGCGAAAAGGGGTTGTAATGCATCTGCAAACGGTATCGACCTAGGTCAGCATGCGCATTCCGCACATGGGTGTTCAATGTCAAGAGTACCTCACGTTTTTGTCGGTCGCTAGAAAAAAAAAAACATGGATCTATGGTCATTTATTATGAAGACTTGCATTGTAAAATGTATTACTAAGATGCATTAAACCCCTCATTTTACAGAGTATAGGTCATTTGTATAAATAACCCTGTTGTTAGAATATAACCATATGATCAAGTCAAATTATCCAAAATAGCACATTCTCTTTACCAGGTGACAAAATTTCGGCCTTCTCCAAATTGAAACCATTTGCAGAAAACAATTTAAATGTGTCTCAAATAACAAATTTGACACTGATAGGGTAGAAAACATTGGGGGGAAAGGAGAAAATGCTGGTTACCAGCATTTTCTCCTTTTCCTACAGTGTTTTCAAAAGGTTTTTTCATCAAGGGTGAAAAAGTCCTCATTGTGTGGTAAAAGGCTATACAAGGGCAGTGGATTGAGTCCTGCAGTATTTTCAAAAGGCTTTTTCATCAAGGGTGTAAAAGTCCTCATTGTGTGGTAAAAGGCTATACAAGGACAGTGGATTCAATAAGGTGTGACCCTAATCTACCGTGTCCTTTACAATATATAAAGTTTACTTTAGCAGTTTGAGGGTTCGTTCCCCTGAGAGTGATGCTAGAGAAAGAACGGTTCTCCCTAATCTATCATTTAATGGTCTTGGGAAAACAGAAGATAATGAATCAAACTTAGATTCGATTCTTTGAGCTCAGCTCTTCCATCATCAAGTATGTAAATCCAACTTCAGACTGAAATGTAATTCCATCCATTCTGGTCAATGTTTTATATAAAATAGTGGATAGTGCAGGTTTAAAGTCAGACTGTTCTGTGCAGTATGGTCTTGATGCGTAGACTATACCAGTCGACTGACTATAAATGTTATACTGTTAACCTTTATCCTCTTAAATAACTAAAATCAAATTTTCAATTTGGTAGTTATTTACCCAAATATTACTGTCCAAAGTTATGTTTTGGGGAAAAACTATCTCCTTATGGGACAGTTTAGATTCAAGATCAGACTGCACGATCTGTGCATTCTGATCTTGATCTACTCTGTCCGCTAAAGGTCATTGAGTGGCACTTAACAGGATCAGGGCTAAAGAAGAAGTTGGCATCCAATCAACTTGATCTCGTATAACTTTAGGGTGCGCAATCTGGCTGTATTAATTACATATTTACCATGTGACGATGGATTTTTACCGATTACATTTGACTGTTTTCGAAAAAAAAAAAACACATCCTACATTGTCTGTAGGTGATCCGAATTTGCACTTTTCGAATTAAAAAAAAATCTAAGGGCTTTAGGGGTAGGAAAACGTAGACATTTGAGCCAAAAAGCATCCGGACTCAAGGCTTTTAAACAGAAATGGGTGTGCGTCAAAGGCCGAGGGCATAACAAAAAAAAAAGGCCAAACATCGATTTCTTAATCACATGTTTTGGAGGGAGTGTACTTGAGTTGAGATTGGTGGAGGACCACCAAACTCTTCATAAAGCCTGCTTCATCAAAAATCTACTCTCGGAATTACATGTACATTTGCACTCTTCTCTTTTTGATAGTTAACTACAAGCCTAAGACCATACTCGCATGCTAGATGTGAATATTATATCCTATTACTGTAGGAGAATAAGTTCAACTGCTATGGTAGTCAAAGATTGATGCCTCACAAGCATTTATTTATATTTGAACTAGCCTTCCGAGATCAATTTAAAAGAGAGACACGTCTTCGTAGAATATGACAGAAATTAGGGTAAACAAGAAAAATGGATAAAATGTTGAGTTAAGGCAATTCTTTATAAGAAGCCTGAATTGGTTACATTATCGGGATCTTCTTACTGCAAATTCGATAAAGTCTTACAGCATCTAGGTTGTGAGGTTACATAATTTGCCCTAACTTGTCAATTTATGGTCTCAGATATTTACGGTTTTCATGTCTTCTTTTTTAAGTTTTCCATCGATGAATTTTGCAGAAGTTGAAAAGTTGAGACCAATGCTGCTTAACCACAAGCCTTAGATCGGACTCACATGCTTACCGTGAATACTATTTTATTATTGTAGCAAAATTTAACTGCTATGGTTGTCAAAGATTCGCAGCGGCGTTTAACAGGATCACTGTTAGCATGTATATTGTCAAATCTCCTGCCGCCAAATTTTTCTTGTTGCAACCAACCTCTTCTGAAGAGGAACATGTTTTCAAAGAATTCTACTGCAAATTTGTTTTCGGCATTCAAAGGCTGAAGATTGTATCACGTGTAGGTTTTAATAAGGGTTTGATTTTGCTTCCATGCTAAGAACTGTTTTCTCAGTAAATATTTTTTTTCCGTTCTCTCTCTCCTCCGAAGAATTCCAACCCGCTGATTTCTTTCTGAAGCTGTTATAAGTTAAATATCCCACGAGGAAAAGTAATTCGAAATTGACTGTGGAATCTCAACCAGAAGACGTAATGCTGCGTTTTTGATTGACAACAAATTGTAGCGGGTTCACAGGCCTGATCAATCGCAGTTACAATAGAAATGTTTACCCTTGGTCCGGTAAATATATGAAATAAATGTTTTCTTGATGTAAAACACAATCATATGTATCAAGTTTCATTTTTCATCTGACGTGAAAAAATCCTACATACAGGACAAAATCTAGGTACAAGATCTGACTGCACAATTCGTACAAAATAGCAGCCATATTGCTGAAATCTGTAAATGCGATAAGTTCTTATTTAGTAACTATGCTGGATATCATAAGCACAAATTCAGAAACTATTCTGTATATTTTTCTTTTCTGAAACGTGAATACTTTCAATTGGCTGATACAACGGAATGTTGTATCAGTATGCATTTGCGGGGATAACCTAATAGCTGTTTGAAAAAAAGGTTTACTTTTGCCAGCAAATCGTTAAAATGTATTTTACTTACCATGAAGTTGTCTAAATCCATGTTTAAATAAAAATATGTCGAATGTCTATCGCAGTGACACCACCAAGTTTATACACAAAACTGCACGTTTAACCAAGGTTTCATTGACGTCATTTCTCAGTGACGCAGGTTTTCATTGAATTGGGGCACTCAGAAGGGAAATTCTGTGTCGTCAGGATACATAGTTCGTAAGACCATAATTGATGAAAATTGAGTTGAACAATACACATTGGAATTGTAAAACTTTGCAGTAAAACCTGTTTCACTGCTTTAGCGAATCATGTCGTCATTTCGCCTGAGCTCAGAGCGACATGAATCACCACAGCAGTGAACAAGTTTCCACGTCTCATGCCATCTGACTGTACAACTAATGAGTACCTAGTCCCTGAACACGATAATATTCAGCACAGAGTACATGTATAAAAATCTACATGATGCACACCGGGCCTACCCTGCAAATTTCAACCTGTGCGCCATCAAATTCGCCAGCTCATAAGAATAGAGCCATTAGTCCTGAGCCAACTTAGGTGGCCATAGTATATTAGACACTTCAGTTTATTGGCCCAAATTATAAGTACTAAATCCATTGCCAATGTACCGTAAATGAGTGAGTACGTACTTGGTCTGCTGTAGATGTGTTTTAGATATGGTCAGTATTTTGTCAGTAATATGTTAACAAAAATCCTGTCAGCTAATCGAAGAGTTAGAGGGGTAAGCTCAGATTTTACCATTAAAAAGGCATGTATAAGCAAATTGGTTGCCGAGTGTTAGCCTGATATATCACGGATAGCTATAGGAGGGTCTTGAGATGTTTACAGAAATGTCCCGGCATTTTAACCAATAGAAAAAGCATAGAATCCGTAGATAAAAGCTATTTCATTGAAATTTGATAAAGACAAAGCGATTTTCAGAACGAGATAAAATTTTGAAAATGCTACGATGCATATTTATGAGTCGATAGAAATCTACTTAAATTTGATTTCTGAAGAGCATCTTTACTCTTGTGGCGAACCGTTTGCGTAATCAAGATCAGCTTTTTATAAGATTTATTTAAATATTCTGAAAAATTATTATATCTTGGAATTTTATTACCTACAGATCATTGCCATCTATCTCTCTTAGTTTGTGTTTAGAGGACAAAGTTTTCAGTTTAAAGGATGAAACTCAGTCAGACTGATTAAATATTTAATTGCCAAATATATAAACTGAACCTCTATCACGGCTGAAATTTTAATTATACAAATGCAGAAGAAACTCAAAAACAAACACGTTTTGTGCCCCAAACATGACTGTTTCTTTGGTTTGCCTTAGGATATTTCTGTTTAATGGAATAGTTAGTTTCTATAATTTCTCAAAAAGTGTGTTTGTCAAGAGACACCTTGACATCTAGTCGTGGATGAAGCGCTGAATTATGTCTTAAGTAATTGGGTTGAAAAGAAGTGCCACCAACGTAAAGTAGGATCCTCGGTATAAGCGCATAATTTGGTTTTTACCCTGGAAATATATTTTTCAAAACATTACGATAAGTACTCATTTAGCTGAATAAATTAAATATGTACACTTCTTTAAATAAATGTCTTGATCCTAATTGACCTATTGGTTGGTTAGTAATTATGCAGCAATTTAAATTCGCAGGGCCTTACCTAACGACTTAATTTTAACCAATATTCAAAGAGTTATCGGAAGACAAATTGAATGTTGCTGAAATGAGCGGAAAAAGAGGAACTGTTGGTCGTCTGCGACCTTCTACATGGTCGCTTATATGCGAAATTAATTAGAAAAAGGTGAAATACCGAATTAAAGCGTATAAACAAACGCAGATTATATATAGATATCTTCATTTCACGTTGTTACTCAATGACTTGTAACAGCGGGTATAATGATACACTACAAAGTCGACAGAAACGGATTACAAATTGAAACTGAATAATTGATAATGCTATCAAATAACGCCGCACTATGCATTGTTCCACTTAAAAGCTTGCCCAAATCATCTGATATTGACAGATAGTTCCTACAACATCTGCGCTTAGTTTGGAAACATAGACAGAAGTTGGAGCCCCTGACTTAGTTCAGGACCCTTTAATCACATTTTGGTCTGGTAAAGGGATGCTTAATGGATATCTGTGATGCTTGTTAAGAAGCAAGTCATCACATAATTTTGAATCCATAAAATTCCTTTAGACTGACAAAAGATGAAATCGTTGGATACAGTGGCTCTTAGACATGTAGAAAAATCTACAAATTACAAAAAGGTCCGAGCCATGTCAGGCTGACTTCGGTTGATACTTTTTACAGATGCATAAGCCCGCTTTTCTTAAAGCAAGGCTTAAATGTATATACACAGGGATACGGACTCTACACATGTACCTTCTCTATAAATCAGCCATGGCTAGATTCAAATAGATACCTTCATAATTATACCGGCAGTTAGGCATGCCCAGCTGATGGAAGGGAGAACGTAACATCAACAACTGCCAGAAATGCGCAATGCTTTTCCTATCGTCATAAAGCAGCTCGACAACTTGTATGGTCAAGAAAACGCAACAGCAAGACGAGTAAAATACATGCTACGGGAGACATCCTCTCCAGATCATGTACTTTACCATACCAGTGATGGAGATATCCCTTGACGAGCTGGTGGTATCCAGTTAAACAAACCGCCATTGGCTGCTAAAGAGGCAGAATACCAGACGGAGACGGAACGGATTCGGGCTATTTAGAGAGGCCTCATCACTGAGCAGGCGGACAGAATCGCATTTGTACCTCGACCTGAGATTATGCACATTTACATGTGACGACTTAATTAGAAAACAAGAACATATCGAATAAACGATTCCTCTTTTTATCCCTGATTGTAAACAATAATTAGAAAAACAATGTTGGAAGACTAAAAGCGAAAAACCAGACGAGAAAGGAATGCGATTATCGATTCTTTAACATTTCCGCGTGAAGTAGATTGCGTCTGTGTACCGTTATGTTTCATTTCAGTTTCATCTTACTTATTCCCCCATAACCAAACCATAATCCCCATTTACTTTCAGGCTTTATTTCCGCACTAAACGTGAATATGGAAACGTGAATATGGAAGTGTAGCTACACAGTTATATTGTCGCAACTACCACAAAATGGCGCTACTTCTAAAGATTCAGTAGCGAAATTTATCCGCACGCTGCTTATGTGCCCCAAAGGACCTTTTGCGGACAGTGTAGATCAAGATCAGACCCCACAGAACGTGCAGTCTGATCTTGCATCTACACAGCTGGATATGGAGACATTTTACCATAAAAAAACACTTTGCAATAGCTACGTTTTGGTATTTACAGACGCTCTGAAAGTTTCATTTAACCCTTTGGCTGCTAAGCTCGACTCACTGACCTTTTTGCGGGCAGCTTAGATCAAGATCAGACTGCACAGAACTTCCAGTCTGATCTTAGATTTTCACTGTCCGATAAGGAGATATTTTCCATCAAAGATTAAATTTTAAAGAGACCAAATACATATTGTTTCTATAGGCTTAAACGTTCCTGTAAGGGTATCTTATTAAGCAGTGTAAGGGGAAAAATTCAGGATAGAATCGGGATATTTTGGTCCATATTCGCTGACAATTCCAATTGTCACTGTAAAATTAAGAATGTAAAATGTTGGGAATAAGACTGAGATTGCTATCAAGAATGGTAGGTAAATACTTTACGCCACTTAGATGAGAGCCGAACAAAAAACTAGCTGCATGTCTGTGCAGTATACAGCTTTATATGATCCGAAACGTGAAGATGATAAAAAAAAAATGAATTGGTCGATAGCTTTTTATTGCCGCATGTTTGCGTCTTTCAACTTATCTGAATCGAATTCTGCGATTTCAGGTATTTTGTTTTTTTGCCAAAAAAAGCTGGAAGGGTACAACAGGATCAGGGTCCGTATTCACCAACCATTCTTAAGAACATTCTTTGTCTTACTCTTCAAGTTTTTCTAACTGTGAAAGTAACAGAACTTCTGATTGGCTCGGTTTAGCCAATCAGAAGTTCTGTTACTTTCACATTGACAAAATTCTGAAGAAAAAGACTAAGAATGTTCATAAGAATGGTTGGTGAATACGGACCCTGATCCTGTTGTACCCTTCCAGCTTGGTTGGTGAATACAGGCTCTGGCTGTGTTTTTTGCGCAGTCTAATCTCCCTTTTATAAAATTAAACAACTGTTGAGATACGCTCTTAAAGATTTTTTGTTGTTTTCGGTTCGATAAAACTATACGTCTAAGCACCACATGCTGGTGTTAAGAGAATGACATCAAAGGATCATCATTTCCGTTGCCGACCATCTTTCCATTACATTAATTACACGACAAAGCAAGATTATGATTTGGTCATCAGACAAATAATACTAAAAGTATTGACCCTTCGTCTAATTTGTAAATTAATCGAAAATGGACATTTCAAGAAAGTGAGAGCTACTGACATGCAGACTAGCGATTCTGATTTTGTCTTCGGCAGTTGTACTAAAAGACATTTGGTTATGTAGATTTAAGATCGCATTACATGTTTTTTGCGCTCTGATCTATATCGTCATTGTTCAATGAAGCGCCAAGGATGGTCAGTATCTTTCTTGATATTCAACAGCCCGTTAATCTTTGCATTAACCCATTACCACACAATCCCTACTTTTGACGCCCCTGAGAAAGAGGCCTTTTGAAAACACTGTGGGAAAAGGAGAAAATGCTGGTAACCAGCATTTTCTCCTTTTCCCACAGTGTTTTCTACCCTTCCCAGAACAAATTTCACTTTTTCAGTAATCTTAATTTGTCGTCTGCAAATCCTTTCAATTTGGACCAGTCTAAAATTTTCTTGTGTGGTAAAGAGTTAAAGGACATCAATCTCGGTAAAGACATTGGTCACTTCCTGTCTATACAACGACCTCTGCGATGCACTATTACAAAACTGCGCCCACGATGTGTTTTATTCCCTCTTTACCAGAAAAATCCTTCGACATTCAGAAAGTTTACAAATGGAGTGCAACACGCGAAAAGGTGCATTCGGACATTTGCGTAAAGTGTCGTCTCGGATTAGCCTGCGCATTCCGCGCAGGCTAATCCGAGACGGCACTTTACGACTACATTAGATTTTGTGCTACAGTAGACTTGCGTAAAACAGAAAATCACATAAAATCGGAAAGTGTCGTTTCGGATTAGCCTGTGTGGACTGCATACGCTGATCAGAGACGACACTTTACGCAAATGTCCGAATGACCCTTTTCGCGTGTTGCACTCCATTTATTTAATAGTGAAAAGTTTCGACCCATGCCAGTCTGCGCGGAATGCACAAGCTGGCATGGATCGATTCTTTTTGCAGATGTATTAAATCCCTCATAACAAGGCAAAACTCATATAAATTTGGCTTTTAACACGTGAAAAGGGGCATTCGGACAGTTGCGTAAAGACGTTAAAGTGTCGTCTCGGATCAGGCTTCGCAATCCGCGTTTTTTTTTTTTTTTTTTTTTTTACAGACAATAACTTTGGAAAAGTAGCAATTGATTTCCTAATTCTATTCCCAGATCAGATGGCAAACCCCAACACCCGTCTGCCCCCCCCCCCCCCCCAAAAAATAAAATAAAATAAAATAAAATAAAAAATTGATAGCCTCGGGTTATATTTAGGGTGGTTGGTAAGCCTTGTTAGGGTATAAAAATCCTATTTATTCGATACGGGTTTACCCTTTGACACACAATCCCGTTTTAGAAACCTTTTTCGGAAACTGAAGAAAACCCTGTTAACTAGGATTTTCTCCTTTTTTCCAAGAGATTTTCTATACTTTTAAACACAAAATTTCTATCCTTTAAACATATTAATTTGACCGGCCTGGAAGAATTGTGGACATGGCTATAAGTTTATCGTCTGGTAAAGAGCTAAAGCCAATGTAAATTACGGTAGCATGAGAATACTGTGAAATGCCAAAAAAAGAAACACGAACAATGAACTCCATGCGAAGAATCAATTACGAGATATCTCTTTACAATACGACAAATTTTTAGTACAATCCAGGTAAACAACAATTTCACAAGACAAATCAAACGTGGTTGGATTTATGGAGTTTGTTTTTAAATGGATATGAAATATGATTGGAAAAAAAAAAGAAAATGCATGTCGCCCTTTAAATAGTTCGTTACTGGGGTCTTATAAGGACGTGAATGATTTGGTAAAGGATAATACAATATTTGGATATTTTTTATGATGTCTACATTTCTATATCCGGTATTGACGTCACTGCAGTCATCTAATTAGCTCACCATCTGCCCGCGTTTTACGATGTCCATCAAGCCGCAACAGATTTCAGTTGTCACCGAAGCTATATTTAGATGTGAGTTCGAACTGACTTTGAAAAAGAAGCGTCTGTATAAAAAAAAAAAGCATTGAAATCGTGTTTCGAAAGTTCGAAAGGAAAAGTTTGAAATGTGCTTATAGTCATTACAAGTAATAAATACCTTGCTTCTCAACGTGTTTTTGCAACTTCGACTTGTAATAAACAACAACAACAGAAACAACAACAAAAATGCTTTGCATTGCTTAAAGTCATTATATTGTTTTACTTACCCGAAAATAATGACTTTAAAACGAAATGCGAAAAACATACTGTATATCATTTTAAGGTTCTCTAAATGGTCTAAACAGCTTTTTCCCAGAGAAAGGGATATCCGAAATCCGACTTCCATTCACCTTGCGAGGACAACAATGAAAGACGACGATTTTGAACCGCGAACTATTCTTTTTTATTCTTCCGCTTCAGAACTATATTCATTCTGTGGTTCTAATCGACATTAGGTAATGTGATACGAGGAAACCGGTAGATTCAATTATGGAAAGGATTAGTTGTTCTTCTTATTAGCGGGAAATGATGGTTTGCTGAATCGATTCTTGTCCTTTTTGTGTCCTTTCTTTTTTTCTCCTCTCCTACAATTTTGTGTCCAAAGCTGATACCAATAGTCTGCGGTTTCACAAAGTAATTAATCCATACTACGCCGAATTTATCGAGATGTAGATGACTATTGCACAAGCAGATTCCGTTCAGTTCATTGACATTTAATAGGCTAAATGACTGACACCAATAATGGAGAAGAGAAGGTGTACACAGAGGTCAGACTGAATGTATTTGCTGGCTGATCTTGGTCTACATATACTGGTTAACACTTCCAGAGTCACTTATGGAAGGCTATAGGTGAAGGTATCTGGTTTCTAATCCATCTTTCTTTCATTTCCGGTTCGGATCTACTTAATGAAGACTTTACTATCCTTATAACTAATTGTAATTTGATACTGTTACATAGTATAAAGAAAAATACTCATATTCACAATTTGAAAGGCTAAGACTAGTTATTCTCCGTACCAAAATAACTTTGGCTATCATCCTTTATATGTACTACACGAGTTAAATTATGACTTTTGAAAACTTTCATGTAAAATATTAAGTTCGCCATGGTGTGACTGGGCTTTTTAGGAAGGTCAAATTGTTGAATGCCTTCTATTTGTTTCTTGTAAATAAAGCTTGATCTAGTTATTATCAAATGCTACTTGATCAAGATAGGTATTTACAAAATTGCTCTGTCAATGATCGCTTATCCAGGCCATACCCAACATGTCATCGAACAAAAAATCCTAAAATCATTCCTGAGTGGAGAGGAACAGATCAGTTCTTTGGATTATGCAGTCTTATCTTACCATGTGTAATTAAACAGCTCACTAAATAACTAATGATGCTTCCATGTAATAACTAAATCATAGAAAACCGTGCAGGTAAAGCTTTGCACAATATCTTAACCCTTCACCTGCTAAATAAGTTAAATGGAACTTTCAAGCCAGTAGTAAAACCCTGCATAATCCTTTCAAAACGATCTTTTTTTGGGGGGTGGGGGATGAGAGATATCTTCTGACCGGACAGTGTATATCAAATATCAGACTTCACGTTCTGTGCATTCTGATCTTGACCTGCACTATCCATAAATGTTCAGCTCTTCACGCTAAGCATCCATAACGTTCAGACAAAATTTTGATACCGTTGTAGCAAAGAAAGTAAGAGCAATTTCTCCGTTTACTGCAATACTTGTAGATGTATTTTTGTGAATATGTTAAATTTTAGTTTTCAAAGTAGGGGGTAAGATCTCTTTTTTTACACACCGATATTTTTTCCCTGTATGTTTAATTATGCTAATGGGTATAACCTGTCGCCCACGTTAAATTGCTTCGTTTTTAACATGCAATAAACCTGCAACGTCATGACATTGTCGTGTAGATTAAAAGACAGGGTATAAAGATAGTAAATTGAATGCGCCTGAAATAATAGAGTTTTTCTGAGAAAGAGTACAAAATGGTAACAGGAGAGAAAACTGGTAACCAGATTTTGAAATGTTTAATAGAGTCGTTTAAATATAGGTGACTTATCACACAAAAAAGGGACCTTCTGGGAACTGAGAAAGGTGTCAACCGTGGTCAGAATGCGCTAACTGCGCAGGCTGACCAGGGTTGACACTTTTCGCGTTAATGACATTTTCTGTACGAAAAGTGGTTGTTATACAATCATTTTTGAATTATCAACTTAAATTGACCGGCAATATATATTGATCTGTTTTCATTTCATTGATGTACAATTCCGAGGTTTTGGAAGCAAACCGACGATATATAAGATTGTTTGGTAAACAAGGTGCAGCCCCTTTTCCAACAACAATTTCAAAAGCCTTTTGTCTTGAAGGTCATGAACAAGCGGGTATGTTTAATAAAGGGTTAAGATATTTGACAGCATCCGATTACCTAGGATTTAGACAGTGTTCCGGGTTAAGGATACAACACTTCGAGCTAAAACCTCGATTCTGACAATATTACTATTTTACAAGTTCAAAGGATACATGTAAGAGTTTTACATGAAAATCATTGTATTGAGAATCAGAACTGTCGCAGGTGGACGAATACCTCACCTTGTACCATGTCACCAAATGATTGTTCTGTCCGTGGTCGTGAGGTAGGGCGTCGGCCTCATAACCTAAAGGTCCTGAATTCGACACCCGGGAGCGGGTGTCAAAACTATAGGATTTTTCATTGGCCCACACATTCGGCACGAGTACTGGTGTAGTTCCCAGGAAGCAGAATCGAGAGAGATTAGTATAAGTTGTAAGAACTTATTTCTCAATCGATGTAAAATAAATATGTTAAAACTAAATGATTGTCCCTTCCCAAACCAAAATGTAAAACGACAAAGGGCAAATGATCGAAGCATGCAAAAGACAGAATTATGGATCTTTTGCGCTGCACTTGTCCTCAACGTGATCTATCTGTACTTGTGCCGAGCATATACTACCTTGTGGAAGAAAGCTTTTGAAATATTGTTGGAAAACAGGAAAATGCTTTAAATCAGCATTATTTCCTCTTGCTTAAAAGTTTTCTATCCTTTGAGAGGCAATTTTCACCATTTTAGTCACACTGAATTTGTCGTTTACAATTGCTCTGAATTTGGTAAGTTACAAAATTTTGTCGTTTAGAGAAGAGTTAGTCATTCTGAATCCATAGTAGTAACTCCTATGTAAATATTTATATAGAGCGACTTTTTTCATAACCCTGCTATAAATCACAGTCTACTCCACGGTTCAAGAAATTATGCTTGCTAGTTACTTTTCCATTAATCATCAAAACTTCATGAATCAGTGTCGTCCAACTTTGCCGAGATATCGGCGGTCTTTTCCGTTATCTATGTCGACCTTTCCTTATGCAAAACACGGGATTACAAACAAATCAAGTATCAAGATCGTACGGACCATGACAAAAGTTAGACTCTTGATTGTAGACAGTAGATAAAAAATATTGACTGGATCATGCTTTGTGAAAAAGGGGGTTTAATGCATATGCAAAAATGCAGCGTTTTTTCAACGCCTAACAACGCATCTTCGTGAAATATTTTTTATATAAAGAATAACCAGTTGATTATTCTATATTTATTTCATGCTTTCCGGTTGGTTATCGAGAATTATCGGTGATGATGATTTTTCTGTTCTACCTTTATAAATTACATCAGTAATACAGACGCTTACTATAGAATAGAACAAATTTATATTTTCACCGTATAAAAGCCATTTAACCCTTTTCCAAACAATCCCTGGTTTTTACGGGTCTGGAATAATAGCCTATTGAAAACATTGTGGGAAAAAGAGAAAATGCTGGTAACCAGCATTTTCTCTTTTTCCCACAATGTTTTCTACCCTATCATAGACAGAAATCATCTTTTCAGCAAGAGTTGAACTGTCGTCTGCAACTGCTTTCAATTTGGTCTAGTCCAAAAATTTGTCGTTTGGGAAAGGGTTAAGAACATCTCTTTACCTTATCTTCCTTACCCAATGTCTTCCACTTCCTTATCTGTCCCCTTTCTCTTCCTGTACTTCTAAGTTTAACTCATTTCATAGTTTTACAATCGAAATATCTTTATTCTATTCCTAACAATTATTAATAATATTGTCTCTCTCTCTCTCTCTCACTGTATACCACATTACACTGAAACGAACTCCTAAACGGCCACTTTCACGGCGGGGAATCACGTGACACAACAACAACAACAATGACCGTTATTTGAAAAAAATTCCCCGACTTCAGGTAAGAAAATTTTCAATAATTCCATTAATACGTGACCGATTGGAATTTGGTTTGCAGCAGAGAAGGCGGAAGGACTCCAGGGATTTGCTTGATGTGTTAGATTTTTTAAACAACACCTGATAAAAAAGTTATTGACGAGCAAAAAAAATTTTTACCCTGGATAATTTGTTTGCTCGTCAATAACTTTTTTATCAGGTGTTGTTTAAAAAATCTAATACATCAAGCAAATCCCCGAAGTCCTCCCGCCTTCTCTGCTGCAAACCAAATTCCAATCGGTCACGTATTAACGGAATTATTGAAGATTTTCTTACCTGAAGTTGGGGAATTTTTTCAAATAACGGTCATTGTTGTTGTTGTTGTGTCACGTGATTCCCCGCCGTGACTTTTAAGCTGTAATTTCCCATTGACGTTTTTTCGCGTCCGCTGCCTATAAAAGGGACGGGTTATTTGGTTTCATTTTTTGCAGAATAATTTCACGGTCTGAAAACATACCTGAGCCAAATTTTGAAGAGAATTCATTCAATTTTATCGCGGAAGAAACTTATTCGTCGTCCATTCACTCAACATTGTAAATTGTAATATCATTTTTTGAAAACTTCATGCTTGTTTTTTCGGATAACATTTCTTTCACAGAGAATAATTTTCATGTTTTTTCTTATTGCTTACAGAAGTTCAGTATTTTATGCTTCTTTTTTTTTAATTGTTATGGCAGGTAGACACAACGCATGCGCAAGCGGCTAGTTTTCCTTTTTTCGAAAAAGGGAGTTCTTCTGTTGGCAAAATCGGGAATCTTTTCACCACAATACTATGGTTGACGTCCAGATATACGTCACAATTTGTTTTTATTAACATTGTTCATATTTATTCCAATTTATAGGAGAAACAAAAGTGGCCGTTTAGAAGTTCACTTCAGTGTAGTTTTAATTTATGACTTGCTCTCGTTTGTTTAGGCTATCAAATTGGAGTGAAACATTTTAAGCACTGCTTTCGTTCTTTTCATTTTGCATAACATTTTGAATTATATTTATAAATTATCTTGTACATTTCAATTGATTTTGCAAATAAAATATGTTAAAACTAAACTTAATATCGGTGAAATAATTTTCGATATTTCATGGTTACAGCCAGTGAAAATACTGTTTTTTTATATTCCAAACAGTTGTTTCGGTGCACAAGTTCCCTTGAAAAAATGCGCTTGCCTCACAACCAGATGAAAATATAGTTATTTACCTTAATTTCTCGTGCTTGACATAATATTGTAATGCGTTGCTATATGGAGGGGTTATGCCACGGGGAATAACGAAATAGAACTGAGCTGGATTTAATTAAGCCCCCCCCCCCCCCCACGAAAGGATTAAAAGCATGAAATAAGTAGAATATTTGTTTTATTTCTGTGAAAGATCAAAATTCATTTCATCTTGAGAACCTCAGCGTCATTATTTTCACTCGTGACTGCGCCACTCATGAAAATTTACCGATGACGTTCACTCGATGAAATAAATTTCGATCTTTCACCGTAAAAAATTAATATCCTCTATGTATTAAAAGAATCATTAGCCAATGGTAAAGAGCGCTATTTCCACAGTGCGTTTTGTTAACATTACTGCACCCTGAATTTTATATGTAAACACAATAACAGAAACAATGTAGATTTTTTTCATCATTTCAATGGGGATTTACATCTAACAACAGGATTTTATTTATCTCGGACCAACAGTTCGCATCTCCATTTGTTTAATCAGAACAATACTTGGTATGTGAAGTGCGTAGCGCCAGGTCGCAATCACCATTGACGAACGCCATCATTCGGAACCGAATAGAGTGTTGCTAATTACAAATCCGACGACCTCCACCACTGACAGAAGAGAAAATTGTAAACGTGCCCAATTTCATTTTAAACGTGCCCAATTTCATTTTAAACGTGCCCAATTTCATTTGAGAAACCCCGAGAACTATATATACTCTAGCATCATGCTGAATCAGTGATAGACATACAGAAAAAACAAATAATCAAACCAACTAAAATACAATCTTCCTCTTCGGATTTAAGTATATTATAATGGCCAATTTGCACTTATATAATTGATACCTCCTTCAGGGGGAAGATCTCACTCAATCAAAAAGTCGTGGCAATCCGAAAGAATCGGATTCGATTTTAGCCAACACGACATGCTATAGAGGCCTTCTTGGTAAACATGTTTTCTTAGTATTGGTGTGTTCTGGATGTATGTATTAAGATTTCTGCATTGGAATTGCTGAGAAAAAAAGACCCGCCAGAGTCTGTATTCACCAACCATTCTTCATAACGTTCTTGGTCTTATTCTTCAAGATTTCCTGACTTTGAAAGTAACAGAACTTCTGATTGGCTAAACCATTTGTTTTAGCAAATCAGAAGCTCTGTAACTTTCACACTGAAAGAAAAAATCTGAAGAATAAGACTAAGAATGTTCTCTGAAATGGTTGGTGAATACGGATCCTGGCTTAACTTTATTGCAAGAAATAAGTGCGAAGAGAGCATGTCAGAATTAGTTTAGTTTAAACATATTTATTTTACATCGATTGAGAAACAAGTTCTTACAACTTATACTAATCTCTCTCGATTCTGCTTCCTGGGAACTATACCAGTACTCGCGCCGAATGTGTGGGCCAATGAAAAATCCCAAAGTTGACACCTGCTCCCGGGTATCGAACTCGGGACCTTTAGATTATGAGGCCGACGCTCTACCTCACAACCACAGACACCACAGAATTATATTACGTGCATACGGATGTTCATCTTTTAAATCCGATTGCAACACTCAACATAAGAAAAAAGTTTTCATGGTGCTATTATCGGTATGGTAGATCATACAAAACCAAGTCTTACAGCTTATTGTAACTAGAATTACATGAACTGACACGTCTTTTGAGAGTGTCTCGATATCATTTACTGTTAAGACCTCGAGGCGCAATTTGTCATATTCTTAGTGACATGTATTGCATTCCTGAAGTTTCATCTATGGCGGCCAGAACAATGTATTTGTATGCAGACAAAACTTTCCTACACATAAGTACATATGGATGAAAAGAGCATTGTTGGTCGAAAAAAGTCTGACATAATACTGCCATTTCCACCACCGCTCGCCTACTATGATTGATGAACAACTCTGAATTTGACAGAATTCACCCTCTATGGGCAAATGATGCTGGTCAACATTTCTTCGTCTGCTATGCAATTTTAGCGGTCAATGTATTCAAAAAATGAATACACAAGGAAAAATAAAACACCTTAATAGAAATCAGACGAATTTGCTCCTTAAATCATCTAACTGAATGCGGGGCACTTGACATGTTCAGTCCAGCAGACCGTTACATTATTTAAGTCTTGAAGTAAATAACTAAGCAAAACATTTCAAATGGCGAAAGGAGAAACTGCTGGAGTTGCTTTTCGCTTTTAGCACACAGGTGCCACTCACATGTGTTTAACCATAAGTAGCAAAGAATTCAAAGGAACGTTTTAAATTTCGTTTTCTTCAGGTAGGTTTCGGGAAGTAATTATTTATATATGAAAGAATCTGAAATTTACCATTAGGTTAACCTAGATGCCACCAATCTAACATAGACTGAGTGAGAAGTTTTCATTCGGCCAAATCTAAAACTAAGGACAACTTTCATTCACCCATGAAAGAAAGTTTATATAATTTCCGGCTCAATGTTGATAAATACGATGCTTAATTCATTAGCCCAAAGGGAAGTTTTCCACGTGGCATTACACAAGAGCAAGTCAGATAACAAGACTACATTCTAACTATATCCTCTGATTGTGCAATCTAAATGCCAGAATCGTATATATATTATCAATCCCTATTGATATATTCATTCTTGTTCATTTAAGGTACAGCTTCTATACGCCCGAAGGATCGTATTATGTTATGCCCCGTTCGTCCGTCCGTTCGTTAGAAGAAATTTCTTGTGTGCTCAAATCCTCTTACAATTTTCATCAAAATAACTCCAAACGTACCAGAATTAATCTCTATGATATTTAGATGTGCATGTGACTCTTAAAGTATGGATCACTTTAGGCGTCCTCGATTTTTACCCATTTTACTGTCAAGCGCCTTCGGGTAAAAAAGCATCGCGGGAAAGAGGAAATTGCTCGTAACTAGAATTTCTTCCTTTCCTACGATGTCTTCAGAAGTCAGGGACGTTAACGTTGGCATGATAGTTTTGAAGAACCAAAGAATCTTTGTCTCTGCTAAAGAACCGAAAAATCTTTGACTCTGCTAGTCTCTTCGGAAGTTACTAAATCTTTAACTGATATGACATCAATGAAAGCCTTCGTTGTACTGTGCAAAGAATGTAGACCAGGGTCATTCTTAGTATCAATGATGTCTGTTCTCTTCGATACCGATCAAGTTGGTTAAATTTTCTGTACTAACGTTATTTCAACTCATTCGTGGTTCCTAAATTATGGTTGGCGCCATCATCATAATTATACAGGATGCAAATAAACCATGCTCTGTGAAAAGAGGGCTTGCTGTATCTGCCAAAAGTGTCGACTAAGATTAGCTTGCGCAGTCTGACCTAGGCCGAAACTTATCGCCATTGGTTACTAAAACTTGGTTGCCGCCATCATCGTAATTATACAGGATGCAAATAAACCATGCTCTGTGAAAAGAGGGCTTGCTGTATCTGCCAAAAGTGTCGACTAAGAATTGCCTGCGCAGTCTGACCTAGGCCGAAACTTATCGCCAATGGTTACTAAAACTTGGTTGCCGCCATCATTGTTATTATACAGGATGCAAATAAACCATGCTCTGTGAAAAGAGGGTCAGCGAAAAGTGTCGACCAAAAAGGTCAGCCTGCGCAGTCTGACCAGGGCCGAAATTTTTCGCCATTGGTCAATTTTCTTTACATCCAAGGACCAGTCTACCTCATGACTAAGTCAGTTGTTTAAAAAGTGCCTTCTATAGATTCAAAATAATGTGATTGCTGGCTTGTTTCTATGGATCACAGTGATGCATTAAGCCCCTTTTTTCACAGAGCATGGCTCAAATGAAAGTATTAGTGTATCACAACACCAGCTGTACGTCAACAATATGTCCAATTGTTTTAAGCATAGTGAGATTCTTTTCAAACCTTGAGGAGAGGCCAGTTCTCTTAAAACCAAGAGAACAAGAATCAAGGATACACAGTTGTTTGAATGTTTCAGTTAAAGAACATACTAAGGTATTAGTTTAATTGCCATGACTGGACCTACCACAACCTACAATCTTCAGATTGAAAAATATTGTTAAAAGAGGGAAATATCAATTTTAAGCAGAATGGAAAACTATATGGCATTGCAACGCGTGGAAAGGGGCATTCAGACATGTGCGTAAAGTGTATTCTCGGATCAGCCCGCAAAGTCCACGAAGGCTAATCCGAAATGACACTTTCCGGTTTCATGTAATTTTCTGTTTCACGCAGGTCTACTGTGGAAAAAAAATATAATGCAGTCGTAAGGTGCCGTGTCGAATTAGCGGAAATGTCCGAAAACCCCTTTTCGCGTGTTTCAAGCCACATGGACAAATATCAACCCTCTCCCGGTATTATTTTCGGAAAGCTGTCGACCAGCGCTGTATTTGTCCAGTATTTTGTATAATATTTTGTCTCATTTTCTCCTTCCATAGATTTCCGCTTTGCTGTACAAACTCGATAACTCAATCAGCTAACTTGAGAACATAATGTCCCCAAGGCGTACTTATTTGCATTGTTACGGGATAATATTATGTTGCTATCATATTTTCAGTATGAAAGATTGCAAGGGCTTCTCGTTAAATCAATGAAAGGCATCACACATTTGCTCTGTGTGACTATTAACTTTTCAGAATTCCCAAAGCAGACATCCTATTAATAGATTTGATTCAGGTCACACAAGTCGCGGTACTCTCATCCTTTATTATCTGTATTTTGCTTGCTTTTGGTGGCATAATTATATGATTGAAACTGTTGTTTGTTTAAAAGCTATTGCTAACAGAATTATGTATATTAAAAAAAATGTTCAAGTTTTCCTTAACTGATTTCCACTTGGTTCGAACGCCTCAGCATGCTAGTCATCATCCTGAATTGTGTGACACTCGGTATGTATCAACCTTGCAACGACCACCTCTGCGTGACAGTCAGATGTCGAGTACTTGAGAACTTCGACCACTTCATCTTTGCCTTTTTCACCTTGGAAATGATCATCAAAATCCTGGGCATGGGCTTATATGGAGAGTTGACCTATCTAGCAGATTCATGGAATCGACTGGACATGTTTATCGTGATGGCTGGGTAAGGTTAATTTCCTAACCATTTGTTTCATAAATATGTATTAGACAAGAGTCAGTGTTTTATGTTTGATACATTGTAATTTCAAGCTATATAACATGTTCTACGTTGACCAAGCATTTATTATTATTTTACTAGTTAATGAAAATGATTGATATTGTTTAGTTACATGTATGAGCCTGTTCTATTTTAAATGCCAAATTGTTGTAATAATAATAATGATAATAATAATGATAAAATCAAAACATAAACTATAAAGATGAGGAGATAATATTAACACTATAGTTTTTTTCGCTAAGATTGGAAAATTCGTTATAATAGGATATAGCATGCCCCATATAAATGAATAAAAAATATCTTTAATTTTTTTTCTTTCAATTTCTAAGGTGCCGGTTTAGCACAGTTTACAAGATATTAGATTTTAAAACAAATATCAGAAGGTAAATTTGGAGTAAACTGGTCTTTGATCTTTCAAGACCGAAAAGACAGAGTTGTAGAAAGGATCCCGACTCTTCATAATTTTATCTTATACACTGCTGAATACGTTGGGAAGAACGAGCAATCGTTCACTACATTGATGAGAACTGAGATTTAATAGTAATTAATAAACATTGACCAATTTGAATTCGAATAACACACAGATACTTCCTTTTAAACATAATTCTTGATGATTTTAGACAGTGTCTAATGAAAAGTATTATAATTTGTTTACAATGAACTTTCTAAGTTGCTTGTGTTGTGTAGTTGCCCTTTGCTTAGCCATCTTGCACATAAGTAGTCAATGATAAGCATTAGATAATTTCTTACATCTTTCAAGTTGGAGATTGGATTAATATTGCTCTATTTATCTAATTGTGAGAATACTATATGTAAGGATAACACGAGAAAATTTGGTGCAAATTTCTACGTGTAAATAAAGAAGACGTAGTTACCGCGTTACGTAAGACAAAGTTTTTGAATTTATGGTTATGCTTCAGAGGTACAGCACAATGAATCATTTTTTACTTGTGTATTAGTTTGTAACTCTGTTTATTGAAGACAACAGCAAAGTCTACGTTTTCTTATTACCTGTATATTTGTGTGTCTCTTCCTTTTGTTCCATATCTTCATGTTCGAAAGAATTTGTCAGTTTACAAGTTATACTTTGATTATCGTTATGCTAAGAAGAAATGTTTGTCGCAGGTTGTTCATTTCTTTGTAACTGGTATGAAGACCTTTTCATACACTGTTACTAGATGCTCAATACTCTTGGATTAATTACTAAAGATTTGTATTTATTACATCGTACAATGACTAATTCAGAACTTAATATCGTAGATCTGACAGAATGCGTGGGGGAAACATACCAGATACTTAGTTTCAGGCACGTAACAAATAACAGACAGCCAACGTCCTGTCAAAAAAGTAATAAATTTTATCTGTCGATATTTATAACTGATTCGGCATTTATACTTTTAAATGCAAATGTCATGTTTACTGATGCTTGATTGTATCTTTCCTACACGTGTTTTCTGTCAATTTATTGAAGTCAGTGACTGAACGTTATAACTCATACAAGTGCTTCTCTTCAAAGTATTTCCTCGTAGCACATCACAAAGAACAATAATTGCAAACATGGAGATTGAAGCGACAATTGTAGTGGAAAATTAATGTTTGGCGTCGATCAATTTTAAGATGATATCGTTTATATCAAATTTGTGAGGCAAAGATAATAAACAATTGTAACATGCTAATTCATCTTACACATTCAGGTAGAATGGGTAATAATTACGACCACCTTTTGCGATGTCAGAAATTCCTTAAAAAAACCGACTTCATCATTTTCTGATTAAAGATTCAGAATGTCCACCTAACGGAATTTATAACATTTTGTTGTCGTTTGATTAAGTTTTGGAGGAAAACAAAGGCGAATTATAGAATAATTTTGCACAAGCTTTCTACTAGTTTCCCAAAGCAATATGTCTATGCTGACAGTTTGAAAATACCTCTGCCTTGCTTATCTTTCTCATTCAAAACTCCATATACGAGCATATACTAACAATGAGAAAACAATAAATGAGCCCTTTAGTTTTTTGTGTTTTGTCAATAATGATGAACTTGTTATTGTGTTTATTTATTTCTTTACGCCTTAAAGAGTCGTTGACTACTTATCTAACAAGTAAGAAGGTGTTGATTACCCTGTGTGTGAAGAGCTGTCGTTTTAAAGCATGATCATGTTTTGTTGTAAGACCAACAATTGTCATGGCAAAATAATTTTTTCATCTTTGAAGTGCTTATTTCAAGTTTTTCCTTTGCTTTTACAGACAGTGTAGATTACGATTAGAGTGCATAACTTGAAGTCTGATCTTGCGCCTCAAAAAGCCGTGCAATTATAAAACTAAGCATTGCAGCCTGAAAGCTTTTTTTGCAAAAAATATTTCATAAAGAAGCAGACAGAATGAATTCAAGATCGAGATGCACGTCTAACGGAGCCAGATCTTGTTCTACACTGTCTCCCCTGAAAGGTAGTCTACAAAAAGAAGTGGGCCTATGTTATGCCATAAGGGAGATTAATACACCTGGAATAAGTATAGGCCCATGTCAGCCTTTGCTGACATAATTATGGCGGTACTTTTTGCAGATGCATTTATCCCCCTTCTCGCAGAACATGGGTCTACGTCTGCAAAAAGTATAGGTACGAGTCAGCCTGCGATGGTTGACAAGGGTAGAAACTTTTTGCTTTTGAAAAAAGAATCTGCATGTCCAATTACCTTTCTTGATGAGTCGCTCGCTATATATAATGTATCATTGAGAAATTTCCGAGGGCATGACTTAAATAAAATGGTGCATAGCGCCCCCAAGGTTTAATGTGACATTCATCTGCATTTCAAATGTAGTTAAAAATGATTAATCTTAAAAGCCAAAGCTCCAGATAAGAGGGAGTGGTAATAATCTTAATCCGTTATTTCTCTCCCAAACCCTATGTTGTGGGTACACATTGGAATGATCTAGATGAGACGATTCTAATGAGTACCCATAACATAGAGTTTGATAAAGAAAAATGAATATTTTCAATTATGAAATCAAATTTTTACTCCTCTATCCAGAGTTCTTTTAACCCATTACCACATAATCCCTACTTTTGACGCCCCTGGGAAAGAAGCCTTTTGAAAACACTCTGGGAAAAGGAGAAACCAGCTGGTAACCAGCATTTTCTGCTTTTCCCACAGTGTTTTCTACCCTTCCCAGAACAAATTTCAATTCTTCAGTCACCTTCATTTTGTCGTCTGCAAATGCTTTCAATTTGGACCAGTCTAAAATTTTCTCCTGTGGTAAAGAGTTAATAGTGATGTTCAAGATTTGCCATACCAGCATTTTATTTAACATGTCTACTTTGCCTTGTGTTCTTTGTTGTTTCATATGATAACCAATCTATGACGTGTTAAAAAAGTGCAAAACACAGGAATATTTGATAACGTGATAATTACTTGTAGAAGTCTACAGGAAACCTATAAAATGTTGATAGAATCTGTGCTATAATATTTAGCAAAGTATAAAAGTTGATGGATATGGAAAAGATTTAGGAAATAAACAAGAAAACATTAGATGGCCTCTTTGATTGTCGTGCCATCCCATTGTGTAGATATGTAAACAATATCTTGTTTGTCACTAACGTTTGACTGCATGTCGTTACAGCTTGGTGTGTTACCTCTGTTCCAGCCATGTATCTCCATAACACCTTACTTCCGACTGCGTTTGGGTCAAACAGTTTCTTAAGAAAAGATTTTTGGTTTTCTTCTTTTATGAAAACAAAATGTTAACTAATCCAATAAATTCCTTTGCAGTACAGTTACCTCCCTTAATTTGTATTGCCAGGATATCAGCTACGATTGTTTGGTGCATTCATGCTTTCAGTGTATTCTGGCTGTCCACTATTTCCTTATCCTTCGCTTCCTTACTTGTGCCTGGCATAATCTCACAAAATTGTACCGACGTAGTGTTTCTTGTCATAATTGTTGCTTCAATCTGTCATGGTTACTGTCTGGTTGCATGTTACCTAACGTGATTGCCTGCGAGTTTGATGTCTACTATCACGTGGAGAAAACGATGTACAAAATTTTGAGATTTTGAAATTCTGGAATTTGTTTTTGTGTGTGCAAATGTAACATGGAGCACACATACACTCAACAGATAATATTTGCATTGAAACAATTACCGGTCTTGGTTTCAATCTCTATCACAAACAAAACAATGGGGTTCTGGATACTTTATTGATCGTATTATCCTTACATTGCAGAATCAATTGAAATAAAACGAATGTTTCCAGTTCGTAAAAGTATATTTTTTGGCCAGAAATAAATTATAGGTCTAAGTTCAGACTGCATACATTTCAGGCCATTTGTGTCGCTCATAACTGACCCCATAAAATCATAAAAGCTTACAGTCAGCACTCGTACACTTTTAGGTTCAGGCAAACATTTTTCTATCCTAACTCTTATCCTGCTAAGCAAAAGGAAATGAAACTTTGAAGCACACAGTAAAAACCCACATTTTCCTATTTCAAAGGTTATCTTGGTGCAAAAATATAACCTTATCGCACAGTGTGTATCCAAGATCAGACTGCACGTTCTGTACAGTCTTATCTTGATCTATGCTGTCCACAAAGGGTCAGTGAGTTCTGCTTAGCAACCTAAGGGTTATTATTATTTTATTTTTTTTTGTTTAAGCTTTATTAAGAAATTTTGTGATGAGAGTACATATTTAGATCTGTTTTGGGGCAGAGATGAACATTTCTAAATTTATCACAGAAAATGCTTGTTTTTGCAATAAATCAAAATGATATAGCTTTTAGTACATGAACTTACATTCCTTTTCAGCATGTTGGAGTATGGTATAGATTCAGAGAACCTTAGTCTTTCAGCAATCAGGACTGTACGCGTGTTGCGTCCTTTAAGAGCAATTAATCGTATACCTAGTAAGTATGCCTATAAACATCTTCGCGAGCCAAGTTTACGATCACTACGTGGATCTTACCTTGGCGGATTGAGCCCGATTTCGAGATTCCTGCGATGCGCCCTCTATTGCATGCTGGTTATAACCCCCCTTTACATCATGTTTCTAAAAGCAAATGAAATATTGTTTTACAAACCGCTTACGAATACGCATGAAGCGATAAGCAGACATCCACGTGGGTTTCCATGTTTTACCTATTATTCGAAAGGTAGAGACGGTGTTCTATTTTATCAAAGATGAAATGCCACGAGCTATTTCATTCGTTGCAGATAGGGCTGGCTGCATCCAATAAAAAGGCGTATCGGGGGGTTGTAAAAATCAAGCTCAATCCGCCAAGGTAAGATCCACGTAGTGATCGTAAACTTGGCTGGCGAAGATGGCCTATAAAAAATCAATTTCTGTAGCATTCTGTTTAAACTGTTATTGGGCTTGTAGATTTACACAGTTGATGAGTATTCCTCTAAATGACAAACCATAACCATTCAGAATATGCTGTTGTAGTCAGCAGAGTCATTGGCTAAACTCTAGTGTACTTTTCTCACAGACCTTAAAAAAAGAAAGGCCCTGCCATACCATCGCACTCAATGTGATAAGTAATACCTGCTTTTGCCGCGACAGTTTCGAATACAATGGACGGCAAATGCCCTTAGAGAGATGTAGAGGGACCATCCATCATTTATGGCTATCTCTATTATTTTAAGTTTTCAAACAGACCTTGATACATTTTTACCAAGAATTTGTAATGAAAGAAATTCTGATTCCTCATATCAGAATTCGAACCCGAAGCTTCTGTCCTTCATAAGATATTCGATTTCTGGTGAATCTTAGATAAAAAAAAAATCTCGTTTACCATTATACTGCTAAATGTGTCAAATGAACATAATTATGTGACCCATCACGCAAAAAGGGAACTTCTGAGAACTGCGAAAACTGCGAATTGCGCCGGTGTAATGCAGAAAAATGACCCCCATTACAAAATGACCCCCCCCCCCGGGTCATTTCTCGACGTAGAGGAATGACCCATGGGTCATTTTTCGACGTAGAGAAATGACCCATGGTTCATTCCTTTACGTCGAGAAATGACCGCGGGTCATTTTGTAATGGGGGTCATTTCTCTGCATTACACCGGCTGACCAGGATTGACACTTTTCGCTATCATGACATTTTCTGCATTAAAAGTGGTTATTGTGCCTTGTTATATAGATCTAATCAACTTTTGATCTGTTTTCATCTAATTGATGTACAGAATTCCCAGATGGTCCCGTTTTTGCGTGATGGGTCACATATAATATATAAAGCAAAATGTTGCTAGTTCAAGGTCATTTCGTAAAGGAAAAAAGTCTTTTCCTCGGGTAGTGTAGATCCAAGAACAGACCGAAAACTCTATGCAGTCTGATCTTGACCTACATTGTCCACAAAAGGTCCTCGAGTCTCACTTAGATGCCTAAGGGTTTAGTGAACGATTGAAGTAAGTATTATGAAGACTGAAATATACACGTTGTAATCTAAAGCTACTGTTTATAATGTACCTCTAATTAAGGCCCTTTGCTATAGGGGATGGTGTAATCAGATAAGTTGAATTACAAGACAGTTCTTAAGACACACGAAGTCTTATTGATTTAAGAATAAGATTTCCAACCAATTTTTTGAAGTATCGCTTTTTCAAAGTGAGCATGATGCAAGTGCATATTATTTTTTCTTTTCCATTTCAGGTATGCGGATTTTGGTTATGTTATTGTTAGATACTCTTCCTATGTTGTGGAACGTGTTGTTATTGTGCTTCTTCGTATTCTTTATCTTCGGCATCATTGGCGTGCAGCTCTGGGCCGGGGCTCTGAGGAATCGATGTTTTATAAATATAAGTGATGACATATCAATAAAGCAGTAAGTATATTGTATCTGATTACATGTATTTATAACTAAACCCTTTACCAAACGACAAAATTTTAGACTGGTTCAAGTTCAAAGCACTTGCAGACGACAAAATAAATGTAACTGAAAAATTGAAGTTTGATTCTGCCAGAGTAGAAAACATTGTGGGAAAAGGAGAAAATGCTGGTTACCAGCATTTTCTCCTTTTGCCCACAATGTTTTCAAAAGGGTTCTATCTCAGGGTCCTAAAACCAGAGATTATTTTGTAAAAGGTTAAATGTGGCCCTAACAACTAGATTTGTCTTTGAACAAGTAGACAAAACTTGGTACCAGCAGCGTCTCCTTTTTCCCAAAATATTTCGAATAGCCTTTCTTGTATGATTTGTAGGGATACAAAAGTCATGAAATTGTTGCGTAAAGTGTTTTTTCCTTTTGTTGATTTGGTTAAAGAAGGCTATTAAGAACAGAGCTGTGAGTAATAAACCTCCATTAACTAATAACTGAATCTTACTATGGCAACACAAGTTGAAGGCCTCTCCATGATGCATTATACCAAGCAGATTTTCAATATGATTATAGATCCATAAAATCCTTCTTGTCTATATCCGCTAAATCTCTTGATATATAGGATCTGACATAAGTTGGGTTTTGACGTAAAATTTATTAAACGACTCTACAAAAATGTTATTAAGCGAGCCTTTGGCGAGCATAAGAACATTTTTTGGTTGGAACGAGTCAAGAATGTGTTAAAACACAGGCATACATGTATCATGTGTTGTGAACTTACTTTGACAGGTATATTAATAACGCAAAT
Organism: Tridacna crocea; assembly: GCA_943736015.1. NCBI lineage: Eukaryota > Metazoa > Mollusca > Bivalvia > Cardiida > Cardiidae > Tridacna > Tridacna crocea. The sequence continues at coordinate 32,498,191 of OX031056.1, forward strand.
TGTTCCGAAGAAACTTGCATAATATTGATTTTTGTTTCGGGCTATCAATGATTAAATTAACAACTTTATCACGATAAAAACTTTGACCTGTAATTTACTTCAGAAACCTAGGTCAGCAATGTTTTCGAAATGAAGCGTATAATAACGGAGTGTTGACCAAATACAGCGCTATTTTCTTATCTTACACGTGTTTGAGACAAGAAAATTCGTAATGGCTGTGTCACATTGAAAACAGGAGAGTTATGTGATAAATACTGGTACCTTGATATATATAAAATTCATCGAAGCCCTAAAGGTTTCTGTCGAAGTCGGCTTTCACTTACTATTGTTTCATAAATAAAATGTTCACATTGCTGTATCAATCTGTCAGCATTTTGATATCTTTAGAGGTGTGGTTTATACCGATACACACTAATTTGTGAACTAGATGTAGAAACTTCTGTTAAATAAATGTTACCTGACATTGCTGAAAAACAAGTTTTTAACACCTTTACCGAAAAAAGGAGATTGGAGGCATTTGGCATCATCAGGATGGGGCTATTTGTCGAGGGATAAGAAAAATGTCAGTGCATCAGTGATTGCAAATTATTAAAAGAGACATATCGTCGTAATAGCACAGAATTGACGTCATATAAAGAATATCATATAAATATGTGAAAAGGTTTGACCTTTTTTATCTAACATATAGGTATTTAAAGTATTTAAAGTAGGCTTACTCAACATTGTGTATCAAACAAAATTGTAATTATTGCAGATATAAATTACAAGGTATGTACCGGTGTAATGCAGAGAAATGACCCTCCCCTACAAAATGACCCGCTCATTATTCTACGTAGAGAAATGACCCCAAAAGTCATTTCACTACCTAGAGGAATGACCCAGATCATTATTCTACGTAGCGAAATGACCGTCTAGGGTAATATATCTAAGTAGATTAATGACCTGGGTCATTCCTGTACCTAGAGAAATAAGCGGGTCATTCCTGTACGTAGAGAAATGACCACTGGGTCATTTTGAAGGGGAGGATCATTTCTCTGCAATACAGCGGCAGAAAAAAATATTTCGGAAACTGTATTAGACATTATGAATCACCCTGTACATGTATGAACCTTCAGGTATACATTTGACTTCTCTTTTTTACTCATTCCCTTTTCACGTTATGGGCCGTCGAATAAATTACGGGTACCGTAGCTTCTACTACATCATGCTGTTATGTGACACTGGCTTTTTTTCCTACCATTATGGCCTTCAAAACGCAAAGAAGGGCATTCGGACATTTGTGTAAAGTTCGTTCTAGATTAGCCTGCGCAATGCACAAAAGCTAATCAGAAACGAGTTTCCCCATCTAAGTAGTCTTCTGTTTTGCACAAGACTGCTAAAGGACAAACTCTGTTGTTGTCGTAAAGTGAGCAAGCTGATCCGAGACAACACTTTACGCAAATGTCCGAATGCCCCTTTTCGCGTGTTGGAAGCCATATATCGTCGGTTTGCTTAAAAAAAAACCTGGTAACTACAACATGAAACAAGCTGTAGTTACGAGGATTTTGCAGTAAACCGACGACATACAGAATAGTGCTTGAAGAGAGATAACTACCAAACAACAGGGGACAATAAGTACTTACTAAGTAGAAGCTGCTTTTACAAGAACGACCAAGAAAATATTGCTGCATAACATCAATGGCGCCACAAATCAGTTGTTTCTAAAATAAGGCATATTGCAGCATTTCAAATCAACCAAAGTAATTCATGCAGAACTAGGTGAAAAATGTCCTTAAGGTAGTACCATTCTAATGGGAAGGGAAACAGCTGTTTCCACTAAGATATCATCCTAAAAAAGTTGCTGTGATTGAAGATCAGAATTTTTCTACTACATAGACCGAGCCACTTTTGCCCTTTTTGCCCTCTTAGCATGATCATTTACAGATCTAGGGCCACTTTATTCTCATTACAAGGGGAGATAACAATTACCTCCCTTTTTTGAAAACTTACAAAAATATTGACAAATAAATTCAAGATGGACATCAAAGGAATTTCTGGTCGGTTTGAAATGTGCAAAAATATTATATCAGTATAAATTCATATTAATCAACTTATAATAAATTTCATTCTATGTTGCACTAGAAGCATATAGGATGGTACTACCATAAAATGCAACTTAAAAACGTAGGAAAAAAAATCAATAATGGTAAGACACAATCGTAGCCATTCTTCGGCGAAATCTTACAATTTCAATTGGAGCTATGTACAAAAGCAGTTGTTATTCGAGAAATAACCCAAGAAATTAGTATGAAAACTAGGTTCTAAATTACAAAATTGATATTAAAAACTTGGTATAAAATGACCAAAGTGGGTACGAAATGATCGAAGTGAGAACAAAATTACCAAAATATAAAAAAAATAGGTGGATTCGAAAAGACCAAAAATCGTACGAAATGACCTAGGTACGAAATGACCTAGTAACAAAATGACTTGAAGCCTAGTAGGCAATATAGGTACCTCCATAGGTACCTTTCAAAACCGAATAAAACCATAGTACCGCGGCTCATGCGGCGCCACAACAAGTAGCACCTGACACATTAGAAAAGTAGGAAAATTGAAAGCTTCCAATGATATTCAGTACATCTTGGAAAAGATAGCATTGACTTCTTTCAAACAAATATCTTTTTCTCTGCCAAAAAATCCCATTTTCTTCAAAGATGCAAAAATAGGTAGAAAAATGCGTTTTTAGAAAAGACAAATAAAAGAAATAGTCATGATGATTTGCAAAGCGTATTATCGTCAAGCACTTTATAGATTGCCATAGCAAAAAGGAAACCTTGCATTGCCAGTATTGTTTACCGAGAATATCTGGTTTTCTTGTTTTGTCTGTAATCAAGATTTGTATTATAACCTTGAGTTCAATCTTTCTTGTAAATCAACCTGGCATTTGAATTGAAAACAAACAGACATATAGTCTTGAATTTGCACTAGATGACAAAGTCTTCGAATATTCCGTATCAAAAGCATTGCAGAGAACAAACAACATTTTGCTAAAATGAAGGAACTTTCCTCAAAAACTACAGAAAACATTGGGTGAAAAAAAACCTGCTGGTTACCATGGTTTTCTTTTTTCCATCAATACTTTTCAAAACCCCTATTTTTTCAGGGTGTTAATACTCGAACCGTTTGGTAAAGGATTGAGTTGACGCTGAGGATACCTTTGAGTGCATAACGGAAAATTTAGAGCCCGTTCAGACTGATTGTTTTACTGCTTGATATTTAATGGAATATATATCGCAATTGTACTATAAATCAGGTCTATATTTTCAGCCATCTATCAGTGAAAGTTAAAACGTCTAAAAGCAAGAAATTTAAGCAAATTGTCCATTCAAAATCGCCTTTAAGCTTTAACTCAACTGTATGGACCCATTTAAACTATTGAAATCGACCTAAGAAGCATTGTTATTAACTCAAGAATTAGACAACTGTACATGTATATGACATTAAAGGATGCGAGCCATTCACGTCATCTGCAGGCTCCACATGCTTTATGTTATTTCTTTAAACAGAACTTTGACCTTCTTGTATATGTTGCAAAGGTCATTTTTGGTTGGCATTCTAAATATTACATCAGTTGTATCAGTCGGACAGTGTAGAGTCACGATCAGAGTGCACGTTCTATGCCGTAGATTTTCGACCGATATTGTCCACATAAAAACGCACAACCCACATCAGCCTGAACATTCGTTCCTTCACAATTTATTCAACTTTATACCAGTGTTAAGTATTACATTGAGTCATATAACACATTCATAAGTTATATTCCGTCAAAAAGGTTTTTATTGCATTTGCCGAGGTCAACTTGTGCAGTCTTGCTGGCCAGTAAATCATAATGATATAGGGATACAAGTATTTCCCATTTAGTCTAAATAATGTGTATTTTGCAATTTGAATATAAGTATCTGTCAGTCGAACTATATACAGGTTACTTCTTAAAATATCCAAGATTTCTGTCTGAATGCATAACTTATCTTTTTCTGTTATTTTCATTGTGAAAGAAATGATTATAATAATTGCTAAATGGGGTTAGAATGAGGTCAATCCAAGAGGAATGAAACAGTTTGATTAAGGAACTATTTTTGTTGGTCTGTTTATATCAGCCAGTAATGATGTTGTACGACAATATAAACACACAATAAAAAACCTTGAACGTTTTCATGACCTAGAATTAGTTGCTTACCTTGTACTGACAACGGTAAATGTTTTATAGCAGACCTTCATTGAAACATTGTAAACGGATAGTTACTGATAACGAGTACTTTTTTCTCTCTGCCATTTGCGCTGTCCGTCTGTCCGTCTTTTTGTCCATCCCTCTGTCCACCTGTCCATCCGCCCGGACAGATTTTTTAAAATCCTTTACAAAAAATTATGAAACTTCATACGCGTATTTCTTATGATAGTCCGCCAATTACTTTTTTGCGTTCTTTACTAAATACCGTGACGTGAAAAAAGGGGACTTGGTGTACATTTTCATTATAGGGACAAATATCTCTTTAACTACAGTACAAAATATTATGAACCTTTCTGAAACTTTTATGATATTTTCATTGATTATTCACAGAGATTCAGTATGTTTTTATTTGAGGAAATGCTAAAAAAGACTTCAATGTTTACTTTCTTTATCGATGTATATGGGGACCAATACCAACTGAAGTTGGTGAAATTTCAAATACTGTATATATTGGTTAACACTAAGTCTTTCATTTTTCTGTCCGCCCGGACAGATAATCCTAAATCCTCAAAGAGAATTGACGAAACTCCTACATGTGTTCCTTGTGATGATTTGCAGATATATTCTTTTATTTGTTTGTATGCTGGTTTTTCAATTAATGCAGAATCGTGCCTAAAAGGAGGCTTTATGTATCTTTCTGTCAAAAAAGTTTTTTTTTGGCAGAACTACAAGTAAGACAAATTTAGTATTGTTGATCAAAGCAACTCCATGCTGTGGGGTTGAATTGTTTTAATCGTTAAACCATGTCGTAAATACACAATAGAATTGTTCATTAAAACTATACAAGTCAGTTCTTTCCATCCTTCCAGATATTCCATCTAAAGGGAAAAGAAACACTTATCTTTATTGCCATTTGGCTCTCTATTTCAGTTTAAATTTATCAGCATATTATCTACCAAGAAAGGAGACTCACGACTATATTTGCTCCAAACCGGGGGAGTCGGGGATGCGCCATTGTACAGATTTGCCTCGTTATCAGTTTGAAGGCCATAAATGTAACGGTACAGCCAAACCTTTTTCAAACAACACCCCCACCAACAGCTCATGTGTAAACTGGAACCAGTATTATACAGTCTGTGAGGCAGGGGATAAAAATCCATTTCAAGGGGCAATTTCCTTTGACAATATCGGTATGGCATGGGTCGCCATTTTTCAGGTAAGTAGGTGCATTGCAGTATATCATGCAGCTTCTATCATGTCGCAGGCGACTTTAAATACCTTCGCACAGTATCGATCAAGATCAGACTAATACAGACAGTGCATCCTGATCTTTGATTCATACCGTTCGATATTAAATGGGATTCAATACCAAAGCTAAAATGCAGTGCTAATGTTTGGTGTTTAAATACGCTGAAAACGTTTATGTAATAGACCAAAAGTTAAACCTTTTTAAACTTGTACCAACTTAAATATACTATGTCTTTACTTAATAAAGCTCCAGATAAGAGGACTCCGATGGTGTTCTAAATCCATCATTTCTCTTCTAAACCCTATCTTGTGGGTACTCATTAGAATCGTCTCTACGAGACGAATCTAATGAGAACCCACAACATAGGATTTAGTTGAGAATAATGAATAATTTTCAATTCTGATATCGAATCACCCCCGCTATCTATACTATACGGCGATTACTGTGCGTGCATGTGCCAAACTATCGAATTCTAGACTCGTCCATATTAAAAGCATCAACAGAAATTTAAAATTATGAGCAGCTCAAATGACCGCATATGCCTTTGAAAGGCAGAGTTGGCTACATGTATATCCTTGAAAAAAAAGTAAGAAGCGATTTCTTCTTTTCCATTGTCATTATTAAAGGACCTCTTTACTCAGCTTTAAAAAACATAGAATCACACATTAAGGCGATTTTTTCCCTGTCCTGATGTATTTATTGATTCTACAGGTGATCAGTTTGGAGAGCTGGGTGAACATTATGTACTATGTGCAGGATGCCCATTCATTCTGGGACTGGTCTTATTTTGTAGCTTTAATTGTGGTAAGTTCGCAATTAGTTATCCCTTTTTTGTATAAAATTTGATCCATTTGCACAAAGAACAACTTCTTTATCATTGCAACATAATACAGTTGAGATTTTTGTTGTGAAAGGTGCGCTTCTTTCAAAGACTTATGAAAGCTGCGTTCTAAGTACCTCTGTATATCCCCATCTTCGCGAGCCAAGTTACGATCACTACGTGGATCTTACCTTTGCGGATCGAGCCCGATTTCGATATTCCCGCGATATGCCCCCTATTGGATGTTGGTTATTATCCCTCTTTACATCATGTTTCTTATAGCCAATGAAATATTGTTTGACAAACTGCTTTCGAATACAATAATTCAACATGAAGCAATAACCACAGACCTACTTCGACATTCCATGGTCAGGTGCTGGGATATTGCCTAAAACCTCTGATAATTTATTGGTCACACTGAATTTCTGAAAATATTGTTCATCTATGATTTATTTCGGTAATAAATCGTTGCAGATCCTGCACACATCCACGGAGGTATTCGTGCTTACCTCCTATTTTCATCCGAAAGGTCGCAACCTTGTTCTATTTTTATCAAAGATGAAATGCTACGAGCGATTTGATACGATGCAGTTAGAGTTAGCTGCAACCAATAAAAATGCGTATCGAGGGAATGGCGAAATCAAGCTCGATATGCCAAGGGTAGAGTAGCGTAGTGGATCGTCACCCTTGGCTACGAAGATGGTATATCCCTGAAGTTTTATTGTTTTGTCTTCCATTTAGGATAGGGAACTCTAAGGGTATTCGAGTAACATAATCTTTCATCCCCGATTTCCCACGGTATGGATTCAGCTGATGATAAGCTCGACTCCGCCACCTTTGGAGGACAGTGTAGATCAAGATCAGACTGCACAAAGAGTGTAGTCTAATCTTGAATCTACACTCTCCGATAAGGGGATATTTGTTAGAAATAAACCTTTGAAATGGCAAAATGTGTGATTTTACTTTCAGCTTGAAAGTTTGATTTTACTTATATAACAGCTTAAGGGTTGAGGAGTTAGAGTCTGTCAAGATTTAAGGGTAGGGCACCCTAATGGGAATCGTGTAACATCGCCTTTCATCGTAATGCATTATACCGGGCAGGTCAACACATAATTATCTATTCAATCTATTCATTCTTTTAATCAAGCTACTTAATTAGGAGCCGGACGGGTCCATGATGTACACACAGAAAATTGACCATAGCGAAATTTTTCGGCCCAGGTCAGCCAGCCCGAACTACGCAGGCTGACCTTGGTCGATACTTTGCGCGGATGCATTAACGCCCCCCCCCCCCTTTCCCCCTTTCACAGAGAACGACGGAGATAGTTTTAGACCTAATGAATAACAATCAAGATGGCAGATAAAATGCAATGCTGATTGCAGATCTGCTTTGATCAAAAGACATTAACCCTTTTGCTGCTCATCGCGTCTCACTGACCTTTTGCGGACATTGTAGATCAAGATCAGACTACACAGAACGTGCAGTCTGATCTTGAATCCACACTGTCCGATAAGGAGATATTATTTCCTTAAACATAACCTTGAAATAACAATATTTGGGTTTTTACCGTCGAATTGAAAATTTCGTTTTAGTTATTGAACAGGATAAGAATTAAACGCGTTTTTCACAAAAAAGACAAAAGTCTACCGTCATGAGTGTCTTACGGGCGTAGCTGGCTGTGAGATGAATGACTTTGGTTTTGCTAAGACACACGAAATGTTTGTAAATTTCCATGCGTCCTAATTATTTCAGACATATTGGTTTTATCCAGTGGTTTAAGTACATGAAAAATCTTACGAAATCTTTTCTTTTTTCACAGATTGGATCCTTTTTTATGATTAATCTATGCTTAGTTGTGATAGCAACGCAGTTCTCTGAGACAAAGAAGAGAGAAACGGAACGCATGCTTCAAGAGAGGAAACGATTTCAATCGTCGAGTACTTTATCTAGCAGTTCGGAACCTAGTGGTTGCTATAATGAGATTCTTAAATACCTTGCTCATTTATACAGGAGAGCAAAGCGAAAATTGTTGAAACTTTACTACGAAAAGACAGGAAAAGGCCACAAGAAAATTAAACCAGAAATGGACAGTCGGAAAAAGAAAAAGAAGAAAGGCGCAACGACGCACCATCACACCTGTTCTCAAATACGAACGAAAAACAGACGACATTCCCATTACCATTATGTATATCTAAATCATGAAACGTATCCAGCATGTCATGAAAGTGCTCCAAATCATATTGCACCAAGGGCGAGTCCCGAGGCCTCCGAAATAGACCCTCTTGCATCCCCGAGAAGGCCGCCTTATTTAACAGTTCCAAATTTAAGTGCTCAACCTTCGTCAGAATCTTTAAATACATTGGCCATTGCCGCAGCCGAGGTTCTGACTCCATCATTATTCAAATCATTTGTTTCCTCACCCAATCACCTGTCACCACACGTATCACATGCAAATAGTAGAACGCCATCGTTTAGCGCAGACGGCAGCGTAAAGCACTTGCAATTTCTACCCGATGTCATATCAACTCATAGTAACAAGACCAATACGGCAGCGTCAAATAACTTCACGCTCGAGGAATTTGACGCCTATAAAAGTCAGCTTATAAATGACAAAGGTAAGTTGTTATTTCTAGTAGTTTGTAATTAACATAAGACAGGGTACGAAATATTCTGAGGAATGATTATCAAAGTTGGAAGTAAATAGATCCCAAATAAAGATCGGTCCCTTTGCTACTCTTCATTCAGCGACATAATCTCTTACCCCATTTATACAGAGCAAGCATTTGAACAATCCAGAGAAAGACGGCTTTGGTAAACATTGTTGGAAAAGGAGAAAAACCCTGTTAAAATAAGCATTCTCTCTTTTCTACAAGGTTTTCTACTTATTAAAAGGGCAATTCGACCATTTTGAATATATAATTTTTTGTCTGCAAATACTTAAAGTATGGAGCAAGTCTCGAATCTTATTGTCTGGTGGAGAATTCCCATCACGTAAAAGGAACAATCTGGGAATTCTGTACATAAATTACATGAAAACAGAACAAAGACAGTGCAGATGAGTTTAAGTTGATAGTTCAAAAAAGGATTGTATAATGAGGTAGAATGACCACTTTTCATAAAAAGAAAAAAAAATCATAAAAGCGAAAAGTGTGTACCTTGGTCGGCCTGCGCAATCTACAGAGTTTGACCAGGGTCCACATTTATCGCAGTTCCCAGAAGGTCCCTTTTTCCGTGACGGGTCATACTTTTAAATGTACGTCAGGTTACCAAGACAGCTATATTGGAGAAAATGTCAATGATAAATACTATCCAAGAATATCATGTGCCTTATCGAATGAGTGCGACTACAGAAACTATCAGTGTCCCTGTTATGACTGTGAGATGGCGGAACAAGACAAATGCGAAGAGTGCGAGCTGGAAGTGAAGTTTGAGAGATGTTCCTGTAATTGTAAAGAGAAATTCGAGGAGGAAGAGAAAGGTAGGAATTGGTGTTTAGTACCGAATACGGCTTGCAACACTAGAAAAGGGACATTAGGTCATTTGCATAAAGTGTCGTCTCGGATCTGCCTGCACAGTCTCCAATTTAGAAAAACATTAGATTTTGTGCTACAGCAGACTCGCACAAAACAGAAAATTACATGAAAACGGAACGTGTCGCCTCCGATTAACCTTAGCAGACAGTGCAAGCTGATCCAAGACGACTCTTGACGCAAATGTCCGAATGCTCGTTTTCGCATGTTGCAAGCCAAATAAACCAGACCTTTTTCTACGGCTGGAACTACAATCCATCAAAATTCAGAAACGGTATAGATCTAAGACTGTCTGCTGAGAGCAATCGTTTTTGCCTGTGCCGCTAAAAGAGTTATAAATGTTCATGTAGATAAACAAAGCAAACTCTAAAAGGATGGGCATTTTTAGCTGCCATGTTTCAGAATACCAAATTCTTGCAGTAATGAAGACAATCCGAAATTCGTAGGTTTATTTCGTCGGTTTACTTCTAAAACCTCAGAACTACAGCGTGGAAAGTAGATGTAGTTACGAGGTTTTTGAAGTAAACCGACGATTTGCATAATGAATACTGCCACTTTATAACGATCACAATATATATAATTATTTGAAGTAATAGCGTCTTTTAAATAATCTCTTCAAAAATTCAGGCAAGGTGGTTGACTCTGTTTTGATGTCGATAGATATTTTGTTTTCGTCGATAGCTTTAATACGTCTCACCAAAAATTTACATTTCAGGGTATTTTAGGTCATGCAGAAAGACAATCGAAAAATTAGTGGAACACCGCTTTTTTCAAAGAGGCATCCTTGTGTCTATTCTATTTAATACGCTCAGTATGGGAATAGAGTATCATAATCAGGTATGAAATACTTTTTTATCACATAAACGCCCTTGTTTTCAGTGTAATATACAAATCACGAATTTTCTTATCTAATACACATTTCTTATTTCATGCTTTCCGGTAGGATATCGAGAAATAGCAGTGAAAATATTTTTCGATCATACACTGGTACCACCAGTGAAAATACCGATTTTCACGTTCTTATTGCCTAGGTAAATTGCGCGTGCCTAACAACCAGATGGGAAATATGACGTCATATACCTTACATTTCTCGCGCTTGACGTAACGTTGCTCTGCAGGAGGGGTACGCCACGGGGAATAAGGGAAAAGAAATGTACTGAATTTTGATAAAGCTCCTCCAAGAAAGGGTTAAAAGCATAAAATAAATAGAATATTTGTTTTTTTTGGTGAAAGATCGAAATTTATTTCATCGAGTGGACGCCATCGGTAATATTTTCACGAGTGGCGCCCCACTCGTGAAAATATTACCGATGGCTTCCACTCGATGAAATAAATTTCGATCTTTCACCGAAAAAAACAAATATCCTCTATATATTATACTTGTGTGACGTCATTTTCTATGTATTTCATACAAATGAATGTGTTTATATAGATATTACCGCGGGAACATCTACAGATGGTTTTTGGATCTTTCGATCTGTAATTTGTGAAATATCGTTATGTGATAAAAGAATGTGTCATTTGTTGGCATTAGAGATAAATTCTATAAAATTCATTAAGAAAAAAAAAATGTTATTTAGCTTGCAAAAGTCTCGCTTAATAACATTATCTTGACTCGTTTAAAAAACTTTTGTCTCAAACACCAACCCATGTCAAATCCTATATGTCATTTATCATCGATACATAAAAATACTTAAAGAAGATGTAAGTCAGATTTTTTTTCTGGGTCTGCGCCCTGTTTAGTTGTTCGAATGCTTAGGGTTAATTTGTTAATAGTTTTACCATTATATTAATGCATTTCTTTTTGTTATTGTAGCCTGACGAATTAACAAGGGCTTTAGAAATCAGCAACCTTGTGTTTTCCACACTGTTTGCCGTGGAGATGCTTCTCAAGTTGATCTCATATGGATTATTTGGCTACATCAAGAACGGGTTTAACCTATTTGATGGTGTCATCGTTATCCTCAGGTAGGGGCTAATCTTCTGTGTAAGCCATGCTTTGTGAAAAAGCATGCATTAATGCATATTTCGTGATACATAATACAAGTCATTACTCATACATGATAAAGGATTCATAAAATCAAATTCATTAAACAAACGATTGAATCATCAGGTAGACTGGTCCTTGAACACACAGAAAATCCACAAATAGCAAAAGGTCAGCCTGCGTGGATTGCGCAGACTAACCAGGGTTGATACTTTTTGCAGATGCACTAAGCCCCCTTTTCACAAAGTATGGCTCATGTATAAATTCATGGTTGTTGAACAGGCTGCCTTATACAACAAGTATGTAGCACATCCGAAGATTCGAAGTCTTCTTAGTGCCTTTTCAAACACTGGAATATTTCCAACTTTTTCGAAGTTATCAAAGTGTTGTTTGATGAATTCTTCAAGCTAATGGATTAAATAGAGGAATTTACATGAGTGTTTATGTATTATCACTTTTATCAAACAAATTGACTAAAATAGTATGACACGAGCCTTGGCGAGCGTCAAATACATTTTAGTCAACGAGTTTGATAAAAATGATAATATATAAACACGAATATGAGATGATATTTATCACATAAAACGAATGACAGACAGAAAAATATCCTGCATCATCACCTTAGCCTCTATGCCGTTCATAGGTCCAAGTTAACGGCTTTAGTTTGGTTTCAAATGTGTATATACACATGTAAGTAGTTCTTTGACATTTACACCAAAAGAAGAATGAAATAGTTTAAAGAAGGGTTAAGTCCACCTATTTCCGCAAAAATATTGAGTTGTAAGAAAAAAAAACTTTCCACGCGGAAACGTCTTAGCATCAATGACGACTGTCCTTTTTTCGATGAAACGGAGTAGCAGTAAAAATTTCCAGGCAAGCTGTGGTTGGTATCTCTGCCTCCACGAGCTCATGACTGAAAATTGATCAGAACGGGAACCCAAAAACACGACAATATACTAGAATATTACAAAAAAATAGTCATGTATTTGATTATGTGGTAAATTGGCATATGCGATCAAACAATTCACCAAAATTTAGGAGTAGCTGATCGAGTTTTGGGAAAAAATGCAACCTATTTCTCTGCTTTTTGCATATCATTAGATTGGATTTCCATGAAAATGCAAACACTATATTTTCTAAATCAAGATATAGCCTTAAACGTTTCGTGTATGTAACATTTCTCCAATTCGTCTCTTGGGCGGGAAAGGACTTGCCGGTCCTTAATCAACGAAAGAAGAATGTGGGAAAAAAGCTGCAACTTGTAATATTTATCGTATAAGCTTTAGTCACAGAAACGGTCAGTACGGAGCACTATGTATTAATTAGTCAATAATTTACCCCTACTCCAGAGAAAAAAACTGTTTGACTTGGACGATTACTTTTCAAAGTATTTTGGTAATTTATACTTTCAGTCTTGTAGAGTTATTGAATAACCAGGAAGGAGGAAGCAGTCTATCCGTGCTCAGAACTTTCCGCCTTCTTCGTATACTTAAACTTGTTCGGTTTATGCCGGCTTTACAGCGGCAGTTGATTGTGATGTTACGTACAATGGATAATGTTGCCACGTTTTTTGCCTTATTACTACTTTTCATGTTTATATTTAGGTGAGTACATTCTATTTGAGTATTTTGATTTTAGATAATTTAAAAACATGCTTTTCTTGACAATTATTTGACATAGATTGGTGAATTTTTCAAAGTGGGGTACACAAGAAGTGAAATAGAAATGTTCTAGCTGTTCTCGTTAAAAGTATCATAAAAATAAGAAGAATGATATATTTGGCTGAAAAACCATTTCATACAGTTTGATGAATTATACTAGCGGACTTTTTATTGATAGTGCAGATCGCTGTTTGGAAGCGAATTTACTTACGTTTGCTGTTAAATTTTCGATGAATACAGGCTAACACTATTCTTGTAAGACGAAGTGTAAACGATACTTGTAGAGGATAATAAATGCCGTCTAAATGCTTTCACTGAAGAACTAGTGTCCTACGTACAACAAAACCTAATATAAAATTTTTTGAGCTCACTAGCACGAATTAAACTATTTGCCTAACAGTTTTGAAGACCATCTTCTTTAGAATGGTCGGTAAATACGGTGCAAAAACTCATCTTTGTTTCCAAAAGTATATTCTCGGATATACAGGGTGATTCATAATATCTGATACAGTTTCAATCTGTAATATGTTTCCCACTAGCACACACTGCTAAAGTACTTAGGTCAAACTTTATCGCAAGATTAAAATGATATTCTCTATATGATACCAATATTGGGCTATTGCGACTTCAAGCATCTTTTAGAAGCTTGCTATCTCCGGTGACACACCCTGGCGGAACTCTTCTCATCTTTCGACGAACAGCTTGTCTCAACTCTCCTAAAGTGTTTTGTTTAAGTTAATAAACATTTTCTTTCACGTATCTCCACAAAACTATACGAAGGTACTAAAATCCGCTGTCAGTCCCGAAGGAGATGAAGTTTCCCGGAGTTTTCATGAAGCCAGGCCAACACTGAATATGCTGTACAGGAGACTGCTTCATATCCATCATGATAATTCTTTACATGATAAAAAAGTTACCGTATGGGCCCGCCCGGGTGGCTCTGTGGTGAGCGTGTCGGACTCGTAACCTAGTGGTTATGAGTTCGATACCCGGTTGAGGCGAACTTTCTTTCCGGCGTATTTTCGCCTCTCACCTCTGCAGAAGCATGCGAGGAAAGTAGTTGGTGACTTTGGAAAGAAAGTTGTGTTAGTACTGCATGATATGACCTTAGCTGTTAAAGTGGCGTTAAACCCCAATACAACCTTACAACCAAGTTATCGTATGGACGGCTTTTAGTTACAGTAGTGGGATTTCCCTTTGAACAAGACGCAGACATTAATCAGTGAACGTTACCTGACATTGCTTGAAAACAAGTCTTTGCCAGCTCTGCAGAGAAAAGGAGGCTAAAGACATCAAAGACATGCAATAGGATAGAGCAGCACCCCATACGGCACTTTCAGTATTATCTTGGCTTCAAGAAACTTTCGGAAACTTCATCTCCTTCAGAACTAATAATGGTTGCCCCCACCCCACATTCCCAAGAAATTGGCCCTTAGGACTCTCTGTCATGGGGACGCTTGAAAGAAAGTGTATTTTCACCTATACATAACACTGTTTGAGAGTTGAAACAAGCTATTCGGCAAGTGATTAGAAAAGTAACACCAGAAATGTGTGCATCCATGGTAGGAAACTTTCAAAACAGACTTGACGTTGTAAAAGCCCAGAATGAACGTCATACAGAGCACATCACTTAAATGTGGTGATAACGTTTGACTTATTCTATTAACATACATATATATATAAGTATTAGTATTGTGAAATGAATTATTACAAGGTAAGCGCTGTTGGAAAAATAATATTAAGGATTGAGACTGTATCAGATATATCAACCTGAACATCCTCTTTGAAGAACACAGGTACGGAATGCTAAAACTCAATTCAGTACAGTTTACTGTAGTCAAATGATTCGTGTCAATATTGATTTTGCTTGTCTTTCTTTGAATATTTTTGCAAATGTTTGTTACAACATTTATGAAGTTCAGATTAATCTACTACTAGATATTTAGAAAGTGCAGATATACCATTTGTTGGTCTCTAAAAACACGGATCTTTTTTGAAAGGAAATTCGGAATGTTGATCTAATTCTTAATTTCAAATGCAAACATCTGATTGGCTTAAACATAAAGTGTAAGCCAAACAGGTGTCTAATCTTTGAATTTAGAATAAGAGATCGATTGAAAATATTCGGGAACTAGAAAAAAAAGACCAGTCTCACAACAGTAGTATCTTTTGAGAACAAAGGCTTGCAGTGTCTGTGGTAGATTTTTCCCGAAAAGTTTGAAAGGAAAGTTGGCACTGGCTCTCTGATGACGATTGCTTCCTTTTTTTCAAATTTCTGTGGAATTTAAATGAGTGAATGTCTCGAAAGGTATTACTTCTACCTTAGTATTACTGTTTTTGTTCGTCAAAAAATAGCACTCGTAAAGACAAAGGGTTTCTTACATTGTTGTGAAATAATTGTAGTATTCTTCAAATTTCATGCCAATCTAATTTGAAAACATATAATCAAACCAAACGTAATGTTTTTAGTCGAATTCAAATGATGCCATACTATACATAAGTCTTTGTGTCAAATGAATGGAAGAGATATCTGCATAGTTATCTGCATAGTTAGTTGATTTAAGAAAGTCTCTAAAAACACGGATCTGTTTTGAAAGGAAATTCGGAATGTTGATCTAATTCTTAATTTCAAATGCAAACATCTGATTGGCTTAAACATAAAGTGTAAGCCAAATAGGTGTCTAATCTTTGAATTTAGAATAAGAGATCGATTGAAAATATTCGGGAACTAGAAAAAAAAAAGACCAGTCTCACAACAGTAGTATCTTTTGAGAACAAAGGCTTGCAGTGTCTGTGGTAGATTTTTCCCGAAAAGTTTGAAAGGAAAGTTGGCACTGGCTCTCTGATGACGATTGCTTCCTTTTTTTCAAATTTCTGTGGAATTTAAATGAGTGAATGTCTCGAAAGGTATTACTTCTACCTTAGTATTACTGTTTTTGTTCGTCAAAAAATAGCACTCGTAAAGACAAAGGGTTTCTTACATTGTTGTGAAATAATTGTAGTATTCTTCAAATTTCATGCCAATCTAATTTGAAAACATATAATCAAACCAAACGTAATGTTTTTAGTCGAATTCAAATGATGCCATACTATACATAAGTCTTTGTGTCAAATGAATGGAAGAGATATCTGCATAGTTATCTGCATAGTCAGTTGATTTAAGAAAGTGTAAGTTTGGAGTGTTTTGAAACACATTTTTGGGGGCTTGATAAAAATTTTGTACTAGATGTATATGAGGGTCGTCAGTCCACGCCTAAAAGTCGCATGGAAACGATGGAAACAGTCTCTGACATAGATTATTATATAGTAATGCAAAAATGGAAAGTCGAACCTGAGTTATTTATGGCAATTCTAAAACTATGTTGTTAGACATGGAGGATATTCAATTTCCAAATGTACATGTTGTTAATTTATATTTATAGTTTATCGGAGATGAATTTGCTGAACTTGTTGGAAAACTTATGACGCATACATGTACAATACAAAGTATCACGTACACATTTTTCTTGTATAAAGAAATTGCTGAAAATAAAATGCCCAGATATTGTTTTGTGCTTAAAGGCTTGTGATAGTTACAGTAAAATAAAATTTATCGTCTTATTTTCATACCATACATATAGCTCGTTTCAATCATCAATACATTGGTTTTAAGAATGTAAATGAAACATGCTGATTTTATAATAATATATATCTATTCAGCGTACTTGGTATGAATCTGTTTGGGTGCAAGTTTTGTCGATACCTGAGAAACGGCCACTATTATTGTGATAGAAAGAATTTTGATAGCCTTTTGTGGGCAATTATAACGGTATTCCAGGTACGGTGGTTTCGTGCTACAATACTGGCCTGCATGTCTGCTATGTAGTCGTCACCTTGTCGTTGTAGTGCTCTCATTACCCATCAGTAACCTTGAACTGCGATTTGTATTCAGGCCAACCTTTTAATCACATAGAAAGGAATGACAATATTCGTCTACAGGCCTCACGTACAACAACAGCATCGGGGCATGATAACTGTCAAAAAATATCTTTACTTGGAAAATAAATGCTATCACCATGTGCATAACCACCTCACGAGCAAATCATCAATTTGGCAAAGGGTGCTCTTCACTTTTGTTTGTTGTTATCTAAAATCTCAATTTGATATTTTCTAGTATGATATTACGAATCTTGTTCGGCCTCAATTTTTAGTCGTGGTTCATGCAAACCTCATTTAACCACCCAAGGCTAACTCAGTCTGGTTTTATTTTGCATTTTGTCTCGTACTCAATAGGCTATTTTAAAAAACCTTAAAATTCTAATTTCCGAAATGCGTCTTTATATACTATGTCTAGGTTTCAAGGAATAGAGAATGTTATCAATAGTGGTGTCCATGGGCCTGTCATCTTTTGAATTGCTTTTTGGCTCATACATTTGGCGCGAGTACTGGTGTATAGTTCCCAGGAAACAGAATCGAGAGCGACTAGTCTATAGGTTGTAAGAACTTGGTTCTCAATCGATCAAAAAGAAATATGTTTAAACTGAATTATCAATCAAGAATAAATTTTATCACCATATCGGTGGAGCTTTTATCTTTTTCAAAAGAAATAGTGCACGGGGCATTATATGAGAAGGTCTTGTTAACTGAATTTCCGCCCGGCTTGAGTTTTGAAATTTCTTTCTTACTTTACATTTTCGATTTATATTCCTTTCTTATTTTAGTAAAGAGTTATCAAACTTGGATGTTATATCTTATGTCAAAGCAATATTACGGTATACCTTTTCAGTTTCGTTGCCTCTTTGATATATATTGCTGCAACGAAAAAATGTGTCTGGAAAAATATCTAATTGCCGTTCTAGGTCTGGAAGTAAGAGTATCCAGTTACGTCAGAATAGTTGTAACACATTATTTCTTTTTGGCAAATACTAATAAACAAAAATGTCCGTACGCACTAGCTTAGAATAACAATGTGCACCTCTTCTGGTTAATCCAGACGATTTTTCCCCTTTTGTTTTGGGCGATTTTCACTTGAGTTACATGTATCTAATTCTTTTTATATGGGATGTGTGGAAGAGTATATTTTTAACATTAGTTGCCGCAGAATAGACTAACAAGCACGAGTCTTACGGATGAATTTGTGGTGCAACTGTCTTCAAAATCAACATGCACAGCAGTCAAAAAACTTAGTGGTTCGGCTTTAACATTAGATAAGAGCAAATAATTTAGTAGCAACTTAGAGTATCATTATGTTTGATGTAGAATTTCCCACCAATTCTGTTAAACAAGTATCTCTTGGGATGAATGACATTAATATTTTTGTCCTCTGTTGTGGAAAAGGATGTAGTTTGTTTAGAAGAATTAATTCGAAAACTTAACAGATTATTATGATGAAACTAATAATAATAATAATTTTGGAGGACTGGACTAAAATACAGATTTCTGAAGGGACCAATTCTACATCAAATTAACAAACATGTACACATCAAGACCTTAGAAAGAACCCATGTATATTTAGCTATAGTTGTACTCTTGTTATAATCATATAAATGTGTTAAATTCTATACGTCACAAGAGATCAGCTTTCTAGCGGTCCAAGTGCATTTATTTCCTATCGCTTTCTTACCCATATATACATGTAACTAGTTTATATTTTCTTTCGCAATACAGTGTTCTAGGTATGAACTTGTTTGGTGGTAAATTTTGTTGGAAACCAGAGGGCCCGGAGGGTTCTACTCGATCAACTTGTACGTGTAAAGAGTCATTAGATCCAACAATTTGCGAATGTGACAGGGCAAATTTTAACACCCTGTTGTGGTCCCTAGTTACGGTATTCCAGGTATATATTGGCCAATGTTATATATTTTAATTGTTTTACTCTTCCGTGTTTTTATCACGGTGTGATTACTCGAAAATGCATCCCTACCTATATTTTTTCATTCTTTTTAATTCACGTTTAGAATACAACTGCTTGTATCGGAATGACTTTTACCTTTTTTATCATGGAAACCTTCTTTTATTGCTACATAATGGTAAACAAGTCGTGTTTGTGGGTGCAAGCTGCAACGCCTTGTACATATCGTAAAGTTTTGTCCTTGTGTAGTTGTAGTATCCTAATCGTTGGATTCCTTTATCGAAAATGTCAAGCCAAGCAACATTTATATTTAGGATACTCTTTTTGGTTAAAGAGGAATCAGGCACCTAAATGTGCCTTGATTTAAGCAGATTCTAACTGTTGTCCAAAATTCTTGTCTGTGATGGCACTCATATGTACATCATCCTTCACATGCTTATTTCTAGATTTTTTCTTACAAGCGTTTTAGTTTTTTACTCAAGCTCCTTGCATGCACACCTTCTCCCTTTTAGTCACCCTATGTATTGCAGCCATCACCATTTTACCCGTTATCGCCATACAAGGTATTATCTTGTATCATTTTGTTATCTGAAGTATCAGGTTGATAGCCTGTAACTTTGGGAAATGAAACCTTTTCTCCAACATTATTTACAACCTTGCTACAGCTGTACCTTTTCATTCCTTCCCCAGCTTTGTTGAAGAATGTGTGCATGCTTTAACATGTTTGCATTGTGCAGGTGTGATGCTGTAGCAGTAAGTCTAAGTCTTCTTTTCGATCAAATTTTAAAACAAACATTAGTATATCAGTGACTGAATTTAAATGCAGAGCAGTGACAATTATGGTATGATTATACTTATTACAAAGATAGGAAGTCTATTGAATAAGTGAATATGTATTCATAAATCAGTTTTGCAAAAGTTTGCATGCATATATTTCGCTAAGAATATACATGTGAATAGAGGAAAGTTGGTTGGTATCTTGCATTTGGAAAGTTTATCGGCAAAGCGTTAGAACTATATACGGTGAGCCGAAGGCAAATCGGATAAAACTCCGGGTACCAATATATTTTCCCAATCCAACTGTCAATTCTGTTTATCCTGTTTCTCAATTTTAATCCACATCTGATTAGAACGGAATATTTCGCATGGAATACATGTAGTGCACATTTCGAATCCTTTTTAATGAGGAAAAATTAAGAACTTCATCTTGCGCCCTTATACTTGTCATGCAGCTGCAATAATAAGGTCGTGATTGAAAATGGTTATGTCTTAAACGCGATGTTTACTCGCAAATAAAAAGTTGTATCGAAGAAAACAATTATTTTAGCATTTAAGCATGCAAAAATAAGTTTGTTCACATGTTGAAACTTCATTAAAGCACTGAAAGTACTTACATTCTTTTATTAAAAGGGTCGTATGAAATAATCCCAGTAGGCGGACTTCGTCGGTCATGTGACCAACTGACGAAAAACATTAACAATTTATATCGTTGTTATCGGCTTAAAATTACTGCAAGTGACAGGATAAAACTTTATTTAATCGCCGGACTTTGCTGGATTATGCATTGTAATGATGTATTGTTTAAGCATGGATGTGATTGATATGCTTACAATGATTATTCATTTATTTTTGAAATTTATTAGAATTTTTTCCATACATTTTTCTTCTATGTATTACGACATCCCTTCATTTGAAAAATCTTTCGGACGTAAACAAAGAAACCTTTGTTAGTCATTCTGTCAAGATTCTCAAAAATATAGATCCTATATTATTTCATTAGTATTGAATGATACAACAAAAATGCAGCAAACATCTTCGTTATTTATTTTTCTTTCAAACAGCGACCAAAATGCTTTTACGGCATTTAATTTCGTATCTGTTTAAAATGCTTCACAAAGTAATTCTTTTATTTTTTAAATAATATGTACGATGCATCGTGTATTTGATTTACGGTTGTGCTGCTTTTGGTAGATCATTTATAATTCTGCTGCAAACCAATTTGAAAAGCAATGCCTTTATAAGACAAAAAATGGGCCTTAAACGGTCTAGGATACACTTTGGTATGATGAAAAAACTTGTCATAAGAGGCAAAGTTCTCGGTTTTCATTAAACTTTTAAAACTCATATATTTTAGAGATGTTTAGAAAAATAAGAAAGGTCACGTAAATCAAATACAGGAGAAACTAAGCTTGATATGTTTCTTGAATAATATAGATTTATTTGTACACATTTAAATCCAAATTGCACAGGTGCTAACTCAGGAAGATTGGAATACTGTCCTCTACAACGGCATGGAGAAGACATCAGCATGGGCGTCATTGTATTTTGTAGCCCTGATGACTCTTGGCAATTATGTCCTCTTCAACTTGTTGGTTGCCATTCTGGTTGAGGGCTTCTCATCTGAGGTATTGTGATTTTAGTAAATTTTATTTAGCCAATGATTGTGTTAGTGTCATACTGACCTTCTTGGAGAGAGAGAGAGAGAGAGAGAGAGAGAGAGAGAGAGAGAGAGAGAGAGTTGGAACGAGAAAGGGATTTTTCAGATTGCTATTTATACTAGGAATATTAAAACAATAGTTGTGTGATTTTTATTGCTAATAGAAATTACCTGCATCGACGTGTCAAAGCGAAATCTTTGGAATAAAGAAAAAAGAAATGACTTGTAGTTTTTTTAATTAGATATTTTACGAGTTTTTTCTTCATTGCAGGAGGAGGAAAAGAAGAAACAAAGAGATCCCACACTAAAAGAAAAGAAGCTAGAACTGATAAACGAAACAAACAACAATCAGTCCTGCTCCGATTCTCTGAAGCAGAACCTATCGGAAACTCAGGATATTAAAATAAATAATAAAGAAAAAGGTGAGTTTTTCAGCTATACTGGCTTAAGTGAAGGTGTGGTTTCCTCCGTCTGTCCAAACGTTGTCCGTCTATCCGTCTACATCTTATTCTTGTCTTGTTCTTGCCTAATAATATTTGCATTTGTGGTCGGATTTTTGTTAAGTTTACACATTTTGTTTATCTCATCAATAGCTTAAACCCTTTTGATTTTGAACAAAACATCAGACATTCAATAGACATTTATAGTGGAAATGTTATTTCGTGTTTATACAATTTAGTCTGCTGTTTTTGGTGCCTGATTTTTATGAAACTTGCACAGCTGCTTTATACTATCAATAGCGAAAATCGTTTAGATTGAGAAAAAAATCTGACTATATCTCATGGGAAATTAGCTACTTAAAGTTCAGAATTTACATTTTTCGTTTACATAAAACATTTCCCTTTATTTACCCGATTCTTTTGAAACTTGCACAGATGATTTGCGTTATCAAGGGATTGAACTCAAAAAAAAAAAAAAAAAAAAAAAAAAAATCCAGCCATAATTGTAAGAAAAACAGCCATTCGGTGATTAAGTATTGTTTACTCAACACAGTCCATATTATTGGTCACATTTCTTTGAAACTTGCAGAGATCGTTCAATGCAATGGATACCGAAAACCCATCAAAGTTAGTAAGATTATAAGTAGCTGGTTTAGAGAAGTGACGCTTCATTTATTCCACTCTTTCCTTTACGCACCAAACAGGTTACTAGTTATGCTATCTAAGTGGGTTCAAGACTAGGTGCACTAACAACCCCCATCCCAATTTTTTTTTCTGTGTGTGCTTCTCTTTTTTTTTTCTTTTTGCATCATGAATGATTAAAAATGTACGCTAGAATACAAGCAGTAGTACTGCTAGTAGAGCGATTCACGTCCTCAAGGATCTCTGCCGTATCATACTCAACGAAATAATATATATTTATTTGTGCACATTTAAATCCAAATTGCACAGGTCTAACTCAGGAAAATTGGAATACTGTCCTCTACAACGGCATGGAGAAGACATCAGCTTGGGCGTCAGTCTGGTTTATATTCTGCAATCCATGTTCTTCATATAACTATGTTTGAGAAAATTCTGGTTGGAATTTGAAATACTTGCCAATTTAGTAAACTATCAAAATAAAGCCGAAAATTGCTTGCTTAAATTGGAAATAGCAGTTGTTGCTGTTACAGAACCGTTAGAGAACCTTGCAAAAGATATTCTTTAACTAAAGACAAATCATCGATACTTGTTGTGCTTCTTTTAATTCAAATTGGAGATAGCAGTTGTTGCTGTTACAGAACCGTTAGAGAACCTTGCAAAAGATTTTCTTTAACTAAAAACAAATCATCGATACTTGTTGTGCTTCTTTTAATTCAAATTGGAGATAGCAGTTGTTGCTGTTACAGAACCGTTAGAGAACCTTGCAAAAGATTTTCTTTAACTAAAAACAAATCATCGATACTTGTTGTGCTTCTTTTAAATGTGCAATGTCAAAGGGGCTGCAAAAATTATTGACCCGGGTCAGCTTGCGTAGCCCCTGCAGGCCAACGGAGTCGAAACTATTTGCTTTTGACCAATTATCTTTAGCTATAGACACAACTTTACATCAAGATTCAGTTGGATGTCAGACAAAATTGATTTTGTCGATAATAATTTTGTGATACATTGTTTGGTTCTACACATCCCGGATATGCATTAAAACCCCTTTTACCAGAGCATAGCTCAATTCTTAGGTTAAAACTGTACAATGCTACCTTTTTCCCTTTGTTATATGATTTTCAGAAAAGCTACTTGGTCTAGCGTTGACACAAAAGGAAGACAACAAGGTTTTTACCTTGCCGCCTCCGATCATAACACATACCGAGGCTACTCCAATGGGTACACCACAAGGCAGTCCAAATGAGCATGGTGGGAGGGACGGTATTAAAATTGTTCAGCCAGATACGAATTCTATAACATTGGAAGTGCCTAATACGGTAAGTTAATTGAATTGTAACTAAGTCAGCATTTTATTTATCGATCTTTATCTTTTCAAATTGTGTATGTCAATATGCTACATATATAATTATAGAAGAGTAATTTCAATTAGTTTAAGAAGTTTGTACTCGGTTTCTAAAATAAGTACATCAATACTCGTACTATGGTCCACAATCGATCGTGAGACGCGAAAAAAATCTAGTCTCAATGAATTGATTTCATGGTTTTAAGAACTAAGCACCAAACTCGTGTGTAATTTTAGGATGCTTGTAGTTAAAGATAAAGAGTGAAGTTCCATTAACCTGTTTGGTAAAAAAAAAAATGTCGAATTGAGTTTATTTCCAATATCAGTCTGTTTTAGCAAAGAAAAAAGGGTTGATTTAAAGAAACCATATCTTCCTTAATTTGCAGTTGAATAATTCAATTGGAACGCCTCTTCGTTTATCCCCAAATTCTTCACTCTCCAACAACTCGTCTTTGAGACTCGCCTCGAATTTGTCACGTGCCTCTAGCTGTAGAACTCCAACAGTCAGCTTCAGACCAACGTCACGTATGTCTGCACGCGTCTCACCTCGACCATCTCCTCGTCAATCACCAAGGTTATGGAGATCGCATAGTTACGGCAGTAGACGCAACAGCTGGAAATTTAAAAGATCCAAAGAGGGAGATAAAGCGAAACTTGTTAGAACAGGCTCAAACAATGCAGACTGTGATGACGACGAAGATTTTTACGATTATGACGAGGATGAAGATGATGAAGTTTTCAAACCAAATACACAACCTGTCCTAAAGCTTAACATCAACGGTCTCAAAAGGTAAATTGATTTTTTAATTAAGACATATTTTTTCCCATTTACTTTTATTGCTTATTTTTCAAACTGCTATATACGATACCAAAACCTGTCCTGAGACCCAATAGAAATAGATATATCTTCCGAGTGTAAATACTTTGCGTTTATCCGTTAAATTGCGTTACTCGAAAAAGACTCTAGAAGGGATGCTACTGTGCTTATTTAGGAGACATCAAAATTATTCATAGATCTACTGACATTTCCTTTGGCTTTTGATCAAATTGTAAAAACTTAAAGTCAGGTAAATTATTTAAAAATACAAATACGTTGTGGAATCCATGAACAGATCAACGTCAAGAATACGGTATTATAGCTTATGCAGTAGGATCACACAGTGACGTTATGACATTGATGTAATCAAAATACCTTTTGTCTGCAGCCACGATTGCAATGGCGGAATACCATTAAATAACAGAAGAGTATTCAGCTCCCACCAAAATCTAATGTTTCACCGACGAATGTCATCTCCTAAAAACTCGCTTCGAAGCAGAAACAATTCATCGAGCAGTGCAAGAAGTATCTGTAACTCCATCCACCTTAGCCGCCAAAACACATTTCCTACACGCAGAAAAATGAACTCCTTGTCGTCTGCTGGAAGTGTTCTTATGACGGAGGATTACAAGCAAAATAACCTCTCAGAACCAGCTAACGACGACGAAGAGGGTTCCGTTATCGACGAAGAGGATCCGGATGCCATGGACGAAGCTGTAAGTATGAAAGTGGGGTCCATGAACAGATTAATATACTAACCATGTTAAGTACAATGAACGATCTTTTTTCTTCGAATGTTGGCGAATTTTCGCTGAGACTGTTAATATTTGATAATTGATAATAAGAGTAAAACAAAGGAAAGAAATTTATATTTTCATGCAGGAAACATGGGCCCAGCCATTTCTTTATCATACCACGTCGGAAAGTTTAGCTCACAGGTCCTTTATTTTCATCTTAAGGATTGAACCAAGAACCGATTGTCTTATTTATTTCAAACTTTCTTGAATAAAAGTAAGAACACATAGGGTATCTTACATAAGTCCTTATTATGTTGTCACTTTTATCAAACGAGCTGACTTAAATCGTATGATGCGAGCCTTGCCGGGGCCAAATACTTTTTAATCAATAAACTTTTATCTATTACATGAACTAACAACAGACAAACATGTATCTTGCATATCAACAGTAAAACGTTATATCATTCACTGTTCCATCTTTACAGATGTAGGCCGATTTGAAATGCAAACATAGGCAAGAAGATATCTCGGTTACATTGACATTAAAAGTAGAATAAAAAGACGTTTTATCGAGGATGTAAATAGAAATATCCAAGACTTATTTATGTATTTTTTTTTAATAAATACTTTCTTAAAATGATGTTTTTGGGAATCGTCAGCCTTAAAACTTTAAAGAATGTTAACACGTATTCATTCATTTGAGCAACGACGGCGGCTAGTTCTCGCGAAATGGAGAAGTAGTACAAAAGTTCTGGCACGTACTGTGGTTGGTTTTGCCGACTTGGCACGCCTACAATTTCCTTTATCGAATAATGTATATAAATGTGAACAAAACCTTTTTCTAACAATTCTGTATAAGATTCTTAACTTTAATGAAATGCGTAACCATTTAACACGTGGAGCGCACGAATTGTCCTGGGCCAGAGCCTTGTGGACGGATCAGAAGCCGCGTTTTTGCAAGTTCGTTCTAGGTCCACAACGTTTGTTATTTTCCAATACTACAGAAAGTTTCAAAGAAGCGTCGTTGAAGAGGCAAATAGAAGATTTAGATTCAAAGAAATCTTCCTTAATAATAACGTTTTGTGGTTAATATTTCTGTTATAATACTTACTGTTGCAGAACTGTAATTATGGTTGGTGTCCAGAGCCAAAAGGGTGCTTTAAAGAGCGTTACGAGTATTCCTTGTACATACTCAGTCCAGACAATCTACTCAGACGTTTCTGTTACCATGTGATTGCACAGAAATGGTTCGACAATACCGTGCTGTTCTTTATTGCCCTCAACTGTATCACCTTAGCTATGGAGAGACCAGATATCCCGCCAGACAGTACTGTAAGGCTTTATAGAAGTCGTGCTTTGTAAAAACGGAGATTTATGCATCTGTAAAATGTATCGACCACAGGCTGACCTGCGTCGAAATGTTTTGCTTTCTGTCAATTTTCAGCGTGTCAAAGGACCAGTATATATTATGATGCGGTCGTTAGTGAGACAATATGTATTTTATGGATTCATAATACATTGATAACTTGCTTGGCATAACGCATCATGGAACCCAGCTCATATGTACTTGCATGAGGGTAATAGTTATTTCATTTGACCAGCATCTGTGTTTAATCTTAACTAAGCGCTGTTCATAGAACAGATGTGGCAACCTATTATTTATAATGCCTGCTAGGCTGCTATTCAGTTTGCTCAGATGCCTGACTTGCATTTGATATTACCTTTGAAATTTCTTTTTATGAAGCTTTCAATATTATCAACCCTCCGGCTGCAATGGGAAATTTAAGGCGATTTTGTGGACCATGTACATCGGCATCAGACGATACACATTACAGAGGTGATTTCACTGGAAGCACAAAGCAAATGAACAGTGTAGATTAAAGATTAGAATCCACAAAACGTACGGTCTGATCTTTTATCCACACTGTCCAATGTGGAAATCGCAATATTTTAGTGTTGCTATTGAGTGAAAACTTCCTTTTTATTTACATAGCAGCTTTGGTGTTATGTCTCATCGAAACCTACCTTTACTCTTCCCTTGTTTTCAAAAGTTTTCAAGGGCACCATTATAAACTTGCAATAGAATACCCAAAGTTACTGCCGCCGTCAGGATCAAACCAGGGTTACCTTATTTACGCTCTAAATCCTTGCCCACTCGAGAGAGTGCAACCTTTCAAATGATGCGACGATTTAAACGATGAGGGTAATAGAGATTAAAATCTAAAGTGGTTCAGTCGATGAACGCCATTCCAAGTTTGTTTTTTTTTTCTCTGAATAGATCTATCACCTGTTTTTCTGAATTTTAAAAGTAGTTTTGGTAATAGAATTGCATGCATTTTTATTGATTGAATTTCTCTCTCATCGCTGTGATAAGCACGTGTAAAGACGCTACGAGAAAGCATGGTTAGGTGCATTGATCGCCAGGCCATACATGAATTGATGTTAAAACGGGCATTAAATATCAAACAAACAATGTAATGTTTCTCTTTGTTTCAGGAGCGAGAATTCTTGACGATTTCAAATCACGTGTTCACTGCAATATTTTCCTTGGAAATGACTATAAAGGTAGGCTTTTAGCGTCACTACTCTCCATTTTAGAATTTCAAAATTTCATGCTCGGACATTATTCATTTAACTGGTTTTAGGTATTTAGCGTTTCGCTTTAATTTATAACTAAGGAATAAACAGAACATTTTGTTTTTGTTTTCATGGAAGTATGAAAAAAAAAAGGTGTGATTATTTTTTTTTTCATATTTCTATGGAATCAAAAGAAAATTCTCTTCCTTCCTCATAATTCAAGATCACAGATAACAAGTTTGCACTTGAAAAATAATAACTGTTTTTTCACTGAAAATCCAACAGTGCCTATAAAATTATTAATGTCCATTTCATTCTTAGTCTTTGTCCTACTTTTCTATCCAATCAGAACGCTCATATTTGAAAATTTTTGACCGTCTATCTTCCATAAACTACCCAACGCAGGTTTATTTTGATCATTTATCCATTTAAACGTCGGAGTTTATCTGGAGTTCATCTGGATTTACTGCGCATGCGTACCTAAACCCTACCCCCCTCATTAATATTCAACAATTACTTAACCCTCCCCCAAACAAGCCCTTGTTTTTACGTGTCTGCAGTACAAGTCTTTTGAAAACATTGTGGGAAAAGGAGAAATTACTTGTAACGAGCAATTTCTCCTTTTCCCATAGTGTTTTCTGTCCGTTCGGATAATTTTCTGTCATTGTTATGAAAGTTAAAATTGTCCTCTGCAAACTCTTTCAGTTTGGAAGAGTCTTTCGTTTGGGAAAGGATTAAATTAGGTCTAGCACATGCCTAGTACATCTACAAGTTACGCCGTTGGAAAAAACGTAAAACACAGATACAATCTATGTAATAAAAGCCGATCAATCTAGATCTATATGGTCGGTTGTCCTGTGAAACATACCACCTGAAGCTTGTAACAAGCTGTTGTTACAGGGTTTAAGAAGTAAATCGACGATATGTTGAAATTTTAAGAAAAAATAATGCTGTAGTAAATCTGTTGAAATTTTCATAGGCTGAGTCTTTCGTTACTTCCTCAAAATCTTGGTCAAATTCAGGCATATTTGACATTGTTTTTAACACTGGCAATAGTCAAGCGTGAACTGGAAAAGAAGCTGTTAATAAGGGTTCTTTAGATTTTCCCATATGGCAAATTTTAGACCATTCCAAATTGAAAGCATGGGCAGATGTCAAATTTTGAAAGTGGAACAAATGAAGTTGAGTTTTTTTGAAAGGGTAGAAAATATTGTAGGAAACGGAGAAAATGCCAATAACCAGAATTTTCTCTTTTTCCAAAAATAACCTTCCTTCCCAATTGATTGTTTGGTAAAGGGTTAAATACCACATGGTCGTGTACACACGAGGTTTAGCCCCGATATTCACATGGAAATTACGTCATTTTTAGCGATGATGCAATGATGACGTTTCTTTAGCGAATCAGCCGACTCCATATATGGGTGAAAGGGCGTTTCTTTGTGAATAGTGGATTCCGTATATGGAACATTATTTTAGCAATGATGTAATGTGGGCGGAAAAATACTAAGTCAGTTAACGCTAAGAAGTTCAAAATTAAACGATTTAAACAGCCACAGTCGGTCGCTACGCTACCTCCTTTTGGCTGTTTAAATCGTTTAATTTTGACTTCTTAGCGTTTAACTATTACATAATTCATTGCGCGGTAAAGGTATTGTATCATGACGTAAGAATGACGTAAATTCGTGACCTTATAATAGTATTGAACAACGCTAGAACTAAGTTGAAAATAAGATTGCTAGAACCCAGCAAAGTGAGAATAAGTTTTCAGCTCTCTCATTGAATTTACTGATGGATATTTCTTTATTCATTGCTTCGAGAAAATGAAATCAGCTAGCACGATGAACTTCGGACTCGATAAAGATCAGAAATCAGAAAGAAAACTAGATCGTATACATGTTTGTTTACATTCTTTGCCTGCAAAAGTAGTCCGGCACTGATGGTTTTTTTTTAATGGAGCTGTGATAAAAAAAGACCCCAAAAATGGTCAGAACTCGCAAATGTTTATGAAAACAACTAGATCTAATATTGAATTATTTTTGTATGAAACCGCGAAAAAAAAAAAAAGCCTAATCACACTGAATGAAACCACTAAGCGGTTTCCTACAAAAGTGTGATTAGTTTTTTTTAAATAGATCTACCTCCTTGCAAACAAAAGAAAAATCTCTTCATTCCTTATAATTAAAATTACAGACAACAAAATTAATATACACTTGAATAACCCTAAATGTTTTTTCATCGAAAATCCAACATAGCGCATTTATTTGATATCTGTTTCAGACATAAGTTATAGCGCGGTAAAACTCCTGGTTCATGACGTAACAATGATGTAAATTCGGGACGTCATCGTAGTATTGAACAGTAAATTTATTATTAGAATTTCAATACACTAACACAACTTAGTTGAAATTGAGATTGTTAGAACCTAGCAAGGTGACAATGAGTTTTTAGCTCTCTCTTTGAATTGATTGTTGAATATTTTTTCAATATTTAGAGAAAATAATTTCAGCAAGCAATTTGATTTCGGACTCGATAAAGGTCTAAAATCAGAAAAGAAAAAACATTATGAAATTTCGTATACATGTTTGTTTACATTACTTTGACTGCAAAGGTAGTGCCAGCACTGCTGATTTTTTTTTCATGGAGCTATGAAAAAAATAATCAGCCAATCAGAACTAGCCAATGTTCATGAAAAAAAAAACCTAATATAGAATTATCTAACTATGAAAAAAAAGTAATAAAAAGGATCCACACATGGGATACCAAGTAAATGAATCTTAGTCTATTAGGAAGTAATTAAAGCTTTTCTAAAAAGTATCTATTCAGGTCAGCCTGTACAGTCCCTACAGGCTCAGCTAGGTCGAAACCTTTTTGCTGTTGGTCAATTTTCTGCAAGTCAAAGGACCACTGAACCTTATGATTAAGTCGAATATAGGACGAAAATGAATTAATGGACCGAGACTTGTCTGTTGTCTTGCTTGATGTAATTGATCATGGAGATGCGTTAAAATTTTTATTTCTAAAGCTATTTTATTGCTTCATCGATTTTTCTTATTTTCATACTATTCATTGTTTAGCACATTAGATTATCATTATATGTTAAATATACTATTAGATCTATTATTATTTTCTTTGTTTAGGAATTAAATGACAAAACTATTATGCGGAATTCTCGAACAGCCCTCGTAATTTGATATATTGTTTCACATATTTCTTCACGTTTATTGTCGTATGTAGAAATAACTAATAGATTATAAGATATGAATGCACGAGTATACGTTTGCAAAACAAAAAGCGGGACCGTTGAAAGATGGAGTTTACTGCATTTTCATGATACAAGTCATCGAATAATTATGAATTGATAGAACCCATTTTAGCCGGCTAAATCATTTGGTGGAATTTTCCTTTGAAATACAGAAAAATGACCAACAGCTAAAACTTTCGCGGCTTGTCAGCAGCAGGTAGATATGGATTGATACTTTTTGCAGAGGAATTAAGCTCCCTTTTCAAAGGTAATTGTCAGGTAATTGTAATTCTATCTAGATCTATTAACTAACCTTTTCAGGTTTTAGCTAAAGGCCTTTTCTTCGGAAAGCATGCATATTTAAAAAGCGGCTGGAATGTTATGGACGGATTCCTGGTAATCATTTCCCTCGTCGACACAATGATCTCATTGTCAGCAAAAAGCAGTCCAAAGATATTTGGTATCCTTCGAGTTTTCCGATTGTTACGAACACTTAGACCACTCAGGTATGTCTTCGTTTTTGCTTCTTTATTCGTGTTTAACAAAGAACATGCCTAGGAATTACCACTAAAGGCTCATATAGAGACCCCTCTTTACATTTACTTCTTGTTCTATAGTTAAAGAAACTTCAGATCTGCTGTGGACGTAACAGGATGTGCTAAAAAATGTTGATATAGTTTGGACTGTAATTTCAGTTGCCTTAAAGAAATTTTAGAGCTACATTTTACGGGACTATGACATGTAACATACATTTAGATTTACATCTATTAACATTTCTCTCTTATAACAGGGTAATAAGCCGAGCACCAGGACTCAAACTCGTGGTACAGACACTTCTGACATCTTTGCGGCCCATCGGAAATATAGTACTCATTTGCTGTACATTCTTTATCATATTTGGGATACTTGGTGTTCAGGTAAGTAGTGATGGTACACAAGTCATGAGGTTTAAATACGGTGCTTAAAGTTGTATAATACAATAAGTCAATAATTCACCTGATTCACCGACTCTAGGTTTGTATCACACCTGGATCGATTTCTGTGATCTTGCCAGTCGGCTCTTGCAACATTTCAGTCATACCAATGTGAACCAGGAAAGCTCGCTTATACGTATCTGTCCTGGCTACTAATGCAAGAGGAGGTTCTAAAGTGCCTTAGCTTGAGATACACATACATGACCAGCTTGAACCAGAAATTTCAGAGAACAAAGCCAATTTCTGAAAAATTAAGCCATTGGGGACTTTCTGTTATTGTTGAAAGGGTACAAATCATGAGTCTATATAAACTTTTAGCTGTGTGTTGCTGTTTTATTGCGTGTAGATTTTGTCTTCAGGTTTACTTGTTTTATTAGAAATGGTAATGTTAAATATTTTCTTTTTTTTCTTTTTCTATAGACATGATAATAATTGAAAAATTAGGTATGCTTTTATTTCTTTTATGTTTTCTATATAGATAAAAACAATATTACAGACACAGAGACCCGTCTGTAATCTAAATAAATGAACCACCTATGATACAAGGTGCAGGGCATATATATAATGAAATATATTGTTTATTCTACACTTATAATAAAACATTCATTCCCATATACAAATTTAACCTCTTTTACCCCTGTTTATTTGTGTATTTAGTCTTTGATATATATGTCATCCTTGGCATTTCATTTCAGTTATTCAAAGGGACATTCTACTATTGTAAAGGACCCTACGTAAAACACATTAAGAACAGAACCCAATGTGAGGCCGACCGAAGAAATGTGTGGATAAATCAGAAATACAATTTTGATAATCTGGGCCAGGTAAAAATTCTAAGGCACTTTACAATAACTGTTTGATGTCATGATGCCGTTTATTGACTTAAAACCACATCATTTGCCCACTGTAATTGAATTTCGTTGTCTGAACTACTGGGGCCACAGAGTTCGAATTTTATTGCAGGTCAGCATTTTTGGCCCGAGTTTTGTTTCACTAACTATCTTAATACTTTGACTTTTATAGAACTTGTTGCAGACTGTTTTCATTTATTTTTCGTGTTTTTTTTTTTTTGAACTGGCCAAAATTAAAGAATTTCTATCAAGTCTTAAGACAGATGATTTCAAATCAAAGTTGTATGCTGCCAGTTTACTAAAAAAGCAACTCAAGCTGAATTTTTGACTTGTCCTAAGTATTTTTATCAGGCAGAGAGTAGTTTCTAAATATATTCAACATAAGATATCGTGTGCTTTTAGAAGGGTACACAACAGAAAATCTGGAAAACATAGTTGGAGAGTTGAAGTGTTTGTGCTTCTGTAACAAAGATCTAAAAACTGAATCCGATATCTTATAATGGGTTGCAAATCGCGAAAAGGGGCATTCGGACATTTTCGTAAAGTGTCTCGGATCAACCTGCGCAATTCGCGCAGGCTAATCAGAGACAACACTTTACGACTGCATTAGGACACTTTACGCACATGTCCGAAT
This sequence comes from Tridacna crocea, assembly GCA_943736015.1. Lineage (NCBI taxonomy): Eukaryota > Metazoa > Mollusca > Bivalvia > Cardiida > Cardiidae > Tridacna > Tridacna crocea. Next base: position 32,532,171 of record OX031056.1, read on the forward strand.
GCCCCCTTTAGCGTGTTGTATGCCATATATGCTCATTTTCTTTTTGTGTTACTATAGGCTCTCATGGCGTTGTTTGTTCTTGCTTCTAAAGACGGTTGGGTCAGCATAATGTACACAGGCTTGGATGCAGTAGGAATAGATCAACAGGTAGGTATCAAATCCGTCCATTGTCAGTGCATTGTCTCAACCTTCATTTACCTTCAGTACATAAAATCAGAGAAATAAAATATGTTGCAGGAGTCTCAAATTTCAGTCTTTAAATGATTTTTTGTTTCTGGTCAGATAGCAATTTCATTACAATAAGTAATAATGATAAGAAAGACAGGGTACTCAGAATATAACTATACACACCTTTTTTGTTCACTTTCTGTTTTACAGCCAATCCCGAATTACAACGAATGGAGACTGCTATATTTCATATCTTTCCTTCTACTGGTCGGCTTCTTCGTTTTGAACATGTTTGTTGGAGTTGTGGTAGAAAACTTCCATAAATGTAGAGAGTCGCAAGAAAAAGAAGAAAAGGCCAGGCGGGCAGAGAAAAGGGCTCAAAAACTGGACCATAAACGAAGAAGTAAGTTCTTGTTGATTGGTTTCTGTCTGCTGTAGAAGTGTATGAATGTTCACATTTCTGACTAAATAATTCAATTACTTGGACATTCTAATAACAGATCATAACAATGCGTAAAAAGCAGAATAGATTTCTCTGATTTTGTGCACAAAAAAAAACCTCACTATTTTTAAACAGAGAGTTGAAAAGATAATGCGATCTTGCAGTTAAGAGGTAATTGTACTTGCTTATAAAATTATTATTATCGTTATTTGTTTAATTCGTAATGATATAAGCCTAATGGATCTACCGACATGCATAACAGTTTTTCGTTTTGCTTGTTGCTTGTTTATTCTTTTATTCCCTTTTTTCTCTCTTTAACTCTGTGGCTTTTAAAACTTACTTATAGTTTTTGGTAAGAAGGGGGTGCACATTTAACACATGAAATGTCTTTGTTTCGTGAGTTATTGGTAACTCAACATTTCATATTTGGCTTAAACATGCCAGGTGAAAAAAATAAATACCATTCGAAATATAAACACTCTTTTTGAAAGAATATTAGGATTCTGATGTGAATACTAAATTCCTAAATGGCTAGCCAACACCTGAAAAAGGACATTCGGACATCTGCGTAAAATATCGTTTTGGATTCGAAACGACACAATCCGTTTCTATGTAATTTTCTGTTTTAAGTCTACTGTAGAATAAAATTTAATGCAGTCGTAAAATGCCGTCTCGGATTAACCTGTGCGGAATGCGCAGGCTGATCCGAGAAACACTTTACGCAAATGCCCGAATGCCCCTTTTAGCGTGTTGCAAGGCAAATTGAATTACAATGTTCCAATTGTCATTGAATTAGCACAATTCTATTGTTTTGTCTAAATTGTTTTTGTCTTTACCACTTGTGTCTCTAATAATCTTAACAGCGACCACATTCAGTGAAGGTAAACTTGCATTTTCTTTGTGAAGATGTAGGGATACGACTTGCCTCGTTGTGACCATCACTCATCGAATGTCTGTCAAGAATCTCATTCAAACTATCACCAGTTTTTGGTGAAAGCTTTTTAACCATGTTTGAATTAAACTATCTTTAGAAGTATCAATACTCGTTGCACGAATCTGTAGAATGAGGAGAAACTGGGAATGCATGGATACTCATAACATTTTATCTATGCATGATCGAAACTAATACTTTTCTTTAAAATATATAAAATAAATTAGATTAGATAATTATGCTGTTACATGTATATAGCATTTCTTTTGTTTTGAAAGTATATTTATGTACAGCGTGCAGGTAGGGTTTTTCCAGTAGGTTTTAGTTGACATTCTTGAGATGCAGACATTTTAACAAAATTAAACAGAAAAACTTGAACTAGACCTATAAGTGTTCAGTAATCAAATATTTTCAAAATAAGTAAATATTATGAAGCGAGACTATGGCGAGCTTAATAGCACTCTCCTGAAACTCGTTTAATAAAATTCTATCTTATACGCCATCGAATGTCAGATTCTTTTTATCATATGACGTGATTTTACAAATCGTGGATCATAAGATGCAAAACTATTTATAGATACACACGCGGTAATATCTATCATTGAAACCCAATAAGCACTATAACTTACGTACAAAATGACGTCAAAAGTGACGTGACGTCACACAATAGCGGTATTAAACGCGTATGAAATGAAAAAAATTCGCAATAGGTATATTACACCGAAATCATACGATGTTATGTGAAAAATTATTGTTTTATTATGATCATAAAATGCTGAAAGGATAGAATGGACTGTACAAATCATTCCTAAGTATTGTAGTTACTGTAATATCTAAAAAGATAGGTTTATAAGTAAGTTTAGACCCTGACGTCATTATGCTAGATCTACTTTTCTTACGTCTTTGGGCTTTCTTCTTCTGATCAACCCTGATGCAACATGAATTCTGCTAAGTGCCCATTGCAAATGCCTTGTTTAACCCTTTCAGTATCATTCCTAAATAAAAGAGGGGGATTTGTTGACGGCATAGAGCAAGAGAATGCGCGACCTGGATTGATAAAATCTGTACCGTCTGGTTGTTGGCCGGGCTTATATATGTATGTGTTATAAAATGGATTGCATTTTCAGCTGTCAAAAGAGGCCGAGTTAATTATTTGGCGCTGAAAGGGTTAGAAAATGATGAGCATGATAATGTTTTACGCTACAGGGCTTTTGTCACACATTTGAATATTAGGCGTCATGTGTTCTGAATGCAATTGATTGTTGATTGTTTTATGACAGAGTATGTAGATACTTTGAATGTGTTATTTAGAGACTTATGTTTTGTTTATTTTCGAAAATAATATTCACTGAATAAACGATGTTTGGCTTTTAAAACCATTTAACCTCGAAAATTAACAAAATAGATAGATCTAGAAAGTGAAATCAGCCCGTATCAAAGTTCATGTTAATCTGTCACAATACTCGTTAAATAAATGGATAGTTTCGACCCAAGATGAGACTACGCAGGACATCGAGCCTGGTCTAAAATATTTTTTGTTTTATGGTGGCCTAAATTCTATTAAAGTTTAGAGCCTGACATCATTATGCTACTTTTCTTAAGTTTCTCGCTCAGTTTTTTCAACTAGTTGAATGGAGAAACAAATTGAAATATTTCTACAGATAGAATGAAACCAGATGGCGAAAAACATGCAGTTTAACCCTAGATGTACATGTTCTTGTATGGCTATATTATCTCTTTAAAAATACCCGAAATCTAATAGTTCTTATGGTTCTAGCGGACGAGAAATATCAATTTGATCTAATAATTGATATACACAAAAGAACTAAATTAATCCCCTATCCATTTTGCTGGAACTCGTGACCTGTTGTCACCAAGGTAATGATGCAAGTGTTGGCTGTCATTCAGACTATTTCCGCGTCTAAAGGCTACCAATTAGTTTTCGGAGGTCCAAGTCTGTACAGATATCTACCGAGCTCATTGCAGTCAGTTGTGTATTTGTGCACTAAATCGCCTCTTCATGATAATCAGTTTGAATATCCTTGTTATATTTTAGAACTTCAACAAGTGCCGTATTGGTCAAAGTATGGAAAGCCCCGACTATTGATATACACCGTTATAAACAGCAAATACTTCGATCTTGCGATTGCCGGCGTCATTGGACTCAATGTGATCACTATGGCAATGGAATTTTATATGATGCCAAAGGTAAGGTGGTAAAGAAGTGTTGAATGTACTGTACTGTGCCGACTGCACATTTTTAGAATAGAGCCATGAAAAAGGGGAACTCTTTGTTTACGGTGCTTTAGTACAAGTTTTATGAAGATACATACCAAAATGACAGACACATGGAAATATTCAGAACAGTTACCTAGTGTGCTTCAGATTGAAAATGCAAAAATCTTTTCCGTCAGGGTATTTTTAGTGTATCTATAATCTGTCGACCCGGAGTGACATGTCTTCAAAATTGTCTATACATGTATTTGTATTTGTGATATTCCTCTAAGCATAATCTTTTTTTTTTATTTTGTATACTGCTTTGGGCTATTCAACGATCCGGCCCAGATAAAATTGCTTCCGAAATGCTATTGCTTAATATTGTTAATACAAGTGCCTCAGTGTATAAATGCATATTTTGTGATATTTCTGAGGACCATCGGAAGATACTTAGAATGGCTAGCGCAGTATCTTTGCACAGCTCAATTGAAGTCTGTACTTGTAATGAAAAAAAAAAAGATATTTACAACTGAATGTAAAGTGCACTATAGTTTCAACAAATGAGGTTTCCGACGAGCACGTACATGTAGTAGAGTTCTTGTGCCGAAATAGTTTAATGTAGTTCAAAATTTATTCGTCAGCTGCGGTATATGTGAATAGTTATAAGCTATGAATCCCTCAACACGGCACATGAAATTTGATGAAGTTTTGTCAAAAGTTTTTACTTTAATATTTTCATCTTGGATCGGTGTCGCATATTTAAAAAGAATCCTTCAACCTGTATAGATCTGTATTTTCAAAATGAACTAAATCGCCGAACTACACTTATTGTGGACGTCAAAGACAACTTTGGTAATTGAACAGTATGCTTTATTTTCAATACAAACACGAAAGATGCATGTACACGAGCAATGCTTTTGGAGAATGGGGTTTGGTGCATCTCTATGACGCATCTTACAAGGAAGACATCTCTTAAGAATCCATTTTATTTAACAGCCGGCAGAATGTTGAGGCAGTCTGGTCATGGATAAGCAGAACTTTGACGGATAGCAAAAGTTTTGAGCAATGTCAGGCTGCAGATGCATAAAATCCCCTTTTCACAGGGCATGGCTCAGTTATCCTATATCTAAAGCTATTAAAGAGGTTGTATAAAACTAGCAGCTTCTCACAGGTGCAGGCGTAATATTTACCAACCATACTAGATTCAATTTTGATTTCATGGCTAGCTGTCTAATTAGCAGTAAAATAGCTTTTTAGCAGAACGGACATACGTCTAGTTGAACATTTAGAAATCGGAATATCAGTTTGTAAGTGGACCTTGGTAGAATTGGTTTTAAATGTTTTAATTACATAAATGTGACAGAACAAAACACACTTAACCCATTACCACACAATCCCTACTTTTGACGCCCCTGAGAAAGAAGCCTTTTGAAAACACAGTGGGAAAAGGAGAAAATGCTGGTAACCAGCATTTTCTCCTTTTCCCAGTGTTTTCTACCCTTCCCAGAACAAGTTTGAATTTTTTAGTCACCTTTATTTTGTGGTTTGTAAATGCTTTCAATTTGGACAAGCCTGAAATATTGTCGTTTGGTAATGAGTTAAGTTAGTGTTTCTTTTTTCTGCAGGAACTGGAGTTCGCTTTAAAGATATTCAACTATTTTTTCACGTCCGTGTTTATATTGGAAGCAGTGATGAAGATAGTTGCCCTAGGAACTGTACGATACATGAAAGACAGGTAAATGTCTAAGTGTATATTCAGTATATCTGAATATATATACCCTAATTAATCTTTACCAAACAACACATTTGTTAACTGGTCCAAATCGAAAATGCAGATGCTAAATAAAAATGGCTCAAATGTTGGAATTTGTCCTTCATAGAGTAGAAAAGTACCTTTCCAACGGTCGTTAAAGTCGGGATTGAATGATAAAGGATTAAAGCAACTGAAAATCTCCATTTTGCCAAGCTGTACATCAATTAGATGAAAATAGATCAACGATAGTGCAGGTCAGTTTAAGTTTATTATGAAAAAAATGATTGTACAACAAGGCATCACTTTTTATACGGAAAATGTCATTAAAGCAAAAGGTGTCAACCCTAGGCAGCCTGTGCAATTGGCAGGGTTGGCACCTTTCGCAGTTCCCAGACGCCGCCTTTTTGCGTGATGGGTCACAAATGCAAATTTCTCATTTCAGATGGAACCAACTGGACATTTTCATCGTAGTGTTATCAATAGTTGGGATTATTCTAGAAGAAATGAAAACAAATGTTATTCCTATCAATCCTACCATTATACGTGTAATGAGAGTTCTCCGGATTGCAAGAGGTACTCTTCAGTTTATAATTGTTTCTTGTTTTAGACTATGCCAATGGCAGTTTTAGGCGGTTTTTAGATAAATGTCTTAAATTCTAGACGCTTAAATGGGGCTAAGGTTTAGAAAAAATGTAAAGAAATTAGTAAAACACAAGGGGTAAATTGTTGTTAATAATTTTATGGCACTGTACGCCGCTTTCAGACAATCATAGCGATATACCTATTGAAATGTTTCATGGTGTCCATCAGTATTAAGCTGAAACTCTGGAGTACCCTAGATAGGGACAATGACACAACTATCGCTGCCGACGAGGATCAGAGTAGTATCATATACTATCATAAACACTGAGTCACGCCGGATATCACAGGAAAGTTTAAGTAACCGTCTCTTCTTACGTATTTGATTTATACACGTATCTGGTAAGTCGTAATATCCTGTGTGCAAAGGAACATTTTCTTTTTTCAAGGCACAACAAAGAGAATTCACGGTATTTGTTTGAGAACTGCAGGATCATGCGTAAATCCATTATAGTTCATTGGATACTACTGAGCGAAACCTTTTCTGAAATGCAGAGAAAGGCTTGCATTCAAGCACGTTTGTGAGTTGGCGCTAAATTTCAGCACAGCATAAACGTGAACCACACATGTACATGTATATAATTAAACGGTCCTAGCTCCAGATAAGAAGGAGTGATGGTTTTCTAAATCCATTATTTCTCTTCGAACCCCTATGTTGTGGGTACTCATTAGAATCGTCTCGATGAGACGATTTTAATGTGTACCCACAACATAGGGTTTAGTGGAGAACAATGAATATTTTCGATTTCGAAATCAAAATCACTCCCTGGAGCTCTAAAACGGTGTTTGAAATGTTCTCTTTTTCCAGTTTTAAAACTTTTAAAGATGGCAAAAGGGATTCGGGCTTTGTTGGATACAGTCATTCAAGCTTTACCGCAAGTTGGAAATCTTGGTCTTCTCTTCTTTCTGTTGTTCTTCATTTTTGCTGCCCTGGGCGTCGAACTATTTGGTCGTATAGGTAACACCATTTCTTTTAATCATTAAATATTTGCCAGATGACAAAAGTTTTAGACATCTTCATATTAAAAGCCTACAAAACAATTAATAAGATGTTACTCATTAATATGAATTTTGTCTTTCATTGGGAAGAAAACTTTACTGGAATAGGAGAAAATGCTTCTTACCAGCATTTTCTACTTTCCACAAAATTTTCAAACTTACTTCGTCAGGGTCATCTAAACTCGAACTCTGAGCCAAATCGTTAAAATATTTGTTTTATACATACTCATAATTTATTGGAATTTGTTAGTTAATATCAAGTGACGATAGAGTGACTATCCTTTCTAGAAACGGTATGTGTTATGCAGATGATATCTTTTTTGACGGAACTTTTATATCTATATTGCCCGCTAAAGCCCGCGCAGTATCATTTACTCGGTTGTTTTGGCAATATCCCTGCCAAATATAAATCATTTATGACGGAAAATATAGTTGGTTTGTTTTTATAGCACTAAATGTGGTTTATATGACGGGAGAAGTCAGCGCGTGGTATGAAGGAAAAACAGACGCTATCCGAAAAATTCAGCTACTGTCGCGAAAGGCAGCGTTAACCTCTCTAAAATGATAAAATGACAGTACACAAGTTGGCCTCTTTAAAAAAGAAGGCAGGAGAGGTCAGAATCAGTGTTTAAAAATAGTTTATTGTGTGTTAATTTCAAAATATGTTGGTTTATGTATACAGGCAAGTTGGATAATCAAAGAATGAGGAAAAAAAAACCGCAGCGTGGAAACCTCTTACCATTAAGTCCCACTAGATGGTATTCTACAATACACATCTAACTAGTTTGGGCATCATGGGTGCAAAGCCGGACTTCTTTTCAAATTAACCATTACTTTGAATTTCAAAATGACATAAATGTTTACTCACTAAGATTCTTCCCGGTGCGATTCATTCAGCTATCATCAACTAGCATGTAACCTACGCATCGACCATCTTTTAAAACAGGCCATACATTCTTTGGTAATAGGCTTACAGCTTCGGTGTTATGCCCTTCTTCTCCCAGGTATACAGGGACGGGTGATGCGTCATAGTGATTAGATCGAATCTTCGAAGAATATGACTTGCGCAGATAATGCTCATGCTGTACTTGGCAGTCACATGACCTTCCCGCGTTTCCAAGTCTTGTGATTTTTTTTCCGCGGTTTTCTTCCTCCCGAAGATAATTTTTAACAATATTATGTTTTTCCTTTTTGCTTAGATCATTCAGCTTATTAATTAGAAGAAGAAAAAATGCAATTAAGAGGACGTTTGCAATCAGATCAATAGAACAAATTTCTTTTGAAATCCATAAAATAAAAACAAAACACGTCTACTTCCTGTTTCATTTCTTTTTTTATTTATAGAACCATAACGAAACAGATTTATCAGAATAATTTCGCTAAGAAAATGGATTTATATAGTAATTTCTGAGACACTCTGCCTCTTAAATTCACCACTGTTGGAGAATTCATAAGCACAATTTAGGTCCTTCTTTCATAGATTTAGTCATTTTGATAAGAATTTATTGCTTAATTACGTGACAGTTTTTTTTGTTATGGGTAAGGTTCCATGGAAATTTTGCTATTGACAACATAAAGTATTTTGTGAAGAAACTACACTCTTTGAAATGTACGATAATCGAAACAATTATTCATTTATTTCCACTATAATTCGATTTTTAGAGTGTTCCGAAGATCACCCTTGCGAAGGTCTTGGCGTGCATGCACATTTTCAGAACTTTGGAATGGCATTTTTGACTCTGTTTCGAGTCGCCACGGGAGATAATTGGAACGGTATTATGAAGGTATGTCAACACAGCTATAGACTTGTTTCTGACCATGTTCGCGTAAAGAAATATTCAAACCATTCGTTTATATCTTTGAAAATCTTATTGTCGTTTTTTTCTTTTTTTTCCTGGCAGCGAAAAAAATATTTATGCTGTCTTGTATATAATTATCAATAAGAAAGTTGCACACCATGAAAATGGTCTTGTAGTTATCCACTCTGTGTTTTCAAAGATAATTGAAATGTTAGAATCATAAACTTTCATACTATTTCTTTCTTCATTAAAATTTAACGAAATGATATTGAATTGAATTTTTGAGTACTATAATATTTCGATTATTCAGCTCGTTGAGGAACAAATTATCTTTGCCTCATGTTTGAATGTTTAAGACTGTCCGTAACTACAAAAGTAATAACGAGTCCATGTGAAATCTAGTCCTTTTTTAATCAACCATTTAAAGTTATTTTTACTCAGCCTCTTTCCAAGAAAACATAGAAGTCTGTCATACATCTGTCATCGTTTATGTTGTCAGCGTAAGCTACTGCGTCTGTGTACTTTGAAATTTCCCGATATTTAGTACTTACTGAAAATGAATACTTTTAATTTGGACTAGTCTTTGAATTTCAACAATGGAAATCATACCAGAATAATATGTAAGCGTAAAATTGCAGTGACCCAGTTGTGCTCTTTTACGACTCAGAATTTCTGCTGAAGAAGCAACTGCAGTCGAGCGCTGACACCGACGGGTTGTGCTCTTGTTTCTGTTAATTTCAAAAGCTAGCTGTCTTTGAATAAAGAGAGAGAAAAATCTATAATGAGTGTTGAAAGAGACTACTAGAGATGCCTTAGATATGTATAAAGATGCTTTTATTATACAGGATACGCTGAGAACAGACTGCGATAATAGTGACGACTGCAAAAGGAACTGTTGTGTAAACCATGTCTTTGCCCCTGTATACTTTATCGTGTTTGTTCTGATGGCACAATTTGTACTAGTAAACGTAGTGGTGGCAGTGCTAATGAAACATTTAGAGGTATAGTACGATATACTTTATAAAACACTTGATACAGAAAATGTGACCGATCCATTCATAGTAGTTAGCCCATGCTGTTAAAGCTGACTCATTTTGTTTATGGGAAAATATCAGCCAAAACAATCGTGAAAACACTTTGTTATATGTAATAAAAAAAAAAAAAAACGTTAAAAACGGAAAAAATAGGGCTAATGGCCTTTGTGCCGAAGAACTTACCAGGCCACAACAAAAAAATATGTGAGATTGATGTTTTAATTTCAATACATGTATTACATTGCTTCATTCATACAAATTTTAGATTTACAAATATCAGTTGCTGAAACATTCAGTTAAAGATCGGCCGCATTTTAGAATAATGTTTCTACTAACTTTCATAACAGTTTTAACTTCATTGCTAAAATTTTGACGTGCTCAGCCTGTAACGTGCACTCTTCGTGTTTAACAATACTTTTTAAGTGGCAGTTTCACGGTGCAAAAGGGGACTGTAAAGGTAGCTCGAATGATCATTTGTTGAAAGTTTTAAAAAGATATTTCGGCGAACTAATTGTTTTCTTTTCTCAACGCAGGCCGTTAATTGTCGAGGCAATAGAACTTAACTTGCTTTGAACAGTATAATAGGGCGAGCAAGCAATTGCTCATAATTATTATTCCATTGCCGTATGTTTATGAGGATGCAGTTTACTTGCATCATTGCACAATACATTTTACTAGTCACTTAAGAAACGTGCACATGCCACTTAGAATTGTATTGGACATTTTAAACACGTTGCACTTATTTGTGGTTGAGGAGGTCTAAAACGAAATGGCTTATAAACAACAATTAATGAATCCAAGATCTTTCTGAAATAAAATCATACTTTGGATTTTCGAAAGGGTTTTACTATTTCTTACCCTATTATGCAATTTAATGTAAAGTGTTATTTATTTGCACATTTCATCCTTTGCAATGAGATATATTAAGATTTTTTTTTTTGCAAATACATATCGGCGTCATTTCTGCACAGTGCAAACATTTTCTTTGTGTGTTCAATTGAAAAAAAAGTCAAATGAGCGAATAAATTACATCCAATCCTGAAACATTTATATTTGGTAGTACGGATCCTTGAATTTGCACGAATAGGGATTAATCAGACATCTATTTCGCTATAGACCTCCAGATGAATACCATGTTCGAAGTTTTGCCTGATTCAAAGAAGCACAGTTTTCTTACGTTTTTGCACCATTTTCTAGGTTTAATATTGCACGTGATGACGCAAAGGTGATCCTTTGTATTTTTATATATAAACGAGATGATTTAGTTTCAGTAAAAATATGCAGGTAACAGTAAAAAAATACATGTACATGTATTTATAATCGAAGCCATTTAGGGTGAGGAAAGCATTGAATTATACGATTCTTTAAAGATTTTTGTAAGATGTTTCTTGATTAAATATAAATACGCTAAAAGATTTCGGCAAGTTCGATAGGTAAGGAGGCTGCCAACAATTCAAAATTTTTATATGCACAACGTCCTAATTAAACTATTTTTATCTGCTGGAACGTTAACTGTATATATTTCAAACTGATATTATCGATGTTGCTGTTCTTGATATGGCCGTTTATGAATTTTATGCAAAGAATTAATATTTTGCATGCCCTATCAGGAAACTTACAAGTACAAGGAATTGGATGACGAAGTCGAAGAAGAAATAAAACAAGCGATGGAGGAAATGAAGAGAAATGCTTTACAAGAAAATATTGAAATGGCAAAAATAAAGGTGAAAGCTCCATGTAGAGATCACCATAGTCATTGTGAAGAATATACCTATCTGTTCAAATGTTGTAGTAATTGTGACCTTTGTTTACTGGTACTTCCTGAACACTCATTCATCAGTAGAAACCTATCACTGCATGTTCGATCAATTTTGGAAAAATATTTCGTTAAATTATGTTTATCCCAACCATTTCTACTCTGTTTTCGCTTAATTATTTGCATGATACATTGTAGTTAAATGTCTGAAAATATTATTATTCTACTCAGCCACCCTTTTATGCTACTGAACAATGCTAGACGCCGTTTAATTTGAAATAGAAGATAGGGGAGACTATTTGATTTGGACATACAAAAATATCAGTTTAGAATTTTGAAAAAATCGGAAATGGTTACAATTTTTGATAGACAGTCAATCTTCTAAGGTTTGTTACTCAACAGTTATTTCATTTCGTATTCTGGTGTTTTAAACAATGATTATCATTAATCTAACTTAACGTTTTGTCTTTGTCACGTATCTTTTCAAAAACAAAAATAAAGAGAAAATTTCCATTAAGATCTTATCATATATCATCCAGTAAAGGAATCCACGCACTGATGGCATTTATCCAGCAAGAATATGTTGCTATCCATGACAGTGGATAACAATAATTATGAAAGAATAGAAAATACGTTTTAAATAAATGAAAAATAATTTAAAGCAAATGGTTCAGTGCTAATTGCTAATTCACTTTTATGTAACATTTTTTTTATTTTGTTGCTTTTATATGATGAATGATATGGAGATTCGAATGGGTGTTTGAACTGACCGCCTTATTCATTGAATTAATATTCTCTTAGAGTTTCGGAATTCGCTTCAGTTGTTAGTTTATTGCATCTAAATTGTTTCAAACGCTGTGCATATTGT